>JAHEWK010000003.1:1313430-2626860 GCA_020740775.1 Ilyonectria destructans
ATATCCCGCTAGCAACGCGGACTGTGTCGCATCTACAGCAACTCGACTGCGACGAAAACATCTTCATTATTATCGCACATGACTCGACCGTGCGAGATGGAGTAGACCATTTCCCACATAGTTTAAATAACTGGAAGGAGAAAAGATTGGGGAAAGGGTTGAGGTGGACATTTTTGCGCGATCTGAAGACCTATTGGGAATCGAAAGGCCTTGCATAACGTGTTATATCCTAAGTTATCTGATCTTTACAAAAAGGTCAACCATTATTTTAACTTTCTCATCTTCAAACTTTATGAACTTGCCCATGGTAACTACCTACCCAAGAACTTTACTGCTCTTATTCGTAAACTAGTGCTGTGGTGATTTATCATTGACTCCAGCGCCGCTGGCATACTTTCGTTTATGCAAGCAAGGAGAAGTGCGTGTAAGGGCGGAGGTGTACACCCCACCTCTGTAATGGACCTGCACTTGCGCTATGAAGGCCTCAGAATGGCAAGTAAGTATGATAGAGAGGAAATGCGTAATTATATGTTATTGGTCGCAGCAGGAGACGAAAAATTAGGTAAAAGAAGAAAGGAGTGAATTATATAAGTCCGAAGACAGTGGCGTAGTAGCCCTAGAATGTAAAAAGAAAATATCGAAATCTATGCAACCTGCTCTTTGTAAATAGAGCCAAAAAGTAACCCGCTCATCTCTATGATACCATCCTCATCAATGCCATTTCAATCAAGCACCCTAGTTCTTGTCGTACTTGCCCGGGTACCACTTTCCATCGTCATGGCCAGTCTCGCCGCCTTCATATTTGCCCTCATGCCACTTCCCATCATCCTTACCAGTCTCACCGCCCTCATACTTGCCCTCGTGCCAAGAGCCGTCGTCCTCTCTCTTCTCCTTGGGATCGTACTTTCCGGGGTACCACTTTCCGTCGTCATGGCCAGTCTCGCCGCCCTCATACTTCTCAGGCGCCCACTTGCCGTCGTCCTTACCGGTCTCACCACCCTCATACTTGCCCTCGTGCCAAGAGCCGTCGTCCTCTCTCTTCTCCTTGCGGTCATATTTGCCGGGGTACCACTTTCCATCGTCGTGGCCAGTGTCGCCGCCTTCGTACTTCTCAGGCGCCCACTTGCCGTCATCCTTTCCAGTCTCACCACCCTCGTACTTGCCCTCATGCCACGATCCATCGTCTCTCTTCTCCTTGCGATCATATTTGCCGGGGTACCACTTTCCGTCGTCCTTGCCAGTGTTTCCGCCCTCGTACTTCTCGGGCTCCCACTTGCCGTCATCCTTGCCGGTGCCGGGACCCTCGTACTTCCCAGGGTACCAAGAACCGTCATCTTGTCTCTTCTCCTTGCGATCATATTTGCCGGGATACCACTTTCCGTCGTCTTTGCCAGTGTTTCCGCCCTCATATTTTCCGGGCGTCCACTTTCCGTTATCTTTGCCGGTGCCGGGACCCTCGTACTTTCCAGGGTACCACGAGCCATCATCCTCCCGCTTTTCCTTGCGGTCATATTTGCCAGGGTACCACTTCCCGTCGTCATAGGGAGTACCGGGACCCTCATATTTGCCCGGGGCCCATGTGCCGTCGTCGGCGGCCTTGGGCGTGGGAAGTGCCAGAGCCGTCACGGCAAAGGCGAGCAGGGTGAAGGAGTAGCGCATTTTGAAGGACTGGATGAATATCCAGAAGAGATCAGGAGAGAAGGGTTGTTGTTGGGGTATTGAATTGAGTTGTTATTAAAAGAGATTAATGGTGGTGGTGAGGAGAGGAGGAGATGGTGATGGTGATGGTGATGAGTAGAAACGAGTGTAAAGGTAGAACCCTTGGTATCTTATATACTTCTAAATCATCCCTAAGACGTAGCCCTCCTCTTCCGCAAGCATCGATGGCAGATGGCGCAGCTTGCACCTCCAACGCAATTGCGTCAACTTCGCCGATCGAGATTCTCAGGTAGTTCCCGCCACCCCGCTTCGTTGAGGTAGCCTGAGTGGCATAAACTTCCCGAGAGCCTCGTGTCCAGCTGTTGCTGCTATTTTCAGAGCCCCCAAGTAAGCCTCAGCCAACTCAGTTTCTCTGCAGTCGGAAGCCACCGAGGCTCAGCTCCGCCCAAAAATCCTCCAGTTTGGGTAACGTTCCCAGCAGATCAGCACTAGCTGCTGCGCAACCTTCTTGGCACCCTCGCAAGTCCCCGAGTGGCTGAGCTGGAGAGAAACACTTTAAAAAATACGTTGTCCATTTTTGGTAATGGTTGGCAGTGCCACCGCCATTGTATGTCTGTAAGTACTTCTATTGTATTCCACTCTTGCGTGCTTGACCGCATGTGTTTGCCATTGGCTTTGAAGCGCAAGTAAGACAATTAGCGATGGGCGTGCGCCGCGTCTGACTGTACCAGTAAAAAAGTAAAAAAGTTCGCTCGTATTCCGCATACATACCATGATTATCGCCAAGCATGGACTTGACAATCCTTCAATGTCTGTCGTAGGGACTAGCGTGTGCCACCGCCCATGACACCATCATAGGCCATCACCGGCCCCCACAGATCACCGCAGGTCACCACGGGACCGTAGCCTGCTAGGCAGGAATCTTACTCGACAGCTACGGGAAGAGCTACGGTTATTTTAGGTTCTGAGGGGGGACAACTGAGATTATTTCTAAATGTGGCATTTTTGGCAGACAATGTGGTCCTGTTTGGTTGGTGTCTTGGCCTCATTGAGGCGCGGGGTCAAGGAACATCGACTGTCAGCCGGCCTACATGTGCACATCACGCCTCTTCAGCTGGTGGAATACCTCAGAATAAAGCCAAACACCCACACGGAATATCAGGCTGTGTCTACGAATACGAACGGGAAAGGATGGCGTGCCCAAAAGCGCAGCGGGGTTCCAAGACATGCAGTTGGCTGATTCTAAAGGCTGATTGAGGCGTGATCTAGCGTCACTTGGTCATCTGTTATTCTCTGTGGAACAGCAGACTTGCCGAGCCTTATTTTTCTCTGTAGGTAAGCCGTGGAGGCTGTGCACATCCACGACTTTTAGAAGCAACATTACGTCAATCACTTTTATTGGCGGGTTGGATGAGAACAAAGGACGCAAACACGTTGAGAAGTATTGTGTCCGTGATCGAAGCAATAGATGATAGAATCGAGGATGCACCACCCCAAGTAGTGGGTGACATGGCCGCAGCCACCAGCTTCCCGCTTTCGTGTCAGCTGTTGAGCCGCGAGACTTTTGATCGCTGATCCTCTGACGGGTTTTTTATCGGACCGATCCCGACCCAGCCAACCGGACAGTCTACGTACGAATACCTATTATTGGAACATTCATGTCTTATTCAGTCTCATTGACAGGATTTAGTCTCGCTTGGCGTCCGTAACGAGAAGGATCGTATCTGGCCTTGGGCCGACTTGCAGAAATGAGGCAACTTTCCTCATGTGCGATATGAATACATCCTGCGGCTGGAATGAAACATACAGCCTGGAAGCATCACCACTGCCGTGTCTGGGAGGACTGGTTATCACACCGCCAGTTTCCATCATCTTGATACCGTTTCAACACCCAGTAGGCAACAAGACGTTGCGTAATATCACATACGCGCAGATAAACAATACGGCATCGTATCTGATTGAGTTACCTAATGGTCGGGCAATTTCTCACCGGCCCGTGTCATTGTTCCTCGTTCATGCAGTGGCGGATGAGTGTACGAATATGTACTCACCTGTCCAAGCCTCGATGCAATGTGACGTAACTCGACAACGCTCAAGCCCTTCCTCTTGAAGACATTCCCATAGATTTCAAGACGCTGTAGGCGGCCTTTCTTGGAGATCTTATTCCTCTGTTCCGAGTGTACCCGACCTGCGCTCTCAGGATGACACTCAACGGCCCGCGCCTTTGCAGGTTACCATCCGGGCGGCTTGCGTAGGTTTGACAGGGTCGGCTGTGGTCCTCCTCCGGTGAACTCTCCGCACTGACCAACCCCGCCGGTAATCCCAATCCGTGATAGTAAGGTTAGTTCCACAAGCGACAATGAACTGGGAATAGGCGTCGGCAATCCATCTCATGCTCGGCGATTATCAGGTAATCTGTTTTGGGAAAGGTTGGAAGGACACTGTGATGGTTCGTCCCCGCATTATTGCCGACCCCCGCATTCTGCCTTCTCACGATTGATCCAACCCCGGCTCTGCCATAATTACGGACAACTCTGTAGCCGGTATCTCAAAGCCATATTCATAGTTCAACATCGGACGTCAGATGCTCCATTTTATCATTATACATACCAAGCATCCCTTGCACTTCACAGCGTGTTAAATCGGGCATATTACAGAGTCTTGGTACTCTCTAGGACACATCAAAAATACCACCTCCCCTTCATCAAACACCGCCGACATGGGCTCAATTGACGGGCTAAACGGCCGGATCGGAAATAATATCCATGCCACAGAAAATGGCAATTCATTCGCGGCTGCAAATGCGAACCTAGATTATGATGTCCTCATTGTTGGTGCCGGGCTCAGTGGAATCTTCTCCCTATATCGGATGCGTCAACTTGGCTTGAGAGTCAAGGTCTTAGAGGCTGGATCAGCTGAAGGTGGCACCTGGTTCTGGTAATACATCTCTGAGATTCCACTTGTCTATCGACATTAACATGAGAGTAGGAATCGATATCCCGGTGCGAGATTTGACTCAGAGAGCTACTCGTACATCTTCTCCTTCTCCCAGGAAGTTCTGGATGAATGGGACTGGACAGAACACTTCGCGCCCCAAACTGAGACGTTGAAGTACGTCCAGTACCTCACGAAGAAGTTCGATCTGAAGAAAGACATGCAATTCAATACGAAGATACGGTCAGCGCATTGGCAACAAGCCAGCGATTCGTGGCTTTTAACCGACCAAGACGGAAATACGTACACTTCTCGCTACCTCATTACCGCCATGGGAATTCTCAATGAACCTACCTTGCCGAACATCCCTGGCGTCCGCGATTTCAAGGGTACTGCATGGCATACTGCAAGGTGGCCTAGCGATGCACCTAGCCTCGAGGGCAAACGCGTCGGAATTATCGGCACTGGAGCAACTGCGATCCAAACTATTCAGACTATCGCGGATCGTGTCGGCCATTTGACCGTCTTTCAACGTACAGCCAACTGGACAGCTCCGCTCCGGAATAAAAAGATCACCCCGGAAGAAATGCAGAAAATTCGCAAAGATTATCCCGAAATATTTCGCCAATGCCTGGAATCGTACTCCTGCTTTATTCACGTGGCCAACAGCAAGAGCGTGTTTTCAATGACAGAGGAAGAGCGCCTTGCTCACTGGGAGGACTTGTATGCCCGGCCTGGTTTTGCCAAAGTTCTTGGCATCTCCGCGGACATATATACCGACAGAGAGGCCAACGCGCTTTACAGTGCGTTCAACGCGGACAAGATTCGTGCACGGATCAACGACCCGATAGTCGCCGAGAAACTCATTCCTAAGACCCATGGCTTTGGTACGCGACGAGTGCCACTTGAAAGTGGTTACTATGAGGTTTTCAACCAGCCCAACGTCAAGTTGGTTGACATTTCTGAGAATCCCATTGAGAAGATCACCGAGAGTGGTGTGCAGACTCAGGACGAGACACACGACCTTGATATTCTAATCTATGCAACTGGCTTTGATGCCGTCACCGGCTCCTTCAACGCAATAGAATTTAAGGGCCTCAACGACACCAATCTCAAGGATGTGTGGAGTAATGGCATTCGAACATTCTTGGGCTTGACCGTCAAGGATTTCCCGAACATGTTCATGATCATGGGCCCTCATCAGATGTTTGGCAACATCCCTCGAAGCATCGAGTATGCAGTTGAATGGACTTCAGACTTTATCGGGTACGCGCAGAAGAACAACGTCTTGTATGTGGAGGCGACAGAGATGGGCGTGGAGCAATGGACTGAGCATGTGCATGAGTGTGGACAAGGATTGTTAGCGAACGAGGTTGATTCATGGATGACCGGGGTGAATAAGAATCTCGCTCATAAGCAAAAGAGGTCGATGACGAGGTACAATGGCCCGGCGCCCGGTTACCGAAGAAGATGCGACGAGGTGAAGCAGAGGAGTTATTCGGACTTTGTCATGAAACAAGGATAGTTCATTTATCAATTCACATCTATAAATTTGAGATAACCACTGCTGTCTACTTGATAATAACGACCATTTTCTCCATACGATATTGTCCGTGTGGTGCCGTTAGGTTCATCAGGAACTCCCCTCACGACTAGTCTCCACCCATATCCGCACACTCACTAGGACTAGGATTTTTAATGAAGCTCTAGACTTATTATCTCCAAAGGGAAGATTGAAGCATTCTAACATGTTATCTAGTTGGGAAATTGCAAATCTAAGACTGATTTTAAGTCTTTATGACAAAGTCGTCAGCAGGCGAGGGCTTCGATAACGCCCATCGAATTCCATCCTCCATGACCTTATCCCACCTCGCCGAGGCCGACAGGCTGTCTCCAAATCGACGGAACCCATGTGGCACACCTTGAAACAGGTTGACATCTGTAGGAACCCTGTGTGAAATGTAAGCTTCTAGTTTAGAGGAGAGAAAGGAAAAGGTCATACCTGGCCTCGGTCAACAATTTGGCATACAGCAACCCTTCATCTCGTAGAGGATCCAGACCGGCAATTCCAAACACGGTCGGTGGAAGTCCTTCCACTTGCGCAGGTGTGGCATTGCCTGGATTGAGCTTTGTATCATCAACCTGAGGATCCTTAATCTGTAGTATATCAAGAAAGTATCTCGCAATCTTCACAGGTAGTATCGGTGCATCTTCGTTTTCCTTGTAACTCGACACAGAAGGGTTTGTCAACCGCTTGAGCTGTGGTTCATAGCACTCATTGTGCACGAGGCATGGAATCATCAAGACCTGTCCAGCAATGGCAGGGAGGGACCCAGCGCCTTCGCTCGTCTTCAGGTGCTGTTCCAGTGTGAGCGAGGCCGCAAGCTGTGCGCCTGCCGAGATGCCTCCAATCACCAACTTCTGACCATCGCCACCAAATTCGCTCATATTAGCGTGCACCCATTCAAAGGCGTCCCCGGTATCATTCCACGGGGTAGGGTAAACGTGTTCCGGTGTATGGCGGTAATTAACGTTTAGAACGACGACTTCAGCTCCACAAGCAATACGGGCGCAGATGGCGTCCTCGGAGGCTAGAGTGCCGAACAAATAGCCACCTCCATGCAAATGGATATAAACGGGCAGCAGTTCAGCTTGGTGAATAGAGACGGGACGATAGGTTCGAGCCTCAATAGAGCTCCCGTCCCGTGTCGGGATCTCGAAATCCTTGATGTGGACCTGCGAAGCTAGGGATTTCATCGCTTCTGCTGCCATCGTCTCACGGCCCTTGTTGAAAACGTGTTTAAATGCCGAAAGCGGCTGATCTGTCGCGGGTTGCGGTGGTATGGTGGCCTGGACGGCGAGCCACTCATCGCTTGGACCTCCATACGTTGAAAAGTCAGACATTGCAGTAGATTGAGTGGTTGATGGATCCGTTACGGTCAAAGTGATCAAGTGGATAGTGTTCAAGGCGGTGATGAGGATGTCAATGATTGCTTGTGCCGGTCATCTAGACCGGCCGGAAGAGGGGTTATAAGACCCCCTTCTGACTAAGGTACGGGTATCAATCCATCGGAGGTTTCATAACACAGGGTGTTGGATCCGTTACGGTCAAATTGTTCAATTGGATAGTGTTCAAAGTAATGATGATGATATTGATCATTGCTTGTGCCGGTTATCCGGACTGGCGGGTTATCAGACCGCCTTCTGACTAGGGTCAGGATATCAATCTATCAGAGTTTGGTAATACAGGGTCATCTTCCAACAGTAGCCAATAAATGGGTATTTTTGGAGACCGACGTGGCAACACCAATTCTACCAACCTGGGAATTAGAGGACGACCGTTTGCAATTGCATTTGCATGTGAGTGAAAGTCGTTCCGGCTCTCTCACTTCCTCGGTACCCCACTGCGGAGTGCATGCGGCATTCGGGATCGGGTACCTGGATGAGTGCTCGGCATTCCAAAATAGGCACTGACTTGCGATGGGAGACTTGGGAATTTTTATTGACCGAACACTCGAAAGAAGGAACTAAATACATCAATAAGCTGGAAGTATTCATTCAGTGCAAATTAAGACTTGCCCGAAAAGGAAACAACCCAAATGTCGTTGGATATCCCAGCAAAGCCCCCTCCTCGCTCATTCAGCGGCAAGGTGGCAATCGTCACAGGTGCCGGCTGTGTCGGAGATGGCATTGGAAATGGCCGTGCGATTTCCATTATGCTGGCTGATGAGGGTTGCAATGTGATTTGCTTGGACATGGATTTGGCATGGGCCGCAAAGACTGCCGAAATGGCCAACTCCGAGACAGGGCGTGGAACAGCCGTCCCCTTCCAAGGAGACGTCACGTCAGCATCCGACTGCGAAGAGGTGGTTAAACTTGCGCTGTCAAAGTTTGGCCGCCTGGATGTTCTTGTCAACAATGTCGGAATCGCTGGCGCATCGGGCACCGCTGTGGAAGTGGATATGGAGCACTGGGCCAAGAGTCTGGAAGTCAACGTTTCGAGCATGGTGTTAATGTCGAAGTATGCGATTCCTGCCATGAGCCGCAACGAAGGGGAGGTCAAAGGATCTATTGTGAACATGGGCAGTGTGGCTGGACTCAAAGGGGGGACGCCGCATTTACTCTACCCGACTTCGAAAGGGGCCGTGGTCAACATGACCAGGGCTATGGCTGCACATCACGCCAAGGATGGCATCCGCGTCAACTGCGTTTGTCCCGGGGTAAGAATTTTCCTCAACTCAGATCCTTATCCATCACTAATTTCCTACAGATGCTTTATACGCCAATGATGTACGCTGGGGGGATGACCGAGGAAGCGAGGGCAGCGAGGAAGGCGAGGAGTTTACTAGGCACTGAAGGTACGGGTTGGGATTGTGCTTGCGCGGTTACATTCTTGGCTGGTAATCATGCGAGGTGGATTACGGGGGCAATCCTGCCTGTTGATGCGGGGACGACGGCAGCTGTTGGGATTGGCATGCCAGCCAGCGCAAGCGTGAATGGGTGAATCATCTCGAAAGTTTTAGTTCAGAGTAATAAATTGGATGGATTCATAACTCTCAGTAATCATGACTTCCTGTACCATTGAAATAAAGACACTCAGTTCTACTATATATAAATCTAATCGTGCATTAAGGCCATCCGTCCCTTGATCTTCCCCTCACCCAACGCCTTGAGAACCGTAGGGAAGTCCTCTAGTCTGGCTTCCTCCACTTGGGGTGATATGGCTCTAGTTTTAATCAACTGGAGAACCATCTCAAGGTCTCTAACCTGTCCACCGTAAGAGAATATGTAGCTCAACCTCTTGCGAGTCCCAATCTTCATGTGGATTGTATTTTCCGTATCCAGACTACCAATGCACAGTAATTTGCCACCACGTCGGACTGAGTGGAACTTATATCATTATCGTGCTCTGAAAGATGGATGGCTCATACAACTTACCAATATGCTGAGCATCTTCAAAGGTCTGATGGGTGCCGACGAAATCCAGGACAGTGTCGATTTTCCCTTCTAGGTCATTTTCAACGATGAACTCTTGTGGCGACTTGCCAACAGGAACGATATCGCTTCTGGGTACACCTAACTTCGCGGCATTCTCGAGGCATTCTTCTCTGATGTCGCACACAATAACCCTAGCTCCGATATCCAGAACAATCTGCAATGCGTTGAAGCCGAGACCACCCAATCCGAATAAGAACGTGGTCTCCGTCTTCTTGACTTCGCCTCTTCTGTGAATTGCGTGGTAGGCCGTGTTCACTGCATCCGTGGCCACAGCTGCTTCAGCTGGTGTAACACCTGTGGAATGTGAGCGAAAAATGACTGTATTAGAAGACTGAAGCCAACAGATTAGAACACTTCGCGATTACATACCATCGGGGACAAGGACAGCCCCCCTGATGTCCATTGTGGCATATGGGGCGTAAAAGCCGTCTTGTCCAATTCCCGAATGGTGTCCTCTTTCGCATATCTGTGACAGGTCTCGGGAGCATTCAGGACATTCTTCACCTGCACAGCCTGGGACGGCGTGGAGAGCAACCACATCTCCCTAGATATTTTTAGTTGTGCCAAGTGAAGAATTTGAGAGTTTATTGGTTACCACTCGAAGGTTTGAATCCTTAACCTCGGCACCTATTTCCACGATCCTCCCACAGCCCTCATGACCCTATTAACTGTTAACATCAACTGTACACAAATTGAGATTATGCTTCATATGGAATGGAAACACCTACCAGGGTGTACTTTTCCTGAAACCACCCGGCTTGCTTATCAATCGTAAGGAGTGAGTGGTCGCTGCGGCAGACTATCGTTGCAAGTTGAGACCAGAATGCGACCAATACAGACTTTTTTGAGATGATTGGGAGTTAATCTTGGTATGTTCTTACCTCCAGAAGCTATCATTTTGCATAGAATACCGGTTGGTGGCGCTTGAGGGACCGGGACCTCTTCCCAAACCTACAAATCGGTTACCTTCTAACGCCTAGCACAACATGACAAGAGCTCAAAGTTACTGGCTCCGGGTTATTCTTGTGTTTCCTCCACGCAAACATAGTCTTGGGGATTTCGATTGACATTTTTATTGGGATTTGTTCCGGTGAGGATATGTTCTGGCAGTGATAGAGTTGCGATTTGATTCTCGCTGTAGTGAAGAGCAGGGGATTAACGGTCATGAAAATCACTTATCCGAAAAGGGCAGCCGAGTCGGGGGCGTACTTATCGCCTGTAATGAAAGTAAAATTGCATGCACAGGATATAATCGCGCTACTCAGGTCTCGGTTGCAGGCTCGTGGTGGTGCGGGGAATGTTCCCCGGCCTTGATGATTAGCTTCGGGTCTGCCGGTGTAGCTCGGCTGTCAGTCGGCATACTTATTTCGGCCAAGCCGTTAAAGCCCGTTGGCAACACTTCGCCTAGTGTTGGAAGTGTTTGGGACCTTGATCTTGGATTAATGCATAACATACCTGTTATTAATAGGACTGGTCTCTTATTTAGTTAAGTGAAACAGATTGCTGTTTATTTTTACATCCTCGTGTGCTCTTAAGGATCCTTTAAATCGGTATGACACCTACGGATCTAGCAGTACATATGTCCAACTAAGTGTATGGGTTTACTTGATCATTCGACTCATCTTAGCAAAGAATATTCTCTCTTTGCAAACCGCCAATTGAGTAACGTTTAGAATTCGGCTATAATTCCGGAAAATGGTGTTCTATCCTCCCAAATGGGTACCGGAACTCCCGATAGGTTCGTATCCCACACGGCTCGCTTCTCCAACAAGAAGTAGTGTTAATCCTAGCTACAGCCCCGCCTGATTCGATATCTATTGCAGAGTTCATGAGACGAGAAGATCTCGGGCGATGTCCTGTATCGGAAAGCCGAAACCCCTTCACATGCGCTCTCACCGGGCGCACGTACTCAGTGTCCGAGCTGTTCCATCGATCTGAATCCCTCGCCAGAGCCTTTTCTCAGCGATTAGGGTGGCTACCTAACGAAGGTACAGCATGGGAAAAGGTTGTTGCTATTTTTGCTCTAAACACTGTAAGTGATATCTGAAAGGCCACTTGTCACAATTTGCTCATCCGATCATCAGATCGATTATATCACGGCGGTGTACGGCGTGCACAGATTATCGGGAATTGTAACGCCCGCAAATGCTGTTTACTCTGCTGCAGAATTCCAACATCAATTGATATCGTCAGGCGCGAAAGCCGTCATTACATGCCCGCCGTTGCTTGACGTAGCCTTACAGGCCGCTAGGGGGGCTGGCATTCCTGAAAGTCATGTATTCATCATGGACACTCCTGGATATAAGACCAAGGACGGCACACCACATGCAACAATCGAGCACCTCATTTCAGAAGGCGTCAAGCTTGAGGAGATCGAGCACTTGAAATGGACCAAAGGCCAAGGTGCTCGTCAGCCTGCCTTTCTATGCTATTCCAGTGGAACTTCTGGCCTGCCGGTACGTCCAACATGATCAATGAACGTGACTCTTTCAACTAACTATGCATCAGAAAGCGGTAATGATTTCTCATTGCAATGTAATTTCCAACGTTTTACAACATGTGACATACGAGTCTACTGCAAGAAAGCAGAGAGGCGTGAGAGTCCAAAATGTGCTCGGTTTCCTTCCATTTAGCCACATCTACGGCCTCATTGTCGTGGCTCACACCTGCACATGGCGCGGCGACGGAATTTTTGTGTTGCCAAAGTACGATTTCAGCTGGTTCCTGGAATCAATTCAGAAATACAAAATCGAGCAGCTCCTCGTGGTATGTGGCTCCTGATTGAAGCGTTCACCTCATGCATTAACATAAACTAGGTACCTCCAATTATCATCAACATGTTGCGCAACAAGGAAATCTGTCAGAAGTATGATCTGAGCAGTGTTCGTTTTGTGTACAGTGGTGCCGCTCCCTTAGGCAATGAGACCATCGACGAGGTCCAAAAAATGTACCCTACGTGGACTATCGCCCAAGCATATGGTATGAAGCTTCCTGCGTAAATGAGCTTCGGGCGCTAACATATCACAGGGATGACAGAAACTTCGGTTGTTGTTACTTCACCAAGTGAACACGATGTGTACCCAAGGGCTTCGGGGTCTTTGTTGCCAGCGACGAAGGCAAAAATAGTCGACGCCGAGGGCAGAGAGATAACCGAGTATGAACAGCCCGGTGAACTTCTCGTCCAGGGCCCAGCAGTAGTCTTGGGTTATTTGAACAACGAGTTAGCAACCTCAGAAACATTTGTCCATCATGACGATGGACGGTGGATTCGAACTGGAGATGAGGCTCTTGTCGCAGTAGCCCCCTCCGGCAACGAGCAGATTGTCATCGTCGATCGAATCAAGGAGTTGATCAAAGTCAAGGTGCGATTATAATTTGCCTTCCAATCCATCGTGTTCAGAGATTGACGTATCTAGGGCCACCAAGTTGCACCAGCTGAACTCGAGGCACATATATTATCGCATCCTGCAGTGGCAGACTGTGCAGTCATTCAGACACCCGATGACAAGTCTGGAGAAGTCCCAAAGGCTTTTATAGTAAAGTCCCCTGAGGCAGCGTCCATGTCTGATGAGGAGGTTGCTCGAAAGGTGATTGCATATGTTGCCGAACATAAAGCACCCTACAAATGTATCAAGGGTGGCGTGGAGTTTCTTGACATGATCCCCAAGAGTCCAAGCGGTAAGATTCTGAGGCGATTACTCCGAGACCAAGAGAAGGAGTCAAGGAGAAAACAAGGCACAAAACTGTAGTGGTCTAATAGCCAGCCGCTATATGGCATTTAACATAGATGGGAAAATTTCAGTTGAGCCATAGTTGGGTAGCTAGTAGAGAATATCATGTGTTAAGCTGCCATGGTTGACTTCTACTTGACGAATAAGAAACATGTAGGCAAAATTTACTAGGGCTTTCAAACCACCGGATATTTCTTTAGACATCACCTACTGTTGTCCGATAGATTACTTGCTTATCTTCATATATTTGCGCTCAGTGGAGTGGTTATTGAAACGGCGTGGCGTGTGATAGAGCTTCCAGGTCTTATCTTATACGTGACAGGTACCTATTACAACTCGTAACTAAACTTAGGGTAATTTTTTCATGTATGAAAACTTTCCCTTGTATGCTTTCTTGATCTGTAGAGTGTATTCAAGGAATATGTCGAGTATGCTAAAACTATGGATATGTAGTGAAGTTATTCTTTGTACGTTCTCACTTTATAGTCATCAAGCCATTTGTCTTCAATAATAACAAGCTGGGACTCCTGCACCTTCTTGAAGTATTCATCTTCCGCGGTGTCCTTGTAATCATCCCTGTCGATGTCTTGGAATCCCTCTTTGGCAACGGATCGAGGGGTAATCATTAGTGAGCGCCCTACATTACGTTAATTTTGCTGGTTTTCATTGTTGGCAACTAGTGAAATCTTACCATTAATTGACTTGTCAGTCGCAATTCTCATCATGCAGCCTGCCACATCAACTTGCTCTCCGAACTCGACACCGCGATCAATCAACCACTTCTCGTACTCCGCAGTACGTATGGCACTCTTGATCCAGCAGGGGGCAACGTAATTTATGCGAATGCCTTGCTCAAAACTAGAACGACGCGCGGTCCTCATGAATCCTCTGAGACCATACTTTGTAGCTGTATATTCCCAGTTGCCCTAATAATGTCAAACTCAGTAACACGCATGAAAAATAGCATTGAGCGCAGATAGACGGGGTGCTTACTGGGGAGTCAATCCACGCCACCATACTTCCTGTAATGATAAAGCATCGATCTCGATCTTCGGTATCAGGTTGCTTTCTGAAATAGTGCACGGCAAGCTTCCAGGTGTACAGAGTACCGTCCAGGTTGACTCTGACGATATTCAAGTCGGGCTTGGTTGGCTCCTGGTTTGGATCTAGAATTCCAGGTCATATTAGTTATTAGGTTCTGAGCAATGATGAAACGCCAATTTCGCCTGCTTTATGGTCAAGCCACAACCAACTTACCATCCAGGTTCCACAGGCTATCACCAGAGCTGCGACTAATTCCAGCGTTGGCAATGACTATGTCAACACTGTTGTTGGGGCTTTTGCTCTTGGCTGTTTCAAACATGGCTTTCTGCTGATCCCAATTACGGATGTCGCATTTGACAAAGACTGAGCAAACTTGGGTACTATTCAATTCTGCCTCGATAGCTTTCCCACGCTTCTCATCGACATCGGCAAAGGTGACGAAAGCACCGGCAGCGGCAAACTCACGAACACAGACCTCACCCATCCCATTTGCGCCTCCCGTGATAACAACCGATTTTTGGCGGACATTATCACGGTTGGTAGGGGTGGTGCAGTTGAGTGGCCCAGTGTAAGCATAGCGGGGGAGCGGCATTGTGATGGGTTGGGATGTATAGGCTCTGTTAGCGAATAATCAGAATTGGGATAAAGAAGTAAGCAGAAGCGACTAAGAGTGATTGAGCTCTGGAGAAACACTCACTATCGCTACTGCAAGAACTGTTGGTGTTATGTGATGGAAGCCAACTTGGACAATGAGCCTCGCCGTTCACCGCGATAGGCTACCCTACATCTTACCCCGCGTTCAACTTCGGGATCGTTTTCCCTCACTTGTGGCAACCCAAATTGGGATAGCCGTGTGCACTTTTCCACTATTGCCGGCTTCCTTGGCACTTTGTCACATGAACTCTTTGCCGGACATCGCGTGATTACACCCGTGGCAATGGGAATAGGAGAGTGCCCTTGGTGTCGGCACCGGCGCCGGTGTAGTGGATGCTGGAGCAAGTGGCCCGTTTCATGAATTGCCGGACCGGACCACTGAGTTTGACTGAAGAGGACAAAGTATCTCTGTCACCATTTAACGCAGAAAACAGTCACCGAGTAAGTCTCTTGGCAGTCACGCATCATCCAAAGTATTTGATAGCTTGATTCATTATTTCTTTGAGGTACTGTCACCTGGTTGCATGTGGGTACCCTGCCTTCTCACACTCGATCCCAACAACAGCATTGGGGATTCCTCTACCTTGGCCGTCCATCTCTTTACCGTCTCCAATCATGACTGCCTTTGTCGATGCTCCGGTACCTAAAAATCCGGCACCTATCCCTAATGGCGGTGACATCTTGCGTTTCCCCTCAGCAGAGCTCCCTGAGGTTCTCAGCAACCTGGATGGAGCGAGGCGCGCTGCCGCTGCAAACGAAACCGAAACCGGGCCTGTTGAAGATCCCTTCAAGCTCACGCCCAAATTCGCCTATACGCCCAAGAAACTCAAGGTGTTTACTATTGGTGCCGGCTTCTCAGGTCTGTTGATGGCCCATAAGTTCCAGCACCGCTTCCCAGATATGCGCGACATTGTCGACCACACAATCTTTGAAGCCCGCAGCGATGTTGGTGGAACTTGGCTTGCCAATGATTACCCGGGCGTTCAATGTGATGTCCCTGCGCATATATACGTGAGTACAGATCAGATATTCCCAGCTAACCTAGATGTTACGCGGATTATTAACATAATAGGAAGGCATTTCCATTTGATCCCAACCCCGATTGGAGTAGATTTTACGCCAGCGGTGCAGATATTCTGCAGTACATGAAGCACACAGTTAAGAAGTGGAGTTTGGATCGTGACCTTCAGCTAAATACCAGAGTTGTTGGCGCCTGGTGGCAAGAGGAGTTGGGTCAGTGGAAAGTGACCGTCGAGCATCAGGGCAACCAACGAGACGAGTACTGTCATGTACTCATCTCTGCCCAAGGAGTTCTTGTGTACGTTGAACCCCCCTCCTCGACTTAACACTCCAGCTAACCAAGCTCCTCAATAGCCATGAATCATGGCCAGACATCCCTGGCTTGAAGGAGTTCAAGGGACATCTGACACATTCAGCGAGCTGGGACCACAGCTACGACTACTCCAACAAGAGAATCGCAGTCATTGGCAACGGATCTTCAGGCATCCAAATAGTTCCACAGATGGCCAAGCTACCAGGTACGGATGTAACAAACTTCATCCGGGGCCCCGCCTGGGTGTACTATCGAGCCCCGCCCTCGAAGCACCTTGGACGTGAGGATGACGATCCCAACCCACGTTACACAGAGGAGGAGAAGAAGCGATTCCATGATCCGGATTACCACCTACAGCATAGAAAGGGTATCATCTCACGTACCAACAAGTCTTTCTATATCTTCATGAAGGGCGAGAACAACCAGGAGGGCATGAGAGTAGCCGCACAGCAGATGGCCTCGAAACTCAACAACGACCCAGTTCTTTGTGAGAAGCTTATCCCCAAATGGGAATTAGGGTGCCGCCGAATCACCCCAGGCCCTGGATATTTAGAGTCTTTTCTCAGGCCCAACTGCCATCTGACCAACAGTGGTATTACCAAGGTCACCGAGAATGCCGTCCACACTGCTGACGGACAGGTTTATGAGTGTGACGTCAGTAAGTAAACCCCTGCAGAAAGATCCCGATACTGGAATCGCCTATTTCTAACCTGGCAAAGTCGTTTGCGCTACGGGCTTCGATGTTTCCCATCGTCCTCGCTATCCGATCGTGGGTAGAAACGGCGTTGATTTGCAGCAAAAGTGGGCTGAAGACCCAGAGTCCTACATCTCTGTTGCCGTCCCAGAGATCCCCAACTATTTCATGATGATGGGCCCGAACTGTTTAGGTGGCCACGGATCGCTGGTTGAATCTCTCAACTGGACTGGCGACTACTTCGTCAAATGGGTCAGGAAGATGGCCACCGAAGACATCCGATACGTAACTCCAAAGAAGGAGAAGGTGGATGCCTTCATAAGATACAGCGACGAAGTCCACAAGACCCTGGTCTGGAGCGGCGGGTGCAAGAGCTGGTATAAGAGAAATCGAGTCGACGGACGCGTGACAGCCTTGTTCGGTGGAAGTGCGCAATTATTTAACCGCATGCTTGGCGATATTCGCGGCGAGGATTTTGAGATCACGTACAACACGGCGAATCCTTTCCGGTTCATGGGGTCCGGGTTTACTGAGTTTGAGATGGACGAGAAGAGTGATTTATCATGGTATGTTGAAAAGGCAGAGACACTAGTTAAGTAGACCGGCAGGAAGCTCAGAGTAGACCATATCAAGACGGCTATTTGCCAATGATGCCACAACCACTCCGTCCGATGGGGAGGGGCAAGCACATAAGTACCTTATTTTCCAAAATAATTGCTAGTCTAACCAACGCCTTTTGCTGCTTCATTATCGAAAACTCGGAAGTAGATTGGAAAAGAGAGGCCTCGACCATGCAACATGTTTACTCTAACACTGCACGCACCCTTGCCGCCTCGGGATCTGAAAGCTCAAATAATAGCCTCCTCCACGACAGAAGCCTTGACTTTATTCGCCCGGCAAAGTTCAAACCTCACTCTTCTCCGATGAACGGCGAGAATTCTATATTTTTGACACGGACCGCTATCAGGAGTATCTAGATAGCTCGGAGAAAATCAACGGCAGCGCGGAGTGACTAACATTGACAGCGAGGCAAGAGGACATGACTACCGTGCGTTTGATACTGACATGTAACATAACTACGGAGTCATGGAAAGTAAGGGCATCATAAATTGTACGCAGCGGCTAGGAGGATTATCTCCTCGAGCCCAGGAAGGCCTTGGACACTAGGTGGGTGGCATAACTACATATCCCTACTAAACCAAGCCCCGATTCATACCCCGATGCTATAACTTTGAGACAATCTCAAAATCATACGAGCCACTGGCAGGCTAGCTTCTTCAGGTCCTCTGGGAAGTGATCATCTGGGATCTGCGCACTTTGCCTCTGCTTGAACGCTTGGTAAAACCTCCGTAAACCAGCTAGCTCCGGGTCAGATAACAAATCCACTTCATAAAACCCCTTCGCAAACTCCAGCAGCGAGTACAACACACAGTCTGCAACCGTAACACATCCTCCATCACCCTCAAAGTGCGACTCCCCAGCATAGTATGCTTCCAATAACTTCAGCGGCCGCTGGGCCCAGTCGAGGATGAGCTTAGCTGCGACGGGGTCCGTCGGCTCAAGAGCCGCAAAGAGCTCAGATCCCTTGTGGCATGCCAGCCCAAAGTAGTTCGTAGTCTCATCGGCAAGGAGCAGCATCTCGCGAGTGCGAGCTCTTTCCTCAGCCGTGATCCCGCGCATGCTGTGTTTGGCGCCAGCGCTTTGAGCAAGCTCGACTTGCCAAAGCTGCTGCGGATCGGGATTGTCGCAGATATCTTCCAAATAGTCGAGGATGGCAACTGATTGCCTGATAAAGGTCCCGTCTGGGAGTTGGAGCATTGGCACGCTACCAGGGGGCTTTCCTGGTGCGACAAGACCCCCTTTAGCACTTATGGCAACGTTGGTGATTTTGATCTGGGGGTGGGACAGGATGCCTTTTTCTGCAAGGTACAGTAAGACTCGACGAGGACTTACTCCCCAAGAGAAGACAAAAAGTTCCAGAGATGCAGTCATGTTGATGATGGGAGGATGACTTGAGTAAAGTTGGTATGCTCTATTTCAATGTGGTTTGATTTGACTTTTTCTACTAGCTTTAAGGCGGGTGATCAAGCTTGCTTTATACTTGTTTATCTTCGGAGACTTTCGCGAAATTTGTGAAAGGAGTTTGCAGATGGGGACTTGTCTACTTTGGTTGCGGGCAGAGTAAAAATTGGGTGGTATGTTTCCGATATGTTTCCGTCCTTTTCAGAAACAAATCCACTTTGTGTTGTTCGGAGTGTCATTGTTTTTTGCTATGATAATTTTCTAAGTGATTATCAGGTTTATGTACCCAAATATCCCTCGGCGAGGGAACCCCACGTGTGCATCTGCTGCGTTTTTGTCGTGCATGTCACAGTTGCCGAGATCCACGCTTGGGTTTAAACCTCGTTGTCCTCCATCTGCCTGAATCATATCTAGCGTTATTGTCTGCAAAGGCAGAATACGGAAGGGTTGAGCTGAAGATGAAGGCGAAGACAGTTGCACAATAACCTGCTGTCTTAAGCTGTTGAATTTTATGATGTTGCGGAAAGCTAACAAGGACACCAAATATATCTAAGTGTGGCATAATTTCAAATGGTGGAAACGATGGATTTGGAGCATGACGAACTGAAACAAGGAGAATATTAATTGCAACTATCAAATTAAGATGATAGAATATTGGTACATCCCACGCTTGGGGAACCTTTCCTTGCCACGACCATCAACGTCATTGAAAAGGTTCTCCACTTTTACGAGAAGATACCTTTCTTTCCATCGCCATCTGCATCCTTGAATGGGTTCAACTTATCCTTCAAGGAAGGCTTCGATGCAGTGGTACTGGTCGACGAGGCCGTCTGTTGGCTGCTTAGAGTATTGTCTCGGTTACCAAGTATCTTGTGATCGCTGGTGCCTAGGGCATTGTTACCACCAACGCGGGACTGAAATAAAGTTAGCAAATTGTTCCTAGCGAGAATGTGAGTAGCTACATACTTGGTTGCCGGTCGTGGATGCATTGTGGTGAGCAGTCTTGGCAGCGGCAGCGGCAACTCCGGCAGCACCAACAGCCCCAGCGCCAGGAGCACCAACGGCTCCGTTCTTTCCATGTGGACGAGTATGTTGGGAGTGTTGTCCAAGTTCACCTTCCTTGAACTGACCTGGCTGACCGGTCTGGCCTTCTCGTCCTAGCATGCCTTGCTGACCCTCCCGACTCAGTTGACCTTCCCGGCCGAGCTGGCCCTGCTCTGCAATTTGGCCGCGCTGAGCCTGCTCACCGAGCTGGCCATGATGGCCGTGCTGGTGGCTGTGTTTGCCATGGACCTTGTCTGGCCCGAGCTCACTAGACCCGAGGTCCTGAGGGCAGCCTTCAACTGTACCAACATGGGTCGCTTCTCTGGCGTGCAGCGTGCCGGTACCCTTCTCAAAATCGGCCAGAGTCTTGGTGGGTAGGACTGAAGTCTCATGGTGGACTGGGGCCACGTGGTGAGTCTCGTGAATGGGCACCGTGGTGTGGACGACGTGTTCCTGGACGGTCTGCTTGTGAAGGACGGGCTGAATATGCTCGTGGACGTGATGGTGAACTCGCTCTGACTGGACCATAGGAGCAGTGGTGCTCGAATGGGTCGTGTCATGAGTCGTGGTCGTGTCTTTGTACTTGCCGATATCACGATCAAGTGTGTCCTTCAGTTCCTGCTCGTTGCCATGGTGGATAGTCTTGTGCTCAACGTCCGCGACACGGTGTGAATGCTTCTCGGGACTAGTTCGCAATTGTTAGCTCGCAGGCATGAGGGCAGGAAAGGAGAATGCCTTACAGGACCTCAGTGTGCTCCAGCGGCTGGACAACTGTGTGGTGGTGGTCCTTGTGGACATCGCGATCGACGGCAGTCGTCACGTTTTCGTGCTGGTGGGCCTTACGATGCTCGTCGGTGACGGATTCTCGGACATCCTGATGCACCGAAGTCTTGTGTTGGCCATCGCGGGAGGTGAAGTCAGAAATAGCTTGCTTTGCCTTCTCCATGATGAACTGTGGAAGTTGAGATTATGGTTTGAAGTTATTGTTTTGCAGTTTTTAGGGTATGAGTTGGTGTGTGGAATGATGCGATTGACGATGGAAAGTAGGGCAATGGCTATGTTGCAGGAGCAGCTAATATATATAACTATGCTCGTCGTCGTATTCTTTAGACATCCATCCCTTCAAGGGGCAAAAGCTCCGTGGATGTGCCCGCAAGTAGGGACGCTAAACCAATGATACAGCAGGATACCTAGATCCACAGTCGAATTAAGAAGCAGGAGAGGCACCGAAAGCTTACGGATACCAGGGACCCGTTCGACTCACGTCGATCTTGCGGTGAGGGAGGCTCGAGAAGTGTCAATGGTAGTGCAGTACATCTTCCCGCACAGAAAACACCGCAGAATGCTAAGTATTTCCAATCGTAGTGACTACTTCAAGGTGCTGCTTTCGGAGGGAGAATGTCTCTGCGATCTACTCTGATGGACGCATCATGGAGAAGATATCGGGCCTGGATTGCATAAGAGGCTTATCCACGTCAGACTAGCACGTCATGGACTGAGAATCTCAGCTGCGACGGTCCCATCACCAGCGCTTAGCTTTCGTCTCCAGCATGTGAAATATGCTCACTTGGCCGGATGCAATGTTAGCCGACAAACAAGCTTGTTGCGTTATCCGCAATTGGCAAGGTGCCGGAACAGTCCGCATCGCTGCATCGCTGTGAGATGCGCCCGCAATCGAGCCGACCTGACCAGCTATTAGTTGTGGATGGTCAGTGAGTCACTACTCCGCCAGTAAGGCACACGGTATGGAGTAATGCGTCATAGAGTATACCCACCCCTTGAGGAGGCTGAATCTGCATTCCAGCCTAATCGCAATGAACGTACCAGTAAGCAAAGCCCCCGTGGCTTTTGATCCCACTAACATGAGATCCCCCACGGATCGAAAGATTTTACCTGTACGTACTATTTCCAGATTTGATCTAAGCTTGGCGAACCGGACCATCGGTAACTTCTCAGTTATCCCCGTACCCTGCACCGTAGTACACACTCGTCGCGGGTGTGGCGATTTATGATGAGGACCCTGGTGTTTTAGCTCCTACCCTGTGCTGTCCAGAGAGACCCCCCCCCCCCCCCCCCCCCCCCGAAAAGCAGAACAAGCTGAATGTCAAACGTTGATGGAAGGTGACAGCATCAAACTTGAAGCGTTTCTTGGAAACAGGTTTCTCTGCTCTCAATCGACGTCACGAGTAGACAATTCCTCAACCCCTTCCCAAACTTGACAATACATATTCCTAATTATCGATACAACATTTACCATCTCACCGTACCCCTGCCCTTTCAGCATTAAGATGCCTTGTTTGATACGCTATCTTACTCTATCAGACAAGAAAAGGTTGACACAATTTCACACACTCTGCCCTTGCACTTATCTAAGCCTGGAAGTTCATGCTTGAGAAGTCCAGGGGATAGTCCATAAATGGCTCAAGGAGGTCCTGGTACTGGTTGAATAAGGTTTCGTGGAAGTGTGCGTTCTCCGGGGATGGGAATCCCCTTGTCGCTGTGCCCTGCTCCTTATTTGACAAAAGACCTTTTGCTATTCGACTGGTGGAATGTGTCACGAAAGGAAAGAGTAATGTCCAGTCGGGTGCATCAGCGGAATCCGGCATACCGAGTGTTGCCGACTGCATCTCAAAGTCGTGGGAGTTACCGTGGATGGGAATCGATAACAGATCGGGGCCATTCGCGCTTAACCCCAAGTTTGTCGTCGTGTTATTAGGTGCGCCCGTTAAGCGTGATCTCCTCAAACGCTCGAATCCTTGTCGGATAACGTTGGCCGAAGCCCACATCTGCTGAAGCTGTCCAACGGCATGAGTAAGCACGTCCAAGTCCTCCTCGGCTTCTTGCGCGAATTGCTCAATCCTGCAGGCCTGCAATAGTGCGATGAAGGCTGTTCCGCTGTACCAGCAAGTGATTGCCATCAGGAAACGGGCATTTCCGCGCGATAAAATATCTCGCAGTATTCGTGCGATGCATGACGCCGCTAGAATTGCTGGTGGTAGGGCCTGTGGGAGGTCATGGGCAGACTGCTTTAGGTGCAGTATGATGATGGTGGTGAGGTAAGGAAGATGAAGCTGGTGAACGTCGCGGTCAAAAGACTCGGTGGTTGCGGAGCCGATTGGTAGTTGTAGCTCGAGAGGCAGGGAGTGAACCCATTCGACCAATTCTTGTTGAAGATCGACGGGGAATGGATACGAAGCCGAGTTGGAAGACTTCGATAGGTATTTAGCCACCCTACCCACAATGGCACAAAGACGGATCCAGTATATGAAGATCTGTCCTTTGTGCTGAGAAATAGGGTCGCTAGGGAAGTCGAGAGACTGGGGTTCTTGGATATTGCAGTCATCGGGATCAATGATGCAAGGTTTACTCTGACACAGCGCCGTCAATCGCTCCCGGGCCTAAGAAATCATGTTAGCATGCGAGGGGAACGCGGGGTCACCATACTGACAAATACTGTCCACCAAATCCGTCGCCGCAAGCTCAGGTCCATCCTATCTCTGAGAGGGTGGTTTTCAGATGGTTCGCGATGTAGGTTCATCTGCTGAGCGTGTCTGATAATGACTGAAGTCCACCACCAAGATGAATGCCTGTGGGCGGTTGAGGGGGGACGAGGAGCCCACCAGTAGAACAAAGTCAGCGCCTTTAATGCAGTAAGGCCATCGGCTTCCTCGTCATTGTAGAAAATGGTCCTTGCTCGATCATAGTATTTGGCCGGGCCATCATGTGGTACCAGCGGCGGCTGAATATGGCTTGCTGCCAAAGAAAGAGCATTTTCAAGCAAGGGAGATCGTGCTATGTCGCCCATGACAGTGGCTCTATCGAGGACTGGGCACCATGGGTAGCAATACTCCCAGTACGTCTCTGCGAAACTTTGCTGAAGCCCCCTTCGTGGTGTGTCGGAGACATGGTGCCTGATTTCAATGATCGCCTCAAGTTCTTGCTGCTCCGCGTCAAGTTGGTTTTCGGGGCCGTAGACCTGCAGAAACCCAGTATCGACATCCCCCGCGTGGCTGTGGCAGGTGTCTTCAGTGGGCGAGATGCTTGCCTGAGGTGGCTGGGGATTAAAAATAACAGGAAGTGCCTGAGCTGAACCAGAGTGGGCGGTATTTGGAATGAGGTCATCCTGCAGTGATGAAGGGGATTGGAGCTGATTCTGGGGTCCGTCAATGTCTACCTGAATCGGGTTCTCGGGCAGTTCTTCGGGCAGTTCTCCATCCTGGTCTGAGTCTAGTAGTTAGTAGATGTTGATTGTACAATGCAAGTCCCAATATTTACCTGTCGGTGAGTCGTTACTCGTTGCATCCCGACGCGTATCAGGAGCAGCGGCGCTGGGACGATGCTTCCCTCGCTTTGAGGGGCGGAGGTGACACTCCCGATCTGGGCAGTCACAGTTGCTGCACTTCTCAAAGCCCTGGTTTTTGCGGCCCTGGAGCGATGGAATTAGAAAATGGTGATTGCAGATACCCAAGTCAAGGGTGAGGGAGGGGGCTGCACTTGAAGGTCGCATTTGATCTTCTTGGAGTGGCAGAAGACGCAGACCAGCTCGGCGCGTTTGCGCTTTGGTTCACGAGCGCTAAAGTGAAGCCAGTTGCCGATTAGCTCGGGCATATCGGCGGTTAATATAGCGATGATAGGTCGACCCGGGAGATGGCCCCGGCGGCGGCGCGGAGTGGTATTTGGTGCTTGCGATGATCGCTTCCAGAGTCCAGAATCTACAGCTCCGACATGCTGGGCCTCTTTGCTGCATCTCACGTGTGGCAGGGGAATGCGGAGACAGAGCGGGGGATGGATGCGGGGGGAATGACTCTACCTCGGAGTTTCCGGAGCCGCCGGCGCTACTAAAATATGCATGTTGGTGTTAGAACCAGAGCAGAAATGGGCACGTTGTGTTGAGGTAAGATAAGATGCCAAGAAGACCCTCACAATATGTGCATGCGTATACTTGGATGGTAATTTTGGGAGTTCCGAGGGATGTTTCCATCACCAAAATATGCCTTCACGATGTTTCGGTAACTGTCGGATCCTTCTCGTTGCCAAGCCAAGAGTCCCGAGGTATTAAGCTTAAAGCTAGCTAGACCTACAGTACGAGCCCCTGATAAAAGAGATCCGCCCATCTCACTCGTCTACTACCGTCGCGAATAGCCCAAGGCGTGCAGAAAGGGCAAATGACCCCAATCGCAACCTCCCAAATCGGATAGCCCCTAGCATTTAGCGTACTCCGCCTAAGTTTCAGCGCAACTTGCCCTAATTTTCAGTGAACATCACGGCCCCCGAATCTTAACAATACCCAGCACACTAATTTATTTTGAAGAGAGTGGCGCACCTGCCAGAAAACGGCCTGGATACTAGGCCGGGTCCACGCATACACATAAATTCGCAACCATACGCGTAGCGTAAAGATAAATGCCATTTTGTAGCAATGTTTGAATTGAATTGAGAGCAGCCTTGGGTACGTTCAATGGTTGGTATGGTTCTCGTCACGGGTGTCGGTCTGAAAAGTTCATCCGTATCATGTCCTCATCCCGAATTAACGATCGGCCCTGGCTTTGGCGCAAGCGTCTAGGTCCGGGACCCGTCTCGGGGGGAAGACTTGCTCCCACGCCGCCATGAACCTGACCAACTTCGACTCTTGATATGCTGGCGCGATAGCCTGTAGGCCATATGGCCTCCCACTACTGTTGATGTATCCCAAAGGAACCGCAGCCATGGGATAGCCTATAACGCTTCAGTATTAGCACTCGGACAAACAGCACAAGCATTGCAGGCTCCCTTTACTCACGGGCTGCAACCGACACACCGGCAAAGTAACTATCTGAGCAGCAAACTACCACATCTACGGCATGCTCGGATGTGATTTTGTCGATTCCTTCTGTTGCTCCCCAGCGCTTGCAATGTTCGAGCCACTCGGAAGCATCCTCATCTGGCTTTGAGTCATTAAGAAGTGTAGTGAGGATGTCCTGGTTAGGGCTGTAGTCTGCATGAAGAAATGTAAGACAGGCTTCATCGAGCGGCAGTGTACTAATAAGGCATACCATTGTGAAGTTCAATGTCTGCGTTGTCTTCGTTGAACTTAATGATCTCCTCTAAAGTACGAACTTTGGAGACCTCAAGGCTATTCAGGTATCGTTCGAAGCCGTTCTTTCCTTGCTGCTCTAGTGAGGGGGGAGAAAGAAGGTTACTCAACCAATTACTTGCATGGTGTGTTCGCTCAAAGTACTTACTTATGATGATGTTCATCAGATCGTCGACGTTTGTATCCCCTATCATGTGCTCCTGAGAAGGTTGAAGATACACGTCCACAACTTTCACTCCATTCTTGCGCAGCTCATCCTTTGCTTCCTGGTACTCCCTAGCCTGGGAACTGTCAGCGGTTGGTAAATATTACAAGCGGAGAGGGGTTTCACAGTTTGCTCAAAGTATTTCGGATCGCCAACCTGTGTATGGGCCGGTAGCCTCCATTCTTCAATGTCGACGAATCCCACCGAGATATCCTTTAGATTGACGGAGGATGCGAAAGAAGCCAAGTTCGAAGCATCTTTCGAAGTTGAAATAGCATCGCACACGAGAGCAACATCTAGAGCTGATTTCCCAAAGGCGCCGACCGTATCAAAGCAAGCAGTTACCTCCATGATTCCCGCTAGTGGGACAGAGCCTGGAGTAAGCTTCAGTGCATACAAGGCAGCAGCAGCGGCAGGGGAGACCACAGAGCCGGATGTTTCCGTCCCAAGAGAAACAGGCGCGAAGCCACACGCAACACCGACGGCGGATCCAGTGGATGAGCCAGCGGGCGTCTGCAAGCAGTCAGTCAGGCATACTGGAGCAAGATTTGTGAGTGCCACAAACAGTCTCGCCTCGAGATTTGTCTCCGATCTCGTACCCGGTTGGAATATATGCAGGCTCGCACATGCCCCCAATAGCGGACCATCCACTTACACCTCTGGTGACGTCAATTAGATCAGTTCTTGGGGGTAGTAGTCCACACCCATGGTGTAATTGGCACTTACTTTAGGCCCACAAATTCCTTTGGAATTGTTAATATTGAAAGCGCCGCAATGGCTGGGTGACGTCAAACTTACCGTTAAGTTGGCTTTCCCCAGAAAGATCAATCCACGATCGACCAACTGAGCACCTCTGGTTAGCGAAACCTTTTAAACATCGACGGAGAATGTTGTCTTACGTTGTCAACAATCGGGGCGTTGCCAGGCGGGCACGAATCACGGAGCGCGTATGAGCCAACGGTTGTGGGCATTCCAAGAGAGGGATCCGTTGCGATATTGTCCTAGTGAGAAGGAAAAGTCAGCATCGGTTTTGAACAAATGCTAGAACTGTTGAGAACAATTACCTTCAGGAGGACTGGGATCCCGTGCATTGGACCCCTCAGCTTTCCTTCCTGTCGTTCATTGTCAAGCCTAGCAGCGCAGGCAATGAGCTGGATTCTTGGTGGGGTCGAGATAATGGCTCTGCATTTCGCACCCTTGGTGTTGTGCGCCTCGATGTGCGACAGGTAGCATTCTACAATTTGCACGCTGTTGATTCCGCCCGATGTGAGGAGTTTTCGAAGGTCGTCCGCAGTGGTTGTCAGTACATCAAAAGGCGGAAGCGACGGCGGATCGATGGATGCCATGGTTCTGGCCGCTCGATAAAGGCTTGTCCTGATGATGGCCACTAGGCAACCCCAGATTCCAGTATTCACGTATCTTCCTCGAGATAATAAGCGAGAAAATACTCCCTGGGTGAGAAATGTAGTGAAAGAGAGAGGGGAAAAGAGTGGCATTGGGAGAAAGAAGGGCGGATCTCAGCCCGAAACTTTCTTGCCGAAAAGCCACAGCGTGTAAATGCACATGCACATAGCTACAGTGTGGGCACAATATTAATGGCACGGTCAACACCACGCACATATTGTCAACTATTTTACGATCGTCCTGTGCAGAGGCTCTATACTTTTGTTGTCACTGTTCGGTTAGACGAAATGTCGCAGACGTCTGCTTTCGTAACCGTTATCTAGTCGATCTAGCTGAATGAGTTCAGCTTCCATAGGAAATAGCTTGAACAATCGTCAGATAAAGGGATCACGTTATTATGGAAGGGTGGTTAGCACGACTTGCTCTTCCTAAAACGCAATTGGTTTAGGAAAGCACAATGTGGCCATTGCTAGGAATAGGCGTCACAGACCGCTGGAAATGGCGAAAAAGAAGCTGGTTATATGACCACAAGCTGCTGACCCATACAACCATTGTGTCGATTGGCGCTGGAGAGAAATTGATGCAAAATCATTGTCAGACTGGCACCCTTCTCATCTTCTCCTTTGTAGTCATCTCTCCCCCAACCCACGTTTTAATTTGACAACCACAACCACATCACGCCATCCTAAGTTTCATTCTCCGGTTTTTGGCCATAAATGATAGTTCTGTGTAAACAATGAGCGTTGACTTTGGCGTTGTTAGAGCCTGTTGACTTACACCTCTCCATAGGCATGAACATTCGGGTTCAGAAGCTCGTTCCGCATATCCACAAGAAACAGTTGTGCATCTTCAAAAGACCACTATATTCGTTAGTACGACATTCTGATGATGCAAATTGGGTGTTAGAAACCCACGCCTAGCATTTCGGTTAGGCCGCGAATAGAGAATCCCTCTAACGCCTGCAACAAGAACTGGCGATTCCAGGCTCCCCAGCGCTTGAGCTTCTTGTCCTTTGGCCACGGTCCCAGGGGAAGCTTAAGTCTGCGCTCAAAGACACCGCTTAGACCTGCTTCTCTCATGGCGTCGGCTGCCTTGTCGCCGTAGAAAAAAGTCTTGCCAGTAAGTTCTCCGATCTTCTCAAAGACATCTACCCACTTATAAAGCGGAGAGGTCGGTTTCAAAGATCCGTCGTCGGATTTGCAAATGCCCCATAGCTCTACGTGCTCTATCCATGCACCGGGCTTTAGGGTTCTATTTTGCTATTAGGATGATGTGGTTCGAGACGAGGTGAGCAACTAACCGCAACGCCTTTTTATGCAGCTCGATCCAATCAGGGATACATCCTGTCATGCTGCGGATGTGAATAAAGTCAAAGTTGTCATTCGGGTAAGTCCATTCCTGGTTGATATCATCGACCTCAAACTTGCAGTTGGGTGGAACAAAGCTGGGCTGAATAGGCGACAGATCCACGCCAATGACTTCAGCGGATGGATGTTCATCAGCAAACTCACTCATGGAGATATCAGTAATGAGCCACTGGAACGAATCGTTTTCAAGACTCACATGGCCCAGATACCTGTACCACAGCCTAAATCGAGAACTGCCTGCGTCTTCGGTAAGCATCTAAGCATCTCTACGGGGAATACGGTAAGACAACAAACTTGAGGAGTATCACTGATTGGTGCTTCGTAGAGATTACCGTCCAAAATAATACGGAACATCTCGTGCCTAAAACAGGTTAGCCGGCAGTTTAGCAAAATGGGACATTGACTGACATGAGGTCTTCAGCGTCTTGCTGGCGATCGTCGTTCGGGGCCCTTGTGGAGCGTGAATATTTCAACGCAGAACATGACACAAGAAATAGTTACCAGTATGCGCCATCTTTATAGGCGTGATATCGACGTCCGTTCTCCCATTTGTAGTTCAAAATTGATGTTCTCAGCGACTGAGTGTCAGTGACCCGCGTCCTTCATTAATGTTAGTTCCCGGCGTCTTAGGGTTACAAGAAAGTCGTACCCCTCAGAATAGGTTGAGTCAGTATCATCGTCCTAGATCACAGCCATTAGTACAAAAACAAGAGACGAGCCAATAGCGGAGGAAATATGGCGAGCGTACAACTTCAATGTGGTCATCGGCGGCCTCATCTGCGAGGTTTCCAGGCGCCTCAGGCGAGCGAGTTGGAGATCTGCTCGCCTTATCCGGAGACGGTGATTTCCTTGGCGAAGACATGGCCTGATGCTGAACCAGACGGCTTCTCGACAAACAATGCTTTGCGTGCGTGAGTTAAAACATGAATGAGGGGAAGAAGATCTCACGACCCACAGAGGGGAATGACTGCAGGTTATGCTCAGATACTCCTGGTTATATGAATATACCAAGACATTATTCTCGGGGTTCTTTGTTGCATTTTAGTGGAGTCTGTGCTTCGGTTATGTTGGCATGATGTGATAATGCGTGTTGGCTGCATGTTTTAGTGTCGTGCCACATTGCAACGGACCAACAGCCTACAACATCAGCGTCGTACAGACCCTCGGCAATTTCATCAACATAGGGGTTTCTACTGGTGGGTTGAAATCAACTTGCAGGGGTGTTTTTTTTGGATTTTTTTCCCCGTAGTCTCGGCTGCATTCTACTGCTTCGAGATGTTCTTAGAGTGGTGTTGGTAACTGTCTATTAACCTTGAAATATGTCGTCGGCGGATGTGACATGTCACAAGAGAAGGCCACGTCACGCCTATAAAATAATTTTTATTGGGATCCGCGCCTTCGGGTGCGCTCTTGGCGTATATGACTGTGGGTGGCCTATCCGGGTCTGCGGAAGAGCTCATTCTGGCATTACAAAAGCTGCTCCGTGCCGAGGACGACGGCGTCGATGCATATGCTACCGCTGAGGAGGAGATCTAGAGCTACGACTATGCCCACGTTCACCTGAAGTCGGCACATTTGAAAGGTTCACATAGAAAAGCCTTACCTCCCAGAGCACCAGGGCGCAAGAGGCAAGCACGAGAAGGCCTGTCAGAGACGCCTCCGACAACACGAACCGCCACCGCGGCCAAAAGGAAGTTGAATCTGGAGGAAACCATCAAATGCAAGTATTCTCCATGCCGTATTACCTAGGTCGAGCGCGCAAATAAGTTCTACCTTCGGCTTGCTCAAAAACGGCTCGCAGAAAGAGTAGCAAAGTATTGGGGGCAACGAAATTACATCACAACTCAGGTTACCTTCAAAGCTTCGCAGACCTTTCCGGTATGCCCAAGCGCAAGACCAAGTAACACTTTCACCAACGTAGTCAATGGTCTAGAACCCGCGGTCCGTTCGACGGGTTACTAGCCTACTCTTTCTGAGATGCTCATAACCCCTTCAATTTTACCAAAAATGAGGGTTATACTCCACGAAGAACTAGGCACATCTCACAAGCTTCTAGAAGACAGCTACGACTGGAGCATTTGCTCGATTGGGAGAAGGTTTAAGGATGCCATCACGTCCAGAGGGGACTTTTATGGGGACGAAAATGAACTCTATCTTAACGCTGAGTACACGAGGGACTAAGTCTTGAAACGAGAGTGCACGGCGGGTGATAGTCGGATGAATTTTCAAATCCAACCGAGTCAGCTTATTCATCGCAAAGCCCCCAAGTCAAGATCACGAAGGTTGGGAAAGTGTTTGCTGCATCTTCCTGCAATCCCGATATCATCAAGGGCCGCATTTCTGAATGTCACATATTTCTATTAATTGCTGCCCATTCGAATCCCCTTAGATTAAGAGAACCCTAGATACGGAGCTAACCTCCTTAGGGAAAGCTCTATAAAGTCAGTAACAGTTCACACAACGATTATAACCAAGACTTTGAGAAAGGTATAATTATATCTCCCGGATGAGTTCGTGATATCGATTGTTGCAAACATTTTCCTACTGTTAGGCATGAATATGGCCCGAATTTGGAGCTATAAATAACCTCGTACTAGATATTGAAAACTGGGACTCAGACTCGTTACAGATCCTGACAGGCTCTAGGGTAGCCTCGAATTCCCAGTGTGATCAACACTGGGTGTATGGTGTAGCCACAGAGATATCGCAAGTTGTCAAGGGACAATTAACTTGGTTATCGGCGAAGAATCCGAACCTTTTTATACCAGATCCGTCGTCATCGCTTTGGGTGGCGCCTCTGTGAGAGTGTATAGCGTGGTGTTCCTTAGCCAGTCTCGCTCAAGAGGGTGGGCGCCTTACTGAATAAGGAGGACAAGAGTGTACATCTTGATACCTAGGAAGCGATCCTTTGGCGTGCGCAGAAAAAAGTGAAAAGTCTAATCTCTCATCTGCTAAGGCATTACTCGATGGAGCATTGCTCGTGGATTCTTTGCAAGGGCATGCATGCGTACAAGAGTGCAATCGTAGGATAGACAGACTGCATGCCAAAGCTAGGATAATGGAACTGTATCCTTTCATTCAAGATAGGCCCTACACCCTACCGACCTCCTCCAGGAGTTCCTCTACCATTGCTCCAGTCCAGGAACGCTCGTTCGGTGGTCTATAATCACTCCGATACATGCTGCTCGTCTGTACTGGATCCATGTCCCCTCCAAAGTCAAAGAAGTCAAGGTCAAGTCGGAGTCTTGACTCCTCCTCGTCCACGAGTCTAACGCGATTCATCTCTGATTGGCCACGGTGATTGGGCGGTTCGAGTGGCCTCGGGATACTCATCACGCCTCCATAATAGCCGTCCTCCAATAACAGCACTCGTGGCAGTTCCTCGCTACCTACATACCGTCCACGAGAGAGGCTTATATCCACTGTGAAAGCTAGACGAAGGTAAGCTCGAGGTTGTTTGACCAAGATAGTGAGCCAGTCTTTTATCTCCGCTGTTGTTGAGAGGAGTTGAGCAGAAGGCATCTGCTCCGACATCTCTGTAGATTCGAATGAGGATTGCTCTAATGACGCAAGAGCCGTTGTTGAGGCAGCACTTGGTGGAATATCCACAGAAGCAATTGCCTTGTTGATAGTATTGAGGGCCGTATGCGCGCCAGCGTATTTCTCACGACAGAGCTGCATAGCATGATTGCTTAATCGCAACTGAGTATCTTTGATAGTGTTCTTCATCCTTGTAGAGCGTATATCGATCGTGTTCAGAATAATGGGAAGTGCCAGATACGCGACACTAATAAGGGTCAGCTAGGTACAGAAGCAAGTCCTTGATGGAGAAGAAAGACGCACGCGCTGACAGGAAGATATTGCGCAACGTTTTGATGAACAAATGAACCAACAATACGTGATATTTGAGCGACGGAGAGGTGTATTTCGTTACCAAGCTCTCGAGTACTTTGGGCATTTGGTTCTGGACAATTGGCTTGGAGGGCGAGACATTCGTATTGACAGAGGGCTGCACGAGCGGACCTAAACCGATAAAGTCAAAATAGTCGATCTTGAAAGAGCGTAGACCTTTGTAACTAACCAGTAATAAATCTGCGTCAAGCCCCAGAATAGGCGCACTGATGGATGTGGTGCTGGACTGGAATCCGATGCTAGGACTAAGGCCTCAGACTTCGTTTCCCAGACAATTAACTCATCTCTGAGACGTTTCGTCACTGCTGGCATAGCCATTAATGAGTTATGGTCCAGAGAATTTATCGGGTAGACCAGTGCTAAGATGTCAGTCAAAATAATAGCAAGATTAACTTGAGCTTCCATGACACGAGCTAGGTTGCGCTTGGTGTCGCTCCCATAGACTCGCGAGGTCTCAAACTCTCCCTGAAGGTCTGCTTCGGTGAAAGGTTCCTGGTCGAAATCGAAATTGTAACGACTGATTTGAATTGATCTCCTCACTCCGAGAGGTAAAATCCGGTCTCGTATAATGCAGCACCTACTTCAAGTCAATTATATGGAATCACAGATCGTTGGCCTCGATACGAACCACCACAGCCTTTTCCGCTCCTGACGGACTTCAAGTGGCAAAGATGATGATTGGGAGTACAGATGAGCCCGCTCTGCTTGCGCATATTGTATAGCGATGCGAAGCCAGAAAGTGTTCACAAGCTTTGCAATAGTGAGCATGACAGCCATGTTTTTCGGGGGCACAATAAATACCGGTTCTCTGCCTGAGCAATAATAAGTTAAGAGGAGAGCTCCTTGCGCTTTTGCGATTGGATCTGATATGGCATCAAAATCGTATAGTAGCTTCGCTCGGCGATACAGCGAATATCGCGCCTCCAAAGCATCTTTGAATCCCAGAAGCTTGGTGGTTTCCCTCGATACAAACTGTCTCGTCAGCAGGAGCTGCTACGAGCTTGAGGCAGAAACTTACGCTAGAGGCGACAAATAGCATAGCCCTGAAAGTAAAGAGTGATATCCTTTTGGCTTGCTGATCAAGTTGCCCTTCGCCAAGATACATGTTCCAAAAAGCACCTTCATCTAGTATCGGCAGCATTGGATGAACGTGGCGGAAGTACTCAACAACAAACTCATCGAGGACAGGCCTGGCGGGCAAGTGAAAGCAGCCTTTGGTCTCGAGGAACTTGAAGTCTGTCGTAGGTATGTGGGACAAGGATCCAGTTGCCAGAAAGTCATGATACGAGAAGAGAATATCGCCATCGGATACTGTAGAGGAGGATGGTTCTCGGAAGATGAGACCTGGGGTAGGAGAAGGACACTCTCTTCGACCGTCAAGCTCCAAGGGGTATTCATCAGAAGGAGGTGTCACGGTGGTCGTATTCGGTACGATTGTGGATTGTGTACCCAGGAGTAGAGGCACCTGAGGGTCTTTGTCTCGTATCTGCTCCGGTGACAGTGATGGAGGAAGAGTGGACCTTTTTCGTCGATCTATATCTTCAGATATCAGTCATTGCTCTACCCCCGATACGATGCTCCGGGAACTGCGTCCGCACCTGAAACTGTACATGGCCGGCCATCCAGTCTACAATTCGTGCAAAGCTGCCCCTCTACTACTACGTCGCAACGAACCTTCCGCTTGCGACATTCCAGACAGGCTCGGTGTGCTCGGCGGCGGCGGCGGATGATGCGCTTCTTTGCCTCTGATTGCCGGTCTCCCTGCCGCGTGGGAGAGGCTGGTCGTGGGAGCGACAGCGCATCCTGTTCCGACTCTGAACAGTCCAGGTCGGTAAGAAAGTCTTCAAGGTCGAGCTCAGCCATATCTTTACGCGACAGATACAGAGAGAAGCACGAGTTGCGGGGCTGAAGGACGATGTTGAGAAGGGATGGGGGAAATGTCCGGGGGGTTCACCAAGACGCCGGCAACAGCGGCATATAGCAAGTGGATTTAATGGCAAGGGTCCACAATCCATCCACACTAGACCACACCAACTGGCCGCGTTTCTCCCAGATGCGGGGATGATGAAAGAAAGAGGCTTTGGAAGGGCGACAAGGACGCGACCCCAACTCTGAGTAAGAAGGGCAATTACCTTGGGACACAATACACTATTCTGTACTAAGGAGTCAGCGCGTGCACACTGAGTCAGACTGAGTCAGTGATATTGGTATCGGCATTAACCCAAGAAGGGAAACCTCTCTTGTTCTAGTCGAGGGAACCTACAAGGGTAAACTCTTTCTGGTCTTAGTGGCTTTAAGCCCCATTCCCCAAACTGACTACCCTACCTCCTTAGGGCCCCAAGAGGATGCCCACAAACCGATACTCCTCGGTATTTCGGTACCCCAGAGTGCCCACCTGGCATTGTGGCCAATAAGGCCCTTGTTACCCCAGATGTCAGTGCCGGTGCTTCCTCCACCCCCGCATTCTATGACTTAGACTAACGTACTCCAGATTTTGTTGCTATGGTCCAGAGTGTGCTGTTACGGTCCAGACTACATTGTGATTGTCTGTGTGACACAATGTTATAAGATAGACGGGATTCCCCAACGTCGTATTGTAATCTACAGCTTTGTTTTACCCTCTTGACTGCATACCTCAATCCACTCAGCCAGAACAAAGCAGAATATTCCTTCTCAAAATGTCAGACCCTGGCAGCGAGAAGGCCCAAGTCTTCCATGACCCCAACGGATCCAGCGCCGAGGTGTTGGAAGGCGCCGACAAGAACCTCCACTTGCACAACAGCCATGCCTTCAAGTCCGACGACTCCGATGGAAGCGTCGTCTGGACTCCAAAGGCGATCATTGCTGCAATTTCGCTTGGAGCACTTTATTCAGGTTAGTTATTCTGTCTCCGATTGAGCACAACCCACTCGCTCACATACCAGCAAAGGTTCTCAAGTCAATCTGTACTTCGTTGGTGGAGCGTTGAGCTACATCGAAGCGGACCTTGGAGCCACGGCCAACGGGGTCTGGCTCCCAGTCAGTAACACCTTGGCCATCACTGCCGTGTCTCCGTTCGTAGGCTATCTACAAGATCTCCTCGGTCGTCGCGAGATTACTTTGGTGGGCTTGGTCATAATCATGGTAGGGCTTGCTCTTATTGGAACCGCTCATTCATTCGGACAAGCCATAGCTGGCATGTCCCTGTCTGGAGCAGGTGCGGGCATTTGTGAATTGACGGCTCTTGCTGGGTAAGTTCATCTTCCAAAAGTTTGAAGACCTCAGCAGATTCACTAACGACTTCGAAGCATTTCTGACATCGTTCCCGTGAAACAACGGGGCATATCCCTGGCTTTGGTGACAGCTTTTCTACTGCCATTCACTCCCTACGTACTGTACTCTCAGCTTCTATCCACACACGCGACATGGAGATGGACAATGTGGGTGACAATGTAAGATCCAAGTTTCGGTAGTACCATGTTGGTACCTTCATTAACCTTGACAGGATTTGGAACGGATTCGTACTCGCCGGCCTTACCTTTACGTATTTCCCAAAAGATCACCCTCGCATGGAAGGAGTTTCGAAACGCGACATTCTGAAGCAGATAGACTACGTCGGAGCTGTCCTGTCTATTGTTGGAATCACTCTCCTGTAGGTTCTCAATACACACCACCCCATGGTCTTTTAGGAATTACGTCTAATCCATTATAGCCTTGTTGCTTTACAGGGAGGCGGATACACCCATCCATGGAAGAGCGCCTATATTCTCGTTCAACTCATCCTCGGCATTGTTCTAATTGCAGTCTGGATACTTTGGGAGTGGAAATTCGCAAAGAACCCAATGATTCCACGAGAACTCTTCGCAGGCCAGAAAATTGTGGGGATGGCATTCTTCATCGCCTTTGTCGCGGGACTCAACTTCTACTCTCTCATCAACTTCTTCCCTCTCACATTTTCTTCGGTTTACACTCCCGACCCAGTCCAGATTGGACTCAAAGGTCTGGGCTACGGTATCTCAATAACGGCCGGAGCAGTATTCTTTAACTCTCTACTTTCCGTCAAGTCCATTCCCGCCAGCGCCGTATTAGCCATCTCAGCTATACTAATGAGTGAGTTTCCTAATTCATATACATGACAGTAATACTGATACGTTCTGAAACAGCTGCATTTGGCGGTTCTCTAGCCGCAACTACCCCGGACAATCCAAAATTCACAGTGGCCATGGGAACCATCGCCGGATTCGGTGTCGGAGGCCTCCTTGTCCCAGCTGCAACAGTCGCTATGATTGTCGTGCCAGACTCGCTGCTGGCGACCACGGCCGCGCTCTCCCTGTCTATTCGTACTCTAGGCGGCTCGATTGGCTACACTATCTACTACAACGTCTTCGTCAACAAGCTCACGAGCATCCTCCCAACAACCGTCGCCGAATATGCAGTCGCAGCTGGTTTGGCACCAGAAGATGCCAAGGTGTTCGTGGGAACGCTTCTAACAGCACCAGCCAACATTACGACTGTGCCTGGATTCACTCCTGATATCCTACAGGCGGCCGAGGTTGGAGTCAAGTGGGCATATGCAGGCGCGTTGAAGTATGTTTGGTATGCCAGTATTCCATTTGGCATCGTTACAGTTGTTGCAGCTGCCTTCTTGCCTTCTATCAAGAAGTACCAGACCAACCGAGTTGCTGTTTCTCTGTAAGGGCCAAATGATATCACCAAGCCTCCAACTGCAACTCTAGAGCAGAATATGGGATACTACTTTATATCATCTGAGGAACAGTCGATGTGACAGGCGGTCAGGGAGTTTCGGGCTTGCCAGTCGCTAGCAGGGATGTAATAGGGATAATAGGGGTGGAAGCTGCATACAGCCAAAGAGATCATTATTGTATCTTTCTTTGACTATTATTTTCAGTCAGAGAGACGGAAGTTTCAAAGACCTTATTATTAGAGTTAATACAGACCTTTAACTGCTATTTTAAGAGATTTCTACAAGACATTTGCAACAGCCTTCATAATCCTTATCCGACCTCAGCCTTTCATAACGCACTTAGTCTGGTTAGCTTCAAGTCTCGTTGGCCTTTAACCGGCGCACAGCCATGGTTTTCCGGCCTTGATGTGTAAGGCGCACTACTTGCATGCGTGACTGGAGAGCTTGAGGTCTAATCCACTTTAAAGCGCTTTCGGGTGAAAACTCTCCCATTGCTGAGTCCAAGTCTTTGACGTCTTGGGGTTTGAAAAATGGATGTGGAGCGGGCGGTCGGATGACGGTCCTGACGATAGTAGAATGTCTGACACGCCTAGCAAGTCTCCACGTGGATGAGCCAAACCTCATCTTCTTAACCTTAGCTCCACAGCTCAAAGGGTTAGGGTTATGATGGCATCCAGGCCACCCTTGTCATCATCAACAGGTTTGCTTAAAAACATGACTATCCAGCACGCGACCATGATGCGGCGGTGGCAAATAATGAACCCAAAAAAGGCCAGTGGCTTATAAATGAGTGCCCGACACAGCTCGGTGCTTCCAGTTCCGAATCTAATACGGTTAGTGCATCTCGCTGGAGTTCAGACAACATTGGGGGGGAGGAGGAGGAGATCAGAATGCCTACTCATCGCCAATAAAGGAAGGCGCACAGCGACCCTCATAAAGAAAAGGCAGGGGACAAATCAATTTTTGAGCGCAATGAGCCGGGAGCAACACGAAGTAGTCTCTATGAGCTGTGACAGAAAATGTAGTAACAAGAGGCTAATGTTCTTGGAACTGTATTGGTCCATTTGAAGCTGGCGGGAATGCTCGAGAGTACTTGTCAACGTTTTGGTAATAGTGCTTTAACAAGAACCCGTCGTTTTCAACTGCGTCAGTCGTAAGACTCTTAATGTTTAACGTGGGTAATGAGGCTTTGGTTGGGGTAGCTCCACCGACCTACAGACTACTAAGCCGCTTTTAGTACGGAATGTCGAAGTTCCATGGTCAATTCCCAGAATAGCAAACGGATGGTGTCATCCCGCTGTCTCGGGGACCACGAAGCATCAACTACGCACCATGCCATGTAAATCAGTCCACTAACAAGCATTAAAAATTTCGCATCCAACCAAGATTGCAGGCTTAAGCGGAAGCAACACGGAGACACCTCGTTTTGAGAGCGCCGCGGGGTAATATCCTTCAAGCTTAGGAGTATAAGAACATTACGTCCCATTGAAGCATCGCTAGATGGTTTTGTATGCTGAGCTCATAAAGATGTCTCGAATCACTTCTTTCCTCGCCGGCTTTGCGGCACTTGTCTCTGCCGCGGAGCTTCAGCAAGTCACCTCTTTTGGGCCCAACCCTACCAACGTCTCCTTCTACCTCTATGTCCCCGATTCTTTTAGGCCCTCGGCTCCTCTCCTGGTCTATCCTCACTGGTGCCACGGAACGGCCCAGGATGCTTTCGAATTCAAACCATGGCGTTCGCTAGCTGATGACTTAGGTTTCATCACCATCTACCCATCGTCACCATGGACTGCAGACCACTGTTGGGATGTGTCTTCCACACAGACTCTTCACCATAATGCAGGAGGAGACTCACTCGGAATAGCCAGCATGGTCCGGTGGACTCTGGCTAACTACGACGTGGATGAAGACAGGGTCTTCGTTACAGGCATTAGCTCTGGAGCAATGATGACGAATGTCTTGATCGGCTCGTATCCAGAGTTATTTGCAGCCGGGTCTGCCTTAGCTGGAGTCCCTTTTGGTTGCTACGCTGGTGACGGGTATGCCGTATGGAATAGCGATTGTGCCACGGGTCAGATTGACCGAACTGGCAAAGAATGGGCGAAAATCGTCCATAAAGCGTACCCGAGGTACCAGGGGCCCCGGCCGAAGATGCAGGTCCTCCACGGAACTGTCGACAACATCGTCAACGTTACCAACTACTACAACGAGGTCAAACTCTGGACCACTATTCTGCATACAGGAGCTAAACCCATTTTGATTGAAGAGAACAACCCGCAAACTAACTGGACAAAATACGTTTATGGTCACAAGGGCCTCTTTGAGAGTTTTCTGGCCGGAGGGGTGGATCACAATATCCCAGACGAAGCTGACGAGATCGTCAGATTCTTTGAGCTTGATTGTACTGGAAAACGTTGCTTCTCAAGAAAGTCTCTTCAAGGTTATGGCAAAGGTTATTAGAAAAGGCCGGTTTCAGTGCACATTAGCTGGTGGTGTGCAGGTTACTCCGTGTATGATACCGGTGTCTATCCTGCTAAGAGGAGCGGAATAGTCAGCGGAGGGTCGAAAGGATAATTCAAGCAAAGAATATACATTTGGGAAAAAGAAAAAACCTCTTTGCCCACCCAGTTAATGTAAGCATCGTGATAGCTCACAATAAAACCGAAAATAATAGCTGTAGCAGCCATACTGGTCGAAATAGCGGCCGAGAGAATATAGTTGTACTTTCCCTAGAAAGCAAGGTATTGTCTGCAAGGAAGGACGAAGAGGCCGCCGGCAGAAGACACGGCGAGCATAGCAATATGCTGAACCCTGGGCCCCGAGAGAGCCGAAGGGAACAGCGGCTGTAAAGTAACTAACGTCACTCCAGTTTGTGGCGTATCAGGGCAGGCTTTCTCAATAAATGTCCGTAGGGGGGCCGGCGATACCGAGCGTTCCTTCGGCCCCCCGCGGATGTCCGAGACGTCGTCGATCGCCCCACCCACACCGCCCATACCAACTTCCGGATGCCCAAAAATAGTGGCTTGTACAACCTTGCACAGCCTTCAATAGAGCCCGCGGCGCCCGTTAGGCTAGCTTTCATCTTCATGGCCTTTTCTTGTTTTTCATCTTTCGGCCGAGCTCTCATAGCATGAACGTCCGCGGGCGGACTCATGTGTATAAAGTCAAGCCGTTTTTTCTCAGGTGGGTGCTAGAATTTAATACAACACCGTCATACTCGCCCTTGAAGATTCAATTGCATTCATGGAACCCACGTATAATAACTCGTTCGAGTCTTCTGTAAACGATGACTACAGCAGACACTCTACAAGACACGAGTGCAAGAATGCTTCTATTCTTCCATCCCCACCTACGGCATCAATCAAAGGACAGTCCACAGAGGTGCGAGAAAACCGCAAGCCAGGCCTCTACAATCGTTTTCACAACCTAAGTGCCAAGATTGCGGGCCCAGTCAATGGTTTCACGAACAAGCTCGGATGCGAGGCATTCATGCCTACCTCAGTAGACAAGGAGTGCGATAAGGCAGCGCGAATATTGAAGTCGTTCTGTGGTATGTCTTGGTGATGCACGGTAGACGAAGGGCTTGAAAGGTGTTGGAAGAGATACACTAACCCCGGCCGCGTTGTCTATAGATGAAACAACTTTTGCCACCGATTCGTCTACCTCTCCAAACGAGGCATTATCAAGGCGGAAGGCAATAGCCAGAATTCCTCGACAAGTCATCACGTCCGCCGCGGGTCTTGCCATCTTCACCGCATTTCGGTCTGGGACACAATTCTCTTGGGGAAGCGGCTCTGGAGTTGTTGTAGCGCGGCGGACGGATGGGTCATGGTCGCCACCGTCTTCCTTTGCCGTGAACACTCTCAGCGTTGGATTCATGTTCGCTATGGATATATACGATTGTATATGTGTCCTCCGGACTCCCGAAGCAGTCGCTGCATTCACCAACCCAAGGATTTCCTTCGGTGGTGAGATGGCTGTTACTGCTGGGCCGGTTGGTACTGGTGTTTACGTTGACTCGGCCATTAGCAGCGACGGTATCAGTGAGCCTATATGGAGCTACATGAAGAGCAGGGGCTTTTACGTCGGGGCACAGATTGACGGGACTATCATAACGGCCAGAGACAAGGCAAACGAGGACTTTTACGGGGTGGAGGTTACGGTTGCTTCTATTCTACAGGGCATGGTTCCAGCTAGAGGACCGTTGTGGCCTGAAGGATATTGGAGGTTGAATAATGTATTGCGAGAAATAGATAGTGGTAGGTAAGAAGTGCTATATTCGAGACTTGAATGTTGCCTCCACTACTATCGCCGATGATGGGGATACCAAAGTTTAGAATTGTTCCGAAGATAACACGACCGAGCATGTGCTTCATGCAGCCACCGTTACCTGTGTGGAAAAACAGATCAGCGTTGGTTCTTCCGATGCAGAGAAATCATCTACGACTTAGCCTCTTCGGGTTCCTCACATAGACAGAAGTGATCGCAGTGCGTCGTTCGTCTTAGGTCCCCTGTCTGTTGTCCTCGGATGGATTGTCTGGAAATGCCATTTGTACCATCGCGGCATTCCAGGAACGGTTCTTGAGGACGGCTCCACAGATATATTAGGGATAACAATACATGACATCAATGTTAGAGTCAACTAACATTTATTGAACAGCGCCGTCTCCGCAGGCATTGTGGGATGTGTGACCGCGGTTCTCTGACCAGGCGCAGAGCTCGCCAATAAGTTGGCCTCGTATTCCTGGTTCACGCTTTGCTATTGCGGTGGTGCAACGATCTCATTTGAGCTGTTGGCCATTGTGCTGTCCTCAGAATCAATATTTATTGTTATGGCTCTCCCCTCCAACCCTAGAACGTCAGGGCCTCATCATCGGGTTTCTGTCGACGAAAGAACTCACATTCGTGAAACCGACAACCCCTCGCCCAAGTTTGGACACGTTCTTTGATACAATTTCTGAGCTCCTCACCGCTCACGCTTGTCGTAATGACTTGTTTTTCGAAGCTCGAACGCTTAAAAAGGGTAAAAAAATAAGTTTACATTCTTGGCCTTGCCTTGGAAGTTAGATGTTCCTTACACAGCCTTAGTTGCGAGAAAATATCCAAGCCAGGCCTGATATCCCGCTTCTAGGAAAATTCTACTTGTTTTCGCTTTGTTTTCTGGCTTCGGAGGACCGCTTTCAATCCTTTGGCGGTCTGCGGAATGTTTCCACCCTGTTCAGGTGACGCAGTAGAAATGTACGTTCATCTGAGATCATACGTTATTCTGGGATGGGCCCGAATTAGGCATGCTAGTTGGGAAAAGAGACAAGGTGGGGGAGGAGGCGAGTTGGGAAAGAAGGTGTTGAAATGAGAGCTTAACCATGTTATGGTTATGATAAGTCCGACTGGTAGCTAACTAAGGTGCGCAACTCGTGTCCTGATGTGGATCACGGATGTCGGCGATTGCCTTTCAAATTAGGTGCGAATCGGGACGCCGGGTAAACTTAGCTGTGAAATGCAACAAGAGTTCATCAAGGCGTCATCCACTCTGACGTCGATAAGACTAGCCAGTGATGCATGACGTGATATCTCGGCCCGTATCCCAACGGATTAAGAAGACTAAAAAAGCCCGCAACATCCGAAGCCTCGAAAACCTTTGAAAGTGGATAGTGGCTTGTAAATTGCCTTTCGGATACGGCACAAACATGAGATTAACGTCAACTGAGCCACCGATAAGGCCCCAACATCCCACGCTGTGGATCTATCAAGTGGTGTGATGACCCGCCGCTGGTGGCCGAAACCACGATACATTGTGAGAACCACGTGGTGTGGTTCATAGTTTGTAACGATTCCCCGTCACCGAGGCTAGTAACGGATCCACCACCCTATCTGTGTCCACAATTTCCATTACTATATAATGCCCTTATAAGGACTTTCAAATTGTGAGTTTCTCTGGCCACGCTGAGCGTTACAAAGCAAAAGATTCGTCAAAATGCAGCTTCCCACTTACCAAGTAAACACACCACTCGACCCTTCGTTCGACAATGATATTAGAGACACCCACCTAATCTACGACTATGACGCCCGAGACGCCCAAGGAAATCCGGAGAAATGGCGCTACGAAATTTGGTTCTTCTCCCATGACCGAGTCGTCTACGCTATTCACGGCGGTCCTATGGCTGGCCGCATCAACTACCAAACTGCTGGGTACCAATGCGTGCGTCCAGGAGAGTTATGGCAAATCAGCTGGCTAGAAGAAACGGGAACTGTGGTGTCGCTTGTCTACGACATAACCAAGGGCACTATCAGTGGACTCCTGAGCTTTTCGAAGGGACATTGGGAAAACCCTGTGGAAGCTCATGGTGACAAGAGAAACCCAGAAGATTTTGACCGATGGAGGACTCTAGCAACATACGGAAAGCAAACCGACCGATTGATGCTAGTGGAGCAGGCGCAGATTCTTGAAAACTTTAAAGGGAAGGGAGGCTTAATGCCAATTGAACCCGACGCTGTCACATTGTAGAGAATGTTTTCTCGCGCTTGTGTTCATTCATGTGTCTTGGTGTCGTTGTATCTGGTAATTCATTAGATCTTAACATCATTACTAGTTCAGTACGTTGAAGGAGTTGGTTTAGCTTAAAACTCGAGATTTAATATCCTTTGATAGTCATTCGCCGTGACTCTAGGCTACTACTTGGCCGATGTTTAGGCATTTTCTCCTGACCAAGCCTTTACAATATTTGCCAGTGTCTCATCGCTTCCCACGTTTCCAGGGAAGACCACATATGGCACCCCCCGATGACGGCTCGTTATCTCATCACACTTCCAGAGCGGCACTCCTGGGGCAGCCTGACCGACTACTCTTGCTCGCTTCATTTTTAAACCCTTGGTTGCAGTATCAGACGACGTGATGCCTCCCTTGGCAATGATATATCGTGGTCGAACGCGGACCTCTTCCACGAGACGAACTAGGGCGTGGGCGACCTTTGAGCCGATATTGAGCGAACTGAGTGCATCGTGGCCTTTGATCAAGTCCCGCGATGTCATGACTAGAACATCTTGACCAGCTGCTATTTTCTCAGACGCTTCGCTCGCAGCTGCTAATGTAACCGCCTCCGCCGCCTCTGCTGACGCGATAAGCCCAGCGACGTCTAGTTCGATGACAGAGAGCTGATCTCCTCGTTTCTCTCGCAGTGCTTTCAACTGAGCCGTTGTTTTGGGGACATACGATCCAGCGACAATCAAGCCACCCGGCTGTGGAGTAGCAACGGGTGATGATTGAATATCTTGAAGTGTAAGTGGCGGAATGCCGGTTATTCCCAGTCGTGACGAGACGAACGCCGCTCCGGTGCGGAAGAGATACCGTCTCCCCTCCTTTTCGGCCTTTAGCAGACCAGAAACGAAGACATGCATGTCTGATTCGGCAGCAGCATTGACAATAAAAACGGTCTTGGGCCCAGCGGACGCGGCAAGGAGCCTCTCTGCGACGCGCGTTGGCCCACCAAGTCGGATATCATCGAGAGTTACCGAGACGAATGAGGAGTCGTCAAACCGGGAGCCGCACTTTTCTTGGATGTACTCTCTGAGATTAGAGTTCTTGTATCCGAACGTAGCATCCTGAGCAAATGGCGTTTGGCTTGCTGGCACCAAGACATCTCCCTCCTTGACATAGTGAACATCGTCGATGGTGTATCGTCCGCCCTGGAAGAAGAAGGGCGCAATAACCCAGCCATCGAACTGACCAAAGGCCTGCTCGGCAGCCTCGGGCTCCTCGGGAAGATGGCCACGTAATGTTGAGTCGCCACGGAGAACGATTTCGACAGTCTTTCCCGTTTTCTCTGCTGCCTTCTTCACATTCTCGCAAATCTCAAGGATGAGTTGCCGGGCCTCTGAGGATGGGAGAGCACGAGAATTTGTGAGGATGAAAAATCCTTTCGGGTCAAGACCAAACTCAGACTCCAGGGCCTGCGCGTCCCACGTCATCAAAACGTCAATGTCATGGCAAGTCTGTGTTCCAGTGGGATCATCGTCCAAAACGACTAGAACAGGTACTTCTCTGCTGTCGACAACGTTTTGTATTGAAGTAATGACGTCGGTAGAATATTCGGATGGCAATGAATCGATCGTTTCTTTTGCAGGAAGTGGCTGCGGCTCTTTTTTCGCTGGGACGCCAACAGGGGTAGACAGCTCGTTGAGGGAAGGAGAACTCTTTTTGTCTTTGGAGCCAGCCTGCTCGGCAACTGTAATACCCGTCATCGACTCATAGAAACGGACAACTCCGGCGTCAGATTGATGCGACAGACCGCGCGCGGCGCCGGAGATATATAGGGTGTGAGCCGCGGCCGAAAGGGGCGCTGGGTAGAGGCAATTCCTAGCCTCGTCCAGCACGATTCCCAGATCCTTGACAAAGATGGCCAAGGCTGAGTGAGCTGTCCAGTCGGCGTCAAGCATCTGAGGAACTCGGTTCTCAAACATCCAACTCCAAGCGGCGGCACTTTTGAGGGTTTCGAAAAGCGACCGCGTGTCGAGGCCAAGACGGGCAGCGAATGCCATTGCCTCTGCTGCAACGGCGATGTGAACTCCCGCGAGTAGCTGGTTGATGAGCTTGACTGAAGAAGCAGCACCGACGCCTCCTTGAACATGGCACAGGTTGCTAGCAACACCCGTGATTGCAAGTAGAGGACTTAAGGTTTTTGAGATCACAGCGTCATCTCCCGAGCAGATTACCTGTGATGAGGTTAGTTTGAGTACGATAGGAATCCAGACTTTTCGATAATCACTAACCGTTAGAGTCCCATTTGCGGCCCTAGCGACTCCTCCACTGACAGGAGCATCAATCAAGGATATTCCCTTCTCCAAACCTTCCAGCCGCTTCGCCAAGCTCTTAACATATGAAGGGGGGACGGTGGAGTTGAGAATCAAAATTGCGCCTGGTAGTAGGGACTCGGCTCCCTTCCCAGGCCCGAACAAAAGATCATCAACCTGCGCCGCGTTTTGAACCATGATGACGACAAGTTCCGCCCCGACTATTGCCTCAACAGGAGAGCTAGCCTTGGCCGCTTTGCCAGTATTCATCAGGAACTTATCGATGGCGCGCTCGACGACATCATAACCGTGGACAGAGTATCCAGCCCTGAGCAGTGACGATGCAATACCTTGACCCATGGCTCCTAGCCCAATCATGCCAATCTTGGAGATCTCCAGCGGGGTGCTACCTGGCGTCAAGTTTGTTTGCGCCGGCGCTCGGGTAGCGCTCATCTGAACCCCATTGGGATTTTCAGGAAGGAAAATTCGGACGAGACCGGCGTCATCTTCCCTTCCGTAACCCTGGGAAGACCCAGAGATGTACAACTGCTCTGCTACTGACGCCAAAGGGACAGGGAATTGCAGTGTACGAGCTGTTGAAACTACAATGCCCTAGAAGATTGAGTTAGCCGGTGCAAATAAAACGTCAGGCAAGGGAATAATACCATATCCTTAACAAAAATATCCAGGGCTGAATGAGGCGTCCAGTCTCCATCGAGCATGTGCGGTACGCGGTTCTCAAAGGCCCACGAGCTACCCGCGGCATTTGTGATGATTTTGTAGACTTCGCGGGTATCTAATCCAGCTTTTGTGGCGAGACCCATGGCCTCGGCAGCAGCGGCAATGTGGGTTCCGACAAGAAGCTGGTTGACCATCTTGACCTTGCTGGCCGCACCGAGACCGCCGGGAATGACGTATAAATTTTGAGACATGGCGTGTAGTATCTCGTCGGCTTTAGCCAGAGCGTCGGCTGTTCCAGACGCGAAAATAGACAAGGTGCCATCCGCCGCGCGCTTTGTGCCCCCAGAGACGGGGCAGTCGACTAAAAGGATATCTGACCTCCCTGCTTGAGTAAAGCGAGACTGAAGGGTCTCATGAAAAGTAGGGCTCACTGTTGAGCAGATGAGAATTGTCGCACCATTTGATAGCCCTATTTCTTGTCAGTCAACCGCCGCGTAAAATGACACAGCCGGGATGCCTTCTCACCTTGTAGGGCACCGTCCTGCTCATTAAACAGAACGCTCTCAATTTGCTGTGCATTGGTCACCATGCAGACCAACAACTCGCTGTTCTCTGCAACATCCTTGGCGGATTTAGCATCACCGCCCCCCTGGCTCACAAATTTCTGCACACTGGGCGGGTAGACATCGTAGCCTCGGACAAGGTAGCGGGACTTGGCCAAAAGATTGCCTGCCATACCAAGGCCCATGGCTCCAAGGCCAATGAACCCGACCCGTGTAGCATCACCAGCGTTGGATGCCATTGTGTCTTTGGCGGGGATGAGAGGCGCTGTTGATGGTGAGACCGGGTGAATCAAGTGGGTATTATAAGCCGGCGCTTTGGCATGACATAAATCAACGCGGGGAGGATGTACGACAAAAACAGCACATGGCTGATCCTATCGTACATTAATATACCGGGCTTGATTCGAAAATGCTCACGCGCCGGAAACGCAGCGTCTGCTCCGGGAATCGATCCACCGCCGTAACATCAAGTGGAGACGACGCGGGAAGATGACCGCAGTCTCGACTCTCAGAGTTGGCGCTAATAATGTGGTGTACAAAATAGGTATTGGCCCTCGTCTCCCCCGTCGCGGCCAACGTCCCGTTTTCCCCAGCTTCATCACCTCTCGGTCATCGTTCCGCCTCTCATTCTACTCCACTTCAACAACGAGGTCAAGACAGGATTGTGCATACGGCGGCCATCGTCCCATGCGAAACCATGAAGCGCACGCGGTTCGACAGCTCGGCAGATGGGGTCTCTCGCGAATCAGCTGGCCCTCTGCCTAAAATCTCCCGAAAGATTCGAGCCTGTGAGTGGGCCCTGTTGCCACGCTGCGTGCCAAGGCGGAGACGGAGACGAGATTTAGATTGATACTAACCTGATGATCAATCATTGTATAGGCCAAGAGTGTCAGGGCCGCAAGATCAAGTGTGATATTGAAAACGGCCAGAATCGGTGTGCCCGATGCGCTCGCCTCGGCCTAGAATGTGTCGTGAACAAGAGCCTGCAGACACTACTAGAAGGCGAAAATGAATGGAAGGAGTCGATGGAACAGCAGGTCCGCAACCTTCAGGCCGCTCTAGCTGATGTCCAGAGACGCTTGAACATGCCTCAAACTGTCCCTCACCAACTCTCATTGAATCATCAAGACACCCAGATGCCAGCACAAAACCCGGGATTGCCCACGCATCTTGTATCCCAGGTTAGCCCGGCTGCGAATTCACCTTTACGACCATCAGATGTAACAGCTATGACAAGAGAAAACTCGCCGGAAGCAGCGATACACGAGGCGCAAGAACAGGCCATTGGCAACGCTCCAATGGCGAGTCTGTTTGAAGTAACCAAGCTACGGAATATTCGAAGTGATCCTGGCGCTACGATCCACCCGAAGGAGACCCTGGCCCCAGAACCCGACTTCATCGCTCAGGGGAAAGTCAGCCTCAACGAAGCTGAAGCCCTCTTCTCCACTTTCTGTGGAACGCTCAATGCATACTTGTGGGGAGGAATCGCTCTGGTTCACAAGACGCTAGCCGAGACACGCAACTCGTCGACACTTCTGGCCGCCGCCATTCTTGCTGTGACAGCGTTGCATGCACAGGATGGAGGCCAGGCCTTTGACAGGTGTTATCCCATTTTCCTCGAGCTCACCAGCCAGTCAGTATTCAAACGCTACCACTCGCTGGACGATATTCGAGGTCTCTGTCTCGGGGCGTTCTGGCTCTCTGATGTAAGCTGGAAGCTCTCGGGTCTAGCCGTGCGCATCGCAACGGAGCTCAAGCTCCACAAGTTCTGTTCCAAGGCTCTCCAAGGGACATCTCCTGAGCATGTTGAAAAGGCTAGGCTCTGGTACTTTTTATATGTTTGCGATCACCACTTCAGCATCGCATATGGACGGCCGCCCGTCATTCACGACGACGCTACAATAACGAGCCATGAGACCTTGCTACACCTTCCCGGTATCACACAGGCGGACTTCCGCTTGCACAGCCAAGTTGGGGTCTTTATCATTCTCAGTCGTGTATTCCACACCTTCGGCTCAGATCGGTCGAGGCTTGTGGCCAACGACGAGTTTGCAGCGCTTCGGCGATACGATGTAGACCTCGGTCATTGGAGGGATCATTGGGAAAGCCGACTAGGTAAGTAGGGATTGATGCGTGTATTCCTAAAGCATGGGTTGAGTTTAAGTCAGCGGGTTCATGAGCGCTAACAACCATGTGAATCCAGACCCTGATCATTATATCTCGAATTACCCAGCTAAAGGTGTGGTTCTCCATTACCACTTTGCACGACTACAACTATTCTCGATTTGCCTTCGCGGCTTGAGCCCCTCAGCTCAGTATCTAGTATCATCTGAGCGGAGGAATTTTGTTAATTTGGCAATACAAAGCGCCTGTTCAGCTTTGGAGTTGATCCTCGATGACCCCGACATGCGACGGTCGGTAATCGGTGTACCACTATACCTGCTAACCACCATTTCATATGCATCCATGTTTCTCATGAAGGTGCAGCTGCACTGGAAGCAAGCCAACTTTGCTTTACGCGGCGACGAAGTGATTCTGCTGATGGAAAGAACTGTCGTGTTGCTGGATGAAACGCGTCAATGTGTCCGTCATGTTGCCCACTACATCGGGCGAGGACTCAACAACATGCTGCAGAAATTAAAGGAACGCGAGAGGCAAGATGAACAAGCGACTCCATCTAGCAACCCGGCAGCACCGATCGCTTGGACGGAGACCCCGAGGGACGGGTGGCAAAGTACTGATTGGAGTGGCTGGGTGTTCGACGGCGACATGATGGGGCAGTTTGATGGAATTGACCATAATCCACTAAACATGCTAGACCTCCTTCATTCGCAGTTGCCAGAATAGGGCACGAGCTTTGATCTAACGACTGCACTGACGATCAGTGATCAACACATGACGGTCTAGATCAGCCACGATTAAAGCATGTTGTCGCAATGCAGGACAGGACAAGGCACGTAGCATGCAAATAAGGAGGCGTTGATGCACGATAAAATGTAAAAAATCGACCGAGCAATACAGCACAGCGTCCCATTATACTCCCCGCCCCATGACTCTAGGTGACATGAGAACGTCGGGGATAGCGACTGACTCGTCAAGCCCCGGTCGACTCATGCATCCTCATGGGTTGCGGGTTGAATCCCGCGACTTGGTGGTATTCTAGATCATTTCTTCCCCCAATCGGCGCGAAGACCGCTATGGAGCTGCATCTTAGCTTTGCTCCGCAATGGTTCTTTCGCCCCGCCACCCATCCCCGTGGGGAAATGGCCACCAGTGCCGTCCCAGGTTTCCAACAAATTGCCAACTCCTTGTTTCGACGTTATATATCATGCGATCGCCGTGGCATTTTTATTCTTTTCAACCCATCCAGTCTCTCTAAAGCACCGCCTTAGAAAGATCAATCACCCTACTTGGAGAACACAGACTTGCCGCCGTCCATCACCACCATGGATCACGACAGAAAGGAGTCTGTGGAGATGAAGGAAGACCCCAATGGTGAGGTCACGCAGCAGGACCGTGAATTGGCGGAGGCTATTCGCAATTACGTCCCGGGCACTGTCGAAGAAAAGAAGCTCGTCAGAAAGATTGACTTCTTCCTCATGCCCATCCTTTGGCTCATGTACATCCTGAACTACATTGACAGGACCAATATCGTAAGTGCCAAGCCGAGTGCATCACGCGGTGAGAGGACTGCATTTGAACTAACACCTCGCGACAGGGCAATGCCAAGATTGCGGGTATGCAAACGGATCTCAAGCTGACTGATGACGATTACGCCTGGGTGCTTTCCATCTTTTTCTTCGGGTACCTCATCTGCGAGGTCCCGTCCAACATGATTCTCTCCCGAAGCCGACCGTCCATCTTCCTCCCCGGCATCATGCTCGTCTGGGGCGCGCTTAGCGCTTTGATGGCAATCTCCAAGACATATGGTGCCCTACTCGGATTCCGATTCATTCTGGGATGCATCGAAGCGGGATTCTTCCCTGGTGTTTTGTATCTCTTGAGTTGCTGGTACACCAAAGCCGAATTGGGTACGTGTCTTGAAAAGGAAATAGCATTAAAACAACACAGCGCTGACATTGAGATCTAGGCAAGCGATTTGCCATCTTCTACACCGCCGCCGTCCTCTCTGGCGCCTTCGGTGGTCTTCTTGCCGGCGCCATTACTTCCAACCTTCATGATGCGCACGGCATCGCGGGGTGGCGGTGGCTCTTCATCGTCGAAGGTGTTTCGACAGTCGGAGTTGCGATTTGCGCCTTCTTTATTTTGCTGGACTATCCCGAGACATCGACACGCCTCAACGAGTCTGAGCGACAGTTGGCCAAGCTACGAATCATCCATGACGGAATCGCTGAATCTGGTGGTGTCACACGTCGACTGACCCACTGGGAGGCATTTGTCGCCGCCGTGTCTGATCCCCGAACTTACTTGTTCCTGGTTTTGTTCATGCTCGACGTCGGTGCAGGCACCATCTCCTACTTCATCCCTACCATCACCCTCTCTCTGGGCTACGAAACCACAAAGGCCCAATACATGACTGTCCCCATCTATGCCGTCGCCGCAGTATGCCTCAACATCGTCGCCTGGTCGTCTGACCGTGCTGGCGAGCGACGCTGGCACATTGCCGGAGCGCTGGGAGTTGGCTTCGCCTGCAGTGTTGTGTGTGCCGCGGTTCACACGGCGGTGGTGCGCTATGTCATGATCTGCTTTGTTGCAGCCGGCATCTGGACTGCCCTGCCACTTATCATGACCTGGACGAGCGGCGTCATTAGTTTGCCGGCGGAGAAGCGCGCTGTCGTGCTGGCCTTGGTCAACGCATTCGGCAACTTCTCCAGTGTGTATGGAAGCCGAATTTGGAAGAGCAGTGATGCTCCTGGGTATCCGATAGGGTTCGGAGTCACGGCCGGTTTCCTAGGAGCTGGCATGATCCTAGCCGCCCTGATTCCGGTTGTGTGCCGCCTGGTAGACTGGAAGGGAACCAAGGCTGAGAGAGAGCTAGCACAAGCGAGGGAGGAGCAGGAAGAATGAGCTTGAAAGGATACAAGGCCAACGATTTCAGGCAATTCCTCCACCAGCCCAAAAGCCTCCGGCATAGATATATTGCACTCCAGAGCTATCATCTGGGTAATTTGTAAAGCAATCAATTATTTTTGGCGAAGGCTATAATCCACATACATCTGATTTCAAGCAAAATCGCTCGTGAATAAGAAAGACCATAATAAAGTCCCACACATGCATCGGCTTCCCTTCAAAGTCCAATCTGTCCTTAATACGAATAAAAATTCTACCGTCTCTGTGGTTTCCAAAATACCTCGGTAGCAAGAAAGCACGTCATCTGCTACAAGATCAATCTTGAAACAATTGTGGCTGTTTAGTTTCGCGATTAATATGCCCCTCCCAAGGTATACGTTCTATTCCACCAAAATCCACCATACTAGTCGCCAAACACTCGCTTTCTCCATTCCCTGCTGGGGGTCGCGTTGAATTGTATCGTGTTCAATGGAGGACATCAGAGTACGCGTCAATAGTAGCACCTTTAAGCAAGCTGGCATCGCTCTCTTCCTGTGGGTGCTCGATTTCGATGGCCCGGATGAGTTTCGCCTGCTTAGCATTTCTCGGCGTAATCTTATAGAGAAAATCCACCGGATGATTAACAATTCCGGGTGTGGCCTCGAGCTTCACCTCGATTTCCATTCCCTGCTCATCAACTGCCTTGCTGATGTTGAAAGCAGCTAGTGTCTGCGCGACGGTCAGGAAAATGGTAGAATCTGAGAAATAGCGGCCAGGGCATATTCTGCGCCCGAAGCCAAATGCCACATTCATGGGGTCGGGCTCGTTGCGAGGCTCCAGATACCGCTCGGGGTTGAAAGAGCTTGGGTCGATGTACACCTCGGGATCATGCAAAAACCACCATACCGCGGTAACCAAAATTGCCCCTTTCGGGATCAGATGGTCATTATAAACCAGGTCTGCATCCGCCAAATGCGGTATACACAACGGTGCGACGGGTGACCAACGGTTAATTTCTTTGACCACACCCTCGATGTATGGCAGCTTGCCTCTGTCCAGAAATCCTGGAAGCCTTTCGGTGCCGGTCACCCGATCGATTTCCTCCTGCGCCTTACGCTGAACCTCCGGGAACATTATCATGGCCAAGATGAAGTTGGTGAGGCTCGGAACTACAGTATCAGCGCCCGCACCGTACAACGTGGCGGCTGTCCACTTGATAGCGTGCTCGTCGTCGCGACTCAGATTCGACTTTTGAGTGTCACCATTGCTGCTCTTTTGAAGGAGCCTTGACACGTATGACGACCGATGATTGCCACTCGCCATCTGCTGCCGGACAAATGAGTAAGGAATCTCTGCCACCGCCTGGTTGATCTTGGTCCACTTCCTGGCCATCTCCTTAAAAGCAGTGCCGGGGAAACCATCCGGCAAATACTTCAGAGCAGGAATGGCATCAATCAACCAGGTCATAGGGGCTACTGCAAGCAATGCATTGGCCATCATACGAGTGATCAAGTCGATCAAGGGGTCCTCTTTGTTCGGTTCAATGGAATAGCCGTATGTCATTTTCAACATGATGGCACCCGCTTGTCTGTAGCTTGTCAGAGAAGTTTCCATGAAATACCGATTCTCTCATCCTCCGATCTCTTAGAATTGTGGGTTATCCAGCTTACGTTTTTAAATGTTGAATTAGACCCTCGGGCTTATCCAGGACGCGAAGAAGCAATCGCCGCACTTCCACTTCTTGCAGGTCATTAAACCGCGATGTTGCGGCTTTTGTGCCGAGTTCTTGGTGGATAAGTTTGCGATACAGGCGGAATTTATCATCGTACTGCTGCATTGTAACGAACTCGCTGAGGCCACAGAGACCAGACGCGAACTCAGACTTCGGCCGCGCTGAGGTCTTGATTGATTTCTTCTCCATGAGGTCATGTGCTGCCTGTCTGTCATGGATGATGACGAGTGTCTGACCCATCACAGTGATGGAGCTGATCAAGCCGTAGGCTTCTTTATGCTTAAGCCAATGCTGAAATTCCGGCACCCCCTTTGGCGGGAGGTCCATGATGTTGCCGACGATGGGGAGGGGCTTAGGCCCTGGAGGAAGTTTGGGGCCAGCTTTCTTCGCGAAGCATTGTCGATAGATAATGGAGCCTAGCAGAAGAGCAATACCAGCTTGGACAAAAAGCAAGCTTACCATGGCAAGGGATTGAGTTCAACAGTTTAAACAACAAGATTTTGCGGAGTGCTATCTGAAAATCGAAATTCTCTGTCAAACTCTCGAAATGAGAGCTGCCGGACAAACGAAAAAGTTCAGAACCACCCGTGTTTCAAATAGTACTTCCCCGCATTGTTAAGTAGATTCCTGCCGATTAATTTCTACTTCCGCATCCTTGATTCAAAGGTAAGACGACACTCAATCGACACATGATTCGACGCACATCCTGGGTATCGTTACATCATAGCCGTAGACATGGCTTGGCTTTCATGCAAGCCTGTTGTATTGGCAAATCACAGATTGCTGCGAGAAATATCAACCAGCGGGATCCAATTGCGTCGTTGCTGATTGTCGCACTGAGGAAGCCAGATGACTCCCCATTGCCGTCCAACTGGAGCGTGACGTGGATCTTTGCTTAGAACAAATGTGTTAGCACCACAGATGTGCTGACATAAACGTGCTATCCCTTAGGTTTGACGGTGGTGTGCTAGCACAAATTCTGCCCCCACACATGGACGCTAGTTCACGGATGCCGACTTCCCGCGTCGGTACTTCACGATACATACAAAGTACAGCCAGCCCGCAAGGGTGGAAAGGTTGATTCCAGTTGTACTTGAATAAATTCTCCACCTGAAAGCTCCCATGTGTTAAGTCGGGCTCAGGAGTTCTCTCTATTGGCAGCCAGATATGCATGTACATGCATGCGCTAAGGATTGCATGTACTGAGTACTCTCACTCTAGTGTTATTGATAGCAGCTTTAGAAGTATCTGTACAAGCGGCTCAAGTATCGAATTAAACTTTCCGACCCTTGTGAGCCGTACATGTAAGCAATCGTCGTGTGAGGTTTCACTTCGGTGGCATCAAGCCGTCAAACTGCAGCAGGTAGCTTACAGTATCTATCTAGTCTTCTGCGCAGCACCTACCAAACCCTCCTTGTCAAGGCTTTACCAGCCAACGAAATGTCTACCCATTATCTTAAAAGTGGGACATGTTCGCGTCTTACATGCCGGGAGTTCGCTGAGGCGGCCTAACGGGTAGACCAACCAATTACAATTGCCTGTCCATGTCGTCACGGGGTCTCACCGCTACCGGGCGGAATCGGATTATTTAACTTAGTCCACGCAAACCTCCTCCTTCGAGGTCTGCAATCTGTGGTTTTATTCGTAGTACGAACGAGCACAGTGAACTCTCCGAAGCCATGAATAAAACGTCCCGAACGGACGAGCCCCTCGAGGGCGACGATGGCTACAACCAGAGTCCGAATCCGCTATCTAACGACCTGACCACCAACGAGGACTTCAATGGAATCGCCAATAGTAGAGCATTGGGGGAACAAGATTCCCAATTATTGCAGGGCACGACGTTGGCCGCCTTACAAGACACTGGAGCCCGCAACACCACGTCTAAAAATGACTCCAGGATCACCCACCAGCTGGCTTATGGGTCAATTGACCATGGCCAGCCCCCCGAGGGCGTTTTGCAAGTCCCTGCAATCGCCCAACCCCCGCCTCACTCGCCTACCTCGGCGGGTGGTGATGGTGATGCCGACCATCTCACACCATTCCAGCGGCTCAAAAAGAACGTCCTCACCTTCTGCTCCTTCATTGGGCCCGGCTTTATGATTTCGGTTGCTTATAGTATGTCGTCATTGCTCTCGCTAAGATCACGCTGCAGCGTACATTGACACTCGCGCCTATAGTCGATCCGGGCAATTACTCGACAGACATCGCTGCTGGAGCTTCGTACCGCTTTCGCCTCCTGTTCATTGTCCTCCTCTCCAACTTGTTCGCCATCTTTCTCCAGAGTCTGGCTATTAAGCTTGGCACCGTCAGCGGGCTCAATCTTGCGGAAGCCTGTCGCGCATTTCTCCCACGATGGCTCAACTACATTTTGTATGCCTTTGCGGAGGCTGCAATCATTGCTACGGACATAGCTGAGGTACTTTACATTCCCTTTTTTATATCTACAAATTTCCAGACGTGACTAACTGGCCAGGTGATTGGTTTTGCTATTGCATTAAACCTGTTGATCCCTCAGATCCCATTGGTCGCTGGATGTGCCATTTCAATCATCGATGTTATGGTAATCCTTATCTTCTACCAGCCAGAAGGGTCCATGAGAGCCCTTAGATACTTCGAGATTTTTATCATTTGCCTGGTCCTTGGTGTAGTGGTGTGCTTCTGCATCCAAATGTCCCTGATCCGCGATACGACGGCGGGAGAAGTCTTCAGGGGATATCTACCATCAAAGTCCCTGGTCGAGAAGGAAGCGTAAGTGGGGGATGCTCGTCTTTCTTGAGCGGTCCGCTAACAATAGCAGCATCTACCAAGCCTGCGGAATTCTTGGTGCAACAGTTATGCCGCACAGCTTGTACCTGGGGTCGGGTATTGTCCAACCCCGGCTGCGGGAGTTTGACGAGCAGCGTAGCCTTTTGCCTCGTGAGCTTGCATCGGGGTCCTCGTCCGCCGACGACGGCATCGACAAGGGTTACTATGTCCCGTCCTTGGGTGCAATCCAATACTCACTCAAGGTCTCGATTTTCGAAGTGGCCATCTCTCTGTTCACGTTTGCGCTCTTCGTCAACTCTGCCATCCTCATCGTCGCTGGTGCTTCGTTGTATAACAACCCAGACGCCCTTGACGCGGACATCTTTGGCATCCACGATCTGCTCTCGGCGTCCATTTCGCCTGCAGCTGGTACTATTTTTGCCTTGGCCTTGTTGCTCTCGGGAGTCTCGGCAGGTATCGTCTGTACCATTGCGGGCCAGATGGTCAGCGAGGGCGCGTTGAATTGGAACATCCGCCCTTGGCTGCGCCGTCTGGTGACTCGAAGCATCAGTATCACCCCGAGCATTATCATTGCCGGAGCTGTAGGACGCCCAGGACTCAACGCCGCGCTCAATGGGTCACAGGTTGCCCTGAGTATCGTCCTGCCTTTTGTTACGGCACCACTCATCTACTTTACCTGCCGTAACAAGTATATGACAGCTCAGCCTGGCAGAGCGCGGTGGCTGCTGGTCGGGAAGAACGACGACAACGAAGAGGCCGATGTAATCAGACGCACTGACCTCCCATTTTCGACTATGGGTGGGGGTGTTAAGATGGCTAATTCATGGTACACGACGATTTTCGCAATTCTGGTGTGGCTATTCATTGCAATTATGAATGTGGCTAATCTGGCATTTTTGGGGAAGGATTAGTGAGACTAGCGTCGAAGGTGCTCGGTGAGGAGCAGCTACGACCTTTGCTGATGTTTTGATTTCACGTTTCATTTCGCGTTGTTGATTTATTTCTCCTGGATTTTCCGATCGTCCTGTAACATTGCTCGGCTGCAGCTTGCTTGTTCGTTACTCGACAAGTAATCTATGTCAGCGTTGACGGTGATGTTGGCCATCCAGATTTGATTTATAGGCAAAGAGAAGACGGAGAATGTTCAACACAAGAGTTACAAGGTAGCTTCAACAGCCCTTAGAGAAAACCTTTAGCATACATTAGAAAGACACAGTCCGCTCATTCCTCGTGTATAATTCCGTCGCTTGAGGAGTTAAGGTCAAGGAGTAGACGTATGTGTATTAAAGCAACTCTCTAGCTCTGCTTATTACAAAGTGACCCCTGTACTCGATGAGGATAGAATGTCAGACGAGGTCGTCGGCCTGACGCAGGAATACCACGCGAGATCATTGATCTTACTCAGGGTAAGAGTTCCGTCGCACTACTTGGCTAAGCTTTGGACTCAGCACGATTTGCACTCTAGATTCGTACGATGCGGGGCCTTATGGAAGTCGGGAGTGGGCTCCAGAACCCCAACGACGATGAATCACCATCCGCTCTATTCCGCAGCAGAGGTTCGCAGATTACCCCAATTACCCCAGATACTTCCCCATTGCGTAATGGGTCGTATGATTGCTCAAAGTACCCCGCGTTAGACTAATCAGGCAAGTTCCGCTAGTGGCATCCAACCCAGAGAAGGGTATGTTTAACTTGGTTCGGATAATCACGGATTTGACCGGACCGACGTGGCTGACTAGGCCACAGACTAAAGTTATCCACAGCTGGCAGCATTGCAAGTGGAGATGGAATGACCTGCTTAGTTGGTCTTCAGTGAGGGAGGTACAGGAAGTTTCGCTACGTAATCACATGAGATTCGATCCCAGACGTTAGACGAGGTTTGGAGTTGCAGGAACGGAACTGACGTCCGAACATTGAATCGATATAACGCATCGTTGAATGGATAAAGTATACTTCAATAGCTCCTCTTGATATCTATGCAATGCCAAGATTGTCTTGATCAATGTCGGGCAAGCTCCATAGAAAGTTAAGCGAGTCAACGTCCAAGCCCAACGACAGCTGATCACAGCCTGAATTAAACGGGGCGATACCCGAGTCGAATGGGAGAGCCATCCAGGTATTGTCTCCATCTCCCAGGTTCATGTTTCCAAAATCAATATAGCTATTTCCCTGATCGACTCCCATAGTTAGAGTTTGCAACGCCGGTCCAGGCGTCTTGGCCGCACTTTCGGCGCCACCATGGACCGGGACCCGACCCAGTCGCTCTACAGAGACTTGATTTGGGATTGAAGTGAGGTGCGAGCGAAAATGGGCTGTGTGCTTTTCAATGAGCGTGGCGTATCTCAATGCAAAGTCCATGTCATCAGGAGGGGAGGACTTCAGCGTAGTAGTGCACTGGTCTAAGATGTACAAGGCCGCTTGCACATCCATGTTTGTCGAACCGACACTCAGAGCCTTGAGAAGAAACACCGAAGCAGATATAACAATGATCTTAACACGTGCCGGCGCGAAGGGTAGTTGTGCCTTGAACGCAGTCATGGTCGCAATGTGTAACACCTTGCTACTGTCTGAGATGACATCTTGCAAGAACCGAGCGTCTTTCGATGTAATGAATGCTGACAATCCATCTCCGGGGTTTCTGTCAACGGAGTTTAGGCCAGATGCCGATGCTCTCGCAGCTACCGCCTGGATTGAGACTGCCCCGGTGCAAGCTTTGAGATGGTGGAATTCGATTGATAACGAGTCCCGAAGCGAGTCACTCATTTCTGTGGCCCCTCAGTTAACAACTAATACAACAGGTGGGTCGGACTTCAAACCTTTACTCAGAGTTTCGAATTTTTGTTCCCATTTGGAGAGGGACGTTGCGAAATGTTCCAGAAGGTCTGCATAGTTGTCGCTCAGGATCTTGCCTTGAAGATCCGGGCCGGACTGGAAAAACATGGATGAAGCTGTGCGCGATAGTTGAGTAAGTGCGACGTGCATGTCCATGTAAGCGATCCAAGACCGGTGCCATGGGTCGCTCGTGGTCTCCATAGGTAGCCGAGAAGCAATAATGGCAACACTGTCCGGGAATACAGAGGGATAGCCTAATCTGATGGCGGTCTGGGTCACGTAAGTGTAGAGAAGCTTTTGCGCGCGAAACCTTCGACCCTCCTCCGCATCCCACGAAGCTGACGCCTCTTGCGGGTGGCTAGATAATATTCCAAGCTCATAAGCCAAATTTGATGCCATGCCCAGTAGCATCCACGACATTCTGTTGGACCGCTTTGCAGGCTCAAAAACGTCTTCACGCCAGCGAATAAGAGGCTCCTCGTTATTAAGATTTGTGCGATTCGTTCGATCGTAGGCTGGAGATATCAATAGTCCATCCCAGCCGTCCGTTTCGGGTGGAAAATGCAGGGCACGAGGGTGCCAATCTGATATTAGCATCAGACTCTCAATTGTGCCAATAATTCTTGTTTTGGATGTCGATGTCTTCTCCTGCCCCAGCAAAATCCTCTTGATTAAGACTTCGCAGTGATTCCAGACACGTTGGTGAATAAAGTGACTTCTTGAAGTTCCGCCAGCACCGGGAAGCATGAAGAAACGCGAAGATACCATGAGCAGAGTGCAGCACAGCATCGCCTCCTCATTGACAAGACGTGAATGGGCTGTGTGGTCACGGAATTGATCTACCATGACTGGTGACAGGGGTGAAAGATATTTGAAGAACCTGATTCGTCAATCAACGGCTAAAGGAATCAGGTCACTATTGAGACTCACAAATCAATGTATGTGACAGCTTCCTGAGCAGTGAACCATCCCTGGCGGACAAATCGAGACTTGTCCCATAAGTCGAGGGTAGCATCGTTGGGCTCCGACAAGGTCGAAATAGAGAATCCAAATCCACAATTACTGCCTGGAGTCACATTTGGACCAGTGACGGGAATTCTGGGGATGGAACTGTTAGGTTGCTGTGAATGAGATGACGGTGCTGTGACTCTGTGTTGCGGAAGGGCCGCATCAGACAGAATGTCTAGCGCATCATTGGTCCCTGTGACGATGGTCGATCTGACTCTATCATAAAGAGAATGATTCGTTACACTCGGTGAGGTTTCGTCCTCTCTTTGACCTTCATCGGAGATGGTCAGGTCCGGCACCTCATGTCGTTCGAACTGGCCAGCGAAATCCTGCGGGGATCCATTGGAGGCATGAGGCTCATTACGGCCAAGCCATGGTCCATTCGCTGGATTTTCCGAGCTTGCCGCCTCCGTATTCGACCTGGTCCATTTGGGCGGATCTCTATGTTTGTGAGCCTTGGGCCGATGATCAAACTGACACTCGCGATGTTCCCGCTGGCATTTGGCACACGGAGGCTTGTCCTTGATTATGCACCTCGCCTTGCGGGCTCGACAGGAGACACACGCCACGTAGCTGCGCTTGAATGACCGGGAAGAGGCTGCGGGGTCCGGTCTCTCCATTGCGTCTAATCAATGGTCTGGGGGAGTGTGATAAGACGTTTGGTTGTCCCCAGTGTAGACGGGACAATTGGGACATGCTGCCTCCGCGCCGTGAGCATCCGCGTCGGCCCGGGCTCGGAAGTGGGGAAATGATGTACCGGCTTGTCAAGTTACACCAGCCAGCGGAATAGCGGAGAAGTGGAGACCTTGACGCATGTGCGGGCCGGTAGTATCCGTGTCGGTCCGGCAGCGCGGTTCTGTCTTGGGGAATCCTGGTCTCCACGCTTGGGAATGAGATGTCAATGAGATCATCCAACTTATCAGTTTCATCAAAGGCTCACACCAAAGACTGCGGGGTTCCGATGTTCGGCCCAGATGTAATTTCAAGGTCATTCTCCATGTGGCGAGTTCGGATACAAAAGGAACGAATACATCCATATAAACACGATATGATTCCATGATACCAGACGACCAGCAAACAGAAACATATTCAAGCATCAACTCTCCAACAAAACAAACATGTCGAAATCAATTGTCAACACCAACCCGTACCCCTTTCACTTTGAGGCGAGCAAGTCTCCCTCGGTCAAATCCGGTGCTAATGGTGTCACTGTCGACTTCAACAACTGCCGGGGAGCCATTCCCTCCATCCAGGCATCCAAGATCCGTGCTATGATGCAGGAAGCACATGAAGATCCTTCCAAAATTCTTGCTCATGTTTGTAGCTACGACGCCCTGAGCTCACGTCTCTGTGAGGAGGCTGGATTCCCCCTTGTCTTTCTCGCCGGCTATGCGATGGCATCTGCCTTCGGGCTTCCTGATACAGGCTACATTGCCTTTCAGGAAGTTGCTGCAAAGGTTCAAGAGGTCGTTAGAGCTACAACAGTCCCAGTTCTAGTCGATGGCGATACTGGATATGGAAGCCCTATGAATGTTAGGAGGACAGTCCAAGGGTATGAAGATTTACATGCGAAGATACGGACAGATGCTAACATGACCATCTAGATTCGCCTTGGCAGGAGCCGCAGGAATAATGATTGAGGATCAGACGTGGCCTAAACGTAAGACCTCCAATTACACAATTTCATCAACTATTCACTAATTGACCTCAGGATGCGGTCACACATTTGGCAAGAGCGTTGTCTCAAGAGGTGAAGCGTATGCCAGGTGGCAGGCAGCAGTTGACGCCAGGAACCAAGGCCATGATATCTGGATTATGGCTCGAACAGATAGTCTAATCCATGGCTACGACGAAGCACTCGCCAGGGCACGCAAGGCAATTGAGATTGGAGTCGACGCAGTCTTTGTGGAAGCTCTCCCGGACCGCGAGTCCATGGCTCGCCTTCGAAAAGATCTCGACTTTCCGGTATTTGCTAATATTATCGAGGGTGGCAAGACTGAAAATCTATCTGCAAAGGAGATTGGCGAGCTTGGCTACTCCGCCGTGGCTTACCCATGGACACTTGTTGCGGCGAAACTAAAGAGTATTCGAGAGACACTAGAGGGTATCAAAGGATCCCTTTTGGTTGGAAAGCCTCCAGTTGTCCTCTCCTACGCTGAAGTGTGTGAGGGTGTCGGCTTCAACAAATACTACGAAATGGAGGAGCAGTACCAATTCGAGGAGCGTAAGAATGGTGCGAATGGTTACCAGTGGAAATCTTGAGGTCATTGATCAACCTTTACACTAGTATAGTTCTTTCTATCAATGCAAGAACTTTTATAAGGACATCATACTTGAACGTAAAGTACTACGCTATCTCGAGGTCCTAAATAACACTTTACAACGCTCAGCCACACCAAGGTGAGGCACAACAAAAGGAAAACGCGTCATTTAATACAAGGGAAATCTTCACACACCGGATCTATTTCGGGAGTATATGGTCATCTTATCTCCTCCATTTTGTTTCACCAAAGTTCCAATAAACTAATCTCGACCTTCTTTACTAGGCATTCCCCTTTGTGAACCGACACATGAGAACCATAAAATATGCGAGGCCGATTCCCTCCACTCTCGTATTTCTTTATCCTACATAATCAGAATTGGGGTGTCAGATATCATAATTTCGGTCCATCTCCGAATTGGCTGCATAGCCCACACAGTCTCCAAAGCCTTCAGGCCGGCAGTAATACTCCTGAACCGAGTATACTTGTATAGCGCGCTCAAGCGCTGCGTGAAAAATGCCCGGTGCTCTGGCAGAATACTCTCGGCAGCCGCAATGAAATACGTCCATACAAGCGCATGAGCACCCTTAGTGTTGGAATCTATCCACAGCACCTTTTGTTTTAGCTGCTCTACAAGATGTATGGATTCATCTGGAGAGAGGGATGACTCCACTCGGCGGCGGTAAATACCGCAAGCATCCCAGATAGCACTTCGTATAAGCTCGATGTTGTTGTAGTCTTCTGAGCCCGGGATAAGGCCAGGATAGGACATAAACTCGAGGTAGTGATCTGGCGGCCCAGTAAGGAGTTGAACTCCTTTAGCTTCGTTCGAAAGTGGCAATCCAAACAGCTGAAACATTTTGACCTGCTGCCAGAAGAACTGTCGGAGCTCTAGTGGCAATGCCATCACAGTCTCGGGACATTGGGTCAAGCATGCCAGCATCTCTAGGAGATAGCCATAGTTGTCGGCTCCTGTAATGGTTTCTCCGACCAGGAGTACCAGGATTGTAGCCAGGGTGAATGGACCAAACACCTGGCCTGGTTGTAGAAGAGAATCACGCCGCAATTTCTCGACGATGGCGTGATGGCCAGCCTCGGCCGCATCGCGTAGTTCGGGCGCCTTTTCAGCTAGATGGAATGCGGCGACAACAGAGACTGCTCGGCTGAGTACTCCATCCTGGCGGGCGAGAGGTAGGATGATGTCCCGATAGCCGTTGCTTATAGAGTCAAAAACAACCATGATCGGAGCGACACATTCGGCGACTGGAAGATATGTCAATGGCATGTTCCTCAAACACGGAATGAGCGACACTCACAGTGACTGAAAAGCGCCCGTGCCTGGGGGTGTAAAGAGTCGTCCAATGCCAGTTGGAGAGGCGCATGGTTACGATAGATGACGATTTCTCTAGAATTTTCGGGCTCGTCATGGGTTGTCGTGCTGGAGCATGTCTCAGATCCTGGACTCGCGCTGCTAGCTGCTGACCTGCGGCGGGGATTTACAGCGCGAGGTCTCCTTAGTCTGTCTCCCGCATCAACCCAGCGATAACTGTTTCGAGTTCCAGTAGAGGTTGTGGATATTGAGCTTGGAGAGGTTGCGGGGTTCACGATCTGTAAAGGGAGTTGAGACAATGCCTTGGGGCTTTTGCGTTGGTGGGGATTTCGCAGGCGCCATGTGGCCACTGAACCGACAGCGCAGACCCTGGCCAGAGCAGCTAATTCCCTTCTTCAGGCACTTGAGGCATTCTGGCTCCGTCTTGTCACATTTGAGGCGCCTCTTGCAGCATTCGTAGCATCCTTTCACAAGTCTCTGTCAGTCTATTGCGCACAATCCAGCTGCCAGGCCATGTCATCAGCGGGCTTGGGATGGTCAGGAAGCAAGGTACCATTGTTTCTCCGAGCCAAGGACATGACGAGCCAAATCCTAGTAGACGGTCCCGGTTGGTGCAGAGCGACGGAGAAGGTGTTATCGGTTTGTTGAGGACATGCGAATCGATTTTGAGGCCAAGAATGGTTTGGTGGGTGCTGGGAACCTGGGGAACGCCAGTGGACCTCCAGCGGCTTGAGAGCAATTGGGAACGATGAAATACAGGCCGGAGAGCCGGAATAAGAAGCCCCACAATGGAGTACAGAAATTACGCATGCATGATAATAACTACGCCGCAGATAACAGTGCGATTACCCGGTGACAGCGCAGGCTATTAGTGAGGGGATCTACCTAGATCTAGACAAGTGTCCGTGCTAATCTTTAGCGCACCCCGCTAAGTTTTCGGTTGTGTTGGCACCTGAACTCAGATTACCATGAACACGCTTCAGAAGATATACTCAATGCTTCAATTTTGTCTTTACTTCTGTAGTCAAATAGCAGGCTATGGTGGCTTCATAAAATTTCTGCCCTATGTACACTAATCTACAAATACCATCTACACCAATTTTGCCTTCAAAGCGGGCTGCAGTAGAGAATTGCGAACAGCAATCGCCGCTCGTGTCCCCTCCTCAATCGCGCCATCAATAAAACTTCGCCACCCCAAAGCCCAGTCTGAACTGGCAAAGAAAAGATTGCCTTGGCCAGCTCGCATATCACCCAGATGGTTGGAAAGCAAGCCAGGGCCCGAAAAGAACCTGTCGCATGTCAGTTTGAAACAAGCAGCTTTCTGTGAGATGATTCTTACCATGCTCCCTTTGCAAACTCGTCCTTCGACCAATTGTGGAAAACCTACTCCAGTTAGAATTGTCTGTGTTACTTGACGATCGAAAATTAAACTCACTATCCGTTGAATGTCCATAGGAACAAGCCCTTGAAGCGCTTGGATCGTCACCTGAATGTCTTCCTCGGGGTGGAAATGATTGTGCTGCCCTCCGAAGCCTACGATATGAGTGTTCCCCGCCGGTGTGGTTCCATCACCAAGTGCGTAATATAGTCCATTGTGGGGGTAGCTGATGCCCGTGTATGAGCGCAGTTCCGTGTTGCGGACTTCAGCATGGACTTTGATGCACTGGTTCACATGACCAATATCGGCAGCCGTCTTCTTGCCCCGTATCAAGGGCGGGTTGAACTCCACGGCATTCAACACGTTCAGAGGCATAGCGCTAATAGCTTTGGAAGCCCTGTATGTCTGACCACCCCGGGTGGTGACTGAAACACCGTCTTTGGTGTCGCTTACCCTTGCGACGGGAGAATTGAAGACGTAGGTCAAATTGCCGGTAGCCAAAGCCTCGCGAAAGAACTTGATGGCGAAGCTGGACTGGCCGCCACGGAACTTGTATTTCACAAGGTACCTGATGCATCCGTCGTACGAGTATTCGCACAGCGCCCACCAGTGCAGGAACTCGAGGAAGCTGGTAGTCTCGAGCGTGCCCCCGCTGCAAAGAAGGACGAATGCCTCAATACCGAGACGCTCATTCGGCGTAAGCGAGTTTTTGATCTCGGCTAGGCGGGCGGCAACTGAGACTTTGTCGTATTGCAACGCCTCTGGCGTGAAAGCCGCGCTATGAGGAAATGGAACGACCGTCTTGCCGAACTCGCCATCGACGTTGACCAGCTTGCGGAGTCCAGATTCCATAATGGCGTCCTGCGCGAAGAGATAAGATTAGAGTGGCTAGGTAAATGGATAGGGCTCATCACTAACCTCCTCATCATGACTGAGTCTCTGTGTTCCTTCAGTGCTCGCTAGAAGGAATTGATTGATCCCCTTAGAGAAGTCATACGAGATTTCCAGTTCATCCTGCATCTGGTAGCGCATGATCTCGCGCCAGACGTTTGGCTGGCCCCAGTACACCCAAGTGCCACCCATCTCAAACGGGTAGCCGCCAATGTTGGATGACCAAGAGCGGCCGCCGATGCGATCGCGGCCTTCCAGGAGAAGAACCTTCAATCCTAAAAGTGGTGAACTCATCGTCAGTAGAGCGCAATCGAAACGGAGATGATAACAGTACCAGCCAAAGAAGCATCACGGGCTGCTGTGAGGCCAGAGTACCCAGCACCAACAACGACAACGTCGAACATTTGAGGTGTCGTGCTGTTGACATTGGTTGGCGGCTGGATGGCTCCGATGCATGGGACACCGGCCTTGAGGCCTTGGTCCTGCGTCCAAGTGTAGCCGTCTCTGGAAGCCATTTTTTGAGGGGGGATTGTTTTCAGCGTTCGGCTAAATGATGACTGAATCTTGACTGCGTTGATCGAGGAGGCATAAGCCGAGGAACCTACCCTTTTGTAGCCCGGACAATCCAACAATAGCAGGGGCAAAGCATATACCTATCGGGATGGAAAAGATAGCCGAGGATGAAGATTCGCCCCAATACTCCTTTGGGGAATTTCTCGAGCGTGAGGGGCTCGGGAGATGCTGACCAGCCATCTAGATAGACGTCAACGCATCTCTTCAATCTGTGGGACTCTTCTCTCGAAATTACTATCTTGGGTAAGTCGATAATTGCATCCCCTTCGCGCTACTGCACCCCGCATTGTCGCGCGGATCCAGGCCAAGAAATGGTGGAGTTTTCTTCTCGCAAAATTACTTCATCGGGCCAAGACTGCTTTGGCGCCGTATCAGGTGCCATACGTCAAAACGCCACCCACGCATCAGCAACGTGATAAAGGCGTATTCATCTGAGCTGAGAGGCTAATGATGAATCTAGATGCTAAGTTATCAATGTCGAGCCTCCGGGAAGGCGAAAGTTGTCGGGTTCGGACCGCAAGCGACACCCATCACACAGATGACTGATAGGCAGGTGTGTTTCAGTCTCCCTGCACGTTGGTCGCGCAGCATAAAATAACAACTACACCCCAAGTTTGTTCCAAGAGTAGACCCTCACAAACTTCTTTCTCTTCATCGAAATGTCGGCCGGTACTACGTCGAATAGCAACGAGGGCCACCTCCAGCCGCGGCTGTCGGGGTTGACCATGGTTGCAATGGCCTTTGCCATTCTGAAGTACGTCGAAGCCGAGGAATCCGACACGTCACAACACTGACCCGATGTCTGTAGCACATGGATTGCTCTAGCAGGATCAATCGGACTTATCCTGCCGTCTGGGGGCTCCGTCTCGCTGTTGTACGGGTTCCTCTTCTGCGTGTTGTGCAACTTTGCACTCACCGCCAGCCTGGGCGAGATGGCCGCCATCTGGCCAACTTCGGGTGGCCAATACCACTTCGTCTATGCTCTGTGCACGGATAAGTGGAATCGATTGATGGTACAGTGGTCCTATACCTATTGTTAATGGTTGACTGACATCTCGACGTAGAGCTTCTGGGTCGGCTGGACCAACATTGCCGGCTGGTTGGTTGTGGTCACAGTCCAGGCCTTTTTCGCAGGTAAGTCTAACGCATAACTTCTCTATCCATACTAACAAACGAATCGCAGCCCAATTCGTCTGCGCCGCCGCCGTTATGGCTTCGAACGAGACATATACAATCACGGCATGGAGCACTTATCTCATCTTCTTGGCCATCATCGTCTTCTCCACTGTGGGTAATATCTGGGGCAACAGAATACTGGGACGATGGAACGACATGGCTTGTGAGCAGTTCTTTAGCTCGATCATCTGTGTACTCGCTAATCCGATCCAGTACTCTGGTCAATCCTCGGTGTGGTAATCATCGGCATTGTGCTTCTTGCCATGTCGGAGAAGACCGATGCGAAATACGTCTTTACCGACTTTAACAACGAAACCGGTTGGTCCGACGGCATGGCTTGGATCCTTGGTCTACTTCAGTCAGCGCTGTCACTCATCGGGTTCGATGTTGTTCTGCACATGGCTGAAGAAATGCCGAACCCTGCGAGAGACGCGCCTCGAGCTATGATCTATGCCATCGCCGTAGGAGGGGTCACGTAAGAGTCTCACACCAGATGGAGTTCCGAAATATGCTAACCATCGCAGTGGTACTGCCTTCATCTTGATCATTCTGTTCTGCCTCGTGGACCCCACAACCATCGTTTCGTCACCTACAGGAATGCCCATCGTCGAACTCATCCACCAAGCGACAGGGAGTCGCGCAGCGGCGACTATCTTGACATTGATGCTAGGTATTTGTTTCATCAACGGCACCAATGCAAGCATGACGAGCGCCAGTCGACTTCTGTACGCGATGTCACGAGACAAGGGTATCGTTTTCCACCAGTACTTCTCGCATATCCACCCTAGTCTCAATGTCCCAGTGCGCACTATTCTTGTCTGCTTCTTCTTCAACGTCGCATTTGGCCTGCTCTATTTAGGCCCAACTGTCGCCTTTAGTGCCTATGTGGCATCATGCACGATCCTTTTGAACGTATCATACGCCTTCCCCATCATCACACTTCTCATCAGAGGCAGAAAGATCTTGGAGCAGCACCAAACAAATGAGACACCTTTCAAGCTTGGGAAATGGGGCTATGCCATCAACTGGACTGCCGCCCTTTTCGTGGTTGTGACCTCAATCGTGAGTGAATTAAATTCCCGTCTCGAATATTTCCTGCTAACCTCGAATTAGTTTTTCTGCTTTCCTGCTAGCCTCCCAGTATCGGGAAACACAATGAGTACGTTTCCACGGCGAACTCCAAATTCATTTGATACTGACATTGCCTAGATTATGTATCCGCCGTGATTGGGATCTTCTTCGTCGTGATCGGAATCTACTGGTTCGTCTATGGACACAGATTTGAAGGCCCGGTAGGTGGACCAAAATTCTCCAACCCAACACCTGACCCATGCTGATATGCTGTACAGAAATTCGACGTTATTCTTGGGGAGCAGGCGGACAATGCAACGGCTAGAAGTCATTCTCTAACGGTGTCCCTCAACGAAAAGGAGGTGGCAAGGAGGGATGATAACGTTTGACGGATTTGAAGAGTCTAAGTCGTTGAAAATGATCCGATAAGGAAATGAGAATGTTATCGTAGTTTTATACCTAAATGGCCTTATGGGAGTTGATTCTTCTCTCTGACGACCCTTGAGAAATGTAAATATCGCATTTAAAAGTGCTCAGCTGCACCAGCAAAGGGTGCGCCTTCTCCCTTTGTTCGTCGGCTGGTAAGCGATGGACTGTTATCGGCCTTGGGGGTATTCGTGCGCGCTGAAAGGCTTACGCGTCACTTTTAACTATGTTTTTAAGACCTGGGTGAATTTCGTACTCCAGCCAATCATGTAATATCATCCCAGGCCCCTGAAGCACGGTGAAGTGTGGCGACTTCCTTTGACGCATTCTGCAGCCTCTTGGGCGGATCGGTCTGAGGCTTTGACGCCGATGGGCTAGCCTAAACCAGAAATTCATTCAAACTGCAAGGTTCTTCTGTCCACAATCGTCACCATCTCGGGACGGTCATTCCAGGATCCGCGCCGATATTGAGCTAGCGGATGTGGGCTGCTGTCAGACGGCGTCCATAACCTCCGACCTCCGCCCATGTACAGTAGTCCAGCTTTGAGAGGGGGCTGTGCAAGCCAACTTCAAGCAAGCAGATTTCGAACATGATGTCGCAGTCTGACAGGGCTGCCATTGTCATACCATTCAGCCCTAGCAAATACTCAGATGATGTGGCCAGTGGAGTCCACAACTTCAAGGTTGAATGGGCGAAGCAAGGTGCGGCGGCCGCAGACTTTGGCATGTCGGCATTTAAACCGCCGTGAAGGTCAGGAGTCGAATCTGTATATATTGCCTGACCAACTGCGTCTTTTAAGCATCATTCCATAGATACCTATCCCACTCAATACGATATCAACCCTCAGCATGGCGGAAACCAAGTCCTATTATCTTTACGATCCGTCCGCGGCGCTCGCCGGAGTCGTTGCTGGCCTGTACGCTCTCAGCTTTCTCATTACACTCTTCCAGACGATACGCAAGAGATCATGGGTTTGGTTGGTAATGGTACTCGGCATCGGAAGTGGGTAACAAGTTCCTTTCTTGCCAGCAGTAGCTAACTGTTCGCAGTGGAAGTGATTGGCTACGCGGCACGAGTTGTATCGGCAAAGAATCCGACAAATAAAACGCCTTATGTCCTCCAATTCACACTCGTCATCCTAGCACCGGTGATGATGGCCGGTGTTATCTACGTGGTCTTCTCGAGGATCGTGTTCTGGGTTGTGCCCCCCGAGTCTAGGACGCTACGGATTCTCTGGGTTCCCCGTAAGTTTCGAGACCCTACCGTGAATCGACCCAATACTTACCTCTCCACTGCCAGCACGCTTCATCACAGTCATCTTCGTTGGCTTCGATGTTGTAGCACTACTTCTCCAGCTGGTGGCCGCCGTGCTCATCGCAGGAACCGATCCGACCGACGCGAACGCAAAAGACAAGATTAATTTGGGCAAAGATCTCGGTCTTGCCGGCGTGAGCATCCAAATCACTGGCTTTGGTCTCTTTACCATTGCTGCTATACGATTCCACTTTACCTCGAAGCGACTCGATGGACAGTTCGCCAGAATGAACCAGGCCAAGCATGACATCCAACGACACTGGTCGAAGCTCTTGTTTGCTGTGAACGGGTCGTGTTTCTTGATTCTGGTTTGCTCAGCCGATCGTATTTTACGCCATATATGCTAACGAGGAATACAGATTCGTTCCGTCTTCCGTGAAGTCGAGTTTGCCGAAGGAAAGCAAGGTGGAACCCAACAAGAAGAGTGGTAGTATGTACCCACACCTCTGAACATGTTCACTGTGGCAAAAAGAACGAAGCTAACCCATTTGACAACCAGTCTCTACGTCTTCGATACGCTCCCGATCCTGATAGTGGTTATTCTATACAACATCTGGTTTCCAGGCAACTACCTGAAGCACCTTTCCTTCCGATTGCCGAAGGAGCACCGACAAATAGCGCCGAATCAGGATGCATTTAGTCTGCAGCAAGTATAAGCCAAATACCGAAGCTACATGAGTCTTCTATTTACCATTGAACCCTTGATAGAATGTTCCTAAACTTGTCAAGTCTTCTTGTATTTATTCTCTATTATCTATTTCCGTTTGTTGCACGCATCTTATAAAAACCCCTTGATAATACACGATGTCTATTTGACAATCACACTCTAAAATATTACCACACGCTTGTCTAAATAGCAATTTTTTACAAACGATTTACGTCCGGCGATCAAGAAGGCGAGCGTCTGCCACATCTTTCGCACCCGCGCCATCCGTGTCATCGTCGGCTCGTTGACTCTTGGCTGCGCCACTGTTTGAGCCTCGTCCCTGAGCAAAGCACTCCTCCACCTCAGCCCATCGCTCTGGTTCAAGGTAGAACTTGTCTCGTTTGACGGTTGTCAACATGCCAACAAAGTCAAATGGGTCCAAAACAAACATGAACCAAGGCCGTTTGTGAACCCAGCCAGGACCCATGCGCTCGGTCTTGCCATCGAAGTCCAAGTACTGCTTGGGGTCGTTAGGGATGAATCTTCCCGGGTGGATAATGTTGAGCCAGTAGGTGTAGAGTAAAACCGGTAACGTCTCGAACACGTAGAGTGGCCACTCATGTTTGAGAAGCAGACCACCCTTGTCGCCGCCTCCACTCACCACGGATCGGAGCTGGAAGGTCTCGACGGCTCGGAAGACGCAGCGTATGGTGATAAGAATGGATGTGCCGTAAAGCATGATGAACGTGGTGCGTACGTTCCGAGGTAGCATCTTGGAACGCACGCAACGGTGATGGAGAATGCCTATCATGGTTATAAAACCGAGTTCCACCACGCCCTGAAGAACCACAGCCACGGCCATCAGAGTAGCTCCATCCTTCATGAGCGCCACATCATCCTTGCCTTGCGCAGCTGCCATCCAAGAGCCACCAATGGCCGTGAGCATCTCGACAATAGAGCCTAAAAAGACAAAGATGTAGACGATTCGGTTCGGGTTGATGAAGGCATGCATTGGCAAGTAATGCATCAATCGGCCGAGAGTGTTGTACTCGGCCGCAGAGTAGATCGGGGGACCGAGATAGATGAAGATGCTCTGGATCATGAAGAGGGCCAGGTTTCCGGGGTACTGGATCGAAATGCACCGAACTACCCATCCGATGGTGTAGAAGAGGCCAGCGTAGAACATAAAGAAGGTAACCCTCCAAAATTTGTAGTGTCTATAGTAACACCAAAGTTAGAAGGCGTAAATGGATCAAATTTAGACGCGACTCACTGGTTCTGGTAGGTATGGCCCAGCAGAGATATGCCAATCATCGCAGCTGTGATGGCCGGGAGTATTTTGTTGGCATCATAGCCAAATAAATTGTCGATTGTGGCCATATTCGAATGAATTTTATGGCTAAAATCAAGAAGGAACGGTAAAGAGGCCTGGTGTTTCTGGAGCCACTGTCTGTCTGAACCACATGCCAGGAACATGGCCATGGGCATCAGTATTTATGTCTCATGGACTCTCTCTCCCATGAACTGCTGCCTCTTGGGCGAAGCGCTGAGCACTGTGGCATGGGCGCACATCTGCCTCACAGCGGTCCATCTCGACACAATCGGTTAGAGCGAGGAGCAGCGTGTGGACGCAGCGTACCAACAAGGTCCACCAGCATGCGGCGTACAGAATACGACAGGGGTCACAACTGCGCTGCCTCATCTCATGAGCGGCACATCTCGCCAAAAGAAGCTAGCGACCTAGGGCTGTGATTTAAACACCGCCACGCAGCCAACAACTCTGAGGCATCTTCAGTACCAATTAAGCAATATGATACAGTGTCAAATATCTCGCTCCCATTTGATATCTTTAGGGGCAATCTCATTGCGAGCCCTGGTTTCTTAATAAGTCGTACGACAATACCGTAGCCCCTGACGTTTTGCATTTCTACTAGATCATGATGATTTTTAGAGAATGAAAGAGAAGATTCTGTGAACTTGTTTCCTCAACCTCCATCGTGTAAGACAGGCCAGGCAATTAAACAAAGCACTATTTAGCTTGGAGGAAATTTTGACCTGGTCTAGCACTCGCGAACAATCCCGAACGGTCAAAAGTGGTACGTTGAGTTGGTTATGTTTGCGCAAGTTTCCTAATCAGCCCATTTACCCTAGAGTTTTCCACTTCTGAGAAAACATCGTGGCGTTGAGATGCCTATAGCGCCACGCGCGAACCTAATACTTAACACGCCCAGAGCTGGTATGAATATAATTGATGCATTTTTAAGGTTACAAATGTGTATTACTCTAACCAACCACCTTCCCCTTTGTTGAGCCCAGCGGTTATATGCTTCCGCTGTCTGCCTTGGGCTGACTATCTCCGCTCCCTGCCTTACCACTGATTACTAGAGTTGTAAATATCGGTTCCATATTCGGATGGATGATGTGGTTGAGATTTATCTACGGCAAGAGGAAATCCGTTTGGGCGAGAGGGTTTCCCAATCGCGGTCCATGATGGAATGGTTAGTTGAGCATGATCCGTATGAACTAGCCCAGGAACGAACTTGAGCAGTGAGATAAGGTGAGATAAAGTAGAGAAATATGAAGGACCTCTGTGTGCGCTTAGATAAAGGCACGGCGGCGAAATGATGGGCTCGATAACTAGACTATTTCATGTATATCTCCCTGTCGACTGATTAGAAACCGCTTAATCGCCGCCCCATATTCCCCTGTAAACACCCGTAGTAGCAGCCGTTGCTCTTCGGATACCTCCCTCGATCCCTCCACTGTATGCAGGTATGCAAGCGCCATACCAATCGGGAAAGTCAACATATTAATCACGAAGCCGCCCGCATTGCGCACCAAAAAGTACGGAAGAAAACGCGCCATCTTGCGACAGTATACGCGTGGATTCATTCGGCTAGGAATGATCGTCGTCTCCGTGGCCGCCGTGACTGAATGCAGAACAGGATACAAAAGTATGCAAGTTACCCAGTAGATGATACCAAGGTGGGCCATGGACAGCTCTTCGTTTGAAGGGGTTTGATTCTCCAAATTCCCTTCTGCCAGTTTCATGGCTATCAAGTCCATGATGGGGCGTCCTATACCTGATTCCCAAGCTTGTAGCTCCTTGTCGCATGCCCAACATCGAGATGATAGTTCAGCCCGTCGTTTTTCTCGTTCATTCGCATTAATGCACAGCTCCATATTGTCAAATTCGGCAAAGACTCCTGGAATGTCCACAAGAATATCCAGAAGGACATCCTTGGGATCCTTCGGTAACTCGATCCATGGAATCTCCTTCCATGCTGGTTGGCTCAAGAACGATGGTCGACGAAGTAGAATATCATTAGTTATCTACTATTATCAGTATATCAAAGATTGGGAAGTCTTTTAATCCCTTACCTGGTGCAACCGGCCGTCCACAAAAACTCGATGGGAATTTCCTCTGACATAGGAGAGCGGTTCTCTCGACACCATAAGTGCCATATCTCCTGAAATATGGGCACTCCATCTTTGAGATTGCGCTGAGTGATCAGCCTCATCAGCTCCAAAACATAGCTTTGGATTATCAGCAATCGTCCTCTTCTGGATCAAAGTCTCAACTCACCTCAAACTGGCTTAGCAACCTTGAAGCCACGAGCAACTCGTCACTCTTCATCTTGATGGGGTCTCTCAGCGTCCTAGCTACCTCCCCTAAAGCCAGCCCATATATTCGCAGACTTTCCTCCAGCATCCACTTTTGTCCATCTCTCAGACCAACAAGCGCCATACAATTGGCCATCAATGCCATATGAAGCGATTTGTCTTGCTGGTGGAGGCCCTGCACTACATTCGTCCAGCCCGCCGTCGAGTATCTGGCTGCCTCCGCAGAGAAAGACCGCCCATTCGGGAGATATGTGTCCCAATAAAACCCCAGGAATTTATCTGCATAGGCCGATCGTGTAAGCGACTCCGGTAATATGGTAATTGTTGGTCGGTCGCCAACTCCAACGCAGATCCAGGATGGTTGGAACAATGCCTCAGTGTCCCACTGGAGGAGCTTTCGTTGAGCCACAGCGGGCGTGCTATCGATAAAAACACGCTGCCTTTCATAGCCACCACATTCAATAACTGCTCGCCGACATTGGCCACATGCTGGCCGCTGAAGATCGCACTACCTTCCGTTAGTCAAGCCGCATCAATCTTGGGTATGGGGATTGGCCAGGGCTGAACACAGTTGTGGTTGCCCTAGATGAACAACTAACTTATTGCTTACCCCTTTCTTCCGTCTACGGCAAGTGAGACAACCTTTTGACCGTCCTGGAACTCCAACCATTTCGAGCACTCCGCAATCCCATAGACGCCGACGCTCTTGTGGTGCGTGAATATTTTTATTATATTCCTTCCCCGCCCGCAACAGAAATGGGAAGGCACTACGGAAGAATGTCGGGCCCAAAACATGCTGGGATTGTGGCGAGGGACGGACGTGATCATAGACTCAGACTAAATTAGACCTTACCTTCCTTGGCGAGCCGTTGCCAATTTAAAATGAGACACTCACTTCCGCGCTTGATGCTGCTGTGAACTAGGACGTAATGCCAGCTCAAGACAGCAATAAAATATTTATATAGGCCTATAGGCAGTAGATCATTGGCAGCGATCATATCCTCTGTACTACTCAGGCTCCAATCCGGTTGAACATCGGAATCGGGAAGCACGGCATGGCATATTTACATGTGGTTCGCATGGAATCGCTGCAGGTCGCGCGCAATGCTTCCAAGATAAGCTTAGTTCTTGTCAGATGTTAGCGCATCCTTCCATCGCCCAACTCGATTATGAAACGAAAACCCACTCAACCAATGAGGGATGATCAAAGAGTGAATAGGACGCGTCAGAATGGCATCTCGCGGATTCAGTCATGCCGAGCGTATGCAGCCGGCGCACATTGCTTCCCAGTTAGGCTGCTGGATGACTGTGGATAGTGACAATGCGAAGATGTCGAAAGGTATAAGTATGTCCTCTCTGGAACGGTTTGATCAATCTGGACAAATCGCCTTACCTTCCTACTAAGCTCTCTTTCCTCAGCACTTCATACCTGCCCTATTCATTTCTATCTACATTAACCCAAATCAAGCCCATATCAAGTCTGTCCCAGACGCACAGTCACATATTCCCAATATGATCCCCCTCAGTCCTGACCACTCCATCCACTACGAAATTCTTCGCAACATCGCCGCAGCCCGGTACCACGGCGCCGACATTGCTGAAGTCCTAGAAGCCGCCAGCCAAGTCGACCATACCAACCTAGAAACCTTCCATGATGCCTTCGCTGCCCTGGCCCGGCGCGTCGACACCCAAGCCCAAGCCATCGACTCTGTCCGGCACCCCGTCTCTGCCCGGGATGCCTTCTTTCGAGCGGCGACGTACTATCGTACTGCTGACTTTTACTTGCACGGAAATCCTTCAGACCCGAGGATTAATGAGCTGTGGGAGCTGCAGCAGGTTGCGTTTGACAAGGCGCTTGCGTTGATGGATATCCCCGGCAAGCGAACCACGCTGCAAGGCGACGGCTTTGACATCCCGGCCATTTTCTACGCAGCTGACAAGTCTTCAACTCCCAAACCAACTATCGTCGTTTGTAGCGGCTACGATGGAAGCCAAGAGGAGCTCCTTCATAATTTTGGCTTCGCGGCCTTGGAGCGCGGTTACAACGTCATCACCTACGAAGGCCCAGGCCAGCCACTTGTCCGCCGAAAGCAGAACCTTGGGTTCATCACGGAGTGGGAAAAGGTTGTGACCCCGGTGGTCGACTACCTCATCACGAGGCCGGATGTCGATGCATCCAAGATCGGCGCGATAGGAGCCAGCATGGGTGGATGGCTCGTGGCTCGAGCCGCAGCATTTGAGCACCGCATCGCAGCCGCGATAGCCGTCGATGGCGTGTACGACGTGCACGAAGCCTACAGCAAAGCCATGTCTCCACCTATGCTCGCAGCCTTGGAAGCAGCTGATGGCGATCAGGTAGACAAGATGGTCAGGGAGCAACTAGCAGGCGATGGGGTTCCCGTGAGTGTCCGCTGGGGCATCGAGCAGGGCCTGTGGAGCTTCAACGTCAACTCGGCGACGGAGTGGATGAACTTGGTAAAGCCAATGACGCTGAAGGGCATCGAGGATCAGATCCAGTGTCCGGTCTGGGTCGGGGAGGCGCAGAATGACCAGTTCTTTTTGGGACAGCCAGAGAAAGTGCGAGATGCATTGGGTGACAAGGCCACGTACGTGACCCTCACATCGGCAGACGCTGCTGGAAATCATTGCCATGTTGGTGCCCAGGTGTTGTTGAACCAGCTTGTGTTTGATTGGTTTGAGGATATCGTATCCAAGTAGGCGATGGCTGTATATTTCAAAAGGAAAATAGGATGAAAGTACATATATGGTTAGATACAGACACCTGTAGAATCCAGTCGAACGCGCACGCTTTGTTGTTGGTGCATTAAAGTGCATCAAAGTGCATATAAGGCGACCAACCAGAACAAGGTGGCTAACATGATAGGCAGCAAGCAACCAAAGAATGAGGCTGCAGGGCTAGAAAGTGCACATTAAAAAGCAATAAGGCTGCGGGGAGGGGTAGCATTGGACTTGAACTATTTAAATAACGCATGGTTCCTTGCTATTGAACAAATTGTCACGTCTTTCACAACCTCCATACCTAGCAAGAGCAGATTCTGGACAATAGGATAAACAAAGAAGCCAAGTCTCCACGCCTACAGCAGTCCAGTCTTTGACATCATTCTACCGGCTCTCTCTCGCTTCTGCATCTTAATTTGAGTTGGTGCTCGATAAATGCCGAATTCCTCATACTGCGACCCAAGAACCAAATATGCGTAGCACTTCAACTGCCATTCGCCCCGCTTCTGGGGACCGGATTCAAGTCCACATTTTCATCGACAATTCTAACCTGTGGCTCCAAGGACAGAAAACATACGCGGCAAGAAGAAACTTGAGGGTTGATTCGGACCCGACGTGGCGATGCAACATTCTTGGTCTGAAAGACGTCCTCATGCAACAGTCTAGACTGCAAGTTGACGAGGACACCGAAGGAATCGACGTCAAAATCAACCTGTATGGATCCACGCCTCACCCTGTTGAGACAGTTTTGAGCGGGATGGAATCAGATGAAATCAATGTGATTACCTCTCGACGAAGCTCATGGACTGGGCGCGAGAAAGAAGTAGACGCCAAAATCATCACCGACATTGTGGACCAAGCAGCGGAAGCCTATTATAAAAATATTCGAAGCGAGTTCATCCTGGTGTCAGGCGACAGAGACATGCATTTTCCGGTGGAGAAGGTTGCCACAAAGTACGGGCTTCCGGTGCATGTGTGGTCGTGGATGAACGGTCTCTCTGGGGCGTATTTGCAAGAGACCGATTCCCTTATTCAGGTGTATACCCTTGACCACTACCTCGAGGAAATCGGCTACTGCGAGTCCAATTTCCACGTCGACCGGAACGTGATCAACCCCCGCAGCATTGTCGTCCTCGATCCGTTGCCAAAGGCCAACGATATCGAAAAGTTTCTTGCTGGTTGGGGGGTTCCTACCCTTCGCTATGAATTCGCAGACTTGCGAGCCGATGCGTCCAGCGGAGACCTCGCCATTATACCCGCTTTGGCCTGGAGGATGACAGATGACGACCTGGATTACCTCTTCCAGGCGGCCAAGACGCGTCTTGAGACTCATGGACTCCGTGTTATCGCTTATGCCGAGTATTTTCAACATTATATCAAGGGTTCTAACGCTGAACTCGTGATCTCAAACCGATTCCATGAGTTGCCCCAAGAACACTGCAAGGGAGGGGAAAGCAGCGGAGAGAACGAGAAAGATGATAGCGAAGACAGCTTCACTACCGTGGATCGCTATTCTCGACAAAAGAAAAGACGTATACGAAATGATGAGCGAAAGTCGCGTAACCCATGCATTTGGGGGAAGTATTGCAAGAAAGGTCGAGACTGCAAGTATGGCCACACCAAAGTTGAAGAGGACATGTTCAAGGTCTACGGTCCGTTGCAAGTGAGGAAATTCAAGTTCTGTCAGAGGGATGACTGCATTCGAGGGGCTGCATGCACCTTTGCGCACGACGAGGCAGAATTACTGTGTCCCACTTGTGGCGAGACAGGGGTCGGACATGAAATGGACAACTGCCCCAGGAGTCCCCGCAACAAATATCGTAGGTAATTCCATAAGCAAACTCAAGGCATTGAGTGGAATACAATGATGAAGTGGGATTCCTTAACTAAATCTCAATTGTGTCGTGAGGGCTGGACTGGAATCAAGGCAGGGTTAATAGACCAAGGGCACTCGTGTCTGGATATGATGCCTTTTCCTACCTGCAATCGATCAAATGATCCCGCCCTCGTATTTGTGAAACATAGACGTCAACTCGTCCAGCCACTTTCTGACAGACCGATAGCCATGCTGATCATGAGGGATTTTACAGCAGTTCGATGCTGGTCTTGACCGCCAACAACACCAGGCTGGTGAGACAGGTCTAGATGTGCTCCAATGACAGTGTGTGGCACTCGAACTAGACCCAGACTCAGGACAGTAAGCGGGTTGTTGAAAAGCGCCACAGAGGCTTGCTATTTTACGGTGAATGTCGGCTGCCAATGGGGTTATTGTCTCACCTGCTGTGACACTGACTGCTTACCAGGCTATGTACAGCGCAGCCCATCTAGTCCGAGGATACCTACATATTCATTCGACGAAGTGCAAGCCGCCGCCAGCTGAGAGAAAATGTCTTGTCCAGAAGATCTCGTGACGTCTGCAGTGGCAGTGTCCAGACGCCACCAAGCCCGATTTCGGTCGAGTTCTGTCTCCCGCATTCAGCTGAGCTCAAGCTAGGAACCTTATGGGTAAGCTTAGAATGCTCATTGGACATGCTTGACAGCTCAAGCCCACGAACATGCAACGGCGTGACATAACCAGCTCATGATTGGTCGCCTTATTACGTCCTGCTCTTCCCCGCAACCCGAAATCCGAAAAGGCTTGAGGCCCTGCTGTGGCAGTTCGGGCGAAGCAGACTTGTGGGCTGTGTCAATGGGTTTTTTTCTGATTGCTCCGTTTGGAGAGTAGTTGCGGCTATTTTTACAGTCTCTTGATTTCTTAGCTTCAACATGGCCGAAAAACGCCTTGGACCAGACGCCATTTCGCGGGCTGAGCATTGCCCTGCCTGTCGTGATGTGCAATTTGGCTTGGGCTTCGAATACATAAAGAGGCTCGAGTCTGATAGAATTAGACTTTTTTCTCATCACAACTCACTCACAGCCATCTGAGCTCAATTCGAGATCTACAACACTCAATCGCCTCTCACCTCAGCTGCAGCTTCTCGTTCATTCACTCTCCCACTTCAAAATGCTCTTCCACGCCCTCATCGCGACGGCCTTTGCCTCCGCTTCTGTTCTCGCAGCCCCGCTTGAGGCTCGGGATGACCCTTCCTTTGGCCCTTCTGCCATCTGGAAGTACTCTGTTCGCAATGGCGCCATCTCCACGACCACCTTTGGCGAGGTGTCCAAGGACACCAGCAATGGCGGAAACGACATCACCACCCTCGTGACATTCACCTATCCCAAAGAAGCCGAGGGTATGCAATGCCAATTCGCCTTCTCCCTCGACAGCTCAGCCGTGGTTTCTGGTAGCCAGAAGCTCGACGTCTTTACCAGCAACAGTCCGGCTCCGGGAGCCACCACCGGCTGGGGCCCCGGAAACCAGCGCAACATCCATCTGGGTCGCCTCTCAGTTTCTGCCCCAGGCGATGCCACTTGGGATGCTACCTACAACACATACCTGACCGCCAAGACGCCCTGCAAGGCCGAGGCCACCGTTGAGGGCTTTGAGCTGGTTGGAGTCTACGACAACGACTATGTCTCCTGGGACCCCGATTTCGCCGGCCCCCGCATCATCTACACTTCTTGATTTTTTTGGAGATAGATTTGAGGGGTTCTGTTTCATTTCGTTTCACTCTTTAGCCTATTTGGGATCACTTTTGCTCTACCAGGAGAAATAAGTCGGACGGGGCGTTGGATTATTTGAGGTATTCACTACTACGGTCCTTTTAATACGCAGTTCATTTCATGTCCAGTCCTTGCATCCTACGAGGAACTTTAGACGTAAACAAAAGATTTTGGTATTACCATAACAACTCGTCCTAGGATTGTGTGCCACTGGCAGCTTCTAGAGTGTAGCTCCCTGGTTGATTGTAGGATCACAACCGTATTTGATTGCTTCTTCTGCCGGGACCTGACTCAGCTATTCCAGTCTCCAAGACATTACCAAACACGCACTGCAGAATGACTACAGCGGGTGTAAACTCGTCTTCTCCAAGCATCAAAACCACCAACACAGCCCTTGTACTCAAAGCCAAGCCCACACCATGGACCACAATCAGGGCCAACATGCAAGCAACTCGCCATCATCATTGCCATCATCAGCGCTGAAACTCTGTTCATCCTTCCTCGGTGCTACATTCAAGGCCTTTTTCCACCTCCCCGCCGAGATTATGACCATGATATTTCATACTTAACCAGCCGCGAGATCAAGAGTTTACGATCGACATGTCGAGTATTCTACGGCCATGCACGGCCTGAACAGCGGAGGTATAAGAGCTTCAATCCAAATCGAGCCGGCCATGCTGTTCTGAACCAATATCTAGCCTCGGGGCTACCAAATGGGGAGACATGGAAGTACTAACAAGCGGCTGTACGGCAACAGAATGAAGCATTGGTGCCTCATGCATATCTTAAACTTCTACGGGATGGATGGAGAGGTTCTCGTCACTCTTGAAGACTATCGCGCCACCCTTGCTCGAGGGATCCCTCTTGAATCTGTAATATAATGAACGTTTAATCCAAAAACCTGAAGGACCCAACCATCCAGTTCTATGCGCCTGGTTGATCCTAGATTCCTGTATTATGACTGCCTTAATCCGTTTAAGTATGACCATACAGGTCAAAGTCGTGGGGACACCGTAATTTTACACAAATCGATTGAGATACACTCAACCCACCTCGGTGTGAGATGGATTTAATAATAATGGGGTCGATGCGGCCAGTACATTTGCGATAAATGCAGCTCAAGTGGGCAAAAAGAGCCAAGATTTTGACGGTGATCAATTGCCGATCGTGCCCCGCGGGGTTGGCGAGTAGGCCGCCTGTAGCACGCTAAGATTTCAGCGACGTGCCAAGTTTAGAAACTTCCGAGACACGACAGGGGGACGGATTTAGTGGGGAATAGGAGAAAATAGGGGTCTAGAGAAAAGCAATGATGCGTCCAGAGAAAATCTACCCCGTGAACCATCTCTTATTTTCACTCGATAGTCTTCAACTTAGCTTCGCAATAGGCCTACAGGATCGGTGGATTAGGGGGCCACTGTTTTCCCCAGTTGAAGACAGGCTGTTGTACGGAGTACCTGGTCCAAGAATCCCTGGATCCAGAGGCTGCTTGTCGCTCACGGACCATGACCCAGTTTGACCAAGTATTTCCACCACCTAAATAGGTTACTTATCTCGGAGCTTTCGTCACCTCATTTTCCGGGCCTGGGATTCTCTGGAGGCTGGCAGTGAACCTCCCGAACTTCTCCGTTGACTGTTCTTCGCATCCCTTTCATCCGGTGCATCTACGCCTTCCCTGCCAAGGCCCAAGCTCCCTGCGACCTCGTGCGCTCCTTCCCAATCATGCCACTGCCACCCGCTCTTGCCGCTCTCCTTTTTGGCTCGTTTGCTCCAGTATTTTCTTGGCCCCGTTTCCTTGATTTTTGTCCCCTGAAACCGGACTTGGTACAACCCCCGTGCTAGGCCCCCACAGCGTCCATCCCGCCCGGATCCATCGCCGCTCCCCCAATTGTGTGCACCGTTTTGGCAGGTCCAGGCGTCTCCATTCCGCGTATCCCGAACCCTTGGGCCACTTTCTTTTCCCTCACCTCACTTCCACTTCGCCTCAGCGTCAGTTCTCCCTCACCATTGTACATCTACCCACGGAGAAGGCCAATATCTTTATCACCTGCCTGTGCACGACATTGCAACGACCCATCGATGGCTCGACGGCACACACCTTGACCTGGTTCACCTCGCTTCATCTCGCGCGCTCGCTTTACGTTAAACCGAACCGACTCGACCGACCCCGATCGCGACACCTCTTGTTTATTACCGACCTCGAACTCTACCGCCCCGCTATGCGACAGCAACAGTCCCACTTCCATCGATAATATTGAAACCTTCCGCGACGACGGCCGCCAATTACGAGACCAATACAAAGCCGCATTTGTCGGCTCGCGTGCATCATGGCACAGGGGCTCCTCAGCGGCGGAGAAAAGCTCGACCTCCCCACAAGCTGGAGGAGTCGGCCTGCCCGCCATCATGCAAGATCAGCGAAGTCAATCTGTGTGCCTCCGCGCAGAAGATCGGTCTTCTTGGCCTTCATCCTCATCGCCGTGTTTTTCTTCCTAAGGTCCGACACCCTCCCCTTCGGCTTTGGGAGCGACAGACCCGACCGCCCCAGCCTCCAGTATGCGCGCGCCTGCGACAAGGCGGTAGACCACCTCCGCAAGCCCTCGTACGAGTTGACCAGAGAGGTTATTTACCAAAAGCGATGCATTCGCCCAGTCATTGACAGAAACGTCGATCGAACTCGCATGACCAACATCGGCCAGCCGCTTGTAGGCGAGGGACAGCTCATCCATCTGGATAAAACATGTGCCGGGTGGCAAGAACCGACCTGTGAGCCCATAAAGCTCAAGGTGCCTCCGGCGTATCCTGCCATGGATTACTCGCATATGATCTTCGGTGTCGCTACCAGCCTTGAGCGCTTGGTCGAGTCCATGTTCCAATTTGAGAGCTGGATGGCCTACTCTGGTGCTAGCTTGCTAGCAGTCATAATCGACGCCAAACCCAAACCCAACGCGAAGGAAGATGCCAAATTTGAGAAAGTGGCACGAGAGTTCCGCCAACACGGAATTGATGTCACCCTGACCAGACCATGGAACACCTCCGTCACCCAAAACGAGCAACATTTCACAATTGTCCGCGACCTTCTCCGACACACCACCCCTGAAACTAAATGGGCAGCCATTGTGGATGACGACACTTTCTTTCCGTCGCTCTACCCCTTGGGAGAGATCTTGGACAAGCACGACCACACAGTTCCGGCATACTTGGGCGGGCTGTCCGATAACTATGACGCAGTCAAGCATCATGGTTTCATGGCCTTTGGAGGCGCTGGCGTCTTCTTGAGTATTGGCCTTCTACGGGAACTAGATCCCCATATTGAAACTTGTTTAGGCGAAGAGCATGTGCCTCAGGGAGATGGCCTTCTCAAGGCTTGCATCTACGGCAAGACGAAGACGGAGCTTACCGTTATCCAGGGACTCCACCAACTGGACATGGGCCCTGATTTGAGCGGCCTTTATGAGTCGGGGACACTTCCCATAAGCCTTCATCACTGGAAATCTTGGCACCACGCCCCGGTCGATGAGATGGTCAAGATTTCCGAGTTTTGTGGGAGCTGCTTCCTGCAGCGATTTAGATTCGGAGCGGACACGATCCTCTCGAACGGTTTCAGCATTGCCAGGTATCCAGAGGGGACCAATAGTGTCAATTTGACCCAGATGGAGGGCACATTCGACGGATACCCGGGATTTGAGTGGAGTCTGGGACCAATGCGCGAGCCCCTAGATCGCTTCCACAAGAAGAGCTACCGGCTCATCGAGTCGGAGAAGGTGGGGAGGAATCTACGACAAATATTTGTCCACCGGGTGGAAGACGACCTACCCAGCCGGCGTGAGATTGAGGCAGCGGGCGGGGCAAAGATCCCCCATCCGAAGATCTCAAAAATGAGAGACGAGGTTGTGGAGCTGTGGTGGGAGTGGTGAGCGAGTGACATCTCGCATCACACGCCTCGCATTTAGACAATACATACGACAGATGATAACTGCCATGTGGGACTGGCCTAGATGGACCGCCTGCAACGGCTAGATAATGCTAATTAACGACTTACTTTCCCTATCTAAGCAAATTAAGCCAAAGGGTGTCAACCAGTGCCACTTAATTCGCCCACGCCCAACGCATGGCTTATCGTGTCAGTGGCGCCCTACGCGACATCGGGGAGGGGGAGGTGGACCTGGTCAATTGCCGCCACTGGGCCACTGCGAACAGTCATCCATACGCATCTGGAAACAGTTATATTGGGCACTAGTACTTGACTGAAGTACGCCTTTGAACCTACTCGGTCCTGAATACTCATTCTCTTTACATCATTATCATCAGGTCCGAAGCATCTTGGCAGGATTTACAGCAATATGCAATCTTTTATTAAGCTTACTACACTCCCAGCCGTCATCGTCTTGGCCATCTGGGCTGTCACCAGCATCGTCAGTATCCTCCATAAGTCATCTTAGAGTCCAATCTAACCGCAACATCAGGCCAAAAGATGGATGCAGTCGCGCAAACACCAGGTGCAGCCGAGAGAGGCCGCAAAGCTACCAGAGAAGTCTTTGCCAATCGAGCCGCTTCGTGAGTTTGACTGGAAGACTGCCCAGCGGCGACAGTTGCGGCCCTTCAAGCCCACTTATCACATCACCATGGGTGAGTACTCGGTGATTCTGAGAATGTGGCCGGGCCATGGCTGACAAGAATCCCACATAGCCATCCAGGCGGATACCCCATCGGAGCTCATCACCATCGATCAAGACTACCTCGACCGTGTGACCCTTCGCCGCGACCTCATTGCCAACCACGGCAACAAAGTACACGGGTGTGTGCCTGGCGGCGAAGCCGCTGTTCAAGAGCTCTACACCTATCTTCTCACCGAGCACCTCCCCATCCGCTTCCCATCTCTCTTCAAGCTCTCCTCCGACAAGTCGTTATTCACCAACGCCGTCACCGGTAAGACCTTCCCGACGGTTCCGACTGGCGATGCGGATGCCGCCCTGCGCCTCATCGGCGAGACGATCGAAGAGGACGTCTTCCTGCTGCAGCCGTCGCCCGAGGGCCACCGCTCTGTCGCGTTCATGTGCTGCTTCCCCTCTGGCTTCGACCCGTCGTCCAAGCTGGGCAGGACTTTGATTGAGATCCACTCCCCGGTGCCGGCTTATGAGAAGATTGGAGCCAGTATGGAGCGGTTCTTCGGCAAGCTGGAGGTGGGCAAGAGTGTTAAGCGCACGAACGTGAGTTATCCATATCCTATTCGTGACTGCGGCGATGCTGACCGTCTTGGGTGCAGTGGTCGGTGCAAACTCACACTGAGCTGTTCGACAGCAGCGCGAACCACATTACGGGCGACGACCAGTACGAGGCCGACGAAAAGGTCGACATCACAAAGGTGTGCCTTTTCCTCATGAAAACGTCTTCTTAGCTGGCATACTAATTCTCATCGTCCCAGACCTTCCTGCGCATCGAGCTCCAGACACTGACCCGCCTCCCCAAATCCCAAGCCGTCCTCTTTTCCTTCAAGACGTACCTCTACCCGGTCCAACAGATCAAAGACGAGGGCCTCGGTGTCGCATTTGCAGACGCAATAGAGGGCCTCCAGAAGGGCAATGCGCCAGGTATGTGGACGTACAAGAGCGCTGTGCGGTGGGGGAAGAGCGTCTGCGAGTATCTACGGTCTTGATGGGTGGACTGCATGGAGCGGATCGGAGGGCCGGCCGGTGGAGAGGCAGTTCACTTCCCTAGATTATTACGTACATTTGCATCAAAGTCTAGCCAGTTGATTTGTGGTCGTGAATAAATTACGAGAGATTTGGAAGGAAATGGACTCACCCCACAAACACATGAAGTCACTCGCCCATGATGCAATCTCCACAAATCTCTAAATCTTGACTCCGTGCCCGGACCCTCGTATCATGACGATGAAGTACAAGTTATCCCATTATAAAGCCCCGCTCTACCCGGTCCGGCATCATGACCGACACCGGCCAAGGTACAATCGCCATCTTCTCGGGCTATTTGAGCCGCGAGACGATAATGCAAGTTATGATAAGGGTCTCAAATGGAAGGTGCAGTGAGAACCTCGATCCAGCTGACCATGCATCGACTATTCTACCCCGCATGGTTACTTCAGGCTCCGGTAGTGGGCGTTCGGGTCCCGGTGGCGTGGTGCGGAGGCTCTGGGCGGTGCTCTCAATCAACCTTCCGCATTAGGAAAGTGAAGCTTAAACTGCGGCGGTACGCCACGGTTAAGATATGCATCGTGTGCATGACCAGCGGCGAGTGGGTTCCACGACAGATCTGACGACCAAGGTGAATTGGAGATCGGTTGGTTATGTCTCTCGGACCTGTGATCCTAATAAGCTGCACTTTGTGATGGCGATGACAAAGATACAAGTGGTAAAGATCGTGGTACTAAGTACCGCCAAGCGAGAGTTGGGTTTCCACGTAATCGCGAACCAAAATCACCATGCCCTTCCGGCATGCGACAACGCGATTCAGATATCAGTTCATGAAGCATACGCAATTTATTCTCTCGCGGGGCTCTTGCTCAACGTCCCATCCTACCCTTCCTGTCCGCCCACCTGAGTGTCGGCCTGTCCCACCAGCCTACCCTTCGTCGCTCCCAGTGACAAGAAAGGATACGAGCCAGGAATATTATAATCCGAGATATAAATTCTTCAATATTGAAGTTAACTGGTTCGCGTTGCGTGAGACCGGGGGGCTTCCATTGGTGCCCTTAGCTTTTAGTTTTCTGTCTACACAGCCAGGGTGTGTCTTGGCTTGTCCAGCGCATCTACATTAGGGAGGACAGTGTCTCAATAGTAAACGCGAGGGTTATTTTTGCTTTATATGCCTTTACTCCCACTGGAGTACTCTGGTTCCCACACATCTCAGCGCCCGATGCTTGTCCGATCAAGTCCGCTCAGGACCGCATTCCTGTCGAAGCTTCCAAATCGCAACCCAACACCTTGCACTGTAGCCTGCTTCCACTGAGATCTCCCTTCGACAGCTTTCCTCTGGGAGGTCGCCATTTCTTATTGATAGAAAAGCACAATGACACCGGCTTCGATCGTGTAAGATCAATGATTGCGCCTCAAGAGTCAGCCGAGTGAATCCTGTCCCAAAGGAGTTTTCGGAGTTGTCCCGGAACTTCCAAATGGAGACAGCGACGATGGCTTGATTGGCCTATCCGGGGTGCTTCAGATCGTGCTGACGTTCGTACAACTGCATTAGGGACGAGAGACTCGGGCATAAAGATGCTCAGCCATGTTGGTACCTGATAAGCATACCTTGGAATATCGGAAATGCATTTACTTTCTAGAGTCGCGATCGCCATGCATTTCCTTCAGGACGGCCTCTCAATGACGGATGGTTCATTTCCACCACCCGCCATCGTATTTTGCGAATGAGACTGCAGTATTTTTATATCACCAAGTTGTGGTATCTTCGACTGCATTATCTTACTGGAGTACCTGGCCAGGTATTGTAAATTTTTGAGGTCTGACTTGATCAGTTTATGACGTCGATGTATCTCAACACGTGGCTGACAAATTTCACTTGACCCACCAAGCCATCGCAAACCCGACCTCGACATCCATTACCAACTTCAACAACATTGTCCATGAACAAAAGTGCTCCTAATATCATTTCGTCGTGCGACTCATCTCCCCCCCGCCATGTTTACAACATTTGGCATCAATACCCCCTCCTCCAGCTCCAGCGAAAAGACGCCGCCCCCTCCTCAGCCGCAGCGAGCAAAGCGGGCCCAGGTCTCTCGCGCGTGCGACTGGTGTCGGCTCACGAGGGTCAAGTGTGACTCAGTCCGGCCATGTCGCAACTGCAAAGACGCAAATCGGGAGTGTGTAAATTCTGGACGGGATGACTTTAAGAGCGTCGCGGCTGCCACAAAGTATGACCCGGGCGTTTCCGGTTGAATGTGAGTCCTGAGGCTAACGTAAACTGCGTAGGGAGGTACAAAAGCTGCGGGCTCAAGTACAGGAGCTCGAATCAAAGTTACTGGCTTCATCTTCATCTAGCGACGGAGATCCGCGGAAGCGTGCTGGGCGTGTAAAATGGAAAGGCATTGTAATCAACGGGGTTCAGTATGGTCCCTCCTCACTTTCATACTTCGTCCATCGACTTGCCGCCTTTACCAAGATGGACCTCGCGCCTGCGCCAAATACAAATGGTCTCATCACTCCTCCATGGGACGCAATAACAAACTCTAGCCGATTGCAGCGACAGCAACAGGACGTATTACTCGATCTTTATTGGCAAGGATACCATGCCATCTATCCAGTCCTTGACGAAGCTCGTTTCCGAAAACACTACAATTCCCTGTGGGAGAGTCCTGCACTTAGAAAGAACTGTCCGTTGGTGGACAGTGTCCTTGCTCTTTGTATCCACTTTGGGTCGACGTACATGTCGTATGGGAGTTGTAACGCGGACATCCCGAAGATCCCAGGAAGAGAGTTCTATCTCCGAGCACAGGGCTACCTCAGCCAAAACCTGGAGGTCCAATCGTTGATGACTGCTCAGTGTTACTTCCTTAACGCCATCTACCTTCTGGCGACTTGTCAAGCCAATTCGGCACATGCCATGGTGGGAACTGCGATCCAAGTTGCCCAGTCGCTTGGTCTGCAGCACGAAGCAGTCAGCGGTGAGCCAATTGAGGGATCGGGTCTAGATGAATCGGGAAAACAATTATGGCATTGCCTGGTCATGTTGGACATCCAGCTCTCCCTCCACCTGGGTCGCCCATTCGCCATCCGGGACCTACAACCCGAAGACCGAGGACCAGATCCAGACCAACGCGCTGAGGCCGTCGGTCCAGCATTTGCCCTTGGCTCCGACTTCGGCATCAATTGGTTGGGCTTCCAGCATGAGCGGCGCCGCTTGTTTGAGCTGGTCCGCGAAATCCACGAAGAGTTTTACGCCGTGTGTGAGGGTGTCCTGGGCAAAATTGACGCGCCCGACTTCTACCAGCACCCTGCTTCTCGCGAACAGTGCGCCCAATTCCTCTTCGAGCAATTGAAGAAACTGAAAAAATGGGCTCAAGAGCTGCCTGACGGCCTCAAGACACGACGACAAAACGGGATACCAATGTCGATTGACCGCTCACCTTTGAACCTGTGTCATAGCGACCCTCTCTGGCTGCAGCGACAGCGCCTCGTTCTAGAACTCGAGTATCATAACTTTTCCATCATCCTACGCCGGCCGTTCATCTCCTTCTTGCCTACCCCAGCACTGGGAACCCTCTCCAGCGACAATCATTGCCTCATGGTTGGTAACTCTGCCCTTACGATCACGAACATACTACACCAAGTGATGAAGGACACAGATATTCTCACCGGATGGTATCAGGTGCCTGATTGGCAGCACAATGCAGTGTTCGGGTTGGCGGGTTTCGCATGTGGATATCCCATTTGTCCGCTATCACCTTCGTTGCGGAGGACGATCCCAACAGCCGCGGTAGTATTCAACTTAGTAGGAGCCACAGACAAGGCGGATTTGGCAAACAAATTGAGAGACAGGTCTTTTCAGATTCTGAAAGATTTTGGCGAACGGATTGGAATCACAAATCTCATTACGACACCCTCACCAAGAGGGAGTGGGGATTCCATGAGCACGAATGTTCAATCTCCCGTCAACACAGTCCTTTCCATGATGGAAATTGGCGACAGGACCGTTCCTAACACTAGTGAATTTAGTGGCATCGACACGGAAAACTTATGGATGACAGATTTTCCAACCACGTCGTTGCTATGGGGTGATTTAATGAAGGACCTGGGAACGGAACTGATGCCGCCTATCGTCGAGTAAAAAATAGCACTTGAGTACCATCAGGAGTGAAGGAGTTTATTTTTGAGCTCCCTGCATTATGTCTTTCAATCAAGGCCAAAATAATACTTACTTTGAACCGGAATCCTCTATACACTGTTCGCTGTCATCTCGAAGAAAACCACGCCTCGCCGCATCGTTCACGTCATAAATCATCGATCGCACATTTAGATATACGGCTTGACTTGGTCCTCCGACCACGCCCAGAACTTTTCCGCCATTCCTGAGCCGCCCTCCGACTCGGGAAGCGAGCCTGCCAGAATGTCGGAACGGATGGGCGAGAAGCGCCCCCACGGGACCACTAGAAGTACGTGTCAGCGAGAAAACATTACGACTGGGATTATTACTTACCCCATGTTCCTGTCTTCTCGATGGTGAGCTCTGGGGAAAAGGCTGCAAAAAGTTCTGTGTAGGCCCCGTTGATGGGCGGATAGCAGACCAATGCTCTTGCGCTGTAGAACAACCAGGACGAGGTGCGATCAAGCTCACTGTGCAGGTTACCTGGGTTCAGAGGCTATACTGCGTTAGCGAACCAGCGACGGCATTGGATCTGGATGACATACTATGCTGATAATACCGTCCTGCTTGTACTTCCTCGCAAACTCAGTGGCGTGGTAGTAGTTCCCGGCTTTACTGACGCCGTACTTGAAGTAGATGTTTCGAGGCTTATTGTAATCCAGGTTGTCTAGCTCATAGCCTTGCTTGGGCGAGAGACCGTCAACTGCAGAGCTGGAGACCCAGACAACACGGACGGAATCTTTGGGCGCCGTTTTGGCTGTAGACTGGAGGAGGGGTGTGAGGAGTTTTGTGAAGAGAAAGGGTCCAACGCAGTTGGTGCCGAGCTGCAGCTCATAACCCTGCTTCGTCTTGGATCCCTCTGGAGGGGTCATAACGCCCGCATTGTTGAAAAGAATGTCAAGCTTGGTCTCTGCAGCGAGAAACTCCTGGGCCGAGCCGGAGATGGTGGTCAGGTCTGCGAGGTCCAGCTTCAGAAACTTCAGGGCACCACTGGACGAGGGGTGCTGCTGCTTGATGGCGTCAATGGCCGTGCGAGCCTTTTCCTCGGTGCGAGCGGCGATCCAGACGGTCGCATTCTTGCTGTAGAGGACCTGCGCAACCTCCTTGCCGACGCCTGTGTTTGCGCCAGTGACGAGACAGACGCGGCCAGAGAGATCTGGGACGTTGGCCTCGGTGAACGCGGGTTTGGCGGGGAAGGCCTGGCGAAGAGCGTCCATCTTGGATCAAGATTTGCAATGCCTGTTAGAGTGGAGGAGAGACGAAAAGTCAATGAGCTTCAGTTGAGCGCGCAGATGAGGGGACTATCTTTGAGGACTGGTTTGGGTAGATTAGTGTCTAAATACGAAGGTTGGGACGGAGGAGACGGCAGCAATGGGCCTAGTATATCCACATAACCCGACCCCCCTGTGTGGCATAGAGTGTCTCCCGAACCACCACACACACACACATTAGGCCTAGAGGAAGAATTGAGATTGCACGATCTAGAACTCTACCAAAATGTATGGTAGGAATTGGCCTTTCTCAACATATACACCAGCTATTGACGATCGAGCAAGTTAATCGGGTGTGATCATGTCCAAAGCGATCGGGTAAATTACTTGGGGGGTCAGTAGCTACTGTAGACTGGAAGCGCCAGAGATAAAGCAAGATTGTCAAGACTGAAAGAACCGGGGATGCTGTAAAGACCAGTAGACAGCAACCGCCATTTATGTTTGCCTACCCTGGTCACCTAGTGTGCCACGTTTCGTACATTGCGATCATGTTCAACACACGGGGTTCAGATTATCTGATCTCATGGCCGCCCAAGGTTGGTGCGGGACATTCCGAGAGATTAACATGTATGGGACCGGCATGGATTGCCTACGCGGTGGCCACCAGTAGTAGATCTGTGACGTATTCATTGCCAAGTTAGCCTAGAGATTCTTTGGAGCCCTTGTAATTGATCCCCAGCTCTAGCACCGACTTAAATAATGCAGCCAGTTCAACGAGCTTCAGACTGGCGGACTTGGGGACCTCGTAGTTCCAGCAAGGGTCTTGCAGAGCGCTAATGAAGACAGGTAGCCCACTAGGACCCCTAAGACCCCTAAGACTCGCACAAGACACCCCAAAAGTCCAGGCTTCAGAGCAACAGTCACATGGCCGAGACAGGCAGCTGCCGCACGCACTCGCAGGATATAGCAATAATATCACCGGAAAGGCCGGGTTTCGAAGTTGCGGGACGCTTACAAACTCTGCCGATGCCGACTGCGACTGCACTGAAAACGCCCGCGAATTGGTCTCGTGCAAACTCACGTGATTCGGGTCGGGGCATTAGCTGCGACCCAGGTGGGAGGGAGGTGGGAGACGGAAGGTGGGGGGACGGGCCATCCCACGCAATTGGTGATCTGGGATTGGGCGCGCCTTCCCCAATCAGGCCCAACGACCATGTCACCTTGTCTCCATGTCACCAGGCACGTTTGCATGTGCCACACTGATCAGCCACACCTGCCACACAGCTGCCACACTTCGCAGTGACTTCGCACCACACGGCCCACACAACGGACCACCCCTTGCCCGTGCCGATGCGGGCACCAGCCACACAGGTAGCCAAACAAGACCCAGTTGAGCCACCTGGAGCCGCATCTGATGGCATGGCTTGACCGGCCGGTGAACCAACCAACAACTCCATCTTGCATCTCTTCACGCTCCACGCTCCACACGCGAGACCAAACGAGCTGTGCCTCGTTTTTGTTTGCGTCTGCAGCTCCTCCCCATCTCGCCGCTCGTCCGTCTCCCGCCCCGCCGCCATCGCTTTCGCCCTCGCTGTCGCTGCCCTTGTCGCGCGCTCTCTCGTGCTGCGTGCTGGCCCTGCCACCTCTGATGCGGCGGTTTGGCTGGCGCAATCGACCGACCGCGGGCACTGGGCAACCAACCATCGTCTTCCATCCTTAACCGCGTTTGTCTCCGTCCAACCCTCTGCGCAACAACTCCCGCGAACGACAACGCTCCAGGATATGCTCTGATCCCGGCGGCCAGGGCGCATTGCATTCTCTCCCGCGGGCGAGCCTCCGTTTGTTTTCCGTCCGCCTCCGTCCGCCAAACAGAGCTGCCCTCAGCCTTGCCGCCTCGTCCGTTTGTCGTCTGCTTGTTTGCGCCCTCCCGCGAAACCACAACCACGCCTGCGCCCGCATTGTCTGCGCTTCTGCCTCCGGCATCATCTTGTGCAACCTTGACCAGCATCCTCGCATCAGCTTCGCCCTGCAACCATGAGCACCCCGTGTACGGACTGAACGCTGCCCACCCCCTCCACGTCATGTTTACTAACAGAACCCCCCCGGCAGTGACCTCCGAGGAGCGGAACCGCTACACCGCCATCATCGACGGTATCCTTGAGACTGCCGACCTCGAAACCATCTCGCGGAAGAAGATCCGTCAGGGGTTGGAGGCTGAATTGGGTGGCAAAGACTTGACCGATCAGAAGGTGAGGAAACGAAACACAGCTACAGCCAAGCTTCCCACTATGGCCGCTGCCCGTACCGTCTCCAAATCCGCCTCCGGATGCTAACCCACCGCTCTAGGACGCCATCAAGAAGCTCATCGAGGGTCGCTTCGACGCCGTCTCAGGTGCCTCCCCTCCCGACCCCGCGCCGACCAAACGCTCCGCCAGCCGCGCCACGTCCGACGCCGGCGAAACCGACCCTGACGCCTCCCCCGAACCCGCGAGAAAGAAGGCCAAGCGCTCGTCGTCGGTCGAAGATGCAGATGCCCGTCTAGCTGCCCAGCTCCAGGCCCAGGAGAACAGCCTGGCTCGCAGCCGCAAGACCCGTGGCGGTAGTGACAAGGCCAAGGCGCCCAGGAAGCCAAAGGCGAAGGCAGCGCCACGCAAGAAGAGTGCCAAGAAGGTCGGCGCTGACGATGACAGCGATGTGGGGTCGGGTGATGGTGCGGTCAAGAAGAGGAAAGCTGGTGGCGGCTTCATGAAGCCTTTCAACCTGAGCCCTGCCTTGTCGGAGCTTTGTGGTGAAACACAGGTATGTACATGTTTTTCATCAAGCACCATGTCGGTCCATCCTGTATTCCTGGCTAACGCGTCTCTTTCCAGCTTTCTCGCCCCCAGGTGGTCAAGAAGCTATGGGAACACATCAAGGCAAACGAACTGCAGGATCCTAAGGACAAGCGCCAGATCTTATGTGACGAGAAGATGCAGGCCGTTTTTAAGCAGGCCAAGGTCGACATGTTCCGGATGAACAAGGATATTGGAAACCACTTGTACCCGGTCGAGGAATAATCTGACATAGATGCTGGCGGGTGGGGGGCATCAGAGCTACGAGGCTCCGGGAGATATGACAGAGGACTGCGTTTTCGGCGCGCGGCGGCGTATCTGGCATTCATCGTTTGCTCATTTCGTTTATTTCCTCGGCGGCGGTCACATCATATGGAAAGGGGCATACTGGGTAGTTTCGTTGGAAGGGCTAGGCTTTGGGCATTGTGGCACCGGCTTTCTGCCGGATAGTCAAGGGTTGATGAGGAAGCGTGAATGTGTTACGGAGAAGAGGGGGAGACAGAGACTTATGAACGGTGTCTCATTACCCGTATCAACCCGTATTATGATACAGTCAGTCTCGGTCTATCAAGATTGGCAAAACTCAAGTAGTCGTTGGAACTACTACGGTCATCGACGAGCCACATTTCCTTTTTCCGTGTTGTAACTTCCTTTGTTCATGTGGAGTCCTTAGCTGTGGGATGATCCCGATATCACCATAGCAGAGAGAACATAGTTGCCACATGGTGAGTTGATGGATTGTGCGAAGCTGGCTCAAAACTTTCCCACTGTGAAGGCTCAAGGGATGGGCTGTGCCAACGCAAGACACTGATGCTATCGCTCAGCAGTGCGTGTTCAGAAGCAGCATGCGCAATTCATCATACTGCATGCTATCATGCAGATAGCTTGTGTCCACCGAACGTTTACAGCGACGGATCCTTTGATCAATCCTTCCAATCCAACAAACAAAATCCGATAGGCAGCGACCTTTTGATCCATCCATAAGGCACGTAAGTTTCATCACAATAAGAATTGACATCATAGGATAAAAGATTATTCAAACCCTCAAAGTCCTCAACTTTTTAGTGCAGAATTGGCGCGGTCAAGGCTTAGGGTAGTGCCACACAGAAACAAACCAAGGATTCAGCAAGACCACATATCAGATATAGCAGTGAAAAGGGAAAACCATATTAGGCAATTTTAATCATTAAATCCCCTATTCAGCGTGATTCTAGTACAACATGCCGAGACAAATTCTTAAGCGAGCATAATGCCAGAATAATATTCGCAGCTTGTGCAACTTTTCTCATGCCTAAAGGCTTGGTCGTGGTTTTCACAATCGAAATAGACCAAACCTGTTAATAAACGCCGTCCGAGAAGTCGACAACAATGGCTTTATCCACTAGACCGCCTACGCTCTTGATGAAGGCTTGGTGAGCTGGATCTGTCTTGACATAGTAATCCCTATCCTCCGCACTGCTGAACTCCACAACAAAGCCATGGGTAATTCCGTTCTGAAATGGTTAATTTTCACATATCTTCGTCCAAACAGTTTGGTGACGTACTTGCAGACCCTCGTGTGAGTTGTCCTGACCTCCTTTCAGGGAGCTGATGTAGGCGGAGTTTGTGGTTGGGTGGAGGCAATCGGCCTTCAATGCCTTAAACCGCGCGCAAGCCTGCAAATTGTCTTGAGTCACCTTTGTATTCACAAATACTACTAAGTACATACCGCCTTTACATCTTCCGGTTTCGCGTCCGCTTTGAACTGAAAGAGGACTGTATGAGTGATACTCATTGTTGCAGTAGGCGTGAGGGTGAAAGAGGGCCAGGATCTGAGCAAGGCAAATATGTAGATGGCGGATTGAAACCTGGGGCGACGGATCTTTCTTAAGCTTAAGAAGCAAAAGCTGAGGGCCGTGGAGAACTCGAAATGACATTTCCCCGCTCGCATCACGTGTTACGTCATTGGTGGTATCTCGCCCATCCTTGTCCGAACTGGAGACGGCTTGCGTAACAGTTACAGCAGTATTATTGACTGGGCTAGGTGTTCCATTATTGTTCGGTGTAAGAGGCCAAAAGCGATCTCTCCGCCGGCTCTGCGATTCTCGAACTGCCGATCTGAACTGAGCCGAAGGAGGTAGCTGCCCCACTCCTCCTTGGCCGAGGAGTAGAAGCTACCTCGGGTCAATCTTTGCCGATTACGAAATATTAAAGAGCATACAAGTCTTGGATGTGCCAGAATGCTAGAGATCAATCCAGTCGCCCCATAACCCTTACGGCCGAGCTGCTATTTAACTTCTTCACTCCGTAGCGCATTCAAGCACTGATAATAAGAGACAACTAAAATCATTAAATTCACTAGCTCCTTTGATTCAAGTGTATTATGGAGTTTGTCGATTAGCTAACTACGTGAATACAGATAATTGCATTCAGTACAACTGTCCGAAAACTATTAGTATAAGCTCAGAGGAATAAATTAACAACACTGAGTACGATGGGTCTAACGATAATCAAGAGAAATATCCTCAGAATATCTTACAAATATTTCAATAAGAACAGTACCAAGTTGAAACTCCAAAAGACAGGAGAGAAAAACTACATGAAATTTGACTAAAGAGTGGGATAGTAATCTAGTATTGGGTTGTATGCCCCCGATCTCCAAAATAAGACGATAACATGTTAAGATTAGGACATTACAAGGACTAGAGCCTTGATTTGTTCACAATTATCCACTATCAATTCAAGATGATTATGAACGCTCGCGGCTTTGAATCTCGACTTTTAAGTCAGAAGATGACGGATATCCGAGACTGCCAATTCTCACGAGCTAGATGGGCTCTCTCACGGGATCTACAATGAATCCGAGAGTGTGCCGGCCAATGACGTCCAGTTGCGGAGCTCCTCGTGGTAAACTCTAGGTGCGGTAGACGTTAATAGAAAGTAACCTTGTGGAGCATCTAAGATTGCTGGGACTTCCATTACTACTGAATGTAGTACGGGAGACAAGGTATCTCCCAGATATTGTGCTCAAGTGGTCCCCACATCCCTGCAGTGACTTGGCCTGAGCTCCTACATTTAAAGGATTGGGAGGCAAGGAGCCAACCGGAAATACGAGCGGTCTCCCGCATTACGGTGGTGGTTGTGAGCTTCTTGGCTCAGGATCGCTCGGACAAATGGCCCCGGCAAATTTTATGGAGTTATTGGCAAGGTATTCCATCCCACAACCGGTTTAACCCGAATTCTATCACCATGAATGACGAGTCCATGGACTCACTATATAACCCAGGATGTGAAAAGTGAATGGGTATATACTCCCCGCCGGCACAAAGAGGTATTTGAGGGATGAAGGTCCCGGAAAAAGTACTTTAGGGCCAATCCCTCGGCTATCCCAGAAGGATCGTTCTTCTTTAACCCACTTTTGTCCCCACCAGGTGCTGCCATCAGCCTCATCCTCATGCAACTAAAAGATGAGACATCCGATGCCCTGGTTGATAGGCAGGATGCAAATGCACAGGCGAGTCGGGATCGCCCGCCTGCGTCGTAACACTGATCGTCGCCGTACCCTGCAGTTCTCCAATATATAATCACGCAGAAACTATGTCGTATCGTCTCAACTAAAGTTGATCACTGCACGACACGATGAATGGCCCGAGTCCCAACAAACCGCCGACACAGAAACGATTAGCTTGTGACCGCTGTCATGCTCGGAAATTGCGTTGTCTGACAAAGACATCAACGACACGATGCTCTCGCTGCATGCACGATGGTTTCCCTTGTACATATAGCCCCCCACTGAAGTCGGGCCGGCCGAGGAAGGCCTCTCTAGCTGTGGACAATAGGAGCTGTCAAGGCCAGAGAGGAGGGACTTCACCCTCGGAGGAATCGAGCCTTCTCTCCGGTACCCGCAGTGAAAGTATCTCAAGCAGCATCACGGCCCCGCTGCCGGATATGACACAATTCGATGCAGCCTGCGACTTGAGCTATCTTGCTCCTGATTCGGACTTTCTCTGTCACATGGACTTAACTGGTGGCCTTGCATCGAGTTCTCTGCCTTCGACATATCCCGCGACTTTAGACAGCTCTTCGTGGCTCGACTCTTTGATACATAACGAGCAGCTGATCATTCCCGACCAAAGTCCAGAGAAAGCCCCAAAGGGCTGCAGTAGAGGGGCGAACGGAGACCACGACACGGGGAGTCCAGTGTTCAACCAACTCGAACCAATGGTGTCCATAGACTCCTGTGCCAGCGACGGAATCTCCGATCTTGTCCAAACACTGTGTCGACTGCAACAAGAATTGGCACAGCTGAGACGACCCTCACGCGGCGATGGTGGTGGATCAAGCACGATGCCACCATGTCAAACTTCATCGAACCCCGTGGATGCCATACTGCGGCCGGGACAAGAACTGGTGGACACAGTACGCCAACTTTTTGACGAGTGTGCCAAGGATCGGAGCGCGGAGTCGCGGTGGCGATTGAGCTGGGATCGACGGACACTTCTTCCTTTAGTGTTCACCCCACTGTCACTGCTGCTCTCGACATACGGCGACATGCTGCAAGAGGTCACGACAGTCCGGCCCCAGAGTCGCCACGCAGCAGGCCCAATAGATCACGACCGCCCGGGCGCCAAACCTTCTTTCATAGCAACTTCTTCTGGTGCCAGAGAGTGTGGCCAATATCAACGGCAACATCACGACAGGAGCTTTGCCCTGCCACCTTCGCCTTCATCTGTATCCCCCGTCTCTCATCAACCCTCCACCCTTATCCCTGGAAACTTCAATTTATCATTGGGAGAGATGAGTCTTGATCGCCCTCTACAGCTCATTATCGTGACCACGGTAATCAAACACCACCTTGCTCACTTGGAGCATGCCCTACATGTCTACGAAAAGTTTCACATGCACGAGTGCGAGTTGAGTCCCTCGGAGGGGTTTATTCTCTCCGCTCTAGCGGAGATAAGGTCATACGCGAGGTTATTGATATCAGAAACATCCAAGATTGTACAGTAGCAATACACAATATCCAATAGTTAATACCATGGCAAAAGTGGCCACGTCAATACCCATGCGAAAACCGGGTAGGGCTGAGGCTAGTTCGGAGATCAGCGCGGATCGGACGGCTAGGAATGGGCTGATCTTGGTGGGGAGGTTTCAGGCACCAGGGATCTGTTCAGGTACATTACACAGCTGCACATTAGGTAATGTGTTCAGAAATGTACTGAGATTTGATGATTTAAACACCATATGCTGTATTAAGTCCTCTAAGAGGAATGCCATCTACAGTATAGGCTGAATACACAAATTACAGGCTGAATACGCTCATTGCACACATTGCCTAATATCACGTAAATACGGCACAGACACATTATGAGCGTCGTATTGTGGAGCGCTCCCTTTTGCGCTCGTTGAATAGGAATCCTTGACATTTTCTACGTAACCCAACGAATCCTACGTCAGAACATTGACCCATGACCTTTATCAATCGTCTCTTAATTTATCGGCCGCATATACGGATGTACGAATAGGGTATGTGGGGGACTAATTATAGCGCGAGTCCCCACCGGTTTTCCACATGTTACAGGAGCTTATTCCTTGAATCCGGCTTCTCCCGTGAGAACTGCAGGCCCTTCTCCAAGTTACCTAGCTTGACAAACCAATAATCCGACAGATAGTTCGTCCGGGGTTGCCATGGTGCCTGATCTGCTGCTCTGGGCAATTCATGCTCGGCAACGGTAACGTACGTCGACGAGAGATTGAATAGCCGCCTTGGCGTCAGGTCTGTCCCCTGCTCGGCTTGAGGCGTGGCACTCGACATCTTCTTCTTTTCCATCTTCCGCAGCAAACGACACGTGAGCAGAGCAGCGGTATCAACCCCCAGTGTCCACGAGATGGTGGCATAGCCGATGACCAGCGACAGGTTGGGCACATCCTGCAACATGACTCCACTCCAGAAGTACTTTTCGGCGGGCTTGACGGGGACGCCATCAACTTCAATGATAGCGCCGCCAGCAATTTGCAGTTTGAGACCTGTCGCTGTGATGATGATGTCGGCCGGAATTTTGTCGTCGGGGGCGTTGTTGAGCACAATGCCATCAGCCACCACTTCCTTGATGGTTCCCGTCTTGATATCCGCTTTCCCGGTATGTAGACATTTGAAGAAATCAGCGTTAGGCGTCAGACAAACACGCTGATCCCAGGGATTGTAACGCGGATTGAAGTGTGGATCGTAGGGTAGATGGGGTGGCAGCTCCTTCTCGACGCCTTTCCTGAGCCGCTTACGAGCCAGGTTCGGAAACGTCTGGCAAAACAGCCAGATGCAGCGCGACCATACCAGGAACGACAGGCGGGTATAGGCATGAGCCCACCGCCTGGGGAGAAATCGTACCACCCATGAAGGCTTCTTTCCGCCGTTTGGGATTGATAGGATATAGGATGGGCTGCGCTGGACCATGGTGGTTCGGGCTGCCTTCTCAGCCAACTTGGGTATCAGCGTGATGGCCGTGGCACCGCTTCCAATGAGGATAACCTGCTTGTCCGTGCAGTCGATGTCTTCGGGCCAGAACTGCGGGTGTACAGTCTGGCCCTTGAAATTGCCGAGGCCCGGGATGTCGGCTTCGAGGCCTTTGTAGAAGTCATAGTAGCCGGTACAGAGCATGGTGAAGCGGGCGCGGTACTGAATCTCGGTGTGTGTTTGAGTGTCTTCCACCTTTAACGTCCACCTCTGCTCGGGTGTCGACCACGAGGCTGCCTTCAATCGCCGCTCGTAATGAACGTGCTTGTCAATGCCGTATTTCTGTGCAGCCTTCTTCATGTAGGTTACAATGGCACCGCCCTCGCCAAGCGTGGTACCTTGATCCCATGGCTGCCAGGCGAAGCCGAAAGTGTAGAGATCGGAGTCAGAGCGAATACCTGGGTAGCGAAACAAGTCCCAGGTACCACCGATCTCGTCGCGGGCTTCGAGTATGACGTAGCTGAGGTGTGGTAGGGCGCATTGTAGACGGTAAGCAGCGTTAATACCGGCCAGGCCGGCGCCGACGATTATCACATCGAAACTATCCATGTTGATTCTATCTCCGCCTGCTTCTAGGGTGCCCGAGTTCGAGAAACTTCTAATGAGGGTATTTTATTCTTTTAGTTGTTTGAAGTGGCACGATCAGGATGCAATTGGGTTGGCTTTCTGGAACGTAACTGATCCCGGACACTCTCGGCGGGTTGATGACTCGGTGGGTTTATTCGTCGCCACTAGGTCCCGAACAACTCGCCGGCATGACTTGGTGGTATGATGTAAGCTGCATGGTGTTCCTTCGCATAGTCGAATGCTTCGGTATGACTTATTCAGGGGTGACACGCTCATGGTACGATCCCCATCGCAAGTGGTCAGGCTACGAATTATGCTCAACGAGAAGGAAAGGAACTGGATTCATTCCCGAAATCTAGCCACGCCAATTGATGTATACGGTTTTGATGCTTTGAAAGAGCCACACATCAATCTCCTTATTTCTCCCTTGGCACGCTCAAGTCCGTCGTCTGGACAATGCGCAGTTGTAGATCATCTGGCTCCCTATTCTAGTCTTTGTTATCGCAAGTCTATCTAATACACCTAAGGAGGTAAACCAAATGGTCTTCCATGCGAACTGTCACTGTAATGAGTTACGTGGTTTTTGTACCGATGATTAAATAGAGACTGAGAACTGCGGATGGGACTACAGAAAATAATTGCAATATCAAACTAGACCGACAAACTATAAACTATACAGGGAGCTGCAGTTATGCATCGACCAATGAATTCTCCATCAACGAACTCTTCTCTGCCACCCTGAATGCGAGTGTTTGCAGGCTGTTTGCCTGCAGAATTTCAAAGACGGCAATGTCTGCCTTCATATCTTTCTGGAACCAGTTGCGCAACTCAACGGCAACCAGACTGTCAATGCCAAACGCACTAGTTGGTCGGGTTGGGTCAAGCTCTGCGATGTCCATCATCAGACTCCGGCTGAGCTTGATCGTCATCGCGTTGATGATCACTGTGACAGCGTCAGACAAGGACAAGGCGGCTTTGAGGAGGGATTGGGTGGATTGCACGCCGGTATTGTTAGAGTGAGCGACGGAACGGGCGCTGAGCTTCGGGAGGTGGGAGAAGACAGGGCTGGATTTCCAGAAGGGCTCGTCAGCGGGAACGCCGTCGTCATCAGGAAGGGTGGATTGAGTCTGGATGCCGGTGATCATCTGACTCTCAGCAGAAGACGAAGAAGACTCTCGAATGGCAATTTCCAAAATGGCAAGGAACTCATCCTCTTCGATGCCTACGAACCCCTTCCTCTCCAAGTTCCGGCGGATCATGCCAGTTTGATCCTCAGCCACAGCGCCCACGGACAAAATCATGCCCAGATCAACAGAGATGGCTGGGAGGCCTTGCGAACGGCGGTACTGGGCGAGGGCATCTTCGTATGCATTGCCCGCTGAGTAGTTCGCCTGGCCCGAGTTACCGAGAACACCGACTGAGGATGCCATAATGATAAAGAAATCCAGGGGTAGGTTGAGAGTTGACTGGTGCAGATTCCACGTTCCATGAACCTTGGGTCGGATACCCGCGTTGAACGAGTCGAGCGACATGTTGTCGAAGATGGCGTCCTCCAGGACCATAGCGGCCTGAATGACGCCACGAATAGGTGGGAAGCTACCTGCAATTCCGCTCAGGGCGGACTCCAGTGCTGGCCCATCAGTAATGTCCACTGGTAGGACTTCAACCCGCGTGCCGGCCAGAGCCAGTTCGTCGATGAGCTGTTGCACTTCAGGGCGACTGGCGCCGGAGCGAGACGCGAATACAAGGTTTTTAGCACCACGAGCGGCCATCCAGCGAGCCATACTGCGGCCAAGACCACCGAACCCGGTAATCAGGTACGATGCATCTTCAGAAAAGGTGAATGGGCCGGTAGAGGCTGGAATAGCCTAGTAATGGGGTTAGAATGGTGGGCTTAATATTGATGCACAAAAACTTACTAGAACCATGTCATTCTCCTGAGGAACCATGACAATCTTACCAACGTGCTTTCCTTGTTGCATAAAACGGAAAGCCTCCTCAAATTGCCCAAAAGAGAAAGTAGTGATGCGCGGAATAGGTTTGATGGCCTTTGTTCGAATTAGCTCCATCGTCTCGTGCATGAGCTCAGCCGCCAAAGAAGTGTTCTGCTCGTAGACGGTGATTAGATCAATCGACGCGAACATGACGTTACGCAAGAAAGGCGCCATATCGAGACGACGATTGTCCACGATGTCTTTCTTGCCCATCTCAACGAAGCGGCCAAATGTAGCAATGCAGTCCCACGTGGCGCCCAGCATGTCCCCGGCCAAGCTGTTGAGCACGACGTCAACGCCACGACCGTTTGTCGCCTTCTTGATCGCCTGAGCGAAGCTAGTATCACGGCTAGAGAATATGCGACTGTCGGGGATACCGAATTCGCTCTTGATGAGGTCGCGCTTCTCCTGAGTACCAACTGTCACAAAGATGTGAGCGCCGAGAAGTTGGGCTAGGATGATAGCTGCTTGTCCGACGCCTCCAGCAGCGGCATGAATTAGGATTGATTCACCCTTCCGAAGATGGGCAATGTGTTTCAAGCCGTAGACGGCGGTGTTGTAAACAATTGGCAGTGAAGCCGCCGTTGCGAAACTCATGTCATCGGGAATTGGCTCGACGACACCGGCGTAAGTGCGGGCATAAGTAGAGTAGTTATACCGTGTCCACGCTACGACACGCTGCCCGACCTTGAGATGAGAGACATTGTCGCCGACGCGGTGTACAATTCCAGCACATTCGAGACCAAGCGAGGGATCCGACATCTGGCCGGTACAGATCATGATGTCGCGGAAGTTGACACCAGAAGCCTTGACTTCAACTTCAACCTCATCGGGACCTAGAGGCTCCGCGGGTCGAAGGTCGTCTTCGAAAATCAGAGTATCCAGCAGACCAGGTGTCTTGATGTTCAGCTTAAGGGGCCGACCCGGCTGTTGGAAGGGCTGTAGCTCTGTCTTTTGGCTACCAATGGACTCGTGATTCAGGCGGCCGTGGATCTGAGTGTTGGTGTCGACCGACTCGAGACAACGGGGAATATTCCAGCAGCCGTCGCCATAGTAGTACTCTGGCTCTTGGGACCCTGGGCTGCGCAAGATCTGCCGCAATAGCTCAAATAGCTGCTGTGCGGCCTCCGAAGGGTTCTGGCGGTTGACGGATGCGAAGTCGGCCGTGGTCAAGGGGAAGGTCTCGTTTTCAGCCCGAAGGGAGCGAGCCATACCGTGGAAGATGGCGGACTCCGGGCGGCTGGCATTGTTGAAAGCTCCTTCAGTAACCCAGACCAGGGCTTTGCTAGTCTTGACGATAGCCTTGATTGCGTCAAACTCGGCTTGTGTCATGTCCTTGATGATGGGGCGGTCAAGTTCGGCTAGAGACACACAGCAGGCGTTCTCTAAGGTAACTTGTGCCAAGTCTGCAAGCCGGGTCGTCTTAACTGGAATACCCAGATTTGTAAGTTTCTGGTCGAGAGCCTGCCCCAGGCCACTTGAAGGCTCATCGTCGGTGATCAGCACCACCGAGTGAATGGATGGGTCAACGGCTGGTGAAGCATCCTGTTCAACAGCTATACACGAGAAAACGCGACCCAACTCGTCATTGGGGTCCTTATTATCTGGAGCAGCCAAGGTGAGGTCACCAAACCCTACACGCTTGAGGTGCTCCGCCCACATCTCCTGATCCATGGTAGGACCCCACGGACGGTAGCTCTCCTCGGACATCCACCAGCCAGGCAGGCAGCCGAACAAAAGGAAGGCCTGGTTAAGCATGTTAGAGATCTCCACCAGGATCAATCGGCCACCTGGCTTAAGCAGCTTTCGCGTGTGCTCCAGGGTTTTCGTAATGTTGATCGTGGCGTGCAACACGGAAGCCGCAACGACGAGGTCATACGTGCCGGCCTCGAACCCCTGATCGACCGGATCCTCTTCAATGTTCAGTCTTCTGTACTCCATAAGTCCTTGCCAGTCTTTGAACTTGGTCTCCGCCTCTTCAAAGAAACCAGATGAGATATCAGTGAAAGTATACGAGTCAAACTTGGGATACAGCCCATTATTTCCTCCAAAAGCGGAAAGAATAGGCGCCGTGGCACCGCCAGTACCACCGCCGATTTCCAGAACCTTCATATTGGGGTTCTTATTGGAGAGCATCTCAGCGTATCGGTACAGGATGTCGTAGCCCAGCACGGCTTCGTAGTACTGGTACAGCAGTTCGTCTTCCAGCATCAACGCAAGCGGGTCGACGACGCCGGTCAGGATTTTGTCAAGCTTCCGACCAACGCGGCAGATGAGCTGTGCATCGGTGCCGGAGGATTCTAGTTGGGCGGCTAGGGTCTCCATTTTCTGACAGATAACTGGATCGTCGAGTTGCTCCCAGTCGGGTGTTTGGTGAGGGACCTTGTGAGCTTGGACTCGGCCACGCTGGTATTGCATGTATCGATAGAACTTCTGATGGTGAGGCTTCATGTTGGGAACCTGGTCCTCGGTGACGGTCTGCAGAACTCGATAGTAGTAGAAGTATGCGATCGTCTCGAGGTTCGCCACGCGCTTCGGGTCTTCGCAAGGACGGATGAACTGACGCATGAACTCATCGCCTTTGGCATGAGATAGGAGTTCTGGATCTGGGTGCCAGGTGGAGTGGAAGCACAGCTTCTTGACAGCCTCTCGACCCGCTGCGTTGTCATCGAAGTTCGTCCCCGAGTCGATGCCGTTGCACCGCACGTCCTGGAAGCTGACCATAGCCTCCCCCGTGCCCTCGTCGCGGACGAGCACATTGGTCGTCACCTCCCGGAACCCGGTATGGTCCGCAGTGGCAACGCAGTCGAAACGGTGGCCAACGTCCTGGGCAATGTCGCCTCGAACAAACGTGTCGGCGAAATATACGGGCAGATAAGGCGATGCGATGGAAGACTGGGCGTGTAACAGCGCGGGGAATACCATTTGCACGAAGCTGTCCATGGTGGCCGGATGTATGAGATAGGGGTACTCGAACTCAAACGGCATTAGGGACTTGGTATCTGGGACAGTCGCGATACCCTTTGCCACACCCTCGTTGGACACAAGGTCTCCAGTCAGATTCCGGAATGGCTCTTCGTACACCAATCCAACAGCATCGACGATATCATACAGGTTCTCAGCCGTGCGGGTGCTAGAGAAGGTCTCCGTGGCTACAACGCCATCCAGCGCCGGGTTGTATGGAATATGGCTGGAGGGAAGGGCATTGGGGCCATCATAGACGGCAGTAATCAAGCCGTGGGCATGCTCGGCCCAGCCATCAGCAGCAGACCAAGAAAACACGCGGAACTCGTACCAAGTGTTGGAGAAAGAAGCGCTGCTCTCTTTGTAGTGTCGCAGCGAGAAGAGTGTCTCCACGCCCTCCTCACTCGCTGGCACCATCAACGCGCGAATCAAGCTGACTTCTTTCAACCGATACCCCACAAACTTATCCTGGGGAGCCGTGTACTCCGGCATGTGGCGGAGATGATGCAATGCTTCGAGGGCCATGCAAATGTACCCCGTACCGGGGTAGACGTATGAGCCCTGCACAATGTGGCCCTTGAGCCAGGGTTGCTCGCGGAGCCGGATCAGGTTTCGCCAGCGTGGTTCCATAGGGTTCCAGTCATTGACCGGGTAGCCCAGGAAGTCAGTACGGGCGTGACGGCGGAAGCGATGCTCAAGGCTCATCCGCGACTCCATCCAATGGCTCTTGGTGTGGTTCCAGAAATAGGGTGGTAGGTCGACAACCACCTGCGGAGGAGCAGTACGCGATCCTGCCGGTGAGTTGACTTTGTACAGGTCGACGGTGGTGCATCCTTTAGCAAACAGGAATGCTGCCGCCTCGAGAGCAGTATCACAGGCATCTTGACCTCTGGTAAGCACCGACTTGTACGCGATGCCACTCTTCTCCAGACCAGGAACGCCGAGAATCTGCTTGATGGGGCCGGCCAGGGCCGCATGAGGGCCGAGCTCGAGCAGAACATCGACGGCAGCCTGGCTTGCCGCGAGACGACGAGCGCGCTTAGTGACTCCCCGGGGAGTACAGAGGATCTGCAGGGCGGTGTTGAAGCGGACGGGGGATACCATATTCTGTCTCCAGTACTTTGGACCGAGGATATCGGAAGATGTCACGGGTTCGCCAGTAACCGTAGAGATCATCTCAACTGTCTCTGAGGGAGGCTGGACTTCCATGCTAGCTAGAGACTGTTCGTAGTCGCTGGAAACAGCGTCCATGTGGTGTGAGTGATACGCCGTCGAGACCTTGAGGAACCGCGCGAACACGGCGTCCTTGTGCAGAGCGTCGGCTAGCTCGTCTAGGGCAGGTCGATCGCCTGAGACGGTGACATTGGTCGGGCTATTAATACAGGCAACAGATGCCTTGCCGAGGGCAGGATTGAGGGCAGCAATGTACGTCTCGATGTCCTCTTCAGACAAACCAACGGCCATCATGGCGCCATCGGCCGAAGGCAGCTTCGTTTGCACAAGAGACGAGTGCAGGCCACGGAAGTACGCCGCCTTGAGAGCCGAAGCCGTGGGCAAGATCCCAGCGGCATACGCGGCAGCAATCTCACCACTCGAGTGACCAATAACCTTCTGGGGATGGATACCCCAACTGGCCAGCAGATCGATCAAAGCAAGCTGTAGGGCTGTGCAGGCCGTCTGACTGACGAGAGACTCGTTGATGCGAGACACATCCTCGTCTTTGCTCAGCTCGTCTATGCCAGTTGGTGGTTAGTATTTACTCAGACGGTATTTGAACGAGTCTTCACTTACCGGTGAGTGACCAATCGGCCCCAAGGCTCTTTACAAACTGATCGGCGTGTTCAAGCCGCTGTTGGAATAGAGGGTACGTCTGCGCCAGCTCCCGACCCATGGCAAACCATTGGGCACCCTGTCCCGTGAAGACGAACGCAACCCTCAGGGGATTGAGAGAAGCACGTAGCGGCTTCTGGCGTGTGGCAGTCACCTTCTCAACTAGATCGGGGAGGGAGTGGGCTACCAGGAACGACTTCCAAGGCAGCATGGAACGGCGGCTGCATAGAGTGTAAGACAAGTTGTCGAGAAAGGCTTCCTCGTCGGCCTCCTTTCGTTGAGCCAAATGCTTGGCGTACACTGCACCACTCTTGCCTGCGATGTTTTCTTCATGAGTAGACCAGATGAAGATGCGACGGCGCTTCACTGCGGACAGAGCATGGCCATTTGTATGGCCATGAGCATCACCGTTGGTGTGACCATTAGTATGACCGTTGGTATGACCATTTGTATGGCCGTTGGTGTAGCCATTAGGCCGTTTGGGTTCGGCAAACATTGGCTTGGCGGTATTGCTAATTGCAATACTTGTCTGCAAGTCCAACAACGGCTTGGGAGCCGTTCGGTGCGCACCTCTCAGGCCACGACCTTGGAGATAGTGGAACGCATCATCCAAGATAACGTGTCCGTTTGTTCCTCCGAAACCAAACGAGTTGACACTGATCCGACGCTGCCCTTCCATCGGCCAAGCTACCATCTTGGTGGGCACTCTCAGGTTCCAACCCTCGAGATCGATTTGCGGGTTGGGGGTTTCAAAGTACACGTTAGGGGCGATGACGCCGCGTTCGAGGGACAAGACTGCTTTGATCACGCCGGCGAGGCCACTGGTACCTTCAGTGTGTCCAATGTTGGTCTTGACGCTACCAATGTAGAGCGGAAGCGTCTCGCCGTTTTCGTCCACCGGGCGCTGGGGACCGAAGGTGTTACCGATAGCACCAGATCTGTCAAGAGTCAGTACGACCATACTTTATAAGCTTGGGAATGGACTTACTCAAGGGGATCTCCAGCTTGTGTTCCTGTGCCATGGGCCTCGAAATAAGCTGTCGTGGCGAAGTCGCAGCCAGAATCCTTGTATGCAGTCCGGATCAACTCTTCCTGTGCCTCTCGCGAGGGCAACATGATACCCGAGGTCTTGCCATCTTGATTGCAAGCAGTGCCTCGGATCACGGCACGGACCGTATCATTGTCACGGATGGCGTCAGCCAGTGGCTTCAGAATCAAACAAGCAATACCCTCGCCACGAGAGTAACCGTTGGCGCGAGCATCGAAGCTGTAGCAACGTGAGTCCGGGCTGAAGAAGTGCATGTTGGACATTGCTGTTATGATATCTGGATTCAGGATCAAGTTGGTGGCACCGACTATAGCGCGGTGGCTTTCGCCTGAGCGCAAGCTCTGACAGGCCAAATGAAGGGCGACTAGACTGCTACTGCAAGCCGTGTCGAGGGTCAGACTAGGACCCTTGAGATCATAAAAGTAACTGATACGGTTGGACAGAATGGCAGCTCCGTTGCCTGTCACTGAGTACAGCGGTGCTGTTTCAGGGTCGCGGTCAATGATCTCGTAGTAGTCGCGTGAGAAGCTACCGACATAACAGCTCGTGTCCGAGCCGGCTAGGTCGTCCATGCTCATTCCACCACTCTCCATGGCCTCGTAGACGGTCTCCATAAGAATGCGTTGTTGGGGATCAATACTCTTGGCTTCTGTAGGAGGGATGGAGAAGAATGATGCGTCGAAGGCGGCGACGTCTTGTTTCAAGAAATGTCCCCCTTTCGCATTTGTCTAGGTAGTCATCTAGTCAATATCAAGATTCTTGTGTACGGGGTTAGAATGGAAGGATCATACATTACCCCCTCGTTCACCGTCAGGATGCCAGTAAGCATCAATGTTCATGCGATCCTTGGGGACCTCGCTCCAGGCGGCTTCCCTGTTGGCACATAGCTCCCATAGTTTGTCGGGGTTGGTGGCTTCGCCGGGCAGTCTACAGGCCATGCCTACAATGGCAATGGGCATAGACTTGTCCTGCTGTATGACAGCCTGAACCAGGGGCTCTGGTTGTGAGTAGCCATTACTGCTGTTGTTGGAGATGGAGGGCATTTTGATGAGCCTCTTGGCAGGACTTTGGCTTCAAGAGGCACGTGGTGAGAGTATATGGAGGAATGAAGAAAAATGACCGCTGGAGACGGATTGGGTATTCTCTTTGTGAAATATAGCGTTCTCATTTAGACGAGCTTCATCTACGGGATATTTCTACAGATTTCCCGCTATCAAGGAGATAGAGGATTCGATCCAGACCGGACCTATCCGCCAAAGACTTCGGAGGCAACATTACTGGCGGTAGCCAGCGGCGGATAAAACTCGTGAGCCGACCCGCGGCGGGATACGAAACACGGTATTGATTCCTGCGCCCCGTTTCTGCTTACCGGTAAGGTCAACTACGAGATACCACATACAGAAAGATGACATGAGATTATGTTCCCGAATATGCAAACCCACAGTTCGTCTACAGCGGTTCCTGCATGCCGGCGTCCGTTCGCTCACGCCATGTCTCGGCGGGTTCCTGCAACAAGACCCATTCGCTCGGTGGGTTTCGACGGCGCGAATCCTTTCGGAAAATTCCGAACGAGGAGGAAGGCTAATTTATAGCAAATGTAGAGAGCGAGATGAATTCAACATGCCAAATCGAGCGGTAACACTTGGCCGCTAATTCCACCCTGTGCAAACGCCCTGAAAGCAGTAGCATGACAAAACACGGCAATCAAAACGAAAGTCAATCATAGCCAGTTGACCGACTCATGCGACACGATGAAATTTCTCTGCTTGCATGGTGCTGGGACCAACTCAAGTGTACGTCTTGCCTCTCGGGTTTTCTTGTAATTATGAGCCGGTCTAATTGTTCCTAGGTCCTCGATATCCAAACTGGTTGGCAAAAGCATCCCACCATTATAACTCCTATTTAACTGAACAGCAGGTCCAATACGTGACGCAATCGGCACAAATGCCACTTTTGAGTTCTTCGATGGATTCTGTGAGGTAGAACCGGTAGAAGGTAACTCCTCCCTCTCACATCTCTTTACGTTTAGACACACTCAACTCCATTAACCAGAAATTAAGAACATCTTCGCCGGCCCCTTCTACACCTGGTACTCCCCCGGTTTGGGCGGGAAAACTTTGACGGAAGCCAAAGCTGAGCTACTAGACCTTATCGCTGTTGAAGGGCCATTCGACGCCTGTCTGGGCTTCTCGCAAGGTGCCGCTATCCTAGCCGCCGTGATCATAGATCATCAGGCGCAAAACCCATATGGGCCCAACTTATTTAGACTCGCCGTCTTCATCTGCGGCGGTAGTCCGCTCCTTGTCACCAAGACGCTAGAGAAGAAGGATTCGGACTATCAGCTTACTGTAGATAACATGGCTGCGTTGACGGAGCCGTGGTTGGGACCCTATGTACCTGGACATGAACCACACCCCGATGAGCAGTGGAATATTTTCAAGGCCCAGAAATTAAACGATGCCGGCTTAACGATCAGGATTCCTACGGCACATATTTATGGGGCAAAGGATCATACCGTCAAGGAGAGTTTGAACTTGAGGGATATGTGTGACCCGAGAAGGAGAGTCGAATTCGATCATGGCGGAAAGCACGAGGTACCTAGAGCGACGAGAATTGTGCAGCAGATGGCCATGATGATCAGGAGAGCGGTAGATAAGGCGATGACAGCCCAATAAGAAATTAGTTTTCCTTTTCTGAATTCGTTCTCTCGACATAATATGGTTCACGATTGATTAAACCCTCATGCCACAGCCAATTTTTTCTGAATGGTTCAGGGTTGGCCACTCAAATGTCCTTCTTTTAATGCATTTGGCTCTTTTTTCTTTGAGTATTGCTATTTGCACACATAACTATATCCTTAATCCTACTAATAATTATACAATATCCTCCTAGAGTAGTTTCAAACATAGGGGCACAAACTTAGCACTACACCGTACCAGAAGATGCGGTAGCTCATACACTAAGGTTGTTGCACATTTACTTTTCATTCATCTATCACCCATTTATATAGGGAGGTTACCGTATGACAAGGCCGATTTACACATTTAAGAACAACGCATTAACTACAGGATTATCAGTAGGGCGAAGGGTTTTAATTCGAACATGAAGAGTAACACAGCTATTTTCCTACTTTCTTCCATTCATACTAACCAAGCTTTTGAATATAATGATATCTAGTAGGGTGATAAACTAGAACTGGCCACTATAATAAGCATGAGATGTATCCCCTATCCGGACTCGCAACCACCAACATCATCGGTCACTCCCTCGCCCTACTTTCTCTTACTGTAGCTCACTACCATGCAGTTAGTATCACTCAAATAGTTCACAAGCTTTAAGAAGACGTACCCGGGAACTCTTCTGTTATCTTGGGGGGATGCACGATCCACCAGTCCAACGCCTTGAGGGCCAAATTTCGCCACCACGATTTCCAGGGAGTGTCTCCTGCGTTAAACGAGAACTTTTGCGCCATCATACTCTGCCTGGCAGCTTCGAAACCATGCTTCAGCATGTCTTTTTCGTAGGTTGATATTCGGGTTGTGAGAGAGATCTCCTGTTCTTGCTTGGATTGGGATTTCAGGGCATCGGCAAGAGACATGGCGTCGATAATGGCGCTGCTGGCACCTTTCCCCAGGTAGGGAGTCATACTGTTCGTTTCGTCAATTTTGCTGTCACCTTGATATTAAATAGTGTGAGGGACTCACCTGTGAGCAGCATCTCCTAAAAGAGTCACACTTCCCGTCTCCCACGGATCGATCGGGTCCTGTGTCTTCACATGCGAAACAAACACGGAGTTCGGCACACTGAGGGCAATCAATGCGCGTAGAAGTGGGTTCCAATCTTTGGCTCTGGCGAGACATTCGTCTTTCAATTCCTCAGGCGTCATTTCGTCCGGGTGTTTGTTCTGGTTGACGAATTCATCGGTATAGCAGCCCATTCCGAACATGAGGAATGAGTCCGCAGGGTCGATGTTCTGCAAATCGTAGGGTCCGTAGGGTTTCTGGCGATCTTTATAGTACGCCACCACCATTGAGCGTCGAGGCGTCATTGCCTAGATGTGAGTCAGTTATCACATCCATAGTCTTAGGTTCATGGCGTAATCATACCACGCATCCAGACTTCCAAGGTATCATAGCCTCAGTTTCTGGCGTAAAAGGCGCTTTGAAGTAAATAACTGTGAGGCCGCTAGCAGTCCTGCTGCTACTCGGCAACAACTGCTTGCGCACTTTCGAACCAGCTCCATCAGCTCCTACCAAGACATCACACTCAATCTCATCACCATCGTCAAACCGCACTCTAACACCGCCTTCCTCCTCCCTTATCTCCTTGTAAGATGAAAACTCTTTGCCAAACTTGACAAACTCATCCGCGCCGTGCAACAGAGCCTCCCGCAATTTCCACCTTGAAATGGAACACATATCTCTCGACTGCTGCACATCCATCCGACAGATGAGCCCGCACTTCTCATCCATGAGCCCCACACGGTTCCCCTGACTCTGCGGGACACCAACAGCGCTATCGATGAGAGCTGCACAAGCCGCAGGAAGTTGGTCGCGTAGGCTATCAAGAATGGAGGGTGGGACGAGGATGCGGTAACCAACCAAGGTGCTGGTGTCACTGCCACCACGGGTGCCACGCTCACAGACAGTCACACTAAATCGAGGGTCTTGGTGAAGTATCTGGGCAAGAACCAAGCCGCCTGGGCCGGCGCCTATGATGGCAACGCGCAAAGGCTTCTGCTGCGACATAGTTGTTATCGTTCTAGGTATGTGGCAGAGTCCTTCCGCTTTTTTGAGTATTCATAGCTACTGAGTCAATATGAGTCTACTGTACATGATCGTTCGACTTCGGAGGGAACGCACTGGGTATGAGAGGATTCTCGGCGGGTTTTGCTTACCACCGGTTGAATGAGGCCACCTGCTTGTGGACCCGGTTCGGACCCGGCGGAGCCCGGAATCCTTTTCAATGCCCCCTTTCCTAACATTGACAATGCTGTGATCTTACAATATTCACGGCGGCAATGGCACGACTTTCAGAAACCGGTCAGGCTCCGACGCCAGAGCGACCGCCCCAGCTCGACAGCTCGAGCACTAGCTCCTCGCGCATGGCCTTGGGCGTCCTTGGGTACAACCCCTGTTACCCTACAATGTACTTGGTGCGACTTTTCTGATACACAACAGACTCTGGATATGCCTCTTTCTGTCCGCGCTGGAAACGACTATTGTCGCAACAGCATTGCAGACCATTTCCGATGATCTCAACGGTTTGGCACAGTCAAACTGGGTGGTTGTGGCCTATCTTCTCACCTACAATGGTAGAACAGCCACGCGAGACACATACAGGCGAACACCGCTGACAGCCAACATTGAACTAAACAGGATTTCTTCTCCTATTCTCCAAATTGACCGACATCTTTGGACAGAAGGCCCTCCTCATCGTGGCTCAAATCATCTTCTTGATATCTTCTCTGGCCTGCGGGGCAGCGCAGACGATGCCCCAACTGTAAAACTTCCCTTATACTTTTTCCATGTCATCAAACATCGACCCGTCTCTGACTGTGGCTATGCCGACTAGTATCGTCTTTCGCGCCTTCCAAGGGCTTGGCGGCTCTGGTATATATTCCACTGTCTTTATCATCATTGCCAAGATTGTCACGGTCGATAAAGTCGGCACGTACACGGGGATCCTCAGTTCGGTGTTTGCGTTGGCCAGTCTCCTGGGACCAATCCTGGGTGGTGCAATTGTTGACAATACGAATTGGCGATGGGTGTTCTTTATTAAGTGAGAAACAATCCACGTCTCATGCTGGCGTATCCAGCCGAGAAGAAAAGAGTGATAGACTGATGCTTATAGTGGTCCGGGTATCGTCATCTCACTCCTCCTCGTCATTTTCGCCATTCCCAACGCGACCCAAAAATTTCTCGGCAAAGACACGATACAGCGCGTCGACTTCATTGGCGGTCTCCTCTCCCTGGCTTGGCCGATAATGCTAGTATTTGCGCTACAAGAGGCCGGCGACGGGTATTCGTGGGGCAGCAGCACCATCATCGGGACTCTCGTGGGCAGTGGTGTTGGGCTGGTCTCGTTCGTTACATATGAACTATGGGTCCAGCGCCAGCCAAAGACGGAGCCGATATTTCCCATTGGATTATTAAGGAGCATAACCTTATCACTCAACTTGATGTGTGTTTTGTCTATCATCATATTTGAAGAACAATTGAAGCAGAGGGAAAACCAGCTGATTCAATATTTACAGAACCATGTTCGCGATGGGTGCCTGCTTCTATGCCGCTATAATCCTCCTCCCCCAACGATTCCAATCCGTCAATGGCCTCTCAGCTTTAAACGCCGGTCTCAAGATGCTCGCTTTCACACTGGTCTCACCAGTCTTCTCCATGGCATGCGGTATAGCATTGTCCAAGAAGCCTCCAGCCGCCCTCGTTCTGTTGCTTGCCGGATCTGCTTTAACGACCGTCGGCATGGGCTTACTGAGTACTCTAGCAGACTCTAGACCTGTATCTGCTCCGGCATATGGATATGAAATTATTCTTGGAGTGGGTTTAGGTCTTATGATGCCGTCGTTGATCTTCCTGTTAAAAGTTGAGTTTGACGATGAGAACTTGGGTATGTCTTCTCCTTTTTCTCTTCAACTTTTGATTCATTGAATAACGATGCCAGCCGCCGTCATGGGCGCAAACAACACAACTCGTACTCTGGGGGGCTGCGTAGCTTTGGCTATGTGCTCGACTGTGCTACACACAGATCTCCACAGCAAGCTAGCCGCCTTTCTTACACCTGAACAGATTGCAGCGGTGCTCAGCTCCTCAGCCGCCTTCGGCAACCTCTCTGACTCTGAGGCACTCCGGGTACGACAGGCATATGGTGCAAGCTATGATACGCAGTGTCGAGCTCTGTTGGCGTTTGCTGGACTGGGTTTCGTATCGGCACTTTGCCTGGGATTGGCCAGTAAAAGGTTGAGAGACAGGATACAGGCTGTTGGTGCAGGGCAAGAACAGGGTTAGTGAGTAATTATTATAGTGTAGTACAACATATAAATGCAGACGGCGAATGCTATGATTAGTCGAGATCCAGCTACTTATACAATGTTCCATTCATTTCTCTTATTACGTTCAAATATACTACGACTTTGTAGTTTTCTATGAGTTGAGTAGATAGTGAGTAATAATACCTTAGCTATTGTGAGTCCAGTCTGGATACAAAACATCCATGGACCTCAACCAAAAATGAAAGCAGATCTACTCTAGATCTACTTGACCAAATTCCTCAACCACTCTGAATTTCCAAGAAGGGCTTTGACTGACTCTATCAACCCACCTCGATGGAACCACAACATCCGTCCGCCAATTCCCAATCCCCCGAAAACAGCACTCATACCTAGGAGGCCGACAGCCCAGAGATCCCAGTTCTTCGCCTTCCAAGCTGGCATCCGCATATCCGCTGTCTGCAAATGCATGGGCCTGAGTTCCTTTCCGTCCTTGAATCTCAGCTCGGTGTCATACATTAGCTCTTCAATCAGGTCCGCGGCATGGTGCTTTCGTCGGGAAGCAACATGGGCAATGCGCATCAACCGCAGGGAATTCCGCTGGTAACTCCCGTCCTTGTCTGCAAGAATCTCCTTGCCTTTGGCGTAGAGCTCCTCTGAGGTAAACCGGAACTTATTCAACGGCTGAGCAACACCCCCCGCGACCAAGCGCGTTGTGTTGGAGATCTGATCCATAAATACACCCATCGACAGCATGGGCACACCGTGGAAGAGACCCTCATTGGCGCTAGAGCCACCTCCATGTGTAAAGTAGATCTTTGTGGAAGGGTGGTCAAGGATAGAACGCTGGGGGACGAAGAAAGAGCAGAGCCAGTTCGCGTCCTTGCCAGAGAGAAGATCGCTTAGACGGATCGTCTTGTTGCCTCCAGACGGCTTTTTCATGTTGTAGGTCGTATTGAGGTCGAAATCCTGCCGGCCACTCTTGCCAATGGACCAAATTACACCATCGATCAACCCTCCTTCCATAAGGCGCAGGAGACCGTTGATAATCTTAGCTGCATCGGCGTTGGTCAGAATAATATGCGTGCCCAAAGCGATGTAGATGACCTTGGTGTGCTGGGTCAGGAACTGATCACACTCCTCATTCAGCGGGGGATAGGTATCACGGATCAAGGGTCCAATAGGGGCGCAGGTAGGAGGTAGGTCACGCGGGATTTCCAGGCCAAGGAACGAGTTGATGAAGATAAGGTAGTCGGGCTTCTGAATTCGGTGAGTCGGGTATGTGACACCGTTCTTTAGGCGCATCTGCTTGGTCCACCGCATCCATTTCATGATGACAGGCAAGTCAAAGTAGATGACAAGTTCATTCCTCATTCGCAACCACATGCTCGCATTCTCAGAGGTAAGGGTTCCCTCGAGCTGGAAACCTGGTTCGCCAGGAATGTAAGAGCAAGGCATCATCAAGAAGGGCATCTGCGGCCAAACCTGGGCGATGGGCAGATTATACTCGACGTGGATATCCTTGACAGCATCGACGAAGAAGTCGGCGATCATCATGCTCGGCCTCGTGTCAGGGTCGTCCATGATGGCTTTCAGTCCCCGGTACGTCTGCGGCCAAAACGAGTCCCAAAGATATTTGCTGGGCATGGTTCCGCTGATGCCCTTGGAGATATCCCACGTTCGCATGCGCAGATAGTGGGCATTCATCTGCTCCGAGGTCGGGCCCGGACCAAGGGAGTGGACTTTCGTGATGAACTCATAGTCCTTAGTCCAGCCGTCTTGACCGTCGAGTGTAGCAAACTCGATGATATGGCCTCTTGCAGCGAGAACGCCGCCAATTTCAAAGACAGGGCCTGATTAGTGTTAGATTTAGGATAGTTCGTGTATCGAGACAACGCAGATGAGCTGACATACTAGCATGCGTGAATCCGCCCGTCGTCACCACCAGCAAGATCTTGCGCGATGGATGCGCCAACTCGAGATTAGCCATGGTGTCAATGCTGGGCTGAACGATTACCAGATGACGAGATGACAGGCTCAGGTTCCCGTGAGTGAAATATTTTGTCCCGGATCGCCTGATCTTAATTACAGCATAGCCACGGAATTGACCGCACCCAACAGCGGCGGGTTTATCAGTGTGTGATTGGCCATCTGATAACCCGCCGAGACCAAGGATGTTGGCTGCAAGTTGACCCACCTGGAACCAGGAAGTTCCCTCCAACAGGCAAAGGCAAAACAGGCTAATTGCTCTCAACTTCCCCCTGTAAAAATAAATAATTCCGCATCGCCGCCAGAAGTAGCCTATTGTGCTCATACCAACACGGAGGAAATTTTAGAAGAGTTCATATTCCTTTCTGAAACTAAACTCAACACACTAGTTGGACCCCACAGCCTCCGTAAAACCAATGGACTCTAGTTATTAGATGGGCTGCACTCTCAGATAAGATTGGCTTCTCACCGGAGGTTTTGCTTCTTAAAAGCAGGGAGGTCAGGAAGTCTTGTACCTTCTGGGAAGTTTTATCTACTGGCTCCATTAAATCATTGCGAGTGCTTCACGAGGAAGTAACGCAATCTTAACCAGTTGAGAAAGTTGGATACACCAGCCCTATATCCCACTAAAAGGTCCACGCTCTTCGGCGACTTTTGCCTGAGTCCGCCCCCAACTCGCCGCTCAGCCAGGGCTTCCTCGGAAGGTTGTCAAGGTGAAATTTGCAGTTCGATCCCTAACAAGGGTTAGTTCTCTTGGCCTCATCAAAGTTTTGATACGGCGGCTCACAGCCGCTTTGATTACTTGCAAAATTCAATTCTAGACATCAAGTTTATTTTACCTGTAGATAAATATTCATTGCAATCCCACTGATGTGGAGCAACTCAGCAGTGTTTAGCTCCAGAAACCCATCTTCGCTGACACTTGTCGGCCGGTTTTAGCAATCATGCACGTTCAAGGTCTAGCTACCACGTTGGTGTGTGCCATCCACTGGGTTTCAGCACATGCATCCTCGGTTAGTATGTGACAGATAACCTGCTACTGTGTGATCGGATCGTTCTAATGCAACCATTCCAGAATACCCAGCAGGTCTCGGATTAGATGAGACGAAGTGGGGACAGGCCCGAGAGAAGGCAAACGACCTGATTGCCCGCATGAATCTCACGGAGAAGGCCATGATGGTGACAGGTACCTTGGACGGTACCTGCATTGAATATGTCGCCCCAATTACCCGTATCGGCTTCGGCGGTTTGTGTCTGCAGGATGGTCCCAATGCCCTACGAACGGCGGACAAGGCCAGTGTCTTCCCTGCTGGGCTGACTACCGCCGCAACCTGGGATAAGAAGCTCATGTACGCTCGGGGATCGGCATTGGCCCAAGAGTTCCGGGACAAGGGAGCCCACGTTGCACTCGGGTAAGTGGTCCCCATTTCATCTACTTACGTGCAACTAGGGATATTTGTAGCTAACCTGTGACATCCGTATAGCCCTGTGGCCGGGCCTTTGGGTCGGAGTCCGTGGGGCGGACGAAACTGGGAAGGCTTCTCCCCAGATCCGTATCTCACGGGCGTCGCTATTGATTTGACCATTCGAGCCACTCAAGAGATGGGCGTTCAAGCGACGGTTAAACACTTGATCGGTAATGAGCAAGAGACGCAGCGGAAGCCGAATTTAATTGACGGCGTTATGGTCGATGCTGTATCATCGAACATTGATGATCGCACCATGCACGAGCTATACCTCTGGCCTTTCGCGGACGCTGTTCACGCTGGGGTTTCTTCAGTCATGTGTTCATACAATCGAGTCAACGGTTCATATGGCTGCGAGAACTCAAAATTGGTCAACGACCTCCTCAAGGGAGAACTCGGTTTCGAGGGCTATGTTAGTTCCGATTTCTTCGCCACCCGGTCTGGGGTAAAGTCGGCCAAAGCCGGTCTGGACCTCAACGTCCCGGGGCCAATCGCCTATACTAATCTTGGAAATACCTACTTTGGGGCAAATCTTGTGACCGGGGTGCAGAATGGGACTTTGTCCTCGAGTCGACTGGATGACATGGTTCGCCGGGTCCTCATGCCATACTACTACCTGGGTCAAGATGAGGACTATCCAACTGTTGACCCATCGACCTATTATCTTGTGGCACAATTCTTGGGTGTTTCGCCGCGCGACACACTCACACCAGCGGGACGTGACGTTAGAGCGGACCATGGTGAGTTGATCCGAGAAATAGCGGCTGCCGGTACCGTCTTGTTGAAGAATGACAACGGCATTCTCCCCCTAAAAAGCACTTCTAATCTTGCCGTGTTCGGCAACGACGCCGCTGATCCGACAAGCCTTGTTTATTCCGGCGGCGGCCCTAACCTCGGAACCGTTGTCATCGGTGGTGGAGCTGGAGGTGGCCGCAACTCCTATGTCGTGTCGCCGTTGGATGCCATCAAGTCTCGGGCCAAGAAACTGGACGTGGTTCAATTCATCACCGACAACACAGTCCTCGCTAAAGGAGACTTCTCTTCACTATACCCACAGCCTGCTGTCTGTTTGCTATTCTTGAAAACCTGGGCAGAGGAGGGATACGATCGCACTACCCTGGAAGCAGACGATGACTCTAGCGCAGTTGTCGCAAAAGTGGCATCTTTTTGCCCGAAACGAACTGTTGTCGTAACGCACTCTGGAGGTGTCAACATTATGCCCTGGGCATCGAACCCCAATATCTCAGCCATCCTCGCTGCTCACTATCCTGGGCAAGAAAGCGGGAACTCCATTGCCGATATCCTTCTTGGCGACGTTAACCCTTCGGGGAAGCTTCCCTACACCATAGCTAAGCAGGAATCAGACTACAATACTCCGGTCTTAAACTTAACGGGCCCCGATGCCACCAATTCTTCAGCATGGCAATCTGATTTCGTCGAAGGCTTGCTTATCGACTATCGTCACTTCGACGCCATGAACATTACGCCACAGTATGAATTCGGCCATGGCCTGAGTTATACCACATTCGACATAAGTGATGCGTCAGTGGTAAAACAAAAGAAGGCAACAGCATTTCCGGCGGCTACAAAAAAGTCTACTATGTCTTTGGGGGGCAACGCCAACCTCTGGAACACACTATTGACTGTCTCCATAACGGTGTCAAACACGGGTTCCGTATCTGGCGCCGCAGTGCCTCAGATCTACGTGTCCTTACCTCAGGATGAGGTTCCCTCTGGAACCCCTGTCCAGGTCCTGAGAGGGTTTGACAAACTCTCGGTACGCCCTGGGAAGCAAAAGAGTGTTAAGTTTGCTCTAACTCGTCGAGATGTAAGTTTCTGGGACGTCGAGGCTCAAAACTGGCGCATTCCAAAGGGAAAGATTGAGTTGCATATCGGGTTTTCCTCTCGAGACATCAAGAAGACTTTGTCTGTAGAACTACTTTAGATTTAGTGTTACTACTATTCTATTTTGAAGACTATTTTATATCTATCTTGCCCACAACCTTAGTCTTCCTTTCCGTTTTGCCATTTATGAAGTTTACACATGTTCTTTATTTCCTCTACTTACGAGATCATGCCTTTGAGAATCATGCCGGTTCTGAATAAAAGCGTTAGACAGCAAATCATATCTGCTGGCGACTGGTCAAGCTCTTAGACTAAAGAGTAATGCATATAATGTCAGGATGGGGGGAACTGATTTGCACAGCTCACATCTACCGTCATTACAGTTTCAAAAATCCAGGCTATGTATTATGACTCCAGCTCTGGAACAGACTTTTCTAGGCTTATGTTTCTGATATTCTTTGAACATTATGTCACGTCGCTCAACCGAGAAAATCGTGACTTTGTAAAGGTTCGGAGCAACTGTTTCCTCTATCGAAGACTAAGAAAATTTGCATGAAAATTCAACTTGGCAAAATATCCAACTATCTTGGCAAACGAGGTGCTACTAGACGTGGACGAGCCAAAAGATTCATGACTTGGCTTGCAGTATATGGAGATAGATTTCTGACTTACCAGTTAAATTGATATACAGTAATCTGGATCAAATAACCTAGCGAAGAGTCTTACTCCTAGCCCCGTCTTCGGATGCAAGAACCCTAATGTGCTGTAAATATTTTCCTTGTAGCCAACAATACGGTTGCTCTTACCTTGCAGCAATGTCTTTCCGATAGAACATATTCTCAAAGGAGACGCACTCTACACCCTTGTAGGCGAGAGAGACAGCTTCCTCAAGTGTTGACCCATAGGCAGCAACAGACAACACCCTACCGCCAGCGGTTTTGAGGACACCATTGCTGCATTCAGTCCCGGCATGAAATATACACACGCCTAAATCAAGAATACTACGTCAGAAGAATTATCACAGCTGATAAAAAGACTCACCTTGGGGATAAGGTTTCACCTCAATGGCGTCTCCTTTTGAATATGACTCGGGGTAGCCCGCTGCTGCAATAACAACATTGCAAGCATACCCTGGACGAATTGGGATAGCAACAGTGTCCAGGATCCCAGTACAGCAGGCCAGTAGAATTTCCGCCAAGTCAGATTCTGATGACAGTAGCATCATCATAGTCTGAGTCTCTGGGTCTCCAAACCTGGCGTTGTACTCCAGGACTTTGGGGCCACTTGGTGTCATCATGATGCCGGTGAAGAGCAAGCCAACAAAAGGGCGGCCTAATGTCTACGTCAGAAAGCCTTTTGTCTTATTTGGCCAGACAAGGAACATTACCTTCATGCTTGAGCCCATCAAATGTAGGCTGGAGAATTGTCTCTTCGATCGTTGCCATTTGCGCTGGACTCACAAACGATACAGGTGCATAGACACCCATCCCCCCAGTATTTGGCCCCTTATTTCCCTCAAAGATCCGCTTGTGATCTTGCCCAGGTGGCAGTGACTTGAAGGTTTTCCCGTCACTAAATGTTAGGACGCTGATCTCGTCGCCTTCGAGGTACTCCTCGATGACAACGGATTGACCAGCCGTCCCAAACTTTTCCTCAACCATCATCTCACGGAGTGCATCCTGGGCCTCGGTCTGGTTCGCTGGAAGTACCACGCCCTTCCCGGCGGCAAGACCATCGACCTTAATGACCACTCGCCCCGCGTCGACTTGTTTGAGATAAAGGCTCGCTGCTTCGAAGGTGTTGAAGCTCTCGTAGCTGGCAGTCGGGATATTGTATTTGCGCATAATGTCCTTGGCGAATTTCTTCGACCCTTCGATTTCAGCGGCCTCCTTGGTGGGGGCAAAACAAGGTATTCCGCCTAGGATAATTAGAAGGTTACGGAAGAGTTAGAGGTGATGCGCTCACTGCCGCGGAAATACCCCTCGATTCCATCGATGACAGCGTCGTCGGGTCCAGCCACGACGAGGCCAATATGGAGCTCTTTCGCTAGAGCAACCAGGAATGGATAGTTATTGGCTTCGACATTGTCGATATTGGAGACTCGTGGAATCTTGGCCGTCCCTCCATTGCCGGGAACGACGTAAACATGGCAAACCGATGGACTCTGGGTCAGTTTCCAGGCCAGGGCGTGCTCGCGACCGCCTTTGCCCACCAACAGCACCTTGAGACCAGATGGCATCGTATCAGCCATAGTGAAAGGAAGTGATGCTCTGTGTATAGGAAATTTTATGATGAGATTAATGCTTCAGGTTTTTTATTCCGCCGTGTTTAAATAGCATTCGCTTAGTCAACCCCTACCCTGATGCACGACGTTGATGTTGCCAGGCATATATAGTTCACTCGCACCACGGTTCTATGTGTAGGTTCATGACAATTTGTGAAATTCCATTCGCGTCGTATGTCGATTAGGCTTATCCCTGGTTCAATCTATGTCATTAGCTTCGTCGCTATTTAGATTTCATTTTCGACCCAGTGACTAGGCGTTATAGTCATTACACGTAGAATAGCCCAGCATACACAAATAGCCATGGTGTTAACAATCAAGCACCCGGCTTGAAGGCATGAATATCATCCAAATCCATTAGAGGAAACCCCTAGACATCGGGTCTCGGTCGCAGAGAAGGCCGATCTCAATGGAGCCAAACCCCACTTCAAAGGATTCAAGTTATACAGCCGGACAAATCAATCGCGACCCGGGTCTCGAATTAAAACACAATGAATTGAATGTTTAGGGTCAATAAATGTCTCCTCATTCCCAAGGATTTATTCCATGAACAGTTCTGGGAGGCCTGTGTGACTTTAGCTTTCAACGCGAAACCGTCCGTCGATACTCCGTGACTCCGCAGGCTTTCTCCACCGTCTTTAACGAAGACCCTCGGGAACGATGGCGGCACAGCAATCGTATGTTTGCTCGCTCGGGATCTCGGGCGAAATAGCACAGCGAGTGAAGCTGGATAATACGCGCTTGGCAACCCAGAACGAGATGCTAGTCGCACACCAGCTCGCAAACCAGGGCTCGATCGAGTTAGCTTTGTGTATGGTTTCGGGTATTTTTCACCTCAATCCCTGCCATTCCTGCGCCATCCGAGGAAGCACAACCTGTCAAGCTCTTCCCCGCACATGTGATGGATGAGGCGACAGCCGTCAAACCTGGGGTGGTGGCAATCGGCTCCCAGGCTATTAGCTGCCAATCGTGCTTCATCAATTCCACTTTCAACTCCGAAACATTTTGCTTTTCTACGAGTGGTCGCTCACAATGCCTGCCCACGACCCAGTCCCGCTCGACGCTCCGCTGGCGGCTATCTCGGCCGTGGACGACTTGAATCAAGCGCAATGGGAGATTATTCTTGCCATTTGCGATGCTATAATTCCAGCCATTCAGCCCGCTGCGTTCTCAAGCAACCATGGCCAATCAGCCAGTCATGCTCTGGATGAACAGCAACCCCTTATTGTCTCTGATTTCCAGTCATTTGAGGCTCAAAAAAATATCACTCAAGAATATCTTCAGGAGATCCCTTCGGCAATTCCAGAGTTCCGGGATCTTTTGCGCAGAACCTTGCTTGACGGTCTCTCGTCGACAGATAAGACACAGCTCCTCCGAGTGCTAAATCTCCTAAGGTAAGTTGATAATACCAGTACATCGTCCGCTGTCCCCATAAACCAGCTTTTTATCGCAATCAAGTCCGAACAGTATCAGATGAGACTGACTACTTTCCCAGCTACACGGCCGTTTCAGCATTACTTACCGGTCGGACGACTATTATCTCAGAGCAGCCAATTCATATTCGCCAAGAAATCCTTCAAGGCTGGGCGACGTCTCGTTTTGGAATTTTACGTCTCTTTCAGCGTCAACTTGGTCTATTGGCAAAAGAGGTATGGGTCCGCACCACTCCAACCCTCCGCCCCATGCTGGGAATTCCCCGCGTGCCAGTCAATTGCACTTTGGGAGAAGGGCATCAATACAACTTCATTCAAGTACCTCCCGGGGAAGGCGATGAAATTCTCGAGACGGATGTGGTGATTGTTGGAAGCGGTTGCGGCGGAGGCGTGTGCGCGAAAGAGTTCGCCGAGGCAGGTCTCAGAGTCATTGTGGTGGACAAAGGACACTACTGGTCGCCAGAGTACCTACCCATGACTGAGGAGCAAGGTCCAAGTCAGATGTTCATGAATGGAGGCCACTTAATATGTTTGTGAACCGCCGGTCTCTCTATCTGGTGCTCAGCCAACTAACTCAATTGCAGCGGACGACGGGTCAGTATGTGTCGTGGCGGGCGAGACCTGGGGCGGCGGCGGTGCCATCAATTGGTCCGCTTCGCTTCAACTCCAAGGATATGTCCGACGTCAATGGGCAGCCACAGGACTGCCGTTCTTCACATCAACGGCCTTCCAGCGATCCCTTGATCGGGTCTGCGAGACCATGGGGGTGTCTACCCAGCACATTCAGCACAGCAAACCCAACAAATCCCTCCTGGAAGGATCGCGAAAGTTGGGTTGGGTGCATAGCGAAGTGCCCCAAAATACTGGCGGCGCAGAACACAGTTGCGGCCACTGCAGCATGGGATGTCGATCTGCCGAGAAACAAGGGCCAGCCGTGGCGTGGCTCCCCAAGGCTGCCGCAGCCGGTGCCAGCTTTCTCGAAGGTTTCACTGTCAATAACATCCTGTTCGAAAATGTCCGAGGCGAGAAAGTTGCCAAAGGAGTACGCGGTGTCTGGAGAGCACGAGACGAGCATGGAGGCGTGGCTGGTAAGCCCACAACGACACGCAAAGTAACTATCCATGCAAAGAAGGTGATCGTATCCTGTGGCACATTGCAATCACCATTGCTATTGCTTCGATCTGGCCTCAACAACCAACACATCGGCCGCCACCTATATCTCCATCCTGTGTCCATGGTCGGAGCCATATACGATGAGGAGACACGGCCTTGGGAAGGCCCGATCTTGTCTTCGGTGTGCTCTGAGTTCGAGAACCTCGACGGCCGCGGTCACGGTGTCAAGCTGGAGACCCTAAGCATGATACCTTGGTGCTGGCTACCATGGCTCCCGTGGACTGGGGGTAAGCAGTTCAAGCAGCTAGCTGCCAGACTAGGACACATGGCAGGTTATATCAGTGTTCCCAGAGATCGAGACACTGGTCGTGTATACGCTGATCCAGCGGATGGGCGATGCCGGATTCAATACCACCCGTCCAAGTTCGACAAAGACAACATCCTCGAAGGCCTGGCTGCACTGTCTCGAATCAGCTACGAGGCCGGGGCCCGTGAGATTTTCACAATTGTGCCAGGTATGGAGACATACTTGCGCCGCGACCAGGATGACTCGAGCGCTCCCACCGAAACCAAGGCCGAAGAAACGGTTGACGCAGAGTTTGAGCATTGGATGACGGGATTGCGTTCCCATGGCTTCCCTTCTCCTCAGTCTTTCTTTGTTTCGGCCCACCAAATGGGGACATGCCGGATGTCTGCTACGCCGAAGGCTGGTGTAGTGGGTGAAGATGGTCACGTCTGGGGAACCAAGGGTCTTCACGTGGTCGACGCAAGCGTGTTCCCCACGGCCAGTGGCGTAAATCCGGCTGTCACTGTGATGGCCATTGCAGATCACTTGAGTAAATCGATTGTGGCGAATTGGACAAGGGAAAGGCTGTAAGAGTATTGTTGCGTTCGAATCGGCGGTGTACCAAGTAATTTGTCTGTCTAGCTTCATAGCAGTGAGAGTAAGAGTCGACATGCAACAAGCCTAGTAACATATCCCAGATATTCTAGCAGTTATGGGTCGAATTGCTGGTCTTGAGCCTTCTTTCTTGCTTGACGAATGCCTATCCACTCTTGCAGCATAGCCTCAGCTTCCTCGAAGTCCTCGTTAGATCGCATGCCATCGATGGCAAATCGAAGAAGTCGTCTTACCAACCTGTAAGCGGGCTTATAGGCGAATCGGACGTAGTCAGGTCCTGCAGCTTCCTCGAAAGTCAACTTCAACTGAACACCTTCCTGGGTCGGTGGTTCGTCATTTGCCGTGCGCTCGTCTTCGTCTTCGTCATCATTCCAAGCCCAAATCCACATGGGAGGAGCACACGACATGAACATGGGGGCGAGGACAGCATTGTCACAATCAAGAACTGCAGAAATGATGGGAGTTTGCACATCGAGCGTCGGGTTGATCAGAATGTTGCGAGGAGCGAGATCCAGGTGAGCAAGTGAGTAATGCGTATCGGCAAACCACCCATCGGCCTCCAATTCGGAAGCCATTTCGCAAAACCGATCCAAGAACTTGGGCGTCAACAACTCCGTGGACCACCATTTAAGGCGGATAGCCTTCTGAGCTTGGAAGTTTGCTGTGAGAAGCTCGTGAACGGATTCAATCATGGGGGAGTCGGTATATGGAGTGGGAGGCTGAGCATCCATCAGTCTCAAAGGTGCGACGTAAAGTGGCGCACCGAGACATTTGTGTCCGGTCGAAAAGGCCAGCCTGCCGGCCATGCTGCTCCGTACAGCCAACATTTGGCGATATACGCTTCCGAGTTCTCGAGCGACTCTACATCGTTGAATGTGGCTCAACTTCGGGAATGCCGAGTGCAAGTCGGTTCCGTCGACGCGAATCTGAACTGCATACGGAGAGCCCAGGGCGTTCTGGTCCGTCTCGTCGAATGCCACGACCTCTGGGGCGGGGATATTAGTGTGTTGACGGAGGAATTGAACGCTGGCAACTTCATTTTCAATGTGCGCCGCGTCGAACCGTGGTATGCGCAAGACGTACTGGGTCTTGGTGTCTGTCTGAGATGTCTGAGAATTGTGATGTTGTGTCAGGCCAATGATGCGGCTGAACCCGCCTCCTCGCATGCGCTCAATGGTGATTTCATCGGGGACGGAACCAGGCCAGATGCTAGTGACGGCAAGCGCCGAGACGCGGGAGCGAAAGGTGACAAACGGTTCATGTTTGTAAACGATAGAGGAAGAATCCGACTCGTCATCCGAAAATTCTCTTGGTGTTGAAGGAGAGGCCATTCTCTAGTGAACACATGTTGAAGCAACAAAGCAACAGGATACCCTACATCACAGTAAGGAGATCGGATATCCTCCACAACATATTATTCACGTGATGTCCTCAGTCATGACGAACTAGAAGGTGGCTCTGAATCAGTTGGCATATTTTGAAGGCTACCTTGAATGGTACCGCCCATCATTCTTTTCTTTGTGTATGTGAAGCAGCTCAAAGCCCAAACCCCATTAAAGACCAACAGGACGTGGTATTACCGAAAAGAAGCGGTCGCACTTAGAGGCGATTGGACGAGCCTTGCTGGAGTATTTCGGACACTTATCGGCATGTTTCAACGTTGTCCATGATTGCTTGGGAGTATGAGACGAGGTAACATTGGAGCCATTCTTGGCGAGGTTGAGTACAAGGCAGTTTAGGGGTGGGAGATGACTCTTTTGTACGCATCTAATGTGTTTGGCTCGATACGAAACTATGCACAAGGCACAACGAGAAAGCACAGGGCACATCACTAGCTCATGATGAGCCATCAGTCTCACAGTGAGTCAGGAGTAGCCGTCAGCGGTCGAGGAAAGCAAGCGACACCAATCTCCCCGTCCCCCACAAACGACCGATGCGTCCTCGCCGATGACTCCTTTGCACACGCAGCCAATAGACGGGCCCAATTCCGCATGGCCAGCACGGCCCGGAACCGCGGAGAACGGGTCAGCCATTACTCAGCCACGCCCCCGAGCCTCCCCACGCCCACGCCACAAAGCCACAACCCTGGAGGCGTCCGTGCCTGCCCTGTTCGCCTGCCTGCCATTCTGGGAATGGGAAAGTGCCCCGCCATATTTGGCTCAGCGAGCAAGCAGGCGACCCAAATAAAATCTGGCCGCCATCACCAGCTTCCTCCTGCGGTTCTCCTTGGAAGCACCCATCTAGACCATCCTCACGTCGCTACAGCTCTCGAACCGCTTTGCGAAACACACTTTCATAAGGCCCCAGGCCCTAAAGCCCCCCCGTGAACACCATATCGACCAACAGCAAGCAAGCAACCACGGCCGAATCGACTCCCCGCAAGAACACCAGATCGGCACCGTCAACCATCATGGCTCCAGACGGAGATACTGCCTCTGCGCCAGCTCCCGGCGACTCTCAAGCCCAACCTCGCGGCGGCGATGGTGCTCGAGGCCGTGGCCGCGGACGCGGCAAGGGGAACCAGAAAGGACGAGGAGGCGCCCGCCGTGGACGAGGTGGAAATAACAGCTCTGCCGATGTTCCAGCCAGCCCAGCTGCCCAGGATGTCGCTGCCGCCGCCTCACGAGCACACGCTCTCGGATCCGGGGCCACAGCCAAGGAACCTGCCGACGAGGACGACGATGCTGAGGTCTGCTTCATCTGCGCAAACCCCGTCGCTCACCACTCGATTGCGCCTTGCAACCACACCACCTGCCACATCTGTGGGCTTCGCATGAGGGCCCTTTATAAGACAAAGGACTGTGCTCACTGTCGTGTATGCCTCCTCCCCTGTTTCCCTCCCTTATTTTCAACTGACTGACAATACCCCTAGACCCCAGCAGACTTCGTCATCTTTACCGACGACCCCGAGAAGCGTTTCGAGGACTACACGGACAAGGACTTTACCACTGCGGACAGCAACGTCGGAATCAAATACACCAACGAAGACATCGTCGGTGACACTGTCCTCCTCCTACGCTACAACTGCCCCGACCCATCTTGCGACTTTGCTGGCCTAGGCTGGCCCGATCTGCACCGTCATGTCAAGTCTGCCCACCGCAAGCGCATGTGCGACCTCTGCACCCGCAACAAGAGGGTCTTTACCCACGAACACGAGCTCTTTGCCGACCGCGAGCTGGAGAAGCACATGCGACACGGCGACGACAAGCCCGGCGCTGCCGACCAGACCGGCTTCAAGGGCCACCCGCTATGTGGTTTCTGCGGTGAGCGCTTCTACGACGACGACAAGCTATACGAGCACTGCAGGATGAAGCATGAAAGATGTTTCATCTGTGATAGGAGAGATTCTAGGAAGCCTCACTATTACCTCGATTACAACGCCCTCGAGGGCCACTTCAAGAAGGATCATTATCTGTGCTCCGACCGAGAGTGCCTCGAGAAGAAGTTTGTCGTCTTTGACACCGAACTTGACCTCCAGGCCCACCAACTGAGCGAGCACGGAGGCAAGTCGACGGGACGAGACGCTCGAGTGGTGGACATTTCCGGATTCGACTTTAGGCAAACATACCAACAGGAGCAGAGGAGAGGAGGTGGCCGTGATGGAGAGGGTCGCGGCGGCAGAGAAGGACGAGGCAGGGGCCGGGGCCGTGATCCAAACGCAGAGTCAGTACCGGTGAGCTCAGCTCAACCGCTACGCAGAGATGAGCTGGCTTTCCAGCGCCAGATGGCCATCCACTCGGCCCAGTCCGTGTCAAACCGCACCTTTGGCGGCCAACTGTCCGGTGCTCCCACAGCTTCACCGCAGGCCCGAAGCGGAACCTCAACGCCGCGAGCAAGTCAAAATAACCTCAGCAATCCAGTAGAGTCCGCCACCGTCGCCGATACATCCAACATTTCTCCCGAAGAGCGAGCCCGCCTGGTTCGCCATGGCGCCGTTGTCGAACGGGCTTCAAACCTCCTCGGAAACGATACCCATAAGATGGACACCTTCCGCTCCCACATCACCTCCTATCGACAAGGCGCTTTCACTGGACCTCAGCTAGTCGACGCATTCTTTACCCTCTTTGCCGACACATCGTCCAATGCCCTGGGCACCTTGGTCCGCGAGGTTGCCGAGCTCTTTGATGACAAGAACAAGGCCGATGCGCTGCGCAAGGCGTGGCAGGACTGGCGCGCAATCAATGAGGACTACCCTAGCTTACCAGGACTCAGTGGCATGCACGGTGCCACCTCCAGTTCAAGCGGCTGGGCCAGTGCCTCGGCGGCCAGCCCGGCCTTGCCGAATGCAGCGCCCTCTCAGAAGTACTCCAACCGTGTGCTCAAGCTCAAGAACAGCACTCGATTGGGTGGACCTGCTCCGGTCTCTTCGAAGGGGCCGTCTACCTGGATCGCTACCCCAGCCCTCCAACCTCCGCGAGCGGCCGGCTTCCCATCTCTCCCGTCCTCCAAACCTTCCAAATCCTCCGCTGGTCCTTCCTCCTCCGGGCCCTCCTCCTCCGGCCCATCGTGGAACACCGGCTCGGCTTCTCAGGGTAACCAGTCAGCCCCTCTCAACAACCGACCGCGCAACGGCCGCGGCGGTGAGGACGCTTTTCCCGCGCTCCCCGCCGCCCCGAAGCCCCAGACGACCATCTTCGGCTACGGCAGCGGCCGCCTCGTGCACCGTGACTACGGCCAACGCGAGAGCAACTTCCAATGGGGAGGCAGCGAATCTTCAACGCCCGCCGCCGAGGAGCCCACCCAGGAGACCGAGGAGGGTGCACCCAAGAAGAAGGGTGGCAAGGGAAAGAAGAAGCAGGTTTTGGTGCAATGGGGATAAACCAGATGTCAGGACTCATATGTTTCGAAGATTGTTCCATCTCCAGAATGTGTTGCTTAGGAGGACGGAGTATACCTGGGCGCAAAAAGCGAGCGAGCGAACGGAGAGGCAAGGCGTGACATTTTAGGCGTTGTAACGAAGAATATGGATGAAGATCGCATCGTAGCGATGGATAGCGAGAACCAGATGTCAATTGAATATACCGGGCATGGCGTGGCCCTTTCATGACGCAGTCTTTTGTGAGTTGGGCATCCGTCCCAAAAGGTGAATTGTACCGCCCTGAGCACCATCCATATGTCATGATCAACGGACCGACTCGCTTGAGAGTTCATTGCAAATGAATACATAGAGGTAGAGGTGACTATTCGGTCTACCATAAACCTCAAGAATAAACATTCACCAACCATCCAAGTCAAGCCCTTATCCAGTCTCTTAAGCACGTCGGGAATGTGCTTCGCTGCCCTTTCATGCCTCTTAGTTGAACGACGAAATGATTAAATTCTTTTCAGCCAATTTTCCGTGTTCCGCTACACTAAATCCTTGCATGCTAATCCATCAATCCATCACATTGCACCTTTTAAACTACGATACAGATCAGATTGCCGCGGGCTCGTAGTACTCTCTGAATCGGTCCGTCTCTTCCCATTGCACGTTGTAAACCACGTTCCAACAGACCAACAGCAGCATCGGAAAGCGCACTGTCCAGAACCCCAGATAGCCATCCGGCAGGGGACCGACAGTCCGCTTCAAATTATCCGGCATATCCTCGTAGTGGTTCTTCTTGTTGCGCAGAGCTCGCAGCAAGTCCAAAAGCCGAGTGCCAGTGTACTTGCGCTGCTTGCCAAGAGAGTCGACAAAGTCCCTTGGCAGAGCTCGAAGGAAATCGCCCTTGGTAACCTCTGGTGCGTGCCTCTCCAACTCAGCGAGCGCTGACGATGGCGGATCTCGGGGTTCCTTTTCGAAGTGATCTGACACATCACAGAGGAAGGCCAATCTCTTCTTCGCTGACCAGAAGAATGGATGCGACATGACGTCCCTTGCTGTCGGCCTCCTCTTAGGGTCGGCCTGCAGCATTGACGCAATGAGATCGTCCGCTTCATAGGCGAAATCACCGAGGGCATCAAGGGGGCTCAGATTATGCTTGCCCTTGCGAATATTGACTTCCCTCATGTATCTGTCGCCACAGTCGAAGGGATGGGAGCCATTCGTCAAGACGTAGAAGAAGACCAACCCAAGCGAGAAAATGTCAATAGCACGTGTAGCTCGACGGTTGTGGACCATGCTGTCGTTGACGAGGACGGAATTGGAGCCACTTTGAGTGCTCATATCCATCAACCCAGAATCACGGGCGTCATCGTCAAGCAATAGCTCGGGAGCACGCCATCCAGAAGTTCCTGCTGCCCTGCCAGTGGTGGCGCCAAAGGAAGACTGGCCACCCTCAAGCTTCTTGCAAAGTCCAAAATCCGAAACCAACAATCGGGGCTTGCCGTCCTTGCCCATGTTGACGAGAATGTTCTGCGGTTTCAGATCTCGGTGGACGATGCGGAGACCATGGAGATGGCTGATTCCATTTGTGATCTGGTAAAGCACGTTTGGAAGATCATGTTTTCCAGCGTTGGCGAGGTCTCGGAAGAATTGGGGCTTCTCTACCACGTCGGCTAGCGAAGCAGCACAACGTTCCAGGGCGATGTAGAGGAAGCCGTCGCGCATCTGTTGCGAATGGTATCGAATAACTGTTCTTGTTAGCTTCAGCCGGTCAACAAAGGGTTGCGGTAGGACTACCATTTGGATGATCATCACTCTCCCTGAGCAACCTAGTTTCCTGAGATGCGATATCGTAAAATTGAATCAACATCCGCTTGACAGCCACATCTCGGCCATCAAACTTTCCAGCAAACACCAAGGTTCCGTTGCTGCCCGTTCCCAATTGCTCATCGGTGTTGACTTCAATGTTCCCCATGCGAATGATTGGACCGGTGACAGACGACATGTCGTTGGCAACTGTCATGACATCAGGCTCCAGACTTGGTCGATCGCCAAGCTTCTTGGCGTTGTTGACGGCGTCCTCGACACTCTGGCCAGGATCATCGTCGCGAGATTGAGACAATTCCCGTGCCCGAGCCGCCTTGCGGTGTTTCTGGCCTCCTCGACGTCCCCTGTGCGCCTTCTTCTTCTTCTCGGGAGGTGCCGCTGTCTCAGCACCGTCCAAGGAATCGGCTGGGGAAGGGGAGTCAATGGAAACCTCCTCAGGTAACTTAGGTGGTGCTTCCCTGTCGGCAGTCTCCACCTTGTCACTTGTCTCTGGCGTCTCCTTGTCTGTAGGGGTAGGTCCAGGAGTCGTCCCATCAGGCTTCTCAGCCTTCTTTTCTTCAACAGGCTCCCTAAGCAGTGGGCCCAATATTTCCTCCCTGTCACTTTGATAGTCGTCCTCGATCAGCTGGGGATCCGGGTTTGCGGAGAGGTAATATTGAAGCTGATTGATGAATCCTTTGCTCCGAGCCTGATGGTATGATCGTCGAAGCTTCTTCTCGTTGTAGATCAACGCCACAACGAAGAGGATGATGAGAATGGGGTTGCGAATGAACTCGATGGCGCTATTTATGGCACTTTGAGGCAACAGCTTGACCTTGGTGATGATGGCTGGCTCCTCGTAAGGATCGGTAAGTGCCGGAAGTCCCGACTCCTTATTCTTGTCCTTGTCCTTGTCATCATAGCCATCGTATGCATCGAAGCCGTCATTCGGGCCTGCATCTAGACTGGGCGGTTTCTGGTAACTACCTCGGACGCTCTCGAGGAAATGTGTCCCGACCAAGGCCCTGGACAACTGTTCCTGGTTGATGGTATCCCAGGCAGGTGCGATTTCCAACCAGTCAGGGCGAGATATCTGGGCAATGGGGGCATTGATGATGAGAGGGTATGAACGGCCCGACAGGGCGTACCAGCTCCCAGTCCTGGTCTGGTTCAGGAAGATGCTGTTGCTACGCATCCGGGTAATCGTTTTATCCTCGGATGGTATTGGTGGCTGGGGAAGAACAACCAGGTCTGGGTTGCTCTCCAGTGTAGCATCCCACGGTCGACAGACATCAAAGACACGAGCGACGGGGGTCGAGAAGTCTTCACTAAAGAGCGGCTCGATCTTATCGGAGCGTGAGTAATCAAGTGCATACACTCTGCCGTCATGCTGGCTGGTGATATATCGGTTGTCGAGGGAGGAAATATGCTGCTGGTAGAGATCGTTGTCGAAGTTATTGGGGCTCCATTCCGAGTATTTGAGAGTTGCAATTGCACGGCCGTCGACACGGCGCTGAATGCCGACAGTGTACTCGGTCCGTCCCAAAGTGATGGTACCTGTGGAGCTACACTCCTCATTGTCCTTGTCGTAGAGGGTATTGGGGCGAAGGCAACTTTCGGCTTCGTTGATATGAGACCCACTGGCGCCAAACCACTTCAGAACTCTGCCGGTGGCTGCATCAAGAGTAATCATGGTGGTTTTCTTGTCGCCAGTATAAACCACTGCGGGGGTGTCATGGGCGTGGGGAGCTAGGTCTTCGACGAGCTTCTTCATAGTGTAGCCGGTCCATACAAGGCCGGCGTTGGAGTCGGGGATCCATACGTAAATTGCTCCATCGCGGTTGGGCTCGACAGCCCAGATGTAGTGATCGATGGGGTCGTAGTCGTCGTCGAGGAGGGACTGGTTAGATCGATGGTGGGTCGTCTCGACCATGGGCTGGTCGACTTCGAGATGCCAACGTTCCTTTCCGGTGCGTCGGTCATTGGCGTATAGATCTCCATCGACGGTCGCCAGAAGAACAAAGTCTTCTACTTCCCAGTCCTCCAGACTCCGCGCATTCTGCGGCGAGGTCAACCCAGAGGCAGGGATGCTGCTGGGCCGTTGATGTCGTGAAGGGTGTGGTGCTCGTACGGACTGAGCCGGAGCCAAAGTTGCGAGGGCGCTCGCATCGTCAGGGATGATGATGTTTTGGTGGTCATTCTTTCGATTCTTTCGGTTGGTGATGTGCTTCAGTTGCTCTGGGAGATTCCCCGAGAGGTGAGGCGGCTGCTGTAGCTGGCGCTTCTTGAGGGCCTCGAGGGTCTCGCGAGAGGCGCCGGCGACGTCGATGGGCGTGGCAGCCCAGTGGTGGACGGTGTCATCGTCGGAGAGCTGCTGGCTACTGCCACCGGGGCGGTTTAGGTGCGGAAGGGGTTGTGCGGCGGGTCGGTGCTGCTGCTGAGCGTCGACGAGCTGGATCCAGGGCAGGAGTATGATGGCAAAGGCGAGGAGGAGTTTCTGTTGCTGAGAGGGCCGACGTCCCTCGCCAGGAGGTCGTCGCAGCATGTCGGGGGAGGATGCAGGACCGGTTGGGCGATTACATGGAACCCGGGTGGTTTAAGGCGGAGGCGGTGGCCGTGGAGGAACAGAGGCCATGCCAGGAGGGACGGAGGCGAGAGAAGCGCGGTTCGGTGGGATGCAGGATGAAGTCACACCACGGTCTGGGGCCGAGAGGAGAAAAACGGATACTGCGGAGGTCGGAGGTGTGGGGAGGGAGGAGGGAGGGGGGGGCGAGCGATGGACGGTGGGCGGTGGGTGGAGGGCGGCGGGCGGCAGGATGACGACGATGGTGATGGTTGGTGATGGCGATGGCGATGGCGATGTTGAGGTTGAGGATGCGGTGTGATGATGTTTGGAACAGTTGACGGTTGATTGACGCGACCGACGGATAATGTTGGATGGATATTGGATGGAGACGGACGGAGCGGGAGGGAAGGAGACGGCAGGGCAGGGAGACTTGCTCCTTCCATTTCCATGCCCTGCCCTGGCACAACGTGAAGTGACCTGTGCTGACGGAACACGCACGACTGCCACACACTGGGCACATACACTGGGCAGACTCGGTCGGTGCAGCTCGTTTCTTTTGCCCTGTCTCTGTGTGCGTGGGGCTTCGTACTTTCGTGGCGTGCTTGCGTCGGGCCTGGGCGACTTGGGTGAGCACAGCGTGGCACGGACGCGGTAGAAAGTAGAAAAGGGAAGCAGGGAGACTGACGCCTAACTTGGTTGGTTGGATGGCTGCTCGATGGCTGCTCGATGGCTGCTCGATGGCTGCTCGATGGCTGGCTGACGGGCTGACGCGAGCCCCGTACACTGTGCGTCCACTCCCAAGGTTCGCACCGTCCGCTGATGCCCAGCTGAAGCTCGCTCGCAATTCTGGGCTCATCCAAAAAGGCGCTCAACATCCAATAGACCAAATGCTAAAATTACGTCAGACGTCAACAACGCCCAGCTTGCCGCGGCGAATTGGAAGCCTGCACTGTGCCGCAAAGTGTTGATCTGGCCTGGATCTCATGCACTCCCTGAAGCAAGAAGCAAAGCACGTCACACTTCCAGTGTGAGATCGGACGCGCCAGAAGAGGGGCAAAAAATAAAAAAAGGGGATTGCTTTCCGGGATTGCTTTTGGGCCTGCAACATGTCCCAGTCTCCACGCCTGCTGGTTGGCTCGGGGGTCTTCCCTTGCAGCCACCATGTCAGCCGTGGTTTCACACGCTGCCGAGAGTGCCAAAGTACGGCACAAAACCTCCGTCTGCGCAAGGAGCAGGGAGCAAGAAGCAAGGAGGCCGCGACTATCGTATCCTGACCGTTCCGTGCGTTGTTCACCTCGCACGGTGCTCAATACTAGCTGCTCAAGAGTCGAGCCCTCGTGTTTTGTGGGTTCGCTTGCGTTCGTTCATACCCGTGTGGCCCGTGCTCCATGACCCTCTGCTTCCCTTCCCGTCCCTCCCTTTCCAACGGCTTGCCGACTCGGGCCCATCCGTCGCTTTAGGGTAGCACGGCCAAACGGGCAATGAAACATGGACAAAGAATTGCCTTGCCAGACCTATTTATGACGCAGCATCCAACCGTTGTTTCTCGAGGCTAAAAGCCAGAGCTTAAATATATGGGAAATCGGGCATAAACTCTTTTACTCCTTATCCTAGCGCAACGTGTCAACCCCTAGGGTCCTTGTTAACGTCAACCTTCCTCCCAACCCTGTGCCACCAAATACCACGCGTACATTCCATACACGTCACTTTCCACATGTCGCCAAACCCTTTTGAAAAAGTGTCGCAAATGTTGCCCCAAGGGGAAGCCGATATAGCTCGATCTGGTCAACCGATTGGTATTAAACAATAAGAGGTTCCCTGACTTGACTAGGTTAAATAGCAACGTTAGCTGGTAAAAGTGACATACGACAGACAGCCAGCATGCTCCAGGCAAACTTATGTCGAGAGAAGATTAAAAATCCTCGACCCATCAGATCCCTATACGGGCTTGGGTTCTCTGTACTCCGTATCTTAGGCGCATATTTAATAGAAGGCAATACCCAAGCCCAATACAACATTTACGATGCCTTAGATTGGCGTCCGTATAAGAATGCCCTTCCTGTTTCAGGCGGACCAACCGGGCGCTAAATCAATGACACAATAACCTAGCCCCGACATGAAATCTGCCGAATCCAACATGGAATGTGCGCTTGTTTCCCAGAAGGTTGGTAAGCTAAGTTAGTACATGGCAGCAGATTACGTTGGACAAGGGACACGAATCGTTGGGCAAAAGTATACACAGTCTATTATGAATGCACAGCTATATACACAATAAAGTTACGCGTTCGAGAATCAAAATCTACTTGCGGCATAGACGACCAGTCTGGAGAGTAAGCCAGCTGCTCAGCGTCTCGAGAAGGTCGCTGTAGAGAAGACCATCCAAGAAGTCGGAGACCTGCGTAATCTCCCAGTCCTCGCTGCCGACGCTGGTAGGCGCGTAGAAGACACCCCACGGATCGAGCTTCTTCTTGAGAGCGTAGAGGCGCTTGTAGTTGTCGGCGCCGTAAAAGGCCTGGCCGAAGTCGGGCTCCATCACGTCGCCCTCGTTGCCGTAGCCGCCCGAGCCGGGGCTCACGTCGCGCAGGCGCTGCATCCAGTCGTTGGTGATCTTCTTGTTGGTGGCCAGGATGGCCTCCGGGCTGCTGCCGGCCACGTCCCAGCCGGAGCCGATGATGGCGAACATGGACACGTCGCGCCACGCCGGGTTGAGCGCGCTGGCGGCGACGCCCTTGGGCGCCGCGCCGTTGATGTTGTACGAGATCAGCACGGAGCCTTCCTCGACGATACTCTGGACCGCGTCGAACGTCTCCTCCCGCAGATCGGCGTCGTCCCAGTTCTTGCGGGGGATGAGACGCGAGGCGGTCCGGACGTTGGACGCACCGACCGACTCGGTGGGGAAGTGGTTCTTCCACGTGTCGTAGAAGTTGTCATGGGTGAAGAACTCGGGCTCGACGTTGAAGCCGATCGACTCCCACTCCTTGAGAAGGGGCGCCACCATGGACTTGAACGCAGGGAGCTCCATGCCGGGAACGAGCCAGGGGAGCATCGACCACGAGTAGGTGTCGTTGCCCGTGTTGAACATGACCGAGTAGCCGTAGGTGTTGTTGTCGTTGTACTCGGGGAACTTGGCCCAGTAGGTGCGCATGCCCTTCCAGAAGACGTCCTTGGAGATGTTGGCATCGGCAGTAGCCAGGCTCCAGGTCACGCCCGAGAAGGTCATCTTCGGCCAGACACGGACAGTGAAGGAGATGACAACACCAAAGGTAGCTAAATGAGTTAGCACTTAGGGCCATCGATACGAGTCGTTGTAACTTACCGCCACCGCCGCCGCGGACAGCCCAGAAGAGCTCAGAGTTGTTCTTCTCATCGGCAGTGACAAGACGACCGTCAGGGGTCACAATCTCGAGGCTCAGGACTTGGTCAGATCCTAGGCCAGCAATGGGAGACATGGGAGAGTGGCCGCCCATAGCAGTGTAGCCACCAGCAACACCAACAGTCTAACATGCAAAGGTCAGCACAGCACGTAATAGGAAACACTGCATCGTCGACTTACCCTGCACTCGCCGCCAACGGCAGTGTATCCATACTTGTTAGCAGCCTCATACAGCTCCACCACCTGGATACCGGCGCCAATCTTGAACGCAGGGCCCTTGTATGAACCGGCGGACTTGTAGTTCTCCATGAACTGCATCTTCTTGAGGTTGTGGGTCCAGATGTTCAGGGCACCGGCGCCGGTGGACTTTCCGAGGAAATCATGGCCGGTGTTGCGGATGACGAGGCGCAGGTTCAGGGTTCGCGCAAAGTTGACGGCGAGCTGGACCTGCGAGGCAGAGGTGGCGTTGACCGAGTAGACGGGAAGGCCGCCGAGCTGGCAGGTGGCGCCCTCCTTGCCGGCGTCCTGAGGAAGACAAGCATTGCCCTCGAAGAGGGGATACATGTTGGCGGTGGGATCCTCATCGCTGGGGTATACAAGTTAGTGCTACACTCGACGAGGTCAGGGTCTAAGGGGAAACGGGTCTACGAACTGAGTATCGGAGTTGGTCCAGTTGTCAATAATGCGAGCGCAGGCGTCGGCATCGTAATGCTCGCCCTCGTAGCAGACGGCCCCAAAGGGAACAGTCTTGATGAGAGCACCGCCGGTCAACAGGTTGAAGACCTTCCACACGACCTTGCCGGGCCACGTGAGATCCCCAGGCATGGTCTTGCAGGACGCAAAGCCCAGACCTCGCTTGTAAGCGGACTCGCCATCGTCGCCGAACTTGAAGAAGTCAATATCGGTGAGATGGAGATCAGTCAGGTTTGCCAAGACGGCGTCCGTGAGCTCAAGGTTATCGCCAGCGGATTCCGCAGCTGCAGAAACGGTTCCCTCGTCGGCAACTAATATGCAGTTAGAACTGGGCCCAATACCAATGCGACGTGTGCCAGCAGGAGCTGAAACGTCAGATAGACGACTTACCGACCACACGGCCATCGATATTGATTGTCTGGGCGTTGGCAAGGCTGCTAATGCAGGCAGCCAGCACTACGGCTCGAGCAAGAATGGCCATTTTGACGAGCTTGCCGATCAAGGAGTGCGGATGGGATGAGAAAGAGGCGTTGGGAGGCTCAGCCCGGCGATGATTGTTACTTTATGCCGCGTATTGGAACTCATGAGCGTGGGCCCCGAATCTCCGGATCCTTCTGCTGGAGCTGGGGGATCCGGTGACAGCGGATGGGCCGTTGGTCCTGCTATAGCAAGGCCCAGCAACTCATGTGGCATCCATGCCACCTCGAGAGAAGGACTGCCCGTTGGCCCCGGCTTCTACGGCGGGCTCCATGCCTTCGGTGCCATCGAGCAATCTTCTTTCCAAGCGCTTCCCTGGAGAATGCGTAGCCGAGCGGCCCACCGACCAGACGGCCGGAGGACCGACTCGCCGTGCTGGGCAAAGATCGGCATCGGCAGTGGATTTCCCAGGGACGGCGGGATGCTAAGCCATGCAAACCATGGCATTTGCCTCCGGATATTGTGAATCATCGGATGGTTGGCCAGGTACGAAGCTGGTGAACCATCCGCTTTCGATCAACGCCGATGCAGCAACGAGGATGTCGACAGAACTAGTGTAAGACATGGCCTGACGACTGAAGATGGAGGGCATGGCATTGAGGGCAGAGATGAGTCCATGAGCCTGCCTCACAAAGGTTTAGCATGAACCTTGTAAGCGATCAGCATGTCCAGGTTGGTTGGCATTAATATTTCCTTGCTTGTGCAGAGGGCAGCTAACAGGAGGGGCTGCGTCGTTTCAGCTGCGGGATGATCAGCGAAGCGGAACCGCTCCCGAAGACTCCTACAGATGAGAATCGAGATTAACGAGATCACGGTCCACGAAGGCACAAAGAGGGGAAAAGAGCAAAAAGCGAGAACGAGCGAAACAGCGGCAAGTCATGGCCAGACATGGAAACAACGGAGACGTTGTTGAAACGGGCCCGTTCGTGGCCTAATGCTAGAATCCGGGCATGGACAATTTAGAACCCTTTCGCTGGGGGAACGACTTAGACTTCGACCAAGGACCAACTGACGGGAATTGCCATGGTTCCCAAACCTTCATTGATTAATTGGTAAGGATCGAGGTGAGAATCCAGCATCGCGCCCATGGCCGCAATGGGGAAGGGTGTCCGCTCCAAGCTAAAGCAGGTTCCCGGCAGCAACAGGGGCGGCTAATATACAGCGTACACATTGAACAGTCATAGGTTGCTCAAGGTTGCAGTCGTTGGTCGTCGATGTAAAGTTGGTCTGGGCTAGGTCAGCCCTTGGCGTGATGAGCGACCAGGCGATGGATGATGGAGTTGACCAGGGGCATGGACGGATGGAGGAGCCCGGCAGTAGCGTAACTCTACTAGGGTTTAACTTGGGGCTGTCGTGTCTAGTGCGACGGGGCCATCATGGATCTCCAATTCTCCATGCCTTATTCGCACGTACCCCTGTGATTTTCCGGAGACGGCGGGGAGGGCCGTCAGCAACTGAGGAGTAGCAGGGAGAAGAAGGAAGGGAAGACTTGGATAGTTTGTCAGTCTGTCTGTGCCAAGAGAGTGCCGTCTAGTGTCGTAATGGCCCTGAAAGCTGGGCATTCAGCTACGGAGCGGGAGTGGTGGACGCGGGAAGCTTGACACGAGATACCCGACTCAGCTACGGAGCATTAATAGCGAAGCCTAAATGACGAGGAGGCGTCGACGGCTTTGCCACCTTCCCAGCTTTCGGGGTAATGGGCTGAATCTCTCCAATACACGTATCGAGGACAGCGCAGGCTGCGGCATTCGCGGTTTGGAGTGCGGCATATTCCCATCTACCCCAGCTTCAACACGAAGGTTCTAGCGGAACACTGCCCGACAGGCCCTCGTCTGGCAGTCCCAGCCCAGCCCATTGGGGGAATAAATGAAAGGGGGGTCGCGTGGAGGGTGCGGCTGTTGGCTGTTGGCTGTGGGCTCAAACTGCCGATCTACTTCGTACTTGGTATGCAGGGTACGGCATTCTAGAAGCCAGCCCTGAATACGTCCGTCCGCGCGCTCAGGCACAGATCGAGCTCCGTGCTGTGACGTGTAAGATCTAGTGGGAAGAAGCAATGCACCACGGACGTTTGCTGGGAAATCCACGTGGAAGTTGATGGCAACTCTCACGAGTTTTGACTCCCGTGCTACGGTCCCGATTGCTTCATGCGCGGGACAGCCGCACCGGATGGCCATCACTTAGTGCGACGACGAGAGGCCGATCACTGCCCGAACAGCATAACCGACCAAGACGCCCAAAAACCTTGACCTCGTCCATCCATTCATCTTGGATTTCTGCCTGTCGTTGGTTGGGCCCTGTCCCTGATGATCTACTAGGGTCCGGCCCAGCCGAATCCCAAACCCCGACATGAAGCGTCCCGTCCATCTTGCAGATGCTGTTTCTGGGCCAGCCCGCCAGGGATTTTGCGCTGGCCGTCGGCCGTTGTCCTCGCGTGCTTGCAGGAGTTCGTCTCGTCTCCAAAAGTAAATCTTGCGTAGACCTAATCGGGCTGGTGTCGAGTTGGGGCCGCAAGCTGGTGCCCTACTGTAGGTGCGACAACGCAAGTAAGCCAGAGGTTACAAATGTAGAAGGACTAGAGCCGTCTCCGTCTTTCGAGTAATCGTTTTGGGATATTGATGGCGATTCCTTCTGCGAGTTGAGGGTTGGTTCCTACAACTATCCTGCAGTTCCGCACCTCCAAGTCCATCCTCCTCCCCACAAAGTCATATTCTCGTGACATCTGGCGGCCCTTGTCGATGGAATCCGCTCTCTTGCCTCGGGTGCCTCCTCACGGCGATGTGAACGAGCTGCCATCGACGTCTCGCCAACTGACCGTTGTTATCTTGACATTTTTCTTCCCCATCTTGTCTCTTTTCGTCTTCGCTTTGCGCGGATATGGCAGAATCAAGACTCACCAGTGGGGAATCGGTAAGTGAAGAATCTTCAAGGAACCCACCGAGGGGAGGAACTGATCGACGATGATTATAGATGATTACCTCTGTGGCCTTGCAACGGTACGTGCCAGATCGACACTGACATAGCCTGTTGTAACTAACATTGTGCCAGGTGTTGGCGTTGCTGATGATGGGACCGACCTTCATGTGTATGTTCAGCATCTCTGACTCTTGTTATGGCTTCGAGCCGACTTCCCAAGGTAGTTTCCCCTGAAATTGACTTCTTCTAGATGTGAGGTTGTCTTATGTCGGTTTCCACGACTTAGACGTCCCAGAGGACTACGACCCGACGGCAGCGCTTTGGTGGTTCTTCTTCGCCCAGATGGTGTACAACCCTATCCTGGCCCTCGTCAAAGCCTCGGTCTTGGTATTCCTCCTCCGCCTTGGTGGTCAAAAGCAGAAAGTCCGGTGGAGCATCCATGCCCTGAATGCCTTCAACGCCGCGCATGCCGTTGCCGTCTTCTTCGTTGCCCTGCTCCAATGCCTGCCAATAGAGGCAAACTGGAATATGGAGGCCAGGGCGAATGCGTTTTGCGTGGAGAAGGAGTTTCACGTCATCGCCAGTTTCTTGGTGTTGTTGACTGACTTCCTGGTCTTGGCACTCCCGTTCTGGATTTTCCTCGGCTTGAAGATGCCCATGGGAACGAAACTGGCCCTTATCGGCGTCTTCATGGTTGGTCTAATGTAGGTTTCCAATCTCCCTCAATGACTGTTTTTGTGATGCTGACAAGATGTCGATATTTAGTGTCCCAATCGTCTCCATCATCCGACTCGTCGAGATTATGAAGATCTACTACGAGCCAGGAGGCGCCAACGACTTTCATTACTCCATTACCATCGTCTACTCGACCATCGAAGTCAACCTCGCCATCGTCTCCGCATCCGTCCCTGCTCTGCGATACCTTGTCCGAAACTGGTTCCCGAAACTCTTTGGAAGCACCGCCAAAGGCAAGTACAACACGAGTGGGAATGTGTACTACGGGCCGAATTCTCGTACGGCTCCTCGAACGACCGATGTCATCGGGCTCAAGGACATACGAAGCGGGCGCCATCACACAGAGATTCGAAGCGACTCCCCCACTGGTTCTGAGGAAGAGATCATGACATACAACGGAATCATTCGAACGATGGATGTTAGCCAGACATATTCAACCGCTAGCGGTGCTGCGTCACGGGACTCGACAGATTTCAAGAATCACGCAACATCAAAGACAGATAGTTTATAATGGAGACCCGATAATTACTATAAGATAGCGAGATGCTTGGATTTGTTAAGGAATTATTCTACCGTGGGATGTACTTTTACAGGATTGGGGCAGACCTATGTACGGACATGTATATAGTAGGACTATGGAATGCAAAGGCAGCTCTTCCCCTTGGCCTGGGGTTTTTGACATACGGATATACCCCTTTTCGCTTCAATCCAAATGTTCACGTGGCGAAATGACGAGGCCCACCGCTAGACATGGTATTGGAAACATTCGGCAAACCCGAAAAGCAAATAAGTTCATCAAGTATTCATGAAGGGAGATGGCCATGGACCGTTACGCGAAAAAGAATGCTTTTCGACCAAACTAGAACTGATGCCCGTCCTGATATGTAGAAGAATTTCATTATGTGACCCGTCGCCCTGACCAATTTTCTACCAGTACAAGCGAATCACTCCTTGCAAATGCAAGAAAAGGGAAGCCGTCTAAACGATAACCTCCTCACTCTCCTCAAGAACATCTTCCACGATCTCCTCGATAACCCGGTCCTCTTCTGACGTAACTCCCTCGATCGACCTCGTCTTGGCCTCCAGAAGAGCAGCGTGAGGATCGGCCGGAAGGCCAAGAGCTGCTCGGTCCTCCAAAGCATCCGCCTCGACCGACTCGCGCCACGAGACCCACTCCTCGAGCATGTTTCGGCGAGCTTCCACAACAGCCAAATCGGCTGAGGCACCACGGTCGGCATCTTCCTGCTCAAAGACACGGCTGTACTCTCGGAGGTTCTTGCGGATCTGCTTCTGCTCATCCTTGTTGAGCATGGTGGGCGGTCGTGGGCGCCAGGCGAACTGCTTGAACTTCTCCATAGGCTCCTCTCGCAGAGCCTCGCCGCGGAAATCGTAGATGTGGTAACCATTCTCCATCTGTCAAGGTATTAGCACAAAATTATCAAGTTGCAGGGATGGTGGTTATCTTACTGAGTGCTTCCACACTGAGGCCCAAGTGGCGACAAATCGGCCAGAGGGGTCCCACTCAACATCCGTCACGCCGTAGTGGTCAGCGACGTTCATGAGCTGAAGGTTGGCGGTGAGGTCCTTCTCAGCCTCGGGCTTCTCGCCCTCAAAGTCAAGGTCGAAGAAGTCCAAGTCAGAGCTCTGCTGGTTGTGGATGGTGGCAATCACCACGAACCGACCTCGAGGAGACCAGTAGATGGCGTTGCTGTTCTTCTTGTCCAGAGTTCGGAGGTGCTTGAAGTTTCCGACGACTTGACCCTTGGCCTTCTCGGGGCAGAAAAAGGCGACTGAGGTCTTGGGGGGAACAGCGGTAACGCCGACGGGCTCGGTGGTGGTGATGATGGCAAATCGGTCGCCCTTGGGCTCCCAAGCGAAGTTGATGACAGTGTCCTTGATGGTGTCGACAACTTCGACGGGGACACCCTTCTCCTTGACGCGGAAGATCTCCAGAGTGGTGGCCTGAGACTTCTTGGACTTGGAGTGACGGTCGACCTTGACACAGAGGTATGCGGCGTCGGATTGCCAGTGCAGCTTAGCGTCGCTGACACTGAAAAGGTTGAGAGATCTCACGACTTGTTTTGAGGGAATGCTCATCAATCCGACCTTGGCGGGGTTGCTGCCAATCTCAGGAGTCCAGTAGCAGAAAAGCTGCTCATACTCCTTGACACCGTCTCGGCGGGGGGTCGCGGGCGCCCAGTCAAAGTCCATCACGCCCTCAATCTTGATCGAGGTCTTGTCGAGAAGGTTCATGCGGGGGAGCTCGTAGACGGAGATGGAAGAGCCCTGGGTCAACCGAGCGACATACTTCTCATCAGCCGACCACTTGAAGGCGGGCCACTGCAGCTTAGGCGGGGGCTTGCCCTCCTCGGCCTTGGGGGGCTCGAGGTTGGCAAAAGATCGGAGGGGGGCGCCGGTGGCAACGTCCCAGATGACATAGTTCTTGCCATCGTCGTCCATGGATAGAGCGGGGTGGCCCTCCTCAGGGATCGAGATCGGCCTGTTAGACCAGGTGACGAGGTACTTCTCACTGGGGGAAAAGGCGATGAGGTTGACGAAGGGGTGGGCGAATCGGGCCTGTCGCGACCACGAGGAGCCGCCCCAAAGCTGGACACCCTGGGCGTGGACAGAGGTCAGGTAGGTACCGAGGGGAGACCACTGGACGAACGTCTCGGTCCAGTGTAAGCGGTTGATAACACTCTCGGGCTGATCCTTCTCGTTGTTCCAGAAAACACCGACATCGTCGCCTCGGTACATGACGAACTGGTCGCGGCCACGCTCAGCGGGATCCCGGAGCCACCATCGCAAGTGCTCCTTCTCGACGAACTCGTCAATGTGAGGGGGTTGGTAGGTCTCGTCGACTCGGCCTTCTCGTCCAAATCGCTCGATATCGGTGACCTTGTTGACACGGAGGATGTGCTTCTTGTCGAGGGGGACGAGGTCCAACTGGCGGGTGGCGGCAGCGGCCTCGGCGGGAGAGGAGTACTCAACAAAGGCGAAACTGAGGGCGTCAAAGTCAGCGAAATGCATGCGGCAAGAATGCGCCGATAGTGCACCAAAAGTGCAGCCAGATACGACTTACCGAAGAGACTTTCCGTTGTCGCCCATGGGCATGTATATCAACTCCTCCCGGGTCTTTCCAACAGTGTTGAGCTTCTTCAACAAGAACTTGACCAGCTTGGGCTTCTGCTCCTCCGTGACCTCGGGCAGGCCGTCGATGACGACAAAGCTGTCATAGCCCTGCTCCAGCTGGACCTCGAAGCGCTCTCGCAGGTCGGAAATATCAATATCATCCTCGTTGAACTCGTCGTCGTCGAGATCGGCCTCGCGCAGGTGGTCGAATGAGGGCGCCATGATGGGCGATTTGTGGTTGTGGAGGGGTGCAGAAAAATTGCCCCGCTCTCTCTTCAGGCGAACAGCGCGTGTTTTTGGGGTATCGGCGTGCGAAGACGAAGCGTAGGGAGGGCTTCGGTCTGGGAGATGAGGCCTTCGGGACACGCAGGGGTTGACCGCAAGAGGCGAGCTCGGGGACGTACGGAGGCTCGAGTTGTTGCGGTGGCCGACCTGATGCAGCACAAATTTGGTGTTCTTCACTTTCCACTTTCCACAAAGTGTGCGCGACGGAGAAGCGATCTTCCTCCGCCGACAATTTTTCCCGACCGCGGGGCAAGTCACGTGTGGCCCATGGTGCTGGCGGGGGGCCTGGTTTTGCTGATTGATGCTAGCTGGGAGCTCCCGAGAAAAAGGCTGCAACTTGTCCCAAGGCTGAAGCATTTCGACGACATACCTCCTCCGACTCGACCGGCTTGTCGTGTGAAACATTCAGATTGCCCGTCATGGTATGTCCCCCTGTGCATCCTGGAGCAACTGTTATGTGGTTGATTTGCCCAGAGGAACCAATACGCTAACATGTCTCGTCTTCTTCCACCCCGCCAGTCTTTCCAACCAACCCAGATTTTCGAAGAGGGCACCACCGAGGAGAAGGGTGAGAATGCCCGTCTCTCCGCCTTTGTTGGCGCCATCGCCGTGGGCGATCTCGTCAAGAGCACCCTCGGTCCCAAGGGAATGGACAAGATCCTGCAGTCCGCGTATGTCCGCCGTATCCTAGCTCGCCGCGACCCCCCTTTTTGACAACGTGCTAGCTCGACCGCCGAAATCATGGTAACAAACGATGGTGCCACCATCCTCAAATCGATCGCCCTCGACAACGCCGCCGCAAAGGTCCTGGTCAACATTTCCAAGGTTCAGGATGACGAAGTCGGTGACGGCACCACCTCCGTCACCGTTCTGGCCGCCGAGCTGCTGCGAGAGGCCGAGAAGCTGGTTGACAAGAAGATTCACCCCCAGACCATTATCGAGGGTTACAGAATAGCGAGCCGTGCTGCCCTGAAGGCGCTGGAAGAGACGGCGGTTGACCACAGCAAGAGCCCCGAGGCTTTCCGAAATGACCTCCTCGCCATTGCACGGACGACGCTCAGCTCCAAGGTCCTGGCCCAGGACCGAGACCAGTTTGCCGAGCTCGCTTGCGATGCCGTGCTTCGATTGAAGTCTTCCGATCTCACCCACATTCAGATTATCAAGAAGGCCGGAGGAAAGCTCAGCGACTCCTACCTCGACGAGGGATTCATCCTGGACAAGAAGATCGGTGTGAACCAGCCCAAGCGGTTGGAGAAGGCAAAGATTCTGGTGGCCAACACTTCCATGGACACCGACAAGGTCAAGATTTTTGGAGCCCGAGTCAAGGTCACCGGCACAAGCAAGCTCGCAGATTTGGAGCGGGCGGAGAAGGATAAGATGAAGGCCAAGGTCGAGAAGATCAAGTCCCACGGCATCAACTGCTTCATTAACCGCCAGTTGATCTACAACTGGCCCGAGCAACTGTTCACCGATGCCGGCATCATGTCGATCGAGCACGCCGACTTCGATGGTATTGAGCGCCTGGCCCTTGTCACTGGCGGAGAGATTGCCTCGACGTTCGACCACCCCGACCAGGTCAAGCTGGGTCACTGTGATTTGATTGAGGAGGTTATCATTGGTGAGGACACCCTTATCAAGTTCTCCGGTGTTTCTGGTGGTGAGGCTTGCACGATCGTGCTTCGTGGTGCTACCGAACAGCTTCTCGATGAGGCAGAGCGAAGCTTGCACGACGCTCTGGCTGTTCTGTCCCAGACTATCAAGGAGCCCCGTACCACCCTCGGCGGTGGCTGTGCTGAGATGGTCATGGCCAAGGCCGTGGAGGGAGCCGCCACTCGCGTGGAGGGCAAGAAGCAAATGGCTGTGTCTAGCTTCGCCATTGCTTTGAGGCAACTGCCTACCATTCTGGCCGACAACGCCGGCCTGGACTCTGGCGACCTTGTCGCCCGCTTGCGAAAAGCCATTTACGATGGCCTTACCACCTATGGCCTGGACCTGATGACCCCCGGCGGTGGCATCACGGATATGCGGGACCTTGGTGTTATTGAGAGTTACAAGTTGAAGAAGGCTGTTGTTTCGTCCGCCAGCGAGGCCGCAGAGGTGAGAACCCATTCTATCGTCTTATGTTTATGAGAAACTGACTGACATTATCTAGCTCCTTCTTCGAGTCGATGACATCATCCGGGCAGCGCCTCGTAGACGGGAACGAATGTGAGGTAGAGGCTCTGGTAGCTGATGAGGATGTGTCGGATAGGCATAGACCATGATGATCTGTAATGATACCATAGATGTGGCGGCATGGAAATGCAAAAGGACCATCGTGATCGAGCACCTCGCCTCGTTACGAACAATACGCTCCATCTCACCTGTGATTGCTTGGCTTTGTTTTGTTTTCCGTGCCAATAATCTGCTTGCGTCAGGCTGTTTGGGCCAACCAACTTTTGTGAACCACATCTCACTTTACATTCACTTTGCCATATCTGCAGCCACCCAACCCCGCCGTCGCCGTTTGCACCGAAACAACAGTGGTTGAACACTGCTTTCATTTTCGCAACATGATCATTTAGAATCCTGCCTAATCTTGTGTCTTCTTCTCACCTTCCCTTGTCATACTTTGAGGCCGCGATCACTGCACCCGACACTATCTGTGCCTCGCCTTCATCGTCTTCGTTTTCACCTTCATTGTTAGGCGCACGCCTAGACATAACTTTCTACGAGTTTCGTTTTGCGTTTTGTTTCGTCGGTCTTCGAGATTTGCGTCCACCACACGCTGTCTTCTCTTGCGCTTGTCATCTCACTTTTTTCACTTTTGTTCCACCTTGCTACATCTACGTTACACTCTCTAGTACAGTCCCCTCATGCCGTGACATTCTTTGATATGATCATTTACTGATCTTGAAACATCAGAGTGCCTTACTGCAACTGCCCACAAGAAACTGCCCCGGCAACGCTGCAGCCATGCCTCAACGCAAGATCTCCGACATGTTCGCCTCCCAGGGACCGTCGCCAAGGCGCTCTCAGCCCGATCTTCCGCCAAATACCAACAATCGCAAGGCCGGTGGCAGCCAAGTCATTGCTTCCAACGAGGATAAACAAGGTCCTGGGTCGAGTGACAAGAATCCTTCACCACGGAAAAGACATCAGGGCAGCGGGCACGCAACTGCCGGGTCACCTCTGAACACACAAAACACACCATCTGCCGCTTCTTTCCTCTCGATTCCTTCGACGCCACCCTCCGAGGCTATTTCGTCGCAGAAAGGAGCTACGAAGAACATCAAGCGGGTCAACGAGAATGTGCCAGAAACACCTCAGCCGAATCGACGTGGAGGAAACCCTCGTGCCGCAAGTGGGAGAACACCAACAAAGCCCATCGAGCTCCCTCCAGGCACATCCCCCCACACCCCAATCGAGCTCTCGTCTGGGGATGACAGTTCAGACTCAGACTGCATGCTCCAGAGCGTCCAGCCAACTCCCACCAAGAAACGCAAGCGGAACACGGCCTCAACTCCAAAGGCCACACCCACCAAGCGACCGAAGGCCAAGGAAGCTGTCCCCAAAACCCCGACACGCGCCGCAGCGAAGCAGAAGCCGACCAGCAAACAGAAACAAGCTGTCCAGAAACCAGCTGCCAAGAAACCAGTTGCGCAGACCCCAGTTGCGCAGACACCAAATACCCAAAAGCCGGCTGCCCAGACACCAACTACCCAGAAACAAGCTGTTCAAAAACCAGCTGCTAAGAAACCAACTACCCAGAAAACACCTGCCCGAAAACCGGCTTCGCAAGCACCAGCTACTCAGCCACCGGCGGCCCAAAAACCAGCTGCGCAGACACCAGCTACCCAGAAACCAACCGCCCAGAAGGCTCGGGCAGCATCCTTGCCCCCTCGTCCGAACCCACCTACTGGCTCTTCGACCCCTGCTGCTGCAAACACCATCGGCCCTCTGCTGAAGAATCGGTTTGCTATCAAAGCGAAATTTCTCAAAGGGACTAAACTTCAGGCCAGTTCGGCCCAAGTCACATCCAAGAAGGATGATCCCGATTGCTTCATCGAAAAGGTTCAGCCCTCCCCCGCCCCGAAGCGAAGTCTTCCAAGCAAGGCAAAGAAACCACCACCAAAGAAGAGACGAGTCGGTAATTCCAACGCTTCAGTTGCTGTCGCTGATAACCCGCCAAGAGAAGATGATGATTCGGATTGTGAGATCGTCAAGGTTATCAGGACCCCCCAGAAACGAGCTTCATCCGTCACTTTTATCCACGACGAGAATGACGCGGATGGTGAAGATTCCGAAGAAGAGCCCAATGATCGCAAGAAGGCACTCTGCTCGAACAGAGCTGCACCTGCCCGATTGCAACAATCCTCATCCAACCGAGCGCCCGCTAAGGCCAACCCTGTCACACCCAGCCCTGTCAAACCTGTCCCTGCCAAGCCCGACTTCACAAACACACCCGCACCGGGCATCACTTGCGACAGACCCATGGCCGATATGGTCCATGGCATTTTGCCTGAATATTTGGCTGCACCAGCGGGTAATGTTGAGGGGAGAGATGTGTCCGTGGCCGTTGCTCCCGTGGCTTAGGACGCCAGGGATTCTTCGAGAAGCAACCGGACTGCCGCCCGCTCATACGTTGAAACTCGAGGCGACGACTCGGCCGGGGCCAACACCTCGTCGGGCAAAGCGAAGTTGTGCCAAGTAGGGGGATCGCCACCATCTGCTCTAGACAGCTCTATAAAATCACCCACATTTGATGATCGTCCCGCACCATGCAAGTTGCCTAGGGAAGAGCCATCAGACCTTGCCAAAGAGGACTTCTTTGCTATTTTTGGGTTGACCAGCAAGCAGGAAGCGTTGAGCCAAGATGTGCCTGAATCTGAAGAGGAAGATTGCATTGTCAAGAAAGAACCATCGCCTGACCTGAGAGGAGCTAAGAGAGAACCAGCAACTGACATCAGCGATGAAGAATCCCTCCCTCTTTTCAACAGGATCTGGAAGAAAGAAGCTTTGAGCCAAGACGTGTCCGAACCCGAAGAGGAAAATCGGGAGATCAAGCCAGACCCAGATTCCTACTCGGATCATTCGTCCCCACTCTCCTATTGTGGCTCTGGTGAGAGCTCCGGTGACGACTCCGACAACAGCTGTAATGTCAAATCGTCACCCCCGCCCTCTCACCAGCCTCCGACTTCGAGCGCAAGTTTCGGAAGCCCCTTTGGTTACATGAATCGTTCCGAATCTCGGGTTGATTCTCACTTTGAGCTCTCGGACGACCTTGGTACCGAGGAGAATTGCTCAATGCCATCCCCCAAAAACCTGCCAAGCAGCCGAAGCATGGCGTCAAGTGGCTTGAAGAGTATCTTGAAAGCCCCAAAAACATGGCCTTGTCAGCCTCGAAAGTGGAAAAACGGCCGAGGCAACCCGTTTTCATCAATCAGTGTCTCGCCTTTGGCTGAACATGCTGTGTCTTCGCCCAGCGAGAGAATACAGCACACGAAGAAGCAAGCCAAGTCAATCAGAGCTTCAGCTTCCAAGAAGGTGGCCCTAGTGCCTGGGAAGAAGTTCACTACTACCCTGAAACGTCTTGCTTCAAACGTGAAGAAGAGCAAGCCCAAAGCGATGGGAACCTTTGACGCACTCTGGAGCCCTCGTCGCAAGCTCAGTGCCAAGAAGATACATTCTACTCCTGCCAACAGAGGATGGATCTACAAGAGTAAGTACTCACCATGTTTGATCCGAGCAAGTTTTCCCACTGACTGCCCGGGTAGAGAACAGTTTGACACCATTGAAATCAGTCCCACACGACACAAATTCCGACGAGGCAGATGAAACGGATGGAGAGACCAGCAGTATGGACATGGACACCCCTTCGAAGATCAGGATCAAGGTCGACCCCACGGTTCCAGATCCAAAGGAGCAGACGAAGCTCACAGAGGCTACTAAGAGCCTTAATAGTCCCGGAGAACAACACAACCGGATGGTAGACAACATATCTGGTTTCGATGTCCGGGAGTTCAAGCCAGCCGTGATTCGAGATGGAGTCTCAGAGCATGCGATCAAGCCTACAATTGCTCGCCTTGAGAAGAAGATAGCCTCTGGGGAAGTCTTTGCCAACCAAGGCCAGGACAGTGTGTCGCGATACAAATGGACGACGGATTAGAAACTCCCGGTTGCCCGTTCAGATGTGACCTCACGAGCGATGGAAGCAGAACTCCTGCACCGAGGCATCAAGACGGACAGGCAGTACGGCAATTTTTGGTACAACCTCATGATGAGGTACTCTCATCTGGCGGGATCGACTGTGCCGTTGTTTACGATGAAGAAGCAGTCCCTGGATGACTTTGTCGAGGAGAGCATGACAAACCGACGAGACCTGGCGCCAAAGTCGAAGAACTGTGACGAAAACCCAGCCAAACCAGAAGGGGTTGAAGCACTCAAGCTCTGGGGCGCTGGGGAGACGGACAACGAGAGTTCTTCATCAGGGTCCGACAACGAGGAAGACCTGGTTGCGAAGATGCACGCCGTGACGAAGAAGCAGAGGGTTCGGGACGGAGCGGGCAGCAGTCTTGGTAGATGACTGTGGATGGTGATAGGTGCTGATTGCTATGTCATTTCGATGTTGACATTGGGCTGATCCGACGCACGTGATTGTGTACTCTTTTGAGGATTGGTTGATGGCGGGGAACTTGTTAGTAATGCCGCCACGCCATGGCCAGGGTTTGCTTTGTCTTGTGAGACACAATTTTATTCAACAGCAAGGACGCAGGGAGCGTCCTCGGTAGTGGGACATCTTATGTAGAAGAAAGGAGGCGCCAGGCAAATCACACATGGCGTTCAAGGCCGCTGCCCAGACCGACTTTAATATACCTCGGAACCCTGAAACGTGATTCGCTGTCGAGGTTGATTAGCCACGCATATGCGGCCGAGATTACAGGCGACAGGGGTTCGACATTGACGTTGACAGCACGGGCACTGTACGGCGCCGCCCATTCTCAGGCACCATGCACCGTCTTGCCGTGGCCATGCACTGTGCTCACCCCTCCATGTTCCCCTGTGCATGGCTTGACCCGATAAGGCCATGCCACCCGGCGGATGGCGGGCAAAATTGCGGGCAAAATTGTGCGCAAGTCCCCCTCCCGCGTGGGAGCGGTGCGCAGGTACGTACATACCCCGGCCCATCCTGGGTGGCGTGTGCGCGCCATGCCCTTTTCGGGACGTGGCTCCTCCCTGTCTGGGTCTGGACTACGTCGCTCCTTCCCGTTCGCTGGTCGCTGGTCGCCCGTTTTGCTGGGCGGCGCTGGTGGCGCTGGCGGCGCAGGAAGGTGCATGGGACGGACATGGGACGGGCGTTGTGTGTGTGTGTTGGCGCTTTGGCGGTTTCTGCAGTGCTGCGGTTCTGCGGTTCTACGGTTCTGGTTTGCTGGCGCCTCCTTTGCCATCGTCATCAGGCGTTCTCACTCTCGCACTCTTCATCTTCCTTGTTTTTGCCCCCCGATTGAGTTGCTTACTCCCCGACCTGCTTGCTTTCCTACTGCGCTTGGATCCCAATTCTCTCGCTTCTTTGGGTCCTCGATTCTCTCGCTTGCTACAACGTGCATCTTTTAACCACAAAGACCCCATCTCTCGCTCGCTGCTGCGCCTCCCCGTCGTTCGTTAATGGGAGCAACAGCGTCAGCAACAACCGCCCGACTCCTCCGCCAGGCCATTCCATCGTTGATCGATCTCCCCATCTTGCGCTTCCCTTACTACTTTCGCTATAATCACGATTTCATCTCGCTTCAATATCATTCCTATTACGGATCTCCCCTCCCTGACCAGCTCCCGCCCCGAGTCAGACCCTGGCAATCTTGAAACGACTCCTTCATCAACCAGCCCGAGCTCCAGCCCAGCAACAACCTCTGACCCTGCACAGCCCGCTTACGTCCCGCTGAACAAAACAAGACGACACCGCTCAAGACGACTTTACCGATAGACCAGACATATCGACGCACGAGACAACTGCAAACCAGACGACTCCAGACGATCCTTGGGCGAGACGACCACCATCTCTCGTCCTCCCGGCACCGCCATTGTCCTCCTGCCATGCGACAATGATCCGCGCTCACGACCTCGATATCGTCATCCCTAGCCCCGAGTCACCTCCAGGGATGACGGCCTCCAAGAGCTCAAAATCGTCTTCTTTCCAGTCCTTTAGTAGCGATGATGGCAGTGTCCTAGCCGATGTCGGCCACTTTGAAGACATTGGCCTGGATGACGACACCGATACTGTGACCCTCAAGAGCCCATCTGAGGTCAGCATCCGCTCCTTATCCGTCAAGGCGCCCACTGGACGAACCCTCGCAGCCGGCCGAACTGCTTCGAAAGCCCGTCCGCCTTTCCCGGCCCTCCAGACCAATGTCTACGCCTCAAACCCGCGCAGCACCAACCTAAGCGCCCTCACTGAGCCTCTCTCGGCCACTCGCCCCAAGCCCTTGACCAGTCCTTCTACTTCGTCCCTCCCATTTCCGCGGCGGCGAACCCCCAGCCCTGGATACTCGCTCAATCCGAGAGACCCGAGCCGTCCGGCCAAGCCTCGCCGTGGTAGCTGGCAGACGAATCGCGATCGCAAGTCCTTTACCGACCTGGAACGCGAGTGTGACGAAGACGACGGCGATGACATCCCCGACGGTCTGGTCCTGGACAATGTTCCTATCTCTCCCCGCCCCCCGCAGGAGCGTTCGCCCAGCCGGACCAATTCCATATCGCCATCCCCCGACCGAGCCCCCAAAGAACGCGTCCGGAGCGTTGGCAACGGAACGCCGGCTATCGCCCAGGCTCAGGGATCTCTCCGGTCTCCTTCCTGGAAAAGCGATGCTCCCCCTCGCAGCCCTCTCAAGACTCGCGCACACAGCTGGAACGCGGCTCTGGCTGAACTCAATGCTGAAGCCAAAGCTCTGACTGAAAAGCTGGAAGAGCATGCGGATGAGATGGACGAGAGCCAGACCAAACGGCCCAATGGCACCCGACCCAATACTTGGGCCTCGACCCGTCGGAGATCAGTCGACAGCTCCTATGACAAGAGGGAGCGAATTAAGTCGACACCGGAACTTCCGCCTCTCCGAAAGACTAATATCATGATTGACCCTCTTCCCGTTTCAAAGGAGAAGGAGGCTGTCTTGAGCCGCACTCGACCATCCTGGCTTCCACCCAAGGATCCTGCTGAGGAGAAACGACATTTGAGGGAATACCAGAAGATGATGGCTGCTAGCGCCCGATCTGAAGAACGCCGAGAAGCCACCCGCAAAGCAAAGGTTGAGGGACGTGACGTTACCGCAGATAACCTGATGCATATCTGGGAACGAGATGTGATCCCCCGCTGGAACGACGCCATCCGAGAGCGTAGGACGAGAGAGTTGTGGTGGAAGGGTGTTGCGCCTCGAAGCCGAGGAGTCGTATGGTCACGAGCGATTGGCAATGAGCTGGGCCTCAGCGAAACGTCATTTGAAGCAGCACTAGCAAGAGCGAGAGAGGTGGATGCTCGGGTCAAGGACGACAAAGGCGACGCGGACGACGTCAGGAAGGCCAAGTGGTTCCAGGAAATTCGCAAGGATGCTTCCGAGCGGACCTGGAAAGACCTCCGCATCTTCGAGGTTAGCGGACCGCTGAACCAGAGCTTGATTGACGTGCTGAGCGCGTATGCTATGTACCGGAGCGATATTGGCTATGTGTCGGGTTGTAATGTGAGTGTGAACAAATCCTTGGTGATGCATGAAACTAACAATCTCAGACAATCGCTGCCTTGCTACTGCTGAACCTACCAAACCCCGCCGCAGCGTTCATTTCACTCTCCAACGTTCTCAATCGACCCCTACCACTGTCCTTTTATGCATCGGACCCGGGCGCTCAGTCATCGGCTTGCAACTTGGTGCTGCAAACCCTGGCCCTCAAATCCCCCACGTTACACCACCACCTGACGATGAATGTCGACCCGGCAACACTGGAAGCCTACCTTCGCGACATTTTCACCAGCATGTTCACGGCACAGCTTGCCATCGACGAGGCCGCAAGGTTGTGGGATGTATATGTCTTCGAAGGAGACGGTCTCATGGTTCGCGCGGCTGTGGCCTTCTTATTGAGCAGAGAAATGACTCTGCTCGGGACAAAGAACTCAGGGGAAGTGAAGGCGGTCCTCTCAGTGCAGAATGCTAGCGTGCCTTCTGCAAGACCCGCAGGCGAAGTCGGCGCGGAAGACCGATTTATGATCTCGGTCCGCGAGGCTGGCAAGGCCTAGCCAAGTTATGTCTTGGGCAACGGCAGCAAATCTACGACGTTGATTACATAGGTGGACGGTATTTACACTCCTTTGGAGCTGACATGTATATTTTGGTATAGATGGGGACATACGCGACTCCATTTCTCGGCGTTTGATGCAGGGGCGACATCTTGGGAACCTCAACCAGAGGGGCGGCTCTTTTGCGTAAAGGTGTTTGAATGGGAGGAGATGGAACTTAGTTACTTAACTTCGTAATCGTTATTACATCCAGAGAATGGATGGTCACCTATTGAATCAAACTTTAGATTCTACACTCAAACGTGGATTTGAACTTTGAAGTTCTATCATAGACTCTCTCACACATGACAGTCTCAGACGTGGTGGTTGCAGCTGGTAATTATAGACAGGGTGAAACCTTAGATGAGAGTGTCTCAGCCATGTGGCATCATGTCCATTTTGGCAAGGCTCGGTATACGTTAGCTTCGAAGCATGTGAGGGGTACAGGTACTTTGCACGGGTGCCCTGGCAATGGAACATTCCAATTTATGCATTTATTTTTTGTTGATGATGGCAACCAGCCTGTCTCAGACTCACAGTCAGGCGCAAGAAGAGCCCAAGTGCGTCACGTGAGGGACGGCCAGTCTGCACCCCGCCCACTCTTCGTATTGCTCTAGGTAGGCAAACAAGCAGACAAAAAGATCCAACCACCCACCACTCCGTCTTGAAGCATTCTCTCCACCGACTGGGTGAATACCCACCGAGACGGGACACGGGAGACGGAGCCGGACACGGAGCCGGAACCGGTGTCGGAGTCGGAGTCGGAACCGGACACGGCAGACGGGAGACGGGAGAGGGGCCAGCAAAATGCCTTCGGGGTACAAACATGGCGACACCCCTAAAAAGGCCATGGTCCGGGGCACCATCTCCTACCTCGAGTCCCAGGGCCTGCCCGTCAACAAGTCGGCCATCTTCCGACACTTTGATCTGTCCCGCTCTCAGGGCTACGCTGCGCTGAACATCCCGGCCTCGAAACGCAATGATCCGGAGTGGGAGGAGACGCGCGGGAGGCCCAGCAAGATCTCCGAGGACGACCAGCAGAAGATGGAGAACATCCTGTGGGACGAGCGCTACGAGACGGTCAACCTGAACTGGAGCGGCCTGGCCAAGGAGGCCGGCGTCCAGATGGAGTGCAACCCGCGCACGCTGCACCGCACCATGGGCACCCTCAGCTACCGCAGATGCCTGGGCTGCGCGCGCTGCTGGGTGCACAAGAAGGCTCGCGAGAAGCGCACCGAGTACGCCCGCCGCATGCTCGACGCGTACCCGCAGCCGCAGGACTGGCGCTTCGTGCGCTTCAGCGGCGAGCTGCACTTCGGCTTCGGCCTGGACGGCAAGATGCGCCTCCTCCCCAGGGCCGGCGAGAAGTTCTGCGCTACCTGCGCGCCGCAGCCCGACGCCAACTGGCCGCGCGACGTGAAGAAGGCGCATGTCTGGGCGGCCGTGGGTTACGGCTTCAAGAGCGAACTGGTCTTCTACGACGAGACGACGAACCCCAACTGCATGGGCGTCATGACCATGCCCGAGTACCGCGACAAGGTACTCGACAAGGTGGTCAAGCCGTGGATCGCCGACCTCGGGCCGCAGGCCTTCATCCTGGAGGAGGACGCCGACTCGTTCGCCCACGGCAGCGCCAGCAAGGTGAACCTGGCGCAGCAGTGGAAGGAGGACAACGCCCTGCGGTGCTACTTCAACTGCGGCGAGAGCCCGGACCTGAGCCCGCTCGACTCGCTCTGGCCGGCCAAGAAGCAGTGGACGGCCGACGCGCCCAAGGACTGGGAGGACGACACGCTGCGCCAGCTGGTGCGCGACGCCTGGGCCGGCATCGACCAGGAGCGCATCAACATGTGGGTGGACTTTATGCCCCAGCGCCTGAGGCAGGTTGTCGACACCGAGGGCAGGCTGGTGCCGTGGTGAGCCGATGGGGTTCGCTTCGCTATGATTGAATGAAGATTCGGGAGTCACGGACGTTCTGGGAGTTGTGGTTCCGGTTAGCTTTGGCGTTGAGGGTGGGAGCTTTCGTGTTGCAGGTGCGTGATTGATTTTTGGCTGTGTTGTTGTAGTATATCTTCTCTTCTTCCTCCAGACACTGGACTTGTTCACCTTGTTTACTTATTTTCATAGCAGCATACAATACTTTGACGGAGTCAGATTTTGATTCCGTATCTTGGCTCGGTTTCTACTGCAGTATGTGAACGGAGTTTGCGCTTATCTTGGTTGCTGTGTGTCTTCACATTGCCGTCTGACCTTCACTTCAAGGATTGATCACACTAGTACTCACCTTCTCAATTCTCAATACTCTCGAAGAGCCTCAGATACTATTCCATCAGCTACAAATACCATCATCTCTCTTCTGTCTGAATAATTGGAGAATGCCTACCCCGTTCACTGACGCTGAGAATGAGCCGAGTTGACCCTTGATCTGCTCGCGCTACCATACCCGCAAAGTATAAGACCCTCATGATAAATATGTCACTTAGGTATATCCTCAATCTCACTGTAGTGGTCCCTAATAAACACACCCTGTGCACGATTGAATTGAGGAGCGATACGAAAGAGTTGAGCGGCCTTATCATACAGCACACACTCAAACTTCACATAATTCTCACCTTCACCTCAGATGAACCAACTGTCAGACACGGAGAACTCATAACCAAGCTAGTGCAGCTAGCTGGCTGCAGCCGAGAGAAACGGTCCTTGATTCATTGCTCCAAAAAGCCGACGCGGCCCTACCCGTTTCTCTGCATCTCGAAATTCCTGCTTCTCACTCTTAGATTCACAGCTCGCTTCTGGCTTCGACCTTTTGCAGCGCAAGTCTATGACTTGTTACGGTCGGACAGGATGAAGACTCCTCATCTATCTAGCAAGTCGAGACACGGACGCATACGGCAATCCTCGCACCATCATCGCTTTCAGGATTCACTGAACTCGCCATCGCCAAGGCCCTCGACAAAGGACCGAGGGCCGTCCATCGTATCGTGGATTAATCGCCGCCGTGCTTTGACGAACAAGCACTATGAGATAGAACCGCTACGGCCGGTGGCTTCGAGCGTACCGCTTCGCGCCCATGTCTCGCCCAGCAAAACCGGAGAGGGTTCCATGACGCGTTTCGTCGAGGTTCCTGACGACTGTCTTCCGCACGCCCAGAGCAGACAAGCTCCATCCCAGAGCCAACATGGCACCAGAGGAACAGGAGCTCACGACGATTCTTTGACGCGTTCTCAGGGTAACTACCGAGCCCCTTCACTGAGACGCGGCAGCGGTATGGTTGTCGAAACCCCGAGAGCGATGCGAAAGGCCATTGGGGAAAAGAGGAAGAATGGAGAATGGTCAGCGAACTCAACTCAGGCCCCAGCAATGGTCCCAACGCCTTCCAACTCCCGCGATGCCTCCAAGGAGTCGAAGGAACTTGAGAAAGAACCCCTTGCAAAGATCACAGATGTACGTGCAATGTATAGACCTCCAAGCTTCAATCGCTAACAAGGCTCCTAGTGGGGAAACGCTCCGCATCGGCCTCAACGAGGAGATGTCCCACCTTTAGTTGTGCACCAGCCGATATCTGTCGAGGGATCCCCAAAGTGTCAACTGTCGAATCTTGAACGAACTCGCATTCTCAACATATGTGTAAGTTCACAGAAAGACTACCTCGGTCTGCAGCCGGTCATGAACCACACAGAGGAAGACTTCTGGCGAGCTATCATGCAACGGATCGAACCCACTTCTCGGGACAAGTTCTCCGACTGGAAGCACCTGAGAACCAACACGAATTCATGGTGCGACGGACGCCGAAAAGAACTCAGAGAGGGCGCCCTACCTCCGCCACGCGACGTGCGCCGAGAGCTCGACATCGCCATTGATGGATGGAACAAGGTCTGGGTTCAGCGGTTCACTACCCTGCACAAGGGGTATTTCGAGGCTGCCATGTGGGCCGCAGTAGAAAGCAAGGTACTCTCGTTTGTGCAAGAGGAGCTCTACGACTGGATCAACAGGGTTTTGGCGGAGCGCAGGGATGCCATCGAAACGCGGAGCCGAACTCGACTGCTCCGGGAGAACAGTAGTCACGAGGACTACAAGAAGACATTTGGGCTCTTGCACGACAAGGTCAAGTCGGGCGGCCGCGCCGCCTTTGAGATCCGGGAGTCCGAGGCCATCATGTCCCTGATGGTTGACATCCAGCCAGGTTTGGAGAAGATCATTCGGAAGCACATGAAACACAACGACATCAACAGCGAGGCTGCCCAAAAGTCCACCTCAGACTCAGATGACAATGAAAGCGAGGTTGGCCTAAACCGGGACGACGTGGTTTTGGCCTCCATCGAATCTAGTACCCCGGAGCTATCTCCTCGAATCCTACAGCTGCTCCAGAGTTATAAGGGAAAGTATCGGGAAGCGCTACGAGAGAAGGAAGAAAAGAAGCAGGAGAAACTTCAAGTCGACGAGACACCCGATCGGCCAACCAAGAAACGAAAGATTGGCCGAGAGCCCAAGCAGACGCCTGCGGCCAGCAGCTCTCAGAAACTTCATGCGGAAACCCAGGCAGCTAAGAGTCCTGAATCAACTTCGAGCTCGTTCTCATTCTTGCCATTGAGCGACCTTATGGACCGCGATCTAACCGTGAGAGGAGCAACGCTTAGTTCTCCCCTCAAAGGTCGATCCACGACAACTGCTATTGTGTCGAATGTCGAATCTCTGGCTCGTAAAGAGGGCGAACGCATGTCCCCGTCTGGAACGTCGAAGAAGTCGAAATCGAAGTCGGGAAAGTCGAGCTACGACGCCACAGTTGCTTTATCTCCGGCTGCCAATAAGGGCGAACGCATGTCACCGTCTGGAATGTCGAAGAAGTCGAAGTCTGGGAAGTCGAGCCATGGCACTGCAGTTGCTTCATTTCTGGTTGGCAATAAGGGCGAACGCACATCACCTTCTGAAACATCGAAGAAGTTGAGGTCGGGAAAATCGAGCCATGACACTGCAGTTGCTTCGTCTCTGGTTGGCAATGAGGGCGAGCCTAAAACATCTTCTGGAAAAGCGAAGACGTCGAGGCATGAAACGCCACTACCGGAACGGATGGTCTCAGCACCGACCCCGAGAGACTCTGGATTGACAGAGACACCAGCCCAGTCACATCAGCAGCATGTATTCGCGATTCCTCACCGTCCCAACCAAGGGAATCCAAGTGGACAAAGCGAATCCCCGCCCCTCTGGCACAAGAAGAGCAAGAGACGGTATGGGAACAACAGCCCACAGAACCAACAAAATTGGACCGGCAGTTCGAGCTCGCGCAACTTACAGCCGGCACATCGGGGCGGGACGGGTCAGCCGGAGGATAGAAATACTGAATTCCGAACCCAGACCGAGTCTCCACTGCGGTTTCGGGAGAGCACAGCTGACTTTCAGGCCATGGCGCCGAGAGCACGCGAAGACATGCTATTCCGAGCAATCAAGACGTTCATGCACGGAGAACGTCGCGAATAGAGCGGGGGTTTGGCTTGGGCGTGGGACGTTGTGGGATGTTGGCCGTTGCTGTTGCATCTACAGCAGGTTTGGGAGGACGGGAATGGGTGGATTGATGGATGCGTTTGCGGGAACATGGAACGATCTGCTCTCTGGGATTGTTTGAAGTACGAATACGGCTTGTTGGTTTGTCTCTCTTGGTTTCTAATGCTGCCTCGCTGGTTTGCCCCAACAAAAGGCTCTCGAGAAGTCCCGAGATGAGCAAGGAATGTCGGTCCCGGCGGTTGAAGTCCCGAGATGAGCAGGGAAGGTCGGTCCCGGGCGGTTGACGAGGAACCTAGCATGACGTTGCGAGGAGTGGCTATTTTCTGAGATGTAAGATAATGGACCAATACGATAGAAGACAAAGTTCTAAAAGGGAGTGAAAACAATCACATTCTCTGTGTTGTTGGGAGTTGTCGAACCACCATGACCTGACCCGGAAGGCGGCTCTGCGAGAGACGGCCGGACAGGGTGGATCACGGACCGCCGCAGCGGAGGCAGGAGGAGCAAGCAAGGCAGGAGCTGCCAGCGACCGGCTACTTATCGAGAGGGCTGCTGGGGGTTGGGAGCGGAGCTGTCTGGAGCTGTCTGAGCTGGGGCACACGTGGGGCCCAAAGAAGAAGCAGCACCTGGGGAGACGGCGCAGACAGGCTCGTGGCGGGACAGGAAGGAGACAGGGGAGGAACCAGGGAAGGAACCAGGGAAGGAACCTCTTGTGAGCACAGACAGCTGAGGCGGACAAGACGACCCACGAAAGGGCCCGCCGATTCCCCATGGCCAACCAATACCTTAGCCAGTGCTTTTGAATGATAAGACTGATAAGACTGGTACGAACCTTCTCCGTAATAAGGTCCTCTTAGCTGACAGGCGTCGCAACTCTGTTCCACCCGCCGTGTCGCCTGGAGAATTAGGAGACAGTGTCCTGAGTAGTGTGCGCGGCTGGCGTACTGTGCAGCCGGAAGCGCCTTGACACGATGCGGGACGGCTCTGAATAGTCGGGAAGCGGTATGCAACACAGTGCATGCAGCGGCCTAGACTGTATCAGACGCCCATCTTGCCATCGAAAGGCCAAAAGTCGGAAGCGCTGAAAGGGACCCCCACCAAGGAGCCGCCAGCCAGCTTTCGAACCCTTGGGCCGTGGACGCCAAGCCCAGGGCAGGGGGCCCCGCTCAACAAAATTCCCAACAGAAAAAAAAAAAAAAAAAAAGTCGGAGGAACTGCAGGCGAATCTCTGGACCCTGACGGAAGGTCCCCGATCTGGACTGCCCTGGAGGTAGGTACGTACCCGCCTATTCCCCCCTCCCCCTCGCCCCCCACATTGGCCAAGTCCCCAAACTTCCGTGGTTTTTGTAGAGAGAGCCGACGCGGTACCAAGATATCATTGCACGCTTGTGTTGACCACCCAGAACAGGTAAGTTAGAGATCAGGCACCGGGTCCCTCCAATTGATGGAAAAGCGAAAAATGCGCCTCGGCATTTCCGTTCTTTGACATGTGGTCGCATTGCTGCAGCACCCCCTCCCTCCTTGATCGACTGTGCTTGCTGTCCCGCATTTTGCCTGTGCTTCAATGGCCGTCATGATACCACATCCTCGCTGCTGGGAGGCAGCCATGTGGCCATGGAAGTGCAACCTCATCCTCCAACGAGAGGACCGCATGACGGAGGGATGCAACGACGGGCGCCTCACAGTAATGTTATCACAGGCTCCAGCGGCATTTTCAACCCGAGGTTCGTCGCCTTCGCCGTCGCCTGCGCCTCTGATGATTCAATGCCCGCCCACATGGGATTGTGATGCGTGCGCCTTGTGGAATCTTATCCATCAGCCATCCCTTGCTTATCAGAGGACGGCGAACCACCAGCTCCAACCTACAGGACGCCACAAGAGCACAGACGGCTTCATCACGAGGCCCCCTCGCTGTGTCTCGGTCGTCCAAGTCGAATTGCCCGGTGAGCCAATCGACACAGGTGCAATTCGCCTCTGTCATGAAGACCGATGAAGGACCCCGTCCCCCTCACTTCCATGGCTTGGGGCTTGCAAGTTGGGGCCTTCGGACATGGGGCCTGGATGGGCTTGGGCCTCTCGTCCCGCATGGCCCACGTCTCCGATTTGCCCCGTGGCTGTCGAACGAGGTGATTCACATGTCGATGATCTCCAGCCCTAGCCCAGCAAGCAGGCGACTCAGGACCACTTGGCAGCCAGGCCCAAGCCAACTGGAGCCGCCCCCGCCCAAGACACGCAGACCGGCCGCCCTCTAGCTGAAGGCACGTCGTAGTAAGGGGTTGGTGCCGGCCCAATCTCGTACGCTACCGCCATCCCGCCTGGCCATTGCTCTGCCGCTGTGGCATACTATGTACCCAGTTATCCACACGGGAAGTGTAAGAGAGCAGGCGGTGAGGCCTCTGGGGGTGGTTGTTGAAAGCTGACGGGACGGAATGCAGCTGATGAGCGCCATGTTTGCGAGAGGGGGACGTGATGTGCAAGTACAGTACTGGATAGTACATGAGCCACAACGATGCATCACAGACGCCCAGCCAGCCAAGGCAGTGCCGTGCAGGATCGAGGTCCCTAGACTTCCCTGGTCGGTTGTTCTTGTTGGCGCCGTGGCGGGGAACTCCTCGACAATGTGCTTGAGCATCGTGCCACTTGCGACCTGTTTGTTGGTGCTGTCCAGGGAGCGAAGAGGGGTGTAAGCCGTGCCCGCGCTCGGCATCTACACGGGTCGGGGGTGGGAAAGAAGCGGTGCCGCGAACAACGAACGACTGAGCGAGAATACGAATACTGGCATTGGACAGACGGGGGCGGTACCCGTACATGTAGAAGCAAACCCGGGATCCTATCTGGGTCCCGGGGATTCATCATTCCTGGCATCAAGACGTTGAGTGGGGCGGCGAGAGAGGCAACTTTGGCGAGTCGAGTAGAGCACGGTACGAATACCTACCTCTCATGTAAAAGCCTTTCGTTGTTTGTCCCGTCTCCGCCACTCCGCAGGGCTCATCGTCCTTGCTGTGAGACATCCCCGGCCTCCCCGTCAGCGGGCTTGGTCACGTACTGGCCGGATAGCATTACCGGTGCGATGCAGCAGCAAGCCAGAGCGAGCAGCTGTAAATCCCATTGCCACCCTCCCAGGACCCAGGCCAAGACCAAGGCCAAGGGAATCCGTTTTCTAGCGCCGCGTCGGGGTTTTTTCCCTTCCTTTGCGGGTGGTGGTGGTGGTGGCACATCGTTAGGTGGTTCCGGAAGGTGTCTTCCTTTCGAGCGGCGTGTACTTCGCAGTGGTGGATACACCCCCCTGGCGATTTTGATGCGTGTCGGCCTCCCAGAAAGAAGACAGAACATCAAGGTTGATCATCAACCACTTCCGGCGCATGGTTCTCTCCCTGGCCAATTCGAAACCTGCAGCGTCCTGCTGGGTTGCTTGGTCCCTTGTCTCGGTCTCGGGTCGCTGGGGGTGTGGTTTTCGTACCTGGAGGTGTCGATTGTGCAGCGTGCACTGTTGCGTCGTCCCACACCTGCTGCCGGCTGGCTGCTGGGCGTCCGCTGTGCCCGCTGTCGCCGCAGTGGCCGCTGTCCACTGTCCTGTTCCCCGGCGCCCTGGCCTGGGCTCCCTGGCTCCACGGCCACCCCCAACAAAACATTGCCGAGCGAAATCCCATAATAGCTCCCGCACTCCACCTCAAACAAGTTAAACAGCCTCCCCTTCCCCTTCCACCTCCCACCCCGTTGTCGCTCTCCTTTCTTCTCTCCTCTGCTTGACCTCTCTCCCCAAGGACCAATTGGCTCGAGTCCGCGTCTCATCGGTCAATACTCGCCGCAACTCTCCTCCTCCCCCTTCCCCCCACCATAATGGCCTCCGTCTCGACCTCGGCCGCGCCCCGGCAGAAGCCTGCCCAGCGCCGGAACGCTCCCACGGCCTCTGCCACCGACTCCGAGGCCTCGGCTGCCGTTTCTCCTTCGGAGTCTCCCCAGCACTCGGCCTCGTCCACCTCGCTCTCCTCGCTCGCCTCCGAGGCCGAGGCCGCCCCCAAGAAGGCCGACAGCAACTACGGCCGTCTGTTCGACACGTACGGCAACGAGTTCACTCCCCCCGACTTCACCATCAAGGACATCTACGATGCCATCCCCAAGCACTGCTTCAAGCGCTCCGCCTTCAAGGGCTACCTCTACATCCTCCGCGACGCCATCCTCCTGGCCACCACCTTCACCATCTACTACAACTTCGTCACCCCCGAGTACATCCCCTCTAAGCCCGTCCGCGCCGGCCTCTGGGCCCTGTACACGGTCCTCCAGGGTCTCTTCGGCACCGGTCTGTGGGTCATTGCCCACGAGTGCGGCCACGGCGCCTTCTCCGACTCCACCCTCGTCAACGATGTGACCGGCTGGGTCCTGCACTCGTCGCTCCTCGTCCCCTACTTCAGCTGGCAAATCTCCCACCGCAAGCACCACAAGGCCACTGGCAACATGGAGCGCGACATGGTCTTCGTTCCCCGAACCCGCGAGCAGCAGGCCTCCCGCCTCGGCAAGTTCGTCCACGAGCTGTCTGAGCTGACCGAGGAGACCCCCCTCTTCACCCTCCTGATGCTCGTCATGCAGCAGCTCGTCGGCTGGCCCAACTACCTCATGACCAACGTCACCGGCCACAACTACCATGAGCGTCAGCGCGAGGGCCGTGGCAAGGGCAAGAAGAACGGTCTCGGCGGTGGTGTCAACCACTTCGATCCCCGCAGCCCCCTGTATGAGAACCGCGATGCCAAGCTCATTGTCTTGAGCGACATCGGTATCGGTATCACCATTGCCGGCCTTGTCTACCTCACCAAGACCTTCGGCCTGAACAACATGCTCGTCTGGTACTTCCTTCCCTACCTCTGGGTCAACCACTGGCTCGGTAAGTTTGAATCTGTTCCACTGGGATCATCCTCAATATGAAATGTGCGTCCTTGCTGACTTGTGCAACCTAGTTGCCATCACCTTCCTTCAGCACACCGACCCTACCCTGCCTCACTACACCGGTGACGAGTGGAACTTCGTCCGTGGCGCCGCTGCCACCATCGACCGCGAGATGGGTTTCATCGGCCGACACCTTCTCCACGGCATCATCGAGACCCACGTCCTGCACCACTACGTCAGCTCCATTCCCTTCTACAACGCCGACGAGGCCACCGACGCCATCCGTCCCGTTATGGGCAAGCACTACCGTGCTGACGTCAAGGACGGCCCCGTTGGCTTCATCCGGGCCATGTTCAACAGCGCCCGCATGTGCCAGTGGGTCGAGCCCAGCGCCGAGGCCGAGGGCGCCGGCAAGGGCATTCTCTTCTTCCGCAACCGCAACGGCCTGGGCACCAAGCCCGCCGTCTTGAAGAAGGTGGAGTAAACACCCTCACTAGAGGTGATGAATGAGTGGACGGTATTTTGCAGTGTTGTCAGCGTTGATTGTTCCGTTTGGTCAAGGGAATCGGTTGGGTCAAGCGAGGCCGGTCTCGCCATCGTGAATGCACACGGCGAATGCATGCGATGATCTTCTGCCAGGATCCCGCGGGACAAGGGGAGAGAAAGAATCAAAGAGAGAACAGGATGGATGAAAATCTCGACAAGAATCAAGACACGATTAGATGATAGAGCAGATAGATGGACCTGACGGAATCCAAACTTCTTCGACCAACAATCGCGTCCTTACGCGCTTGCGCTCTTGTCTAGTGGTGCCTGAGAATGTTGATGTCTGAGGGAAAGAGGGGATCGTGAAAAATGGTGCGAGGATCGAGTCTCTGTATTAGCCCGCCCACGGAAGATCCGGAGCTAGAAATATCGGATCGGCTCCTAATGCGGGGAACATGGCCGTGCGTCTCCACGCCGTGTCCCACCAACCACCCGCCAAGACTTTTGTGTAACACGGAGCATTTCTTCTTCGTTGTCGACAACGTCGCTAACATGTATCGGTAATGAGAGGATGACGCCTCAATGAGACCTACGTCATAATGACTATATGTATTAATTGGTGGCATTCTTCAGATTTGTGGCTGTACTTGGACGGCGGAATTATCAGCCCACCCGGGTTCCGAAAATTGCACCTCTTGAACCACAGATAACAAGAACCCCTCGCCCGACCATTACTCTCGAAATGAGTGGTGACGATGTTGTTAGTGCTGCGTAACCATGCTGATATGATTCGGCATGATGAAAATGAGACTGGAGTTCACGGGGGCTAATTGCAAGACACTCTCTGTGATTTCCTGTCCCATTCCGCTTCCATTTATGCTCTTCTCCTTATTTCACCAACGCGTGAGACCAAATGTGGTAGGGAAACACGGTCAGGAAGAATTTGACCTGATGGCTTTATCCGCAGTCCAAGTGTATGCCAAGCTGACCCTCTCCACAGAGTCAAGCTGACCCTCTCCACAGAGTCAAGCTGACCCTCTCCACAGAGTTAAGCTGACCCTCTCTATAGAGTTAAGCTGACCCTCTCTATAGAGTCAAGTTGACCTCCCCCCCGGTTAAACTAGACACTGCCCCACAATATTGAAGACCTGACCTATGATGTTACGATCCGCCTCGCCAACGGGACCCACTAGTAGGTGGTAATATCTTCGCTTGATGAGCACACGCTCTTGAAAACCCAGTCCTCTACACCTCACTCTCTAATGCATTGTTAATGTATTAATAATCGATTCTGAATCGATTCCGAATCATTTCTCACCAACCATGGATTTTCAATGGGGAGATTCCCCCCGGTGCATTCAACTCCACAGTATAGAGGTGGTAATCCCGAGCGAATTCTTGAGCAATTGGAATTCACACCACTTCCACCTATTTGGGGCAACTCTGACACAGCCGATGTCAATACAGAGCAAGATTTTGAAGAGCTCGATGGAAAAGTGAATTCAGTTTCAGTAAGTGGTCATTTCTGTGAAGTGATTCTGAATCGATTCTAACCTATTCAGCTTACAGGTGATGTAACTGTTGATACTGAAGTACGTGATACCCGAACTGGGTGGACTCTAGTATCAGCACCCCTCCCATCAGTCCCAACAAAGAACTTTTCAATGGAGAATGTGTTATTCGTAGATACCCTTCTCTACGCCCCGCAGATACCCGAATATCCAAAAAGCTCGATGAAAGGGATCGCTTATATCATTCCTGTTGAAGCACTTAATGCTGATGAGGTGAAAAGGCCATGGAACTCGGTAAGTTTATTTCGAAACCCCCATAATTTATTCAGGATTGATCCGGAATCGATTTAGGTTCAATATTGCCTTTCTCGTAAACACCCTCCTTCGGTAACATCTACTGCGTTACTTCATGACGTGCGTTGTCATCGCACAATATTTACCTGCACCGGAGGGAAAGGTTGCGAATTTGTTCGAGATCGATGGCACCATTTCGAGGCAACAGAAGATATCTTCAATGAGATGGCTGCAATTCGCAAGGACCTCTCTGAACCAACTCTGCAGCGACAAGCCCACAGGTATGAAGCGGTTCAGCATTTACGAATCGATGACTGATCCGTCCTTCAGTTTCTTTCAAGCCTGCTTGGAGAGATTCCGGTCATATTCCTGTACTCACAAGCGACCAACGTGCAAATTGGAGGTATTCTCTAGCGACAGTGAGGTAAGAGTCAGCCAATTTTAATCTGTCTCAAAGTTAATCGGCTTTATATTAGGATTCCACCGACAAGCCGTGGTTCATCCAATGTGTCAATTTCCAAGAACCGAATGAGAACCACCTCGGCTCTCTTGTTCCAACTGAATTCAACCCTTTCAAATCTGAAATTGAAAGGATTATTCAGGGGCTTGGTTCAGTGTCCACACAGAGTTGCCATTTGATGGATTCGAACCGACGGAAAACAAAGATTTGTGGTAAGTATTCACCCATTCAGAGCCAACCCAGAGTAGAGTTGCAGCTAAACCCTAACTTACTGCCCAGGTGAAAACCACCTTGGCAAAGCCGGTAACATCATCCAGTTCAAATGTGATGTTACTTGGGTTTTCTATACTCCAATGGATGGTCAATTGAGCCCGATTATCATGGTTTCTCATGGAAAGCACACGCACCCGCCAATTCCTCCAACAAAGACCCCTGTTGCAGTTGGGAATCAGTTGATTAAGCTTATCAACCAATCTCAGAAGGGGTTGAGATATCTAGGTAAACAACCCACTGTTCATTGCAAATTAATGGCTAATTTCAAAAGTACCACATCTTGCTTCTCCTGGCCTCCAAGCATTTTGTCAGATGTACAATCACCAGCGGACTAATCAGGTTTACAAAAGCCTAACTCGTATGGATCGAATCCAGGCTGTTTTCCAGAAAAAGCGAGCGCTTGCCTTTCCTAATGCCATCAGTCAAATGTCGATACTTCTTGAACATCGAGACAAGATGATAGATGAGGTAAGCAATAACACATTAATTCTGAATCGATTAAATACTAAGTAAAAAGTATATCCAATATGCCGATGATGATGGCAAGCGCTTTATTGCTATTTGTTTTCACAACGAGCAAGTAAAGCTATTTCGCCACTCCGAGTTTCATTCGTTTGAGATTACTACCAATTACAATCCTCGTCCTGGTGCAAAGGACGTGGAAGTAATCTGGAGCTGGTACAGCCGAGTTACCAAACGAGGTAAGATCTTCTATTCGATGCTACTTCGGAGTCCGACCTAATATAATTTCAGCGCTCCCTCTTGTTCGAGTCATCTCGAACAATACATCACCTGAGATGTATACCTTCATGTATGAAAAGGTATTTGAGATCTGTAAATCAGATTTTAATATCGAGCTCCAATGGAAGCATCTGCAGAAGACTGGTCTAGTTGGAATAACTATCAATCAAGATTGGAAGAATTTGGTTGGTAAGTAATGTTGTTTTGCAGGGGATAGACTAGTTACTAATTTCTTAGGGTTTGGCAACTATCTGTCAAAATTTGTTGATCCTGAGCATCACGACTGGATCTGGCAAGTGGAGCGGTGTGTGCGATTTTGCAACGTTTTCTTCCAGCTTGAAGTAGAGTCTTATTGCACCTCCGATCGTAGCGAGGGCTCCAGGTATGCAACAATGCTCTCTATCTTGGATGCTCAGTCACAGGCAGACTATCTTGATCTGGTCACCCTCCTGGAAGGTAAGTAAGCTTAAACAACCTAGTGAAGTCAATACTGACAAGCATAGACGAGCCTGACCTTTACGACTGGGCCCTACATAAGTGTCATAGCGCAATTCGGTCTGGCTTGAACCAAGCTTGTAGCAGTATAAGCGCAGAGGATTGGGAATTATTCTGTGGGCATACTAACACCGTTGAAATGCTGCACGAAAGCGTTTACAAGTGGACTGGGAGCATGGATCCACTTGAGGTCTGCATCAACTGGTAAGTGATTCAGAGGCATTCTTATTAGAGTCTAACATCTATTAGGGGCAGAAATCATGATAGGACATGCCTATTAACCGACCAAACCTACAAGGACCCAAGTATCCTAGCGTATAATGGCAATCGGTCGCTTCCAATCCGAGATGCAGGTCATAATGATGGAATTCATCATCATCGGAGCGAGGCATCTCAGGATCGATCCTGGCCTAATCCACCTAATCCGATGCAACATCAAGCTGATACTCTTGGTACACCTTTTCAAGCATCGTCCGACATAAGAGGGGGACCAAGTCGGTCACAGAGCCAGGGTGTCAAGCGAACCCGAACGGGAAATCAAACTAAGTACGCATTCTGTATCAACCCAGGAGTAATCCCTAATATATTACAGTCAACCAACATTACGACATCAAACTGCCCAACAAGCCATCGATGCCGCAATGCGAGCGGAAGAAGAAGCGACGAGACACCGTACAAGAATGCAAATGAATACGGAGACGCCGCTAATACCTCCGATTGAGTTAGATGATGTGATGAGAGAGCTTGCCGGGGCGGAAAGAGACATGGAGCTGGAACGAATAGATCACCAGTTTCGGGGAGATGAAACGGGTAGGCACCTTGCAAGGTTGCACGTGTATATGGACATGGAGAGAAAGGGGCTTCCGTTTGACTCAGATGAAGCGGAGAGAGAGTTGGCAAGAGTGGAAAGCGATATGGAGATGAGGCCAATGGAGTTTGCAAGAGCGCAAAGAGATGTGGAGATAAGGCCAATGGAGCGTCGGGTTGAGGAAGACGAGGGAGTCCTTGCAAGACGGCAAAGGCGGGTAGATTTGGAGCGAATGGAGCTTGAGCTTGAGCAAGAGAAGTTTGAGCTTGAGGAGGCGAGGCTTGAGATTGAGAAAGAGAGGCTTGATATTGAGAAAGAGAGGCTTGACATCGAGAGAAGGATCTCGGAAATAGAAAAAAGGCGGGATTTACTGCGGGAGCGACGGGCGTGAACTTTGTTGTAGGTTGGGAATAATGGATATCAGCTAGACACCGTGTGTAATTTGAACCGATGCGGAATGTCTCCAGAAGTAATCCCCTTCGTGGGTTCACGGCGGGAAACAGAAGACCGATTTACGAGGAGAGTGATGTTTTTTTCCAGTACAGAAACTGATTTCTTTCAGGAGTACCAATTGTTGGGCCGATGTACCTTTTTTCACTCTGGATCTATTCAATCCACGATATGAAACGTACAAAACCACCTTGCCTTATAATCCATAACAGCGAGGAGCCGGTGCAGTATGGGAAGCAACTTTGTTGGAATGGTGAGCATTCTGGAGTATCTGAATTAAACAGAAATTGTCGAGCCATTGGGAAAATTGCTTGGCCTCCATTCGTCGAAAAACAAATCCCAAACCTTCTCATCTGTTGCTCGCAGCAGTTCCACAAGGAAAACTAGTCCCTTTGCTTGCCCAAGAAGGAACTAGAAAGCCAGAGACAATCAGTTTTGATCAAAACTGAGCCCGACGCGGGAGTCGTTAGACTAGTCATTACAATAAACCTCTTAAACTTGCAAGCGCGGCTCTTAGGATAGATAATGGGTATATTGAGCCGGCGTTCCGTCTCAAGTCCGTGAACTTGGATTTTCGGCCACCTATGAGACTGAACCTTTAGCATCTGTAATTCTGAGCGGGATGTTTCAATCACTACCCTGTGTCCCTAGGGTTAGGGGCTTAAGGAAGTCGGGTCCCTGAAGCAAGGATCAGAGTCAAGTCATGGCGAGGTACCAGGAGGTAGATGGATCGTGATGTAGGCTGTTGCTAAAATATGATCATTTTGCGCAAAACTTGAGCCTTTGGCTAGATATCCTCTCATACTTGCAAGCGAATCTCTGTTGGGGGGTCGGTGACTGGCCGGGCCGAGTTCCCGCCCTGGCAAGCAGTAAAATATTTTTCTTGGTGACAGTCTGTCCGGCCGCAACGAGGTTGGTGGCGGACAGAGATGGGAGTGAGAACGTCTTCTCTAGGTGAATTGCCGGTCGATTATCAGCCCTCTGTCCGTTAGGGTTCTCTTCTTCGAACTCGACGTCTCGAATAGTCATCTTCTCGGGACTGACTTTGTAGAATCCATCGGTAGTTCCGTTATACAGATTTGCGAACCAAAGCGTGTTGATGACCGGCGCCATAGTAGCAAACTGCCATGGCCTCTGCGCCAGGAAATCAGGGAGTGGCCTTAAGATTGAGAGGGCAAACCGGGAATAAGGGTAATCCGGACTGACTCCTTGAAGGAGCACCATCAGAATGTGGAACTTAGTCACGGAATGAGCAATATTGTCGTCAGCTGACAGATATAAGACAAACATCTAGTGGTCATCGCCGTCGCCTTTGGGGTAGTTGCATCGCATGTGGCCCCACTCCGAACATTCATGCCTTCCAGCACGACTCGGTCTAGAGGCCCGAGAAAGAACTCGACCGCTAGCGAGGAAACGGAAGCGATCTGTCTTCGTAGATACTAGTCCAACGTCTACCGTGTAACCAGTCCCGTTTAAGTCAATCATGCCCCAAATCAGCTCCATGACAGCCAAGGCGACGATTTTGACAATGGGAAGGACTTCATAGAAGATAATGTTTCTAAAGACTGATATTTAGTATTTATTTTTTTATAGTAATAACATTTTATTTTATTTATTAGGTGGAATTTAATATGAACAACAGAAATTTAGTACTGCCTTTAACTGCCTTATAAATAAGGCAGATAGGTACCTTAGACAAGCTGATGCTTTAGTAAAGAAGCTTGTTGTGTGCGAATAGCAATACTCCTTGTAAAATAAGGCCCTGTGGCGTTATCAGACCACCCCTGCTAGTCGATGACTCTTCCGCGAAGGCATGTTGCTTCGTAATTTCCGGGAAGTATGTCTTCCGAGTTCCCTTAGGTAGGCTCAGTATGAGTTTATTTTGAGTTGACGCGAGCAAAGGCTGACTACTTTGGGACATGGGGGCCAAATTATCAAAGTGACGACCGGTTCTCGTTGCCGGCTGTACTATTCTTGGGTTGGTGACGCTTCTGGCCTAGGGTGCTCCTGTCAATCCCGTGGTGCATAGGTTACCGAGTTAGTCTTGGCCGGCGGCGATCCAAGTTGCGAGCTGAGTTTGCTGATCGCCGTTAGCATTCGTGCGGGGAGTTCGCACACTCGGACAGAGAGACTTTGTAACCGTTGATGCCATGCCATAGAGAAGCATCGCCACATGAGTAAAGTTCGATGAGAAGGGACAAATTTTGGCCAATTGCGTATGGGGCTGGGAAATCTGCTGTTTCTGAAACCTTCAGTGTGTCTAGGCTTGATGCGATGGTTGTAGTTGGCTTGCAGGGTTTGCGGCTGAACGCCATTCGATCTCGGGATCGGCCTACAGATTAGTAGCCCAGACCTATTCCGTAAGAAATGTTCACCGATGAGTGGCAAACCTGGGGAGCAACAACGACGAAATGTTAATTCACACTCGAGGAAACGGTTATTGAGGTACGCGGGTTGGCAATGTCCCAAAGGCGACGTCTCGGTGTATAGTGAAAGATACGAGAGCAAGACGCGGTCTGGGTCCAAAGCCGTCTGAATACAGGTAAAGCACACATACTGCACGTGGCCCAAGAGGCGCCATGGCAGATGCTGAATTGACACATACGAAACCGTATGTATGTGATTCCCAGGGGCGAGTCCAAGATCCGTGTGAATCACCTCGCGATGCTCCGACCAAGCTGCTGTTTCTGGCTTGGAAGATTCAGGCAATGGGCAGATGTGTACTCAAGGCTGGTCTCGAGCGAGTCCATGGGCAAGCCAGTTTGAGTTGTCACGGCTAGCGTCCTCCTCATCCAGAATCCATGACGTTGAGTAAAATCAACGGAGGCGGGTCCTCGGCTAAAGCTACCGATCCGAATCTAAAAGCTAGCGGAACCGCCAGTAAAGCCAGTCGAAGGGCAGCTTGTGCCTTGGTTAATCATCCGTGAGTTCAGCTCTCCGCCTTCTCTCCGGGTTCTCGTCTGTGAGACACGGAGAGAAGAGGCATTTCCACCGACAGTGAGAAATGTGGCTAGCTTAGCCAATTGCGACGCGACTTCGGCGACGCGTCGACCCTGGACAAGGAAAGAAGAAGGAAAAAAGAAAGATTCAAAGGGGGAGTGAGCACCGGGCGTGGGCGCCTGATGCGGTGGGCTAATGAGACAGTGGCTGAAGCCCACTACGACACACTCCACAACATAGCCCAGAGTGCGTCGCTTAGAGTCGTTAATTAGGCACGACATGAACGACGAAGAGGGTGTCACTGCAAATACGCGCCCTAAATTTGCAGCATAGTTGCAATATGGTGCGAGATGCTCCTCAGCATTCCAAATTCCCTTCCTTCGCTCACTCTCTGGAAACCGACACTTTGCCCGTTAAGAATTGGTACCAGACATTCGTACCCAGCTTGTGACTGAGTTTAACTAGACAAACCAGGTTCCCGGGGATAGAGACGGCCCGCCACACAATAAACAACATTCAGGCATTCCTCTGAATTAACCGTGCATCCTCAGAAGCATCTTGGAGCCAACTCTGCAAGGCTAAATCTGACCACAAACGCTCCCTAGACGCCACGCCAGGTAATGTTACTTTCGGGGCATCCAATTGACCGTGGCTTCTGGCTGTAATCACCGAGGCTTGAAGGGGATTGCATTGCGCCACTCCGATGCCTAGCCAGATGGACGCTAGCTACGACTCCTGCAGGGGGTTGTCCAAGCTCAAAGTTAAAGATCCGTGAGAGATGCTAGACTACATTTGTAGACAAAGTCGAGTCCGTGACGTCCTCCCTACATGTGTGCCCGGCGGTGAGTGTGGTGACGCCCGGACTTTCCTGGGTGAGACCTGCATATAACTCCATGTCATGAAGAATTGGGCTGCATGAGGGAGGCATGTGTACTGTCTTGACCCCTGTCTCTTCTGGTGTCGATCTGGGGGATAGCTGGCTGTGCCAAAATTTCTGTTAACATGATCGTTGTCCAAGATGTGCCCCTGTTAATATTGAATCTTTCGTAAAGGACAGCGAATGTCACAACGACCTGGTCCGTGTCGGCAATTATGTCTGTATTTCGCAGCAAGTCCACCACGGACCCCTTCAAGAATTTGCTTATTGTCAGTTTTCTAGCCCGGACTCTGTCTACCATAAGGTGTCTCAGCATTTGCTTTGGCGAGATGTGACGTGAAGAGCTGCTGAACCTGGGAGGCATCTATCCTCTCAAGCTACCCTCTAATGCAGAAATTTTCGGCCATCTAGTTTTGTGCAAACGGTTATTTAGCTTTGTACGGCTACAAACGACACCTGCAAGGCTACTTGTGTCCGTCTCCCTCGTGTCTCGTTACCATTCTCGGTTTTGGTGGCCACTGTCTGGACTTTCGTCTCTGTCTGCGACAGCGACAACAGCATTCGATGCCTGCATTCATGTGTTACAGTCGAATTAACAATGTACGGTTACAAACTTCCACAGAGTTACTGGTAAGTCGATGTTGTCTTGTTTCGTTTCAGAGCTGTCTTGGCGTTGGTTGTTTCTCCACCCGAACGCCGCCATCGATACCCGAGATCAAAAAAGTGAGTGTCTGGGCAAGGTTTCAACTGTATTAGAACCATATAAATTTCATTGAGAGCAGTGTCATATCATTTTGTATTTGGAGTGTGCTTGGCTCTTGCATATTCGCAACTCTCGACGTTTGCAGTGACAATAACAGCTGCATCCGGGATAGATGGGCAACTCACGAGCCACCCAGCGGGAATCTTATGACTTCTGCACTGCTGGCGCCTGTATCAAATCTTTGTTCGCCTTTCAGTATGACAAATAAGCAATTGTAACCTCTCCTACCGTGGTTTGCTGGAGTCCTTGAGCTTTTGATGACAGTGGAAAGAATCAGCCCGACGAACAGTGTAACCGTCAATATAATGGACAGAATCTCAATACTAAACTACGGAATGTTCCTCAGGTCTACTTGGTGGCCCCTTTTCTGGTGCGTACATACGAGCCCACTTTCTAATTTCCGATGGAGTGAGACATCTTAGGTGAGCTAGCTCGGGACTCGTACCGAATTGCGGAGCACACTTCAGGTCACAACAACGCCGAGCAATGGTAGCCGCCGACAGCATTTTCTCGACGATGAGTGCCAGACGTGCATGAATCATATCCCAATGATTTGGTCCCTCGGATGGATCATCTGAGAGAGCCCAGGCTCGACTGACATGCAAGTGACGAAATAAATCCGAGTTTGGGTTGGTGATGTAAAATGCCTGACTACGTTTCAATCAAGGCCTAGCCAATGAAAGATGACCCTTGATGGATCCGAAAGTGCTGTCACGAATTGAGATGTTGTTGAAAGGACCTCCAAAAAGAGTGTCACGTGGTCGTCTTTGAGTGGGTCCACATGGGTCCCGACTGATCGGCTTTCAGCTGGTGTTGTATTGTGTGAGAGACGGAGAATGGATCTTGGAGGCGCGAGATATTTACCCTTCTAAACATGAGTGTGTGTCTGTAAGCATAGGGTAGGTACTCTTGTATTTTCCGTTCTTTTTCTTTCGCGATTCTATTGTGATTTAAAGAACGCCTTCCCTGTTGTGAGAGTCGGCAATGGTAACCACATGCCGTTGATGAGGTCCACAGCTGAATGCTCAATTATCCAATATATCTAAAATATCACTGCTAAAACTATGAACAATGTAGAGATGTTAAAACATTGACATGGTCCTATTTGAATGCTCCTGTGTTCGCTAGAAGTCACTGCATACCCAAAGGCCACCCCACTTAACTTTATTTGCAAGCTCCGACCGAGACGGAACAGGCATGGAACCGACCGAAAGGAAGACGCCACATGCACGATCTCATGCACTATTCAACGTATCGAGTGTAGATTAGGAGCCCTGGACCACTTCATCTGGGAGCCGCAACTGGGCGTCAAAGTGTATCCATCTGTGCGTGTACTTTTTTGATGGTGATTTGCGGGTGAACCAAACTTGTCTCTCCCTCAACCATCTCGGTGAAGCCGAAAAGCGGGAGACCAGCGATTGGCTGGGACTTGGGTCGAGACCATGTTCCATGTTCCGGATGTCCCCCAAGGATCGGGCATCATTGGTGACACTTCTGCACCGCAAGACCAGACCGGCGCCGCAACCGCGCTACGGCCGAATACGAATGCCGAATACTGTCGGGAGTGCCCCATAAGGAGACTACGAGCATTCTAGGAGCCGTCCGCCTAAACAAGGTTGTAGCACCCCCGGAGTACGGATTGGGGAGACTTTACGCCTCTAGTCGAAACGGTGACTAAGGGAATTCACGACCCATTTTGGTTAACTGTGGTGCTAATGCAGGAGATCAGAATTGGGTTAATGCAGCTGAATACAAGGTTGGTAATTGCAAAGCTAGTCGTTTACACGGTTGAAAGGAGGCCACAGGCACGGCCACAGGCCGACATCAGCAGGGAGTGTCGAGGTCGGCGACGATGTGGATCTGGGGGGGCATCTAGACATGCCAATTCTCCGATATTAGCCCCATCTTCTCCTCCCTGCACCTGATCCGACAGCACGCTACAGGAATTGATTGGAGAGACCGAACCGCTAGCTCCTCATCTCAGCTGTACACGACCGGCAATTGCATCGTGAGATTGAGAGTTAACCGACGAGGTGTTATTGCTGAATGTCATCAAGGCTTGTGTTGCGAAGGGCGCAGGGGGGGGGCCAGTGGGCTTGCCTGGGTATACCGGTAGTATAGGGTAGGAGGCAGTACCATAAGTTTAGATGATTGGTATCAACGATAAGTGAGGGAAATCGCCCCCGACGGCTTATTAATTGATATTCCCCGTGCAGATACTGACCTGCTGAATTAATTGACGGGTTTGTTGCTCGAAGAAGGGGCGTTGTTTGGTGTTGCATTGCGTGTTAATGTATAGTTGTTGATTGATCGAGCCGGATCAAAGCTTCCGAGTTCCGATCAGTCATATATGACGATCGGGTGGGCTTGGGAGGCAAAGCGACAGGTTTGTGAGTCCTCAGATGTCACAATTAAAAACAAAATGGATGCATTAATGGGCCCCGGGTAGGTCTAGGGCCGGTGAGCTTATTTGCATGACATTCCGCGGTTTTGGTGTGAGATGAACAGCCCGGAAGAGCGACGCCCTCAGCGCGACGCCAGATTGGCGAGATTGGCGAGGTGGAGCAGATGCGGAAGGGTGGGGGCGTGCCGATCGACGGTAGCCACATTCCGGCAAGCGCCCGAGAGCCGAGAGCCGTGGCCCGCACTGTTGCCATGACACAATTCGCACGATGCGGTAGTGCCTCGTCGCGCCGGGGCTGTACAGTGCGCGCCGGGTAGGATCTCTTGGCTCGCCTCCCTTGACGGTGCAGAAAGTCAATATGAGTTCCTCTTTTCTCTTTCTTGCCTCACCTCAACCTTGTGCCTCAACCTTGTGTTTGCCCTTTATTGCGCCTCGACTTGGTGACTCCGCAGTCTCCAGCTTTTCTCCCGTTTGTCTACTCCGGCCGTTTTGCTCCGGTCGTTCTGCTCCGGCCGTCCGCCCCTCGCCACGACTGGTTCCTGCCCGGACTCAAGCTGCACCCAAGCCCGAATCACCCGATCGGTCTTCGCCGGGTTGTCTCATGGCTGCATTACCTGTCTGCCTAGGCAAATATGCAGGAACAAACCAAATCTCCCTGAGACACTGGACCCTGGACTGTCTTGTAAATCTTCCCCGGTGTATGCAGCATCCTGCATACCCTTTGCAGAAACGACGCCACGCAGGCTTTCCCTTCCGGCTATCCTTGCCTTTTCGCCTCCCATAGGAGCATATACGCCGCCCACTACGCTAAAGCCCCAGCAGCAGCGGCTGAATCTTGGATCTCCAAGCTATCTAAACCTTGCGCGTGAATGACGCGCCCCAGATAGCCACGCGCTGCTCACTCGGGTAGGGATGTGTCTCAGCCGTCGGACAAGGAGGAGGAAAACGGCGAGGGCAGGGCCTAAGTAGGCTCCTATTACAGCATCGCCATCAGAGTTCGAGCTATGCGAGAAACAGCAAGTCTAGATCTGTTGCAGAGATCGACCCGGCACCCCGTCCGCAACGACAGTGCCTCTTTGGCGGAGACACAAGGGATTGGAATGCGCCGCACTTGAAGGGAATAGCCCCAATGGACATGAGCAGTTGAACCACCCCACCTGGAAAGATGGGCCCTCTTTACACATCCGGGGAATGAGAGGGCGAGGGAGCTGGCAAAGAATGGATGTATATAGGAAACATGGCGTGCTCAAACTCTCTGCTGAGCACTCACCCAGGTTTGGCCACCTGAATAGCAACACCGACAGCATTCACGGCCAAGATGAGTAGATGTCTCAACCGGCGTCTGGTGGCGGGCATGGTAGCTCTTGTTGCCGTCCCGCTAGTAGATGCCACCTCCTCTTTGGCCCATAGAGAGGACCAATTCAACGTACTCCTCCCCCGACTGGAGGTAAACATCGACAACTGTCCCGAATCGAGCCTTTGCGTAGGCGAAACCTGCACCACAAACGTTATCGGATACGATCTCTTCAACTGCGGTTACGCCAAGCATGCCTGCAAACCAGGCGAACTATGTATTACCGGATCATGCGTCCCCCTCAACTTCACCAGCACCGACCCCTACAACTGCGGCGGCTCCGGCAAGCCCTGCAAGACCGGACAGTGGTGCGGCGACGACGGAGAATGCAAGCCGATCCAGGTCGTCGTGGACCCCCTCCACTGCGGCCAATCCAAGGAACCATGCGAACCGGGCGAGCTCTGTGTGAACGGAGTGTGCGTCAACATCGACATTGGAACCGACCCTTATATCTGCGGCGAGTCCATGACCGTCTGCGACCCAGGAAACTGGTGCTTCGAGGGTGTTTGCACACCCTTTAATCTAGGAACGAACTCCCAAGGATGCAAGTCCCACGACGATTGCCCACTTGACGCCCCGTGTCGAGATGGCATCTGCCGCCCGCTTATTGTCGTGACCGACTCGTACCATTGCGGTGTCAAGGAACTGAACTGCACGGCCGGCGAGTTGTGTCTAGGCGGATACTGTAGACGCCTTAATCTCACCGCCAACGCCAATGACGGCTGCGGACCATCCAACCAACCTTGTGAATCTGGAGAAGTGTGTTATAAAGACGAATGCTTGCCTCTCCATATTGGCCTTGATTTGTCCGAGTGTGGCGACCACGGCCAAGTTTGTAACAAGTCACAAGTTTGTGTCACCGGAGTCTGCGTCAACCACCTCTGGGATCGCCAACCGCCGCCCCCTGGACTTACCTTTTGCTCTTCCGACGACGCTGCCAGCAGCACTCCTCCCGACGAAAACGCCGGGCCCACAGGAGGCGACCTCAGCGCCGGCGGGAACACTCAGGTGCCGGGAAGCACAACGCCCGGAGACTCGATTGACGGCGAGCCACGCACTAGCGCCACTGGCCGCGATGGAGGCATCAATGGGGCTGCTTCCACTCGCGTAGCTGACAATGGCGATGTGCCCATAGCTACTTCCCGTGCCGCAGGCCAGAATGGAGAAGATCAGAATGGAGGAGACCAGAATGGAGGAGACCAGAGTGGAAAGGATCAGAATGGAGACGAGGGAACTTTCGGTCAACAAGGCGAAAGCGAAAGCACCACCATCGTAGGCGGCAATGGTGAGACCCCTCAAGGAACCTCTGTAGGAGCCGCAGATGGCGATATCCCTGAAGGGACATCTGCTGGAGCCGCGAATGGTGGGACGCCTCAAGCAACCTCCGTTGCAGCCGCGAATGACGGCATCCCTCAAGGAACCTCCGTTGGAGACGAGAATGGCGGTATCCCTCAAGGATCTTCTGTTGGAGCCGGGAATGGCGGTATTCCTCAAGGAACATCTGTTGGAGCCGTAAATGACGGCACCCCTCAAGGAACATCTGTTGGAGCCGGGAATGGCGATACCCCCGCAGCCACCTCCCGTGCCGGAGGCCAAGATGGAGAAGAGGGAATTTTGGGTCAACAAGGCGAAAGCGAAGACACCACCATCGTAGGAGGCAATGGCGGTACCCCTCAAGGAACTTCTGTTGGAGTCGGGAATGGCGATACCCCTGCAGCCACCTCCCGCGTCGGAAGTCAAGATGGAGAAGAGGGAACCTTTGGTCAACAAGGCGAAAGCGAAGACACCACCATCGTAAGCGGAAATGGTGAGATCCCTCAAGGAACCTCTGCCGGAGCCGTGGATGGCGGTGTCCCTCAAGGAACCTCTGTTGCAGACGCAGATGGAGGTACCCCCCAAGGAACCATTGTAGGAAACAATGGCCAAAACTCCGACCAATCTACAGAGGGCGCCAATAACGGCCAGGCCCCCCAACAGACGACCGCTGGAAGTAATGGCGAGCAGGGAATCGAAGGAGACCCTGATGGCAGTGAAGGGTGTAGCCCGAGTTGCGCTCCTAACACCCTTTGCGTCAACCAGGAATGCCTTGCTGCCGGAGACCCATCTGCTTGTGGTGCTTCTAACAGCCGTCTTCTTCGGCTTCTTCGACGCCAGCAGGGCAGTGCCTGTGCCACCAGCGAGGTTTGCCTCAACGGACTGTGCGCACCTGTTCTCAAAGCTGCCGCCTGTGTGGCGATCGGAGTGGCCTGCCCAGCCACCAATTTCTGCATCCTCGGAGTCTGTGTGGCTGGAGGCAATGCTAGCAACTGCGGAGGCGTAGCCTGCCCGACCGGCAATGTCTGTTTGTTCAACCTCTGTACTCGGATGCCAATAGACATCGCGGGGGGTAGCGATGGAGGCGGCTCTGGAAGTGGCTCTGGAAGTGGCTCTGGAAGCGGTTCAGGAGGCGGTTCAGGAGGCAGTTCTGCAACCACCTCTGCAAACAGCCCTACAAGCAGCTCTGGAAGTAGTTCTGGAGGCAGCTCTGGAGGCAGCGGTGGAAATGGCTCCGGAAGTGGCTCTGGAAGTGGCTCTGGCAGCGGCTCTGGAAGCAGTTCTGCAAGCAACTCTGCAACTAGCCCTACAACCACCCCTGGAGGCAGCTCTGGAGGCGGCGGTGGAAATGGTAGCGGAAACGGTGGACAAGGCACTACTGGAGGAACTTGCACTTCCGACTCGGGATGCCTTGATGCCGACGTCTGCCAAAACGGAGTTTGTGTTACTCCGTGTGCTCGAACTACGGACTGCGACGGCACTCTGATCTGCGCGGGCGGTATCTGCGTGGAAGGAGAGGTTTGCCAAAACGACTCTGAATGTGACGACGGAACCTGTGTGGACGGCGTTTGTATCACCAACACAGACCAAAACTGCTCTAGCGATACCGACTGCCCGGACACCAACGTCTGTCGAGAAGGCTCATGCTTTACGACTTGTGACAGCAGCGCAGATTGCCTTGATGATGACACTTGCGAAAACAACATCTGTGTTCCTCCCCCGAACAGCAAGTGCGCACGCAACTCAGACTGCGGGGAGGATCGGATTTGCAAGAACGGGGCCTGCGTGGGCGAGCCATCTACATGCTCCGCCGACTCTGATTGTGGTACCGGCGGCGTCTGCAAGAGCGGCGCTTGCGAGCCCGGATGCACTGCGTCTTCTGACTGTGCCAGCAACGAGGTTTGCACTGACGGCAATTGTGTCGTCTCGACCGTTGGCGAATGTGAGACGGACGCTGACTGCGGCACCGAAGGAGTTTGCACTGACGGTAGTTGTGTCGTCTCAACTGCTGGAGGATGTGATACAAACGCTGACTGCGGCACTGGCGAGATCTGTGCTGACGGTAGTTGTGTCGTCTCAACTGCTGGTGAATGTAATACGAACGCTGACTGCGGCACCGGCGAGATCTGCACCGACGGCAACTGTGTCCCGGCTGTTGGCTCGACTGGATGCACCCGGGACAACCAGTGTGCGCCAGGCCAAGTCTGCACCAACGGCAACTGTGTCGTCTCAACCACTGGTGAATGTAATACGAACGCTGACTGCGGCACTGACGAGATCTGTACTGACGGCAACTGTGTCCCTGCCGTTGGCTCGACTAGATGCACCCAGGACAACCAGTGTGCGGCAGGCCAAGTCTGCACTGACGGCAGCTGTGTCGTCTCGACCGCCGGCGGGTGTGATACAAACGCTGACTGCTCTGGCGCCTTGATCTGCATTGGCAGCCAATGTGTCCAATGCGGCATCAACTCTGACTGCGGCACCAACGAGGTTTGCACTGCTGGAGTATGCAAGTCCACTTGCAGCACGTCCACCGAGTGCGATGGCCAGACGATTTGCAACGGCGGCATCTGCGTCTCGGGAGAGGACTGTACCAACGATTCTGGATGTGCTGACGGCGAAACCTGTGTCGATGGCTCCTGTGTTGCTGTATCCCCAACTGAATGCACCCAGGACAGCCAGTGTGGCACTGGAAATGTCTGCACCGACGGAGTCTGTGGTACAGCTCCCGCTGAATGTTCGACCAATGCTGAGTGCTCTGGCGCTTTAATCTGTATCAGCAGCAAATGTGTTCAATGCGCCATCACCTCTGACTGCGGTACCAACCAAGTCTGCATTGGTACTGTTTGCAAGCTTGCTTGTACTACATCAACCGACTGCAATGCTCAGCAGATTTGCAATGGCGGTATTTGCGTCTCAGGCCAGGACTGTACAGATGATTCAGGATGCGATGACGGCGAGACTTGCGTTAATGGCGCCTGTGTTGCTGTATCACCAACGGAATGTATGCAGGACAGCCAGTGTACCACTCCCGGGACGGTTTGTGTCTCTGGATCCTGTGTCACTGCCCCGACCACCTGCAACCAGGACTCGGATTGTGGCACATCAGAGGTTTGCACCAACGGAGCCTGTGTGGTTTCGACCGCGCAATGCTCGACCAACGCTGAGTGTACCGGCGATTTGCTCTGTATCGACAGCAAGTGTGTGCAATGCGGCATCAACTCTGACTGCGGCGCCAATGAGGTTTGCAGCGCAGGCTCTTGCAAGCCTACGTGCGCCTCGTCGATCGAGTGTGATGGCCAGCAGATCTGCAACGGCGGCATCTGTGTGGCAGGCGATGACTGCACAGACGACGCTGGATGTGATGGCAACGAGACTTGCGTGGACGGCATTTGTGTCCCTGCTGTCGGCTCGACTGGATGCACTCAGGACAACCAGTGTGCGACGGGACAGGTTTGTACCAATGGAGCTTGTGTCCCTGTCGTTGGCTCGACTGGATGCACTCAGGACAACCAGTGTGCGGCAGGACAAGTCTGTACCAACGGAGCTTGTGTTGCAGCGCCGACAACTTGCAGCGCAGACACAGACTGTACTTCAGGCCAAGTCTGCACCGGGGGAACTTGTGTTGTAGCACCAACAACTTGCAACGCTGATACCGACTGTACTTCAGGCCAAGTCTGTACCGATGGATCTTGTGTTGCAGCACCGACAACATGCAATGCTGATACCGACTGCACTCAAGGCCAGGTTTGTACCAACGGAGCTTGTGTCGCAGCGCCGACAACGTGCAGTGCAGATACCGACTGTACTTCAGGCCAAGTCTGTACCGATGGAACATGTGTTGTAGCTCCGACAACATGCAGCGTAAACACAGACTGCCCTTCAGGTCAAGCCTGCACCGACGGCACTTGTGTCCCTGCCGTCGGCTCGACTGGATGCACCCAAGACAATCAGTGCGCGGCAGGCCAAGTCTGCACTGATGGAGCTTGCGTTGCAGCACCGACGACATGCTTTTTGAACAGCGACTGCACTTCTGATCAGGTCTGCCAGGCCGGAGCCTGTGTCATGAAGTCGGTGGTATGCACTGCGGACAGCGACTGCGCTGCCACTCAAATCTGCCAGGCCGGAACCTGCATCGCAAAGCCATGTAGCACCAGCACCGACTGCATCGGGAACCAGGTTTGCTCTGACGGCATCTGCATTGTCAGTCCTGCGTGTACTTCCGACACCGAATGCCCGACTGGACAAACCTGTTCATCTGGATCCTGCGTCACTGCGTGTGACACCGAGAACACCTGCGAGAACGGCGTTTGCTCTGGCGGAATCTGTATCGAAGGTGGATGTAACACGGATTCCGAGTGTCTGGAGAACCAGCAGTGCCTCGACGGAACCTGCACCGACCGTACCTGTGCGACAGATACTGATTGCGGTGACGGACAGTCTTGTACGGCTGGAACTTGTGTTATTGACGACTGTCTATCCAACGCCGACTGCACTGCCACGCAAACTTGCCAGTCTGGAACCTGTGTTGAAGGATGCTCAACGACCGACGACTGCAATCTCGACCAGCTCTGCCAGTCTGGAATGTGCCAAACTCTTTGTACCGCCGACACAGAATGCACCGTTGGTCAAACCTGCCAATCTGGCATGTGTGCTGCTCCCGCATGTTCAACCGACAGCGAGTGTGCTACGGGCCAGACCTGTCAAGCAGGCGTTTGTGTTATTACCGGTCCTACCGCGTGCACCACCGACAGCGAGTGTTCTACCGGTCAGACCTGTCAAGCCGGTATTTGCGTTACTACGGATCCCACCGCGTGTATTGATAGTAGCCAGTGTAGCACTGGTCAGATCTGTCAGGACGGGGCTTGCGTGGATGCATGTACATCCGACGCTCAGTGCAGCGACGGTCAGTCCTGTGTTGACGGAGGTTGCATTGCCACTCCCGAGTGTACCTCCAACGCTCAGTGCAGCACCGGCCAGATCTGTTCGACTGGAACCTGCTTCACCGTCTGCGGAACTAACACAGGTTGCGCCGTGGGCGAAATCTGCCAAGGCGGAGTTTGCGTTGCTGGCTCGTGTACTCAAGACAGCGAATGCGACTCTAACCAGGTTTGCCAAGATGGATCTTGTGTTACCGACACTTGCACCACGGATGACGAGTGCCAGACTGGACGAATCTGCCAAGCCGGGAGCTGCGTTGTCGCCCCTGAATGTACCACCGACGCTCAATGCGCTACTGGCGAGGTCTGTGAGAGCGGGAGCTGCGTTGCCGCACCTGAATGTACTACGGATGATCAATGCGCTACCGGAGAGGCATGCCAGGATAACAGCTGTGTCGTTCCCTGTGACGACGCTACAAGCTGCGAAACCGGCCAGACTTGCTCGGGCGGAATCTGCACTGTCGACATCGCCTGTGTATCTGACGACGAATGTGCCGAGAATGAGACTTGCCAGCAAGGAACCTGCGTTGCCAATTCCTGCGCCACCAATGATGACTGTGGTGAGGGTCAAACCTGCCAGAGCGAACTCTGTGCCGTGGGCTGCGTCTCTGACGACAACTGCAATGCTGGCGAGACTTGCGATTCGGGCGTCTGTACCGCTTCTGGATGTACCAGCAGCACTGATTGTAACACGGGAGAGTCGTGTGTCTCTAACAGTTGCACCTCAACGGCTTGCACCGCGAGCAGCGAGTGTTCAACTGGCGAGACGTGTGTATCAGGCGTTTGCTCTCCATCTGGCTGCACGTCTGCCACCCAGTGTGTTAGCGGCGAGGACTGCGTTGGCGGAATCTGTACCGCTGGTGACGAGTGCACGTCTAGCTCCGAATGCAGCACCGGTGAGAGCTGCGTCTCTGGAAGCTGTTCTCCCTCTGGCTGCACAGCTACCACTGAGTGCCCTAGTGGTGAGAACTGTGCTTCTGGCGTCTGTACTTCAACCGGATGCACAACGGACGACGATTGTGCTACGGGAGAGAATTGTGCTTCTACTGTCTGCACTGTTAGTGTCCCTTGCTCTGTCGATACAGACTGTGGTGACGGCGAGACCTGCTCAAACGGAGTCTGCATCGCTGGGTCTTCAGCTTGCACAACCAGCAGCGACTGCGGCACTGGCGAGAGCTGCGTATCGGGAACTTGCACACCTGATTCCACGGGATGTACGGCTAGTACCGAATGCGGCACCAACGAGAGCTGTGTATCTGGGGTCTGCACGTCAGCCGACTGTACCTCTGATAGCGACTGCCCATCTACCGAAGCCTGTAAGGCTGGAGTTTGTACCGTTGGGTCTCCAGCGGAATGTCAATCCAGTACAGACTGCGGCTCTGGCTCAAGCTGTGTATCAGGAACTTGCACACCCGATTCCACGGGATGTACAGCTAGCACCGACTGCAGCAGTGGTGAGAGCTGTGTATCTGGGATTTGTACGTCATCCGACTGCACCTCTGATAGCGACTGTCCCTCTACCGAGATCTGCGAGGCTGGAGTTTGTACTGCTGGGTCTCCAGCGGGCTGTCAATCCAGTACTGACTGCGACTCTGGAGAGAGTTGTGTCTCAGGAACTTGCACACCCGATTCCACAGGATGTACAGCCAGCACCGAATGCAGTACGAATGAGAGCTGTGTATCTGGGATTTGCACGTCGTCCGGCTGCACCTCTGATAGTGACTGTCCTTCCAGCGAGGCCTGTGAGGCTGGAGTCTGTACTGCCGGTTCTCCAGCTGATTGCCAATCCAGCAGCGACTGTGATAACGGCTCGAGCTGTGTGTCCGGTATTTGCACACCTGATTCCACGGGATGTACAGCTAGTACAGACTGCAGCACTGGCGAGAGCTGCATATCTGGCGTCTGCACATCATCTGACTGCACATCTGATAGCGACTGTCCCTCTACCGAGGCGTGCGAGGCCGGGGTATGCACAGTTGGGTCTCCAGCTGGTTGCCAAGCCAGCACTGATTGCGACAGCGGCTCGAGCTGCGTGTCCGGGACTTGTACGCCTGATTCAACAGGCTGCACAGCTAGCAGTGAGTGTGCTACAGGCGAGAGCTGTGTCTCTGGAGTTTGCTCTCCATCTGGTTGCACGCAGGATAGCGAGTGTGCTAGCAGCGAAACCTGCACTGGCGGAGTCTGCACAGCTGGTACTACAGAATGTACCGTGGACTCCGATTGCAACACTGGAGCCGGAGAGACTTGCGTGTCTGGCAGTTGCACAGTTGCACCGGCTTGTACCGATGATTCTGACTGCGGAACTGGACAGACTTGCGTCTCCGGCAGCTGCATAGTTGTACCGGCCTGCGCCGCTGATTCTGATTGCGGAACTGGACAGACCTGCGTCTCCGGAGTTTGTGATCCTCCTTGCGCCACCAGCGACGAATGCACCGACGGAGAAAGCTGTGTTGCCACCATCTGCACAGTTGACATACCCTGCTCCGCCGATACTGACTGTGCCGATGATGAGACATGTGTTAGCGGCACTTGTACTCCTATTCCCGGCTGCACAGCGAGCTCTCAGTGTGACGCCGGCTCGAGCTGCGTATCCGGATCCTGCACGCCTGACTCAACAGGTTGCACAGCTAGCACTGAATGTGCTACGAACGAGAGCTGCGTCTCTGGGGTTTGTTCCCCATCTGATTGTACTAACGACGACCAGTGTGTTTCCGGCGAAACTTGTGAAGGCGGAGTCTGCACGGCTGGCTCCCCATCTCCAGACTGCACAGCTAGCACCGACTGCGATAGTGGCTCCAGCTGTGTTTCCGGCACTTGTACGCCTGACTCTACAGGCTGTTCAGCGACTAGCCAGTGTCCATCCGGTGAAAGCTGCGTGTCTGGAGTCTGCACTTCATCTGGCTGCAGCTCTGACAGCGAGTGTGCTTCCAGCGAGACCTGCAGCAGCGGAGTCTGCACGGCTGGCTCTACGTCCCCAGAATGCACTGTTGATGCAGACTGTTCCTCTGACCAGATCTGTATTAGTGGAGCCTGCACAACTGGACCGACATCACCAGAATGTACTGTTGATGCCGACTGTTCTTCAGACCAGATCTGCAGCGGCGGAGTGTGTACAACTGGATCTACATCGCCAGAATGCACATCGGATACAGACTGTTCCTCTGGTGAGACCTGCAGCAACGGAGTCTGCACAACTGGTTCTACGTCCCCAGAATGCAGCGTTGATGCAGACTGTGCTTCTGGCCAGACATGCAGCGGAGGAGTCTGCACAGTTGGGTCTACATCACCAGAATGCACTGATAATACAGACTGTTCTTCTGGCGAGATCTGCACCAGTGGAGTATGCACAACCCCCGAATGCACTGTTGATGCAGACTGTTCTTCTGATCAGATCTGCACCAGTGGGGTGTGCACAACTGGCTCTACATCCCCAGAATGCACCATTGATACAGACTGTTCTTCTGGCCAGATCTGTAGCGGAGGAGTGTGCACAAATGGCTCTCCATCCTCAGACTGTACGACTAGCACTGATTGTGATAGCGGCTCTAGCTGCGTTTCCGGATCTTGCACACCTGATTCTACGGGTTGCACAGCTAGTAGCCAGTGTCCCACTGATGAGAGCTGTTTATCTGGAGTCTGCGCTACTTCTGGCTGTACCACTGATAGCGAGTGTGCTACCGATGAGACTTGCAACAATGGAGTCTGTACCGCTGGCACATCAGGCTGTACAGCCAGCACGGATTGTGATAGCGGCTCTAGCTGTGTCTCTGGATCCTGCACCCCTGATTCTACTGGTTGCACAGCTAGTAGCCAGTGTCCTACTGATGAGAGCTGTGTATCCGGCGTTTGCTCGTCATCCGATTGCGCCGATGATACTGAGTGTCCCTCTACCGAAAGCTGCGACAGTGGAGTTTGTACGCCAGACTCTTCAGGTTGCACATTGACGAGCGACTGCGATGCCGGCCAGAACTGTATCTCCGGCGTCTGTTCCCCAGCTCCCTGCACATCAAGCGACGAGTGTGGCACTGAAGAGTCTTGCGTATCTACGATCTGCACTGTTGACATCGCTTGCACTGGTGACGCAGAGTGCGCTGATGGCGAGACCTGCGATGGTGGAGTATGCACGCCTGGCTCTCCGACCTGCACAGCAACCAGTGACTGTGCTTCGGGCGAGAACTGTATATCTGGGTCTTGTTCTCTCAATGACTGCACTTCCACTGCTCAATGCGCTGATGGTGAAACCTGCGATGGTGGAGTCTGTACACCTGGCTCTTCAACATGCACATCAACCGGTGATTGCGCTTCAGGCGAGAACTGTGTATCTGGGTCTTGTGCTCCCGATGACTGCACTTCCGATGCTCAATGCGCCAGTGGCGAAACCTGCGATGCTGGAGTCTGCACGTCTGGCGCTACAACATGCACAGCAACCGACGGTTGTCCTTCGGGCGAAAACTGCATATCTGGATCTTGCTCTCCTGATGACTGCACCCTCACCAGCCAATGCCCTGACAGCGAGAACTGTATATCGGGAACCTGCTCTCCATCCGACTGCACTTCTGATACCGAGTGTCCTTCCACCGAAACTTGCAGCGCTGGAGTCTGTACAGCTGAGCCTCCGGTTACTTGCGACTCTAGCGACGCCTGCCCTGATGGCCAGAGCTGTGTATCTGGCGCCTGTTCTCCTGACGGATGTAGGGCTAGCACTCAGTGCAGTACGGGGGAGACCTGTGTCTCCGGCAATTGTTCACCGGATGGCTGTTCATCTGATAGTGAATGTGCAACCGGGGAGAGCTGTGATATTGGGGTTTGCACAGCTGGGTCTCCAGCTACCTGTGATTCCAGCGACACTTGCCCTGACGGCCAGAGCTGTGTATCTGGCAACTGTTCTCCCGATGGATGTACAGCTAGCACTCAGTGCAGCACGGGAGAGACCTGTGTTTCTGGCAATTGCTCACCAGATGGCTGCTCATCTGACAGTGACTGTGTTACTGGAGAGAACTGTGATGGTGGTATTTGCACAGCTGGGTCTCCAGGTGACTGCGAAACCAGCGACCAGTGTGATGGTACACAGAGCTGTATCTCTGGAACTTGCTCGCCAGACGACTGCACCTCTAGTGGTGTTTGCCCTAGTGGAGAGAGTTGTGTATCCGGCGCTTGTTCTCCGGATGGCTGTTCATCCGATACCGACTGTGTAGCCTCAGAGACCTGCGATGCCGGAGTCTGCACAGCTGGGTCCACAGGCTGCTCATCAGACAGCGACTGTGCCTCAGGTCAAACTTGTAACTCTGGCGTTTGCACAACTGGTTCTACAGACTGCTCATCTGACAGTGATTGTGCTCCAGGACAAACTTGCAATGCTGGAGTCTGTACCACTGGCTCTACAGGCTGCTCATCTGACGGTGACTGTGCCTCAGGCCAAACTTGTAACTCCGGAGTTTGCACACCTGCCTCTACAGACTGCTCATCCGACGGTGATTGCGCAACCGGAGAAACTTGCACCAATGGAGTCTGTATGCCTACCACTACAGGCTGCTCCTCTGACAGTGATTGTACCTCAGGTCAAACCTGCAACTCCGGTGTCTGCACAACTGGCTCTACAGACTGTTCATCTGACAGTGATTGTACCTCAGGTCAAACCTGTAACTCCGGAGTCTGCACAGCTGGCTCTACCGATTGTTCGTCTGACAGTGATTGTGCCTCAGGGCAAACCTGCGATGCCGGAGTCTGCACAACTGGCTCTACAGAGTGCTCATCTGATAGCGAATGTGCAACCGGGGAAGCCTGTATCTCCGGAGTCTGCACACCTGACTCTACAAGCTGCTCTTCTACCAGCGAGTGCGATTCGGGCGTCAACTGCTTATCCGGAACTTGCACAGCTGACATACCCTGTACATCTGACGATGAATGTGCAACCGGGGAAACCTGCAATACCGGAGTTTGCACGCCTGGATCTACAGATTGCTCGACTGACGATCAATGCGGCTCAAGTGAAGCTTGTGTCTCGGGTGTCTGTGTTGCTACTTGCAATGTTGATGCCGATTGCGCAAGGGGCGAGACTTGTAACTCCGGTACCTGCACGCCGCCTACAACGGGCACGGGCTGTACATCCGATGATCAATGCGGCAGCGGCCAAACTTGTTCATCTGGAGGAGCTTGTACCCCGGCTTGCAGTGTTGATACTGATTGCGCAACTGGTGAGACCTGCACGGCCGATACTGGTGTTTGCACGGCATCAACTGGCTGTACGTCTGACAATGATTGCGGCACGGGAGAGACCTGTACGATTGATACTGGAATATGTACATCAGCTTCCACTGGATGCACTGCTGATAGCGATTGCGGCACCGGGGAGACCTGTACAATCGATACTGGCATTTGCACGGCATCGTCTAGCTGCACATCTGACAGTGATTGCGGTACCGGGGAGACCTGTGCTGTTGATACCGGAATTTGTACGCCGGCTTCAACTGGCTGTACTTCTGACAGCGATTGCAGTACAGGGCAGACTTGCACGGTTGATACCGGGATTTGCACACCGGCTTCATCTGGCTGCACTTCTGACAGCGATTGTAGCACTGGAGAGACTTGTGCGGTTGATACTGGCATTTGTACACAAGTTTCACCTGGGTGCACTTCTGACAGCGATTGCGGCACTGGAGAGACTTGTACTGTTGATACCGGAATCTGTGCACCAGCTTCAACTGGGTGCGAGGCCGATTCCGATTGTGCATCTGGTCAGACCTGTGCCACTGACACCAGAACCTGTACACCGACTTCAACAGGTTGCCAGTCCGATACCGATTGTGCATCTGGACAGACTTGTACGGTTGATACCGGAATTTGTGCACCAGCCTCAACAGGTTGCCAGTCCGATACTGATTGTGCCTCCGGACAGACTTGCACGGTTGATATTGGAATTTGTACACCGGCTTCAGCAGGCTGCCAGTCCGATTCCGATTGTGCATCCGGTCAGATATGCGCCACTGACACTGGAATTTGTACCCCAGCTTCAACAGGCTGCGAGTCCGATACCGATTGTGCGTCTGGAGAGACCTGTACTGTTGATACTGGAATCTGTACACCGGCTTCAACTGGCTGCCAGTCCGATTCCGATTGCGCATCCGGTCAGACTTGTGCCACTGACACTGGCATCTGCTCACCTCCAACCTCAAATGCTTGTACAGCTGATGCCGACTGCGGAAGTGGCCAAACGTGTTCATCTGGAGTCTGTACTCCTCCTTGCACTGCTGACACTGATTGTGCTACGGGAGAAACCTGTACCACTAACAGTGGTATTTGCACGGTTTCAATCGGCTGCACTTCTGATGCCGATTGCGATACCGGCCAAACTTGCGCAACTGATACTGGCATTTGCTCGACTTCAGGAGGTTGCACATCTGATAGTGACTGTTCCTCAGGGCAGACCTGTGCAACTGATACTGGCATTTGCTCGACCCCAGGCTGTACATCTGATAGCGACTGCTCTTCCGGACAGACCTGTGCCACTGATACAGGCATTTGTTCGACTCCAAGTTGCATTTCTGATAGCGAATGCTCTTTAGGGCAGACTTGTGACACTGATACTGGGATTTGTTCGACTCCAGGCTGTACATCTGATAGTGACTGTTCCTCCGGACAAACCTGCGCAACAGACACTGGTATTTGCTCAGCTGCTGGTTGTACATCTGATAGCGACTGTTCTTCCGGGCAGATATGTGCCACCGATACGGGCATCTGTTCGGCCCCGGGCTGTACTTCTGATAGTGACTGCTCTTCGGGGCAGACCTGTGCAACCGATACTGGTATTTGTTCGGCTCCGGGCTGCACCTCTGACAGCGATTGCGATACTGGAGAGACTTGCGCAACTGATACCGGTATCTGCTCTGCTCTAGGATGTACATCCGATAGCGATTGTCCTTCCGGGCAGACCTGTGCAACTGACACTGGAATCTGTTTGGCTCCAGGCTGTACTTCTGATAGCGATTGCTCTTCCGGAGAGACCTGCGCAACTGATACTGGAATTTGTTCTCCTCCTGCCGGTTGCACATCAGATAGCGACTGCTCTTCCGGACAAACTTGCGCAACTGATACTGGCATATGCTCCCCCTCAACCGGTTGTACATCCGATAGCGACTGTTCTTCTGGAGAGACTTGCTCAACTGATACCGGCATATGTTCCCCCTCAGTCGGTTGCACGTCTGATAGCGACTGCTCTTCCGGGGAGACCTGTGCAACTGATAGCGGAATTTGTTCAACACCTGGTTGCACGTCTGATGATCAATGTGGGACGGGTCAAACTTGTTCATCGGGAACTTGTACCCCTCCCTGCACGTCTGATGATAACTGTTCTACTGGAGAAACTTGCACAGTTAACACCGGTATTTGCATAGGATCGAGTGGTTGTACCTCTGATAGTGACTGCGACACTGGAGAGACCTGTTCAACTGACACTGGCATCTGCTCGGCACCAGGTTGCACCTCTGATAGCGACTGTTCTCAAGGTCAAACCTGTACCACCGACACTGGAATTTGTTCAGCGCCTTCCTCGGGTTGCACCTCTGATAGTGACTGCGGTACTGGGCAGACCTGTACAGTAGATACCGGTATTTGCACCACGCCACCTGGTTGTGCCTCTGATAGCGACTGTGCTACAGGAGAAACCTGCGCGACCGACACTGGAATTTGTTCAGCACCTTCCTCCGGTTGCACTTCTGATAGTGACTGTGGGACTGGGCAAACTTGTGCAGTAGATACTGGTATCTGCACTACACCACCTGGTTGCACCTCTGATGACCAGTGCGGCTCAGAACAAACCTGCTCTTCTGGAGCCTGTACCCCTTCTTGCACCTCTGACACCGATTGTGCTACTGAAGAAGTTTGCACAATTGACAGCGGGGTCTGCATATCAGGTTCAAGTGGATGTACCTCCGATAGCGATTGTGCCAGTGGAGAAACCTGCACAATTGACACTGGCGTCTGTACGGCAGGTTCAAGCGGCTGTACCTCTGACACTGATTGCAATACTGGAGAAACCTGCACTGTCGATACCGGCGTTTGTGCTCCTCCAAGCGGTTGTACCTCTGACACAGATTGTGCCGCTGGGGAAACCTGCACAATCGATACTGGGGTCTGTGTAGGAGGTTCAAGTGGCTGTACGTCCGACACTGATTGCAATACTGGGGAAACCTGCACAATCGATACTGGCGTTTATGCTCCTCCAAGCGGTTGTACATCCGATACCCAATGCGGCAGCGGTCAGACTTGTTCCTCTGGAGCCTGTACCCCTGCTTGCACTACTGACACTGACTGTACTACTGGAGAGACTTGCACAACAGACTCTGGAATCTGTATAGCAGGGTCATCTGGCTGCACCTCTGATTCTGATTGTGCTTCTGGAGAGACTTGCGATACCGATAGTGGCACTTGCTCGGCACCTGGTTGTCAATCAGATACTGATTGCGGCACTGGACAAACCTGCGCTACTGATACTGGCATTTGTTCAACACCGGGTTGTCAATCCGATACGGATTGTACTTCTGGACAGACCTGCGATGTAGATACCGGTATTTGCTCGACACCTGGTTGTCAATCCGATACCGATTGTGAATCTGGACAAACCTGCTCGACTGACACTGGCATTTGCTCCCCAGCCTCAACTGGTTGCCAATCTGATGCCGATTGTGCTACTGGCCAGACCTGCGCTACAGATACTGGTATTTGCTCGACACCAGGTTGCCAATCTGACACCGACTGTGGTACTGGAGAGACTTGCACGATCGATACCGGCATTTGCTCTCCAGCTTCTTCCGGTTGTCAATCTGATAGCGATTGTGAGTCCGGACAAACCTGTGCTACCGACACTGGTATTTGCTCCACACCGGGCTGCCAATCTGATAGCGATTGTGGTACTGGAGAGACTTGCTCAACTGATACCGGCATTTGCTCTCCAGTCTCAACTGGTTGCTCTTCTGATGATGAATGCGGCTCTGAACAAACCTGCACATCTGGAACCTGTACTCCATCTTGTAGCTCTGATACTGACTGCGCAACCGGAGAGACTTGCACTGTTGACACTGGGATCTGTACCACAGGTTCGAGTGGCTGTGCATCCGACAGCGACTGTGCTACGGGCGAGACCTGTGCAACAGATACCGGTATTTGCTCCCCAGCTTCCTCTGGCTGCACCTCGGACACAGACTGTGCGAGTGGACAGACTTGCGCTACCGACACGGGCATTTGCTCACCCTCAACCGGCTGCACATCTGATAGTCAGTGTGGCTCGGGACAAACGTGCTCGTCTGGAGCCTGCACTCCGGCTTGCACGTCCGATACGGACTGCACGACCGGAGAGACGTGTACAGTCGATACTGGCATTTGTATAGCAGGCTCTTCTGGTTGTGAGTCTGATACAGACTGTGCCAGTGGAGAAACTTGTGCCACGGATACTGGCATTTGCTCTCCAGCATCTTCTGGTTGTCAATCAGATTCAGACTGTGGAAGTGGGCAGACCTGTGCGACTGATACAGGGATCTGCTCCCCAGCATCTTCTGGTTGTCAATCAGATTCAGACTGTGGAAGTGGGCAGACCTGCGCCACAGACACTGGTATTTGCTCTCCAGCATCTTCTGGTTGTCAATCCGATGCAGACTGTAACAGCGGACAAACCTGCGCTACGGACACTGGTATTTGTTCGCCAACCTCTTCTGGCTGCCAGTCTGACTCGGACTGTGGTACCGGGCAGACCTGCGCCACGGATACTGGTATTTGCTCACCAGCATCTTCTGGTTGTCAGTCCGATTCAGACTGTGGAACCGGGCAGACATGCGCCACTGATACCGGAATCTGCTCCCCAACTTCCTCTGGTTGTCAATCTGACTCAGACTGTGGTAGCGGGCAGACCTGTACGACTGATACAGGGATCTGCTCCCCAGCTTCTTCCGGTTGCCAGTCCGATGCAGACTGTAACAGCGGACAAACCTGCGCAGCCGATACGGGCATTTGTTCGCCAACCTCCTCCGACTGCCAATCCGATGCCGACTGTGGAAGCGGACAAACTTGTGCCACAGATACTGGTATTTGCTCTCCAGCTTCCTCGGGTTGTCAATCCGATACAGACTGTGGTAGCGGACAGACCTGCGCGACTGACACTGGCATCTGTTCACCCTCTAATGGTTGTTCAGCTGACAGCGACTGCGAGAGTGGCCAAGTCTGTTCAGCTGGAGTTTGCGCTCTCACTTGCACTGTTGATGAGGATTGTTCTACTGGACAAACCTGTGGTACTGATAGCGGAATTTGCATAGAGGGATCGCCGGGTTGCCAATCTGATGCAGATTGCTCTAGCGGCGAGACCTGTGAAACCGACACTGGCACTTGTTCAACGCCTCCCTCTGGTTGCCAGTCTGATACAGATTGCCCTAGCGGTCAAACCTGTGCAACTGACACTGGTATTTGTTCGACGCCATCAACTGGATGCCAATCCGATTCAGATTGCTCCAGCGGCCAGATATGTGCAATTGACACCGGCGTTTGCTCAACGCCTCCATCTGGTTGCCAATCCGACGCCGACTGTGATAGCGGTCAGACCTGCGCAACTGATACTGGTATCTGTTCGACGCCTTCAACTAGCTGTCAATCCGATACCGACTGTGCTAGCGGCCAAACCTGTGCCACTGACACCGGCATCTGCTCAACGGCTGGCTGTACATCTGATAGCGACTGTTCGTCCGGCCAGACTTGTGCAACTGATACGGGTATTTGCTCAACGCCTTCAACTGGCTGCCAGTCTGATTCAGATTGTTCCGGCGGGCAGACCTGTGCAACTGACACTGGTATCTGTTCGGCTTCAAGCTGCACTTCTGACAGTGACTGTCCGTCCGGGCAGACCTGTGCCGCTGATACTGGTATTTGTTCGGCCCCAGCTTGTACATCTGATAGCGACTGCCCTTCTGGCCAGACCTGTGCAACTGACACTGGTATCTGTTCAACCCCTTCCTCTGGCTGTCAATCTGATGCCGATTGCTCCAGCGGGCAGACGTGTGCAATGGATACTGGTATCTGTTCGGGTTCAGGCTGCACTTCTGATAGTGACTGTTCGTCCGGGCAGACTTGTGCAACTGATACGGGTATTTGCTCAACACCTCCATCTGGTTGCCAATCCGATGCCGACTGTAATAGCGGGCAGACCTGTGCAACTGACACTGGTATCTGTTCAACCCCTTCAACTGGCTGCCAGTCCGATTCCGATTGCTCTAGCGGGCAGACCTGTGCAACTGACACTGGTATCTGCTCAACGCCTCCATCTGGGTGCGAATCTGATGCAGATTGTTCCAGCGGCCAGACTTGCGCTACCGATACTGGCATCTGTTCAACTCCAGCCTGCACTTCTGATAGTGACTGCTCTTCCGGCCAGACCTGCGAGACTGATACCGGCATCTGCTCAACACCTTCAACCGGTTGCCAATCCGACGCGGACTGCTCTAGCGGGCAGACTTGTGCAACGGATACTGGTATTTGTTCATCGCCTGGCTGTACTTCTGACAGCGACTGTTCTTCCGGCCAGACCTGTGCAACTGACACCGGCATCTGTTCAACGCCTTCAACTGGTTGCGAATCTGACTCGGATTGTGCCACTGGGGAGACTTGCACAATCGACACTGGCATTTGCGGGCCGACTCCATCAACTGGCTGCACCTCTGACGATCAATGCGGCAGTAGCCAAACCTGTGTGGACGGAAGTTGCACTCCTCCTTGCAATTCCGATGCCGACTGTGCTACCGGAGAAGGCTGCACAACTGATACTGGCATTTGTATAGTTTCAATAGGCTGTACATCCGACACTGACTGTGCTACCGGCGAGACCTGCGCAACTGACACCGGCATTTGTTCAACGCCTTCCTCTGGCTGTACATCTGATAGCGACTGTTCGTCCGGCCAGACTTGTGCAACTGATACGGGTATTTGCTCAGGAACCCCACCTGCTTGCCAATCTGATACAGACTGCACCAATGGCCAAACTTGTAATGTTGACACTGGCGTATGTGCCGATCCTTCGACAGACTGTACATCTGACGACCAGTGTGGCTCGGAGCAGACCTGTATGTCTGGAGCTTGCACCCCCTCTTGCGCTTCCGATACAGACTGTGCCAGCGGAGAGACTTGCGCAACTGATACCGGGATTTGCACTGGGCCTTCAGCTGGTTGCACATCTGACACTGACTGTGCTACCGGCGAGACCTGTGCAATTGACACTGGTATTTGCTCAGGAACCCCGCCTGCTTGCCAATCTGATACGGACTGCACCACTGGCCAAACCTGTAATGTTGACACTGGAGTATGTGCCGATCCTTCGACTGGTTGCACATCCGACGACCAGTGCGGCTCAGAGCAGACCTGCGTGTCTGGAGCTTGCACCCCCTCCTGCGCTTCCGATAGTGATTGCGCTACTGGAGAAACCTGCACGACTGCCAGTGGCATTTGTATAGCCTCAACTGGCTGCACTTCTGATACAGACTGTGCAAGCGGAGAGACTTGCGCAACTGACACCGGGATTTGCACTGGGCCTTCAACTGGTTGTACATCCGATAACCAGTGCGGCTCAGAGCAGACTTGTGTGTCGGGAACTTGCACCCCGTCCTGCGCTTCCGATAGCGATTGTGCTACTGGAGAAACGTGTAATACTGCCAGTGGAATTTGCATAGTATCGACTGGCTGCACTTCTGATACAGACTGTGTCAGTGGACAGACTTGTGCAACTGACACCGGGATTTGCACTGGGCCTCCAACTGGCTGTACATCCGATGCTCAATGCGGCAGTACCTAAACTTGCGTGGATGGAGTCTGTACTCCGCCTTGCACTTCTGATACTGATTGCGATGGTACGGAAACCTGTGCCACTGACACTGGTATTTGCACGGCTTCAACTGGCTGTAGCTCTGACGCCGATTGTGCTTCCGGGGAAACGTGCAATGCTGGCAGTGGCATTTGCACGCCTAGTTCGACTGGTTGCAGCTCTGATAGTGATTGCACTCCCGGCGAAACCTGCAATACTGAAAGTGGTATTTGCACGCCGCCTTCGACTGGCTGCACCTCTGACACTCAGTGCGGTAGCGGCCAAACCTGCGTGGACGGAGCTTGCAATCCTCCTTGCACTTCTGACACCGATTGCGATACTACAGAAACTTGTGCTACCGATACTGGTACTTGTACGACTTCAACTGCTTGCAGCACTGACAGCGATTGTGCTTCCGGGGAAACCTGCAATACCGGCACTGGCAGTTGCACGCCGACTTCGACTGGTTGCAGCTCTGACACTCAATGTGGTAGCGGGCAAACCTGCGTGGATGGTGCCTGCACTCCTCCTTGCACTTCTGATACTGATTGCGATGGTACGGAGACATGTGCTACTGATACTGGTATTTGCACAGCTTCAACGGGTTGCAGCACTGACAGTGATTGTGCTTCCGGGGAAACCTGCAACATTGATAGCGGCACTTGCACGCCGACTTCACCCGGTTGTACATCCGATACACAATGTGGCAGCACTCAAACCTGCGTGGGCGGAGTTTGCACACCACCTTGCTCCTCCGACACGGATTGTGCCTCTGGCGAGACTTGCGCTTCTGGAACCTGCACATCTGGTCCTGTTTCCGGCTGCAGCGTGGATTCTGACTGTCCGTCAGGTGAAACCTGTGTCTCCAACACTTGCACCACCGGAACTGGTTGCCAAACTAGCACCGACTGCAATTCAGGAGAGAACTGTATATCCGGTAGCTGCACAACAACGGCCTGTACCACCGCCCCTGATTGCGGGACTGGTGAGACCTGCAACTCTGGGATTTGCACAGCTGGAACTGGTTGCACCACAGACTCTGACTGTACTTCTGGACAAGTTTGCAATTCTGGAACTTGCACAGCTCAAGGTTGCAGTGTAGACACTGATTGTGCCACTGGCCAAGTCTGCAGCTCCGGAACTTGCACGTCCGTGCCTGGCTGCACTACGGACTCTGACTGTGACTCTAGTCAGGTTTGCAGCTCAGGAACTTGTGTATCTGGAACAAGCTGCACCACAGACTCTGACTGTGCCTCCGGGCAAGTGTGTAGCTCTGGAACTTGTACAGTGGAATCCGGCTGCAGTGCAGACACTGATTGCGCTACTGGCCAAGTTTGTAGCTCCGGTACCTGCATAACTGCAACCGGTTGCACTACAGACTCTGACTGCCCCTCTGATCAAGTTTGTAGTTCTGGGACCTGTACAGCCCAACCTGGCTGTACCACAGACACCGATTGCGGCACTGGTCAAATTTGCAGCTCTGGGACTTGCACGACCGAACCTGAATGCACTACAGACTCTGACTGTAGCTCTAATCAAGTATGCAGCTCTGGGACCTGCACAGCTCAAAGCACCTGCAGTACAGATACCGATTGTACCGCTGGCCAAGTTTGTAGCTCTGGGACCTGCATATCGGACCCCAGCTGCACCACAGACTCTGACTGTGGCTCTGATCAAGTCTGCAGCTCTGGGACTTGCATAACTCAATCAACCTGCAGTACGGATACCGACTGTGCTACCGGACAAGTGTGCAGCTCTGGGACTTGTACAGAGGACTCCACCTGCACCACAGACTCTGACTGTGGCTCTGATCAAGTGTGCAGCTCTGGGACCTGCACAACTCAAACCACCTGCAGTTCAGATACTGACTGTGCCACTGGCCAAGTGTGTAGTTCTGGGATATGCATAGAAAACCCCAGCTGTACCACAGACTCCGACTGTACCACTGGTCAAGTATGCAGTTCTGGGACCTGCATAAGTCAATCCACCTGTACCACAGATACCGACTGTACATCTGGCCAGGTTTGCAGCTCTGGGATATGTACAGCTGGGACCAGCTGTATTGCAGATACTGACTGTGCTTCTGGCCAAGTTTGCAGCTCCGGGGTTTGTACAGAGGACTCTACTTGCACTACGAACTCTGACTGTACCACTGGCCAAGTGTGCACCTCTGGGACCTGCACAACTCAATCGACCTGTACCATAGATACAGACTGTACATCTGGTCAGGTTTGCAGCTCTGGGATATGTACAGCCGGGACCGGCTGTACTGCAGATACTGACTGTGCTTCCGGTCAAGTTTGCACCTCTGGAACTTGCACAGCTGCGTCTGGCTGCACCGTCGATACTGATTGTGCCTCTGGTCAAGTTTGCACCGCCGGAGTTTGCAGTTGTTCTTCTGACGATCAGTGTGCTAGCGGGGAAACCTGCGTGTCTGGATCCTGTACTCCCGCCACGGGATGTGCCGCGTCTTCTGATTGTGGCTCCGGTGAGGTCTGTGTTGCTACCGTCTGCCAGCCTTCAACAGGATGTACTACCGACTCTCAATGCACTTCAGGTCAGACCTGTAGCTCTGGGGCCTGTACTTGCTCTTCCAGCGAGCAGTGCGGTGCGGGCACCAACTGTGTCTCCGGAACTTGCACACCAGATGACTGTAGCATCGACACGGACTGTGCCACTGGCGAGGTTTGCAATACTGGTTCCTGTGAGCCTGCAACGGGCTGCACCTTGGATAGTCAGTGCTCTTCAGGACAGACCTGTGACTCCGGTGTCTGCACCTGCTCTTCCGACGACCAGTGTGGAACCGACGAGAGCTGCGTCTCTGGATCTTGTGCTCCCACCACCGGCTGCACGACCGACTCTCAATGCGGCTCCGGCGAGGTCTGCGTCGCTGCTGTGTGTCAACCCTCAACGGGATGTACTTCAGACGACCAATGCACCACCGGCCAAACCTGTTCCTCTGGAGCTTGCACTTGCTCTTCTAGCGACCAGTGCGGCAACGAAACCAACTGCATTTCTGGTACTTGCACGGCTGATATCCCCTGTGCCTCTGACGACGAGTGTGCCGACGGCGAGACCTGCAATGATGGCACCTGCGACCCCGTAACGGGCTGTACATCTGATTCTCAATGTAGCTCAGGTCAAACTTGTGCTTCTGGGGTCTGCACGTGTTCGGCCGATTCTCAGTGCGGTACCGGAGAGGCCTGTGTCGATGGTTCTTGCCAGCCTGCGACTGGGTGCACCGCCAACAGCGAATGTGGCTCGGGTGAGGTTTGCATTGCTACTGTATGCCAACCTTCCACGGGCTGCACTTCAGATGCGCAATGCACTTCAGGCCAAACCTGTAGCTCTGGAGCCTGCACCTGTTCCTCTAGCGACCAGTGTGGTTCCGATACCAGCTGCATTTCCGGAATTTGCACAGCGGTTACTCCTTGCCAGGCCGACTCAGACTGCGCTGGCGGCGAGACTTGTGTGTCCGGAACCTGTACTCCTGGTTCTGGCACTACCTGTACATCTAGCACTGACTGTCCCTCTGGCGAATCTTGTGTCTCTGGATTGTGCACTACCTCTGGTTGCACCTCCAGCTCCGAGTGTGCGTCTGGCGAGAGCTGCGTGTCAAGCACTTGCACGGCTACGGATTGTACCTCCGACACGGAATGTCCTACAGGCGAGACTTGCGTCTCTGGGACCTGTACAACTGGACCTACATCTGGTTGCACAACCGATGCTGAATGTCCTTCTGGCGAGACTTGCGTTTCTAATGCTTGCACAACTGGAACTCAATGCACCTCTAGTGCAGACTGTTCCCCCGGAGAGACCTGCATTCTTGCCCAATGTACCGTTTCGGACTGCACGTCGAGTGCTGACTGTGGCTCTGGTGAGAGCTGTGTCTCAAATATCTGTACTGCTACGGCTTGCACTGCAGACGCTGAATGCGTTTCTGGAGAGACCTGTGTCTCCGGTAGCTGCACAACCGGACCTACTTCCGGCTGCACAACAGATGCCGAATGCCCTTCGGGCGAGACTTGCGTATCTAACGCTTGTACCACTGGAACACAATGTGCATCCAGTGCAGACTGTTCTCCCGGGGAAACCTGTATTCTTGCGCAATGTACTGCTTCAGGCTGCACTTCTAGCACTCAATGTGGCGCTGGCGAGAACTGCATCTCAAATACTTGTACAGCTACGGATTGCACAGACAACACCCAGTGTGGTTCTGGCGAGACTTGCATATCAGGCACTTGCACGCCTCCAACAGAGTGCTCGACCGCCGCTGATTGCGATCCCGGACAGACTTGCTCTTCTGGAACCTGCTCACCGTCTACTTGTACGGCTGACGATGACTGTGACTCGGGCTCGACCTGTGTCTCCGGCACTTGCGCGCCTTCAACTGGATGTACCACCGACTCTCAATGCTCCTCGGGACAGACCTGTCAGTCTGGAGTGTGCACCTCTCCAAGCTGCACTCTGGATAGCGACTGCTCGACTGGGGAGACTTGCGTTTCCGGTACTTGTTCTTCTTCAAGCTGCACCTTGGACAGTGATTGTTCGACTGGACAGACCTGCGTTTCAGGTACTTGCACTACTACTCCAAGCGACTGCACTCTGGATAGCGACTGCTCGACCGGACAGACTTGCGTTTCCGGTACTTGTACTATTTCAACTGGCTGCACTTTGGACAGTGACTGTTCGACTGGGCAGACCTGTGAATCAGGAGTTTGTACCTCTCCAAGCTGTACTCTGGATAGTGACTGTTCGACCGGACAAACCTGCGTTTCCGGTACTTGCACCACTACTCCAAGTGACTGCACTTTAGATAGTGACTGTTCAACTGGGGAGACCTGCGTTTCAGGTGCTTGCACTACTACTCCAAACGACTGCACTCTGGATAGTGACTGCTCGGCTGGACAAACCTGTGAGTCTGGAGTGTGTACCTCTCCACCTGGTTGCGTTTCAGACAGCGACTGCTCTACTGGGCAGACCTGTGAATCTGGTACCTGCACCTCGCCAAGCTGCACTCTGGATAGTGACTGTACGGCCGGACAGACTTGTCAATCTGGAGTTTGCACCCCTTCAAATGGCTGCATTCTGGATAGTGACTGTTCGACTGGGGAGACATGCGTTTCCGGTACTTGCACTACTACCCCAACTGAGTGCACCTTAGACAGCGATTGTTCGACTGGACAGACCTGCGAATCTGGTGTCTGTACCTCACCAAATGACTGCACTCTGGATAGTGACTGTTTGACTGGGGAGACTTGTGTTTCCGGTACTTGTACTACTCCGACTGGCTGTACCTTGGATAGCGACTGCTCGACTGGACAAACCTGCATTTCTGGTACTTGCACCACTCCTCCAAGTGAGTGCAGTGTGGACAGTGATTGTCCGACCGGGCAAACCTGCGAGTCTGGAGTGTGTACCTCACCAAGTTGCACTCTGGATAGTGACTGCATGGCAGGACAGACTTGCCAATCTGGAGTTTGCACCTCCTCAAGTGGCTGCACTCTGGATAGTGAGTGTGCATCTGGACAGACCTGTGAATCTGGTACATGCACATCACCAACTGGCTGCACTGCCGACAGCAACTGCGCGACTGGACAGACCTGTGAATCCGGAGTCTGCACCTGCGATACTAATGATCAATGTGGCACTGGCGTTTGCGATTCTGGAACGTGTACTACTGAGATTCCTTGCGAGTCCGACTCAGAGTGTGCTGACGGAGAGACTTGCGTGTCAGGCACTTGTACCGCGAGCACCAGCTGCACATCTAGTGACCAGTGTAGTACTGGAGAGACTTGTGTTGGCGGAATTTGCACCGCCAGCACCGGCTGCACATCTAGTGACGAGTGTGGTACTGGAGAGACTTGTGTTGGCGGAACTTGCACGCCTGGATCTGGCTGCACAACCGACGATCAATGCGGCACCAGTGAAGTCTGCGAAGGCGGAGTTTGTATGCCCGAGGACGGATCGACTCGCTGCGCTACCAACGCGGACTGTCCCCTGGGCGTCGGCCTCTGTGCCTTTGGTCTTTGCATCTGTGAGAATGGCTTCTGTAAGCTTAATTCCGATGTCTCGCTCTGCAGTGGCACCGGGACATGCCCCGATGGACAGGAATGCCAGTTTGGCGTCTGCATTGACACCATCGAGTGCACCGACAACTCCATCTGCGAGACTCAGGCTAACCTGTGCATCGCCGGTGGCTTCTGTACCTGTATTGACGGACTCTGCCTTCTCACCAACCTCCTCACCGGACAGTGCTCAGGCGACTCGGATTGCGGCGCTGATGAGATGTGTGTGGCCAAGACATGTCTGCCCAAGCTTCTAACAACTTGTGCGAACGGCGGCACATGCTCTGACGGCCAAACCTGCACGCAAGGTGTCTGTCTCCCTACAGACCTCACCCAGTGTTCAGCCAGCAATCCTTGCTCGGATGGTAGTCTTGTTTGCACTCTTGGAGTCTGTCTCCCCGAACTCATCACAACCTGTACTGGAGACGATGGATGCCCCGCGGATAATACCTGCACGGCTGGTATCTGCCTCCCCTCAATTCTCCCAACCTGTTCAGGAAACTCGGACTGTGGTACCGAGGAGAACTGCGTTGGAGGTATTTGTATTTCCAACATCCTTCGTCTCTGTACTACAACCCAGGACTGCGGCTCAGCCTCCGCCTGCCACGTCGGAGTCTGTGTCCCTGAAATCCTGGATTCTTGCACCACGGATACCGACTGCCAAGGCAGTCTCAAGTGCTCTGCAATTGGATATTGTCTTCCCGAAATCATCACGGCTTGCACGGACGACACCCAGTGCGCTTCCTTTGAAGCCTGTACCGCCGGGCTCTGCCTGCCTGGCATTCTACCGTTTTGCACGGATACTAGCGACTGTCAGCCCAGCGAGAACTGTGTTTCGGGAGTTTGCATTGATAACAATATCCCTCTTTGTACCGGCGACGACGTATGCGGAGCAGACCAGTCCTGTTTGGCTGGACTCTGTCTTCCCACCGTCTTGCCACCCTGCACGTCTGATTCAGACTGCGACAACTCACTCAAGTGTTCAGCTCTGGGATACTGTCTTCCAGAGGTTATCACGAGTTGTACCGCCGATTCAGGCTGCACTGAAGGCAATGCCTGCACCGCTGGCCTCTGTCTTCCCTCGCTGCTGCCATCCTGTCAGATAGACTCGGACTGTAGCAGCAGCGAGAACTGTGTGTTGGGCATCTGCGTTCCCGACCTACTACCTCTTTGTCCAAACGGAAACGAATGCTCTGCCGCTCAGACCTGCACGGGAGGTGTATGCATTCCCACTGTTCTGCCAGCTTGCACGACGGATTCAGACTGCGACAGCTCCTTGAAGTGCTCAGCCCTGGGTTTCTGTCTCCCGGAGGTTATCACGGCTTGTACTGCGGATTCAGACTGCAGTGATGGCAACGCTTGTACTGCAGGTTTCTGCATTCCTCCCCTTGTTCCCACTTGTCAAGGTGATTCGGACTGCGCCACCAGCGAGAACTGCGTGGCTGGCATCTGTATTCCCGACGTGCTTCCTCTTTGCACCCAGGCAAGCGATTGTACTTCCGACCAGACTTGTACCGCAGGCGTCTGCCTTCCTACAATCCTACCGGATTGCACTACGGATTCGCAATGCTCAGACGGCCAAATCTGCTCCGCACTTGGAGTCTGCCTCCCTTCAACCATCACTCCATGTACAGGCGACTCTAGCTGTGACGAAGGACAATCTTGCACTGCTGGAATCTGCTTGGCATCAATACTCCCATCAACCTGTCTCAGCTCAGCGGATTGTGGCCAGGGCAACAACTGTGTTTTGGGTATTTGCTTCCCCGACATTCTCCCTCTTTGCACCGACGACAGTAGTTGCAGCGCAGATCAGACATGTACCGCGGGCATTTGCCTTCCTACCATCTTGCCGACTTGCACGAGCGATGCTGGCTGTAGTACCGGCGAGACGTGCTCCGCCTTCGGCGTTTGCATGCCTACCGTCATCACTGCTTGTGTGGATGATAGCGCGTGCAGCTCTGGAGAAACTTGCTCTGCCGGCCTCTGCCTTCCCACGGTCATTCCGACTTGCCAGGACGGCACAGATTGTGGCACCGGTGAGAACTGCGTTTCAGGACTCTGTATTCCCGATATACTCCCTCTCTGCCAGGACGATACAACCTGCGGCGAAGACCAAACTTGCACAGCGGGTGTCTGTCTTCCCGCCATCTTGCCCACCTGTACCAACGACGCGGCCTGTGGTGAGGGCCAAACATGCTCTCAGCTTGGAGTTTGTCTCCCCAACACCCTCACTGCCTGCCAAGATGATTCTACATGCAGCAGTGGTGAATCGTGCCAGGCCGGTCTTTGCCTGCCCTCAATCCTGTCTGGTTGCACCGATACTACTGGCTGTGATTCTAGTGAGCAGTGTGTCGGTGGACTCTGCGTTCCTGGTGTCTTGAGTATCTGCATATCCACAACTGATTGCTCAGCGGTTGAGACTTGCACAGTAGGCGTTTGTGTCCCCATCATTCTGCCTTCATGCACATTGGATACGGATTGTACCGCCGGCCTCAAGTGCTCAGCTGCTCTTAGTATCTGTCTTCCAGAGGTGATCACTGCCTGCCAGGACGTCAGCGCTTGCTCCTCTGGAGAGAGTTGCACATCCGGCTTCTGCATTCCGTCTGTTCTCCCGACTTGCACTGACGCGTCTGGCTGCGATTCCGATGAGCAGTGTGTCGCTGGACTCTGTGTTCCTTCCATCTTGGACATTTGCACAACCACAGCTGACTGCTCAACGGACGAGACTTGCACAGTAGGCGTATGCGTGCCTAGCCTTTTACCTGCCTGTACTTCGGATACCGACTGTACCAACAACTTCAAGTGCTCTGCCGCTCTTGGTGTGTGCTTCCCCGAGGTTATCACTTCTTGCGTGGACACCAGCAGTTGTTCAACTGGAGAGAGCTGTACGGCCGGCCTCTGCATTCCGTCTCTTTTGCCCACCTGCGAAGTTGACTCTGATTGCACCGCGGGTAGCGAACAGTGCGTTGCCGGTCTCTGCGTTCCATCTGCCCTGGATACATGCAGTTCTGACACAGACTGCATCGTAGAGCAGACTTGTACAGCTGGAGTCTGCATCCCCAGTGCGCTTCCTACCTGTACGTCCGATACTGATTGCAGCAACGGCCTCACATGCTCGGCGACTCTTGGTACGTGTATCCCAGAGGTCATCACGACCTGCACGGGTGCCGCCGACTGTGCCGCAGACGAGACTTGCACTTCCGGCCTGTGTGTGCCATCAAGTATTCCGCTCTGTACGGGCGCTTCTGATTGTGCCGCCGATACTGAACAATGTGTGGCGGGACTTTGCGTTCCTTCTTTCCTGGATACATGTTCCAGTGCAACTGACTGCTCCGACGGCGCAGCTTGCACAGCAGGCCTATGTGTCCCGTCCGGTTTGCCCACATGTACATCAGATAGCGAATGTGGTGATGGCCTCAGCTGCTCTGCCGCCCTAGGCGTTTGCGTGCCGGACGTCATCACAGCCTGTTCACAAGCCAGCGATTGTCAAGACGGCGAGTCCTGCACAGCGGGCGTCTGCTTCCCGTCGCTCGCCCCGACTTGCACAGAGGACAGCCAGTGTTCCTCTGGTACCGAGCAGTGTGTCGCCGGACTCTGTGTGCCGGCGGTCTTAGTTACTTGTCCCAGTGGCAACGAATGTGCAGATGGCGAAACCTGTACGGCAGGAGTTTGCGTTCCGAGCGTTTTGCCCACTTGCACATCTGATACAGACTGCACTACTGGATTAAAATGCTCCGCTGCCTTGGGATCATGCTTCCCTGAAGTCATTACAGCTTGCCAGGATGACACGACCTGTGGCACTGGCGAGGCTTGTACTGCTGGCATTTGTCTACCCTCACTCCTACCTACCTGTGCCGTGGATTCGGACTGCACAGCTGGTACTGAGCAATGTGTTGCAGGCCTTTGTGTGCCTTCTGCCTTGGACGTTTGTACGGACGACACAACCTGTGGTGCAGACCAGACTTGCACTGCCGGAGTTTGCATTCCTACGGTCCTGCCTCCTTGTACTAGCGATTCTGAGTGCAGCTCCGGCTTTACATGCTCTGCAGCTCTCTCCGTCTGCGTGCCTGAAGTTATCACTGCTTGCCAGGACGACACCGCTTGCACTGATGGTCAGACCTGTACTGCTGGCATCTGTATACCTACTATTGTTCCGGCATGCCAAACAGATACCGATTGCGAGTCTTCTGAGAGCTGTCTGGCAGGTGTTTGCGTGCCGTCGGTCTTGCCACAATGTACTGACACCACTGGTTGCGATACTGATCAGACCTGTACTGCTGGTGTCTGTATTCCCACAGTCTTGCCTGCTTGTACAGACGATGCTCAGTGTAGCAGTGGCTTTGTTTGCTCAGTTGCTCTATCGGTTTGCGTTCCTGAAGTTGTTACTACTTGCCAAGACGATACCTCTTGTACAGACGATCAAACCTGTACAGCTGGTGTCTGCTTACCGCCTATTGTGCCAACATGCCAGGCAGATGGCGACTGTCAGTCTGAAGAAAGTTGTGTCACGGGCATTTGTGTCCCTTCAGTATTGGATACATGCACTGACAGTTCAACCTGTACTGCAGACCAGACCTGTACAGCTGGAGTGTGTGTGCCGACTATTCTACCAAGCTGTTCAAATGATGCCGAATGCAGTGCTGGCTTCAAGTGCTCTGCGGCTCTGGGCGTTTGCGCTCCTGAAGTTGTTATTGCTTGCCAGGATGACACCACTTGTTCAACCGGCGAGACTTGTACAGCTGGACTATGCTTGCCTCCTATTATTCCGGCCTGTGCAGCTGATGCCGATTGCGCCTCTACCGAGTCTTGCGTGGCTGGACTCTGCGTTCCAGCCACCCTAGACACTTGCACTGACAGCACAACTTGCAGCGCAGATCAAACCTGTACAGCCGGAGTTTGCGTCCCGACTATTTTGCCTATCTGTTCAACTGATAGTGACTGCGGAGCTGGTCTTCAATGCTCAACTACCCTTGGGACCTGTCTGCCGGAGGTTGTTCTCACATGTGCGGCAACTAGCGACTGTGGAAGCGACCAAACCTGCACAGCCGGCCTTTGTATCCCCTCAATTCTTTCGACTTGCACGGGAGACTCTGACTGTACCGCTGGTACCGAGCAATGTGTTTCCGGACTCTGTGTCCCATCTGTCCTCGATACATGTTCCGACAGCACAACCTGCGGTCAAGGCCAAACCTGCACAGCTGGAGTCTGTGTGCCGACAATTTTGCCTCCCTGCGCTACTGATGCCGACTGCAGCGATGGTCTCAAGTGTTCTTCGCTTGGTACCTGCCTTCCGGATGTCCTTACCGCATGTCAAGATATTGGCGAGTGCGCTGCTGAGGAGACCTGTACCGCTGGATTCTGTGTTCCTTCTATCCTACCTTCATGCCAGCAGGACAGCCAATGTGCCTCCACCGAGACGTGTGTAGGAGGCATTTGTGTCCCATCCACCTTGCAAACCTGCTCTGATGATACAGGTTGTTCTTCGGAGCAGACATGTACTAGTGGGGTTTGCGTTCCGACTATCTTGCCCGCTTGCACAACAGACATTGACTGTGGAAATGGCCTCAAGTGCTCTGCCCTTGGGGTCTGTCTCCCAGACGTTGTCAACACGTGCGACGATACTACCGGATGCGCAGATGGACAGACATGTACTGCCGGTGTATGTCTGCCTTCAACGTTGCCAACTTGCTCGGGCGACTCTGATTGCACCCCTGATACCGAGCAGTGTGTTGCTGGTCTCTGCGTTCCGTCCACATTGGATACTTGCTCTTCCGACACCGATTGTCTCACAGAACAGACCTGCACTGCTGGAGTCTGCGTTCCTACCATTCTCCCCGCGTGCACAACAGATACTGACTGTGGAAATACCCTCAAGTGTTCCGCACTTGGTGTCTGCCTCCCGGAAGTCGTCGATACATGCACCGATACCACCGGATGCGGAGCTGATCAAACCTGCACAGCCGGCCTCTGCGTTCCCTCCACCCTACCGCTATGCTCGGATGCTACCCAATGCGATGGAACAGAGGACTGTGTCGCTGGGCTCTGTGCCCCTTCTGCCCTTGTTACTTGTACTGATGGCAGCTGCGCTGACGGCCTTACTTGCACCGCCGGAGTTTGCGTCCCTACCATCCTCCCTGCCTGTACTGCCGATACGGACTGTAACGACGGCTACACATGCTCCGCTGCTCTTGGTGTCTGCCTTCCGGAGGTCATCACCGCGTGCACTGATAGCGCCACCGACTGTGGCACTGGAGAGACTTGTACAGCGGGCGTTTGCTTGCCCTCACTCGCGCCCACTTGCACTGGCGACTCTGATTGTGCCCCTGATACCGAGCAATGTGTCACCGGAATATGTGTCCCATCCGTCTTGGATACTTGCTCCTCCGATACAGACTGTGCCACAGATCAGACCTGTACTGCCGGCGTCTGTGTCGCAACAGTTCTCCCTGCCTGTACCTCAGATGATGACTGTGGCGCCGGCTTCAAATGCTCAGTTGCACTGAACGTTTGTTTCCCAGAAGTTGTTATTGCATGCGAAGACGATTCCACATGCGGCAGCGGTGAATCCTGCACAGCTGGCATTTGCATTCCCACAATCACCCCTGCTTGTACTGGAGACTCTGATTGTACACCTGATACCGAGCAATGTGTCGCCGGAGTATGCGTCCCATCCGTGCTGGATACATGCTCTACCGACGCAGACTGCACTACATCGCAGACCTGCACTGCAGGCGTGTGCGTTCCTACAGTTCTCCCTGCTTGTACAAATAATGCGCAGTGCAGCAGTGGCTTTATTTGCTCAACTCCACTTGGCACCTGTATTCCAGAAGTCATCACTACTTGCCAGGATGACTCTACTTGCAGCAGCGGCGAAACCTGTACAGCTGGTATTTGCATCCCCACAATCGTGCCCGCCTGCACGGGCGACTCTGACTGTACTGCCGATACTGAAAAATGCGTGGACGGACTGTGTGTTCCCTCTGTCTTTGACACTTGCACCGATACCTCGGGTTGCACTACGGAGCAAACCTGCACAGCAGGCGTTTGTGTCCCAACCGTCCTGCCGGCTTGTACCGTCGATTCCGACTGTCTCAGCAACCTCATCTGTTCCGTGCTTGGTGTCTGTATTCCGGAGACCATCGTGGGCTGCCAACAAGACAGCGAATGCACAGGTGGTCAGACTTGCACAGCTGGCATCTGTCTCCCAGATGTCACTGACATCTTCCCTGCCTGCTCAACGGACAATCCTTGTTCTACTGGAGAGACTTGCACGTCTGGCGTCTGCTTGCCTGAAGGCCTTACTTCTTGCACTGATGCTTCAAGCTGTCAAAGCGGACAGGCCTGTACCGCAGGTGTCTGCCTTCCCGATGTCCTTCCCACCTGTGCGGATGATTCCAGCTGCCAGACCGACGAGGTTTGCAGACTTGGAGTCTGTCTTCCCACGGACCTTACTATCTGTATAGCGGATAGCGATTGTTCGTCCGTCCAGACTTGCACAGTTGGAATATGCATTCCCCAGGTCTTCCCTACCTGCATTAATGATAGTGGCTGCAGCACGGGTCAGACTTGTACATCTGGTATCTGCTTGCCTGACACTCTGAACACTTGTACTTCCGACACAGATTGTGGCACTGGGCAATCTTGCACATCCAATGTCTGCCTTCCGACCGTGCTGCCTACTTGCACAGACGATTCTGTTTGCCAGGCCGACCAGACCTGCAGACTCGGCGTTTGTATTCCTCGGGATCTGGCTGCTTGCACTGCTGATGGCGACTGTTCAAGCGAGCAAACCTGCACCGCTGGCTTCTGTCTTCCTCAAATCTTCCCTACCTGTGTCGACGATACTAGCTGTACCTCGGGCCAGACCTGCACAGCTGGCGTCTGCTTGCCTGACACTCTACCAACATGCTCAACTGATACAGACTGTGGGGATGGACAGTCTTGCACGAGTGGAGTCTGCCTGCCTACTGTTTTGCCCACCTGTACAGACGATTCTGCCTGTACAGCCGACCAGACCTGTAGGCTCGGGGTCTGTATTCCTAGAGACCTCGCCGTCTGCACTACGGATGGTGATTGTTCAGCTGAGCAGACTTGCACGGCTGGATTGTGTCTGCCCTCTCAGATCTTCCCTACCTGCACGGATAGCACCGAATGCACCACAGGTCAAACCTGTACCTCCGGCCTTTGCTTGCCTGATGTTCTCACGACGTGCTCAGTTGATACAGACTGTGGGGATAGTCAGTCCTGCACCAGTGGAGTCTGCTTGCCTACCGTTTTGCCTACTTGCACAGACGATTCCACCTGTACTGCTGACCAGACTTGCCAACTTGGCGTCTGCATTCCCAGAGTTATCACTGCTTGCACTGATGATTCCTCATGCAGTTCGGACCAGACCTGCACTGGTGGGCTTTGTCTCCCATCCGTCATCTTCCCGACTTGCACTGGAGATAGTGACTGCGCTACTGGCCAAACCTGCACATCAAATACCTGCCTTCCTAGCACGCTTCAGTCCTGCTCCACTGACTCAGACTGTGATGAAAGCCAGGCCTGCACGGGCGGAGTCTGCTTGCCTTCAGTATTGCCAACCTGTGCCGCCGATACGGATTGCACAACTGGAGACGTCTGCCGGTTGGGTGTCTGTCTTCCTGAGACTCTTACAACATGTTCAGACGATACAGAATGCGCGGCTACCCAGTCTTGCACCGCTGGCATTTGCATCGCAGACGTCATTCCGTCCTGCACTAACTCGGACGACTGTCAAAGCGGTGAATCTTGCACGGCTGGTCTCTGCCTACCCGAGACCATCCAATCCTGCCAAGGCGACTCGGAGTGTACTGAAGAGCAGACTTGCACTGGCGGCGTTTGCTTGCCTTCAGTCTTGCCTACTTGCTCGGTCGATACCGACTGTACGAGCTCGGAGGTCTGCCGACTTGGTGTCTGTGTACCCGAGGTTGTAACAACCTGCCAGGTTGACAGCGATTGCGCAACTACTGAGTCCTGTACGGCTGGTCTATGCCTTCCAGATGTCATCCCTGCTTGTATCAACACAGCTGATTGCACAACTGGTGAAGTCTGCACAGCCGGCCTCTGCTTGCCCGATGCCCTAGACACATGCACAACTGATTCGGATTGCGAAACTGACCAAGCTTGTACAGCTGGCGTGTGCTTGCCTTCGGTTCTACCTACCTGCTCTACTGATTCTGAGTGCACAAACGGAGACGTTTGTAGGCTCGGGGTTTGTCTCCCACCCGTCGTCACTACTTGTCAGGTCGACAGTGACTGTGAGACTAGCCAGTCTTGTACCGCTGGTGTTTGCCTTCCTCAAGTTATTCCTTCATGCTCGACTGCGGACGATTGCACAGCCGGACAGACTTGTACATCTGGAGTCTGCTTGCCCGATACTCTCGATACCTGTACAACTAATACAGACTGTGGAACCGATCAGACCTGTACTGCCGGCGTCTGCTTGCCTTCGATACTGCCACCTTGCAGCGATGACTCTCAATGCGCCAGTCAGCTTGTCTGTCGACTTGGCGTCTGTCTTCCGCGGGTGGTCACACCCTGCCAGGTCGATACCGAGTGTACCTCGACGGATTCGTGCACGGCTGGTATATGTCTCGCCAGCGTACTGTGCTCTAGTGATGGGGATTGTGATTCAGGCGAGACTTGCACTGCCGGAGTTTGCTTGCCGACTCTTATCCCCGATTGCTCAACTGACGGTAACTGCGGCCAAGGAGAGTCTTGTCTTGCAGGAATCTGCCTCCCCGAGACTGTGCGTACATGCTCAACAGATGCGCCCTGCGCTGCTGGACAGACTTGCACATCTGGAGTGTGTCTTCCCGACGTCCTGCCTACATGTTCTCTTGACACCGACTGCACTACCGGTCAGCTTTGCCGACTTGGACTTTGTGTTCCTGACGTTGTCACTGTCTGTACTACCAGCGACGATTGCACTTCAAGCCAATCTTGCACTGGAGGCATATGCCTGCCCACTATCTTCCCTGCGTGCACAAGCGATGCTACCTGTGGCCAGGGCGAGTCCTGCCTTGGAGGCACCTGTCTCCCTCAAGGACTGGAGGCTTGCGAGGTCGATGCTGACACTTGCGCCACTGGGCAGACTTGCACCGGTGGTGTTTGTCTACCCATTGATCTTCGCCAATGTACCGCCGATAGTGGGTGTGGTACTGGCCAAATCTGCCGTCTTGGTGTCTGCATTCCTCAAGTCCTTGACGTTTGCACTGCTGACACTGACTGCGGAACCGACCAAGCCTGTACCGGTGGAATCTGCCTCCCCAAGATTTTCCCTGTTTGCACTTCTGATCAGACTTGTAACGAGAACGAGTCTTGTCTCGGCGGTGTCTGCTTGCCCTCAGTCTTGGATGAATGTGGAACCGACCAGTCCTGTGCGACCGGCCAGACTTGCACTGGCGGTGTCTGTCTTCCAGATGCTATGATCCTGTGCACTCTCGACAACGAGTGTGCTCCTGATGAAGCCTGTCGCCTGGGCGTCTGCATCCCGACTACTCTCGCTGGCTGCACTCAAGATTCTGATTGCACCACTGCAGGCCAAGCTTGTACTGGTGGATTCTGCTTGCCCGTCTTCCCGACCTGTACCAGCGCAGATAACTGCGGCCGAGGCGAAGTTTGCCTTGGTGGAATATGTCTTCCTCAAGGCTTGCCGTCTTGTTCTGATGATACCGGTTGCGCCGATGGTCAATCCTGCACTGCTGGCGTCTGCTTCCCTGCTGTCTTCCCTCCTTGCACATCCGACTCCAATTGTGAGGACGGACAGTCATGCACTGGCAATGTCTGCCTTCCTGACACAGTCACCTCTTGCACGACTGATGCCGATTGTACTATTGCCCAGACCTCATGCCAGCTTGGTGTCTGCTTGCCTGACCTTCTGTCATCATGCACGGCTGACAGCAGCTGCGCCGACAACGAGGTTTGTCGTCTTGGACTCTGTGTTCCCGATACTTTGACTCCTTGCACTGGTGACGATGCCTGTGAAACAGGACAGGTTTGCACTGCTGGAATCTGCCTCCCTGACGTTATCCCCGGCTGTTCATCCAACGCAGACTGCGCCACTGACGAGGTTTGTGAGGCCAGCCTCTGTCTACCCCAGGGTATTCAGAGCTGCTCAACCGAAGGCGACTGTACAACAAGCCAGGCTTGTACCGGTGGCATCTGCCTCCCGGTCGTTTTGCCCACATGTTCGTCGGACACAGACTGCAGCAGTGCCACTGATGTCTGTCGACTGGGCGTCTGCGTTCCTCGAGACCTTTCTCTCTGTTCGGCGGATAGTGACTGCTCTACTGATCAGACCTGTACTGCTGGAGTTTGCCTCGCCACCGTGTTCCCTGTCTGCACAGACAATGCCGGTTGCAACACTGGCGAAGTCTGCACTGGGGGTGTGTGCCTTCCAGATGCTCTCGACACCTGTTCTCTGGATTCCGACTGCACATCTAGCCAGACCTGTACCGCTGGTGTCTGCCTTCCCTCCATTCTGCCACAGTGTGCCGACGATTCGACCTGTCTAGACACCGAGCTTTGTCGCTTGGGCGTCTGTGTTCCTCGAGATCTTGTCGCTTGCACTGCCGACAGTGGATGCTCTGATGGCCAGGTCTGCACCGCTGGGATCTGTCTTCCGACAGTCTTCCCTGCCTGTACAGCCGATTCGGACTGTGCCTCGGGTCTGTCTTGCCAGGCTAATACCTGCCTTCCTCAAGGTATCCAGTCTTGCGACACTGATTCAGCATGCCCTACCGACAAAACCTGCACCGCCGGGCTTTGCCTGCCATCTATCCTGCCGACGTGCGAAGATGATACAGCTTGTAGCAGCACTGAGGTTTGTCGTGTTGGTGTCTGTGTTCCGCGAACTCTTGATACTTGCGAGACGTCTGCCGACTGCACTGGCACTCAAACTTGTACCGCCGGCTTCTGTATCCCCACTGTCTTGCCCGCTTGCACAACTGATTCGAACTGCCTTAATGGCGAGGTTTGCCAGGCGGGCATCTGTCTTCCTTCAGCTATTGACACCTGTTCCGTCGATGCGGACTGCTCTACTGAGCAAACTTGCACTGCGGGTGTCTGTTTGCCGACAGTCCTGCCAGCTTGCACTGACGATACAGACTGCAGCGGCGACAATGGCGTTTGCCGACTCGGCGTCTGCGTTCCTCAGACCCTAACCGCCTGTACGACTTCTGACGACTGCTCTGATACCGAGACTTGCACTGCTGGCATCTGCCTACCGACGGTCTTCCCCGCATGTATTACCTCTACTGACTGTACTTCGGGGCAGTCTTGCGAAGCGGGCATTTGCTTGCCGGCTGATATTCCTACCTGCTCGGTCGACACCGATTGCTCTACCGACCAAACTTGCACTAGTGGCGTCTGTTTGCCGACGATTCTACCTACCTGCACAGCTGATACGGATTGTGGCACAAACAGTCTATGCCGACTGGGCGTGTGTGTTCCCCGAACGCTCAATGTCTGCGTTTCTATCGACGACTGTGCTACTACGGAATCATGTACTGCCGGTATATGCCTTGCCACTGTCCTCCCCAGCTGCTCAACCGCTACGGATTGCAGCACGGGCGAGGTTTGTGAGGCAGGTCTCTGTCTCCCTGAGACTATTCAGACCTGCTCGAGTGCCGACGACTGCTTGGCTACTCAGAGCTGTACCGGTGGAATCTGCCTTCCTACTATCCTACCTACCTGTTCAGACGATAGTGGCTGTGATGTCGACGAGGTCTGCAGAGTGGGAGTTTGTATTCCTCGAGACCTCGCAGCTTGCACAACCAATGATGATTGTGCTGATCAACAGGCCTGCACAGCTGGAATCTGCTTGCCGCAGGTCTTCCCTACCTGCTCAATTGATTCGGACTGTACCGCCGGCAACGTCTGCACGGCAAATACCTGTCTCCCGTCAACTATCCAAAGCTGTACGACTTCTGATGACTGCTTGGCCTCTCAGTCCTGTACTTCAGGCGTGTGTCTTCCCTCGATCCTCCCGGCATGCTCCGACGACTCTACTTGCGATGTCGACGAGGTTTGCCGACTTGGTCTTTGCATTCCCAGAGACCTTTCACTATGCACCGACGATACTACTTGTACCGACGGTCAGACTTGCACAGCTGGCATTTGCTTGGCCACAGTGTTCCCTACCTGCTCGACCACTGACGACTGCGGCAGCGGCCAGGTTTGTGAAGCCAGCATCTGTCTTCCATCCACTGTCCAGACCTGCACTACTGCCAATGACTGTCTCGCTACGCAGAGCTGCACAGGCGGAATCTGCCTTCCTACCGGCCTGCCCACTTGCACTGATGACACCAGCTGCAGCGCGGAGGCGGTTTGCAGACTCGGTCTTTGTATCCCTCGCGACCTCGCCGCTTGTACGAGCGACGATGGCTGCACCGATTCTCAGACCTGTACAGCTGGATTCTGTCTGCCTACTCCTTTCAATACCTGTCAGGTCGATACTGACTGCGGCACTGGAGAAGCTTGCACTGGCGGCACATGTCTCCCAACACGCCTCATAAGCTGCTCGACCAACTCAGTTTGTTCTGAAGGCCAGTCTTGTACTGGCGGTGTCTGCCTCCCGACCATTTTGGCTACTTGCTCAGACGACACTGCATGTGTTGTCACTGAGGTCTGCAGACTCGGCGTCTGTATTCCCGTTGACCTTGCAGTCTGCAGCACTAACGGAGACTGCACCACTGGCCAAGTCTGCACAGCCGGTATCTGCCTTCCTGAAGTATTCCCTGGCTGCCAGGACGACTCGGGATGTAGCACCACTGAAACCTGCACCGCAGGTCTATGCCTTCCCCAGGGCTTGGATACTTGTGACAGTGATGACCAGTGTTCCGACGGCCAGACCTGTACAGCTGGGGTTTGCCTTCCGACAGTTCTTCCTACCTGCTCTGACGACACTGGCTGCACTGCTGAAGAGGTGTGCAGACTTGGCGTTTGTGTGCCAAGGGATTTGACCGTCTGCATACTGGACAGCGATTGTACTACAGAACAATCCTGTACTGCGGGTATCTGCATTCCTTCTCTATTCCCTCCTTGCCAGACCGACGAAGACTGCGGTGCGGGCGAGTCTTGTACTGCTGCTACCTGTCTTCCCTCTGCTATCCAGGGCTGTTCAGCAGATTCTGGATGTGGCGCTGGACAGACTTGCAGCAGTGGAGTATGCCTCCCTACCGTCTTGCCTGCCTGTACCGCCGATACGGACTGTAGCGGCGAGAGTGTCTGCAGACTTGGAGTTTGTCTGCCTTCTCTCCTCACGACCTGTACGGACGACAGCGGATGTACTACCGATCAGACCTGCACTGCTGGTATCTGCCTCGCATCGGCGCTGCCTGCCTGTCAGTCTGATACTGACTGCGGGGATTCGGAAGCCTGCCTCAACGGTGTTTGTTTGCCGGACGTCCTCCAAACCTGTACACCTACATCCGGATGTGACGACGGCCAAACCTGTACCTCGGGAGTCTGCCTTCCTTCAACCCTCCCTGAGTGCAGCACCGATACCAATTGTGGCACTGGTCTTCTCTGCAGACTTGGTGTCTGTATTCCCCAGGACCTCAGCACTTGCGAGACCACCACCGACTGCACTGGAGACAACGTGTGTACATCCGGAATTTGTGTACCCCCTGTATTCCCTGGCTGCGCCACTTCAACCGATTGTTCTCAGGGTCAATCGTGTACCGCTGGTCTCTGCCTTCCTGCTGGCTTGAACACTTGCACGGATGATGCTCAATGCACTGGAGACCAGGTTTGTACTTCAGGAGTCTGTCTCCCACGTCTGTTGCCTACATGTTCGATCGACAGCGATTGTACCAGCGGTAGCGTATGCCGACTCGGCACCTGTCTTCCACAGGATCTCGCCCTCTGCACCACTGACAGCACTTGCGCCCAGGGTGAATCCTGCACTGGAGGTATCTGTCTCCCGACCATCTTCCCTGATTGTACCGTCGATGGAGATTGCGCTACTGGCAACTCTTGTACCGGTGGCATCTGCCTTCCCTCGGGTGTCGACGTCTGTTCAGACGAGGCCCCTTGTGCGGATGGTCTAACCTGCACCCTGGGAGTTTGTCTTCCTTCACTCCCTGCTTGCACTCTTGACAGCGATTGTGACAACAATGGTGTCTGCCGTCTTGGAGTCTGCCTACCCGCAGACCTTAACACTTGCACTGCTGATAGCGATTGTACCGACAACGAAAACTGTACTGCCGGCATCTGTATCCTCAAACTTTTCCCTACTTGCTCTCAAGACTCGGACTGCAGCAGCACTGATGCCTGTACCGGAGGTATCTGCCTTCCCTCAGGTATTGTCAGCTGTCCCCAAGATGGTCAGTGTTCTGAAGGCCAGACCTGCACTTCAGGAGTGTGCCTTCCAGATAATTTGCCGACCTGCACCACGGATAGCGACTGTGCCAGCGATCAACTCTGCCGACTTGGAGCCTGTCTTCCTCAGGATCTAAGCCTTTGTCAACTTGACGAGCAGTGTCCTGTGGACCAGGTCTGCACAGCCGGCATTTGTCTCCCTGAGACCTTCCCGCTTTGCCAGACTGACGCCAACTGTGATTCTGGCTTCACTTGCACCTCCGGGTCCTGTCTCCCATCTATCATCCCTACCTGCGATACCGACAACCCCTGTACGGCCGGACAGACTTGTACCTCGGGTCTCTGTCTTCCCGACGTCCTGCCTACTTGCAGCCTCGACTCCGATTGTCGATCTGATGAGGCTTGCAGACTTGGTCTTTGCATTCCTAAGGATCTCGCCGCTTGCACGGCCGATAGCGACTGCCCCGCTACACAGACTTGCACTGGAGGTCTCTGTATCCCAGAGATCTTCTCCCCTTGTGCTACGGATACCGACTGCGGAAGTGGTAACTCTTGCACGGGCAGCCTCTGCCTTCCTATAGGTATCGCCAGTTGCACTGACGACACCGGTTGTAGTGAGGGTCAAACTTGCACTGGCGGAGCCTGTCTTCCCCAGGGCTTGGGCGCTTGCTCTGCCGACCTGGACTGCGCCAGTGATGATGTATGCCGCCTTGGCGTCTGCATACCCCAGGATCTCATTCTCTGCACCCTCGACTCCGATTGCGGCACTGGCCAGGCTTGTACCGCAGGTCTCTGCTTGTCTCAGATTATTCCAAGCTGCCAATCCTCCAGTGACTGTACTGAGGGTCAGACTTGCACTGCCAATGTCTGCCTCCCGAGTACATTGACTCCTTGCACGGCTGGTGACGGTACTTGCACAACTGGGCAGACCTGCACAGCGGGTGTCTGTCTTCCCGAAGTCCTCCCTACCTGCTCACAGGATACCGACTGCGGTGATAGCCAGGTCTGCAGGGCCGGCGTTTGTTTCCCCGAAGTCGTTACCGCGTGTACAGACGACACCACTTGCTCTGATGGTCAAACTTGCACAGCCGGCCTATGTCTCCCAACTGTCTTCCCAACCTGCGAGAGCGCAACTGACTGCACTTCTGGTGATATCTGCGTTTCAGGCACATGTCTCCCTGATATCGTCACTCAGTGTACGGCCGATACTGATTGCGGTACTGGCGAGACTTGCACGAACGGAGTGTGCCTCGGAGACTTCATCCCCACCTGTTCAGCCGACTCCGACTGTACTAGCACCGAGGTGTGCCGACTGGGCGTTTGCCTTCCTCGCGATCTCATTTCTTGCTCTACTGATCAGCCTTGTACCGACGGCCAGACTTGTACCGCCGGAGTGTGCGTTGCGGACGTTTTCCTAGCCTGCGAGTCTTCTACAGACTGCTCAACCGGGCAAGCCTGCACTGGCGGCTTCTGTCTCCCCGATTTCATCAACTCCTGCGATGGCGACACTTGTGCCGCTGGACAAACTTGCACATCTGGTGTCTGTCTTCCCGACGTTGTGGATACTTGCGCCATCGATAGCGACTGTTCAAGTGATGAAGTGTGCCGACTCGGAGCCTGCTTCCCCAGAGTTCTCAACTCTTGCGACGATGATACTCCTTGCTCATCTACTCAAACTTGCACGGCCGGTATTTGCCTTGCCACTGTCTTCCCTGCTTGCGAAGTTGCTACCGATTGTGCTGAAGGCCAGGATTGCATCGCCCAAACCTGTCTCCCCTCCACCCTCGTTTCTTGTGGAACTGACAGTCCTTGCACTGGAGATGCCACTTGCACCAGCGGCGTCTGCCTTCCCAGCAGCCTGATCTCTTGTTCGGATGATTCGGAATGTGCTTCCCACCTGCTTTGCCGACTAGGAGTTTGTATACCCCGTGATATCCTATCCTGCACAGACAACAGTGGATGCAGTGACGACAACGTTTGTACCGCTGGCTTCTGCGTTCCCCAGCTCTTCCCGGGCTGTCAATCATCGACAGATTGCTCTTCAGGCCAGGCTTGCACAGCCAACCTTTGCTTGCCAGTCGGTCTGGAGTCGTGTGCGACCGACGACGAGTGTGCGGCCGGCCAGACTTGCGCCAGCGGGGCCTGCCTCCCAGACATCTTGCCCTCGTGTACAGCCGAAGCGGATTGCAGCGGCGAGCAAGTCTGCAGGCTCGGGCTCTGCATCCCCTCAGACCTCACCGTTTGCTCAGCGGATTCCGACTGCACCAGCGACCAAACATGCACAGCTGGTCTCTGCCTCCCCAGCGTCTTCCCCCCTTGCCAGACCGACCAGAACTGTGCAGATGATCTTGTTTGCACAGCAGGTGTCTGTCTTCCCAGCGTCCTCCCCGCCTGCCAGACCGATGGTGACTGCGGCGCGAACCAAGCCTGTGTCTCCAACATCTGTCTCCCCAGCGTGCTCCCAGCTTGTACTACAGATGCTCAGTGCACTGGCGGGGACGTCTGCCGACTGGGCAACTGTCTCCCCGCAGACCTCGCTGTCTGCACAACCGATGGCGACTGCACCTCACCGCAGACGTGTGTCGCTGGCCTCTGCCTCGCGGAAGTCTTCCCAACTTGCGAAGACACCTCGGATTGCAACAACGGTGAAGTCTGCACTGGCGGCGCTTGTTTCCCTAGCACCCTGCCTACTTGTAGTATTGATGTTCCTTGCATTCTTCCCGGCCAGACTTGCACGGATGGGCTTTGCCTACCCGATGTTTTGCTTTCTTGTGAAGACGATGCTGCGTGTGCATTCGGCCAAGTTTGCAGACTTGGACTCTGCATCCCCCGAACTCTTGTCACTTGCTCCGATACCGAGCCATGTACCGGCGACCTTACCTGCACTGCTGGACTCTGCATTGCACCGGTATTCCCTGCATGCGCCAGCTCTGATGACTGTGGCCAGGGTCAAACCTGCACATCCAGCACCTGTCTGCCATCTACCCTACAGGGCTGCAGCGACAACGACGCGTGTGGAGACGGCCAAACTTGCACCAACGGACTTTGTCTCCCCGACATCTTGCCAACTTGCGCAAGCGACTCCGAATGCGACACCTCTGCAGTTTGCAGACTCGGCGTCTGTATTCCGTCCGCCCTCGCTACCTGCGCACTTGACAGCGACTGTTCTACAGGCCAGTCCTGTGTTGGTGGCATCTGTCTTCCTCAGGTCTTTCCCCCGTGCGCGTCCAGTGCCAACTGCGCTACTGGCCAAACCTGCACCGGCGGCGTCTGTCTCCCCGACGTCTTCCCTACCTGCGACGACGCCGACAACGCTTGTGCCGATGGACAATCTTGCATCTCAGGCGTCTGCCTGCCCGATGTCCTCCCGACTTGCGCGAGCGACTCTGCTTGCGGAACCGGCAAGGTCTGCAGACTCGGCGTCTGTATTCCCCAGGACGTTGTTCCTTGCACCATCAACTCGGATTGCACCAACGAGCTGACCTGTACGGGCGGTTTCTGCATCGAGTCGGCGTTCCCTGCTTGCGAGGCGGACGCTGATTGCGATAGCGGCAACACTTGCACTGGTGGCTTCTGCTTGCCCAGCATTATTCCTACGTGTACGGATGACAGCTCTTGCACCGACGGCCAGACTTGCAATTCCGGAGTCTGTCTTCCCGTCGACCTGCCCACTTGTGAGGCGGATGCCGACTGCTCTGCAAACCAACTCTGCCGATTGGGTGTCTGTATCCCCGAGGTCATCACTGCCTGCACCACCGACACGGACTGTGGCAATAGCCAGACCTGCACAGCTGGGCTTTGCGTCCCAGAGGTATTCCCTCCCTGTACCGAAGATAGCGACTGTGGCACCGGAAACGCCTGCTACAACAACGTCTGTCTACCTGTTACCCTGCCCACTTGCACAGACTCCCCAGACACTTGTCTCGATGGACAAACTTGTGTTGGAGGAGTCTGCCTCCCAGCCAATCTTCCAGCCTGTGCTGCTGATACCGATTGTGGCCTCAGCCAAGTCTGTCGCCTCGACCTCTGCATCCCAGATGTCATCGCTATTTGCACCGTTGATACCGACTGCAGCGACGATCAGACTTGCACCGCCGGTGTTTGTGTCCCCGAGGCCTTCCCGCAGTGCACAGTCGATAGTGACTGCGTCAGCGGCCAGTCCTGTACCGGCGGCATTTGCATCATCGACATTTTCCCTACCTGCACAACTGATGGTGATTGCGGTACTAGTGAAGGATGTGTGTCTGGTATTTGTGTGCCGGACGTGCTCCCCTCTTGCAGCACCGATACAGACTGCGCCTCGGGCCAGGTCTGTCGACTCAACCTCTGTCTCCCAGAGACTCTCACCCAATGTCAGGCCAACTCGGATTGCAGCGATACTCAAACCTGTACAGGAGGCATTTGTCTGCCGGAGGTCTTCCCGACCTGCGAAATCGACAGCGACTGTGGAAGCGCCAACTCTTGCGTTGGCGGCATCTGTCTCCCATCTACGTTGCCATCATGCGCAAACGGCGAGACCTGTGCTGAAGGTCAAACTTGTACTTCCAATGTCTGCCTCCCCGACACCCTGCCATCTTGCTCTCAAGATACGGACTGCGGCGCCAGCCAAGTCTGTCGACTAAACCTCTGTATTCCAGAGGTTCTCAACCAATGCGAGACGGATCAACAGTGTGGAACCAGCCAGATTTGTAGCGGCGGCCTCTGCGTCCCTGAGGTCTTCCCTGGTTGCACAGCGAACATCGACTGTGGCAGCGGCTTTGCCTGCACTGGCGGGCTCTGTCTCCCTGATGTCCTGAACGCCTGCGGAACCGACACTCCTTGCGAAGCCGATCAAACTTGCACTGCAGGAGTCTGCTTGCCCGATTTCCTGCCTGGCTGTACCACCGATTCCAACTGCGGAACTGACCAGGTTTGTCGACTTGGAGTTTGCCTTCCCAGCACCGCCGTTACCTGCGATTCCTCCGACGACTCATCCTGCGAGTCGGGCCAGACTTGCGCAGCCGGTATTTGCGTTGCAGAGATCTTCCCGCCTTGCACCGACACCGTCGACTGCAGTACCGGAAATGTCTGCACTGCTGGAACTTGCATCCCCGAAATCCTCCCTGCATGTGACAACAACAACTGCGCAGAAGGCCAGACTTGCGTGTCCGGTGTCTGTGTTCCTGCCGAATTGCCTACTTGTACTGATGATACCGACTGCGGCAGCAATCTGCTCTGCAGACTCGGCGTCTGTCTACCGCAAGTCGTCACCAGTTGCGAAACTGACACTCAGTGCGGTGATGGCCAGACCTGTTCAGTCGGTCTCTGTATCCCCGAGGTCTTCCCAACCTGCCAGGCCGACCTCGATTGTTCTTCTGGACAAGTTTGCACGGGCGGCGTTTGCCTTCCCATTACCCTCCCCGAATGCAGTGATGCCAACCCATGCGCCGACGGTTCCACCTGTTCGTCTGGTGTCTGTCTTCCAAGCACCCTACCTACCTGCACCACTGATTCTCAGTGCGCCAACAGCCAGGTTTGTAGACTGGGCGTCTGCATCCCCGACACTCTCAATCTCTGTCAAACCGACGACACATGCACTGACGGCCAGGTGTGCACGGCTGGACTCTGCCTACCACCAGTCTTCCCAACCTGCTCTACGGACCAGGATTGTGTTACGGCCGACTCTTGTATATCAGGCGTGTGCGTTCCCGACGCCCTCCCGACCTGCACTACTGAAAACGACGACTGCGCCGCTGGCCAGACTTGTGTTTCTGGCGTCTGCCTGCCCTCGGGATTGACTGACTGTAGCACTGGAACTGAATGCGCCACCGGTCAAGTTTGCAGGCTCGGCGTCTGTATTCCTGACGATCTCACAGTCTGCGAAACCGACGACCAGTGTACCACGAGCCAGACTTGCACAGCCGGTATTTGCCTCGCCACTATCTTCCCAGATTGCTCCGCTAGTAACCCCTGTGGCGATGGCCTCACCTGTACTTCCGGTGTCTGCCTCCCCGACGCCCTTGGCACTTGCGAAACTAGCGACACCTGCGACGCCGGTCAATCCTGTACTGGCGGAGTCTGCCTCCCCACTGTACTGCCTACTTGCCAAGCTGATGGCGACTGCGATACATCCGACGTCTGCAGACTTGGTGTTTGCATACCTCGCGATACGGTCCTTTGCACAGTTGCAGAGGATTGCTCAAGCGACCAGACCTGTACAGCCGGTATTTGTCTTGCCACGGTCTTCCCAGGCTGCGCACAGAGTTCCGATTGCGATACCGATCAGACATGCACCGCTGGTGTCTGTCTTCCAAACACTCTCAACGTCTGCCAGGTCAACGGTGACTGCACCGACGGCCAGACTTGTGCTTCTGGCGTCTGTCTACCCGCCCTCCTCACCAGTTGCACAGTCGATTCAAACTGCGATACCACCCAGGTTTGCAGACTTGGCTTCTGTATTCCCCGGACTGTCTCAACCTGCACGGCTGATAGCGACTGTGGAACCTCCCAGTCCTGCACTGGAGGTATCTGCGTCCCGGAACTGCTACCTAACTGCGCGTCCGACACCGACTGCAGTACCGGACAAACCTGTACATCTGGCGTCTGTTTCCCTAGCACTGTGGTGACTTGTTCCGCGGAGACTGACTGTCAAGAACGTGAGACTTGCACATCTGGTGTTTGCGTTCCTTCGGTCCTGCCGGCCTGCGGAACAGACGATTCTTGTGCTGAAGGCTTGGTGTGCAGGCTGGGAACTTGTCTTCCTGGCGTCCTCACCTCGTGTGAGAGCAGCATCGACTGTCGCGACGGACTCAGTTGCCAATCCGGTCTCTGCGTGCCACTTTCGGTTCTCTGCACCGCTGACACTGACTGTGATACTGATAATGTCTGCCGCGCAGGCCTTTGCGTTCCGCAGTCTTTCTCTGGCTGCTCTACCGACGCCCCATGTGCCGGAGGCTTCACATGTACGGCCGGCCTCTGTATTCCTACAGTTCTCCCTGGTTGCACGACTACGGATGACTGTGCAACCGACCAAGTCTGCACAGCTGGTGTCTGCCTTCCAAGCAGTCTCTCTGGTTGCCAGGCTGCCTCAGACTGTGGCTCAACCGAGGAGTGTAGAGCCGGCCTTTGCGTCCCACAGGCTCTAATCCAATGCACCGCCAGCTCTGATTGCGACAACACCAACAGCGAGCTCTGTCTTTCTGGCCTTTGTGTGTCTCAGCTCACATCATGTACTGTTGACGACGATTGCACTGACGATGATGTGTGCACGCTCGGCCTCTGCCGTCCCCCCGTTGTGGCGCAATGCTCGTCAGACGGCGATTGCAGTAGCGAGGAGTTCTGCGCTCTTGGCGTATGTGCTCCGCGGTCCCTCACATGCACAACTAGCGATGATTGTAGCGAGGGCAATGTCTGTACCGTCGGCCTATGCACTCCTGATATGTCGACGATTTCTTGCACTACGGCCACGGACTGCCTCCTGGGTGTTGGTCTCTGCCCTCTTGGACTTTGCACCTGCACTGACGGAAAATGCACCTTGGACTCGAGTGTTCCTGGTTGCTCCGCAAATTCCGATTGTGTTACCGGCCAGACATGTCAAAGCGGTGCCTGCGTCGCAGCCACGACATGCTCAACCACCAACGACTGTACGCTTGGCCTCAACCTTTGCCTTCTGCCTGGTGTCTGCGTCTGTCTCAACGCTGTCTGTACCCTCGGAGGCGGGACAACGCCCACGTGTACGTCGAATTCCGACTGCGACCAGGCTGGTGGCGAGATCTGCCAAAGCGGCAGGTGCGTCGTTCCCTCAACGTCGTGTTCCAGCAATATGGAATGTACTGGCAAGGTGCTGGGTCTCGACATCTGCCTCTTCGGCCTCTGCGCTTGCAACGGCGGTACCTGCGTCTACAACGGCCCAGGTACCTGTTCTACAAATGCGAACTGCGACAGTAACGAGGTGTGTACTGCTGGAAAGTGTCTCCCTAACCCACTCCAGTGCACATCCGACGCCTCGTGTGGCAGTGAGCAGATCTGCCAGTTTGGTTCCTGCATCGCTGGCTGCCGCACTAACAGCGGTTGCACTGGTACTCAGGCCTGTCAGTTTGGTGTATGTGTCCCTGGCTGTACTGCCGATAGCGATTGCGGTTCAGCCCAGACTTGCGAAGACAGACTCTGCATCAACAACGTCCTCCAAGAATGCACATCAACTGCTCAGTGTGGCACGGCCGAGATCTGCCAGCTCGGCACCTGTTTCCCCAATCTCCTCCCTATTTGTCTCACCGCTTCTCAGTGCAGCGAGGGTCAAATCTGCCCCGCTGGACTCTGCACTGGCTGTTCCAGTGATGCCCAGTGTGGTGCTGGCCGATCCTGTCAAGCAGGGCTCTGTGCCGCCAGCGTCACCCCGTCATGCACGTCAAACTCTGACTGTGGCACCGGACTCGTATGCCAGAGCGGCCTCTGCCGAGCTTGCACTCTCTCATCCCAGTGCAGTGGCGACGACGTCTGTACTGCCGGAGTATGCGGGGCCTGTACCCTCACTGCCCAGTGTGCCACCGGCGATGTCTGCGTCAACGGCGTCTGCAGCGACTGTACCGATACCTCTCAGTGCGGTCTCGGTCGGGCCTGCAAGAGTGGACAATGCGGAAGCTGCGACCAAAACTCGGACTGTGGCCTCGGTAACGTTTGTACGCTCGGGTCCTGTACCCCTGGCTGCACTTCCAACGCAGGCTGTATCGCGGGCCAGGCCTGTATTGTCGGGCTCTGCTCGACCTGCACAACCAATTCGCAGTGCAGCACTGGTCAGGCATGCTTGGCTGGTCTTTGCACTTCCTGTCTCCTCGACGCCCAATGCGCATCCACTGAGGTTTGCATCTCAGGAGCTTGCCAACCTGCTTGTACGACAAACAGTCAGTGTACCAGCGGCCAAGTGTGTACGCTGGGACGATGCTCCGCATGCCTGCTCAACTCAGACTGCGACACTGGCCAAGTCTGCAGCTCCGGATCTTGCGGTACCTGCACGTCATCAGCTCAGTGTGGCCTTGGCCAAGTCTGCGACGCTGGCGTTTGCCATGCTGCCTGTCTTTCTAACGCTGGGTGTTCCAACGGACAAACATGCCAATCTGGTCTCTGTGTCGCCTGTACCGATGCCTCTCAGTGCGGCCTCGGCCAGGTCTGCACCTCTGGGGCCTGTGGCTCTTGTAGCACTGACAGTCAATGCACCACGGCTGGTCAGATCTGCAGCGGCGGTCTCTGCACCGCCGGTTGTGTTTCCAGCCTAACGTGCGGTGGCGGTCAAGTTTGTCAATCCGGCCACTGCGTCGCCTGTTCTGCCTCGTCCGAATGCGCTGCTGGCCAAGCTTGCGTGTCGGGAGCCTGTGGCGCCTGCTCAACAAGCAGTCAGTGTGATAGTGGCCAAGTATGCAGCGTCGGTCTCTGCATCGCAGCTTGCACTTCAACCTCGTGTTTGCTCGGATCAGTTTGCAAGGCTGGGTTGTGCTCCCCTTGCACTGGGAACTCGGATTGCACCACTGGGCAGGTTTGTTCCCTCGGAGCCTGCGGAATCTGTACCCTCGATTCGCAGTGCACCACGGCCGGCCAGGTGTGCAACAGCGGCGCCTGCTCTGCGGGCTGTACATCCAACTCACAGTGCAGCAACGGCCAGGCGTGTAAGTCGGGCCACTGCACAGTCTGCTCAGGCAACTCGGATTGCGGTACCGGCCAAGTATGCAGTCTCGGAGTCTGTGGCGCCTGTACTACCGATCTCCAATGTGGTACTCTCGGCATCGGACAATACTGTTCCAACGGCGCCTGTCGCGCAAGCTGCGCATCCAACACAGATTGTAGCAGCAACGAGGTCTGCAACACCTCCACCGGGAAATGCGGCGCTTGCACGCTCAGCTCTCAGTGTTCCGACGGCCTCGCCTGCGTCAGCGGCACTTGCGCTACCTGCACAGCTAGCACTCAGTGTATTGCTGGACAGGTCTGCAGCAGTGGTGTCTGCATAGCTGCCTGCACGTCCAACGCAGCGTGCCTTGCTGGTCAAGTCTGTAATATTGCCTCCGGTCTCTGCGGCGCATGCACCTCCAACGGCCAGTGCAATGCGGGTTCCGTCTGCAATCTCGTGGCGGGAACCTGCGGTCTCTGCACGCTCGATTCCCAGTGCCTCGTCGGTCAAGGGTGCGATACTTCGACCGGCCTTTGTGCCACCGTGTGCGATACCACCGTCGGTTGTGGTGGCGGCCGCGTCTGTACCGTCCCGGAATCCAGCACCGGCACCACCGGTCTCTGCACCGGCTGCACCAAGACATCCCAGTGCCGCACCGGACAAGTTTGCCTCAGCGGCCTCTGTTCGGCCTGTACCGCCGACACTCAGTGCGGCACCGGGCAAGTCTGCCGTCTCGGATCCTGTGCTGCGAGCTGCACGACCAACGCGGGCTGCAGCACTGGTCAAGTGTGTTCATCCGGATCCTGCACCGCGTGTACGGATTCTACTGAGTGTAATACCGGACAGGTTTGTTCCTCTGGTACCTGCACTGCCTGTACCGCGTCTACTCAATGCACGGCAAGCCAGGTCTGTAGCAGCGGTCTTTGCATCGCTGCTTGCACCTCCAACGCTGGCTGTGGTACGGGCCAAGTCTGTCAAGCCGGGTTCTGTGTGGCCTGTACCGACACCTCTCAGTGTAATACGGGCCAGGTCTGTACCCTCGGTTCCTGCGGGGCCTGCCTTCTCGACACCCAGTGTACTACTTCCGGACAGGTCTGCAACAGTGGAGTTTGCTCCGCTGGTTGCACGGCTAATTCGCAGTGCGGCACTGGACAGGTCTGTTCGTCTGGCCATTGTACTGTCTGTACCTTGTCTTCCCAATGCAACACCGGCACTACCACTGGCCAGGTCTGTCTACTTGGCGCATGCGGTGCCTGTTCTCTTGACGCCCAGTGTCCCTTGGGACAGGTCTGCGAGAGCGGCCAATGCATCGCCTCCTGCTCATCCAACTCGGACTGCAGCACAGGCAAAGTGTGCTCCGGCGGCCATTGTACGACGTGTGCGTTGACCTCCCAGTGCAACACTGGTCAAGTCTGCTCAAGCGGTGTCTGTGGGGCTTGCACTTCCGACACTCAATGCTCCCTGGGCAATGTCTGCACCAGCGGCCTCTGTCAAACGGCCTGTCTCGCCAACTCCGGCTGCAGTAGTGGTCAAGTCTGTTCGTCTGGCCACTGCGTTGCTTGCGCCACGGACTCGCAGTGCAATACCGGTGGCACCCTCGGCCAGGTCTGTTTGAGTGGCGTATGCAGCGCTTGTACGCTTGATAACCAGTGTACAACGTCTGGTCAAGTCTGCAACAGCGGTGTTTGTTCCGCCGCCTGTACATCTACCAGTTGCACTGGCGGTCAGGTCTGTCTATCAAACCATTGCGCTGCCTGTACGGATACCAGCCAGTGTGCCTCTGGCACGGCCTGCGTGGGCGGAGTGTGTACCACTTGTACGCTTGACAGTCAATGTACCGGCGGCCAAGTATGCAACAGCGGTGTCTGCTCTGCCGCCTGCACATCTACGAGTTGCACTGGTGGTCAGGCCTGTATATCCAATCACTGCGCTGCCTGTACGGATACTTCCCAGTGCTCCTCTGGCAAGGCCTGTGTGGGCGGCCTGTGTACCATTTGTACGCTTGACAGCCAATGTTCAAGCGGCCAGGTGTGCAGCAGTTTTGCCTGTATTGCCGCCTGTACCACTGCGAGTTGCACCGGTGGCACAGCTTGTGTCTCTGGTCACTGTACTATTTGCACGGCCTCCTCTCAGTGTCCAGTCACTGGCCAAGTTTGCACTCTCGCTGGTGTATGTGCCTCTTGTTCTGTCACCAATCCGTGCCCTAATACCCAAGTCTGCGGCACCAACAATCTCTGCGGTCCCTGCACCACTGACGCCCAATGCGGTACTAATCGAGGATGTGCAAACGGTACGTGTCGGTCCAAGTCTTGCTCTACCGCGGCTTCTTGCCTTGGTCTCAACATCTGTGGCGCGACCAATATTTGCCTTTGTCTCTTCGGACTCTGCGCGCTTTGATGCATGCCAGGGCCTCGAAAAGCCGTGCACAAGCACCCGAGCCATAAGGCTCTTTTTGTTACTGGACTATCTTCGTCCAACAATCCAAACCTCGCGCTCTCGCGAGCCCTTTTTCTTATTTGTCAGATTGTCCAACCACTATACTTTCTTATGTATCTCACACTCTGGGCTTCGGCTAGCACTATATGGGTGTTTGTTTTGTTTCGGCTTTTTTGCCCCCTGTCACTCTGGAATCAAAATCACGGTTCAAAGCTCGGTTCTGTATCAGCGGCGAAGGAGTTTTGAGCGTTATCATCAGGGCTATTTTATCCCCTCACACTCACTAGGCCAGCTGTTGGCTCGCCTCACCACGTTTAGCATAGTTTAGTAGTTGTGCCACTTGATGGCCATCTTCTCGTTAGGACACGCGTCAACCTGAAAAAATACAGGACCTGACGTTTAATACAATAGTTGTTCTTCAACTTGAGCTCAAGATATGTGACGTGATCGAATTGAATTCCAGCCGTCCATTCAATGGGCGACTTGGATGAACGTGCGAATCTCTAAATGATAAGCACCTCTTAAAATATACTATCTGCACAAATACCATATGTCGGCTTGGTAAACTTCCTAGTTTCCGGCCAAAATGGCTTGGCTCTCTTCGTAGTCGCTTGTTCCATGCTCGGGATCCGCGTCCTCTGCATTCTTGGACCCGCAAAGCGAACCGGCATTGTACGCTCCCGCGGGGCCGTCGACGCCAGCGAACTCGCGCTTATCGTTGGCGAGGAGCATGTTCTCCGCGGCTTCGGGAAGCCAGCCGTTGATGAAGTCGCCGTGCGAGCAGTACGACGATCCGCATGCGAGCTCGAGAGGCGGTGCCCCGGACCAGCCGTCGGGGAGGACCTTGCGAAGGTCGTAGCGGATGGAGAATCGCAGCTGCGGGATGCGCTTCATTCCCGACGGGCAGCGGTTCGCGGGCTTGAAGCTGCCGCTCCAGTTCTGGGTTCCCGAGTAGGCCGAGTCGAGGCTGTCCTCGTTGACGCAGTCGGGGAACAGGAGCAGGGTCTGGAGATGGGTCGAGCAGGTCGTGGTGGGGAAGGCGGACACGTCCTTGTCGCCGCTGGAGTCGCCTTCGCAGAACCACTGCACGCCAGTCAAGCTGTCGACGCCCTCTTGGGAAACAGCGGAGACGTTGCCGGCAACGGCCTGGAAGTTCTGCGGGATGGCGATTTCGGCGTTCTCAATGGAGACGTAGTAGGCGCTGAATCGGCTGAGGGGGACAGGCTGGGTTCCAGTGTCATTTCGAACGTAGAGAGTTGGGACCCCTAGGGATATTAGATATCGAAAGAAGCCTCTATACGGACTAGGGTAACTCACAGTAGATGGAGTAGTCGTTGGGGTTCTCCGCAGTCGAACAGCCCGCCTGGAGCTCCTCGGACGTCGTCGTGTTAATCGTCACAGCGTCCGACCCGAAGAAACTGTGCATGTGGCTTTTGCCATACTGGCCGGGGAACACGATAGGATCAATGTTCTTCAACATGAACCGGTCCGCGGACGTGACGGTGTAGGCGGAGACGGCGCCGGCGCCGGCTAGGAAGAGGGCAATTGATCGCATAGCGAGTGAAGAAGAGAAAGAATGACTAAAAACGAATGACACAAACGATTGGTGAAACACGGAAGTGAATGTGAGGCTGATCGGATACACAAACCGACAGGAAAGGACGAGTATTTGAACGACTCACAGATCACCAGATAGCCGCCATCCCAACCGCCAAAGCGAATCCGCGCTATTGGATACCGGGGTGCAATGGATCTACTGATTGATGGAAACAAACGCACTGTTTCGTCCGCTTGCCAAGCACATCGCAATCTAACGTGAAACCCACTCGAAGCGTACTACGGTTGCAGAAGCAGGCCCCCTGGAAACGAGACTGGCCTGACAGGGTTAAGCTTAAATCTCATCCCTATTTATACGCGGAACTCGCCTGCGTGGCACTGGTGATCGGTGAGGATCATCTTGTAACGCTTGGATATGTTTTTTTCCTTCATGTTCGTAGTTTCAGGTAGATCTGTTTATATTGAGTGCCGGTTGACGAGATTATGCATCGGTGATTTTGGTGAGAGGCATGGCAATGACGGTTCGCCTACGCTAGGATTGACCTTTAGGCGATTGGTGTTAGATATTCAATGCATGTTCTTCTTTGTCTGGATGATAACCGGAGGCTTTGTTCCTCTGGGTCAATTGGCGTTGTGGATATGTTTCTTCATCCACCGGCCGTTCAGGATGTCTTTGTCCGATGAAACTCGCTTCCATCATATCCCTGCTCCCCCAACCCCACCCTTCCGAGATCCTGTCCCCAGCACGGGCGAGGAGCGACTCTGTCAAAAAAGGAGATATGAACATCAGGACGTAAACTAGTGTATAAAGTTCACACAAGTATGAAGTAAAGTCTTTTTATTGAACAAGAGGTCGGAAGAAAACCTTCCGCCTTACTTCGGTACGGTTAGGGTTGAGGTAAATTAGCTAGAGATCGTTGGAACACAACCGAGTCGTTGTTGCCGTTGCACGTCAAGTTGATTAAAGGATGATTTTTTTACCCCTTTAAATTTATAAGCAGTTAAAGCTACGGATGCTAATTGATCTCGATTTCCAAGAATTAGGTAGCATTGTCTGTTTTAGTAGAATTTTCTCTGTCCCCATCAAGTACTTCCCTTTCCACTCTAAGCACCCGGCCCGGTCCGCACCCCTGGCCCTACCGTCCTCGCTAGCCGTCATATTATCACCACGGATCTTGCCCCAGTTTCATTCGCATTTTTGTTGAAGAACAGACCAGCACGCGACTAAACCGATAGCTACAGACCAGGAAGGGGCCCTGACCAGTAGTGCCACATAACATTGAGCCTTTGTGTGATAGTACAGACAGATGCTCGACGGGTCCGATCTGCCTCAAATGGAAAGAAACTTAGAAATTTGACTACTGTGCGGTTCAAAGAACAAGCATCTGTGTAGGCAATTGAAAGTTGCTCCGTTCATATTATGGCCACTTGACAAGGAAACACATACTGAATCAGTTCACTCCGGAAATCTTTCGCCAGTACCGACAAGCCACTGGAACAACCAGCTAACCTAAGGCTAACATTAACATATATGACAGAACATTGAAGACACACGGTAGAAGAAAAGATAAATGACCGGGAACTGATAATACACCACGTGGGGGTGCTTTTGTGAATCGCTGGAGCTAAATTCTCCCCATACCACATATCAGTGTCATGTCGGTTGAGCTACAGAACAGATGAGATAGAATATTCCGCTACGGCCTACGGAATAACATTACCTGCTGAACTGCACTTAGCGTAAGATTATGGGTTCATGTCTGATGTTCACACCAAGAAACCCACTCCCCTATATTCTTTTGTTCTTTAAACAAAGCATTGAACAACTGCCTGCTGGTGAAATTGATACCTGCACATCGACAGTGTGATAATGTCGAGCTCTAGCTCGAAGTCTACCCTCCTCAACTGGGATCAGTTTGAAATACCTGGTCGCTCACGGCTTATGCAGTGTGCTATGACGAGCTTTGGTCTACGTAAGATGCGATGCATTAAACTCGGAGATTTGTACCAGAGATTTACAAGTGTTGTTTGATCGCTCATTAACACGCTCTTGGGTAATGAGGTCGGTATAGGCCATCTAGCAGTTCTGACTACGGCCCATAATCATCGTGAGCATCGTAAGCCAGAACCTCACGAGAGCTCACAGGTGCTAAGGAAAACCAACCATAGCGCTTTAGCGACTCAGACCGCCTAAAATTACAGCACTTGCAGGGGCTGCCTACCAGTGGCGGTAGTGGCTCCAGGCTCACCTTGCCCTATTACTAGCGGCACGCAGCAAGCAGGTGATACCGTCGAGAGGACAACTCTCGTACCCCCATGTGCGAATACGCTTGGGGTTTTTTCTTCTTCTGATGGATCCGATACGGTCAATTCAATCGTTGCAATAGTGTTCAATTGATGATTATGATCGTGCTGATCCGGGTCATCCGGATCAGCCGGATGAGGGGGTCTTTTGGTCTCGTCATCATGACTAAAGACCAGATATCAATCTACTGAAGGTTTCCTTGTACAGGGTCTCTCTCCAACACACCCCCCCAGCTTGAAGCTATTCAGGTTGAAGCTGTGGTCTTCATATCTCTAGATCGTCTTCCATCAGGTTCTTTAATTCCCTTTGTCCTAGTCGATCCGTGATATCTTTCAGACCTAGCTGTTCGACTGATTGTTGAAATTTCGGGCCTACTAGGACCTTAGTGAGACCATCAGCGATCATTTCTTCGGTACTGATGTAGTCCACTGTAATCCTATTCCTCTGGGCTTCCTGCCTCAGCCAATGATTGTGAATATCAACATGACGTAGCTTGGTCTGTAGCCGGTTGATATCTTGATGGATCAGACGGATCGTCTGAAGGTTGTCACATTGGATGTGGATTTGTTCCTCTTCCAGCCGGATCCCTAGCTCTTTGACCAGCCGGGAAATAAACATAGCCTCGCCGGCTGCTTGAGATAGGGCTAGGAGCTCAGCTTCGGTCGTAGACGTAGTAACTGTAGCCTGCTTGTTGGCCCTCCATCCAATCGTCCCTCCGAATAGTCTCATGACGTAGGCTTGGGAGCTTTTCCGGTCAGGGTTATCTGCGTAGGAAGCATCGCTGGCCATAAGGAACTGATCGTCTTGGCCGAATTGAAGGGCTAGGCTATTGGTCTTCTTGAGATACAGAAGGGCTCGATCTGCAGCCCTATGATGATCCGGTCCTGGGTTTGAATTGAACCTAGCTAGCTGTGACACCGCGAAGGCTGCGTCGGGCCGGGTCATGACGACGGCATAGAGGATTGACCCGATCTTCCGTTGGTATCGTCTTGCCGAGGAAATCGAAGCCTGTTCCTCATACGGTTGCAGAGGGTCCTTTTTCATAGGGGTCTCATGCCGTTGATCTAGGTCATCCACTAGGTTAGCGATCTTGTCAAAATACGAGGATTGGGACAGCCAGATCAGACCGGCTTTACGGTCTCGGATGACCTCGATCCCTAGGAACCACTGAAGATCCTGTCCGCCGGTCAGCTCGTAACGGGCTTTAAGGCCGGCCACAGCAGTCTCAACGTTCTTCCTTTTTTCCTTCCGGCAGGCAAAGACGATATCGTCAACATAGAAGAAGACGATGATCCCGTCCTTTGTCATACAACAGGGCTCGTGCCGGACCGGCTCAAAGCCTAGCTCTTCCAGTGTGGCTGTGAGTTCCTTCTGCCAAAGGAGAGGGGATTCCCGTAGACCGTACAGGGCTTTCTGGATCAGTAGGATCTTTCCGTCACATCTGTATCCCGGCGGCAGCCTCATCAGGACCTGATGGTCTAGCTTGGCGTTGACGAAGGCGTTGACGGCGTCATACTGTATGAGATCCAGGTCAAAGCGGGCTGCTATTGCGATAAGGGACCGAAATGACCGTCCGGCTAGGGTAGAGGCGTAAGTCTCTTCGTCTAGCCCTTTCGGCTGCTGGTCCCCTCGAACAACTAGCCTAGCTTTACACTTCAAGTAGCGGCCATGCTTATCAAACTTATAGACGTAAACCCACATGCAACTGAGGGTCTGTTTTCCTAGGGTCCTGGGGTCGTTCTTATCAATCTCGGTCCAGGACCCCATTTTCCTATGACTCTGTAAGTGGTCTCGTTCAGCCTGTTCAAATTGGACTCCCATCGGGTGATCCTGAAGATCCTGATGGTGCCGCGGTAGCTGTGGAAGCTGACTGCGATAAACAGACCTAGGTTTCTTCAACAGACGTTGCAGCTTAGCCTTGTCAATGACTTTCCCGTCAAGGGTGCCGATGGGGCTAGCTAGTCTTCCGGCGTTGAAGGCAGCCTTCCATACATCAAACCGTTCAATCTTAGCGGTCCTAGGATCTCGAAGATCTAGGTCATCCGCTTGATCAAATGCATCCTGGATCGTCATCGCTAGAAGAGCTGCTGGCAGCAGAGATACAGGCGTTGGGTAGTCACGATCATAGGCCCTAGGGGATCCGGATTGACTGCCATCCAAGGCATCATATCCTTCCCCTAGTTTTCCTTGAGGACCTTCCCCGACCCTATTACTAGGACGCCCTACAGTTCCGGCAGGTTGATCAGACCTAGCCTCTGAAGGAGTCATCCCTGTATCCCTGTTATCTGGTCCATCTACATACGGGATAGGATCAATCCGTTCAGCCTGATCGCTAGGATCTAGGTCAGTCAGATCGTCCTGATCCTCGTCATAGACATCATCCTGATCCTCGTAATGGGTCAAATCCCACCTAGAGGTCAGGCTGCTAGCTGTTCTTTCTGGTACCTGATCCGGTTGAGTCACTTCCACCTGATTCAACAGGTGGTCTAGTTCTTCCTTTCCAATGTGCAATAGGTCATCCCGTAGCTGGTCGATGTCCCCGTTGAATTGGTCGTCTTCGTTGAAAATGACATCCCTAGTAGAGATAACCTTCCCAGTAGACGGGTTCCAGATCCGATAGATGTTAGTTGACTGGTATCCCACAAGGTAGCCGATCCAGGCACGGGGATTTAGCCTCTGCCGCTTCTTCCTGCCCTTCAGGGCGTCCTGGGTCATAGCAAACGCCTTGGATCCATAGACCCGTAGGTAACCTAGGTAGGGGACCTTACTTTCCTGACCGTGACCGTCCCGTTGGGCTATTGCTGTGTGGAACCGGGTGTATGGGGTATCCCAGTTATTGATCGCCCTAGGGGTCCGGTTGTAAAGATAAACGGCAGTCCTATAGATCTCGACCCAAAGGAAGGAAGGAAATCGGGCTCCTGACCGTAGGGCTCTGGCCTTGATCTTGATGACCTTGCCGGATAGCTCGGCGCCGCCATTCTGGGCAGCTGTGTCTGCAGCTGTTGACTCCACGATGATGCTCATCCCGGTAAAGAACCGATATGTCATACGGGGACGGTCTTCCGATTTTCCTAGGATTTCTCTGTCACATTCGACTACCCGTGGCTTCAGGTTGAATTGACGAAGAAGGTAGCTTAGGAAGGCCTTGAAGACCTTCACGAGCTCGGCCTGCTTCCGGGTCTTGAGGTAATGGTCCCAGATGTAACCGGAATAGCGGTCTGTTATCAATAACAGGCTGACATATCCGTCAGGATCCTCGTCTAGGTCATGGAAGTCAATTGCTAGTCTCAGCCCGGGTCCGGCTGGAAGGTCCCTTGGGACCCGGCTGACTTGTCGGGTGATCTTGGAAGTGCCGCAGTCATCACAGCTGATAGTCGTGATCCCTTTGATCCGGGCCCCTGTGACCTTATTGACGAGCCTTTCTAGGGCTCGGGGCCCCGGATGACCTAGCCGTAGGTGCCAACGCCGTGCATCTTGCTTGGTCGCCTTGGGCCGGGTCATTGAATTGAACCGGCTGTGCCGGACAGAAAAGGCAGCATCAGCAGGGACGTATTCTAGGACGAATTGGTCATAATGATCAGATAAGAAGCATATGATCAGACCGTCTAGCGACCTAAGACAATTGGAATCTGGGTGTGTGTCCCACCAATAGCCCTGCCGTTGCAGCTTTCGTAGGGATACTAGGTTGCAAGGGAAGTCAGGGCAATAGGCCACATCGTTCAAAGTGATGACCCTAAGGCCCTTAGGTCCGTTGGTCATGATGTTGACTTTGCCGTATCCTTGGACTAGGACTTCGTGTTCTCCGGCAATAAGGACGTCAAGAGACCTAGCAGGCTGATATCCTAGGAAACGGATGATCTTGTTGAAGATATGGATCGTGGTCCCGGAGTCAAGGATAGCTGACATCCGCAGCGGATATCCTGATACCGAAAAAGCCGCCCTGATTAAGGATATCAGGTCATCACAGCGGCCGACTTCCCGGCCTAGTCAATCCGGCTTAGAAGGTCCGGCTTTATAACTAGCAAGCCGGTCCTTCCACTCTTGACTAGAAAGTCGATGTGTGACTCCGTCCTTGATGATAGGGTTGATCTTGAACCAGGCTGGGGCCTTCATTGGAAAGACATAATGGCATTTCTTCCAGGTATGCCATTTGCCCCCACAGGCCTCACAGATCACAACATCCTTATCTTGGTCATCGTCGGACCTGACCTTCTTCTTGTTGTTTGGGCCGGCCTGATCAGATCGGCGTCTCTTGCCCTTGGATCGGGATGACCCAGCTGGAGGGTCTTCCTTTTCCTTTCCTTTATCCTTATCCTGACCTAGGTCATGATCCTCATCGTCTTCCTGATCAGACCCCTTGCCGTAGGTCGGACCAAAGGCCCCTCTGTTGACTCGGCCTTGGGCTTTGGCCGGCTTCTGTAGGCCCCGGCGGTCAACCTCGGTACGTAAGGCCTTTGCCACAGACCGGGTCTTCAAGCTCTTATCTTCCAGCTTCTCTTGATAAATCCCTTGAAAAGTCGAGACCCAGCTTGAAAGGACCGGTTCAATAGCATCACATAGGCTGCGGAACCAGACATTAGGGTTATCTAGGTCTCCGATCCCTCTTGCCTGGGCTTCCTGTGTAGCCTGCTCCCAATCTGTAAGCCAGCGAGGGAATTCCTTGGACGCCTTGGGCACTAGGGATAGGATCCTATGATATTTGGCTAGGGCCTCGTTTTGCTGCTCAGTCGTTGTAGCCCCAACGCTATCCCTTAGGTTGGAATACCATGTCCGAAGGCTCCGGCGGGGATGACAGGAGCTAGCTATCAGTCCCTTAGAAGCGGTCTCTAGGACCCAAGCCTTAAGCTTTTCAAGTGATTGTTGCTGGAGCAGGTATTCCCGATAGTCTCGATCGTAGTCCTTACAGTCAGACTGATAGGAGGCTTTGTCTTCAACGGTCAGATCTTTGACAGATCGGGCCGGCTCCGTAGGATCGATCGATTCGGGGATGATGTCCGGGATCGTAGGAAGGGTCTGACTAGACGACTGTCGGGTCCGGGGTATTTCGGGCTCGATCCGGTGTGCAGGGATTCGGCGGAAATAGCTGCTGAAGGTCGGTCTGACCGGCTTTTCCAACGGCTCATCTTCCTGATCCGGATCGACTACATCCCAGATCTCGGCCGCAGACGCCTTAGCTTGGAAGACCCTATCCCAATTGACCCAATCTTTGAAGGTCTTAAGGAGGGTCCTTTCGGCGGTTACCGCATTGTCCGACATTGCGTTGTTCTTAAGGTAGGTACGGTTGGGTGGAATTGGTAGGGAAATTGATCTCAAAATAGGTCATAAAAGCCGTACGGATCGTAGCGCAAATAGCTTCGTCACGGAAATCTGACTGTTAATTGATGGATCCGATACGGTCAATTCAATCGTTGCAATAGTGTTCAATTGATGATTATGATCGTGCTGATCCGGGTCATCCGGATCAGCCGGATGAGGGGTCTTTTGGTCTCGTCATCATGACTAAAGACCAGATATCAATCTACTGAAGGTTTCCTTGTACAGGGTCTCTCTCCAACATCTTCTTAAAGTTGTGCGGCTGTTTATACCAAAGGTACAAACAAGATTATTATTATTTATGTTCTTTTCCTACGGCGCAACCAGATGGTTTAAGGGGTCCAGCGGGCGCTAATAGGTACCCGTGGCGCAACCCCCTCGTTCACTGTAGCTGCGTCGGCAGCATGAATCAGGATGTATTTTACATCGCCACGAAGAAGCTGAAAGGTGGCAAGAATCTTCACAATGAAGCACAATTATGGCCAAGTACAAGGTAAAATTGATATTATCTAAACACACTAATAGGATATCCACCTCAAACTATCACACACTTGAATCATGCCGAGTATGTCCTCTGTCCCAAAAGCTCAACCTATGTACGTTAAACATCCGGGATGATCTTTCCCGAGGCCTCATCAACTTTAGTACGGACAATATTGTGTCTTTCCTTAAGCACAGTCTCAAAATCAAACACCCGGAGTCGATTCAGATCTTGGACCGAGTCAGCAATTTTGGCCAGGAAGAAGGGAGGAGAGCTGCCCCTTGCGAGAGGTCCAGGAAGTGTGTTACTCGTTTCGTATGGTAATGGAGAGAGCGATTTAGGGTTGTGTATAACATACACTGCTCCGGTGGGGCAGCCACCTGGGCCAACCTGAACGACGACTTCGTAGTCGGTGTGTTCCCCATCGTAGCTTCGTTCATAGGTGCTTTGGTTAAATGTAGCGCCAAGACTAAGACTGGTGTAAAGGGGCCCCGGCCAGCCAGCGTAGTACTTCAGGCCGCCGATTTGGAAGAAGCAGAACGGCTCATTGTCCAAGGAATCATTTGTAATAGCACTTTGTGTGGTAATTGATAACTCTTGGGCAGAGCTAGTCTTCTCTTCAGGAAGAAGTTCGGAAGAGTCTTGCACATTCGGCAAGGATGCAGAAAAGTCGTTGTTGAAGTCAATTGACAACACCCTGTTATGAAGTTGAGGTTCATCGTCTAGTTTGCTTGAGGCCGAGTCTGGGCGAAGATCACAGTCGTCAACCCATACCATGTACTCTGCGAAGGTTCCGCCGAAATAGCTGATTCCCAGGCTAACAAATTCCAGAGTATGTGCTTCAAATGTCAAGGGATATCTGGCAAGCTCATTTGCATCATTGCATTGTGTCGAGCGAACCAGAGAGATGAAATCCTCGCCAGACATCGGTTCCCCACTCGATCGACGCAAGATCCACTTATCGATAAACTCGTTCCATTTTTCACGCACATGCTCAACGTCAGGCCAAGCCGTCTGGAAGCCGGATGATATGGTTTCACTTCGCCCGTCTTGGACGCCCCTTATCATGGCCACGTACCCGCCACCTTCAAACCAGAGACGAAACTCATGCTCAATGGGAGTGAAAGTCGCGATAATCTCGTCGTCTGTTAATACTGGCTGCATGATCTGAGCGTAGTATGATTGCGATTGTGGTGGAGGTTTTGGTGTGGTTGGTGCGGTTTTGTGTGCGTTCTTGTTGGAGGTAAGCTGAAGAGACTTATGGTAACTGAGGAGCATCTTATAGTAAAATATTTAATGTGTTGCTAGAACTGTACGTGCAGACCATCTCAAAGTGATGCTATGTTGAGAAAAACAGGAACAAGTGTACATCCATTCAGAACACTGCTTCTAACCAATCTACCGTAAAATCCCAATTCTTTGGCAAAGTCTAGCGCCGCATTGGTGCGTGATCAGGCTTATCAGGCCACCAGAACGAAGGGAGATTCAGGCTCTGGAGTGGGGGATGACCTTGATAGCGTCGCGCTAGACTTTGCCAAAGAACTGAGATTTACGGTACAGGTGCGTACATCTAATCACGGAACTAAAGTGCCTATGAACGAAGGAACATGTTTCAATATCAGCATCATTCCGTGACCCTGAACAGTCAAGGCCTGACTTGTCTCGAGGTGATAAGGTGAGGTCCAAATATCGATTGCATTCTAGGTAGAAAGATTCTTTGTACCTATAGTGTCGAGAATGTTTTCTGCAGTGAATGAACACTACCAAGTCTGAGGTCAGGCCACAGGTTGGCTGGGGATTTCTTTGGGCATTTGAGCCTAATTCCACAACTTCTATGGTACCCCGCAATTACAATAGCACGGCCTGATATTTCGGCCGGACCGAGGTTTTGATCTGGACGTGGAAAGTAGCTTAAGTAACAAATCCGAAAGACAACCTTGACAAACAGAGATCTCCCGCGCCAGTGATTCTTTGAACAGTGCTTACACCCAGATAATTCACTCTCTGTGCGCTGGTACCTACAACCTGGTGGTGGATCACAGCGTGCAGTCATCCTGGTTCAACATGTCTCTACGGGTACGACTTTTTGTCTACTATTGCGAATACCATCCAGAAACAAAAGCTCTCACAGGGGTAGTTTAGCTGAGCTAGAGCGGTGAATTCGTATTTGGAAAGGAGTTGCAGAACATTACCCACTGACTCATTGAGAGGCTACGATCGCCTGAAGGCGCACCAGTTTCATGTTATCTCGGCTTGATACTCCCTTCTCTGTTACACCTTTCTTCACTTAAAACTCCATCGCAACTTGATTGGCCGCTCATCACAGCAAGTTTCTTTTAGTCATTTCAGGCACAAGGCCGAATTTTCTGAACCCTCTCCGAAGAGGAGTTGTGTTAGTCACATTTTAATGCCTCGGGAACTTTCTAGGGATATATTAGGTGAGATCTAGGTCCTCTAGAGCCTAGGTGATAGGTCCAAAGGTCAACGAGAAGGAAGAGCGTACTCCCATGATAGTATCGAAACAAGGATTAGAAAGATGACGGACTGGAATTCAGAGCTATAGCATGCAGTAGATCTCTATTAAACACTTTAAACTGCACATTGATTCCGCAAGAGAACACACCTCGGATTGAGTTGCCATCGGCGTTGGAGAGATCAAGGAGCTAAGTAACAGGTGGTCATAGTCCTGCTCCATTCATAAACAGTGGCAGGATTATGAGGAGAATATTGATGGTCGTGAAGAAAATATGCTTCCAGTTGCCAAATAGGTTACCTCGGTTCGAGTGAAACTAAAATATGCCACTGAACCCACAGGTGAACCAGGAAATAGTTGTAGCAGATGCAGTGGACAGGATTGAATCAAATATCGAGATAGTATTAGAGACAGTGAATGTTATAGTCTAGAACCCGGTAACGGGAATAATCCAAGTGGTCCACAATCTGATGCTATCCTCCGTGACCTAGTGGACGGCGTCTATTTTTCGCATCGCTGAGGTATAAATACACTTGCCGCCAGTGTGTCTATATGCAATTCTGGTTACGGTGTGAATTACTCAGTTTATAGATACTTGTAGATATTAGTCTATATTTATAGACAGCTACTGTAGAGATACATATATCGCCTGGGCACTGAAAAGCAAGTGTTTGGTCATACCTCACTTTGAGTGCCATCAGGGTGCTCAGTAGGGAGGTTTTGTCTTTGCATGGAATCGATCATCGGTGGCTGTTCTTAGCTTTTAGGTGTGTTGCTCTTTGTGTTGGAACAACGACTTGTGATCCGGCTACTGTCTGGGGTTTCTTCGACACTTAGACTACAACTTGGCTTTGTTTCGACATAAACAATTGTGATAAACATAGAACACTAGATTTTACATAGTCTATGCTCGGTTCGTTTAATACGCGCAGCACGCAGATCTGGTTTGCCCTTTTACCTGTACACGTAAAATCCGCAAACGCGCTGAGCTGGTTCCCTTGTTCTTGTGAAAATGGTTTATCCATAACCGAAATTGATTAACGAAATTGGCTTTATAAATGCCAAGAACATCGTTATTTTCCGAAAACCCTTTACTCCATATTACCGGCCATTTGCGCAGAGGACCAACTGCTAGGGGAACCCTTCACACATAAAATCAAGGTTATTCTTAAAGCTAGTAACTCCCCATGACAGGTAAAGCTATGGTTGAGTCCAAAATGGGCACGCAGAACAATGAAGAAGATCCATTCTTTGAAAGGGGCTCAACCGGGACCACACTTCTAGGGTTGCCTTTGGAGATTCAACTCAGAATCATGCAAGAGGCGGCCCCGCCAACCATTGTAAGTTTCATCAACTATAGAGACAATGCAAGGGCTTTGAGAGGCACTGCCTATCGGATGGGCCAGATACATACGCAACTGAACGATGTTGCCAAGCTTACTCACTCTTGTATCCTTACCAACTGGACATTCCAGACTCTCCAGATGAACCCTATTACGGACACATTTCTCTACCGCAGGCTTAGGTTCCCTTATATCGACATCAAATATCCCAGATCAGATAATGCCAATCTCAACGACACCAATGCCGACGGTATGATTGCGTTCCCTGTGCGTCCTATTACCGCCCTCCCGTTTCCGACCACGCCTACGATCCCTAGTGTTCGGATTAAGGCCATTAGCGACCCTGGAAAAGGTGATGCAGACCAGCCTGCCCCAGAGTACCCTGAGCTGCCCTTTTGGAAGGTGGCTTGTGTAATCAGAGATACGGGTGAGTGTATGCTGAACCGTTTCAGAGACCACGTTACAATGCCTTTACCCAAGTTACAGCTCGGTCGCTTCCGCCACCTTCGTGAGTACACGATGATGGCCGAAACCACCGATGGGAGTTGGCTTATTCCTGGCTGCCAGATGTACGAACCCCAGGTCGTTGCCAAGCGGGACGATGGCAACACCTATAGCTGGATCGAAGAATTCTCCCCCCAGCCTCACCCTAGAATAGTAGAGGCTGAAGAGTACTTTACGCAGAAGGGGATCCCGGGAGACACGGGGCTCAGCTGGCCGCTGGACGAAAACGTGAATCGTGCTGCTACCATGCTCGCAATTCGATCATGGTCCACCGGTAATCAACCCCCGGTGTCTACTTTGGGCGATATTATGCCTCGTATTGGCTTGATGGGCTACTCAGCGAACGCGACCTCTATAGGGGGCCAATGGGCTGGCTTTCGTTATTATATGGACACCGAACGAGTCGAATTCACGCCTCTCGCCTATCACGAAGTGCTGCAATTCCTTGAAGCGGGGACGAAGTCGCAAGGAGTCCTACCGGATATGGTTGTACGCGTGTGGGTGATCCGGCCTGGCGAGGAGGGAATTGCGCCAGACGAGTCATACCATGGGTGGGAGGAGGTTCAGTCGTACTCGGAGACAGAGGATGACAGGACCTGTAAGATCCGAGGGCTTTGGCAAATGGCGCGGACAATGTTTGAAGGGTCCCCCACTTACACATGCCTGTAGTCAATGACCGCTACTTGGCAGCTCGAATGGATGTTATGAATGATCAATTTATACTGGGATATAGTGATTACATGGGAGGCTTTAGCTTACTTATCGAAGAATGACTGAATTAAGAATATCAGTTTATTTATTCTTCTCCACTCATAATCCTTTTACAATGTCAGTAAGCGGGCGTATATATGTGAACGACGGAACATTGTGGAAGAAAAGGCACGATGCAGGATAGCTTAACCCGGGTGGATGATTGGGATTGGTTGTCCCGTAAACACCATTTCCATATCCGCGGCGAAGCAGCTACAGGTTGGTAGCGAGGGAGAGCATTTTAGTCTCATAATATTAGTATATTACGATGGAATTGTGCATGATTTTGTCTCCTTTTTTGTAGCATTTCTCACAGATGGGTAATTAAGCTACAAAACCCCAGCTGTAGAGCAGGGGCAAGCCACAGCGGAAACGGTAGCAAGTTTGGTGGGGCACGAAGGATTTGAAAATAGACGCCACCGCCAATCAGTTGACGGTATTCCCAACCTGCAGCCCCGCAACCGTTACATCCTACTCCTGAATTAAGAGACTCAGCCCTGCAAATCTCAAAGAATGGCGTTTGTGGGGTCGCTGAGCGTTGAAGTGACGATGCGACCAATAGATGTTGGCAATATCTGAGAGGCTAGTTCGTAGCTGATGCGCGAGCACAGCCTTGGGGGCAGCCATTAAGGCTCACTCAGAGACGGATGGATACTGATGGGAAATAGACGTAGACACCAATCATGATGCACCGCTTGCACTTTTACGTCTGTTTGACGCGCAACACTGTGTTGAGTTGTCCATCATGCGTGGTATATAAAAACCCTCTCAAGCCCAAGCCCTAAATACAGTATCATCAACAATTCAACACATCTCAACTCTCACTTCCATCATCCTTAGTTCCTTACAAGCTTCACTCGTCAGCCATGCTGCTTACAACTCTCGCCCTCGTGGCATCGGCCACCCCCTTCGCAGTCGGCTCTGTAGCCCCTCTCCGCCGCCGCAGTAATCCTCAATCCAACCCTGCGCCCATGACGGCAACCGGGAACGCCATTGTTTTCGACGTCGAGGTCCAGTTCGGCAGCCAGTCCTTCCTCCTTCTTGTCGATACCGGCAGCAGTGACACTTGGGTTGTCAAGACGGACTTTCAGTGCGTCAACTCCACGGACAACTCCGATCTTCCTCAGGATAACTGCCTGTTCGGCCCGACTTACGATGTGCCCACCGACATGGTGTACGTCAAGAACCAGACGTTTGGCGTGCAATACGGCACCGGCATTGCCGTGGGCAAAGTTGGTTTTGAGGATATCACCATCGGTGATATCACTGTCCCCAAGCAAAAGGTTGGCATTGTTGATCGCTCTACCGATAAGGGCGATGGTATCAACAGCGGCATCCTCGGACTAGGCTACCCTCCTTTGACGTCTGCCCATTATGGCAGCACCCTCGATAACTCTACCTTGCTCCTGAACCGTGCTGTCTACGACCCGACCTTCGTCAGCATGTACAAGAAGGGCCTCGTTGACTCCTGGTACAGCATGGCCATCGAGAGACTTCCCCAGAACGTCTCGACCGGGCCTGGCGGCTGGCTCGGTTTGGGCGAACTCCCTCCTGTGGCTCATAGCAATGACTGGGCAGTTGCACCGATTGAGGTCACCAAGGGCCTCCCAGATCTGTACACTGGTGGAGTTGACCAGATCACCCTCATGACCTTGACTGTTGACGGAATTACTTGGGGCTCGCGATCAACGAAAACGTCCAGAACTACCAACTCGACATCCTTCCAGGCTGTGGTAGATAGCGGTAACCAAATGAACATGGTCCCGCAAGAGGTCGCCGACGAGATCAACGCCGAGTTCAAGCCCCCCGCAGTGTACAACGAGGAAGCCGGCGTCTATGTCGTCGACTGCAATGCCGAGACTCCCGCCCTCGGAATCGAAATTGACGGACACACCTTCTGGCATCAGTCAGCCGACATGATCATTCGAGATGAGAACACGGGTTTTTGCTACTCGAGCCTGACCGGCCCGGCTTCGGGGCTGGGGGTGACGATTCAGTTTTTGGGCGACGCTTTTCTCAAAAATGTGGTGTCAGTTTTCGACTTCGGAAAGGATGAGATGCGCTTCGCTACAAGAACTGGAGGCAAGAATGGAACAACTGGCGGTAAGGGAAATGGATCTGGTAGCGGAAGTGGTAGTGACGATCAGACACCCGTTCCTAGCAGTGCCTCAGCACTTGGTACAGGGCTGGGTTCGATCGCTTCCCTTGTTTTGCTGACTCAAGCAATTGCAGCCATACTGTAATGGTGTATCTGAAGCTAGCGGGCAACCCCTTGTATGAGTAGTTATAGACTGGTCTTATTCTCAACTGTAGCACTAATAGGGTGTCGAATTCCTGGATGGGGGCTTTCCAATACCATCCATTCCACCTTCTCTACCGTCAATTACATCCGGTGTCCAATATTCCAATGAGGTGTTTCCAGTGTTTTCGATACCTTCTTGCTCGAAAATTAACGTCCTTTCTGCCTTGACCGAATGGAGATACTTCAGGACTCCAACCATGGCCGCTGCGTCATACAGACCTTCTCGCCTATTGGACACCGCAAGCAACTGGCTAGCTCTTTCAACTACAGAGTCGTCGGAACACTTGACAGCCAATAGAAAGAGCGGTATGACGATGCCGTTCTCGGATGAAAAATTCCGGCGCGGGTTCTTGGCCGCTTCCGCCGTGGTATTTCTCTGTTGAGCAACCTGCAGAACGCCCTCCACGCGATCAAGTACTTCATGCGCGGTGAGGTTGGGCGAGACGCCGAATATTTCGTCGTCGTCTGGGAGGATCGATTCAAGCATCATATGGGATATCCGATAGTTGACTAGGAGCATTTGGATCCAGCAGAAACTCTGCTCATCGGTTGTTAGGTTTGCCGAGCACCAAGCAGAGAACTTTTGCGACCACCGACTCATTTCAGTGAATAGACACCGCTTTTCTTCGAGAACGAGGGGTGGTATAGCGGCCAGTTCCTGACCTTTGTAACAAGAACAATCGGTGAGCAGGCGGATCAACCAATTTTGCATCTTGTCCAACGCGGTTTGGGCGCTTTGAAGGCTGGAAATGGGCCCGCTACCTGTCAAGCTCTTGATGCCATATTCACGCTCATCACCAGATGTCAAAGTCAGAAACGGCATGCGACTATCGTTAAACAAAGATGCCTGCAGATCCAGTCGCCCAAAGATTCCGGACAAGGATTCCAGATCACCGATATCGCCCTGGCCCTTGTCACGTTGGACCTCCTGGCAAGAAGACAAGACCTGCAAACCATTCCCGAGGTGCTTCATTGCGGCTTCAGCGTTTCCAACAGTGCTTTCAAAACAGTAGAACAAAACGCAGCAAATAAGCGCCACCCTGCTGGCATCATCACTCGGGGTTGCAAGGCGTTTCTGAAGTGCGCGGAGTGCCTTGCCATACTGGACTAGGGTTTCCGGCCCCGCGACCTCGGCATCGACTGAATCTGCCGTGACATAGTCCAGATGGAGTGAGCTCAACGCGACCAAGGCCTGGCGGACGACGGGCTCCCGGTGGCTGTCTTGCAAGACGGTTTGGGACCAGAATTCCGAGGATAAGAACCCCGAGATGTCGGAGGAGCCTTGCACACAGAAGTAGTGTAGGATTTGACGGTCTTTCTGGCTTCCCGGGATTCGGAAGGGAATGGAGTAGGTGGAGATATTGAGGGGTTTCGTTGAAGCTGTGGTGACTAGGCTTTGGGAGTTGTTTGCGGGAGCTCCGTCGGAGTTTGTTGGTGACGGATAGCCATCGCATTTCCAGCCAGCTTTGACGCACTTGAGGCACGACGGCCGTGTCTCATCGCACTTGACATGTCGTGTTCTTTGATCACGAATGAGTCCATCTAAACTTAGAAACGGGGCACCGATGTCGACATTCTACTCAAGAACGCAACTGCTCAAGACTCACCGACAAGTACTGCAGCCGGTCTTAGCTCGCGGCGTGCTTGACCTCTTCTTTCGCGCCTGCGTGGGTTTTGGGGTGGACATTGTGTTTGCGACGCGAATTAATCATAGAAATGCGACAACTTTGGCGGTACAAGCCTCGGTTTACTTCCCAAGACGTTGGGTTACGGGTTTCCCTTCGCCATTCGAGGCAATTCATGGCTGCTGATTGTTTGAGGTCGTATTAAGGAGCGATGTACCGGTAAGACGGCATCAGTCAGGTGACTCGCACCACTTCTCTGTCCGGCAGAACACCGGAGATTTCTTAACTGTGGGAGCTACCCTAAAGCGTTGCATGGTGATAATCCAGGTCTGGTGGCTAAATAGGCGAGAAGTTCATTGGCAAGTTGTTTATCCAATTATATTAAAATGAGTATTGTAAATCAGTCGTCAACACGAACCTGGAGTCGCAAAAACAGAGACCAAACCTGGAGTGAATTCGATCTTGCTACCGGCTCTAGGTCCTGAACTACCGACTCCTACCCGCAAATGGCTCAGCCCTCCTATAATGGTCATCGGATTAATATTGCATGGATAGGTTGAGGACTCATGGTTTAGCATTGCGGAATCAGTTAACATGGAAATGTAGCTTAGTCAGGACGTGATTAATCACGCAACACCCACTATTTCTTGTGCAATAAAGCTGTATTGGTAGCTAGGGAGGCTAACCTACAGTCTTGCTGCTGGGATATATAATTGAAGCTGTCAGTAACCCAAGCCGTAGTTCTAAGTCAACCCAGACAGCCCAAAGTTCATATCGTAGTTTAAGAATAAGTCGCCATCTAGGTCGGAGAAGAGATGGTCCACCTCGGGAATCTGCATACTCGTATCTGGATTCGCCGCAAGAGAAGCGTTTATTCCACTACTGAATTGCCCATAGGCAACTGGCTGAAGTGTCTCAGCGATTCGCTCCAGCCCGCTAACCATCAACTTGGTCAGATGCCACTTCCCTGCCGGTTGCGATCGGAACTGTTGCACGATACTCGTGATGAGCTCGAATACTCTCTCGCGTTCAACGAGATTACCTCCATACTTGATGGAGACTTTGGTAAGGAACATGCAAGCAAACGCCGTCATGGAATGCACATACGAAGGCATCCCGACGATCCCAGCAACCACATCGGGATCGTTGGCGATGAGGTCGATGATAGCCATTGCTGCCGATATTGCCTTTGAAGTGCAATCCAGAAAATAGTGAGGGATCGGGTCGTCTTTTGTGAGACCACGAAAGACATGCGAGTAGAGGTAGAGTTGAGCGAAGTTATAGTGCAAGACGATACCCTTCCGAGGAAAGGATCCGATCAGGGGCCAGTGTTCTGGATGTCAAGTTAATAATGAGTTCTAGGTGTGAATACCGTGTCTAATTTACTAGACTTGCCTCGTAGTTCTCCACTCCAGTGATCAAACCATTGATCAAGTTGTCTCCTGAATTGGGAAATGTGGTTGAGATACATGCGCGGGATCGGTTTGCGCTTATCAATACTGAATAGCTCTCTGATGTTTCGAAGGATACTGACCGACGCGACTTGGCTGAGAAGGCGTTGATCTTCTTCGGTGGCGACTTTTGATTGCAAGAATGCTTCCCACCCTTGGATAGATGAATCCTCTTGCACAATCGAAGGCCGCCCATACAACGTCGCAAGGTGTTGGTCGCACACATATAGGCTGTACCAGAGTCTTGCGCAATCCGCATCTTCCTCGCTCTGATGTTCAATGGCTCGATCGTAACTCTCTTGGAGATTGAACTCGGCCGCTCGTCGGATGGCATATCCAGAGAGCATCCACGAGAGATCACTCAGCCAGTAGGAAGCTATACACATCGCTCGAAGGTAGTCGCGGTCGATACGTCTCTCGAAGATGAACTTCTCAACTAGCCGACGGAATTCGGATTTACATATTCGATATAAATCGTCTGCTTTCGGATCGTGGAGCGCCGCGACGGTGAGTATTGCCGCTGTTAAAAATGGACTCTTGTGCCGTAGCTCAGATAGCGACTTGTATGGACAGCCAATACTGTAAATGTAGGGATCTAGGCGGTCCCTGTATAGCACGAAGAGGCTCTCGGCATTAGCAAGAGAAATCGATCCGCGAGAAATGAAATCATCGATAGATTCATCTTGTCGAAATTCGTTGTTGTCGGGAGATCGTAAAGCTCTCAGCTTTGTGAGGGCATAGAGTGAGTGGATGGGAACGTAAGGAAGCCCCTCGTCCTCGGGCATCGACTTGGGGGAATTGTCGCAGGACGGGCCTTGATGGCCTTGTAAGGATGAAGGCGAGCGAACAGTTGAGTCCTCTTTCGGTATCGAACCTTCGGCGTCTCTGGTTGACGAACTTCGCAGTGGCGGTGGCTCGCCAAGAGAGAGTTGGTTGGCAATCTGCGTAAGGAAATCGTGCATCTGCTCAAGGTCCTGCACCACCGACTCGGAAAAGCTAGACGGGATGTGAGCTGCCAATTTCCACCTCGTAGATCACATGGATAGGCCGAGGCACTTACTGTGACTTCTCATCGAGGATGGTCTGAAGATTCTTGCCCAAGACGCAACTCAACTTTCGCTCCGTGCATCTGCGGCAGGGTGGGCCCCGGTCATCTATAATGCACTTGATCTACCGCAATTTCCGATGTGATAAGCTCTCTAATTTCTATAGGGCGAGGTGGTGGATCTTACCTTGTGTTTTCGACAGGCGGTACAAGCCTTGACCTTTCTCGAGATCCGGGGGACAGGTTGATCGCCAAGGATGGTGATGTTGAGTCTACCAGCTTGCTGATTTGTGCCTGGCCGATTGCTCTCGGACCGAGAAGGAGTCGGTGGCTGTGACAGACGTTAGGATTCGCGGCTTTTCTAACAGCCGGGAAGGATGAAAACTTACTGCCAGTGTAGGAAGCATTTTCGGGCTATTGTTAGCATCGGACCAGACGCGCTTAGCCATGGGACCGGTAATTAACAGGCGACTCTACTTTGCTAGCAGCGGGTTGTAGGAGTTGATAAGGGGGACCCGAATTGGTGCAATCGCGAAATGAGGCTGCCAGTCCAAGATTATCCCAGGGCTCCCATTGGAACACACAGCATACTTCTTGAATCCGGCAGTGGAATGAAGGAGGATCGGACTGTTCGGCTGTCTGTCGGGAGCTAACCCAAGATTGGTATAGACGGGCTCGGCATGTTTACCACGGTCCGAGAAGTTAGACCCCTGCACCGCCCGGTTGCTTACTTCGAATAGCAGGGAATTCATTGGACAACCCCTCATTATCAAACCTCACTAGCAAGCCTGGAGCGCTCTAGAATGCTGAGCTGATGATGTCCTGATGCCCGGACCTTGACAATTCTCCAACACAGCCCAATCTCGTCCCCCAGTCCTCCTCGTTCTCCGTAGCGAGACTCCGACTAGCGGCATCTCCCCATGTTACCCCGCAGGAAATGACACGAGGTCGACACCCTAGATGCATCCTGCGGGGCCCCACGCCCGGGTCTAAGGCATCGAGTTGGGTGCTTGTTGATAGGAGCGTTCTCTTTGACATGTCTGATCCCATTTTACCTCGTGAGATTCGCGAAAAGTCTCGAGACTTATGTAATGCTTTCTCAAAAGAGACCGACTACTTCACAATGTCGTTCCTATGTACAGAAACTCCATACTAAGTTGTCGCTGGACAGATATATCCCCATAAGCAGGAGTGTTAGCTCGGGCGAGTCAGTTTGCTCGGGATGGCCCCTGGGTGCAACCAATCAGAAAGCGCCATAGCGCATGTCGAGCGGCCGTTGATCCCTGCCGCTAAGAAGCTAAAATCCAGAAGAGGGAGGTGAGCTCACTTCTACACCCTGAGAAGATGGACGAGGAATCGAGCGCCGGCACTGTCGCCATTCTTGAACCATAAAAGGGAGAGTTCTCGCCCACAATGGTACAGATGGAGTTCTAATATCAATACAGCTCCTTCAGCTTCTTGACCTTCACCTTTCTACAACCCGACTCTGCCGTCACTTGAATCATCCATTGAAACACCTCACCATGTCTATCCCTGTCGAGGACAGACGTGTCGAAGAGCTTAGTGTCATAGGTGACTCTAAGCCGATCGGAATACACCATGAGCGTGCCCAGATGCTCGCCGACCTACGCGATCCGGATGAGGGAAAGTCGGATGAGGAGCGAGCCTCTATTGTAACATACCCCCTTGTTCATCAACCATTTTATCCTGTTCTCGACTGACCTCGTATCAATAGGATCGCAAGCTGCTTTGGAGGGTTGATCTGTACCTCATTCCGTGGCTCAGCTTGCTGTAAGTCACCCGCCCATCAACCTGAGATGGTCTGACCAAAAGCGCAGTTATCTCCTCTCCTTCCTCGACCGAACGAATATCGGAAACGCCCGCCTCGCCGGCATGGAAATCGACCTCGGAATGTCCGGTACGGACTATAACATGTCTTTGACCATATTCTTCGTCAGCTATGCTGTGTTTGAGCCGCTTACCAACACTCTGCTGAAGAGGTTTACGCCCCGGCTCTTCTTCACGGCAATCATTGTCGTCTGGGGACTAACTATGACCCTCATGGGCCTTGTAACCAACTTTAAAGGTTTGCTTGTCGCCCGTTGGTTCCTTGGCGTTGCCGAAGCCGGCCTTTTCCCAGGTACGAGTCGTAATGTTGCCCTCGGAAAAAGCAGATGTAACTGACCATCATCTAGGCGTAAGCTACTATCTTTCATGTTGGTACAAAGGCTCAGAGATCGGCATCCGTACCGCCATCTTTTTCTCCGCTGCTGCAATGGCCGGTTCCTTCGGTGGTCTTCTGGCAGCCGCTATAGCGAAGATGGATGGCATCGGAGGGAAGCCAGGCTGGGCATGGATCTTCATTCTTGAAGGTATTGCTACGATGATTGTTGGCATGTTCTGCTGGTGGATGGTCTTCGACTGGCCTGAGACTGCTCGCTTCTTGAACGACGATGATCAGATTCGAGTCCAGCGACGGATTATTGCCGACAAGCAGGGCCGTACTGCCGAAGACTTCGACAAGAGACACATCTACGAAGCTCTCAAGGATTGGAAGACATACCTCTACATGGCTATCTACATGGGTTGCCTTGTACCCCTCTACGCATTCTCGCTGTTCTTGCCAACTATCCTCCGCGGCATGGGCTACCACGGAACACACGCTCAACTCCTAAGCGTACCACCCTACGCCGTTGCTGCCCTGTGCACCATCAGCATCGGTGCCTTTGCGGACAAGACCCGATGGCGAGGATACTGCAACATAGGCGCTGTGTTGATCGGAATGGCTGGTTTCGTCATGATGCTCGCCACGTCGAACCCAACTGTGCAGTACGTCGGCACATTCTTTGGGGCGGTGGGCATTTATCCAACTATTCCAAACACCCTCTCTTGGATCGTCAACAATACCGAGGGCTCCCTGAAGCGTGCCGTTGTGCTTGGCGTGGTAGTCGGCTGGGGTAACCTAAACGGTATTGTCTCATCCAATATCTATCTTGTGCGAGAGTCTCCCCGATTCTGGACAGGCCATGCTGTGGTTCTGGGCTTTCAGGCCATTTTCTTGCTAGGAGGGTCGATTCTCATGCATATTGCACTTAGGTTCCAGAACAGGAATCGGAGCCAGGGCAGAATGGATGCTAAATGGCAGGAAATGACCGAGGAGCAGCAATGGGTTGCTGGCGATAAGAGGCCCGACTTCAAGTATACACTTTAAGCCGCTATTGAGCCATCATGTATTGTGTCAACTATAAGTTGGTGCTCTGGCACAGGATATCGCTATCAAGATGAGTTGGATTGAAGTCATATGTTAATAGTCAATATCAACCGGTTCTCATCGCTCAGATCCATCATCTCTTGTCTCAATTTTCTTAACCTAGAGAGCAGCCCTGATCATATCATGCATGAAGGAGGATGGATCAAGGTCTGACAGCGTTCCGACAACCTCTCCCACGAATTCCTCGAGCTCCGAAGCTTGATCCACTGATGGTTCTGCGAAATTGGTCATACCGGTTTCGTGGCCTGTTGAATACGCCGCTCCGTCAAACAAATCACTTGGACTGTTGAGATCACCTCCGCTTGCGATTTCAATTTCCATAAAGTCCTCCGTACCTTGTAAGTTCGGCGCCGTCAAACTCAACATCTGGCCCCACGTAAGCCATCCTTCCATAATAGAGAGCACATTTGCATTCGGCGGCAGACTTGAATTCCCACCCTGGGGGGTCGTGACAGGTGAAACCCCCTTGTCGTGAACAAGAGATGCTATAATAGGACTGGGTTCACGTCCAATTGGCCCGCGAAGACTTGGTGGGAAATCTCTGTCTTCAGGGTTGCGATTCTTACTCAAACTGAGGTCGATGGAAAGTGTTAAACGCAGGTAGACACTTGGATTCAGTCTGAGTAAATCCTCCCACTCGAACCATTGCTCTGATTCCGTGCCCGTGACAGGTGGAGGGGCTTGAAATTGTACTGAATTTATGGCATGTTCGACGGCATTGATGACGGGATCTGCTAGGTCGTATTGTAGGTAGTATGTCTTCATGACATCGACTAAAGCTTTTAGCCGTCGGTGTTTTTCCAGTGCCCGCGAGGCCAAATTGGGAGAATGAGCGGTACAGCCCAGCATTTTGACATCCAGGACATGTAATAGCAATGGTGTGGCAGTACATGTGACGGCGCTACTCGGGAGAAAACGGTCAAGTTGCGATCGGTTCAGCGTTACGAGACATTTTGTTACTGCTGAAGCGGCGTTGTGAAGTTCCTCCCGGTTCTGCTGGGATGCTGAGGATAAATCAGACATGCTATTGAACGCTTGACCGGAGCTGCTAGTGAGGCCTAGGGCCTCGTAATGACACAGAGCAAGCCAGGAAGAGCTATGATTAGGTCAGCAGTGAATTGCAAATGAATAAACATGTCTCGCCCTACTGATAGAACATGTACATCAAGTTGATGTATAGAGTCACCGATTCGTGGAGAGTGTGCTGGACATCAACATGATCTGATGTCGCCATGTCTGGCGTGATGAGATCTTGAAGGTGCAGTGCTGTGTCCTTTGCCCATTCTCGTAAAAATCTTTTCGCTTGCCAGATCTTAGACGTGTCTGCGGTGAATAGGTAACCCCCAGAGCATTGCTCATCGAGAGGATACACCATGGCGAGGACATCGGTGAGGACAGTACAGAGCTCAATGAATTTTTCGAAAACTCGGAGTAGGTGTCTCTTGGTTTTGATACCGTATACGTTGCTGCTATGCACTTCGTCTTCCAAGTCAGCGTGGCGTAGTGGAGTGTTGGCGGCGAAATTGAAGCGTGCGCGGTCGATCTGGACGCCTCGTCTAATACACAGTGACAGGACCCTATCACGGATGATGCAGCACCACCATAGCCGTTTGAGTGTGTTCTGGAGTTCGGCCTCATCTTTATCCGGTGTTACCGAGGTGGATTCGAAGTTGGCATATTGGTTTGCATCTGCGAGTTCGGCATGCCGTATGGCGACGCTTAGCCAGGTGGTCTTTTTGACGCCTAGGGTTGCGAAGCATGCACGAAAAGACAAGAGAATGGCGGCCTGGGCTATATATATTGGAGATGACTCTGTGTCGAAATCGTAAAGAAGCTGTCGTAACAATGAGTAAGGTTATCTCAATGGATGGAGATCTCGCCCTTACCTTGGCACGTCTGTAAAAGCCTGCTTTGGCCTGACGGGCAGTTGAGAAGCCGAGGGCTTGGATAGTCTCCGGCGACGCGAACTTTAGATCATCAGCATATGTGCTCTCCCGGCACATAATCGATGAGACTTACATTGCAAGAGGAAAACATCAAGGCTTGGAAGACGAGCAAAGACATTCTAAGGGCCGGTGGATTTGCGGCTCTTGGCTGATGGTACATTTGCCAAAAGTGTCCCTCGTGAAGCAGCGGAAGGAACGGATGGACATGCAAGAAATATTGTTGCACAAGATCATCCAGTATCTCACGCTTTGGGACCAAAAAGCAGCCTTGGAGCTCGAGATAGTCAACGTCTCCGGAGAATACACTCTGGAGGTTGCCAATGGTAAGAAACGAGTAGTTAGGGTAGAAGATGTATGAAGATGGCGAGGCTGGAGAGCATGAGGCGGGCGAAACCGCATTAGAACAAGGGTAGGCCGGGGTACTCATGGTGGGCAAAGTCACTCCGGCTTCTGTCCTAAGCGAAGGCAATGCATTGTTAGGCGACGGCATCAGCTGGTCGTTGTTGAACGGCTCGTTATTGATTGGAGCAGCCCTCCGTCGTCTATTCGCAATCCTTCTGGGAGTAAGGCGTTAGATGAAAATACTAAGCAGATGTTTGTCCGGAAGCCACGGGATGGACTCACATCCTTTGATTAGAGGGATGCTCGAGGCATGACTCGCCGTTCTTGCGGCATCGCGTGCAGGGGAGGCCCGTTTCCCAGACATCGCACCGGAGCTTGCGGACGCGGCACAGTAGGCAGGCCCACGGTGCCTTCTTGTATTCCTTGGGGGTGTTCAAATCGACTGTAGGAGAGTTGCTGCTGTGAGAGTCCTGCATTTCGGTGGAGAAGGCAGTTCGTGGATCAGGTGAGGAATTGTGAGGATGCACCTGAGAGTGGGGATTGGGGAAGTAGTCTGGGGTTATGTGGATCCTGTGTTAGTTAAGCTTGTGTCAGTTAAGACGCTTTGCATTACAGTTGCTTCTATTGGTGCTGTTGATTGCGAGACATTATAAGATGATAATGAGATATTTGATCCTTCTTTTAAAACCTTAGTTTTCATCAATCTTTACACTTGAATGGCATAATAAAGACACATTTAATGCATGATTTTACATGTGAGTGATCACAGCCGGACGGCCGGATAAGTGGCGGCCCATGCTTTCATCGGATAAAACATAGTCCGGCCGAATAGTAACGCCAGGACCTTATTGATGACCACTAATCATCCCATCCATACTGACCCTAGTATTAGTGATGATAATGATACATATGTAAAGGAAAGGGAGCTCAAGGTATTCCAGCCTCCCTCGAGGTAAATAGAATGTAAGAGCTTACCCAGCTATTGCAACCATGAGTAGGTCCAGGGTAGTTGTACTTTTAGAGAGGCTGGTTCAGCAGCACTACACTTGCAAAGAGAGGACCACGTTAAACTCTCATTATTTCATGAACTGAACGGACTACCACTCTGGGGCGCTAAAATTCTGTTGGAAGATGACCTTGTATTACGAAACCTCTGATAGCTTAATATCCTAACCATAGTTACAGGGCGTATTAGAAAACCAATTCCAGCCGACCCGGAGGACTTGGGCCAAGATATCATCTTCATCGCTTTGAACACTATTAGCCTGATCAATTTGACTGTGAAGAGATATGGGACCGACATCAGTTATGAGGCGTGAGTCACTTGACTCGGAGTGGATATGACGAGCTGAGATATTGTGAATTTCGCGGATACGCTCGCCATCGTTGACCCGCCATATTCGGGTAGTCTTACCCTTACAGGCAGCGGCTAGAAGCATCGAGTTAGGTAAGAAAGACATGGAACGGGCTCCAAAATTACGGGTCTGGAGCTGGCGGATACATTGACCATCCTCGACCCGCCAGATCTAGATCGTTGTATCTTGAGACGTAGACGTAAGAAGTAGTGAGTCAGGAGATATTGCAACTCCATATACCCAACCAGTTTCGACCTGCCATATTCGGACCGGTTCGTCTACAGAACCCGAGGTGATAAGTAAGGGTTGAGTCAGGTGAGAATGCAAGAGAGGTTGCTCCAGACCGATGACTGAGCTCATGCATAATCTTGGGATTGTTATTCATCTGCCAGACTCGGACCGGTTCATCGTGACTGGCTGAAGCCAGAAATTGGGACTTCGGTGAGATCGCAACTGACGTCATAGAACGTTTATGGCCCTGGAACTTATGTGTACATTTTCCATTATCTTCTTTCGCTCAGTTGCGCTGGAAGTGAGGGGTTGATCAGGCTGAGAGCTGGATGCTTAGCTGTAGTCACGCATGCATATCGCCAGCCACGTAATCAATCCGACGAATTGGACAATCGACAATGCTCGAAGGATAAGGTACACGCGCTCTCAAATCACAGGGTGCCCAAGGCCTTAATATTGGTCTGACAGGTTCACATGCCGCTCAGCAGTTGCAAAGTCTCCAGCCCAGGTGCATTCTTGTCATGACATAACTGCCTTTGCCTCTCGAAATGACACCAAGCAGAGTCCGTGAGAATATGAGGCAACTTCTGCTAATTTTTGCCTCGCTTCGCCTCCACTAATGCAGGCAGGAGGCGCGACAATGCCTGCGCCCTCTGAACTGGAATAAGCTGGACGCCTTATTTTCCCGCCGCCGTACTCGTACTATCGTTGGCGGACGATCCGCCGTCATTTCTGCCTTGTCGCCCGCCTCAACATTTGACCGCCTTGATTTGTAACCCCACGCCGTATTTCAAGGATGGAGGGGACTTCTCTAGTCCCTCAATTTTGATCCCTGCCGTCTTTCTTTCTACGCCCTCTATTCGTATCGATCCCACCAGCTCGCTCTCCCGTCACTCTGGAGCTCTAGCCTCTGCTCGGACTTCCAGCGCTGATCCAATACTCACCTCCGCGACAGCATTTCCCGACATGATTCTCCCTCGAATTCTCCATGACGCCTGGCGACGTTTGAAGCGCTCCACCGAGGGCATCTACGGCCATGGTTCGTTTTGGCCCATCAGTTCTGGATTTGTGCTCTGTATCTTTTTGCTCTACTACTTCTTGGGTGATCAGGGTTCAAAAGAGCCGCTGTTTCCTGATATGCGATATCCCGGCAGCAGCATTCGTATTTTATACATCGAACCCGGCAGCGGCAGGGATTGGATATATGGGAGCTTGAAACCTGTGGCCCTGGCGGAACGACCGGAATATGATGCCGTGTCTTATTCGTGGGGCGAACCGACTGACAAGAAGAAGATTTACGTGAACGGGAACAAGATCGAGATTACGAAAAATTTGCATAATGCTCTCGTCAATTTGAGGCACCGATCCAAGACGGTTGCGCTCTGGGTTGACCAAATTTGCATAAACCAAGCAAATTTAGAAGAAAAGAGTAGCCAAATTCCTCTCATGACAACCATATATAGTAGGGCAAGGTCTGTTCGCCTGTGGATGGGAAATCATTTAGCTCCGAGATGGGCCGAAAACGCAGATGGACTGGACTGGTCTGGAGACTGGGCCGTCGCGCATGCAGCCCAGTATCCCGCTTCTGCGAAGTATTGGCTCTACCGACTAGCCGAGGAAGAATATTGGAAGCGAACTTGGGTGATCCAAGAACTTGCCATGGCTTCAAATATCCATGTGCATTTCGGCGCACGTCACCCTATTCCCTGGGATTCATTCATCCGCCTCATCGAGTGGTATCGACAAGAAGACCTGGTGGCAGAAGTCCATAGGATCCTCAGACTGGATGCGCTAAGGAAGACGATGTACCAGGACCGAGTAACATTTGAGCTGGCAGATCTTCTGACTACGTTCTACGACTCGTTCGCTACTGTTCAACATGACAAGATATATGCCTTTGTCGGCATGGCTAATCAGTGCCGTGACGGATGCATCGACGTCAACTACAACAACACATTGTATCAAGTTTACGAAGATGTTATGCTCACCCTGAGCGAGTCCTCAGACAACCCGTTGCAGACACAGATTCGAACTTTGCACGACGCCAGCGTGATTCGACAGAGCCTTGCAAGAGGATCCAGAAAGGTGCCCAAAAAGTTGAAGTACCCGGGCAAAGCGGCCGACCCACATTCTTACTACTACCAAACATGCGGCGACGAAAAGGCTGTCCTCTGCTCTAGCGAAATGGACCCTTCAGGCAACATCTCATACAATGCTGGGTTAAATGATGCCGGGTGGGACGCTCTCAGTTGGTTATTCTCCTTCATCTGGCGAAAGCCCGTGAGGTACACCATGATAGCACTACCTATGGGGACAGAGTCCAATGACATGTGGCTCCCACAAGAAGACGAAGAAGAACTAGCCAATAACATCTTTAAAATTCGCGGGATTGTCGCCGGCACCGTCGGCCACATAGGTCCATCCCTCTCTGCTTTCCTCGAGGATCCCAGGGTTGCGGCGCGGTGGGCGAAAGAAATTGACGTTTATCCTACAAACCGGGACCGTCGGAGGGCTCGAGGCGTGAACGAAAGATTTATGAATCTACTGAGCGTATCACCCTACGCACTCATTATGCGAGCAGGGCCACTCCAATTACCGACCGAGGGAGGCAGAGAGGACGATCCCAATTTGTTTCTAGGCTCTACCGTCATGGCTGGCTTATTGCCAGCCAATGCGCGGTTGGATGATCTGATTATCCAGTTCTGGGGTTCAAATTCTGTCTTGGTTGTTCGAAATGGGACGGATGGCCACCATGACTTCATCGGAAGGGCCCTCATTGTCAAGGACGACGACTTTGATTGGGACAGCCCGAGGGACAGCGAGTTCTTCCAAGGCGATTCATCGCCTGCCATCGACTTGGAAGTCAGTTTTGCAAATCTCACTTTACTCTCTCTGGATGGTGTGCAGCTTGATGGTAGTTGAAGTGAGTCTTTCGTAGTCCAGATACCACGTGTAATACCACAATTGGTCATACATCTGACGCTCATGACATTATATGATCCATTTTTCCATTACTACACACAGCATACCATTCGAAGTCATATTCGTTGAGCTATTCATTCTCAAGAATGATGCAAAGCCTGCGATTTGCAGAAATTATTGGGACTGTTAGCGAAGAGGAGGTTAAACGTAATATACAGTAATATCTAGAGGAAGTATATAGATTGGTCATTACATGTTTAAGGGTTACCCTCCACCTTGGTCGTCCCCTCGACGGACTTGGTGTTTGCCGAGTCCTCCCTGCCGGGCTCGCGTCTATGGGTATTTCTTACTCTACCAAACCATGCCCTTGACTTGAGGTGTCTTGTGGAGATCAATATTCTTAATCATCAAGACCCAAATGAACGCCAAGACCATCATGCCGGTTCCGGCAGCAAGCATTCGCGTCTGTGCATAGGCATACGATTTCTGAATTGCGAGCCTTGTGACGCTTCCAACCGGATAGCTCAGTTGCGTGGTCAGATCCTCGTAAATAGCTTCCAAGTTCGGCAGGGCCGAGGCTGGAAGGTTCCGCTGGAGGGCTTTCTCGAACGTATTGGTCCAGATGGCACCGGAAATTGTATTTCCCATGGCATCGCCAACAGTGCCGACAACTTGCAGTAAAGCAAGGGTCGAAGCGACATGCTGATGGTCGACGGCGGCCAGAACAGCGAGCTGCTCAACAATGATGAAGACACTGCCACCAATAGAGATGAAGATCTGGCACATGACAATGTAGCCAACGTAATGAGTGGGCTTGCGGAAGTAGATCATCAAGCCTTGTGCCAAGATGTACAGCGGAACCGCAATGTACAACAGCCACTTGAAGCGACCGGTCCTGCGGATCAACCAGCCGACGAACAGTAAAAGCACACCAGAGACCACATCAAAGGTATTTCCAACATACCCAGCCTCGGCGACAGTCAGGTCATTGACCACCTGCAAAAAAGAGGTAAAGTAGTTGTCCCAGCAGTAGTACGAGATCTGGTATGTTGCGTCCAATGCGCAGGCACCGATGACGGTTCGATTGGAAAGAAGTTTCCAGTCGAGCATTGGGACGGGCGCCAAGAACGACTCGTAAAGGCCAAAGAAAACGAGAACGACCAATCCGACCACGATCATGGCAATGATGTAGTCTGATCCCCAGCCATGGGGAGCGTCACCGGCGATATCGAATGGGACGAAAAACACGCAAAGACCGACCGAGAATAAGAGCACTCCGAGTGCTGCTGAGGATCAGTATCATGCAATCGTCGTTGCGGAGTGCATCGCTTACCGTCAAACTCCACAGTGTAATGCCAGATGGACTGTAGTACTGTACGGTTGCTCTTCTCCTTGACGAAAATGCCTTGCTTTTTGGCCTTGCGAAGGTTGAGTTTCAGCAGGACGAACAAAGGAAAAGCCACGATGGGGAAGATGATCGCGAAACAACCGAAACCCCATCGCCAGTTAAGGTGGAAACTATCCGAAGCCTTTGATCCAGCAAAAGCTGTGATAATGTATGGAGAGGATGTGAAAGCGTAAGCCAAGCCTCGATTCTTCAACTGAGACACATCGGCTGTGATTACATCCACGCAATATGTCATGCCTCCGAAGCCGATTGTGTAAAACACCTAGTATCACTGCTATTAGCATTTTTTGAACCCAACTTGTTTGTTTTGGGGTATTGAAGCCTTACATCTGCGGCACAGAAGGTATAAATATCATTGCAGGTAGCCATGAGAATCAAGCCCAGAGTAGCGAAGATCGTCATAATAAGGAAGCCTTCAGCACGGCCCCAGACGTCTAGGATCTTCGATATCGGGATGTACATTGCAGCTGACATGGCATCTGCAACAACAGAAATGACTGTTAACAGCGAGTGGGATTCGAAAGAACTCGTGACGTAGGGGGTCAGGTTGGAAAGGATCGAAGACTGCATCGCGTTGACGAAATAGAGGAGCCACATACTGTCGTAGAGAGGTGAGGTTAGCTAGATGCATGCAAGTTGACGGGGAGTGGGGCAGGGCCATACAGAATAAAAGCCGTGATCAAAGATCTCTTCGACCAGGTCTGGGTCACAGCCTCGACATTCTTAACACCGTGCTGCGCATTTTCACTGATCCCTTGGTCCGAATCTGGTTCATCGTTGCCGTTGCTTTCAGCTGCATCGTTGGCAGAGCTGGTGGTAGGATCCTTCTTGGTTTCCTCCACCGTGTCCATGGCGACTGGGGCATCTGCATCTTCCGCTGGCGTGCGAGAGCCAGGGAAGAATCTGGAAAAGACTGCCATGGTAGTTGAACTAGAAAGGAGTGTATGGAAGATCAGATAAGCCCACGAGGCCGAACAGCAGAAGGGCCATATTTGAATTCTTAAATAAAAGTATTCCTAGCGCATGGAGACCCTGACGAGGTGGCCCCCATGCGTGTGACGATGGATGCCGTGTTGGGCGAACTATGGGGTTGACCGGAAATAACGGCATTGCTGGTGTAGGCTAAAGAGCAGCTACGCGGCGTGATGCTGGTTTGGACGCAAACTCGTGGGACTCCACTGTGCAGGGGGCAGTTATCAGATCACCGAGGCTGCGTGTGAAGGTCCGAAGACGGAATAAAGAAGCAGTATGCATCAATCAACTTAGCCGTGGCTTTGAAGCAATCCCATCTGATAACGCTAAACAACCACGATCTCCATGCATCCGCCAATCGATCCTTGGCACGCCAAAACGAACAGTTCCTGAGATCGGGTCCTTGTTACGTAAATAACGGCACTGACGGCACCAACGTGCCGGACGGGCCGTTCGGCACGCTGGCTTGCCCACACGCTCGCGCGTTCATTGGCGATGGGACCACAACATACGTGGAATTGTTATCTGATGCGATTGATTATTGGATCCATCCACACTAATGAGAAAATAAAGAGAGAAAAAGCATCGGGCAAGCATGCTCTTGTACAAAAGCAGAAAAGTGTACCGGAAGACGACTGCCTCTAAGACCAGCCCGGCCTACGACCCCCACCTTTCGTCCAGAGCAGTGGCGACGCAACCCGCGTCTTCGTCATCTCTGTCTCGTCGTTGCGCCACTTTGACGAATAATAACTCGGTCAATTGAACTCATGCAAGGGAGAGAAAGGCACGGTGGTTACACACACCGCAAGGCATTCAGAATTGTTTCTTGTTTTTGAGTGTTTAATGATCTGGTTGATTGTGGCTATTCTCTAGCCGAGCTGCCTCACTTAGGCAAATGCTCAAGAACACGCTCTAAAAAACAATTCGCTTGTCCAAGTGCATGCAGCATGTTGTTCAAACCCCAAACTCCTTCGCTCCCAATGCAAAATCCTTCACCTCTAACCCAAACCCAACGCTCAGTCTGCCCAGTTGTACCACTGCCACACTAGGCTACCCCCTCTGAGGGCTGCAGGTAAGAATACCAAGGTGGATATTCCTGTGCATTTTGTAGAATTCTTCAAAGAAACGCTCAAGTGCTACCATTCCGAAAGCATGCGGACGGCTGAGCAAATCCAGTTCTTCCATGAAGAAGGCGGCAGTGTGAGTGTACTCCGCCTCAGAGTCATGCATGACCTCTGTTGGTGCAGTCTCAATATACTCCTGCTCGCAATCATGAAAGATCTTGCGGCGGGTAGTTGTTTCTTGTGTAGTAGGTGATCGGCGGGCGCAGCGATCGATCAGCCAGATGTTCATGTCCACATTCTGGCCGATGTATCCCTGCACCGCTCTGGCAACGAGCCCACGAGGGGTTCTCTCGTTTAGGAGATCATCCATAGTTTCTGGCCAGTTGAAGTTCCAACTGGCGTCGAACTCCACGGCAATGTTTGTGACACGCCCATAGCCATTAGAGGAGGCAGAAAAGGGAAGTGAATCAAAGATGGTCTCCCAATCGATGCACATTCCCCAATTGATTGGGGTCAAGCAGAACAAGTCCTGGTATGGACGCACCATGAGTTGCCAATGCTCATTGTTCTGCTTGACCGTCATAGTTGCGGGAATGGCATCATGGTCATGGGACTTAATTTCCATGGGAGCCGAGGATGATTCATTTCCAAAACGGCGGGGAAAGGGCTTCTTTGCAGCGTGCCATTGCTGACAATTGAAGTGCTTTGTGATGACCTGTCTTGATTCTGTACAAGCTGTCCAGAGACCAGCGTCCCATAGGTACGCGGACTGATTGCTTGCTTTGTTGTAGCTACCATGAGTGTTGCGGAGCCTTGAGACTGCAGCCATGTATGGTGGAACATCCGTGGCAGGTGGTGTGGGAAGCATTGTGAGACCCCGCAGAATTCCATCCATGGTCTCTTGAACATGTAGGATGGAAAACTGGTGGAGTCCACCACCACGGCCAGTTGGACGAACGGCAAACTCCCAGATTGCAAGCCGAATCTCGGCGGGAAGCTCTGAGAAACAAGAAAAGGTATTGAACGCCATCTTGAGTGCCGTGCAAGGTTTTTTTTGGTGGATATTAAAAGTTGTGTTGGAACAGTTTGAGGTCTTGTTGGACAGGTTTGTGATTTCTCTCTCTCCAAAGAGTGTGTGGTTTGTTTGAGAATTTTCTAGGAATTTGTAAGCTTTTTTCCCAAGACTATGGGTTTTCTTGGAGAGTGTGTCATACTCTTTCCTTGAAAAATGTGTGGTTTCCCCTTCTTGAAGATTGTGAAAAAAAAAATTCAAGAGTTTGTGGGTTTTTGGAAGAGAGAGTGGTTTTTCTCCAAAACCGGAATATGGGAGAATCAGTCGACTATATATAGACCAAGGACCATCAAGGTAAAGGTGGTACGTAGTTTATGATCCACGATGTCCTGATTCACAGCGAACGTACCGGGTGATAGAGTTACCTTGGCAGCTCTGATAGATTGGCCAAGCTATTCAACGTGACGGGGCAAAATGAGTCAACCAACCCCTCCAGACAGAGCCACTTCAAACTTTACTTCACACCTGACGAGATGTCCTAATCACCTAGTCTATTCTAAGAAACATTGTTTACAAAGGTTGTCCCTTCGACAGATGCACTCATGTCATCATGTCACATACAGTATAGGGTAGTGTTCATTCCACTTCTGCTGTAGCCGACAATGCGATGTATGATAGTCGCCCGCGTGAACGAAGCCTCCAAGTATCACTAGCTTCATTGAGTAAAGGCCAGCACCAAGGACACCACCAAGTCGAGGAAGCGCCCAGAGCGCCATAGGAGGAGGTGTTCGAGTTTACGCGAAACTGCGAACCACCTCATCTCCCAAGGTTCTACGACGAGTGGGCCGCTTTGAGTTCCCCCATGGTACCCCGGACCATTTTGAGACGAGCTGCTCGCCGCCTCTGCGCGATACACCAAGTTGTTCGATAGCAACATCAGCCGTTTCGTTGGTATGAAAAAAATGCGTACTCTCTCTCAGGACCGGTCCCAGATGTACGTGTGGTGTAAGGTCAATCACATCATGCCCCAGAGAGTGACCAAAGGGACCGCCCAAGACTTCCTTCATCGTCTGGGCACCAGTCGGATCACGTCCAAGGGCTACGACGCCGAATCCGTCCTCGTCATGGTAGGCTTTCCTTGCAAATCGGCCATGTTACTTACTCTGACACAACCTTGACAGGCCTGCTCGACATTGGCGCTGTACAACGCCTTTGAACTCCTCAGCCTCATCTTCACGACGTTTAAGAAACGCAAAGGGCTCTACTTTTGGAGCATTTGCCTCGCATCATTTGGTTCCATTCCCTACTGCGTGGGATGGGACGGTAAGTGTATCTGACCAAGGACGGATTCGGTGCTGCATTAGTCTGGCAGACCTCTTTCAGGGTGTTGGTTTCCACAATAGGGGCCATGAATCATGAGTGACATGCATGAAGGAAGTGTCAAGTTGAAGGCGAGAGCCGAGTCTATAAATATCTATATGCGATGTGCCATGCAATATGCAATGGAGTTTCTAATGCTAAAATACCAAAACAAGTAAAACAACCAAAATCGAATCTATGTACGTTGAAGACCAGCTGATTTTCCGATGCTATGCACGCTATGCTGTATGCAAACCCCAGCGCCGTGTTGATGCAGATCTATAGTGAACAGAAATAGAAAGAAAGATCACTCAACCATCTTAGATGGCGCGCTTGGTGATGCCACACTTCTTGAGGCAATCGTCAACGCCCAGAGCGATGCTCTTGGGGATAGCCTGGCGGACACGATCGATATCCTCGCCGGCGATGCTCTGGCCGAAGGTGGCGGCGATAACGTCGTCGCTGAGAGCGAAGGTCTCATCCTGGACCTGGCCGGCTCCGAAATCCTCAGAGGCGAAGGCGGCGATGAAGGTAGCGGGGTGGCAGTCGGGGTTGAATTGGGTGTGGACGGAGCCTTGGTAGAAGGGAGTCATCATGTTGGGACCAAGCTCGGTGCGGATAACGCGGCGGGTGCCATCTGCGTTGTTGACACCGTTCTCAGGAACCATCTCGGTGATGAGGCGGCCGGAGGTGACGATCTGAAGCTCGGCAGAGCGGGGGTGAACGTGGAGAGTGTTCATGCCGCAGGCTGTGGAGGAGGAAGTTGTTAGTCTTTATGATTTCTAGCTGCAAATAGTCAAGGGAAGGAATATCTTACCATCAACGCGGCCAAAAGCCATACCGGCACCAGTACCGACAAGAGCAGGGAAGGTCTTGCGGTTGGCGGCGACAAGCTGGCCACCCTTGCCAGGGTTGGGCTGCTCCTGGTTGAAGTCGAAGACGAAGTCGTCATCCTCGAGAAGGGCGAAGCGGTCAACGGCACTGGAGAGTATGTGTTAGGTGTTGTCTGTGAATGGATCGAAAGAGCGATGCATGTACTTACGTGTCGGCGAGCTGGAGCTGGGCAGTCTTGCTGAGCTCTTGGGGGTAGCCGCCTCGTCTGGAGGGGGCAGCTGAGGCGAATGAGGTGAAGGCCAGGATGGCGGAAATGGTGGCGACGGAGAACTGCATTTTGATGGTGGTGGTTGTTGTGTTGGTGTAAAAGATGGAGTAGTTGGGAGTGGAGTGGAGTGGAGTAGAGATGGATGAGATGAGTGTAAGTGTGAGGTGTTGTTGTTGTGATGGATGTGATGCTGAATGAAGATGTTTCGTTTCAATGGCGGGACGAAACGATCTTCTTATGGATGATCGTCCCGCCCCCAAACAAGACAGAGGAACGGAAACTAGTTGCTGACGCTAGGGTCGGTGAGTAGGAATCTCACGCTCGATGCTGTGTAATACCAAAGATACTCTGTTGGCACATGGCTTGCGCTCGGCACGTCAGACTTCCGCGGCCGCAATAACGGCTGGCGGGGTGGCGGTCTATGATTGGGGCGATGGAAGTTGCAGGGATACTCAGCACTAAGAATTACTGGGGAGACAGGGCTGGTGTGGGTTCGCCGCCCGCTGTTGGGTGTGGCGGAGCACCTGCACAGGCTGGTGAGTGGCCGCAGCGCCTCTGACCAGCCCCTAAAAATAACGGCCCGTCATGCTTTGCGAGCGCTAACGGCCACGGCAGCGCCTCCGGAGAGTCGCTGATCCGGGCGGAAGGCGGATGGATCGGAAACATCGGGCGCAGCACAAATCTGCCATAGCCCGTTCTACTCTAAATTGCACTCTTCACCAATCCGATATTGTGCCACCGCATCGCCAAGCAATCAAGCATGGGTTCCCCATCGATCATCCATGTTGACCACCGGTTCGTTTCAATGCCGATCGTCTCTGCGCTGGACGGGATCTATCCGGGATAACCTCCACCTGTGTGCATCCATAACATCTGAGTCAGCATCGTCGGCCGCCGTGTCGGGAGAGAATCACTAAATGTCAGCGCTTGCAAAGTACAGTAGTAGCCCTAAGGGCCTTCCAGCACTCGGCATTCAGCACTAAGGCCGCTAGTTGGGGAGATATATCGGGCTTCTATCCCTTCCACCCTGTTGTGCCCTGTCTTCGAGATACCCAATACTCTGAAGATGGGCAAGCTTACCGCTAGTAAGAGAATCAGTGTTCTGGTCGACAGTAGCTAGTCTAACTGAAGTGAAATGAACTAGCCGAGGCCATGTACAGGGATGGTTTGGATGTAGGTAATTAATCAAGAGATGGGCGTCTGGAGTATTACCCGATAATCCACGCCGGTATCCACAAACCGAAACAACTTCATAACCAGAACAGTATCGATATCAAGATGCCTACCAAGCGCAGGTAGGCGGGGATAATATATTCCTGCCATTTCTCCAGCAAGTGAACTCTCTTGTGAAGGACCACATGTGACTTGCCGATTAGATAAGCCAACGCCACCATGATGATGGGCATTTTCAGCCGCACCTGAGGCCGGATGACCGCAGGCAGGCGCTGTTCTCAAATCTCGCAACAATCATAGCAATACAGCCTTCCTATCTTCAATCCACCGCTATGCCTGAGATCTCATCTATCGTTCGTGGACCTGAAGACGAGGACCCGCCAGTAGAGGCCTTGCTGGATCTATCGCTTGCGGCTAACACATCTCGCGACGCAAACGATTATTGGGCGAGGCTCATCGACAGTCCTGACGTCTTTTCCATCTTCACACTCACCACGCAGTTCAATATCCCGGCATGCGATTTGTCACGGCTATACGGCGTTGGCTCTGGCCAGAGTGATCACCTTGGAGGGATTCACAAGAGGGTCTTTAGCCTTGGTGCTGGTGTATCTTGCAACGTCATCGCTCTGGAGACGGATGAATCTATGAGCGATATATGTTCACCTGGTATGTTAAAACATATTCCGGGGTAAAAGTTCACATGTCTCTAACGGAGAAGACTGTAGGAACTCGAGTTGCGTTGAAGCGATACAACGCTCAGCCATCTGGTGCTCCAGGTATCGAGACATCGACCAAAAAGATCTATCAGTGGTTGTCATCAGAGTTGAAGGTTTTATGCCATCCTTACTTGAGCGGGCACGAAAATATCAGCAAGTTGCGTTTCATCGCATGGGAAGAGAGCAGTCTCATTCCGTCCCTGGGCCTGGAACTGGCTTCATATGGTGAGACTCATTGTTATTTTCTACCTTTGATGTTGCACGTGTGACATGTTGACAAGTGATTCAGGAACCCTCGAGGACTGTCTGCAGCAACTTCGATCCTATGGCTCCAGCCAGAGGAAGTGCCACCTGAGTCTCGACATTGCTCTCGGTCTCGCTGCCCTAGACTCTGTTGGACTGGTACACGGCGACATAAAACCGGGGAACATCATCATCTGTCCCCACGAAGATCCCGAAAGAAGCATCATTGCCAAGATCTCAGATCTCAATGGTGTCGCACTCGCCTCAGATTATGGTTCGAAGCAGTTTGCTACTGGAACCCCGACTTGGCAACCTCTGGAGGTGCTTGATAGGGAGAGGGTTATCGATTGGCATCTTGCAGATGTCTATGCATTTGGCATGGTCATGGCGACGCTTTGGTCTGCCAAGGGATACATTCCACTAGGCGGCACCTTTCTCGATCCGGTCATGCCGTTTCGTCTTGGAGCCGAAGACAAACGGTCATTGACGGAACTCTACAAGATTACCCAGGATTACGAACCGACTGGTATGATACGGCTAGCAATGGCATCGTTACCTACGGAGGAAGTTGGACTTCCTCTCATAGACATTGTCAGCACTACGCTCTCGACCATTCCAAAAAGGAGGATGCCTATGCTCCATATTCTGCACAAGCATTTCGATGAATTTGCGACAAAAACCAGCAGGCATGCTTCGTAAGTCTCACCAGATTAACGCAATCAGCAACTGTTAGGGTGGCTAAATGAAAGACAGACTGGTGTCCTTACCGCAGAACTCTGTTCCGGATGTTGCTTACTGGGCGGTTAACTCCGTTGACTCCTTGCTTGTGCGTTTCACGACATCCACGAGTTGTAATATCGTACTGACTTGTCTCTACTTTAGCTGCTTCATCCTCAGTTCATCACCCGTCCGAGGCCGTTCAAAGAGAAGGTGTTTCAAGCCTTGCTATCCACTGGAGAGAGCCTCAAGAGTTCGGTGCCAGTTGCGCCAGGGCTAGAGATCAGTGACAATTTCGAAGGGAGTGACGAAGTGCTGATGGATCTTCTGAGGGTCGATGATCGTCTACGCAAAGAACTGATATGGGCGGATGGTAGGCTACACCGTTTGGGAAACGTTTCTCTCAACCTTTCCATGTCGTACCTTCTTGGAATAGGGGTTGAAGTTAAGGAGCAAGCTGCAATTGAGTGGCTTCGCACTGCAGCTGAGGCGGGAGAAGGCAACGCTACATACTGGTTCTGCCCTCTTGAACAGTCGGTGGAAGATGATCCTCAGGTCGGCCTCCCAAGAAAGAAATGGTCCGCGACTGGTGTGCTCCACAGTTTTTCCTCGGATGCGTTGTGCCTGAAAGACCTCGACAAGGCACTTTACGACACAGCGGTGATGATGGCAAGTCGACGACGTTGGGGTCGAGATAGCCCTCAAATCGTCCGTATTGAGCCATACGTGGAACGGATAATTCCTCCTATTAAGCGCAACCCTGTGCTCGTGGACGAGAAAGTTGAAGCTCGTTACGGAGCCGACGACGTTGGCGAGAGAGCACTCCATTGTTGCGCTGCCACTGGCGATATGGGTTTGACGAAATATTTGGTATCAGAAGCCAATGCCAGCATCGACGTCACGAACGACCGGAACGAGACGCCCATCTTCTACGCTACACGGGCTGGGCAGTACGATGTTGTGGAGTTCTTGTTCAACCTGAAAGCCAACGTCAGCCACGTTAGCACTGAGGGGCTCAGCATCCTGCACTGCCTAACGTCCATTGACGACGATAAGGCCGCCAAACTTGCACCGCTCTTTGTCGATCGTGGTGCCAAGCTACACCAGGCTGCAGAAGAGTCTCCCGGAGATCGTATAGACAACTTCGTTCTTGGGGCAGGGACTCCTCTTTTCTGGGCTGCTCTGAAAGGCAAGCATTTGCTCTTTGCAGCTTTGGTGGAACTTCACTCTCAACCTGGTCAGCAGATCAGTCCGGCAGAATATCACCTTCTTCTCAAGGCCATGGCTACGCTTAATATGCATAGCGCTCTCGCTCTAGCGCTGGAATCACAGGCTGCGATGGTCAACGGGGATCTAGGCCTTGCACCTACGCCGACAACTGAGCAGGTCTGTCGGAGATTCGCCCGTCAGAATCTGGGCGATCTAAAAAGTGATATCACTGAGACGACTGGTTCTGCTACTATGGGTACGCGGCAATACTCTTCGGTACTCCACCATGCTTTGGATGCCAGACAGTTACCTGTGCTGCATAGGCGATATATCCACATGGCTAAATTTCGCAAGGCCAAGGAAGGGACTATTAAACTCTTGCTGAATGTTGGAGCAGACCCAATCCTTCAAGAAGACGAAGAGGATCATCAGAGCATGCCATTATCTTGCACGGTGTACACTGGAGACACTATTGCATTCAAACTCTTCATCACTAACCTACAGTCTCGCGGGTTGGATGTCTTGTCCATCCTGTCCAACAAGAGACTCTTTGGCAGCTATAGTGCTCTCCAACGAGCCATCTACAGCGACGCAAGGGAAATTTTCCTCTTTCTAGTCGATAAATATCCGGATTTACTGAAGCTGAGAGGGGAAGGTGGTCGCGGACCCCTCCAATCGGCGGCAACACAGGCATGGCCTGGATACGTGATAAGTCTTCTGAAGCATGGAGCAAGCCCACACGATCGGGCTGATGATGGTTCGACACCCTTCACATGGGCTCTCATGAGAAACCCCACGACCGAGTCTGCAAAGAAAATTTCAGGATTGATTGCGGAGAAGGCAAGCATGGGAGAGCTTCTTGGGCCAGACAAGAAGAGCGGCTTCACGGCCTTTGGAAAGCTGCTCAGTGCTATCACGTATTACAAGTTGGACTTTGGCATTGACCGAATCCAATTTCTCGTCGACACCTACGGAAAGCCTTCCTTTTATTCCAACGAGCACAACAAGACCACCGTGTTCCGAACGCTGCTTGTGCAACGCCCCTCCTTGACGGACACCGCTGCGATAGCTCTTGAAGGCACCATGTTGAAGTTCCTGCTAAGCGTCTTCCCTGATAAAGTCAACTTTATCGACAACAGCGGTCGATCGCCACTGCACATGTCAGTCTCGTTTGGAAACCTCGCTGCCGTGGAGATTCTTGTAGATCACGGCGCCGACATCAACCTGGAATCGCAGCCCATGGGCACACACGGCGTACTCGGCGGCTATACGGCGCTCGGTCTCGCAATCTGGATTCGGGAGCAGGACATTGCTGATCAGATCTTGCGCGAGGGTCAGCGGGCGGTTGAGGCCTTTGACAGAAACCTTGACGATATCATAGATCTTCTGATCAGAGCTGGCGCGAAAGATGCCGGTCAAGGAGCCAGCTTCGAAGTCAAAATCAAGACAGAAAAGAGAGTCACAGGAGGGGGAGATCATGTTCACGTCAGTAGGAGGAGCATCCGAAAGAAGGAAGCAGATTGGCCATGGAGACTGCCCTGGGAAGGAGACGGGTCATCCCCTTTTGAGATCACCGACGGCCCCGAAGCTGTTACAGAAATACTCGGAGAAGATGGACTATCTCAGATTTGTGGCCAAGAAGGATTCATGATAATTCAGAGTCTTGTCGGAGCCATCAGTTCCAGCGCGGCTTCTGGCAACTACGTGGAGGAAAAGCCCAATCGACCAGAAGGTTTCATGGAGCAAGTGCAGTCCATGATCTCAGCAAGGCGCAATACAACGACTTTGGACGAGTCGTTTGCCAGTGGGAGCTTGTTGCCGCCTGGGTGGGAGGTTAGGAGCACACCGGAAGGAAGGGTTTATTATGTGGATCACAACACGAAGACGACAGCGTGGTCGCCCCCCCAGAGACCGACTTGACGTATATTCAACGGGTTGGAAAACCTCCCAACTTCTACAGGTAGAATTAGTTTGTAGTTTCACAAAGCTTCTCAAGTACTGCCTTATGCCTTACATCCAGCCAACGGCTCCACGACCTTTTGCCAGAAACTTTTACTTAGCACCTTTCCCTCCTGTCTTGAATTGCCAGTAGTCACACCGAACTCGCCTTTCAGACAACACTTGATCACGTCCACATACGCCGTGCCAACCAGCCCGACCACGTCTCTCCCAAATTTGCCGTCCAGCTCCGTAATAATGTCGTTAGACATCTCCTTCATCGTCATTTCTTCATATATCTCCACAAACACGGGCCGCCACATGGCCACCTCTAGAAGCACGATACCAAGGCTATAGACCTCGCGGACCTTGTTCCACCCCTTGTCCACGTCCGGATGATAGTACACATCCAACTCCGGCACGCCTAGCGGTCGACTCTCTATCGACGTGTCCGTCCCCGGCCGACTGTACTGGAACCCGCAGATGTACGGTGCCGTGATCTCGGCATCGTGGACGCCCTTGCCGCTGAAGAGGATGTTGTCGCTTCGCAGTGACTTGTGTAGCCAGTTGGCTGCATGTAGCAACGCCACAGCCCCCGCAAGCCGCCGAGCGAGCTCAAAGCGTGCTCCGAGCGGTGGTCGTGTGCTGCGCTGCCGGATGAGCTGTAGCAGGGACGGCGACGACTGCCCATCAAGTTCCACACCACGCGGGACACTGTACACGAGGCCGATGCGGCGGTTGCCCTTGGAAGCCTGCTCATAGGCAAGGTCGTCGAAGGTGCCGAAACAGGGGAGACGGTGTAACTCAGCTGGGTTGGCTGCTGAGAGCAGCGCGCCTAGAGCATGAATGCGTGTCACGATAGCTCTTTTGGCTACGTTGGTGGCGTCGATGTACTTCCACTCGACGAGGACGGATTGTGGCAACGTACCCGTTGGTTGGTAGGTGGCATCGCTGCGAATCGTCCTGGCGTTGGGTTCGTATAAGAGGTCGAGGTCGGCAGCGTCGATGTGTTTTACTCGTGCCGCCGCTGTTTCTACATCCTCTTCCTGAATCAACTTCAACAAGGCTGCGAGCGAAAGCAGCGAAGGTGGAGATGAGGAGGAGCTGCTGGCGACCGTCGGCAGCAATGCCAACGACAGCCGCTCATCGATACCGCTCAGGATGGACGTGACGAGGCGCCTCGCGTCGAATTCTTCTGGGCGAACCAAGGCCTCGAGGTCTTGGTTTAGCGTGGCCAAACGATTGAGGATGTCGGTGAACCTGTCTTTGTCCAGGACCGCCCAGGCTATGCGGTGTGGCTGCTTCTTCTTGTCCCGCTCGCGCCGGAAGTGAGCTATCCACGGAGCCTCCTTATGAAACGCCGGCCGAGCTCCTGGACCTCCAGGCTTGCCGGGGATGGGAGCAGCGATGGGAGTCATGCTGTACTTTTCGATGAGCTTCTTGCCCACGGTCTCCTGCATAGTGAGAATCTCGGCAATGATCTGGGCAACGACGTCCTGGACGACCTTGGATTCCTTGTTAAGCAGGCAGTTCGCCTCATCTTTTGTCTTGAGGCGGTCACTCCAAGCCTCAAACTTGATGCGCTCAATGTCATATTTGAGAGCTCGGTCTTGCAGGCCTTGGTCGGATGCAAAAACATCCCGTATCAACACGTAGCCACCCACTACGCCCTTGATTCCTAGCAGGAGCCCTGCGATAGCGAGACCGGTGCCGACGACGAATTCAGGCATGGCGTGGACAGTAATATTCGTGTATTGATCAATACGAACTGTATGTATGGGAAGAAGTGCATCCAAGATACTCAACGTGTGCCAAGTGAGGGATTTTGAGGCTGCAATGCAGCTGACGGAGGATCAAGACATACGAAATGCAACTCTGGTGGCGTTTTCCACGTGACGGAAATTTGCAGGCTCAGCATAGATACCGCGTCGCCTCAGTTGCACGTCCCGTACTCCTCCTGGCATCCAGTTCCACAATTGGCGTCAGAACTACCGCTGCGAAATGAATGCGTGGTCAGTTTACACCTTGTCTGTTGTTGACGGAGGTTAAAGGACATCGCGGGTCGCGATTTAAACCGCCAATTGATGATGGTTACCAGTAGCCATTTTTCAAATTAAAAAGCTTGATATTTGGTCATCGTGGTAGCATTGGGTAGGAAATGCTTGAATTGTGGATAAAACTGTGTTTTTTTGACCTTGTGCCGGCAACTTGCTCACCTTGAGGGAGCAGACAGAAGTTAGATTAGAACCAACCACGGCCGCTGTGTTGGCTGCTGGGGGACTCGTCTCTCATAGTGGGTCTGAGGTTCTAATACGAGTGCTAGTGACTACCTACCGTATACATGCAGTTCTACCGGATACATGCAGCTGTCCTGGCCCGGGGTCTCTGTTACTTCTACCTTCTCTCTAGTTGCAGAACCGGTTTCTGTAACAAGATTGCTTCTTAGTTAGCTAAGTTACTTTTAGAAATTTAACAATATTCAACTGCTGTTTACTATACTAATTAACAACCTATTCGTACCGTGAACACACCCCGGCGTGACAAGATAATAACATATAACCAGTTTAATACATACCATCCCCCAATAGCCGGTTTGCCGCCCGCTCGCCGCTGAGCACGGCCGCTTCCACGCCCGCATGGGCGAAATAGTCACCCGCGAGAACAACACCCTCCGGCATTTCGGCATGCAGTGAGTCCAACGTAGCGAAGTGGCCTGGCGGTGAAAGCGAAAGCCCACGCTTATAGTGAAACATCTCGATGAAGTCAGGTTCGGGAGCGGCACCGAAAACTTCAGTAACGGCCATCAGCGCTTCGCGCTTGATGTCCTCGTCGGTCATATTCGCCAACGGCGGCGTGTAGAAGTACACGCCGACCGCTTCGCCGCCGGGGGGGACCGAGTTGGGATGACGACGGCTCAGCAGCACGCAGGCGCCCCAATTCCTCAGGTCCGTCGCAGGCAACGCAACGGAGGCCGGAAAGTTCGGCCAGGGGTTTTTCTTGTAGCAGAGCTGGACATGAGCGTATTCGGAGTAGCGGCAGTTTCGAAGCTTGGCTACCGAATCCTGGTTGATAATATCCTGAAGGAGATCCGCGGCCACTCCGGGCTCGGGCGCCATCACCACGGCATCCACATCATAGGATTTGTCGCCAGCGTCGACCGTGTAGCCGCCGCCGTTGCGGATGCAAACGGCCTCGGCCGGGCAGGACAGATGGAGATCAAGACCGGGCGTGCCCTCGACAAGCCATTCACTGAACTGCCCGACGCCCTCGGGCGGCACCTGCAGCGACAACTTGTAGAACTGCTGAACGACACCTAGGAACAACGGGGTTGATTGCCACTCCAGGGGAACCGCATACAGGAAGCCCATATACGGCAAAGTCAAATAATTGGTGCCCTTCTTCCCGAGCACACGGTGGGACCAAATGTCCAGCGTCTCACCATGGTCGTATAAGGCAAGCTCAGCACCGTCGAAGAGCGACTTTGGGCCGGGTGAAAACAACTGCTTGATGATGCCGAGTGCCATCTTTAGCCGATCGAGGATATTGAACACAGGCATCTTGATGAAGCTCGTGACCTTGTCAAAGCGCGCGGTATAGCGCTGGCGGTCCCAGTCCACGACATGCGTAGTGGCTTTCCAGGGCACCAAGTCCTTGTCATGGCCAAGTTCTTTCAAGATTGCATTGGTGCGAGGATAGATGCCTCCCATCAGGAACAGCGCGCCCGTCCCAAGATTGAAGCCTTCTTTGCGGATCTGGCTGGTGCGCCCCCCGATTCGATCGCTGCGCTCGAAGAGATGCACATGGCACCCTTGTTTGCGAAGGGTATAGGCGGCCGTACAACCAGCTGGTCCGCCGCCGATCACTGCTACTCTTTTCAATGGCTCCTTCATCAGAAACGCGGTGTTATGAGACTACGCAATATTCAGTACAAGCAATTGGACTTATATAATGCCAATTGGGTTACATCAATAGCGCATGGGCCGGATATCCGACAGGCTATCACGGAGCAACTGTCGGCAAGCCGTAAAACGGACTGCTCGGCTATAGACGATAGGGCGCCACCGGTGCCGAACTACCTTGTTCAGAATCAAACAGTAGACTGCGGGGATTGTGCTCCCTCCGCAATTGGCCCATTGGCTTCGGGCTCGGAGTTCACAGCCGTTGTCGGCTTCGGCTTCGGGCTTGGGTATGACCACCGGACTAGTTCTGCGAAAGATGAATTCATTCACGCAACGGTCCTCCCCCGTCGACGAAATCCGAGCCACTCTTCTCATCGTTCCTCTCTTTAGTTCCCCATGCCATGTCGATAGTACTGACCCTCCCAGCACAGCGAGTGCTGTGCGCCTCGTCCAGAATCTGCCTTGGTCAACCGTTGACCCAGGCACGGCGATTCACAAAAACATGCTCCCTCACATATCCTACAACGCCTGCTCCAACGCCCGCTGCATCCGATACCGAGTTTGACGCCCTGGTTATTGGAGCCGGCGCCGGCGGCGTGACAGCTGCTTCTCTACTGGCCAAAAATGGCTATCGCACTCTGATGGTGGAAGCGAAAGACCGCATCGGTGGTCGTGCATCTACGCGCCTGATTGACGGGTTTCTCATCAACACGGGAGCTTTCGCCATCGAGTTAGACGGGGCAGTGGCCAAGACGTACGACGATGTCGGGCTCTCTCTACGACTCCATGAAGCCGAAAGGGCCTCCACAGTCCTGCGTTTCGGCGGACGCGAGCTTAGTCTCGCTGATGGCCCAGGTGGTGTTCTCCGTAATATCGCCCCCATAGCCATGGCCTCGATATCTCGGATGCTCCCTTTCCTGCGCCCGAAAAAGGACGAATCAACTCGGTCATGGCTCAACAAATTCACACGCAGCTCAACGATCCATGGCATTGTCGACAACGCCCTCGGCGCCATGTTTGCTGCCAGAGGCGACGATATTCCAGCCGAGGTCTTGCTTCATTATTTCTCCAAGGATACATCCTTCAAAAAAATTGGCTTCTCCCCGGGCGGGACAATTGAAATATGGAAACCCTTGGCCAACTATGTCGAGAGCACCGGTGGTCAAGTCTGGCTGAATTCCACTGTATCGAAGCTCATCTTTGGACCCGACGGTCTGGTGACGGGTGCCCTAATCCAGCGAAAGGACGGGTCACAAGTCCAGGTCTCCTCCAAAGTGACCGTGAGTAACATCGGGCCTCTGGGAACGGTTCAGCTCGCCAGCCCCGACAACTTTCCCAAAGGCTATGCCGACAGGATAGAGTGTTGGGATGACCCCGCAGCCATCATCACCGTTCACTTTGCCAGTCAAAAACCTCTTGCTTCGTTTCCTTTCCTCGCTCTCATCGGAAAAGCTCGCCGCATGGTCTACGCAGGAAACTTCAGTGCTCCTGAGCTTCAGCGTGCTCCGAAGGGATGGTATCTGTATTGCGGTGCTTCCGTCCCCATTCCTGCGAGAGGGCAGTTTGATGTGGAGAAGGAAACGGCATTGCTCTTCGAGGATTTACGTGATCAATTCCCGGGCTTTGATGAGGCCAAGATCTTGGCTGTCGATGTCACTGCCCATGAGTGGCCTGCGCAACGTGCTGTGTCCGGTTTCGACGAGTCTCAAACCACTCCTGTAGCAAATCTTTTTAACGTTGGGGATGGTGTGAAGCCTTGGGCTTCTGGGGGTACTGCTGCCTGCGCTCAGTCTGCTCGGATTGCTACTGAGAAAATTACTAAGATGTATCCCCTGTAATATAGAAAATATACTGATACCTGTCAGATCGGCACTGCATTGTGGAGCGTTCCATTGTGCTGCCTGACTTGACAACGGTGGCTGAGTAGCCAGGGACCACATGTACGATGTAACAGCTTACCTGATGCAACGCTTGACAAAAATATTCCAAGAACTTAACTATCCCTATACCACTCGTTCTTATCTGTACTTCCTGTCTACCTGAGGCTCTATTTAGCTATTAGACGCCTCATACAGTTAAACCACTTTCAGCAACGGATGAAACATGTATTTAGCAGACTCAGATACTTTAGACTTGCAGACTTCTCCATAGGCTTGCTTTTGCACGCTTCACACAGCTTAACCATTCACACATCAAAAATCAGAAGAGGGAACACAAAATATTGCGGAAATTCGCTTCCTTAGATAATTACATGCGCACCGTTATAATATGTACACTAAATCTGATTCTCACATCCACCATTGACATAGAGTGGGCTAGCCGCGCTCGATTCGACTACTCTAATGTCTGTGGCGAAGTGCCCTCTTTGCCCTCCTCGTAGCGGAGCTAACACACTGCGAGTACCAGTCGTTTTGAGCAACACACGAAGTTCCAGAGGCACACTTGGTGGCGCCAGTCCAGTTGCTGCCACCGCATTGGCCCCATTGCTGGACTTCTTCACCAGAAGCAGTCTCGGCAGCCGCAGCTGCTTCAGTGGTAGTAGCCGCAGCCGCGGCTTCTTCCTGAGCTTCGGGGGTCTCAACCACGGCGGCGGCGGTAGTCTCCACAGGGGCTTCCACAACAGCAGCAGCAGTGGTTTCAACAACAGCAGAGGGAGTGGTGGCGGTAGCCTCGGATCCAGTGTTACCAGAGGAAGTGCCCGAGCCGAGGTTCGAAGGACCAGCGTTGCCGCTGACAAGGCTCGCGACTTCACTAGCAGCAACAGCGTCGACAAGATAGTCCGCAAGGCTGGACCACGTCGACAGGGCACTGGTGCCAGAGAGAGCGGGCCAGTCACCACTGCTCGAGTCAACACTGTTAACGACACAGGCGCGGCCAATGTAGGACTCGCAAGCGCTGGCAGCAGAATCATCGGCAACGTTGTAGATGGTAGAAACTGACGCGCCGCTCTCGGTAATGGGAGTAGTCACAGACTCGAACACATTGCCCTCGAGGATGGCGGTGACGCCATTGTACGCATCGAAAGCATGACCTGCCATGTTGCTGAAGTAGTTGTTGGAGGCCTGGAAAGTGCCGCTCACACCGTCAGCACCGAGCTTCGGGGCTCGCCCAGAGACATCGTGGAAGTAGTTCCTGTCTAGGGTGACCTGATCACCGTCGGCAATGAACATCATAGTCCAGTAATGGTCATTGTTGCAGGATGCGGAGGTGGTGGTGACACCATCAAACTCGTTGTTCGACAGAGTCAGACGAGAGCCCGTGTAGTGAGAGACGACGAACTGACGGCCAATCAAGGAGAACTTGCAGTGGTCAACCCAGACACCGTCGTTACCACCTCGCAGCTCGAGGGCATCACCACCCCAGACAATGCCGGGGTTGATGTTGGTAAACTCAACGCCCTGGATAATGACGTTGCTAGCGCCGGTTTGGATCGACAGACCCTTGCCCTTGAGAACACCTTGGCCGTTGCTGCTAATGATGCTCTTGTTGCTACCGACAGCAAGAGCGTTGGGGCCAGCAGTGTCGTAGGTAATGGAGCTGACGGCCGTGTTGTCAGAGCTGCCGCAAGAGAGATCTCCGAGGTAGTATTGTCCGCCTTCGGCGACGCTGCAGCTGATTCGGTCACATCCGGCCCCGGTGGTAGTGGTGCCAGTAAAGTCGTATTCCTGGTCGATAACGATGACACGGGCGGTATCATCCGAGAGCCATTCAGCGAGCTCCTCGGCGGATGAAGGGGTCGCGGCAGCGGCATCGCCACCACCAGTGACGCCAGTCGCAAATCCGTACGCGGTACCAACGACAGACTGGGCGGATGCGGCAGAGGCCGCAGCCAGAATGAGGGAGACAGATTGGATAAGCATTGTGTCGAAATGGGCGGTTAAATGTAAAGACTGGAAAGGCAGCGAATGATTGAAGCGAACGTTCACTCAGGCCAGCCTAAGATCCAATTCCAAAAGTATTGAAATAAGGAAGAAAAAGAAATAGAGTTGTCAAAAGAATGATGCGGAAAAAAGATCAAGAAAAGCACTGCTCATGGTTGGGATGCTCTGTTTCTTATAGAGCGCTTCAACCGTGAATACGATTGAAGGAAAGTTTACATCACAATCCCGAACAGGGGGTGCGGGCCACCGTCGCCAAGATATTGCACAGGAGCGATGGCCCACATGTTTCTTTGCCAATTCGTCCACCCTAGTTTCACGTCCCGCGCAAGTCTCCTCATCTTGGGTTGTTAGCCGATGAAACGCGGAGACTAACCGCGTTGATGCATGGGTCTGGCAGGTTTGAACCCTGTCCTGTACCGCAGAGGCCTGGATATAAAACAAGCACACGAAACGATGACGCTGGGGGTTTCTTGCACGTTAATTTAGTCCCTAACGCTATCGGTAACTAAGTAGAGCATAACGGCGAGCCTAACTCTCTTTGCACTCAGCCCGGTCTCGAATTAATTCCCCACCGCACTTCGAATAACCATTCTAGAAACCGAAGAAACCGACTAACCGGAACAGTCCGAGTAATCCGAATAATCTGAATAAGGCGAAGGGAAACGATTCACGCAAGGGCACGGCGACGACCAGGCCAGTCATCCCTTCCACGGGGTCGCAGTAGGAATCCAAAGTGGGAAGATTTGACGTATCAGCGCCGGTCCACACGCAATTGAAGGGGCAAACGAGACAGTGAAATGGGGGGACCGAAGGAGATCCATACGAACGATGGCATTCTAGAAGCTCCCCAAGTCTGATTGCTGTTGATATGCATCGTGCCCCACGACTGTCTCCGTTCAGCACACCATTTTTCAACCCTGTCAGGGGGACTAGCGCCGCCCTCAAGCGACTCCCGCGTATAGCTGGTCCCTCACATGGATCCCATGCGCTTACATCGGCTGATGAACCAAGAATGCAGCATGGTGGCTCGATTGGACTAGTGTGGATACTGTACCAACGCAGCGGATGAGGATTGTCACAATTGTGCCTTTCATATTATTGGTCAGGCCATCGTAAACGGCCATGGTCATGGTTACCAATGAGCCGAAGAGGCGTGCCGACCCATGTGATCGTAGCCTGGCCTACTACGTAGAAAGGTTACATATTTTATCCCTCGCGACTCGGTTGAGCTAAACTTGTATCTCTTTGTCCAAGCTTCCTTGTCCTTTGCATCCCGGTCTTAGAACCATCAGTCCACGGGCAAGCTACTACGTAGGAAGCGCTTGAATCGACCATTGACAATACTAACCACGCCCATAGCTTATCTAGGGTAGCAGAGATAACATCTTGTCGCAATCCAGTTGGAACGCTGACCTTAGGGAGGAATGGGTTAACTGCAGAACCAGATATTCTCAATTGGATCGGAATGACAGTGTGATCATATCTTTGCTGATAGTGAACGTTAAAAAATGGAGAGAAATGAATAGAATTATTGGCCATACAGGCCCAGAGCTAGAGGAAAACTTCCAACATCTCAAACCAGGTGTTTCCCCTCCAGCTAGCAGTGAGAGGTGTGGCCTCACATGTCTCTCTGCCCAGCTAGCCTGAGACTTGGTCACATTCATCCAACGGTCACCTTGGGCCAACACAATATTCAATGCATCGATTAGCCAAATATATTATAATAATTGCCGTAATGGTCACACCGCAGCTTTGTCCCGGGGTAAATTAAAGCTGCCGGCGCATTGGACGGAGCAATTCTCGATTTCTTCCCGGGATATTTAAACAGCCAACACAATTCCACTTAACTCGTATGCTTCTTCGCCATTATCTAAGATTAGACGAGGGTGCAATGATGTACCCGGTATCCTTATGAAACTTGTATGCGACTCGGCAAAGCTGTTGGTATTGTTCCTCCTCTTCGACCCCAATCATACAGCCCACCGTTAACCGTCCAAAATTGAATAATTCTAGCTGACGCGAAGCATTGGCTGTTAACATGATGCAAGCTCTGGTATCTGGAATACCCCGGGCAAATATTGCCATGCCGAGGAGTGCCTGTACTGAAAGCAAACTCGGGTCTCGTAATATGACCTCAGGAATTACTGTGACGGCATTCTGGTAAAATCCATGGGCGATGTCAGACAACTCAGCCTCCGAGCCAGGGGCTATCTTAAACCGGGCCGCAAGGGCAATAATGGCATTGACAAAGGCCCATCTGGATGGATCCTCGGCTGGGGCAATGGAGCTGTCAGCGTATTGGGCATCGAGGAGCACCAAGAAGTTCGGAAGGTCCAATAGTTGATGATCCGCCATGATGTCGGCAAACGAGTTTTGGACCATACGTCGCGATATATGTTGGGGCATAAGCGGCGCAAATCTTTGTGCGGTATTGACACAGCCGAGATTTCCCTTGAATGACTTCAAGTGTGTATCGAATGCGTCTGGGAGCAGAAAGTCGGGGAATATCTGCAGGCGACTTTGGATGCTCACTTGTCGTGGGGATGGGCCCACTGAAGCATCTTGTTGTTGCGCAGTTGGGTTGTTTATAATGGTTCCGTAATATGAAGTCGGGGATTTTGGTACATTTGTCAAAGACACGGCAGGGCTAATGGATTTACCCTTCTCGTATTGACTTGAGCTGTTCCCGTTGTCTGGTGGCTGAGAAGATGATGATGACAATTGCTTCACTCCCTCTACCGCCTCGGAGTTATGCTTCCTAGGAGTAAGTCAGCAAGTCTCGACGGCTAAATCCGAGAGGGCCATGACTTCACCCTTTTCCCGGTCCTCGATATTTCCTAGCAGGCGCGTAGTTGCATTCAGCGCCCCGCGTGACACAGTTACCGCACTGAGGCGTTTCGCCATTGCACCGGATCTTACGAGTCTTACAGCGGACGCATGCCTGTGAAACGTCAGAGAGGGAACGAGGGAGTTCCAGGACAAAAGAAGAATGCTTACGATAAGAATCCTGGGAGGCCCGGCGAGCGTTGCTTGCGCCTTCTTCGTGCGATCCATGGCTACTTGGATGATTAGTTGCCTGATTTGCATCCGCTTCTCGAGATGCGCCAGAGGCACCATTGCCAGCTCTCCTCGACTGAGGTGGCTCCCACTTAAATGATGAGGTAATCCACGGAAGCAAAAATTGAGTCCGATATACGCTAAACTTCCATTGGCCAGGATGGTGAGTGCTTACGGGGATGCGGACATAACTCCTCAGACGCATTTGTTTCCGTTCCTTCTTAATATCCCTACAAGGTCTCCACAGGGCATTCCTGTAGGGTAGGGATAAGATGTCAACGACGGAATCAAATCTGACAAATCTCATTCGGGATGTCTCGGGTTTCGAACTGGAGCGATCGGTGAGCGGTGGAACCAAGTAATGCTCCCATCTGACCAGAGCTATCGAGGCATTACACAGCTATAAAGACCTGCTCTCCGCTATAGAAGCTGCCGATGGAATGCCCACCACCTTTATCACTCTACGCATGTGCATAGAATTTGAAGCCTCAGTGACTTACTCCAATCAGACGACAGCAATTCCTACATTAGCAACCTCACTTGCACGTGCGAGACCAATCTTCTCCTTGGAACCACGATGTCTCTCTTATCGCGGGGAAACGACGCTCTCGATATCAACCCTCCAGTCGGAGTGGACGATGCCCTATCTCAGGCTGGGTCAGACTGGCTCTGGGCTGTCACGGCAATCTACGTAATCTCATTCGTAAGCTCTCTGTTCGCTTTACATAATTGCAGACTTTGAAAGGCGCATTTTTTTCACGATCATAAACTGATTTCTCTTGCTCTGCAGATTGGCATTCTACCCCTTTGCTTCACTACCCGCGAAAGTGACCGAGTGTTCCATTACCTCTTCACATGTGTCCTCCTGGCCGGTTCTGTTACCTACTACGCCCAGGCGTCCGATCTGGGCTGGAGCGCTATTGATCAGGTTGGCGACGGCTCATCCCGACAGATCTTCTACGCAAGATACATCAACTGGGTCGTTGCATTTCCGTCCATCACCTTAGCGCTCGGCATGCTGTCGGACGTCTCGTGGACCACAATCTTCTGCAACATCTTTATTTCATGGTTCTGGGTCTTCACCTACCTCGTCACGGCTTACACCACCACTGTCTACAAGTGGGGCTTCTTCGCGTTTGGCACATTTTCGTGGATCATCCTCGCCATGAGCACCCTTAACGAAAGCTACGAAGCGGCGTCACGCATGGGTGTCGGCCGGGATTACATCACCCTGGCCGGATGGACCAACCTGTTGTGGCTACTGTACCCCATTGCATTCGGCTTGAGCGACGGCGGTAACCGAATCGACGTCACCGGCAGCTTCATTTTCTTCGGAATTCTCGATGTGCTGTTGGTTCCCGTCTGGATTTTTGCCTTTTTATTTATGGCGCGCAATTGGGACTATAGGAAACTCAACCTTGCCTTCAGCGAGTCTCGGAGTGGCACACACGACGAAACCTCTTTGGATAATAAGACGGCACCAGCTACAGAGATCATCCCAGCCTCTGGTCACACCACCTCTGATGTATAAGTGGCAAAACGAAGGGTGATAATATGAAGACCTGGCCATTCATTTGTGCAACCTTTGTCGGGTGTGTCCTCGATAGATCTGCTTGAGAATCTCGGCCGGCATCTAGATTTATTGAGACTATGATTGGAACTCGTCTTGATATATTTTTGACGGTCGGGTATCGCAGAATTCATCTTTGCACATCTCACCAATAAATTGACTTCAGTTACTAGCGCAGTCGGATTATGGTCATCATACATTTCTTAGATGTGGAGGAGCCTCGCAGCCGTCATCTTAGTACCCTCGCTCCAAGTTGTCAGGTCATTCAAGACCTAACCTTCTCTCTTTCTAGATATTTGCGGCATGGCCGGTTTCAATTAACATTATTATATACTTTGACTAGCTTCATGTAAAAGATTTACTACCAAAGACAAATCATGTAGATATGCCAGCCATGGGGGAGGAATGGATAAACTTGAAAGTAAATCGCAACGCAGAGTCTAGGGCAGGTATTCCATGCTGTGAGCCATGTAATTTGATATAGGAGACTCGAGTCGTATCCCAGACCCAGAGTTCGAGAGTGTGCATGGCTAAGTTCGGTGAAGTATCGTAACTTGGGCGGAGACCCAACTCAACAAACGCAGGTATGTCGATCCAGTGCGACATACCAAGTAACTGGAAGGGCTCGAATAGTCCAGGTGTCGCTTGGGACTTACCCTGACTCAAGCTCAATCGACACAATGCCTCGGATCGGCTGGGACAACCAGCCTTCGCTCCAGTCGATCGTGATTTCACTCGCAGGAACCTACTTCCTATAACTGAACTTTAGCTCAAATACTCTACCCTGTGAAAAGCCTGGAATGACCTGTCTTCCAAGTTAATGGTGTTGATAGGGCTCATGCACCGCTATTTCAGATTGTTGTGGACCAAGGGCGAGTCGGCATCCTAGCAACTCCCCGACCCCCCTGCGATCCAGAAGAACTATGTGTCAAGGGCGTATGCGCTAAAAAATCGGCCTCAGGTCTGACCCTTTCAGTTGTTCGGGAGCACCCTGCGATCTCAAAAACTAGTGCCTCGATGGCGCTTGTTTAAACTTCATTCTTGGATCCGACACCGCGCCGTGCGTAACCGACAACTAGTGCGTCCTTCGCGTATCCTGTTATTATAGCGTCTGCTGTCCATTCTACATTGCCACCGATTCCTAGAAATGTGACTCATCGGCAGGTGAATCCCCAGTTGGTGAACTCTGTGTCTCTCATCGCTACCGTCACCTGAAAATCAGGACTGGCTCTGAAGCTTGTGGCCAACCCCAAGAGAGTCGTCCTGGGAGTCTTTGCTGTGATGGTGACCATGTTCCCATCCACATGAGCACCAAAAGTTCGGGTCGCGGTGTGACAGGGAGATGTACTGGAAAAACGTCAATTGTATACTGCACTCATCCGCGAGTCAAATTTGCTGGTGCTACAAGTATTACAGTCGCCAGTGGCAGCAGCAAGTCCTCGAGTTCAACCAGTATCAAGTTCAAGGGTGTCGACGCCGAGTGCACCATGGCCTCTCAATGCGGCAGCAGGGAGACGTGGCAAACCGCAAAGGTACCGTCCCTGTTCAGAACTAAGGTTCTGAAAAGAGTCCACAGTTGCTATGTATCTCTCTTCTCAACCCTTGCGGCCCACTTTGAGTTAGAGCAACCTTGAGCGACCAAACATCCTTCTCTGAAGTGACGGGTATAAATTGAAGAAGGCCTGTCAAATTCCCCCGTTCTCCACCCTCTCGTTGAATCGTTCAAATCTCTCATTAGAACACCGGCCATCCCTGCGTCCAAATCACTCGGGTACTCAATCAAAGAAATCCACCAGTTGATTCCATCTGCGACATACCGCAATCGCCTTCCAGTAATACGCCAGCTCATCACTTCAACTCCAGAGACATCGGAGTATCCAGCTTCCAGACCCGAGGTCGACAGAGAGAGAACCCACCAAAATGGATCCTTTCAACAAGCTGCCACCGGAAATCCATCTACATATCTTCATTTGTCTACGGACTCGTTCGAAACGCTCTATTTTACCGCTCGTTCAAGCCTCCCCCACTATGCTCCAACAATACATTACATCAAAACTATACATTATCAGATCATCTCTAGCCACCGACCTTGATGATGATATGATCCAAGATGCCATGAGAATTATCCTATTCCCTGTTTGGACAATTAATGTTCCCCCTTTGGAGTCCAGTGACAACATGTCTCCCTCGTGGCCGCCGCAACAGCTCCCCAATCCATTCAAGATACATGGACTTATCGAAAAGATCGACAAACTGCATAGCCGACTATTGCTATTTATCGAGGACTACCTTACTAAGGCTACTGCAAAATATCCACCTCGTGAGTGTCGCTGCCTTCCTCGCTTGTCATCAAATCAATTGGTATTTAAGGATCAGACTGTCTGTCTTAGATTTGATGCAGTCGCCCTTACGACCCAAGAACGAAGGCGAATCTTGAGGGCGTTTCTACGGTATGAGCTTATTTGCAAGTTGTATCGCCTCAAACAAAAAGAGGCAAAATGTCAATGGAACATTGAGCCGCTGCTGGAATGTGGAGGCCATATATTTCAGCCGTCAGAGCGAGAGGCTATTCGATGCGCTCACAGATATCTAAAGTCTCTTTATGGGGCCACAAACGCTCAGTACGGTGATTCCTGGCTACCGAATATCCCTAAGGGCACTCTTTACTCTTTTGAAACTACCGGTTTGCTATACCCAGACAATCTCTACGTCGATGCTGATGTTTGTGGCTCCGGCTTTAACCTGTTTTCACCACACCTAGCATGTTTTGGCTTCGATCTTGCCACAACCCTTATTCAATCCGCTACTTCCGGACAACATAATCGAGACTACCTTGAACAGTGGTTTTACGATACAAGAACATACTCTACCACTAAGAGATATCCAGACTGGATCCTCAGCTCTTCGAGTGATATATATTGCCAAAATGGTCCAGGTTTATACCAGGAGCTTTATCCTCGCCTTACATACAATCAACCCCTACAACTAGAGATATATCGACAACGGGCCTGGGTGTTTCTCGATGACGCCCGATTCAGTTTCGGCTCAAGTCCACATTTTCCAACTTCAGACGAGCTTGACAGCCAGTCTATTGAGTTGGCGAAGATTGAGGAATGGTTCTTAAATCCTCACCCTACTAGAGCTCGGAACCGGTCACAGAAATGGCACGACGAGCAGCGGGCGAGCGTTGACAATGACCAAAGGGTTAATGATGCCCAAGCGTCGGGGCTGAAGATGGAGTGCCAAACTCCACTAATTCCACTGCCTCCTGCATCCGCAGGAGGGAGTACAAAAATTTGGCTCCGTTCTGGCAATAAGTAGGACGCAAGTAGACGCTCCTGGGTGAGCTTTCACAACAGATCCGCTATCTAGGAATAAGGGGATGAGGGCTGCCTGACTAACTTGTTTTCCTTGTCGGACAGTGGGGGACACGCACGGACATAACGTATGAAAGGGCATAACAGTGGTGTGGTGATAAAGAGCATTATTAGTGCGTGGGAATGCCTATACTTTATTTACTTTATTTACTTTATTTACTTTATTTACTTTATTTACTTTATTTACTTTATTTACTTTATTTACTTTATTTACTTTATTTACTTTATTTACTTTATTTACTTTATTTACTTTATTTACTTTATTTACTTTATTTACTTTATTTACTTTATTTACTTTATTTACTTTATTTACTTTATTTACTTTATTTACTTTATTTACTTTATTTACTTTTCCCCATACTAACTCAAGCTTGCTTTCATACCAGTTACCAACCGTCAGCCTGCAAACGCACCATCTATCACCAGTTCTTGATAGCTTTAGCCCTCCCACCAGTCTCTGCTGGCATCTCTTGCTGTCGCACTACCCTTCCCCCATCTAGAGTCGTGGCCCCTCCAGTCAAACTCAGCTCTCTCCGCCACCAGTCAGGCTCGCTATGACAACGGCCAGCCGCTCATTATCGTCTTCTATCAAGCAAATTGTCCATTCACTATCACCATGTATGGGTAGCTGATGACAATCGTTGACTGTAGATCCCCATTACCTACATATCGGTGTCGCCCCATCACCGATAAGCGAACATCAGCCACTAATCATCCGCTGTCGCCGTCGGCTCCTCTCTCCATTCCGATTCCCACCTATCACTGTGACTACAGCCCTCGACACCCAACAGTCGCCACTGGCCAGTTTCCTACTCGCAAAGGCACTGTCTCGCATTGCATCTCGGTCTTCGGCTGAGGAACATCGGACCGCTCTCGTGCTCTTGCTCTCAGCAGTTACTAACTGGCCCTTAGCCTGTCAACCTTCCACGACTCGACCTTGCGTCATCAGTGCCACTAGCAACCACTCAGTACGGATGCCGACCACCCGAACGTCACTGCCCAAGGACCGCTAGTAGAGTGTTGAGGGAGATGAGCCGTACCGTGTGCCGCAAGACGAGCCCTAAGATATTTCGCCGTGTCTGTTGAAGACACGTTTCCATTCTCTATTAGCCATTTGAATCGTCGAGGGATTGTAACCCTCGGGGCCAGGGCTTTCATCTGAGAGTTCGGTCTGCAGCATGGTAGAAGGCCGAGAGGAATTGCCAAGGGTGAAACACCGAGCTGGACCATTGGGCTCATAACCCGCCCATTCGCCGCAGTCCAGTTACCCGAAGAAGTATACGTCATTTAAGGAGGCCAGCCAGATCAAAAGAAGTTCGTAGAGAGAATTTCCGAGCGCATAGCCTGAGAAACCAGTGGCAACTATGAGACAACTGCCCGGAGCTTGAGAATAGAGCGCGAACTTGACGCTCTTTCACCGGAACCAATAGGCCGTGCAACCTGCACTTGCGAAGATGGCACATGTTCTCTTCTCCCAAAAAGACCTCTCATGCAAGGATCAAGACTACACCGAGGGGCATGATTGCTCCAGGCTCGACTTTGTCCCCCTCATGTTCGGAATCCGTGCCGGTGAGACGGCCAGTGCAATTAGTTCAATGCCGCTGCTACGCCGGGCCGCTATCATGCGACAGTAGGAAGTGCAGCGACGGCTTCCATTGCGACGACATCTTGGATCTGTGTTTTACCACGACTCCTCTTGATGCAATTTAAAGCAACGCCGATTGAGACCTCAATTTCGAATGCAACTCCCTTGGAACATGTCTACCTGTTACTAAAGGGCCTGTGCCACCTCCAGCGACATGTGTCCAGCCGATACATTTTGCAATGCGGTGTTGGTCAGTGCTTCTCAAACTCCGTGACTGGATGTGAGTCGAACAGTAAGTGCAATGAACCTTTGGCTTGCAATGAGCTCTTCGGAGTCTGCGTACAAGCCGCTGCCGACAACTGCGACGACGGCACAGGCTGCCCGAATGGCTTAACTTGCAGCACCATCGGCCTTTGTCTGTCGCCTTGCGAGGTTGACGCTGACTGCGCTCGTTTGGGCCTCATTTGCAACGGTGCTCTTGAAGTTTACTTCTTCCCACAGCGAGACGATTGTGCCACTGACGTTGATTGCGCAGCTGGATTCGCCTGCGACCCTGATAATTTCACATGTGTCCTTGACGAGAGAATCCACTGCGCTGATGGTTCCATTGGCCAACTAGACGAGACGTGAGCAACATATAGCTTTTGTCCCAACTTGACTTCTTGTTGGGAGGATGTGGGCTACGAAATGGGCGATGGCCTTTGCAGCTTCGATCTCTACACATGCCAACCGAGTTCCTTCGCCCTTCGCAACCCATTCACGGCCTGTGGTAAAAAGAACGACTGGAAAACGGACGCGGCCTGCTAGAACGGAGTCTGCATCATCGCGAGCTCCCCGTGCGGCACTGTGAGTGAGTGTGCAGAAAATCTCCTAGTCTGCGACCTCTCTTGGACTTGTCGCTGTTCCAACGGCCAAGGCTTCTTCGGAGATGACGGGATCGGCGAAACATATGCGCATAAAAGCGGCTGCGCTGACAACTTGGCGTGAGGCGATGACTCTCTTGGTAACCTAGCGTGTTTAGTTGTGGACGATTGCGGCCTGGGCAACATTGGCGTATGTCCAGATACAACTTAAGACGGTCAATGTATCAACGACTAGGAAAGAAATGAGCATGCCGCCGGTCCTATGGGCTTGGATTTAATGTAGCAATGATTGGGCATGACACAGAATATCAAAAGACTCTGTACTTTGTTCTAAACAAGAAGCGAAACGTTGAAAAAACCCCTGTAGTAGACTACTTCTAAAGCTCTCTTCGCCTCTCTACCTCTCTACCTCTCCTGCTCATCATTATCATCCAAGAGCTTCATGATTTGATCCCGCATACAGTACCCCAGTATAAGATGGCGGATCGCTTTGGCCCTCCCTTTCCAAAACGGAGATAGATAAATAGACACCATGTTCGTGTTTAGACTCACCTCTCCTTCCATCGAATGTTCAGCATCTCAATTAAGCGGCCTACCTCTCTAGATCATTGACCATTTTAAAGTCTTCTGGACTTTTCTCTATCGAAATTACCTTCACATTCTGACTGTTTGACTCATTTTCCTCCACACCTCGACCCTTCAGCCATCTAGCCCGGGATCGTGCCAGTGATACTACCACTAGCTTTGTCCTCGTACCTTGCTATTTTGTGACCATGAAGAAATCTAGGGAGAAAGCGGCGCGGCTAGATAATCATCTGTCCATCGACATCAAGGCTTTGATGATCGAAAAGGCGATCCCCGAACACACTCTGGCCATCACGCTGTGTCAAGCTTTTACTTTAGGGTTTTTTGTGACGTCTCTCCTCCTAGTCAACAAGCTGATGAACTCACTTGCATGAAAAATATCCCCAACGTCATAAGATCTGGACTGTTGAACCCGAGGCGATCGCGCATCGTGATTATGATGAATTTAGTTCCTATACTTAGTGGTAGCTGACCAGGAACATTAGAATAAATGTAAGCTAGTGCGCGTTTAGCCCTGTTTGTAACTTGTTAGAACTTCTTGTTCGCTTTGCGTTCTCCTTGAACACCTCGCCCTGAACCACTGTTGTTAGTATTAACCTAATGATTCATTTACCAAGATCCGGCTTTGTTTAGCATTTGGGGAACAAAGACAGATTAACAACCTTTGTTTGACATTGTTGAATAGGGATAGATAAGTAGCAAATTCTCTTCACCTGGTCTCTCCTTCGTCTATTAATTCATTAAAAAGGCAATATTCGAATTTTCCAAAGCAAACAGACCTCATAAGATAAATTCGAATTTCTCTTCAAGTTATTTCTTACTTACACGCCAACGCCTCTTTCTGCACGCCACCTGTCTGCATATTTGTGCTGCTTACTATCTCGCAACCATGGAGACCTTCGAGAAGAACTTGAATTGGCCCAAAGGTGCAGTTCGGTTCCCTCAGTATAGCACACTGCCCCTAGAGCTCAGGATCATGATTATCCAGGAGGTGACCTCCGAGATGACCTACAAGGAGCCTATATTGAACTTGCTTAACGGGCGTGACATGGCTGGGACCTCTCCGTCTGTCCAGTCTCTCCTCCTGGTCAATAGAGAGATGAACCTCCTCGTGCGAAGCTGTCTTCCCTCAGTGACAAAGATATCGATTGACCAGCTATCCCAAAACTTCTTTCTCGACTTGGCGACATCGACACTCGTGATTCCCGGAATGCTTCTCCCGTCAATGTCAGAGAAGAACATGACAAGAGGTGGGGACCGCCCGACAGATGCACTTGAACTTCCTTTCAAAAAGTTGATTTCGGTATGGGACCACTACTACCAGTCCATGATGTTTCCCGATGCACAAGGACCCGGATTTGCCGGCTTCCAACCCTGGGTTGGCAACGCTAGACTGCCTGATCTTAAGGAGGCCACGTTTTTCACCAACTCAAGGCAGAACCTCGGTTTTGATATCGAAGATTTTATGTCCGAGAATATGTCGCAAGATAACGTGCACGGCTATGCTCTTGGAAGTACACCTACAGGCGTATGGGCAGGATTCCGCTACCATAAGAATACTGGCCGTGTGCAATTCACGCCTCTGATCTTCAAAGAGGTTGAATTCGCATTCACAGTGGTGGCAAACTCCGGGAAATGGTCCCGATTCTTCTTTCCCCTTATGATCCGAGTATGGATCATGGATCATGGAGAAATTCCTCAAGATGAGCCCCATCACAAGTGGACCGAAGTACGGAATCCAGGTCCATATGACCCTTCATGGGTCTCCAATGTATGTCGTCTCTGGGAGTTGGCGCAGAGAACTTTAGTAGGAAATCGGTATAAATCGACTTGTTTACGAAGCCCGCAAAGCTTGATCAAAATCACAAAAACCATTTAAGGGTCCAGAGCATCTCAATAAATAAATAACTTAGAAACTGGCTGAAAAATAACCTATTCTGTTCGATGTTCAGGCGTGTCTGCGCGGAAAGCAGTTCACGTGACGCGATTTCATTCCACATGGAGCTCCACGGCCAAAGCCCATCTCAGCTCCCTCACCAACTGTACATGCACAACTCGACGCAACAACCGGGGCAAATCGCCCTCGCGGAAGACTGCGCGTTGCGGTGAGTAATGGACTGATTAGAATGTCAGGTGCCGTACCTCATTCGCCATGGCCCTCCCTCGCGGTCAGACGAACCTCGCCAACGCCAACATCGCGATGAGCCTCGCGCCGCCCGACTTCCCCGAACCCTTTCCCACCCACGAAGGCGCCTTCAGCGCGCTGCAGCAATGGGCCCGGGATCACGGATACGCCGTGTCGCGCCACAAGCCGAGCAACTACGCCAATGGCCTGCCGCGCCGCTACGAGATCGTATGCGCCTTCGGGGGCACGCCCTACACGAGCAAGTCCAACGGCATCCGCAAGAGCACGACGCGCAAGACCAACTGCCCCTTCAAGGTCAAGCTTGTGCAGCAGCGCGCCCTCGGAGACCTGTGGGCCATGACGGTCATGTGCGGCCACCACAACCACGGCCCGAACGACCCCGTCACCTTTCGCGAACAGAGTCGCGGCCGCGGGCAACACGTCCGAGAAGTCGAGGCCCAGACCCGTGAGGCCGGAGCTACGGGACGCGGCATTCGGACACCGCCCCAGGCGAACAACCCGGGGCTTCTGGTAACGGAGCGCGACGTCTGGAATGCGCGAAGTCGCCGGCCACACGATGCTGCCGAGTCCGCGCCAACTGCGGCGACGGCCTCACAACCCGGTCAACCAAGACCACGTCCGCGAAAGCAGGCTCAGAACAACGATGCTGCCGCTGCGGCTCTTGCAGCTTCAATAGGCACCAACATCGTCGCTCTCATTGATATGCGTCTCGCCCAATACCTGCCGCCTCCGCCAGGCGGGTCATCAGAGCAGTTTTCAGTGCCTCCGTCGGATCTATCGCCACTCCCAATCAGCAGCCATGTGGCCGCTCTGGTCGATATGCGCCTTGCGCAATATCTAACGCCCCCATCAGCGTCGCCATCAGCATCGTCGGCCCAACCACCGCCCCAGCCGGCACCTCAATCGCCAGTCCAGTCATCCGCACTGCCAGCAACCTCCCAAGCTCCTGAAACGGCTTCATTTCAAACCAATCTCATTTGGCAGGAGCCAAATTTAGGACCTTCAGCTGCGCAAGGCGCAATATAGTGGTGGACAGGGATACCATGTCCCGTGCATTGTTCATATGCATTGTCCTTTGACCACCCAGTAGTCTAAGTAGCCACAAAGTGCCTAGAATGAGAACAAAACAAACGAGTCATTGAACTTTCAAAGAGTTCATTGATTAATTATTAATAGAAGAACATTGCACCGTCATCGATCCGAATAGTTGAACGCACTGGAAGGTCCAATACAATAAATCATTGTAATCATGTGAACAGTCTCCAGCCTCGAGTATAAATCTTGGCCAAATTCCGTCTTCCCCTCTCATCAGTACGGACAAACAAATAACAAAACAAAGCCCAACATCAACATGTCTCCCCACATCAACCCCCGCCTCGCCCACATGTTCGATGAGTTGCAGGCCTTCCATAAACTCCAACTCAATGGAGGCCGCCCTATCTACAATGTTTTGGAACACTTCGAAGAAGTTCCCGAGAATGTAGAGGAGTATCGGGAGAGATTCCAACCTTGGCAGGATCCCGAATACGCGCAGACCAGGCCTTACGAGGTAATCTGGAGACAACTGGTTCGATGGTACGAATTTCGCCTGTGGCAAAGTTATCACCGAGGACTAGAAGAACTCTCACATCCCGTATCACGGCCTCGCCAGGAGCCACAATACGAAACACTGTACGACATCAAACGGAGGCGATGCACGCAACTAGAACGTCAGTTGCACGACGACATTTACCGGGCGCAGGGTCTCTTCGCACCCTACCCTGACTTCCCGGAACACATCCTGGCTGTAAAGCGCCTCCTCGAGCAGCATGGCTTCCAAATGCCGTTCCTGCTCAAAGAAAACCCCAAGGAACAAGGGAAGCTGTCTACATGGATTGAGTATCTGGCTTTTGAGCTCCGGTACTCGGACATATATTCAACAACCTCTGCGGAGCTCAAGGTGTATCACGATGAGTTGTGGGAGAAGCTTGTGCAATCAGGTTTCTTGTTGCCTTCCGAAACTGAATCATCTGTGCGAACCCCCAAAGCCGAGAACGAGCGCAAGGAGCATCGGAAGACTGCTGAGCAATGGTACAGCTCGGCGCAGTCCGTGCCAACCGACACTCTGACCTTGGACATGGCAAGGGTCCACCTAGAGCAGGTGGAAAGACGAGACCTTGCCATTGCAGCATTTATCAACGGGGCTGTGGCCTACGCGGACGCTTCCGCACGTGCTGCCCGCCATGTGCAAATCGTGCAGTGGGTTAGGGACGAACTCCCTTCCGTTGTGGCTGAGATTACGGACTGGCAGAAGGATGGAGTCCCTGGGTTCAACTTGAAGAAGCGGACGCGCGGCTCGGATGCAGAGGAGCCGGTCGAGGGGACCTTCAAAAAGCAGAAACCGGATGGGTCGAGGAAGATTGCTCCACTCAACGTATTTGGCACCGGGCGTAACGCTGGGTCGCTTTCTCAGGACGGCCAAGCCCAAGTTCAGGATGAGAGTCTTGAGGATACGCGCATGGAGGGTGTCTGATGAGCGGGCTTGCAGGAGCTTCTGCCGTTGAAGACAGTGGAAGCCCATTTATCTAGGCCCTAGAAGGTTGGCAAACGGAGTTGGTTGATATTTATTTAGTGTTTTATTCTCATCTTGCAAGAAATACGAGTCCATTAACTACACCCAGCCCTTTGTGTTTCTGGTTCGCGGTAAAGATCTGCTCATTGTGACAATTATTCTGGTGGTTACTTCCATTTCGGCTCTATAGTGATTTCGGCTACCGATGCAGCAGCCAACAGCTACAGATTCATCCAGAGACATGCGACGTTGGTGATGGAGGAGGGGACAGCCAGCCTTTCCAAGTTTCTCCAGACCACCCTCGCGGACAAAACATTTTATGCTACAGCCTTAACCTTTGCAAGTCTCTCGTTAAACTTTTTAAAGATTTTTAGTATGCAATTCTATGTCCATAGACTTGTTGGTTTTATCATTCCACTTTCGCCGTAGCCGTCAATATGTAAAGCCACCGTCATCGGCAGCCTTGATATCCACGCCCGCAGGTAGCAAGAGCAGTCTCGGAGTGTGGCAGTTGCTCAGAAAATTTGCAAACCGACCGCTAAAAAAATCAGAGCATCATAATAGCCAGGGATGAGTGATCCTTGACTGGTCCAAGGGGGAGAGTAGAATGGCTTCCGCTGTCAAGTTTCAAACTCGTCGGTAAGCCACCAATCCACTCTTTGTCGAAAACAAAGAGGGCATGTCTGTCTTCGGGGATGCGTTATCATCCATCTGGTAAAGATCAAATCAGGATTGGAGTGATGGGAACAAAAGACAAAGGGAAGAAAGGGGGAGGGACTAAACCGAGAGACCGGAAGAAAGAAGTGAGGGTAAAGGCGCGGACAAACGGAGACAAAGAAAGCCGCGAACAAGAGTGAACAGCAGGAAGCCCAGAAGTATAATGAAAACAATGTGTAGCGTATCCGTAGATGCCAGGGATAAATAGGGATACAAGTATCGCTTTCAACTACTTGCATTGTCTACAAATCAACCCCCATCAATCATGAGTGCCACCCCTCATTTCACCGACATGCTGGACGAACGAATGGAGACGGTTACTGAATACCATGAACTTGACTCTGATATGGAAATCAAAAACGTTCTCCAGGAGATCAGCGAGACATCGTGGATCCTGGGTGGAAAGATCTTGCTCTCGCGAACGAGCACACCCACTCCAGGAAAGCCTTCTTGGAGTTCTGGACACGGAGACTTCTACACAATCTCCGAGGCCCCTTCCCCCATGCCCCCTGTCCGCTCTCCATCATACACCGATGAGTCCTTAAAGCTGCTTTGTTATGCCCATGAATGGAAAGCGACTTGGCGTGTTAGCGAGGCGTACCTACTGGTCCAAAAGCCAGTGTCCCCGCTCAGTGCAAGGGAACATACCACGCTGGAATATATCCAAAGCAAAGGAGATTTGGGCTTTGTGACCCCTCGTGTCCACTACCATGACGAATTCGACGGGCGATACTACCTCATTCTCAACGACATGCCCGGGAAATGCATGCAAAAGGTATGGTATACTTTGGGGCCTGATGAGAAGACGTATTACATCGAACAGGTAGTCAAGATGGTGAAGCAGCTCTCAGAGTGGCAGTCAGATACCATGGAGGGGGCTAGGGGAGGTCCCGTCCTGGAATGGTTCCTAAACGACCCCATAACTGGAGACTCTAACATCAAGCCCGAAAATCTCTTGAGAACCGCTGCAGCCATGAACATGGATTGCTTGTCCTTCCATTTCAGCCACAACGACTTGAAGCCTTGCAGGATCACAGTAAACGGAATCGGCAAGCCAATTGGTGTCTGGAACTGGTCGACTGCTGGGTTTGTTCCCAAGGATTGGATCCGAACGAAGTTCCTCAGGTTTAGATCGATGAATTTGCCGTCCAGATCCGACGAGTACAACACCGAGGTCGCAGAGTGGAGAGAGCGAATTCAGGAGCGCTTGGGCGAGGAGGGATTCCCCGAGGCTACAGCTGGATTTACAAAGTTTTTTAACGCGTTGGGGAAGAGAGAGATGTAATTGTTGCGTGTTTCTACTTTAGTGTTTACTTAGAGTATTAATGCAAGACCTCATTTTTAAGTCAACACAAGCCATTGTATCGTAATTTTTGTATCATCTACGAGATCCTGGATGCTGTCACCTGTGAGCCGGCAGCGGTACCTAACACCGCTGTAGGCCACAGGGTGTTCTAGGGAGGGCCACACGGGGAATATCTTGTCCATTTCCCATCAAGGACCCGAGGCTAGGTTAATGGAAGAACCCGATGTAAAGCGAATACAACACCAGACGTCCTCACGTTTCCTCACTGCAGACTTGATTCGCAAATGTTCGAAAGCCAACAGCAAATACTATTAACAACCAAAGACTACTACGGCTATTAAAGAGCGACGTGAGAAGAGAATACAAGACCAGTCCCGCCCATAGCACTCGAAACGTGTTTCCAAATCTCCCGTACTGCAGGGAAGAGAGACTTCCTATACAGGCAACAAGGTTAATACAGGAAACGACCGTGACATAAGAAACAAACAAACAAACGTCCAACTCCAGTAACGATCGTAAACCTGCGGGCCGCTGACATGCTGCCCCAGATGGAAATCTTGACCACCCATAACCCCTCACCCGTCACACATCATACTGCTCGACCCCTTCACCATCTGTTGCGCTTGCACTGTCCCGACTTATCCTCGTACTGTCCCTTGGGGCAACAGCACTTCTTCTGAGAGTTGTCATAGAGCATGTCCGACTTGCAAGCGCACTGCTTGTTGGAGTACACCATGCCGCTCTTCTTGCACACGCAAGCGTTGTCATAGTTGCTCCAGGAAGCCTCCTTTCCACAGTCAACCTGGCAGCCCTGAGAAGTCCACAGCTGACCCGAGGGGCAAGCGCAGGTCTTGCCATTCTCAGTGTACTCCATGCCGCTCTTCTTGCACACACACTTCTTGCCGCTGGAATCCGGGTAGGCCTGGGAGCCGCAATCAAGCTTGCATCCTTGAGAAGTCCACACCTGTCCCGAGGGGCAAGCACAAGTCTTTCCAGCCTCGGTATACTCCATGCCAGTCTTCTTGCACACACACTTGTTCTCTTTTGAGTTCCATGTTGCGTCCTTGCCACAGTTGACGGCACAGCAGTTGTTGATGATTTCCTGTCCGTCGGGGCAAGCGCAAGCCTTGGTCTCCTCGTTGAACTTCTGTCCCTTCTTGGGGCACTCGCACTTGTTGGCTCGAGGGTTGAAGACAGCCACCTTGCCACAGTTAACCTTGCAGCAGTTGTTGATGAGTTCCTGGCCAGGGGGGCAGGCACAGTTGTTGTTCTCGGGGTTCAGAACCTGGCCCTTCTTGGTGCATTTGCATTTCTTGTCGCGGCCCCGGACAGCATCAGTGCCGCACTTCAGGACGCAGACCTTGTTGACAAGTTCCTTGGTCGGGGGACAGACACACTTCCTCTCGCCAGTTGGTTCTCGCTCAGAGCCTCCAGTACACTTGGGCTTGCAGAAGCCGTCCACTAACTCGTCGTAATCAGAGGGGCAGACACACTTCCTATCGCCAGTCGGTTCTCGCTCAGAGCCGCCAGTGCACTTGGGTTCGCAGACACCATCGACGAACTCCTCCTCCACAGGCGTAGTAGGGCATTTGCACTCTCTGTCGCCGGCTGGTTCGCGATCGGAACCTCCCAGACAAACGGGCTTGCAAATACCGTCGACGAATTCCTCCTCGATAGGCTTAGTCGGGCATTTGCACTCTCTGTCACCACTTTCTTCGCGATCGGAACCTCCCAGACATACGGGCTTGCAAATACCGTCGACGAATTCCTCTTCAACAGGCTCAGTTGGGCACTTGCATTCCTTGTCGCCACTTTCTTCGCGCTTGGAGCCTCCGAGGCATACAGGCTTGCAGATGCCATCAACGAACTCCTCCTCAACAGGCTCAGTTGGGCACTTGCATTCTTTGTCACCACTTTCTTCGCGCTTGGAGCCTCCGAGGCATACGGGCTTGCAAATACCGTCGACAAATTCCTCCTCAACGGGTTCAGTTGGACACTTGCATTCTTTGTCGCCGTCATCTTCGCGCTTGGAACCTCCCAGACATACGGGCTTGCAAATGCCGTCAACGAATTCCTCCTCGACAGGCTCAGTTGGGCACTTGCACTTCCTCTCACCACCTTCTTCGCGCTCAGAGCCTCCGAGGCATACGGGCTTGCAGATGCCGTCAACAAACTCCTCCTCAACGGGCTCAGTTGGACACTTGCACTTCCTCTCTCCAGCCGGTTCGCGCGTAGAGCCACCAGTGCATACCGGCTTGCAAATGCCTTCAACGAATTCCTCTTCGACGGGCTCAGTTGGACACTTGCACTCTTTGTCGCCACTTTCTTCGCGCTTGGAACCTCCCAGACAGATAGGCTTGCAGATGCCGTCAACGAATTCCTCTTCGACAGGCTCGGTTGGACACTTGCACTCTCTCTCTCCAGTCGGTTCGCGCTTAGAGCCACCAGTGCATACCGGCTTGCAGATACCGTCGACAAATTCTTGCTCTACAGGCGTGGTAGGACATTTGCACTCCTTCTTGCCATCTTTCTCTCGTTCAGAGCCGCCAGTGCAAACAGGCTTGCAGACCTTGTCAACAAACTCCTCGTCGGTAGGGCAGGCGCACGATCCGTCAGCGGCACGCTCAGAGCCACCGGAGCACTTGGGCTTGCAGGCGTTGAGGACGGTGACGATCTCCTCGTTCTTGTTGTCGCAGGCACAAGGTCCATTGCCGTACTTAGGACGTGAAGCACCAGTAGGGCACTTGGGCTTGCAGACACCGCTGACCAAGTCTTCGTCGTCATCGCAAACACATTTTCCTTTGTCGTTGCGTTTAGTCCCGCCAGTGCATTTCGGCTTGCAGACGCCGCCGAACAAGTCCTCGTCGTCATCGCACACGCAATAGCCTTGTTTGTTGCGCTTGGTTCCGCCAGTACATTGCGGCTTGCAAGCGTTGAGGACGACAACGATCTCCTCGCCCCTGGTGTCGCAGGTGCAAGGTCCATTACCGTAACCAGAGCACGACGCACCAGTAGGACACTTGGGCTTGCAGACACCGCTGACCAAGTCTTCATCGTCATCGCAAACACATTTTCCTTGGTTGTTGCGTTTGGTTCCGCCAGTGCATAGCGGCTTGCAAGCGTTGAGGACGGGGACGATCTCCTCTCCCTTTTTATCGCAGGTACAAGGACCACTGCCATACTTGGGGCGCGAAGCACCAGTAGGGCAGTTGTTGCGAGTGAAAAGGCGCCCATCGGGCTGGTCACCTCTCTTCTCGATGCCATCTTCATGGGCACGAGGGTCGGCAGCGGCACTGACTGAGGTCAGGCCGAGAAGGACGTTGAGGGCGAAGTGGTTGAAACGCATGATGGCAAGTTGTGGATGCCGTCCAGGGGCGTAAAATAGAAAGAAGAGTTAAAGTTGGGCTTTCCCAAGACAAACTAAGCTGAAGCTCGTCTTTGTAGGGAATGATGATGTTGGCGTAGGGAATCCAAGAGTTCGGGGAGATGAGAGCGGCAGTCGAAGAATATATAACATTGTTGGACATGAGAGCCGGAGTCGAATTTTACATGCAACCACGGTGTCTCCGATGAACAACCATGTTCCCTACTCAGCTCAGTACCAGCTCCAATGTGCAAGATGTGTGGCGTTATCCTCACAACAATCTAGACCATGCAAGATGTAGCTACTTCGTTGCCACAACTGATTAATACTCGATTCATTACTCCATAATGAGGTAGGATGGTAAAGTCTTAGCCAACAGTCTTTGTTCATAAGCCCGCCATGGCCTCAGAAGGCAACAAATATCAGCCTCACTGCAGTATACCTTGTACATCCACAACGCTAAGCGCTTCAAATCACGAGAGCACTCTGCGTTTTTACCAGTTCTAGACTGACTAGCCCAAAGCTCCCCTGCACAGCGTGTGTCGATGTTTGGGGGCGTTAACTGGTCAAATGGCACGCCACTCGAGCCATCAGCGACCACCCTTACGCAGGTCCCCGCAAGGCAAGACAATACTCGGGCAAGCCACGGAGCATGGCCTTGCAAAGAAATATTGATTACGAGTCAGCGCTGGAGGCGTGCACCGGCCGGTCAGCTATAACCGTTATGCATCAAACAAGTGGCGGCCTGTCGGTTCGGGTTTAATCGTCAGATTCCGCACGCTCATCCGCTGGTTGAAGTCAATTATCAACAAATGCTGAAGATGCTCAACAGATTTCTCTTCTAAAAGGAGTGAGAATCCATTGTCCAAGGCACACCCGACAATGGCTCGCACCTGCCGAGATCCGACAACCGATCTCCCGGTTTCTTGGCAACACACAGAGTCTCGGACTCTCGGTCTAGTTGTCTTGGCGGTTTGCAACCTTAACTGCGCGTTCGGCTAGACTCGAAGAGACAGCCACCATCAATAGCGCGGAATGCAAGGCTGAGCGATGCCATTTAAGTATGCGTCGTGGCTTGTCCATTTACGGCATGTCCGTTCATAAGTGGAAATTGTGCAACCGTGTGAGTCCGGTATTGCCGGTCGGAGATTGTGCCTGAGCCTTAGGGTTCCAGCTAACTGGCGCCTCCCCAACGTGCAATCCAAGCCAAAATCGAGCGCAATTGAACCCCATTTGTTGGCTTCTAGAAGATAGCAAAGCGCAGAAATTTGCCAGGTTAAGAAATGAAAGAAAAACATTGAGATTAATTTGGGAAGAAACTCAATTCAAACATTCTCGGTGTGCAATTGGGGATGCTGATCCTATGCTTGCAGGGTGGGTTGGAGCTGAAACTCGCAGTCTGTGTGAAAACGTGACGCAATGGCGTCTGTATTGACCATGTCCTGTCTTCCACTAATCCTCAATAAGAAACATCCAACGCCCGCCGCTGAAGTGCGCTAGCCATGTCCTGCTGAGATAGAAAGAGGAGTTAGCTTGGTGGCGAGACGTTGGATAGAGGAGGCGTCTGGGTTATTGCTCTAAGCCCTCTTGGAGTGCATGGAGGGCAAGAACACTTTGACATTACCCGGGTGGTCGAGGGATCGGTAGTTTCCCCTTGCCGCTAGCCACTAACATGGTCAATGACCAGAAAACATGTAACAATAGAGTAAGGATCAATCCGAGGGACCGGGAGGCCGTAGCGCACGCCCCGACTTTTGAACATATTGGAACTATCGGAACTTTATTACAAGCATCAGCAATAAGCTAATATTTTTAGAGCTAGAAAAGTGGCTGGAAACAGCCATGAGGACAGTATCGCCACAAGAGATACTACTTGAAACCATAGGCTGTTCAGCCAAGTAATAATCGTAGTTGGAAAAGTACGCGAACTGATCATTGTCGAGGGCACCAGTCCGAATGCGTCAAGGTAGCAACGCCCAATTTCAGTCTGGACTCGGCCGCTGATGCATTGGAGTTTATATGATCACTCGTATCATAATGTCTAATTGGCTTTGATATTTTTAACTAATTTACGCTCTTCTTTTGATCAATTTAAGATGTAGGTTAAAGATACAGTTAGGGTAAGCAGCCGGATCTTCTCCCGCTCCTTAGCGAACAGTGACCGATTTTAATGCCCGAGTGCGGCCTCGGCCCAGATGCTGTTTCCCCGTGAGCATCCCATGTTACCACGGGCGGAGTTGGCACCCTTTCGGGCAAGCCACGAGCCACCACACTGGAAACAGGTCGGCCATGTTCTTGTTGCCTGGACCTGTCTAGACGAGATCTAGAGCCGGATGTAGGCTCTTAGCGCTGGAGATCAACTGATTGTTACTCTCCGATGGAGCCGAGCTCAAAAGTAAGCTTTCTTTTTTGCGACAGGTTGAGGGTTGCATCGGGCTGGACGATAGCGTTGACGAGGGAGGAGGATTAGCCGTGCCATGTGTCAATGCGTCCCGGCAGGTTCTGGATGAGGGTTGCAGCCTCTGAGTTCCCGCTGGCTGATCACAGGTACGGTGCGCTGCCTGCATGATGCAGGGGAGAAGCCAGGCCAACAGCAAGATGCCAATGGTGATTGCCCTGCCGTGTAGAGCCCCTCTGTCGGCTGGTAAATAAGTGATGACTTTTCTCGTGTCATGCCATGCCGTCATATTTCAAATATCACACCCCCCGTAAGTAACTGGCTGAGTGGCTTCGTTTGCATTTAGCCTGATGCCTCAAATGGGCGGCTCCATGCTAGGTTATCGGTGCCCATGAGAGGTCCTCCAAGCTCCTTCTACGTAGTAAGATCATTTCCGAGTCTAGAACACGGCCAGAAATAGGTCATAGGCAAACCAGGCGCCATTGCACCAACTCTCAGGTCTGTTCCAAGCGCCACACCAACTCATAGCCTTGGCGGGCGGTGGCCCCAAAGTCCTCGCTACGAGTGTGCCAGTCGGGTCGTCGGCCGCCAGTTGACCGAGGGCAACAACACAAGAGTGAGTGGGAGGGGGGGTACCTCAGCGCTAGCGGCAGAGATGCAAAGCAAACAACAATGTATCAAACGAGGCGTTGGGCGATGAGCTGAGCTGGAGTGTGCACGTTGGATTTCAGCCCGTTCATAGATCTGGTCTGGACTTGGTTTTCAAATCTCTCTCCTCTACATAGCCGTCAGCAGTGAGCCTTGGCAGTCTAAGTCACCCCGCGATGTTTACTCCCAAGGCTTGGTTATGCTTAGCGACATACGGTGATTAATTGCCCGAGGTTTGTCAATAAAATCCTCGGGGCTGTTGGCTTGGGCTTATTGTACGAGTCAATCATGAGCTAGATTGCCATTCTTGTTCCTGGTTCAACGGCCAGGGGCACGATTCACCCCGCACTTGTTCCTGCAGCAAGCATCGGCTAGGCCCGAAAGGCAGTAGAATGCCAATAGCGTGAAATGCCTAGCCGTGTCATGACGACTCTAACCAGTAATTATGTGTCTTCACAAATGGAAGTTGTGTATCTCAATTCCCGCCGGAGTTCTTGGTCTTGACTCTTAATTCCCTAAATTTAACTCATATCCACATCCTGGGGCACCACCCCTCACCCGCGCGGAGAATTAAGACTAAATTTAGACACATTTCAACCTAGTGACAAAATGAGGACATGCATGTGTGTGTTTCTGGGGATAATCTAAACATCATTGTGCTGGGACTCCCGACTCTGATCGCCTAGGCCAATAACGCGCTCTGCTAGCCAGAGGCACGTACGCAAGGGCAAAAGGCGTTCCTGCATGTCAAGTTGTAAGAGTGATGTAAGTGGCATGCACATTCAACACGATCGGTCAACCGCTAGTCCTCTCCTAGAAATGACGCGGGCCCACCGTTAGAATGTGTTGAGAGCCTCGGCCGAAAAAGAAAAGGATGGGCTTCGCTTGATGTGGCAGAAGAGGCGCCAAGGTTTCTGGCCTTTCACATTCAAGTGTAGGGTAGGCTGGATCGATTCGGCCTGGCGATCAAGATCTCATTCAACTAGGCAATTCATCGTGCCGCTAGTCACGAACAAGACAAGGCGTCAGCATTCCTGGCGGGAATAGCGTGTGGGCAAATCCGAGGGTCTAGAAGAGCTTGGCACCTCCGAGCTTGTGGGAGCTGTTCGGCCGTTTCAGCCTTGTCGGGAAAATGGCGAAACCTTGCCGCCCACTAGCAAACGTGTGCGCTGGTCATGTAGAAATTCCAAAGGTGGCTGGAAGAGATCAATAGGACAATAACATCCCAAAACGGCTCGCTCTTAATTCACGCTGCCACGAGCACAGAGTCCACCAGGGCGATGAGAGCCGCAAATGGAAAGGCGTGAGAACTGACTGCAGCTGAAGTATGCGAGACCACACACACAGGAGTTGAACTAAAGAAAGTTAGCCAACAACGGTCATTGCCCGTCTAGACCTGAGTCGCCAAGGAATTGTGTTGCCTGATTGGCTCCTCGCAGTCTCCGATGCACCCGAAGCATTGCCAAGGGAGAATAGATGATACCCCGGAAAAACGGCAAAGCCTTGCAAGGTAGTATGAATTATCGAAAGCCTCCTCGGCCTCGGGTATCTTCCCCAGTGGCGTGTTCTCCCGTCTTGCCTCGGCAGAGGTGGGCGAAGCCCGCAGCACAGCTGCGCGTCGTGAGCCAATGCCTCAAGCCAAAGCACTACGGAGTTCATGGGTTGCTGACGCTCGTACAACGGTGCAGAACAGCCAAGAGTTGGATGATGTTTTGTTTAGTACTAGAAGAACTTGGATTTAGCTGCACGTTAGTAAACACATCGGGACTGGACTGTTGAGTCTACGAGGATCTGGAGGGTGGGTGGCCACGAGCATGCTTTTGTCTTGATGTAGGGTAGCTAATGGGCTGGATGATGGACAACAGAGGACCGTTGTGAATTAGGTACATGCGAGAATGCAATGCGGACGGTAGCATAGTAAGAATGATTTATCTCAACTAACTATATCCTACTTGGCGAAAAGAAGAAGCCTTTGCAAAAGTTGGTGACACTGTTCCTTGCCAAAATTGACCCAGGTGTCCCTTAATACACATTTCTAGCCTCTAATATGTGCCACAAAATCCAGGTCTCATACAAATTTCCCAGATAATTACATTCATAATATCCCACACAACAAAAAAGAAAGTATCTTCAAGGTATTCTCTAGTCAGTCTTGATGAGCTTGTTCTCAAACCACCTAGCGAATTTCACCGAAGGAATATCGACAGCCCGCCAGAAAATATCAGCACACCAGATGACGGCTGGTATGCAGAAGCAGGCACCCAAAAAGAAACCGGCAGTATACCACTCTCCCTCAATGCCAGTCACACCCCAAGCCCACTTCATCCAATGCATGCCAATGACTTTCAATACTGGCCCATGCATCAGATACAAAGCGTACGAGATTTTACCGAAGTACTGAGCAATGCTGGAATTGAAGACTCGCTGCCACCATGCTGAGTGACCCACGCCAAGGACAAAGACAGCTGCACCGAAGCCTTGCCAATATCGAAACCCCTCGTGTGCCCACCACTCAGGGATTAGCGAGGTCAGATACACCCAACCGGGAGTCTTTGAGCCGCCCGAGTCAGGTTGACTCAGAAAGTATAACCCAATGATGGCGACTAGGTTCCAGAATACCAACTTAGTTGTTGAATGAGCTGGCTTGGATTCCTTTTCTCTTTCTTCCGACGGCAAGGCAGGAGGTGGGATATGGGCACCGCGAATATGATCCCACTCAACGAGAGCCATCCCGCTGAGGAACAAAAGAAATTCCCATCTGGAGTTGTAATAGGTGACGTATGTAACGACCGCAAGGGTCAGGAATCGGTATTGAGTTCGGAGGCGGGCAGTCCCCAAGATGACGAGAAATAGATAGAGCGAACAGCGGAACTCAACAGGGATAGTCCACAAATGAGCGTCATAAACTAGAGTTTCTATTAGTATGAGCAAGTCAGGGATAGCCAAAGTGACTTACTGCGGAATCCGCCATAGTGCTCCCAGCTGAACACCTTAAAGCCCCCGAAGATAGCACCGGCCCATTGCACCCACTGCTCATGTGCAGTAGAAAGCATCTTGGGATGAACTTCCCTAACCTTTCTCAGATAGGTTGGATTCATAGCGAACGCGCGAGTCCACTCGAATACACCCATGCGGATGAGGCAGACAACCATAAAGGTAGAAATAGTAGTCGGAAGGAAGAGACGAATAGCACGGCGGAAGACCATAGAACTCAAGCCAGTAGAAAAGTCCTTGACATTGCCGCTGCGGATGTTTTTTATAGGTCTGTAGGAGAGAGCATAGCCAGAGATGACGAAGAAGACGCAGACAGCAGCCGGTCCCGCGTAAAATAGCTTTATAAAAGGCAGTCGTACGATCTCATAGTGCCCGCCGTTGAAGCCCCAGCCATTGGCTATGGCAAAGGTTGAGTATGAGTAGTGACAATGGAAGACAAAGAGCGCAGCCATGCCCCTCATGCCGTCGAGATAGGCGGTGGGGCCTAGTTTCGCCGGGCGGATCTGCTCACGCATACTGCGGCCCTGGAGAAAGCTAGGGACGAAGAACCAGGCGAGGCGGACGATGAGGACGCGCCAGTGGGTGGACCGGATGTAAAACACCGGGGACAGGAGCTTGCTGGCCCATGTCGCAACGGAGAAACGCTGGGTTGGGTAGATGGACTTGTCGAGAATGGAATCGGATTGGGATGGGTCGATGAGGAGACCGACGCTCTCCTCGGAGGCGAGGGAGCTGTGCGTAGGGTCGTTCATTGTCCAGCAGGAACGGTGGTGACGTAGTTGGAAACCGAAGACGAATGGTGCTCGGCAAAGGATCGTGGGGCTCGAGGGGTGAAGGAGCGACGAGGGCGATGGAGGCCCAGATAGAAGAGATCGGTGCTCTTTCTATCACATTGGGTATATTCTCAGGTCATTGAGGCAAGGAAATTGGCGTCGTTGGTGAAGGCAAACGGGGGCCGAAAGGACAGTTGGACGAGGGGGGAGGAGAAAGAATAAACACGTCGGGGCTACGCGCGTATAATATTGCAGCCAGATCAATCTCTCTGTTGGTCGTCTCGATCGGCACAGTGCTCTTCATGGGGGCTTCAGCCGGGAACCCAGCCGACGTGGATGCTAGTGACCCCTGACGCCTGCTTCCACAAGAGCGTATTTCTGCCATGAATGGAAACAAGCATACGTACATGGAGATGCACACCTTGCTCGCTCGGCTGCCGGTCCAGTTACAGAAGTCCCACGGCAGGGGCGGTTGCGAAAGGGCGCCCACCCCATGTTCAGCCCGGTTTTATGACGCTGGGGCGGAGCATCAACTGGAGGCTCTGAGCCTTAGCTGTCTTGAAGCATGGTTAGATGTGGACCGATCGGCAGACGTGCACCCGTCGAGACATCCGTCGAGACAACACATGTTTGCTGTATACCAAAAATAACCAGCATATCCTTCCCGTTGCGTCGATGGCGCAACAGCACGCAACGACAGCAACACACGGCGCGCGTGGGATCCGAAGGGGGATCGGGAAGATCGGGGAATTTTACTGGGCTTACCCAGGAAGGGCAAACGCCCGTTTCGCCCCTTTTCCGGGCCCCCCTGGCCCTTGATCTGCAAAGGCTTCTTTTGGCGCCTGGAGGGGGGCAGCCGCAGTTCAGCCCTGCTCGTGCCTGCAGCCTGGTCACGGTGATCCTGGATGGCGAAAAGGAGATGCAAGGGACAGCCGGGACGGCGACCCAATGACCATCACCATCTCGCCTTGTTCAATTTCCACTGTATTCTGTTGGTGGTCAGATATACTACAGTGGCCCATATCTCTCGTATTGTGCGGGTCCTGGGCTTCATCCATTCACAACCCCCCTGTGACAGTCTACTCTGTCTGAAGCGCGTTACAGGCGGTTACTGTTTCACGCCCTCCATCCGAGCCGGCTTCCGTTCCATACCCGGTCGGAGGTCCGGCCCAGCCTTGCCAGATGTTCATATAAAATGCTCAATAAGATTAGGCGAGATGCTCGGCGTGCTTTTAAAGTTAAGAGTCGGCGGGACAAGCGTTCCGTGCAGAGCGCTATGGCACCCCGGCGCGCGCGCTGAAGCTACGCGATCCGCGTACCGGACGACCCCTGGCCCACGCATGGGAGCTGGAGGGGGCAGAGCAGCTGCAATCTTGGATGTGCTTGTGCAATGAATGCTGAATGAAGAATGTGGGAGATGCGACAATAGAGGGCTAGGATTGACTGAAGCACCCTGAATGATATCACTACAGGACTGTATCCTCTCTCATGGCAGTGTTCAAGAAATCAAGACCTCCGATTTAGTTACTCCGTGGTCGATCGTGCGTCAGACACGCCAAGATGCCCTACCTACCCCAGACTTGGCTAGCAATAAATAGCCTCCTTCCAGCGACGAGCTAGAGCGATCCTCCTAGAGGCCAAAAACACATTTGTGCGGGTCGGATGTTTCCCTGGCTAGCGCAGATTTAGTCGAACTGCAGTCTTTATCGTGGCCCGATTAACGGCCAGGTTCGAGTGAGAGGATCTCTGGGAGTTGAACTGAGGGCACTGCGCATGGCAATTTTGGAGATTTAGAATGGGTTCGAGTTGACCAGAAGGTGGTTGATGCCTTGGGTCATTCCAGCTGAACCGAGGAGTGCGCCAGTCAACCGGAGCTGAGCTGGAGGAAGGGGTGCTTGCGACGCGTGCTCGAATCCTACCTTGCCGATCAATCCCCTTCCAGCTTCAAGGTATTGGGGTCCAAAGCACCGCAACAAGTGAACGGGAATGGAGCAAAAGAGAAAAAGACCAAAAAATTCGTCACCTGCAGGATTCGAACCTACGCGACCGAAGTCACAGCCTATCATAGACCGATGATGAGCACCGACGATAGCAGGGCTGCGCGTTAACCACTCCGCCAAAGTGACTATTGGTGAAAAGAGGGGCATTCATTGGCATACATAAGCATGCGACATTGCTAAGGAAATTACACCGGCGCTGTTTACCTCTGATCTACTGGCGCGCTTTGCTAACTTTGTTACAGCGGGGTTATTAGGGGACTATCAACCAGCTGCCAGCGAGCTTCTAGCAGACCACAGCCACTAATTACGGTCGCTTTTTTCCTGGCTTCTTTGCCAGAAATTCTTCTGTAGGGCGGGCACCCATCAGGATAATAACTGGCAAGATGTTAAATATGTTTGCCTTGTGATGAATATGACTAGCTAGCTACGAGGGAAATGGGGTCTGCGGCCGTGGGTCTCCTTCAACCGCTTGACTCAGCCCAGTTGCCGGATATCCCTGCGAGCGCTACCCAACCCTCAGGCAAGCTATCGCGAACCCTCAGTTTGTGTACGTTTACTCAAATAACCAGGGGATCCCTCAGCTCAACTTGAATGACCACAGCACCTCTCGGTTGAGTTTTCAAGAATACCTTGTGGAATTATTTGTGCCTGTTTATTAGTCCAATTGAAAGTGACATGTTCTTCCACCGGTTTTTAATCTCTCGTGGGGCTTTAACTGGACAAGGTGAGTTTGTCACTGTAATGCACACGGCACGTTCAGCCGCGATATATGGATTTGTCCTGATGGCGGGTAGTTTGTTGTGTGTGACAGATTTAAAATTCATCTTGTCCAAATCTGTGACCCATGAACAAACAGCTGCCGGTTTGGCACGTACCTCTGAGATGACAATTCAGGCGAGACTTCCTGCCGTAGACAGAATCTGCCTTGTGTCTTCTAAACCACGTTTAGTGTTGACTGGCGATTGCGCCTTGGCATATATGTTGGAAAGGTAAATAGCGGTCACAGAAGCTGGGTATGTCACACCCGTTCTTCCCAGTCACAAAAATGCCGATTGGACCGCCTGTTGCTCTTTGAGGATCGCAGTTGACTATACACCGCGAATCATTTATCCATATCTCTGAATCGTATTTCACGTTTCACAAGTGGTAGGATGTACCACTAATATGTTGGCGTCTTGCGAGCCAGCATCCAAAGATTCACGACAAGGAGGGAAGATGATCCGCTGCCATTGATTAGGCCATGCAGAATGGCTAGCAAAGAAACCACGATAAAGGGAGCCAGTGAACAACACACAGTACTAATACCGAAATATTCATGTGCATGTCACAGTCACAGTGGAGCCCCTAATCTTGAAGCTCAGAGATTCACCACGACCTGTATGAGTTCGAAAGGCTAGTCAATGCCATTTCTAGGACATTTTGTCAATGCTAGCTGGACGGATTATGAACACGGCGATGGGGTCCAGGGTATTAAATGAACAGCTAACCACCCTCTCAACTACTACATCCCGAGAGATTTCCATAATCCAAACACTCAATTCCCTATTTCTACCAGTCACAAAGCTATCCTTAGCTATCATCGACTCTTCAACGTCAATCTACAAGCGAGTGTCTGTCGAAATGGACGAACCATATCTACGTCTTGAGAACCTCATGGCGACAGATGATGCGTATATCAACTCTATACTGTCGTCTGAGGTGTTTCACCTTTATGTCATGTTTTTTCAATACGGTCTTGAGAAGCCAGAGGTGGGCCTGATGGTCAATTTTCACCGGCCTATCGTCACACCTGATTGCACTGAGTATCGTGGATGCGTGCTTGACATCAGCTCCAACCCGGCGCCTCCCACGGCCACTGATCTTGAAATTGCGGTGGTTGGGGACTTAGGGAGAATCCGTGGGGCGCAAGTCGCGTTCCAGTTTCCTTTAATGCCCGCGTACACCGGATCTAGCCGCCTCACAGTCTTGAACCTGCTCAATATCCTCCGAGGAAGCCTCGACGGCCTCCCAAATGAGCATCACACCGACCTAACTCGCTTTGAGTTTAAACAGGATAACTCCCCGATACTTTGGAACAAAAGAGGTGGCAGGGATGTAATGTAAGAATAACCTCACTACAATCGAATATCAGAGCTAACTGAATTACAGCACCCAATGGATGGTCAGACTCTACGAGTGTGGATTCATTGGTTGGACATCAGTAGGCCAAGGCATCGATGTAGAGTTGGTAAACTTTCACACGGTGCGCACCAACAACTTCCAGGACATTATTGGGCATGTCTACACGGATGGCGGATATGGCGCTGCCAATAGAAAGAAATGCAAGGTGTCTGCTCTCGAAATGGCACGGGGCAATTTTCGTGACGGGAGCGTGCTGCGCGCTGAAAACGTCGGCAGCATCCTCCTTCCTTATGACCAAAGCCAGTAGCAGTTATGACTGAGTTCATAGTTGGCACTTGCCTATAATTGTGTTTGCAGGACACTGCATCTAAGAGTATGCCTCTACTGTGTGAGATCCAATGTGTTGTTGTATTAATTGAGAGAATCTTAATAGACTACGTGAACATGCATTCGTTACGTACATAAGTAGTGCCTGGTTCATATCATATATCATTGAACAAGGTAACACAACTATTTCCTCACTTCGAGAAAGTCAAGTGTGTTCGTTGAAGGCCGGCCCTTAGCAGATGTGGAATAGGGGGGTTCTGATGAAATTACCAGGGCCAGCGCACCGCTCCCCACTGTAGTGGGGGATTTAGGGGACGGATGCGCTATAGATGCCTGGGGCCTCCGGCTCGATCAACTCCCATGGTGACTTGGGTTGGCTGCGCTTGGGGTTGGTCACTAATTGGCGCTGGGACACCATTGCCCGTGGGCTTATTGGTGAAGCGGCTCAGTGAGGCGGCTCCTCCAGCTGGCCACCAGCTGGCACACGGCCGGCGCAGACGTGACTCATTTGTAGGTAGGAAGTAGCCCGGTAGCTGTGTTACCTTCCGCCAGCCTAAATTCGCGTTTCTCCACCATCACAACCATCACAACCATCACAACCTTCGGGCCGCTGCCCAGACAGCACTTCTCGTCGGGCCCTTTGCCCTCGCTTTGACTTTGAGATCTCTCTCCTCATCTTCCCTACCCCTATCGATTATTCCATCATGTCGGTCTTGGTCGCCATCCGCACTGCTCTTGCCGATTCGGAATTCCACGATGGGGGCGCATTCCTCTCGCAGACAGATGGCCAGCCGCCGTGTTTCTACTGCCTCCAGCAGAAGTATAACTATCTGGAGCTGACCTGCGCTTGCGGCTCGCTGGAAACCCGTTGCGTTCTCTGTCAACGCGCTGCCAAGAAATGCGGTGCGGTGAGTAGTTGCCGTTCCCGTTTGAGATGGGCTGATGCTGATTCTATCCGCAAGATTCCTCACGAAATGCTGAGCACTGCCGCCTGGTACTAGAACGCCCTCACGAAGCTCGGCCAGCATTCTGATCACAACGTCTTCACCCTCGCACCCCTCACTGGCCTTGGCCGCTGGCGTTTGTCCCGAGCCATGAGGCACACCGCCAACGCCTGGCGCACTATTGCCGAGTTCATCGAGGACCCCGCCAGGGTCCGGGCAATTGGGGATTCTTCTGCGACCGCCGTGCAAATCCAGGAACTCGCCGCCCTACGTGAGACTATCACGACTGATCTACTGCTCAAGGTATCACTGCCCATGCTTCGCTATTTTGACGTAGCTAACCGTACTTCCTCTTCCCAGATTGGCAAAATCACCAACAGTGACGACGTCGTTGCTCGCATCAACGCGGCCCAACCTCTCTACATCCGCGACCACGCTGCCATCTCTGGTTTAGTGACCTCGCTTCGATGTCTTTTGACCTCTGCCGACACCAGAGATCCAAAGGTGGCTGAGGAAGGCACACTGCCGGATTTCGATGTCGGTCTGACGTCGGTCACGATCAAGGAAGTCCGCGACTCCCTTGGAAAGCCTGCACCGTCTTGTGTTATCTCGTACAGTGGCAAAGCGCCTGTTCGCCGAGGTCCTTCAGATCATATTCCTTCGCGCACCTCCAAGCTCACCACAGCCACTAGAGAGTCTGTCGCTATCCATCCCGTGTCCGAGACATGTCTACCTTCGGCTGAGCTTTCCACTAAGCGCGCATCGAAGGAGCCAGTGGCTTCTAGGAAGAAACCTCGCGTCACCCAGCGAGTTTCCCCCAGAGACTTCGACTTTTATGATGGTCTTGACCTGCCCCTTGATTCCTGCGTCGAGGATGACGATTACGTCGACATTTGGGCAGTCGAGAAGACCACCGAGAGGGAGCCCATTAAATCTCGTTCTGCTAATCCTCGTGGTGGTATCCAGCGGTATTTTTCTATCAACTCTTCAGCCGAAATTCCACAGCCTCAGCCTTGCCGATCGCCAATGGGCAAGAAATGCGACTTATCTCTCCAGGACAAAAGCCTCGCGTATACCCCTCTCTCATTAACTGACGGCGGTTTTACCAACTCTCGATTTGCCTCTCCCATTCTTCCAATTGTTGAGCATACCCTTGCCACCGACAGATCTCGTAAAGACAATGAAGATCACTCTGTCTCGGATTCGTCAGTGACTGCTCCTGTTGAATCCACCCTTCTCGCAGAGAAATCCTCCCTGTCGCCTAAGCTACCCCGTCGACGCTTACCCGTCGCCGCTTCTTCGACATTCACGGCCGCGGATCCCTGCGTCATTTCAGACGACTCTGGCTCCTGTGAAGAGGATGCTTGCGACAGAACTTGTAACGGACCACTCGATGAACCCTCGCAGGCTGGAGTGCATCGCATGTTGGAGCAGCTATTGGAGGAGGCACGGGCAGAGTCCGCCAAGGAGCTCGCCGACCGAGAGAAAGTTCTTCGCGATCGGGCTGCAGCGCTGATGGCTTCGTCCAGAACTTCACGCACCTCCCTGGCTCGCGCCCGAGGAGATTTGCTTAACGCGACCCCAACTGAACCTGTTATGAAAGAAAAAAAGACGACATCTGATCAAGGGGGTTCTTCCGGCCGAGGTGGCCGCTGTTAGGTGTCGTGGTGTGTTAATTATCTTCGGGATTTTGTTCATCACCTCCGGAATGGGGCTGGGATGGATCATAGCTGAGTGGCATATCGTCTCATATTGTAAAATTCAAGGGTCCTTTGATCCATCGCTTTAATTCATTCATCAATAATACCAATGGTGCTAATGATGTCCATGCATGCCAAGTCTATATACCAGTTTTCCCGTTCACGAATGTCCCTGTATAGCTTGAGCAAATACAGCTCCTCCAGATACCTGTTTTCGTCCTCCGATAGCTCCAGGCCTCTAGTTGCTAGAGCCTCATCAATGCGTTTAACAGTGCTGTAGCCTATGATGGGAGCTGTCACTCTTCGATTTAACCACGCTAGGCTGGCATGGCTCATCAGCCAATTCCGCTTTTCAGGGATCTGCTCTATCCTTGATATGATCCTGTCCGTGTTGCGATCGTGATAGCGTATAGTGGGCCGTTGGCGCTGAGGGATGCCCGAATAGACGCTGGTTCTTGCGATGGACGACGCGAGAGCCTGCCGGATGCGAAAGGGCCCCACTGCATACCGTCAGCGTTAATGATTTCATCGTCAGTGGATAAAGAACATACCGGGATTAAACCAACACCGGTCAGGTTGCAGTACCTGTTCATCTCCCTTTCTTCTTCTCGGTAAAGAAGGTCGTAGTGGTTTTGCATTGAGACGAATTTCGTCAATCCCTTTGTCTCTGCAATATGACATCACAGACAGAACGGCGGCTTCAGACCAACTGGGCCCAGGTTCTCAAAACCGAGTCAATAGCCATTGGTCCAGATGACAGATTCTTCAAACTCGGCGAAAATTCAATTACTGCCATGAAGCTAGTGGGCGACGCTCGCAATGTGGGCGTCAACTTGGCGGTGGCAGACATCTTCCGTCGTGAAACACTTGTTGCGCTCACTCGTCAAAAAGTCCACCCGCCTTTGCTGACCCGGATGCCCGGGCTAGGAACGTCTTAGTCCGCGTAACCACCTATGAGTAGCCACCGTTCTATGAGAGCCCCCAGTAGCTGCTACAAAGAATCGCATCTTTCTGTCCTCTTTTCAGCTGCCAGTAGCAGCCCCTTGCCTCTCGCTTCCACTGCGACTTGCCGTCTTCCATCTCTCCCCATTTGGCAAGACAAGCCCGGTCTGCGTCTATATACTCTTGTGTAGTTGATGCGCTTCTTAATGTCCTTCATAAATAAAACGCTAAGATGCTTTCCAGATGCTGATGTTCACTCTACTCTCTGTGCCTATTACCTTCCTCCGCCCTCAGCCGGGGTGGCCCCCTCGCCATGATCCAATAAAAAGATGCTCGACAAGAATGGCTTCATCTCCTTTCTCATGAGTGTTCTCGTGCGGCAGCCATCCGAAGCTATCCTTGGGTAGAACCAAGACGTCGCCAATCAAGCGAGGCTCCTCAAGTTTGTCCAGCTCATCGCCGGTGTGCTCTACGCCTGTCATCTCCTTGAAGTAGTCCATGATGACCTTGGTGAAGGCGAAAGGTCCGGTGGTGGCCATGACATCCTCAAAGGTAACGGCCTGCCCGGGCTTCTTGGCCGCAAGCAGCTTGCTGAGGCCTTGGGTCACCTGTTCAACAACCGTCCTGATGGCAGGATGATTTGGCTTGGCCAGCACTGTGTATTGACATAGCTGGACGGAATACGGGGAGTTGGGCCAGATGGGTTGTTTGTGGTGATCATTTTCTATGCCGATGACCAGGTTCACCGAATCTTGGTACTCCTTTGGGACCCATTTCGAGACTGGCTGATGGGGATAGACGTCGATATCTGCCCATACACCACCTTCGCGCAACAGTATCAGGTATCTCAAGAAGTCGGCTTTTAGGATCGGGTCATGAAGGCTCGTGAAGACGTCGGAAATAGGTGCATCGAAGTGGTCACGAACATAGGCGTCGTTGTTCGCGTCGGTGATGCGTTCGTAGCGCCAATCCGGATTGACGACGCGCCATTGATGGGGAAAGCCGACAGTGCGATCCGTCGGGTCCTCGGAGTCGTCCTTCCAGCTCTGCCAGATCTTCGAAGGGAAAGGTTCGTTCTTTTGTACAGCCGGAGGTGTCGGTGGTGGTTGGTGGGAGGTGCCCGCTGTATCGCAGGTTAGCTTCCGAGGTTCCAAGATGGGCGCGAATCTGGAACTAACGGCCTTGTCGGCTGTTGTATGCGTAATTGCCAGTTAACAGAACGACGATGGCGACGCCTGCTAGCAGAGTATAGGCGTACTTCTTTTGCGTCAATACCGACAACATGGCGGCCGAGCTGTGTGTGTTGAAGGAGCTGGAAACACAAGATGCGACGGGGGACCGTAACGCATCTGCGCACTCGAGCCCGCGGCTGCGGAGGGCGGCAGCGTAGAAAAGTCGGGTTAGTGGGTGTGTGTAAACGCCAGGTTGGTTATCTCAAAGCTGAAGAGGCGGGGATTCAGCCAGCGCCTAGTAATCAGCTGCTGGGGTACCCCTTCCACACCCTAAACGGATCACATTTGCACCTCCATCCACAAGCGTGGCGGGGGGCTTTTTGATCCCGGTGGCGCCGTCTCTTGTCCCGCTCACAACCCCCCCAGTCAAGCTTGTGATGGTGGTGTGGGGGGCTTTGAGACATCATCAACCAACACACCAGTCAGAGGTCGCCATGATAGCCAAGGTAAATAGCCAAGCTTAACTCTGCTACCAACAGAGCGGCAATATGACCAGAAATTTCCTCCTGTAATCTCCGTATGCTGAAAAACAACAGTCCCCACGCACGGTTGCGTCCTCTCAGTTTTCGCCGATATCTGAAGACACACAGGTCACAAAAACAATGAGAATGAGAACTCCACAAACCAAAGCGATGGCCGATTATGATTCTATAAAAACGGCGCGTTTGCTGAACCACGGCGGGCTCTGTGTTCTCCTCGGTTAAGGGAGCCAGCATTATCCGGCTTCTTGCAGTGCTAGCTCAGCCAGACCCATCTGATGCATCCCGCTTGGCGAATGGAACCCCTGCTTTCGCGAAATGGAGAAGACACCGCCGCCCAGTGCGGTAATGTAGGTACGACCAACATGCTTTAGACCTGGCACAACATTCACTGTTGTCTCGCTCTCTATTGTCCAGGCACCCCCAAGGCTTTCCCGCTGCGCCTTCTGCTAAATCTTGTTCCCATATTTTCTGCTTGTCTCCTACGCTTCACATGTCCACTCGTTCAAGACGCTGCGCGGTCCATTTGCCACGATGACCAGGTTCACCTCTGTCTTCTTTTTCTTTTGTTCCTTTCAAGCGCGTTTTGCCACCAGCCAGTGCTACTACCCTAATGGAGACGAGGCCGCGGACTTCCCTTGCGATCCGAAAGCGGACGAGAGCGTTTGTTGTGGAGGCGGCTTAGGCTCAGTGTGCCTATCGAACAAGCTATGCCTAGGGGCCAACGGAAATACGGTGCGAGGCTCCTACACAGATAAGAACTGGGCATCTTCAGAGTGTGCCATGTTTTGCCTTGGTAAGTTGCAGCTCTACCACCAGTCTCAGCGGTCGTGCTAACATGACGAAGGCGCGGACGCAGGAGGAACCGACTTGATATCGTGCTCGAACGTCACAAACAGCGATACATCATACTGCTGTGATCCCAATCCGAACTGCTGCAACAGTGGCGTCGGCAGGTTCAATGTGCTTCCGTCTGAGCCAGATATTTGGGCGACATGGGACCGAAAAGCGACCGAATACGCCGTTGTCGGCACAGTGTTCGACAGCGACCCCGCGTCTACAACCGCACCGGCCACAACGACCAGTATACCATCGGCCACGACTTCAACATCCGCGCCCGGCACTACCACAATCGAGACGTCTGCACCAAGCAATTCGGCACTAAACACGTCAGCACCGTCCGAGACACCTTCGGGACTCTCGACTGGCGCTAAGGCAGGGATTGGGGCTGGCGCTGGCGTTGGGGCAATAGTCGTTGCGGCGGTGGCATACCTTCTGTGGAAGACGCTCAAGAACGACAGGGCTGCGAAGGAGAACAAGCAATTACCTCTTACCAACCACGAGCAGCCACCGAAGGATGGTGCGTGGCAGCAGTCCCACTATGCGCCAAAGGAGCCTCAAGTCCCACAGGAACTCCACGGAGACCAATATCAGGGCTCTAACGTGCGGGCTGAGCTACCGGCACACAACTGATAGGATTGAAGCTGGAAGTCGATACTGCGGTGGTTCATTCTACTTTCAGGACTGATATGGTAATGGATGGACTGGAGAAGTGGCGGTTATATGAGAATAGCAATAGATACCCATTTTGTAGCAATTTGCGAATACCTTAAGTTACAGTCGTCGTTTTGTACTCTTGACATGTTGAAGTTAGCGGTTAATAAAATTTCCAGTTTAATCACAGCACTATCAAGTCCGATCGCTCGCACTAGTTGGGCTTTGAGAGACGACGGGTGGATTGTCTTGAAGCACCAAGTAGTCTTTAAGAAGTCCGTGTGGTGCATTAAAGTTAGCTCTCGAGCTCTGCTAATAGTACTTTAGGGTCTTCGAGTTGGTCTTGAAGACCAGGTTCTACTACCGCAGATGCTGGGTCTTCTGACAGTGGGTGAGATGCTTCAGGCCCCTCTACACAAGAGCGTTAGTTATCTTTGTGTTAGAACTGGCGGTGATACCCGTTAAGCTCTCCGTAATCTGGACTTGTGGCCAACATGCTGTGGAAGACCGGAAGAGAAATTTTTACCTTTAAGCTGGCTCGGAAGGCTGTGGGCCTGGGTTTCAATATCCTCTTCAGTTAGGAGCTGTTTCCTCCCACCAGTCAGCAAATTGGGCTCTACTCGTAGACATCCGCACACTGCTGGCTCTGACTACAGTAGGTTAGACCTACTTACTTTCTGGCAGCTCAACTTCAGCTTCAGCTAGCCGATTCGTCTGTTTGTTTCCTTCAATACTATGATGCTCCGGAGCCTAGTGGACCTGAACCAGGGCCAGAGGATTGACAGCAAGCCGGTAGAGGAGCTTTCGGAGTCGCGAAAAGCCCAAGAAAGACCAACGGCTTCCAAAGGGCGTTGGGTAAAGTCAGCGTATGATGGACACGCTTACGTGTTAATAGCCTCCAAAAGCTCTCCTAAAAGTATCTCGTTTACTACGTACATGATGACTAAGTGGCCCTCAAGTGCAATGTGAAGTCCTCAGAACAAAATAATTGGATCTATGGTGTAAATAATAATAACAATGTCTTCTTATTAAGATGGGCGTTCGTAAGTTTCATACATCCACTGTAGAGAACCCTGTGAAGCTAGTCGATCAGGATGATCTTCTGCGAGCACTCTAGCCCGTATCGTCACCACATGCTCAAAAAGCTGAAAAGCTTCCTTTACTTTCCCACTGGCTTCATATGATAGAGCGAGCTCATGTTGTGATTTCAGTCGATTAGGGTGAGCCGCCGCTAACGTCTGTGTCCTGATCGCCACCACATGCTCGAGAAGTTGCAAAGCTTCTTCGACTTGCCCATTGGCTTTATATGATACAGCAAGCTGATGTTGTGAGGTCAGTCGATTAGGGTGCTCTTCTGCGAATGTTCGGGCACCAATCGCGACCACATGCTCGAGAAGTTGAATAGCTTCCCTTACTTGCCCGTTAGCCTGATATGCTCCAGCGAGCTTGAGTTGTGAGGCCAGTCGATCAGGGTGATCGTCTGCGAATGTTCGGGCCTTAATCGCGACCACATGCTCGAGAAGTTGAATAGCTTCCCTTACTTGCCCGTTGGCCTGATATGCTCTGGCGAGCTCGTGTTGTGAGGTCAATCGATTAGGGTGCTCGTCTGCGAATATTTGGGCCTTAATCGCGATCACATGCTCGAGAAGTTGAATAGCTTCCCTTACTTGCCCGTTAGCCTCATATGCTCTGGCGAGCTCGTGTTGTGAGGCCAGTCGATTAGGGTCCTCTTCTGCCAATTTTCGGGTCTTAATTGCAACCACATGCTCAAGAAGTTTGATAGATTCCTTCAATTGTCCATGAGTTCCGTATAAGATTCCGAGCATGTGTTGCGAGCTCAGCCGTTTGTTGTCATCTTCGGCTAAAGTCTGCGCCTGTATATTCGTAACATTCTGAAGCTGCTCCACTGCCTGCTTCGTTCGTCCGTCCTCGTCCAAGCAACGGCCTACCCAATAACCCAGATTGCAGCGCTCTGTGGTTTCAATCACATCACTTGTTTGAAGCAGTCTTAGGGCATGGGGTAGATATCGTTGCCATATCTCACGACTCTCCCACTTGTCGTCCGGAAACACGCTATCCAAATGCGCAATCGCATCTTGTTTGATTGCATTCAAGGTCCCTTGTTCGGTGACCATTAGTCTCATTGCCAGGTGCACCAAGCTGTGCATATCAAACATTTCCCCGTTTTCTCGTTTGCTGAGAAACTTGTACCCGCAAAGTGTGCCAATGGCACGTGTGAACTGTTGGTTTGACCCCAGAGAAGGCAGCATTGAGCGAGGTATAGCCTTTGGCTCAATGCATGCTACAAATGAAAGGAGTTTCAGAGCAGGTTCGTCGGTCTTGCGAATTTGGTGAAAGGATATCAGCCAAGTGGTAGCCACGGCGTTCTGGCTCTCCCTATACCGGGTGCTGTCTTGGAATTCGGTGTTCATCAATTCAACCAAATCCTGATCGGTGTTTCTGAAAAGACGCAGATACTCCGTAGTTGTTATGTCGGTTTCATTCAGGTATGCCACCGCCTGGGTGATTGCCAGTGGAAGATATGTGAGCTCTTCAAGGAATTCAAGAACAGCGTGCTCTTCATCAAGCAAGCTTTTGTTGAAAAGTGCTTTTTTCAAAAACCACTTTCCTTCCTCTTGAGTCATCTCTGACAACTCGACCAAGTCGTCTCCGGCAACTGCGACTGCCAGTTTTCGAGACCTTGTTGTGAAAAGAATTCGTCCTTCCTGGCCATTCGGGAGATAGTCATGCAGGCATCTCGACTGCTCGAGGCATCCGAACATGACATCGTCGTCGTCAGCGTTGTCAATGATGAGAAACCACCTCCCTGCATTCTTTGAGTTAAGGTGCATTCGAACCGCTTCTTTTGGATCTTCGCCATCGGCACATGGAATACCAAGCGTCTTGGCGATACCAGTACACGCCTGCTCGAAGCTCGCGTTGCTGAGCGCTGGTATCCAGAAGACGGAGTAGTCATTCTCCTTGGCCCAAAATGCAAGATTCAGAGCGACTTGAGTCTTGCCAATCCCTCCCAAGCCCAAAAGTGCGACGGTTGAGAGTTCAGAGTCGGTGAAAAGCTTCTCTTGGAGCTGCTTGAGAATCTCAGCGCGTCCCACGAAGCGCTTATTTCGTGGGAATGGGACGTAGAAACACGTTTCAACTGTAAAATATTAGTATGGAGAACACTTTGATAATGTTGCTCTTCATGTACTAACTGTTGGATCCATGATCTGGTTTCGCGGCCACGAGCTCTTGTTGGGTCTTGCCACCGGGTGAGGTTTCAGTTGGCACTGGATGCAATGAGCTCTGACGCATGAAATACTGCAAAACGCCGAGGATCGCGCGGTATCGCGCATCGTTCTTGTCAACACATTTGACCATCTGCCTATGATCTGAGTCGATGGTCTCAACTGTCTCAAGATCGGGAGGGAAGTCGAGTTTGGAAGAAAAGTCGCCCACAATCTGTCGAAAAGTCCACGTCAGTTTTCAGACTTCCAAGAGCAGCATCGCAGTGATATTTGCTTCAAGTACCTTACTATCAAAACCTTTCATTCCTGACAAGCCACGGGCCTCTTGGAATGAGTGGATCTTGAATTTGGATTTGTACGCTGTCGATACAAACTGATCGTTGATATTTTGCAACACTTCGCCATTGACCTCTAACGCTTCAAGCGCCTTTTTGTTCGGGACCTTCAAGCTAAGGCGTGCTAAATTCGATGCAATTTCGGCCCATCCCGCGTATGTGCTTCCACGGTGTGGAGTGCCGAGGAAGATGATCAGTTTTGTCCGTTTCTGGCATGACTCCGACCTGCAAATTGCCTGCCAAGTGTCAGCATAGGTGTATAACAGAGTCAACTATCCAGGGTGGAGGCACTAACGTCTTTGGTGATGATGCCGCCAAGACTATGCGCTATGAACACGAGCGGATACTATGGATGTCAGTCTGGCTCGGACGGTTTTGTCGTGATTGATACCTACTGCATTATCAATCTCTCGTTCGAGTTTCGCGGCAAGGTCGCGTCCATGCTGTGAGACGTTGTTCTTGGTGTTCGCCCGGAAAAGTCCCTCGATCACATCCGCATTGTACCCGTAGGTCCATACTTGTGCTTCAGGAATGTCCTCGGTGAGGAATTCGTGGGGCCAGAACGGCTTGGGCGGGGAGGGGTTCGCCTGGGCCTTGCTATCCGGCATGGAAGGTAGTCGTTTGCGTCGGAACATGGACTTGAGAGATGGCCGGCTACTCGAGCTTGGGGCAGCTTCGACTGTACTATCCTGGGGTGAATCGCGACCCCATGTGTGCTTTGGGTGCCCCTTCAAACCGTGGACGAAAATGACGCTATGCCACGTCAGCTAATGCTCATCTGCCAGAGAGCGCTGACGAACTTGATGCTGTACGGCCCGTTCCTAGTACCCTCATCCCCGAGCTTCGTGAACCCGAGACGGTGGACTTCCTTCATGATACAGCTTGCTGTTTGGCCGTGACTGTACTTGTTTGGGGCTTGCTTATCGAGGATATGTTGGGATCAGTCCATAGCCTCGTTGCCTCACTCGAGGTTGAATCGTCACACGCCATGTAAGCCAATCATGTAGAGGTTTGCCTTGGTCAGCTGAAAACCCCGCCTTCGCCGCGCACAGCAGACAGGAGGGACAGGATCATAGAGGTAGTTATGGAACTAAGCTAATCCCTATCGCAAAATGTGTTTTACAATTGAAAGAAATGGGTAATTCTATGGATTTACGTGAAACTAAACCTTCTGCCACTGCTTTGACTCTATTGCTCCTCACTATTGGAGCCTGGAAGCATTAGCTTTTTCCGTTGGGCCACTGGTTCATACGACTGGGGTGCTAGCATCATCCAATGCGACATCTGCATTTCATACAGGACCAACTGATCAAGTAGAATTAGCAATTGTACACCGACAAATAGTATATTAATGAGTCTCGCAGGATATTCTTGGACATACAGGGCGAGATAACTTCCAAGCTATAGGTTAAGAAGTCTGCTCACAATGCTTTTTTAAACTCGTTGATTCTCTTGGATCAAGACATTGAGCTATTGCCAGTGGATTTGAAATATCTCTATTAGTATATTGTATAACCATGAACAACAATGATCTTCGTTTGTTCTTGGACGCGGTAGTACAGGTTGACAATATAAATGCTAATTGAGGGATGACTAATCACAGCCCCGTTGGCTAAGTGGTATAGCGTGTCACTAGTAATGACAAGATCACTGGTTCGATTCCAGTACGGGGCAAGTAAATAACCAAGATTTTCGGGTCAAGTTTCTTTTTGCCGTGAGGGGATTGTTTTGCTCAAGGGTTTCTTGACCGAGGCCTGACCCGCTACGTGGAAGCAAGGGTTCAGATTCATCTGATATCTAGCTTGAGTTGCATAATTGTACAGAGTTGTGCCGATACTACCTGGTCAAGGCCCAGGGATTTGTGGAGAGGTTGAATGGAGTCAAGACCTTTCTCAGATGATCGCGATACCTCGCTCATGCTCGGGATATTAACCGCTACTTAGCTGAGGGGGTAGTTCGTCAATGCAGTTTGGGACCCTCACGGGGACTTCAGGCTCAGCCATGCGACGGGTTCAGTCTGCATGTCCGTCTCCTCTTGGAGGACTGCGATGGGGTTGGCGATCTAAAAGGGGCGCCGGTAATTCGACCTTCAGTCGATGCTGTGTTGGCGCTGCTGCTGCCTCTGACCCGAGGGCCATTAATTAGCTGAGGAGATAGAAAGTGGCAAGGGAAGTGATACGGGAAGTGAAGACTCTTAAAAATTGTTTGTATGTCTCTTCTAACCACAGCATAAGAAACTAGATAATACAGTCTATAGAGAGAATGATACTTTAATTGCCGAAATCTAACAAAGAATCTTCTCAACCTGCTTCGAGATGTCAATCAATGGGAAGGTAGTTCTGTTTCCCGCCAGGGTTCCAGGCACGATACTGTCTCCGAAAAACTCAGTTACAGTATAGATTTTATCGTCAATCTGAATACTTGCAACAGTAGAACCACCCTGGGTAAGAAGGTCGCTCGGGATAACTCTAAGCCGCTCTGCAGTCTTCCACTTTACATTAAGACCGAAGGACGATAGTTCTATTAATGTTATTGGATATTAAGATCACCTTGCTATTATAGTGCAGGAGTCATTGTTGAAATCGCTGTTCTGACTACTGTTTCAAATTCTGTATTACGTACTTGCACGAGTGTGATGAGGGACTTGGTCTATTGATCGTGAACCTTTCAAGATGCAGCTGTTACTGCAGCTCATTGAGGTATTGCAAAAGGTAACCAGTTAGACTAGAAACCTTAGTCTGTCAGAGTAAACTGTTGGCCTTTGAATGGACTGGGTATATGGTCTGTATTGTTGATCCTATTGTTGGTTTTTTTTTTTTACTGTTGAGCTTCTAGTCCCCCCTCTGGGTATGTGTGTACTAGGGCACCCTAACCTCTTGATAACGCTGTTGATTTGTAATGGTCTCTCGGCATGACCGAAGCTATATCCACTAATGCTTACACGTCAAGCCCCTGTAGTCTGCAGTTTTCCACAATAGTTCGTCCAGGGAAAGTATCAGGGTCGAAGGTGCACACTGGAAGGTTGAAGATGCAGGGGGCCTTGGGATCAACAGGCAAAAAATCTGGGGTGAACAACTGCACTTTGTGTTCTTCAAAACAAGTTGACGGACCCTGCAGGAATGTTTCCTTAGAGATCCCATACTTGTCGATAATCTTGGCGGCGACATCTATTTGTTCTTCATCGCCCATCCGCAGAGCGTATTGGACCACCTTACCATCCACGGTGGCGCAGAACTTGGAGGCGTCATTGTTTGAGTTGAAACAGCCCTCGAAGCTTCTGTAGATGAAGGCCTTTCGTCCTTGCAGTGCGAGAGCGATAGAACGAAGCTTCATGCTGTCGGCAATGTTCGCCTGCATGTCTGCTTGTGTGAAGTTTTGGGCGATACCCAAGAATCCACCGCCGGCCAACACGGAATTGATACCGGAGGTTTCATTGTGAATCTCGGAATTAAGGGTACTTTTGAGAGAGGTGGAGATGGCGGATTGGTAGTCTTTGACGGCACTGGAGATGCTCACGCCAAGATCACTCCATTTGACAAATAGATTTGGTGGGACGGGTGGCTTTACCTGGCCGGAGAGGAAGCTGACAACCCCTTTGGGAACAGAAGCTGCTTTGGCCATGACTCCTGTGAATGGGACGACGCTTAGGCCAAGCGTGATCATGGCATACAGGTCTTTGAGAGGGGTGGCTTCGTCCTCAGGCGTGGGCCAGATGTCGGTGATAACGGCAGGCATCTCCAAGGCCATGATGCTAGCGGCGAACGAGACGGCGGTGTTGAGAGAGTTCATGTAGCTGTTATAGTTCTGGATCGCGACCAGGGCATACCTGGATTGCTTGGTTAGCTGGATGCTTCGAGGCCCAAGTACAACTGGCAGAAGGTGAGACATGAAGTTCTGGACAAGCTTACCATCCAGGAAGGTCAACCGGGAGACAAGGTTGTCCAGCGTTGCAAAACTGGCCAAGCCCACTACAAGAAACATGCGGTTAGCCTATTGCTGTGGTACCTGCCAACAACTGGTTCATCAAACCCTACCAAAAGAAGTTGGGGGCTCCCAGCGAGGAGGCAAAACCCTGGACATTGTTCGTGGTGAGATTCGACCCCGCGGCCTGGAGAAAATCATCGACTTTAAGTTTGATCCAAGTCTTCTCGGTCAACGCGTCAGAGCGACAGGAGTCGGCGCCGCCTCCACTGCTTTGGGGTAAGGCGACAGGGGTTGCCATGGCAATCTCAAGCGCTGAAAGCGTGGCGAGCAGGTGTGCTCTGAAATGCATTGCGGCAGTTTTGGCAGCGGCGAACGATGTTGAGAAAGGGAGGGTGGCCAAACGAAGGGCAAGATAGAATTCAATCGAGTCAACGGTTGCAATAAGCGAGTGGTAGGAGACGTAAATGAGAAAAACAAATGAAGGTGGTTTGGACACAATGAATGTGATACCTAGGAAAGAAGGAGGGGGAGGAAAGGTAAGAACGTCCTTATATATGTAGCCTCTCCCCGAGGTAACATTTGTGCAAGACAGCAACAAAAGTAAGCTATGGGCAGATGTTTACCATGCCTTGGGTGAGCAGCACCATATTGGAATGGGGCTGCTTATGCGATAGCGAGCACCTGAGTCAGTCGATTGATTATTCACCTCGAAATTTCTCAGTGACAACCCCTAACATCAGCTCATCCCGATGATTCCGATCACAACGCGACTGGTGCGACATTGGTGGCTTGGCGTATTTGAGTTCGACAAGGTCGTTTTCCAAGGATATTGGAGATTTGAGTTTGGCAAGGTGGTTACGCATGAGATATTCGAGATTTGAATTCGACAAGGTCGCTATCCGCGGATCTTGAAGATGGGACTGGATGTCGAAATGCCGATACGGCGTGAAAGGTTGGGGAACGTACCTAGCCATCGGTCCCAAGAATCGGCCGTCCAACCCGTGCATAATCTCTCGCCTTCGCAAGGCGGCAGGGCTTTATTTGACAGACGAATTGCTGACTGCCATAAGCTGCTGGTTCCAACAATGCTTTTGGATGGGTTGGAGGCAACGACATCAAGCCAACACGAAGGGTCAAGACTCTTACTGTTGAGACTAATGTTGTGACTACTGTTGCTGCGCGGATCACGAGATTTGTGTGGATGACTGTGATCAATTGATACTATAGTCCATTTCCCACCCTAGAACTCCATAACTTCTTCCCGCCCTGTCGCATGCGTGGCTCGGATCATTACTGTTGTTGAGAGATGCGATAGATGTGTATGTTTGGGATGAAGACTAGTTACCAGACGCTGGAGTTGACAGGGGCAAGGGCTTTATATCGTCATTGTAGATAGAGTTGGTCAGCTTAGGCAGCAGGTCTAAGCGGCAGCAGGTCTAAGAGGCAGCAAGCTTTTCATAAGGCAGTATTTTTACGGATTTAAGTTACTGAGACCCCAGGTTCAGGTATTGATTGAACCTTTTGCTGCTTTTTACTGAGACTCTTACTAAGCTGCTTTGATCCCCGTGAGGGTGTTAGAAAGCGATGCTAACGAAGGATCACGACACATCACAACTCGCACAAGCAAAGGGAGTTGGCTCGTGCGGCATTGTCGGGCCCAATATGATACAGGCACTGTCGCAGGATAATTATAACGCACGACGTGGGGCCTTACTCCTGCAGATTGTGACAAACTCTAACGGTCCATACAGCCCATCGGCCGAGACGGCGTTGCCGGCGGGATTTCCTGTCCAGGCATGTGGCCCGATCTGATCCCAAATTAGAACGACCAAAGCCTGAATAGCCCCGAATCGACCCCGAGTAGAGACGTCATTGTGTCAAATAAGCAAGATATGCCTTTCTTAGGGTCGTAGTTCGTAGAACAGCTATGTCACCAGGTCCGTGTTCTCGGATCCCGTGGAACCTACTTTGTAGGTACCTAGTTGGCTCCAGTTACTCTGTACAGTCAGCTACTAGTGGCCGGAAGATTTATGTAGGGAGGGTATGGGCGGATTGACAGAAGTGCCGGTTTTAAGAAACTCCTTGATATGACTTGGAGTAGCCCACCATCGTTTTGGAGAGGCACATCTGCTGGTTGGCGTCGCTGATGATCTCGTCCATGTCTGTAGGGTTGCTTTGTCGACCCGCAAATTGTGAGACATCTAGCTGGCGTCCGAGCGAGCGAGGAAGCTTTGACACCCAAGGCCGGCCTTTCCGAACCGAGGGCTCTGGGAGCGGCGAATCTAGATGTCAACGCTTGGGAATCACCCGAAGTCAGTCATTTCATTCGACTTTTGCAGTAGGAACGGACCAGTGCTACCGACGCCCCCGACTCACCTGAAAACGATTGGATCCCTTACTTTGGACCTAAATTCATCGATGGATTGGGTCTCGGACTCGATTGGCAGCTTAAACTCCTCGACGGGCAGGGTCTCGAAACAAACTAAATACCTATTGAGCAAGTATTAAAGGAGGCTTTCCCGATACTGGATGCATTCTTGTGCGAGGTTCGCAAGCCACCTGTATTCGACAAGGTAATGGAATGTGCAGATCTCACCGGGGAATTCATTCAGTCCCTGTGCAGAGAAAAGATACGACTGGCGAGGATGAGAACGAATGATTTCGGCGTTGTGCCAAGTCAGGCAGCTATTGGGGACCTCGTTGTTTTATCGCGGGAAGTAATCATTTTTCATTGCTTCGCCAGCTGGACCGCCACTTTATTCACGTCGGTACATGCTCGCTTTCTATGCCACTATATATATTATACAATCGGGTTATTCAAGAGGAGGAGGAGTTCCGATTGCTAGAGATTAAATAGCTATATTTAATCTCACTACTACTATTCAGTGACCTTATAATATGGTATATCCTGTCAGATTGGATTCTGTATAAAGTATTAGATTTTATAGTTATGTAACGACGTATAGCATGTAACCAACTAGCTGCTAAGCATTTGCTAGATACAGCTTAAATAGAAAGGCAGTGAAAGAAGTTTATTAGCTAAAACACCTTCCCAGACCTTCAGTGCTAGGAGCTAGAACAGAGAGTACCTTACCTACCTATATATAATATCTACTTAGCTATCGTATCCTAGGAAGGAACCAGGCAGTTACTTATTTTCGGCGTTCAATACCATGAAGTTACGCTGCCACGATATCAAAAAAACACAGTTGTTCACCTCATACATGGCCAGTGAGCCGGAAGGAATCAATGTAAAGTCTCCCATCGGGTCCTTTCACCCCCCTCCTTGTGACGCTTAGTTGTCGCCATTCTGCACAGTCGTGCTATCCCGAATAAAGCGATATGTCATAGTCTGGCGCCGCAGCAAGATCGCACTCGCAGATGATTCTGCATAGAACGACGGCGTCGAGCTTGGCTTGTTCTTCCGTCAAGTTGCGATGGTAGTAGTCCTCTTCCCAGGTGATGGCTTCGATCTTGGCACTGGTGCCGCCCTCGCTTGGCTTGATAACAAGTCTGTAGAGCTCGATGTTTGTCCAGCTTCGACGGATGGATATATTGCCACCCTGATCCAGATTTACCGTGGCTTCGTCCGTCGTCGGTTCAGCCATCAGCTCTTCATCTGTCAGCTCTTCATCTGTCAGCTCTTCATCCGTCAACTCTTCATCCGTCGTCGCTCCATTCGTCGTCGCTCCATTCGTCGTCGCTTGACCCGCCAGGTCTTCCTCCGCCAGGGCTTCATCCGTCATATCTTTAAAGATCCATTTGTCATCCATATCTCGAGCCCTGAAACCGTGTTTAAGCTTGGCGAAGTCTGCGTCGCTAATACTTAGACCCCAGGATGCTGTCGCGGGGCTCTTCATGGTATATACGTAACCTGGCAAAATGCATTAGCTCAAGCACTAAACCTTTTTTAACTGTGTCAGTACGAACCGGCAAAGCTAGGCCAAATCTGGTGGGTTTATAGGCCTGCAAAGAAGGAGTTTTGCTCGAACTGTTTAACAAAGAAACGTCCAGGACCCGACACTCGTAAATAGGTGCACGTGCGGTTTAATAAGAAATGAAATGAAATGGCGGGTGTTGCCAGACGTTTGACGCAGCACTTTAAGTACCCAGGTATAGATGACTACTGTAAGGGCTTTGCCCTCTGCCATTGGTAGCAATTCACCTGAGTATGTCTAAACCGGCCAGTAAAGCTCTGCCTTTCTTACTGCCTAAAACCCCCCGCAGCTGACCTTGCCATCGCCACCTGTTCCCCACCAGATGATGACGTTGATTTTCTTAGCGCTTACTCCCAGTTGGCGAGTTTGAGGCGCCGTGTTATTATTCGGCTTCTGTTTCTTTCAAGGCGTCTTGAAACTGAAATGGACCATCTGAGCTCAAGCTGGTCTCTTTTCCCAACCAAGCTTAGCTTCCGGCTCTTCAGAAGAATAAAATGGGTATTGTTGTGTGGCTAACTGCTGCACCGCCTCTTGTCAAGCAGCAGATGCAACCCCAGGGGCCGAGTTGCCTACCATATCGATCCAAAGAACTGCAGATGGAACATTGAGATAGCATTTTCAGCTGTAGTTAAGGTTAGACTAAATGCACCCAAATATTTACACAAAAAGTTACCTATTTAAAAAGACAGCAAGCTATGAATATAATAGAGTACGATATATATATAAGATACAAATCTATTCTTCTCTTTCTAATTATTCTTGCCTGTAGAGGGAACAGTTAAGGACTCAAAGTTAGTTATCTTATCTATTATTTCACTTCCTCCTAGCCTCCCACTACCCTACACCCACCATCCCAAACTGAACGGCACTGAAGTTAATTCTCTCACTTTGATTTTCTAGTATAGAAGCATATTCAAGTTGTTCCCGATTTCTCGAGGGGATGACGCCTTGGATGCAAAAGCTCTGTCTCGAGGTACAAGCAGACAGTATATAGCCGAGGGTCGCACTGGCCAGAACCATACAGACATAATAGGTGACCGTAAAAGCATTGTGTTTCGAAATGCTTAAGTTGTAGGAGAAATTGGGTTATTTTGCCCTTTTGCCATGCACCCCTTTAGTTATCTTCACGATCCTGTCCTAGTCTGAGGGTGGACTTGTTTCATCCTTCAATCAAAATGTTTCTGAATTTCAAGTCATCGCAGCCACTGTCTCAAATTATGATTATTGAGGTGCCGATGATGCGATTATTACAAAGGGAGGTGTGGTACTAATAAGCAAAGGAGCCTTTGACCATAATTGCTACCAACTTCAATAACTAGAATACGGGCTCCTAGATACCTTATAAGTATATATAAGAAAGATATCCCTTACTTACTCTTATAAGCCTACCTATATAATAGATCTTATTCACACTCTAGCAGTATAAAAAGTTTTATAGTTTTAAATATACCGCCCCCAGTGCAGATATAGATAGCCTGTCAATCTGAAGATAACTAATTGCAGCCCCATTAGCTAAGTAATATAGCGTGTCACTAGTAATAACAAGATCACTGTTTCGATTCCCGTACGGGGCAATACAAAGGACCAAGACCGTCGGGTTCACCGTGTTGGAGAAGTAGTTGACAAATGAAGTTCCTTTGCACCCCCCATAGCCTACTTGTCGGCAACAAAAATAACCTTGTGCGTTTTCATTTCATTAAATATTTCATACCCTTGCACCGCCTCACTGAGTGGCATGATCGTCTCTGTCATAAAGCTGTCGCTGAGATTAGTGGCCATGCTATTGCACTCCCCTTCGAGGCACCAAATGTGGGACTTACTTCAACAAGTGCTGTTTCTTCTCCAGCAGTTCGAGAGCCTCTGTAAATATACCTGCAACAGAAACCGGTTAGAGACTGAGAAAGGGTGACGGTTGAATAGTAGATGTACTTCTCACTGGGCATCTGCCCATCTTAATAGTCAAGTTTTTGCCGTACGCTTGATTTCCAGTCCATGGAATCTCACCATTGTGCACACCGACACTCGAAATGATCCCCCAAGGGCGAAGCAGCTGGAATCCCATCTCAAGAGCCGAACTATGGCCCACAACCTCGATAACAGCATCCGCCCCACGCCCGTTGGTTAGTTCCAGGACGCGCTTAGAAAGCTCCTCCCGCTGGGTTTGGTAGTTCCATGGCTCAGCACCGAGACTCCTCGCGGTTTCTAGGCGGTCCTCGATACCATCGACGGCTAGCAGTGCCTTGGGTTTGTATTCGCCTGCGGCGATCAAAGCACAAAGGCCGACAGGGCCGCAGCCAATCACGACGACAACGCTTTCGCTGACAATCTTGGGCTTCAGCCCGCTGAGCGCGTTGGACGCCGCAAAGTAGCCAGTCGGAAAAATGTCTGCCATGAGACAGAGCTTCAGGTCCTCGATGCCACTCGGGGCTTTCACCACGGTCGCTTCCGCCAAAGGCACTCTGACGTATTCGGCCTGCGCGCCATCAAGCAGCGGGCAGCCAAAGAGGAGGCTCTTTTCGCATCTGGATGAGAACCCCTGCAAGCAGTAAAAACATACCCCGCAGCTCACCGTGAACGGGCTGACGATGAGATCGCCGAGCTTCAGATTTCGAACATCGGAACCGATTTCATGGACGGAACCCGTGAATTCGTGGCCCATGATGAAGCCCGGTTTGGAGGGCTGGTGACCACGGAAGACATGGAGTTCGCTGGCCAAAGACGAAATAAGCGACGTTGTTCCTCTGAAGACAAATGGGTCTACTTACCTGCCACATAATGCGGTGTATCGAACCTTGACGATGATGTCCTTGGGATCCTGAATGGTGGGGATTGGCCTCTCTTCCACAGCGACATTTTTCACCCCCTTCAAGACGACCGCGCGCATAGTTTCAGAGGGCATTGTTGAAGCTTGGTAGATGGCCTGGGTTAGTATGAAGATCCGAAATTGGATGCACAACCCGGTCACACTGGGATCGTATTTTATCCTGGTGATGGTGCGTCGCCTGGACTCACCAAAGCGAGAGTGGAGATGCTTGAGCAGACCTGCATCACACTGACTAATGGGCCTCGGCACCGGTTATCCTAACTCGTCTAACTCCTCACCTTAAGTTCGCTAGATCTCATACGGAAACATGACGCAGTGGGGTGCGGGGTTTGCATTGGCGCTAGTTAATCATGCAGAATGATGAAAATGAAGTGCCACGAATTGTATTTCCGAAGCGCTACAGCTTGCTATCTCGGTTGTGGCCGTGTTTTATTTGCTGGACGCATGCGTACGACCACAGCGTGTACCGCACCGTGTTAGTGCCCGATCCGCCAAGATCGGACCTGGCCCCCAACGCATGAGAAGAGCAGGATCAGATTGATGAGATCCGAGACCGGATTGTGTTTCAATAAGAGGGACATTTGCCTCTTATCTGGAAAGGTAGGTTGCCAGCCCGGGGTGGTCACACGGAGTTGCCATGACTAATTCCCGATGCCGAGGATCTTTGCGGAAGTCAATCCCGCATCGCTGATCTCTACCCCACGATTCGAGTTGGCACGGAAGCGCCCGCACCGAACCCCCAATGTCTATTAATATTTGGCAAATCAATTTCTCTACACCGAACCGAACCTTCGTTTAGCTTCCCATCCGTCGGTAAACCAGCTTAGGAACCGTTGACCATGATTTTCAAGTCTCAGAGCCCCGACATCAACCGTGAGTGACCCGTATCCTGACGTTTGCCCCTCATTCCCGTCTGCACTCAACTACTAACTCCGCTCTTAAATCTAGTGCCCAAGAGCGTCTCACTATGGTCGTGGCTGTTCGACTCCCCTCACTCGCGCTTTTCCGAGCTTCCTCAAGACAGCATCCGAGGGTTTACTGATGTCTTCACGAAGAAGCATTTGAGCTTCCGCGATCTGAAGAGCCACGCTACTCACCTCTCAACTGCTCTCAAGCGCTTCCACAACCTCCAGGAAGGCGACGTGGCCATCGTCTACGGCCGGAACAGCATCTGGTATCCCGTAGCCACCCTGGCCGTCACGCGCATCGGTGCCATTGCCTGTGGCGTGTCTCCAGAGTATAACGTCGAGGAACTGTCGCATAGTTTACGTGTGAGCGAAGCAAAGATCATTTTCACGACGGCAGACTTGGCAGACAGGGCATATGCCGCTGCTGAGAACTTGTATATCCGCAAGGAAAATGTCATTCTTCTCGATGGCCAAGGCGACGGCATTCAGAGCATCCCGGCGCTGATTTCCAAAGCCCAGGCTCTTGGCGAGGCCGCGGAAGCACCTTTGTACGAAATACCGCAAGGAAAATCGAATTCCGACGTGTGTGCTTTCCTATGTTTCAGCAGTGGCACTACTGGGCTTGCAAAGGCCGTTATGATTTCCCACGGGAACATCATCGCTCAGTGTCTGCAGGTACAGGAAATTACTCCATCTGACCACACCAAGATCCTGGCCGCACTGCCATTCTACCATATCACGGGGATAGTGCATCAGCTGCATTTTCCCATTTCGACCAATGCCCACGTTTATGTGCTCCCGACATTCACCCTGGATACGCTGCTCTCGACGGTCGCAGAATACAAGGTCAAGGAGCTGCTGATGGTACCACCCATTTTGATCCGTCTGGTTCGGGATGAAGCTATTGTGTCTAAATATGACCTCTCGCACATAGTTCGGTTCTCCTCTGGCGCTGCGCCTCTATCGAAGGAGATCATCGCGCTTCTAGAGAAGAGGTTCCCCGGCACTGGCTTCAAGCAGGGCTACGGCATGACCGAGTCATGTTCTGTCATCACCGTTCACCCACCTTCCAAGTACGCCTACAAGTATGCCGACAAAGTGGGTACGATTGTTGGGTCGACAGAAGTGCGAATTGTTAACCCGGACACGCAAAAGGATTGCGGCGTAGGTGAAGCTGGAGAGATTTGGGCGCGAGGGCCGCAGGTGGCCATGGGCTACTTGAACAATCCCGAAGCAACTGCCGAGACGTTTGGCAAGGACGGGTTCTTACATACGGGCGACATTGGAAAAATTGACGAGGAAGGCTTCCTCTCTATCACGGACAGGATGAAGGAGATGATCAAGGTCAAAGGCATTGGTGTCGCGCCCGCCGAGCTCGAGAACCTCCTCCTCGGACATGCCTCTGTTAGCGACGTTGCAGTTTGCGGTATTCCTGACCATCTCGCTGGAGAGAGGCCAAAAGCGTATGTAGTGCTGAAGCCGTCGCTCGCATCTTCGCCGGAGGAAACAGGGCTCGCATTGATCAAGTACGTCAAGGACAAAAAGGCGAGATACAAGGCCATTGTGGAGATCGAGATGGTCCAAGAGATACCCAAGAGCGCGGCAGGTAAGATTCTCCGACGAAAGCTCCGGGAGGCGTCAAGCAGCGGGAATGTAGTTGTTCGGGATGAGCCTACCAGGGCGAAGTTGTGAGATTTACACGGTGGCCAATTACGTTACTCTAGATAGCCATAAACTCAAGCTCAATATTTAAACCGCTTGCTTGCAGTTCTCCTTCATTTGACAAGATGTCGGAACTCGGCGTATCGATGTCTTCCCCGCAGCGAGGTTGCATCCCCTGGTGCAAGTATGTTTGGACAATTCCGTAGATCGCCCCCCCGCAGTCCCAAAATAGCGAAGCTCGGGTTTGGAGAAGGCGAGCCGAGGCACGGAGTGAAACCCGACCATTCTTTGACTTAGTCATGACCTCTAGCGAGCTACTGCAGTAAAGCACAGTGGCAGTATTAAAGTTCCTGCACCCCGCGCCTCCAATTGCTTTTATTGACCGGAATACCATCACTCATCCATCCTTTATCCACGCAGAGCAGCTCTATTTGTGTTTACCGCTGTATTTATCCCTTGCTCTTCCTTTGCAGCTCTCACCTTACTCCTACGCCATGGAGCTATCCGCCTCTGCCAGGATCCCCGCTCTTGTTGTTGACAAGGTCAGCAAACGAGCCAAGGAGCAGCTTGACCAGGTACTGTATCTTTCGCCATGCCCTACAAATGTGCTCGTTCTCATTCTCAAATATAGGTGGAGAAATTCGTGCAAGAGAGATGTCTTCCAGCCGACGCCATCTTCTCCAAGCAGCTTGGAACTGACCCCAAAGTGCGCTTTTCCACCGTGCCCAAGATCCTGGACGTCTTGAAAGCGGAGGCGCGTCAGCAGGGGCTATGGAACTTGTTTTTGGCCAAGGGCCACTATGCCGAAGGCGGCGGATACACCAATCTTGAATACGCCCTGATGGCCGAGCAATTGGGACAGAGCTATATTGCGAGCGAGGTAATGCACTCTGACCTGCTTCTCGCTTGAGAACACCAGGTTTAAAGAGCAACTAAAAAGAACACACGGCGCTAACATGTCGACTCGCAGGCAATGAACTGCTCCGCTCCTGATACTGGGAACATGGAGGTCCTTGCCAAATTTGGAAACGCCGCCCAGAAGGCGAAATGGCTCGCGCCCTTGCTCGATGGCAAAATTCGGTCGGCGTTCCTCATGACTGAGCCTGACGTGGCGTCTAGCGATGCCAGAAACATCGAGTTTCAGATGACTAAGGATGGTAATGACTACATCCTGAATGGCAGTGTAAGAGACCCTCCCCACGGTGATCGCGCGGATTCCTTTCCCTCGAATATTCAGCTGATACCTTTACTCTCTGTCTAGAAATGGTGGAGCAGCGGAGCAGGCGACCCGCGATGTGAAGTATACATCGTCATGGGCAAGACGGATGCCGAAAACCCGAATCCCCATCACCAACAGTCGGTGATTCTTGTCCCCACCCGTACACCTGGAATCACCGTCCATCGTATGCTGTCCGTCTTTGGCTATGACGACGCGCCGCACGGTCATGGCCACATCACGTTTGAGAATGTCCGCATCCCGGCGGAAAACATGGTCCTCGGCGAGGGCAGGGGTTTCGAGATCATTCAGGGCCGCCTTGGTCCAGGACGAATCCATCACACGATGCGATGCATTGGCGCCGTAAGACATCCCACCTATCCTTGGTTTGACTGATATTCAGAAACTGATCGTGGAAACATCTCATTTAGGCCGAGCGCGCCCTCGACTTAGTCATTGCACGTATCCATGAACCGAAAAAGAAGCCCTTCGGCAAGATGCTTCACGAATACGGCTCCGTCCTGACCAAGGTCGCCCAGGCCCGTGTTGACATCGACGCATCTCGGCTGATCGTACTCAACGCGGCGCTCAAAATCGACAACGGCAATGCCAAGCTGGCCTTGAGGGAAATCGCCGAAGCCAAAATCCTCGTGCCCCAGATTCTGGGTCGCATCATCGACTTTGCTATTCAGGTTTACGGTGGCGCCGGCGTCAGCCAAGACACGCCGCTGGCGTACATGTGGGCCAACGCGAGGACCATGAGAATCGTCGACGGGCCGGATGAAGTCCACCTGCTGCAGATGGGGAGGCTCGAGGCTCGCCGGGCCCAGGCTGTGCGGGAGCGACTGGAGAAGATCAAGACCCTGGAGACGACGCTCGCTGAGCAGTACAAGGTGCAACTGACGGACCCTCTCAGCATGGGGTGGACATCTGAGACTAAGCCCAAATTGTAACGACTGCAACTACCCTTACAATAACATGCTTTAGACCTACTTGAATAAATTGGATACTACTATTAGTAATAGGAAATTCTCATCTTAACTTGCTTCCAGGTGTATTTCCGAGAGATGGACTCCTGCTATGAAAACTATCTCTTGCCAATAACAATCTGTCGGTAGTTTGTGGCGATGCTCTTCATTGTACCCCAAACAGAGGCGTTGTGTCTTGCCGTCCTCTGCCAACGGGGATTAAGAGGGGGCTTATTTTCGAACTTGGTTGCTTACAGTATCTGTCTCCTTGGTTTTGTTCATCTTGGCATAGTCCGTATCCGTGGAGATAGCGGTCCAGGTGGCTAAAGGACGCGGAAAATCGTGTATCTTAATACGGCGTAACTCGACACCGAATTTACTTAAAATATCTTCACGCCCCATGTACGTCGTCAACTTAATCCTTGCGCTGACCCTTAGCTACGGTCAAAGTTATGAGCCAAGTCGTGATTGTAGTATTATCTTTTATCCTCTAATCTGTTTTTATCACGGTATAGTCAGGTCCTACGCCTGATATGCAAGGTTCCTTTATGCATGGAACAATACAGGTCGAGGGGACGAGAAAATATGTTGAACTTTTCAGTATACAGTGCCTTTGCCGAAGCGCCGCCCGTATTAATTGTCCGTAGGAATCCATCCAGGAAGCCCAATTGCTACTGATCTCTACCCTACCATTTGTAACGACTTTTACCAACAGCGGACAGCCATGGCACGAACTACGGTCGCCGCCCTACTCACGAGTCTGGCGTTCACGGGCACCAGTATCGCATCAGGTACCACCACACCCCCTACAACCCCAAGTGTCTCTCAGCTTAGCTTACGTTGTAGTTCTCTACCATCTACAATCAAATGCAATATGGAAGGCAAGTCGAAGGGCCTTAGCCAAATGTACCCAATTGTCTCCATCAACGTCACAGATGTCGAGGACTGCTACACAACTTGTACCAATCAGTTCTGGAACGAGCGCTGTGTAGGATGGCCTCCACCCCAAGCACGAATAGTTGCAACCTTTTTGACTACGCTGTCAATGTCAATTACTACGCAGAAGATTGCACGGGCACATTCCTTTGGGACAGGGCGTGCTTGGAGTGCGACGGTACACGCGCTACGACTTCTGCAGCGCCAACTTTCACCGCTTATCTCCCTCCTGACTCCAAATGCAATGTCGAAGGGAGCTGGAATCCGGAAAACCTCGAAGAACTCCAAAAATCCTGTACCCATATCGGTGCCTCGAAACCATGGGGCTGTTGCGAGTATTACCTTGATCGCAACTCCTGGGGCCGCTGCAGATCATGGGTTTATATGCTAAGCGAGGAAATGTGCGAGTTATTCTCGGTTACTATCAACGTCGGTTTCGTTTCAGAGGTTGGAACTCGTAAATATTTCTATGATAGGATGTGCCGGCAGTGCGACGAGGAAAACGGGTTTGCATAGCTGATAATGCACTTGTGTCACCGGGTGGTTCCAGACTTTTGTTGTGCAATTGCAGCCCCTAATTTCCAGTGCGTGTGGCCTTGAATTCCAGTGCGTAATGGACTGCATCACGGTGGAGATGTGGCCTCAAACTCAGAGACATATATAGCCATCAATAAGATTGATAATTGTAATCGCGGTTCTGAAAATGCCACGAACCGTTGTTTGCAATGAATACCAATGCCTTGAAGGTCCAACCCAAACCGAGTGAACTGGGCTTGTAGTACGGAACTGTTGCTGTCGCGATCTTGAAAAACCCAGCTGGGGCCAGCATCAAGTCCAATCAAACCGCTTTACCTCGTCATCGCCAACAATAGGACTCTGAAGGTTGAATTTGAACAAGGAATGATGAAGACGTGTTCAATGGATGTGCATGGAGATCCATCTGTTCACCGCGATTGCTATTCCGTAGGATCCATACCTGTTGTGAGAACAAGTGGCCCATCCTTTGTTGAATCAAACCTGAAACTAAAGCATTGAGGATTTTCGGTGGGCTTATTACACCTTCTCTTGTTTACGCTTTGTTCCATTGATATTACCTGAACAGCCCTACTGTTTGACGAAAACAAACGTATCTGCTTGAACAAGGATTCTGCTCAACACGTTTGTCAGTAAATTCTCCCAGATAGTATATCATGAGGCGCATAACCTTATCCAACACCCCGGACTGAGAACCAACACCCCAGACAGAGAATCCACAGCTCACGGAGGCAATCAGCACCCCGGACAGAGAAATCAGCACCCCTCACGGAGCAGTGAGCACTTCACACAAAGAAATCAACTCAATCAAACATCGTACAAGTTTCCAGTATGTGTTTGTGCATTATCACCCACCAGACCAGGTGCGAGACTCGCCGTCCTGTCGTTGTCAACGTTGACAGTGACTATACTATTTTCCACCCTTATGAGCGACCCCCACCATGTCGCCACCAAGAAATCATGTCTGAAGTGCCGTGTTGCCCTTCACATGGACCTTGCTGCACCCATCGCCAATGGAGAATTTGCAGTGCTACCGGCGAGGACCCCAAATGCGATAGGTGGGAGATTATCCACATGGTCGTTTCCGGCTATCACGAACGAACTCTTCTCTCCGGACTGGAGACGCAGCAACGTCGATCAGCCAAATCCCAGATATCCGCAAACGCCTCCGATAGCTACAGAAAGCTCAGACACAAGTTCTTCGACACCGGAGCTGCGGTTGCACATTGGGCTCATGAAGCTAATGAGCTCGGGAACCTCATATACAAAGAAGCTGAATCCGAGGATCGCAAAGACATCGCTCGGGATCGTTTCGAACTGGTCTTTGATGACTGGCAGCGCAATGTCGAATGTTTAAATAAGCTAACGAGCCTATGGGATTCGAACGCTGACATTGGCATAATGGAGGCTTGCGCGTCAAACAGACTCGAGTTGCACCCATACGCCTGGTACTATCAGGCTGTACCTACGCTAGGCTCTGAGGATACTCTCACGCCTACCCAGTGGCTTCAAGTCTTTAAGCAAGGGGGCATACATGGACAACAGGTAACTACTCCGTCCGCAGACCCGCCCGCATACCGCGATGAGGATATGCTATCCGCCGTGCTTCCTATCAGCCCCATTGAGCGTTGTTGGGCAGGGCAACCCCCGCCAGTGTTCAAGACGATAGACTGGAAGGGACCTCCTACTAGAAGGGCAAGCCTCCCCATGAGTCCCAATTCAACGCTTGATACATCACCGCAGCCACAGGTTGCCGAAAATACCAGTGTCCCACTTCCAGAGAATGGGAGGAAGCGAAAGCAAGCTGAGACTCCTGCGGGCGAGAGGATGACTCGATCTCGGTCGAGGAAGATTTAATGAACAATGTAAGGTTTGACCGGAGATCTGGAATTATCAGAGACCCAAACAAGGTAGCGGGAGCTTCGGTATAGACAGCAGCAACTTTGTTCAACTAGAGATGCAGAATAGATATGAAGGTAGTGTACGGGGATTTTGATAGTAGGAGGAGACAATTCTGATATATTTAGTAACTATTTGTTTTCTTTTAGTTTTACTCAATATCATTAGATGGATCAAAGCTACGCTGTTCTTGTAAACATTAGGAGCTCACATTGAGCAGTGCAACTAGTACTAGAAGATACAATAGCTTGACGGTAAGTTGTTTGCGGCACAGTGAACTTTTCAAGAAGGTTCTAATTCAGCCGTTCTATCTTCAACTTTGAAAACTGAACCTGGGCCTTCGCAACTGTAACATGCACAACGAAAACGCAGTAGATGCAAACATCAGGTTCACTCATCCAGAGATTCAACAATTATAATAAACTAGGTCTAGCTAGTCCAAAGGAATCCTACAGCTCAATCAGAGTATCCCAAAGTGGGGATATGGAATTGATGAACACAGCTAACAATCTAATTAATCATTCTCGGTCGGCAATCTCTATTTACAAGATGCCATAACAGTCTTACCAATTTCCCACATCCTATTCTCTTGGCAAATTTAATGCCGGAATCATTACATGTCTGTCAATTCAACCAAGATTGTTAGGCGCATCGCATGCATCCCGTGTCAACTGCCACAGTCGTCGGATCTGACCATCCCTCTCCTCCTCTGTCTCGGAGTATGGCTTAACCACCTCCCACGAGTGGTACGACTCATTCGGCACAATCCCCTCCTCTCCCGGCCGGACGACCCATATGTGCACCGCTAACTCCGGCAAAACACCTCGAGCCTTCCTGCTTGCCCTCAGAAGTCCTTCAATATCAGCAAAAGCCAACGGGGTAAACTCAACCCGCATTGTATCCGTGAAGTAGCGGAATCCGGCCCAGTTGCCCCCTACCGAGGTCTCATTCATCGAGTAGCCCATATGGCCGATGCGAGGAAGGAGGGAGGTTGAGAACGCGATGGAAGAGGCGTTGCCATCTTCATCAATTTCAGGGCCAATGAGGCCTGCAGCGTAGCTGTCGCGCCAGGCACTCCATTCGTCTCGCAAGCTCCAGCCTCTCATGTTGGTAGCCTGGAACAAGGCGTACAAATTCTCCAACGGCCACTTGATCCCAGTGTCTCCTGGGATCCCTTTCTGCTCGAAGTACCTGGCAGCTTGATCCAGGGAATCGGGATCTTGGGTACAATTTCGATACCATTGAAAGCCCCGGTCCACCCCGACAACCTGCGGTTCAAGCATTTGACACCCATCAATCCAGACGTCTTCGGTATTCTCGGATAAAATGGTGTACTCTCGAATGTTGTCAAAGCCATGGATCTTGAGTTCCCCCAGTGGTTCCGTAGTGTAGTCAATGGGTCTGATCATGGCAATATGTTGAAAGACAGAAGCGATCTTCTGTAATGGTACCCTGCCGTCACCCAGGTGAGGTGGGAGCCTACCTTCTTTAATAAGAACAACGTCATGAATGGGGTTTACCTGAATCGACCGGCGCAACTGGCTCGTCTCAGTCTCGTAGTTGATTAGCCAATGGTGAGTGTATCGGATAGTGTTGCGAGAGTCGGCATTTACCTGGGATATATCCAAGGCATCGCCTCGGTGGACATCTCCAGGGGTGTTGTCCGCGAAGAATGTGTGAACTGTAGGTGGTGTCGCCGCTTTCCAAATTTGTTCGCGCATCTCAGCAGGCAGGTCTTGAAATCCGATGCGACGGGTGGCCCCCTCGGGGGATAGACCCTGATCGCGCTGTCCACTCATGCTGGCGTGTTGATGTGATAGCCCGCCTCAAGAAATTGGGCCAGTTTCAAGTTGGCCACTTTAGGTTGGGAGTTATTTGTAGTGCAAGTCGGATGATTAGAAAGTGAAGAAGAGCGCGGCCAGGATGGAGGTTTTCTAGAATTTAAAATCGACATCCATTCAACCATTCAGGGAACAGCCAGGGCATGTTCACATCAACAGCTAGGCAAGAGACTGGAGCAGAAGATGGCAGGTAACTAACACTTTCTTCAGACCTACAAGACACAACATGGTCACAAAGACAACAGGTTGTTCTACAAAAAACAGCGGGCCTAGTTCCTATGTTACATAATAAGAATTGCTTATTCGCAAGTTATCAGCGCCCCTTGTTGGAGTGCGCATTTCACTTTTGGCCTGATCAGTTAGTGTGACAGAATGCGGCATCCGAGCAACAAAGAACACTTATCCAGAGTAGCGTTTCATTGCCGTTTTTCCTGACGTGACAAAAAGACAGAACAGTGAGGAGAACATCGCCAATTTATGTAAGTGAGTGTTTAATTCGCTATTCGCGTTGGGGAGAATCTAGAGCCTCATCCATCTCTGCGGCCAGGATATTGCGATGGTGTGGCCAGAGGGACGGAGACAAGGTGGTTTTGGCACAATTAGCTGGGGTACTACAAAGGGAATAGGACTCTCTAGCGCTATACGAATAGCGCGCAACACTGCAATTTTAGCCTTGATCATTTCGGCAGAGGAGGTCAAGGTTAGGTTCCCTTTTGCCGCTGCCATTCCCACCGCCTCAGTGTGCGGCGATATATGCCTTCTTTCCCTTCGGCATATGTATTTGCTATTGATGTGATGATGACAAACTAATCGCCATATATACTTGTCTTCGATCAATCGCCGCCCAATATGCCAAAGGCATTTAAGCAAGCTCTCAATAGCTTGGCCGCCCTAGCCGAAACCCGTAGTCAACAGAGCCCCCCTCTGACAGTCGGTTGAGGCGATCGCGATGACGTATCGATAAGCAAGAAGGTGGGGGGATTTAGCACAGGAAGATGGATATTCTGGCTACGAAACTGGAGAAAGTTGCTCAAGAGGCCGGTGGAGCTGGCAATTAGGAACTTGTGAAAGCAACTGACATTATGAGTGCGATGCTGCTTGAAATCAAGCTAAACCACTCCGCTGTCAGGGAGGAGTTTGAAGCATCTCCAAGCGCGTTCAAGTATCAGAATCTGTAGGTGGAAAAGTTCCTGTCGGGGTTTTAAGTGAAGAAGTCAATTGAGTTTACCGTAATGGGCAAAGATACGATTCTTAGTTGTCAGATATGGCGAAGAAAGGCAACGAGCGTGAGGGGAACAAAGTGTATATTGCCGATCAAATTTTGCTAGCTTTGTGTTTTGAAGATCTCAAATATGACTAGCGACGAGTTTCCAGTCTAAATCGTGCAATCGTTTAGTAAACGTACTTGAAGTATTTGTTTTCCAAATCCGTTTCATCCAGCAAACCTCGCTCCCAAGCTCGGTCCTCGATTGCCCGTGCATGAAACTCTGCCCTTGATCTGTTTCTGAGCCACAGCAAGACCCAAATGCCAGTGAGACACATCACCTGGACAGCTAGGCAGAAGAACATCATTCCCACACCAAGCGGATAGAGCGGTGCCTGGCCAGTTTTGAAGAAGAAGGGCCCGACAAAGTTCCCTATACAGTAGCCGATAAGAAGCATGGCGTTGGTAGTGATTTTCTTAGTGTGACCAGCAGTGTTGGCGATAGCAACAGACATGCTGAGCGTTCCAGCTGCTGTATAGCAAAAGGTTACCCATAGGCATGCTAATCGACCATGTGAGTTATCCTGGGATAGGAGCCGCAGTCCCAACAGGCCGACGAGGAATGGAATCATCGCAATTAGCATGATAAGTATTCTGCAGTTGGCATATCGGGTCGCAAAATGACTAGGTTAATTAGCGCAGGCTTTAAGAAAGGGATAAATATGTGAAATACCAGGCTAAGAGGCATGCAACTAGCTGCACGGCCCCAGAAGGCATTTGAAGAAGTGTCGTTCTAAGTGTGCTGAAGCCTGCTCCTTTGATAATGAGGCCTTGGAACTTTGGGATGTTAGCAGTGTGATATTAATGCTGACGGTAAACTTACGGCCGACAATCCTCCGTTTGGCGAGTTGCTAGTCACAGCAAACAAGAAAATCAACCAAGTCTTGAGATCCAGCATGGCCTCCCGGAATTGCTTAACTTTGAACTGCTTATTTTCAATTCCGGTTCCATTGTCCTTGACGCGTCCGACAACGAGGCTTCGTTCCTTTTGGGTAAGAAACTTCGCCCGCATGGGCGGTCCAGGGAGGACAACCCAGCAGAAAGTTCCCCATGCGACAGTAATTGAGCCCCAGATGATGAAAAGAAGCCTCCACGACGAGAGTGATGCTTTAGCGTGACCAATACCGAAGCTGGCGATGCCGGCAAGAATGTAGCCGACACCCGACGAACCAATCCATATGCCGAATCTAAACGGCTGCTCTGAACGGGTGTAGTACATGCTGAATAGTAACATCGTTCCGGGCTGGATTGCGGCTTCAAACACACCAAGCAGTGTTCGCACCGCAGAAATGCTGGCAAAGGATTGAACGGCGCCGTGACACATTAAAACAACCCCCCAAAGAATAACCTGGGATAATTAGTGACGCCAGGTTCAAAGATTAATAACAGACTCTGGGCATTAACTTACAGTAGCTGACATAACGTGGTTGATTTGCAAACGCTGCAGAAGCAAATTGCTAGGAAATTCCGATACCATGTAGCCGAGGTAGAAGATGGCGCTGACCCATGAATAATCTGTTCCTTGCAGATTGATCTCTTCGCGCACCCCGAACACTGCAGCATAGCTAAGTGTGTTTTTGTCGATTGCTTGAAGAGCATATGTGATGCACAGAATGGGCATCAACCGCAGATCAATCTTCCATCTTAATGCTCTTGCCTCCTCCTCGGTGAGCTCATTGTCGAGGGCCTCGCGATGCAGATTGAGGGCTTCATAGGTTGAAACATCATTGATGATAACACCCTTCAGGGAGCTCGCTTCAAGCGGAGGAGGCTTTTCTGTTGACTTTTCTTGGTCCATAGTGGAGAGAAAAAGGACGCTTGGGGAGCCTCCAAAAGTGTAGATCAGATTGATAAGATATAGATTTGAGTCCGGCCACACCCGTGGCTTTTAACCATCAAGGATCGCTGGGACTAACTTCTCCTCTAAAACCGGGTCTTCCATATCATTCGCCAGCCTATCTTCCTTCGTGGGGGTGGTAAAAAAATCGCACTACAACTGCAGATCAGGTAACGAGTTTGGAAAATCCTACATAGCCGGCGGGTAACAAGGCAGGGATCGTCACCACGGATACAGGCCTCGTTTGGTTTGCGGGATGTGGCTACTGACGCCTGATAAGTTGAGTGGATACTAAGTAACCCACACGTTCAGCTAATCAAGCTCATGTTTGCCGCGGAATGCGAACCCTTCCGAAAACACCTCGTGATATATGCATATGGTAGGATTTAAGTCTAAAAAGAGTATAATGCTACCCACACTCTCGCAGGGTGCTACTCCGTACCATGTCATAAGACGGCTGTCTCCGATAAACGGCCGAAAGTTCGTTCAACCTGTCTACCAATATATCAATCATTTCATATTGATCAGCAAGTCAAAAGGGTCTTGGCGTACGTCTCTTATCAATGCATACTACGACCTTCCACAACAAGCGAGGCATGGTTCATTGGGGAGGAAAATACACAGCAGTGGAGGTTTATTCCAGAGAAATGCTGCCATCCCGGGGTCACCTTATCGGTACGTCGTAGCTAAAGGACAGTAGTTGAGAGGGACGTCGGGCACAAAAGAGTTATAGAAAAGGGAAATAAAAGTGCGTGGGGTGTGTCGTGTCATAGTCTAGATTATTGTGGCCCGGGCTAGCATGTGCAGGGAGGTCTAGCGGTATAAAATGGCAGAATTGGGGTCTCGGGTATGCGACCCTTACGACTTGCCTCATGCAGGTGAGCCGAGTGCGATTCACTCTGACGAAGTCGGCCAGGATCTCGCTTTGGTTGCATTGTGGTTGATGTTTTGTCGGCGAGAATGGTTTGAAGAGGCTAGAATGAGGGACAAAGAGATTGTTGGAAGTTCCGGCAAAAGCCAACCATTTCAGGAATGCTATTTGGCACATGTAAAGCCCTAATTGAATGCCCTCGGCAATCTGGACCACACATCTGTGGGTACTTGTGCGGGTGAGACATCCCAATGCACAGGTGCTGGCGCCGTTGCTTTGGATGTTCCAGATCCCAAGCACCAGCTCCGTTCCTATCCCCACGTACCCCCGATAGAGGAAAAGTACCAAAAAGCCGTGGTTTCGGGCAGAGTTGAGTATAGCTCTGTCTCGGCAGTCCCGTCTTAGGAAAGAATGAAAACAAGAGATTTCGCAACCATTGGAATTCAGCACCGTCGGTAGCAGTTTTCCACCGAAAGCATCTCCATTCTAGCTGCAGCCATGCATAATCCGACTTTGACCTAGTTCGCACCAGTGAGGCTATCCCATCTCGGACGACCGATTCTGGGTGTCCATGCTAAGGCAACAATCCAAGACAATGCGGCCTTCATGAGTTATGCTGTCTCAACTGAAAACATCACATATGTATTGAAGAAATCTATTGAGGTATTAGGAAAGGTAACCAGTTGGACTAGAAACCTTAGTCTGTTTGAGTAACTGTTGACCTTTGAATGGACTGGGTATATGGTCTGTATTGTTGATACTATTGTTGGTGTTTTTTTTACTGTTGAGCTTCTAGTCCCCCCTCTGGGTATGTGTGTACTAGGGCACCCTGACCTCTTGATGTATTGAAGAAATAGCAATGTGCCCCCTCCTGCGGATGGATTCCTTTTTCTCTACCCGCAAAGTTTGATTGTCGCAGCTAACCACGCTACACCGTCATTGCGCCGTCCGTCGTTACCAGAGCCCCCAACGCCGTATCCCTTGACCAAGACGCACTCGAAATCGCGCTGCACCTTGTGAGGGACGTTGGCTCGGCGATCGACACCGCCATTTACGCCAAACCGAAGCATGACGAACTTCCAACACTAAGCAAAGCCATCGTGGTGAGAATTTTTAAGAATCTACGGACTGCAGCATCTGAATTAGGCGAGGTATGGTATTGAGCCCTTTGGCGACGGGCGAGCGAGTAGGAGAAGCCCACACGATTGTTAAGCAGACTGATGACCACTTGGCAAGGGGCCTTGCGGTCTACGCATAGAGAGACCTGGTTTGGGATTGGGATAAATAAAAGTATTATTGCCAGAATGGTGATTGACAGTGTCCTAATTTGGTCGTATCAGGATGTAGATGACCTAATGGATTTATCGTTGTATTTACAAAACATCCGGAAGCATTCGACCTTCTTTGCCTGTCTCCCCGTTTGTGGCACTAAACATGCTTAGTAAGAACAATATATTAGTGAGAGAATTGGCCTGATTACCGGGTTTCAATTTGCAAGGTGCCAAGATGCCATGGGCACACTTTGCGAAGTCAATGATGAGCCTTGCATGGACATAGCTGGGACCACTTATGGGGGATACAAGATGGGAGCATGGCAGATATATGGCGTAATAAAAAAACGTCAAACCATGGTAGACATAATTAGGGATGAAGAAGAGGGAAAATATGACCATGGTAAGCAACAAAATCGCAAGGTTGAGTTGGGGGCGGGCTGACGTTGAACCTACGGTGTCGCCCAGAAGAGGGCTATTGGCCTGAGGAAGTTCATCTCGTGAAATAGCAATATTTCTGTCGCGTTATAACAGGCCTAATTTTATTCCAGTTGGCATATAGGCAAGCATGACTATCGACAACGCAGTCTTAGTACACATCGCAGTCCCATCACATACTAGCAAAGGTCCCGTCATAATCCCTAACTGTGTGGCATGCGGCAACCCGTGGTTGGCAGATTATCTTGAATGGACAGCAGATGCTAAAAATATTTAGTCCTAGTCCCGTTCGAGACATTACCTACGACTCAAGGTCCCCAGATTTATCGCCCTACATGATGATTGCGCAGCAATTTCGGGGGCGCAGCGCTTGGTGCTAGCCTGAGCCACGCTGACCGCCACGCCAAAATATCTTCCACACAGTAAGCTCCCAAGCCCAGCTAATGCTGACAGGCCCAATCACGGAGCGCCGGTAAATAACTACGTTGGGGCAAGAGGTGCTGACTTGAGCCGGCGGCGGGCTCGGAGTTGCACTAGTCAGACGCCAGGCTTAGGATGGCAATGAGGAAAGAATGGCAGGACTGGAGCCGTAAGCTAGGGATTCCCGGATGGTTGCACTCCGGGGGCTGAGGTGATGTGCAATGGGCCCTCTATAGAACCTCACTCTTGGGCGACTAAATTGAATTATCTATATAACGTGAAGGCATATCGACTCAAATGGAAAGTTTCATCATCACCATCATCACAACAACCACAACACTCTCCTCTAAGCGATATCATCCCAGCTTCGCACTACTCTCTCACTTCTGGGCCTCAGCATCCAACCAAAACTACCATTCAAAATGTTCTCCTTCAAGGCTGTCTCTGCCGCTCTCCTCTTGGCTGCTAGCGTCTCCGCTGCACCCACTCCTACCACCTACGACTACCCAGACGGCACCGTTGAGCTCACCGGCGTTACCCACTCGGTCGTCGCCGGTCTGGGTGGTCTCCGCTTCGATCCCGACAATGTTGTGGCCCAGGTGGGCGATATTGTCGAGTGGCACTTCCTCAAAGTGAACCACTCCATCGCCGAGTCCAGCTTCGCCGAGCCCTGCAAGCCTGTTGCTGATGGCACCGGCTTCTTCTCCGGTTTCAACTTCTTCACCAAGGAAGGCCAGGCTCCCGATGTCTTCCAGATTGTGGTTGTCGACGACGCTCCCATCTGGTACTACTGCCCTCAGACGAACGGCAACCACTGCCAGAGCGGCATGGCTGGTGTTATCAACCAGAACTTCAACAACCAAGACTTCAGCCTGCGCCGCTACAAGGAGGTCGCTGCTACAACTGGTACCTCGATCGTCCCTCCTTATGAGCAGGGCGGCGATGTCATCCCCAACCCTAACCCTAACGGTGGCTTCTAAGCGCCTACTTGGATGTTTGGAGTATCTCGGAATGATAGAGGCGAATGTTTTACTTTCCTTCGTTTATGGCATAGCAATGCGGATAGATTATTGAGAAAATTGGGGGTTGGGACCTGAGATTGCATTTAGGGCGTACTTGGCTGGCTTTATCATTCGCTTTATATTAAATTTTACTGCTATAGAATACTGCATTTAACCCTTTACTAGACTCAATCAAGCAATATTCTCCTCATTCCCTCCTTTTCATGTGGTTCTGCTCTCTTGAGGCGGTGATCTGGTAAAAAACGAACTCCTAGCGGGGAGCGGAGTATGTTGAGGCTAGAGCCCTACGCACATTCTGGGCTGCGGCGTATATGCCTGCGCATGGCGCATTGAATAATGGCGAGCTCATGGCTTTATGCTCGTCCACACAGATATTCTGGATGCTTATTCGGGCTGCAGGTTGCGGAGCGCGAGGCGCGAAGCACGAAGAGCGAAGTGCGGACATCGGAGGGCGGAGTGCGGACTTCCTAAAAACTCTAACGGCGCATGTTTCAACGGCCCACGCAAACCAAGATTCTTATCCCTTCCAGTTCCTGGAATCTGTAATTTATAAGCGCACGGATTAAATATTCCCACCGGCCTCCGTCGGGAGAATTACCACACTGGCCGATCAGAAAGGACCAAGAGGTCTGCAGCTATAGCACAAACCACTATGAGGCATCCCAGCGTGGCACGTTTTTGGCGTGGACGAACCTTCAATTTCGATACTAGACTGAATAGAACCCCAGTGGTCGGAGGTGTTTATAATCGTGAATTATCTGGCACTTGTTACCCAATGTAATGAACGTCGGAAGGCCATATATACTCTCTGAGACCCGAGAGTTTGAATGCTTCACCGCTCTAAGCCTATGAACCATCAATCACCTTCTCACAACCAGCAATCTACCTACCCCACCACCATGATCTCTTCACGCCTTCTCAACTTGGCTTTGGCCACCACCCTTTTCCCTGCGACCCTTGCCCTGCAGCTCCCGGAGTACAAGGCCTTGAAAACGTCACTCGATTCGAACATTCTGACCGTCACCTTCCATAACCGAGACTCTCCCGTCAACTTGTGGAACCAAGACACTCAGGACGGTGTCACGGACTTGGTCGAGAGACTCCAGCACGACAACGAAACCAAGGTGGTGATTTTCAACAGCGACGTCCCGCGATTCTTCACCGCCCATCTTGATCTCTCTATGCCTAGCGTAGCTGAACGTACGTGTCGAAGCGAACCGCCTTGAATGCATTGTCCACGTCTCGGAAATCACTAACAACTCCCTAGCTACTTTCGCAGCGACATTCGCGACGCTCATGTACAACATCACGACCCTGCACCAAGTCACCATCGGCGCTGTGGAGGGAAGAGCTCGGGGAGCAGGAAACGAATTCTTGGTGGCTCTGGACATGCGCTTTGCGACAAAGAACGACACCTTTTTCGGACAGCCAGAAGTCGGCACCGGCCTGTTCCCAGGTGGTGGCGGCAGCCAGTTTCTTCCCGGATTGATCGGCCGCGGACGTGCCATGGAGTACATCCTCAGCTCCAACGACATCACAGCGGCCGACGCGGAAAAGATCGGCTGGATCAACAAGGCGTTTGACACTTCGGCCGACATGTACACGTACATTGACCAGCTGACGTCCCGGCTCCGATTGTTCCCCTTGACGGCACTGTACGGAGCTAAGAAGTCCATCAACCGCGCTTCGACCCCGAGCTTCGAGGATATAGTCGCGGATGGGATCGCGTTCCGTGAGCAGCTGGCGGATCCCCTTGCACAAGCGGCAGCGCGGCGGTCAGCCGCTCTGCTCAGCAACCAGTCGCAATTCGATGTGGAACTCAATCTTCCGGCTGTGCTGCCCGCACTTTACCTGTAAAGTGCGGCATGTCATCAAGGGAGGTGTAAATAATCATGCTCGAGCAATTGGAAGAATGTCCTGTTTCAATTCAACATGAATATATATTAAGAGATAAATTGTTTCGTCATTGACTGTCACCTGACGAAAACTAAAGCCCATGTACTAGTGAACACGTATCTGTCTGCTGTAAAATAACTTGTTGGAAGAAACGCGTCAGTCTATGCTACTCGAATTACAACGCAGTCCAATGAACCCCTCAGACAAGTCCACCGCGTCTTACACCCGTGGAAGGAGGATGTGAAGAAGCCCAGACTACTCAATCATCATCGCAACGGCATGGATACTTGGCCCACTTGTCAACCACACCGTCCCACTCGGACATGACTGCCCATTGCATATCGCCAGCAACTCGGTCAAGAGGCAACTGGCGTGTCTCGTTGTTTTTCAGAATGTAGGAGAGATCCTGGCCTAGGCTGCACATCTTCCTGGTCCAGTTGTCGTGAAACAAGGCGCCAATGGCGGTCGCTTCCTCTAAACCGAGTTCCTGGCGATGGTCCAACTCACCGTGGGCGCTCAACGGCATCAGCGCGGCCAAGCCAATGTGGCCGCCGCAAAGCAAGAACGACTTTTGCCCCATCAACGTGTGGTGCTTCACCATGTCGTTGTCGCACCCAGAGCTCTCCATCATGCTGGAGAAGTCTTCAGCTGCGCGCACTGGGTTCGCGGAACGGTCCAGTTCCATCGCTTGGAACAGGGAGATCTCGTAAAACCTTGTGATGAGACTGGACACCAGCTCTTGATCCTCGAGACGCCGGATACTCTGAGCCAGCTCGACCTTGCAAACCATTGAGGCCATTCCAGCGTCCGTTCCAGCATCCGTCCCAGCGTCATTCTCATCAATCGTTCCGTCATCCGTTCCTGCGATCGTTTCGTCATCCTTTCCAGCGTCCATTCCGGCATCCGCTCCAGCACCCTCCACATCTCCAATGGGCAGAACTAGCGCCGCCCCGGACGGCCGTTGCTCGGTGCGGGCGATCTTGGCGAGTTTGATCAGCTGGGTTAGACCCCTGCGACTTCGCATCGTGGCGAAGAATATGAGGCCCTGTCGGCTGAGGGGGGCGAGTTTCCACTCATCCGGTAGTGTCATGCGAGCATCCATTCCCTAGATGATTGCCCGGGCCCGCTCCTCTTGTTGCGCCAAAGCTGCTTTCTGGTGTGCATCTGCGTTCTGCGCGTGCTCCGTGGCGGCTCGAGGAGGTGTCGGCTGTTCGCCACTTCCTGTGCCGTGTTGTGTTAGCGATCTGCTGGCCGGATGCCGGGAGATGAGGTTGACTTGCCTGCTTCATCGGAATGGGGAGGCATGATGGCAGTTCCACTGTTGGAAAGGCGAGGACACGCAAAGATGTGATGCCACGATGGAAGGCGGATGAAGGCAGCCAGGTGAAAACTCGGATGTTGTGGAGGTTGTAAGAGTCAAGTCAGAGTTAAGTGGGAAGCCATGCATCACTTTGACTGCGGCCATTGGCCGTAGTGAATCACAAATTTAAATGCACGTGTTTGTTCGCACCTGCTAGATCTCATTGTGTAGGTAGGTATGTTCGCGTGGCTTGTTTTGTGGCTAGTTTGCGTGGCTTGATTCCATCGTGGAAGGTGTTTCCATCGTCATCACGTCCTCCACACGGGACTTCGGCCTGGCCTGCAACGTACTAACGCACACTTTGCCTACTACCACTTCTCAAACACAACGCCCTGTTCAGCAAATAACTCGGATATTCTTGCTAAACGCCTCTCGTTCGTTTCACATCTAGCGTGGAATTGGTAACGAATTGATTGCAACTCTGGATAGCAACTCCTAACCTGAGGTGCCAGGACCATTAAGTCTTCTTCATACAACTCAGAGTTCAATCGTATCAGTATAAGTGTCCTGAGTGCTCGGGGAAGTAGTGTAACGAGAAACTGCGCCGCTTTTGCATTGTAGCTTTCATCTCCACTTGAAAACTTTCTCCACAGGCTCCGGCCATCAAGCACCAAGTGCTCCAGCGCTTCAAGCATAGTCAGGGACGTGATTAGACCAGGAGGAAATCCAGTCGTCGAGAGGTGGAAAATCTGCCTGTCCCGTAAATGGAGCTTCAGATCCGTAAGTTGTTTCTTGAACGGTTCAAGGGCGTCCACTGCTTGTTGCGGAGTGCACAGGTCGGCGTCAGGACCACCATTGCAGAAATTGAAGTCGAAGAAGAAATCCTTCAAGCTGGGAAAGCCCTGCAGCAAGTCCTTCAGTTCCTGACCGGTAAATCTGACAGAGATAAGGACGAGTTCTGTGACGTTTTCAAACCGCACGCCAGCCACGCCTCCCCGGGCATTCTCTATCCAAAGTGAGGTGAGGTTCGGGGCCCAATTAGCCAGCGGACGGATTTCTCGTGCAGTCGCTAGGTGGTTTAGGCGTACATTTGTGAGAAGGGGTAACAATGGGCCATCTCGTTTCGAGTTTGACGCTGACAAGAGAACCTGAAGGACCCTTTCTTCGTCTGATACGTGGTATTGAAGGCTTTCGAGGTTGGGTGTGTGGGCCGCGATCATCTCCGTCAGGAATTGAAGAATTTGCCCGTCTTCTCCTTCGTACCTAATGCGGTTCCAGGACTCAGTTCTCATAGACGGTCGATCAGGTCGTTCAAGTACTGGTTCAGGAACCGGAGTGCCGAGAAGATTCGCTGCCTTGACGAAAATTTCGACGTCCTCTTGGGAAAACATTGGGTTTCCGTGGTATGTAAAATCAATGTCCTGAACCATTGATGCGATTGTTGGATTGGTGATCATCGTGCGCAGAAGGTTTGGGAGACTGCTTCGATACAACTCCTCGGACTCTTCGTCGGAAGCAAACAACGGAGTAAGCTCTCTAAATATATCAGGGAGGACAAATGCCCGGAGGCGCTTCGAAACTCGAGACAAAGATAACAGACTCGGCTTCAGTTCTTCTTTAACAAGAGGCGCACATATTTGGCCAAGAACCTCCGGCGGCATGTTGTCCAAACGGGCTTGATCCATGTTGATCTAAATGTTTGTTTGGAGGCTTATCGGCTGAGATAATGAATAGCCGTCTACCAGAAAGCTTTATTCAGTAGACAGCAAACTTAGGATCAATAGTGTCTAAGGTGATGTTTTACCCTATCCTGGATCAAAATATCAGATTTCATTCACCAAGAAGTTGAGCTAGATAATGCTGACGTGGCCTCATTTCCATGCTTTAATACGGGCTTGGCGCGAACGTGTGGGCTGATAATAGCGCCTACAAACAAGGTAACCCCGCCATTGCTTATGATCTCAATCGTTGCCTGGGTCTATCTATTGGCCCCAAAATGCGGCAAGAGCTGAGAAATGCTGTCAGTGCAAATTCAGTGACGACCACAACGGACTACCTCTTAACTTAACACAGAGTTTACCCTCCACCCAAAGCATTACGCAATTTTTTAATATCAAAAATATGACAATCTTACCAGTAAATGTTCTCCCTACATTTTTCTTAAGTCTCTAGTTTCATGGATTGAACTTCCTTCTTAACCATAGATTAAGTCCAAGACGCCAGAATGCAATGGGAATTGGGATTGCCGTGCTTATCTTCTTTAATACAAATGACTTTATCTACTTGGGTCATAAATATGTTTGAAGGGCCATCAGTTTCTAAAATAGTTACTAATAATCGCATATGGCCTAAAATTTCAAGGCATTTTCCAATTCCCGATTTTATTTAATCTATAGAGACGCTGGAAAACACACTAGAAACGTAGTTGCATGGGGTGTTCCAGTTGATGGTATGCTGACACGTCGGTGGTAAGTGCCCGCGCGCCTCCCAACATTCCAGCATGGTTTCCGGAATAATTATTGCAAACAACGCTCGGGGAATAATCTATTATGATTCAGTCGTAATTCACTGCTACGCTGAGGGCGGCATGACCACCACAACGAAGGTCTGTCTCCTAACTGAGACGCAAGCGTAGCGCGGGCACAGGTATTATGTCAATCATCTAGGCTACGAGACCTACACACAAGGGCGAGCTGAATTCTTGGAATTCATACTACCGAAACACGCCACTCTTATTTCTCTTTCCCGTCACTAAGCTTCCATTATGAGCACAGTTGTTTAGCGGAGCAGCCTTGATATTGCCGGATGAAGGATAAATGTGTGATTCCTGGGCAGCGCGGTGATGCATCTCGGGTCGACATGCGCCTACCCTACAGCTACAGGCCAACCAAAAAAGAAATCCTCAAATATGTGCGGCAGAGTTTGTTTCCAGTTTGAAAACTGTGGAAATCATCTGGTAATGGCTACGTTAGTGACGCAGCTAATCTATGATACCAAAGAGTCGCTGATGAACATGCAATGCCGGGTTGACAGATTCAAGGTTGTTTTCCGCATGGCTTCCTCTCCTAATGAATACCAAAAGTCCCACACGACTCTCGTTGCTAAACGATTGCCGACCTTGGAGTAAAGTGTCGGAAAGTATGACACAAGCTAACCTGACGTAGTATAGGCAATGGCTGCTTCCTTTCGAGAACATGCAGCATCGTTCTGTTGTCAAGCCTCTGGCAAGTCTAGCTTCTATATCGTGATGCCCTCGTGGAAAATAAACCCTTGTCTTCCCAGAGCCGCTAGGTACTGGTCTCCAGCGCCTCGCAAGTCTCAGTCTCGCTCTAGTTCTTCATCAGCGACCCGTCCCGACGAGGAGACAAACCAAAAGTCCATTGCCCCACCCCTTCCTTTAAATCCTCACCTTTGTGATGGCTCTAGAGCAGCTTAGTCGATGACTAGCGCCATTTCGCCGGTCTCACTCTCCCTGATCTATGCACGTCGACCCGTCCCGTCCCTATCACGAGTCACAACTTTGATCGTTGCCACTGGTGGCGGGTCTTGTGCTTTATCTTTAGGGTTGGGAAGCTGACGGCTCAGCTGGAAAGAACCATGTTTCTCTCCCATTGACCGTGGGGCGTCAAAGCTGGTATCTCGCTCAATATCACTCCATGTCCTAGAACTCCCAAGGCTCGTCGGGCGTGTGACGCGGGATAAAGAATTAAATACAGGCAGCTTGGATTTCTGAACATGCCAAGTGATCAACCATACTACGGCCCGTTTGTCTTCGTCGTGCATTGTTTCGCCGGGATTGCATTGTAGCCGCCTGAGTCGTTGTCTGAGGCCATCCGCCCAATTAACTCCATGCCCTCTGACATAATCGCATTCTACATGACGCCAATCAAGCACAAAAGACGGCCTGGCTTTCAAAAGTTCGGGCGCCCGGAGCGCTGCAAGATTCCATTTCAGGCCACTCCGGGTGGGTTGTTGGCGTTGTGTATGTCAAATCACATATTGGGGGCCGTCTCCACCTGATCATCCTCGTTATGATTACCCGAAGACCAGGTCATCAGACTTCGACTATCAAACTTGTGGGCGCTGCCATTTGAAGGTGGCTTACGCCGTAGATCCTACGTCATCTCACTTTCGTGGAGCCGGTTTCAACTGCACAAGGTGAGATACTCGGACAGTTTCTGAATCCGGAACAGCTTCTTGGCCTACCTACTCGCCAGCGGTGCTGATCGGGTATGAAATCACTTGCCGTAGGTTTAGCCTGGTTCTGAACTGTGACAGCGGGAGCAGAGCTCGAAGCCCTTCAATCGACGCATCGAGATGGCTTGCCGAGAACTGCCCGACGTTAGCCCTTGCAGGTATCGAGGCTGGAATGCTCACACATCCGGCTTACCACTCTCTGAGACATCCCCACATATCTACCCATTGCAGCTACAATGCATTCCAACTCAGTTTAGAATGATTGCTCTGTTGAGCTGCCTACAAGGCAACGTTAGACCAGTCAAATACAGAACATACACTCCCCGTAGGGTCTGTTAATTGAAATCTGTTGAACATGCCACCCATCTAAGCACGGGAACTCGGGCTCATGGCGGTGGTTTATGACCCGTCCATTTCTTCGTGAGACAAGTATCCACAGTTTGCCGTACGTGGCACCTCAACATATCCTTTGATGTGAGACAAGGTTTCATGCGCGCCTCCGTCAGCAAAAACGGGCAAGATCGGGACTGTCAAGCCCCCGAGAGGCCGACGTGAGGTACCCGAGATTGCGAGCAAAGGGATATTGTGGCTCCGTGCCTTTATCTTTCCCTCTGCGTTGTCAATAGTCCATCTACTTCATTCTACCGCCGGGTCTTCTTTCACTATCCTCCGTGTATAAGCTAGGCCCTTCCTTGCTTGTTTGCCTCGCATCTTGGCGACAACCGCGACCATGGCTCCAGAGTCAAAACCCGAATTTATCCAACTCAATTCCTTGACGGCGACTTCCTCCCATAACGCGCAAGATGTGTTGAATCGACGTGACTGCGGAGAGAAAAGCGACGCCGCACTACAACTTACCCCCGAAGCACAACCTGCCGCTAAAGAACAACCTGGTTCCGAACGAAAACGTGACGCTGAAGAACCATCGAGCGAACGGACTGAGATAGAAAGACCCGAAAGCAAAGTCGTCAATGCCAAAGACCCTGACGATGATCCGTTCAAAGGACTATCTGACGATGAAGCCGCTGTCCTCAAGCGGCAGATTGCTGCACCGCAGATCAATGCTGGGATCAAGACACTCTACCGATACGCATCGACCAACGATATCCTCATTATCATCGGCTCTTCCTTCATGTCTATAGTCAGTGGTGCTGCAATGCCACTGATGATTGTGGTATTTGGCTCACTGCAGGGCAAATTTCAAGACTTCTTCGCCGGCAACTCAGACTACGGCGATTTCAACCGTGCGTTAAGTAGCACTGTGGTGTACTTTGTCTATCTCGCCATCGGTGGTTTTATAGCCACCTACACCTCGACGGTGGGCTTCATTTGTAGGTGGCGGAATAAATTGCATCCATGCTTATCATCTAACATCGAAAACAGATACTGGAGAACATATTAGCGCCAAGATTAGACAGAATTATCTCGAACATTGCCTGCGCCAGAATATTGGCTTCTTTGATGAGCTAGGCGCTGGCGAGGTTATTACAAGGATCACTGCGGACACCAACTTGATCCAGGCGGGAATTTCAGAGAAAGTTGGACTAACCCTAGCGGCCATTTCTACATTTGTGTCGGCATTTGTAATTGGCTACATCAAATACTGGAAACTGGCCTTGATTCTAATGTCCGTTGTGTTTGCTTTAGTTATCAACATGGCACTGGCGTCTGGATTTTTGATGAAATACAGCAAGCAGTCGGTTAGCACCGGTGCCATTGGAGGCAGCCTAGCCGATGAGGTTATCAGCTCCATTCGAAATGCCGTTGCATTTGGAGCCCAGGACCGACTCGCGAAACAATACGAAGTACACCTAACCAGGACAGAATATTTTGGATTCCGCTTCAAGGCTACTATGGGGATGACACTTGCAGGCCTGAGCTTGATCATGTACTTGGGCTATGCACTTGCATTTTGGCAAGGTGGCCAGTACGTTGTCTATGAGGGTCTGCCTTTTGAAAAGGTCCTCGTCACCGTCATGGCTATTGTTCTTGCTGCTTTTAGCATTGGCAATGTGGCACCAAATGCGCAGGCATTTTCTACAGGATTGGCAGCAGCCGGCAAAATCTACAGCACCATCGACCGTGAATCTCCTTTGGACCCCTTTAGCGAGGATGGCAAAAAGCTAGAGGAGATTCAGGGATCAATCCGATTGGAAAACGTCAAGCACATCTACCCGTCCCGGCCGGAGGTTGTTGTGATGGACGATGTGAGCCTCGAGGTTCCAGCTGGAAAGACAACAGCATTGGTGGGCGCATCGGGTTCCGGCAAGAGCACCATCGTTGGACTCATCGAGAGGTTTTACGAGCCAATTGGAGGTACTGTATACCTCGATGGGCACGACATTACTACCCTGAATCTGCGGTGGTTGCGTCAACAGATTTCGTTGGTTGGCCAGGAGCCCACCTTGTTTGGTACCACGATTTTCCAGAATATCAAGCACGGTTTGATTGGCACGACACACGAGAACGAAAGCGAGGATATTCAACGGGAACTTGTTATCGAAGCTGCGAAAAAGGCCAATGCTCATGATTTCATCACTGGTCTTCCGGACGGATATGAAACTAATGTTGGTTCGCGCGGCTTTTTGATGTCTGGCGGACAGAAGCAGCGTATTGCAATCGCGAGAGCTATCGTCTCAGACCCAAAGAGTAAGTTAAGACAACTTCCCAATAAATTGTAATCATGTTAACAGATCTTCAAGTCCTTCTCCTCGACGAAGCAACCTCGGCCCTCGATACAAAGTCAGAAGGCGTCGTCCAAGTAGCATTGGACGCAGCTTCCGAAAGTCGCACTACTATTGTTATTGCACATCGGCTATCTACTATTAGGAACGCCCATAATATTGTTGTGATGTCGCATGGAAAAATTGTTGAGCAAGGCACTCATGACGAGCTTCTTCAAATGAAGGGCGCGTATTCCGCTCTCGTCCACGCCCAGAACATCGCTCAGAATATTGACATGGATGATGAGGATGACGAGGAAGAGTCCACTCACCCCACATCAAAGACGTCTTTTTCCAAGGAGATTGAGGTTGCCGATGAAACGACAACCAACCACCTGCACCGCTTGTCCACCACCTATTCTTTGACTAATGTCGACGAAGAACTCGGCGGCGCACAGAACAGAGACCCTACTTTCTGGACTTTAACAAAACTCATTGCTTCTTTCAACAAGAAGGAAAAGGCCTTGATGGCAATCGGTCTTTTCTTCTCTGTTATTTGCGGCGGCGGAACTCCTGTTCAAGCCGTTTTGCTCTCAAAGGCCATCAGTACCTTGTCGACTCCGATTTTCCCTGCAAACCAATCCCAGGTTAAACATGATTCGGATTTCTGGGCTGCAATGTATGTCATGCTAGCTTTCGTACTGGCTATTGGATACTCAACGCACGGTATTGTATTCGCGAAGTGTTCTGAGCGACTGATCCATCGTGCGCGATCTTCCACGTTCAGAAGCATTCTTCGGCAAGATATCTCCTTCTTCGACTTGGATAAGAACACGTCTGGCGCACTGACGTCTTTCCTTTCAACGAAGACGGCGGAGCTGGCAGGGCTTAGTGGTGTGACCTTGGGAACACTTCTCATGATTTCAACGACTCTGATCGCTGGTCTAATCCTCGGTATCGCTGTCGGCTGGAAGCTAGCGCTCGTCTGTACCTCGACTGTTCCAGTCCTGCTTGCTTGCGGTTACTTTCGCTTTTGGATGCTGTCCCACTACGAACGACGATCAAAGGACTCATACGTGGGCTCTGCAAGCTATGCATCCGAGGCTGTGTCGTCAATCCGCACCATTGCATCTCTTACTCGTGAGGCAGATATTCTGCGACAGTACCGGGAGTCATTAGAGGTCCAGCAACGCGCAAGCTTGATCTCTGTCCTCAAATCCACCATTCTTTTCGCATTGTCAGAGTCTTTGACATTCCTCATATTTGCTCTTTGTTTCTGGTATGGCGGAACTCTAATCGCCAAGGGACAGTACTCAATGTTCCAGTTCTTTGTTTGTTTTGCATCGGTCATCTTTAGCGCCCAATCCGCCGGTGCCATCTTTTCCTATTCCGGCGACATGAGCAAGGCTTACTCGGCTGCGCAAGAAATTAAGGACCTCCTGGACAGAGAGCCGAAAATAGATACCTGGTCTCAGGAGGGCGAAGCAATTGCCAGCGCTCAAGGCCGAATTGAGTTTCGAAATGTGCACTTCCGTTACCCGACACGGCCCAATCAGCCTGTCCTCCGTGGCATTGATCTTGATATCCGCCCGGGTCAATACGTCGCCTTGGTTGGATCCTCGGGCTGTGGAAAGAGTACAAGCATTTCGCTGCTTGAGAGATTCTATGACCCAACCAAAGGAGGCATCTTCATCGACGGCAAGGAGATTGCCACACTCAACGTCAATGACTACCGTGCCTTGATCGCCCTCGTTAGCCAGGAACCTACCCTCTACCAGGGCACTATCAGAGAGAACATTGTCCTCGGAACGACCGACGAGGAGGTATCTGACAGTTCCATTGAGCAAGCTTGCCGGGAGGCCAATATTCATGATTTCATCGTGTCCTTGCCCGACGGCCTCGACACAACTGTCGGTAGCAAGGGAGCTCTGCTATCAGGTGGACAGAAGCAGCGCATTGCGATCGCTCGAGCCCTAATTCGGGATCCTAAAATTCTACTGCTGGATGAGGCTACTTCTGCTCTGGATTCTGAGTCTGAACATGTCGTGCAGGCAGCCCTCGACAAGGCAGCTAAGGGTCGCACCACAATTGCTGTTGCCCATCGCCTCAGCACAATTCAAAAGGCTGACATGATTTTCGTATTCGACCAGGGTCGCATAGTTGAGCAAGGCACGCACAGTGACCTGCTTCGGAAGAATGGGTACTATGCTGAGCTGGTGAATCTGCAAAGTCTGGAAGAGCATCGGTAAGGATGATGAAATGTTAAATATTTTTGCGAGTTTTGCAGTATTAGGCACGATAGACAAATGCGGCCCAGAGCCTGATTAATAACTGTTTGAAAGCCGACAACAAGCAATTAACATTAGCTACGTAAGTAAGGGGATCAGAAATCAAATACCAAAATGCACATACGGAACCCAGTGAAGTATCGTGGCTCTATCAAGGTCGTCACACAAAATAACATCTCTCGGTATTCGGGCCTTCCTAGAATGTCGTTCGCTGGAACTCTGAACATCGGCCCCATCTTCTGTCGACAGTGACTCCATCACCATTCTTACGTCAACCGTATCCGTTCGCGTGGCTAGCCATTGATCTCGGAGCTCCCGGCAAGCCGCATGAAGCCCTTGGCAGACTGACTCGTCTGTCAGCCCTCCGTTTCGTATGCCTTCGTATGTAAGTTTCGCCATCTCTACGCATGATTCATCATTAACTTCCCAAAGAGTACCAATAACATGACGAAAGCCGGCGAGTTGACACCCACTGATCAGGTGTATACTTTCGTCCACAAATCTCTCATCCTTAATGCGACCTGTTCCGCAGGCAGAGAGATAGGCAAGAAATGGGGGATTCTTGCGTAGATCTATCTCTAGCAAGTTTGCCACCGTAAGTGGCTCATCTTGCAACAGCAAGTGACTCTTCGATGGATCTGTTCCATTTGTATAGCCATGCCCAGCGAAGTGAAATATCTTGCATTGGGGCAAGTGCGAAATGACGTCTTCCTTGCGCCGACCTGGCTCGATAGGGTGGAGTTTCATAGAGTTGCACAGGTTGTGTAATATCTCGATTTCTTTTGGTGCAAAGGGGAGCCGGATACCACTCCCTGGCGTGCGCTCCATCGCAACGAGGAGAGCATGAGCTGAGGTGGAAGGCGTAGTCGGACGTCGTCGCGTATGGATGATTGCTTTGACAGACGAGCTGTATGACGACATCACTCTGTCAAGCACAGCTTGGCCATTCGTGTGATATCCAGCCGCATGGATTGGGAATTTGGCCAAAGGTCCGGTAGGAATCCACCATACATGGGGCAAGTTTCCTTGTGGAGGATCAGTGAAGCCCAACGCGCTAAGAACTGGATCCGCAATAGCATCCCATAGCCACTCTAGAATCTCAGGACTACCAAGTCCCTTTTGTGACTTCTCTTCGATTTCGTGGCGGTTCAGCCGCGGCAAGGATACTGATTGAGTCCCTTGCTGTTGAATGAGTATCGCATCGCAGCGGAACTCACTCACATTGATGACGATGATGGGACCGCAGCTCGCCGCACCCATCATTTCCGCTTGGCTCGGCGCAAGCAAGAAGTCATCGAAATCAGGCTTCTGTCGGATTGAGTTGATCAGGTTGTCTAAATCTTCGCCTGCTTTGTAGCGTCGGTGCGATTGAGCTTGCCATGCAGCGGCCTGGTGATTTTCATTCAGGGCCACGTGCGAGATGGGTCGTGTTTCTAGTTCTTCCCGAAGACGAATAAAATGTTCTGCCAGTTCCGGATGCTTCTCTTTCAGCTCTAGCACATCTGTTCTCAGCTCTTCAAGAGATGTACCAAGGACCCCGCGTCCTTGTTCGAGGAAGTTTAGGGCAACCACAGGTCCCTTCCCTGCATGCAATGCTGCGGCTGCTGCGTCCGAGGCAAGACCAACTACTTCGCCAAGGAGATGTTGCTTGTCGGAATTTTCCAGTGATCGAAGTGTTAGGTCAGGTATGAGGGGAATTGCAATGGCTGATGCGTCGTACGCTTGTTGCCAGCGGAATTTGTCGGCGTAGCACCAAAGAAGCTTTCTACCAGCTGTGATTCGAGTACTGGCGACTGAGCTAGAGTGGCAAAGAGCAGCTTGGTACTCGGCCGTGACTGCTTCGAAGTCGCTGATCGCACCTGTTTTCCTGTACCGATCGCTGAGTCGATTTCCGAGGTTTATCAATAATTCTGCGCGTCGCGGATGGGCTTTAGGCATCGCGTCAATTGCTTCCTGGCAGATTCGAAGAGCCTCGTTCAGATCGGCCATATCCCCAGTTCTTTTGAAGACGTCCCCAAGTCGATTACCAAGATTCGATAGGAGAAGAGCTCTATTTGGATGACCCTCAGGGGTCCCATCGACAGCCTCACGCCCCACCCGGATGGCTTCTTTGAGATCAACTTCTGCCCCAGTTGCTAAGAATCGATCGCCGAGCCGGATTTGAAGATTGTTTAAGCGTTTTGCACGGCTGATATGCCTCTCTGGCGTCATCTTCACCGATTCTCGAATCAATTCAATTGACTCGTCGAGATCACCTTCTGCTCCTGTTCTTGCATATCGATCACCGAGTTGAAGTCCAAGGTTGTTTAGGAGGCTGACCCTGTTCGGATGTTCCTTTGGCATTGAAGTGAACGCTTCCCGACCAACCCGAATAGCCTCTTCGAGATCAGACATGGCTCCTGTCCGCAAAAAGCGATCCCCAAATAAACTAGCAAGGGTAGCTAAGAATATCGGGCGGGATATGTGCGTCTCCGGCTCAGGGGCGGCATCGACGGCCTCTTGCGCCGCTCGAATCGCTTCCCCGAGTTCGGCTACTGCCCCTGTCTTGGAGTATTCATAGCCAAGGAAAATGGCAAGGTTATTCAGACGCCCCGCCCGACGCATTTGGCCTGCTGGAGTCGTATTCACCGCTTCGCGACAAAGTCGAATGGCCTCTTTCAGATCTGATTCCGTTCCGGCTTGCGCATATCTATCGCCGAGCCGAGCCCCAAGGTTGTTCAAGTATCCAGCGCGGCCAGGTTGGTTCTCAGGGCTTCCATTGACCGCTTCCCACCCAACTCGAATAGCCTCTTCAAGATCGACCTCTGCGCCGGTTCTTGAATATCGAAAGCCCAGCGTAAGCCCGAGACCATCGAGGCGCACTGGGCCCTCTGGGTGCTTGTTGGGAGTCATCCTTACAGCTTCTCTCCCCAGTCGAATTGCTTCTTCGAGGCACATTATTGAACCTGTTCTTAAATAGCTCTGGGCAAGATGGGTTCCAAGATTGTGTAAGACATTTGCACGATGTGGGTGGCCCTCGTGAGCTACGTCGACGGCTTTTTGTCCCATACGAATGGCCTCATCAAGATCAGACAGTAAGCCTGTTTTTGAGTATAGAGTGGCGAGTTGGGCTCCAAGGTTGGTTATATGATCTGCCTGGTGCGGATGCCCCTCGGGAGTGGCATTGACAGCCTCCGTTTCTAGTTGAATAGTCTCCTGGAGATCATGAATTGACCCCGTTACGGAATATCGTTTACCGAGGAAATTTCCCAAATTCATGAGCACTTCTGATCGATCTTTGTCGTCCTTGGGGGTCAAATGTACGGCCTGGCGTCCCAACTGAATAGCCTCTTCAAGATCAACCATCGCATGAGTTCTCGAGTATTGAGTGGCAAGTCGAACAGCAAGATTGTACAGAAGCCTTGCATAGTGTGGATGGTGCTCCGTTGATAAAACAACCGCATCCCGCCCCGCTTGAACGGCTTGTTCAAGATCGGCCATTGATCCAGTCTGTAGAAAACGGTCTCCCAGTCGATTTCCAAGATTGGTCAAGAGTGCTGCTCTGTTTGGGTGTCCATCAGGGACAAGAGTGAGAGCCTCCAGGGTGACTTGGATGGATTTTTCAACATCGGATATTGCCCCGGACCTGAGATATCGATCGCCAAGTAGGGTTCCAACATTTCCCAAAACTCCAGGGCGATCTGGATGATTCTCAGCGATCGTATCAACCACTTGCAGGCTGATCCGAATGGCATCTTCAAGGTCTGTCATTGATTTCGTTGTCGCATACCGATCACCCAGTCGATTTGAAAAGTAGATTAGGAGTGACGGCCGCTTTGGATGACTGTCTGGGATTGCCTTCAAAGCTTCCCGTATCATTTGTATCTCATCACTGTCGACCTCGGCCATCTTTCGTATTACCAAGTGTAAGAAACAGAGTATTCTAGTGACGGCGGAGAAGTTTGAGGTTGTATTGAGAGAATTTTAGCCGCGTCTTTGAATTACGAGGCGTATGTCACATACGACTGTCTATCAAGGGCGACGTGGTCAGCCGACCGGTGGGAAGAGATGAATTTGTGGCTGAGCGTTGAGTGCTGAAACTGCGAATTCAGTATAGCCTACATGTACGAAGTACATGATCGGGCTGTTCCCCGAAGCCGATTGCCTTGCACGTAACTCTGGCAGGGCGTCTGACAATGCAATGCTGCCTAAAATGAACCTGTGACCGCTCTTTAACTCCCCTTTTGCGTACGTGAATGAAAATGAGGCGAGCTAGTTCAACATGTCCTGCACTGCACGGGTGCAATCACCATTCAAACTGCAGTTCGCATGTTTGATGGCACCTCTACTTGGTTACATCGAATAGCCCCTGTCTTCGGTGTCACCACGCCCCCTTCGATAGTTCAAGTGCACCGCGCCCGTCAGATTATAGCGTATTTTTGCCTGGACAATCTCGCCATGCCCCCCACGCGGATTCTCTGAGTCTCACTCGGTCGCCTTCAGGTTTGCCTCGGCCAAGCGGATTGCCACGCTCCAAGATAAAAAAAAAAACGACAATTGACAAATAGAAATGACAATATGTAGAACGCGAGACTGTCCAATTACCATAGCATGCCAATACATCACCACTAAGCCTCTAACTGCTCTTAATGACTGCTCAGTGAGGAAAGTTCAAGAAATCCGGCCCCTCCGTGTTGTCGCCTAGCGTAGGAGCCCAGTTCAGGACACGAACATGAACCTGTATTAACAATCACTCTGCTTCCTTTGCTGCGACAGATTCTCCTGGGAAGGATTCATGACCCAGGAGCTAGACTATTTGACTTCATTTTTCTGGTTCTGACGTTCAATGAATACTTCAACCCTGAATTCCCATTTACCAGCCTCAAAAGATTGTGGGCCGGGTGTAGGGTAGCCACGCGAATGCAAGTTGAGCGATTATGTGCCGTGCTGTACTTTGGCTTTTTAGCCTGACTCGTAGAGGGGCGAGGCTTCGGGAGGATCTCGCCGAGAATTATGTCATAGAACCCACATGACTCGCAGTCAATAAGTAGTGGAGGAGCTGAGAAAAGGTTTCGTCTTGTCGGCCGGCATAGAACTACGCGCCAAAAGCCCACACAGGTCCTCGAAGCGCCTAAGCACACTATGTTGTTACGCAGGCTTGGATATCCAATGAACGGAGCAGTTCCATAAGTTGCACTGGGTTTCTCAGCCCATTCCCTAATCTAGTAAACACGGTTTCCCTTGCACGTTAAGTTGGCTCAACATGAAATGGAGTGTCGTGCTCGTGTTGTTAGTTACACCACGTAGCAGTTCTATCGATGACCCAGATACTAGCCGTAAGTCTGCTCGGCTTCATGCCCGCGTTCCTGACTCCGACACTGTTGAGAAACCTTTCGATATCCGGTTTATCCGCAAGAGAAGGGTATATAATACTGGGCTTCGATCCGGCTGCTCCGATAGCGCCGATATGAAGGGCCGTTCATTAGTCATATTTTCGGCATCATGCGGCAAGGGGTTACACATTGTTGTAAGGCTTGGGTGCCGGAGGTGTCTTTCCTACTCATGACGGGCTCCACACTTGGCTTATTCATGAGTCGGAGCAAAAACCGGCCTCCGCTCTCCTCAACCTCTGTATGCTCGTCTCCGCCGATCCTTAATAGTAGCAGATTGTTAATGGCGCGTGGTCATAGCTCCATAAGCGAGGCCTTCTCAATCTCGGCCCCATACCTTAACTCGTCTAGAAGGAGTGGACCACTGACTGAGGCGGGCAAAAGATCAGATAAGATATGGGTTGTGTTAGAATGACATGGTTTCTTTGACAGCCGGTTCCTGCATCATTAACCCCGCTTATGTTTCCACCTTATATCCCAAACGGGTGGATGAATGCCTTTGCCCCCTGCGGTAGGGCCGAGCCTGTCGTAATTTCACACGGAACTCGGAACGCGATGACCGAGGTCGGCCACGCGGTACCACGCCACCCAGACCATATCTTTCCAATTTGCTTTACCTTGGCCGTTACTTCGTTGTTCTGTACGTGACTGACCTGGAACCATTTTGAAGCAGGGAAGAACTCATCTCTACTGATACATTCCCATCACCGGAAATCACAAGATACTCATCATAGCATCTCGACCACACACCATGATTCAAACCTATGACATCACCCGAGCTTATTCCATGATTTTTCCGTTCAAGATCCCTGTCATGAACTAGCCGGCGGCACTCCAAGGCACATCCTGTCGGACCGTGCTGGGAAGCTCGTGGCAAATGACGGAAGAAACTACCTCAACAGGCCTAGTTTGTCTAGTCGCCGAAGGAAGAAATTTTAGCTTGAACCTTGCACACATCCGTGACACCTACGTGATGACATTTTCAGCAACTTCTCACTGCTTTGCTTATTAAATATGGAGACGACAGGGTCAATACTTGTTCAATAGACCCGAAATCGTGGCATGGGGCGTCGGGTGTCGGTAGTTGAAACAAGTCAGTTGAACAGGGTTCGGAGCGCCTCATTTGTAAGGTTGGAGAAGACCCTGTTTCTTCGTTACCAAACAAGTAATAAAGATCGACGTGCCCTCCACCACTCTGCATTTGTGTCCATTGGCAAAGACCTTCTTCCAATTATACTCACCCGACAACTTCATCATGCGTCTGGTTTCTCTCGGAGGCCTTTCGGCCTTGGCCCTGGCCATGACGGCGACCGCGGCTTCGACATACGACTACATTGTCGTGGGCGGTGGGCCTGCCGGCATCATCACAGCCGAGCGACTCTCAGCAGCCAACAAGAAGGTCCTTCTCCTTGAGCGAGGATCAGGTCCTACCGTTGAGACTGGTTCCAACAACACCCTCAGCTGGGACGACTCGTTGACGCCTGTCGATGTCCCGGGCCTGACCTCTGCCGTCGGTAGCTTGACCAACTACATGTGCACTGACACTGGAGGCAATGCTGCATGTGTGCTTGGTGGTGGTGTCACAATCAACTATATGGTCTTTGTCCACCCGCCAGACCATGACTTTGACGATAAGTGGCCTAAGGGCTGGAAGTGGAGCAACATCGCTCCCGCAGCCAAGAGGCTCTATAACCGAAACCCTGGAACTACCCTTCCCTCAAAGGATGGCCAGCGCTACGATCAGGGCCTGTACTCGACCCTGTCCAGCTTTTTCGACAGCATCGGCTGGACCTCTGTCGACATGATCAAGCAGCCCAACGAGAAGCATCAGGTCTACAGCTACCCCTCGTGGAACATCAAGGATGCTATGCGTGCTGGACCCGTACGAACTTATCTCCCTTTGGCCGAAGCGCGAGACAACTTCGCTCTCCGCCTTGGCACCAAGGTCATTCGCGTTGTGCGCTCCGGCTCCAAGGTGACTGGCGTTGAGGTCGAGGACTCTGAAGGCAAGAGTGAGATCATTAAGCTTACTAAGAATGGAAGAGTCGTCCTATCCGCAGGCGCGATGTCGACGCCCCGACTTCTCTTCAACTCTGGTATTGGACCTCAGGCGCAGATCTTGACGGCAAACAAGACCGGCGTCACCCTTCCCCCTAAGAAGGACTGGATTGAGCTACCCGTTGGCAAGAACCTTAAGGACCACCCTATCTTCTCTATTAATGTAAAGACGAACGACACTTGGGGTGTTTTCGACAGCACCGGTGTGGTCAACGGCTCTGATACTACCGACATCAACCAGTATGAAAACAAGGACTCGGGCATCTTAACTCAGGGCAGGCACCGCCTTATCTTCTTCAGCTCCAAGGCTGGAGCGGATGGAATCACGCGATACTATCAGGGATCTTGTGCAGCTTCGGGCGAGGGTATCGTCCAGATCAAGGTGTACATGACCCACGGACTTACATCAGAGGGTGTTTTGGGACTCTCAGAGGATGGCAGCACCACTATTGAGACTTCGCCCTATCTTCAGACCGACGGCGACCTCGAGGCCGCAACCTCATTTGTCCAGGACATGGTCGACTCTATTACCTCTGCTTCCGCCGGCTTTGAGCTTCAGACGTACACCAATACGTCCGCGATTATAGGCTCTCAGACCTCCGGAAACCACTTCGTTGGCACGGCAAAGATGGGCACCGACGATGGCCGCAAGGGTGGCTCTTCCGTTGTTGATACTAACACTAAGGTGTACGGAATGGACAACCTGGTAAGAGTCTTCTGTTACAATACTTTTGAAGAAAATACTAACTGGTATTCTAGTTTATTTCTGATGCTAGCATCCATCCCGATGTTCCCACTGGTAACAGCCAGACCATTGTTATGGTTGCCGCGGAGATGGCAGTGGCTAAGATCCTTGCTTGTAAATAAACCTTGCAACGCCTGGAGTGTTCGCAGGACGTGCAATTTGTAAATATTTTAACCCAGACTAGTGCGTAACTAGCAATGTACCTAGCTATACTGTCAATATGGATATATTTGAGAGAAACTAAATAACTCAAGTTATGTTTTCTTGCCTAGCATCGAATTTGCTTCGAAGTATGGAGAAACAATCTCCTTCTCATCGACACCACGCAAAGGGTAGTTGACCCTCGCCGAGATCACATAGACGTATATATTCCGTGTGCATCAACCATGACCAAAACCTGCCAAACAGAACATGTCCCATGTTGTTAGTGTTCTTGTTCTTACAACGAACATATCTCAGACGCCAGAGTACAGTGGCCTCTTTCAATCACTAATGACAAATGAGGCCAAAAAGCCCGGGTCTGTGCACGTCATAATAATGGGCGCACCAAGGACTCAGATGAACAGTGGCTTTGTTACTAGGATCAGACATTACTCCAAAGTGGTGGTAGAACATCGTAATCAATGAACACTTCGATCTGGGAACACTAATAAATCCCCACCTTGTTCAAAAATAATGCATTTCTGCCAAACGTTGAGACTCGCCACTATAAATTGTTACTATTTCACTCCGGAATTATGTTTCAGTCCGGCAATCTCAACACACCACAAACTCGAAATTATCACCAACAACTTAAGAGAACCAAACGAACTTTTTCTTAAACACAGGATCTTGGGATATCACCAAGCTCAAGGAACCAGTTTCAGAAACCTGCGCAAATCGCAATTCTATCCAACAATGGTTGGTTACTCCATCCCTGCAGACCAGCTCCTTGATCATACTCCCGATGAAAGTTTCTATGCCCTTGCTAGATCACTCGCTACGAGACCGGGAATTGTGAGGGGACCAACCGCGCCCTCCTGTGTAGTTCGAAACTTGAATTCCACCAATGTGACGATCACTGTTAACGTTGATGACTACAGAGTGGTCATCTGGAGTCCGACTACGGCCTGGGAAGTAGGTGCGATGTTTCCAAAAGTTCAAGTAAACTTCCTGGCTCACCTTTATACCCTCAAATCCCTGGAGAAGCTTGAAAATTTTCCATCTCCTCGAGTCTTGGATTGGAATATCTCGACCCACAATCTGATTGAAGCCCCGTACATCTGCATGACCCATTTGCCGGGCCAGCGCTTGTCTGATGCTTGGTTTGACAAGTCCAGTCCGATACCGCTGGAACAGCGACGGTTGAGAACACTCCAGTCTTTTGCTGATGATATGGCTACACTGTCCAACAGCAAGCCATTTACCAAGATCGGATCCTGGAATTTGGAGAACGGAAGCTACAATATCCGGACTGGTGTCGAAAATAAAGAAGATGGCACAGGAGCGACGTCATCGTTCCCAGATTTGGGCACAGATCGCGAGTTTTTTAATCTCGTATTCGAGGACAACTGGATGAATGGGGCACGAAGGTTCACCCTGATGATGAGTGAACTGCTGCCACTCAAAGACGGTCCAGGGCAATTCGTATTACGAATGCCCTGTTTGGAAATGAAAAATATCCTCGTTGATGAAGAGGGATCCATCACAGGACTATTGAACTGGGAGTGCACGACGGCGTGGCCAGCATGGATGGGGCCAACTTACCCGGCATGGATTTGTCAAGACGTTGTGGCCGACATGAGCGATTACGAAAATGACATCTCACATGAAAAGGCGCTGGAGTATCGTCGATACTTCCGGCAGCAGCTTGGTGTCAGACTGAACGACCCCGATGATCAACAATGGTGTCAGGCTTCTCATATTCGCCGCTTGATCTGGCTCGCAGCCACCGATCTGGACTCTCGACCCTGGATTTGCGTGTCGGTGCTGGCAAAGTTGCTGGGGACGCCCCTGGACACCGGCGAGGACTACGCGAAGCATCGGGGAGAACTCGCGCAAAAGCTGGCACGAATGGGATACCCCGATTACCCCGAAGAAGATTTCCAAGCCATAAGGGTCAAGTTCAAGACATGGATGGATTCAACTGAATAAATATTGAGAACAATTGCTAAGATATCCGTGGTTATGCACATTCAATTTTGGATAACCACGCAGCCAAGAGGAGTTTGTAGTTAGAATAGATAAATGCAAGGTAGTTGAGCAGTAGAGTTTCTGACGGTAGTGCAGAACACGCCTTTTAATAGAAGAATAAATGTCAGAACATACAAGGGTGTGTATTTCTCATTACTTGTGGCAGACTAATAACCTTGCGGCTGTCCGGTGAATGTTGCAACAGTGGAGTGGGTCGCAGGAGATGATGAGACATGATTTATTATGCCTTGATGGCTCATTGACTCTGGATTATCAATTTCTACCACTAGAATCTGAACTGCGATGAGTCACCGTGCTGCCAGTTATTTTGACGAGTAGCAAGCTGAAAGCTTGATATTTGGCCATCGTGGAAGCATTGGGTAGGAAATGCTTGAATTGTGGAAAACCCCCTTTTTTTTTGACCTTTTGCCGGCAACTTGCTTACCTTGAGGGAGCAGACAGAAGTTAGATTAGCTTTGACGAGTAGTCTTGACTACATTGCCTTACCTTCCTTACATGAAATCTTTCGGAAGCTATTGATATAGCGGTTATTTGGGGAGACCTCGCCAGTCTGTATCGTGAGGCGGAACGAAGCAGGGTATCTTGTCGGGTTGAATACGGGTGTGATAATTGGTTGTGATGTGTGTACTAGGGCCCCCTAACCTCTTGATAATCTGATCCAGGCTGATCCGACTCTGATTCTAAAGCTGTAAATTGCAGCTCGAAAGTCCGGCGTCAAGGACCTCAAAGATGTCCAAATTGACCGACCCAACGACACACACCTTGCTCAGTTACTTTAGCTTTAATATAGCTTGCGAGGGACCTAATTTAATCGCATCTTTACTTGGAGCTCTCTGAGAACGGGTTATGGTCCAGTGGAATGTAACGGTTTTATGGCGGAGCGGTTCCAATCTCCGCCAATCTCGATGATTACAATTTTACTATGTCTATGGAGGTCCCAGTTTTTAGGACTCAGTGAACTTCAGCAATGCTGCACACTCATCTGAATAAAGTTAATTTCGATACTATCTTCATCAATATTGTTATCTTAAGAACCTGTTAGTTCGCAATCTGGAAGACCTCGTGGATGATGTTGATCGTTTACTGGTCAGTTTTAGAGCCTACTTCAACTGATGCTGAAGTAAATGATTAATTCGAGTAGAAGCCGCCGGTAGTTTCCGGGGTGGGCTGCCAACCTGTGGCTCTATAGGCTCCATGATGGCGAGGGAGGATCTGCAGCTCGGCAGAGCACCCCGCTCTCGGCGAAGGCGACTATGCATTGGAGCCTGATTTTCTCCACTGTAATTCTGCCTGAGGAGACTCTTAGGCTAATACATGTAATGTTACACTGCATTGGTTTGGGGGTTTGGTATGATGGTGGTGTGGCTTACGCTCCCCACCGGCTGCATGGTATCATTTCCAGCCGAATTAGGGCGCACGAGGCAGCTGAGAACATCCACGTTCCGTCAAGGTTCACAGTATAATTCACTCAATATCAAATAACATCATGGCAATAAAGTAGCTGGGTGGTCGGAGGTTCCGCACGCAGACTGACGGTACACACTCCCACAATTTATCTCCAATTTGAGAATACTTCAACTCTATATCCCGCTCGTGCCTGAGACAAATACGATGAGGACGGTAGCGTATCTATCGCGTCTGATATTAGCGACATGCAAGAACAAGTTTAATATCATCGGGTGCGAAATGGGATATACCCACGTTGTGCCAGCAACAATTAATTCCATCGTTTTTGATTTCGTCAATTCAGACAGGACGAGAAGATAGCATATCGTGCATGCCATAACAACGAAAACCCTGATCGCAACGGAGCCGATGACGTTGCAAATGATGATTGGCATCATAAGGATAAACGATATTAGCAATACTAATAAACCCTTGGCTGTTCTTTTGATCAATGAACCCGAATATATGAAAACGTCCTTATCCGTTGAGACATCATGAAATCGACTCTGTTGCCCGTATTAGCATCTTTGTCAAAGGCTGGGGTTTCCCTTACATTTCGGAACCCGCTGTGAAAACGGATGAGTTTGTCTTCTACCCATGACTCGAATTTCAACACCGCATCATCACCTATCGGGGATAGGGCAAACAAGTCTCGATGATGTGTGAGATAGGCCCCTTCCTCTCTGTCCAAGCAGCCACTACTATTCAACCAATTTTGCAGACTGCCGACATCTCTCATCTGAGCAGAACCAAAGCTCATCACGCGATTGCTTCGTTCCACAAACCGATCTGATTCTCATGAGTATAAGGGCACCTTATTTGAGTAGGTTCAAATACCATAATCAGCTAGGCCATCGTCAATTTCCCGCAGAAGAGATGCCCTCTCAGCATTTCTATCACACCGGCTCCTTCCAAGGAAGATCGGAGCCGTCTCAGAGTGATCAACATCGTCGAGACTTTTTTCGAGTATAGATAGCCGGTCTTGCTTTAAGAGAAGAAGTCTCGCTCGAAGCTTATCAAACCGTCTGAACACAAAGAAGTTGGAATGGGATGAGATGAGAGCAGTGAAGCGGGGATATCCAGCTCTGTAATCCTCAACTTTGAACCGTTAGCTTAATGCCTCGCCAAGAAGAGTATGTGTAGTACTCTTTTCAGTTCGCACTTCGTTCTCGGTGGTAGAATCAGAAGGTGGTGGTGATTTGGAAGGTTCCCAAAGCGGAAGGCAAGATGTGAGGGGTGCCATCCTCCACGGTCGCCACTTACTACGTACGTATTATTATAAGGGACATGCTGCTCAAAGATATAGGGAAATTTTGCTGGAATTTTAGCAGCGCACGATTTGGTCGTTACACGCCACTCAAGCAAAACGACAACAAAATCGGTCGGATTTGCTCGGCCAAAAGTGCCAATAAAAATGCGCCACGTCAGAGTTGCATGACTCCGCCACCAAGACGAACGATACGCCGATACGGAATGTGAAAATGTGAAAGGGCAAGGCATTTTCATGTTGCCTCTTTAAGGCGATTGTTGCCTGAAAATGGGGCCTTTTTTCTTATTTGAGCCTTGGCAAATTGGACAATCGGAAGAGACGGATTCGAGAGGCAAGAAATACATAAGCGGGGTTCCATCTCCATGATTGCCACTTCTTTCACTAAACACACTAGCAAACTTGTCACTTCACACACCAGCTTTATAACATGGCTGACTCTACGGAGTACGTAACATTACCTTTTAATGTACTACTGTTCCACTAACGCGTCGGAAATAGTAACCAACCCACGGACATCACAGACGTTGGCAAGCGCCCATACGTGAGACCTTCCGCCCAGGTTTGTACACCCACAGGACACCTCACTACGTGTTACTAACTTGGCGCCAAGCGACCCCTCTTTCATGTCGGAGATAGGGTATTCTTGTTGAACTCCAGCGGAGCTCGTGAAGGACCTTACCTAATTGCATCTGTTCCCGGAAGCCGAAACTACACCCTGTGTTTTGAAGACGGCAGGGCCGTAAATAACAATCAGATGGTAGATGTAGATGAATTGGAGGCTGCGTAAAGTCATTCCCAGTTGGGGGATTGCGGTGATCGCAATGGTACTGCCTAGTAACACGAGGTGTGGCACTGGGAGCATAATGTACTTCGCCACATACCCCATCTACATCTGCACTACGCCGCACCCATAGCCTCATTTATCTCAATGCCCAACATGATGCGGCCCAATGATTACGGTTCTCGAACGCAACTTGACTAAAACTCTGATAAGGTTGGTTTCTTTTTATTTCGCTTTTTGTACTACTGGTTTGAGACCGTATAGCCATGCGCAAGAATGGGCCTTGTTTCATGAAGTGGAAGTGGCCTTGAACAGCCGAGCTCCGATACAAGCCCCGAACGCCTCGCTTCAATTACCCGTATTTCCAACTTTCATACACATGACCGGATTAAGCGCTGCGATGCAGGTAATAATATAGTGGTTAAGAGAAATGAACGTCTCCCAGTTGTGCTGGTAATGATCTCTTTTTCTTCCAATGGATTTATATCTTTCCCTGAAGGAAGAAATAGAGGGATTTGAGCTTGGTAATCGATGGGAAAGGCCAGCTGACCTATGTCAAGATCTTGCTGAAGTGTTATCGGTCGGAGTTCGCATCTTCTTTATGGATAGCATATTGCATGTTTTACAGGCTCACCGTACCCAATAACACGACAGCTTCTAATGTAGAAATAATTTCGCCTTTCGAAGAGACAAGTACATATTTAGTAGGCATTAAATCCCTACGTAACATGGTCAGGCAGAGGGGAGATGTACATTGAGACGGGTAACAAATTTGAAGAGCACTCTATCTCTTGTAGGGGTGAAGTGGCTTCTCATTCGAATCGATATCATGGGCAGGCAGCGAGTCTGGTGTAATTTTCTAATGATTCTTGTGAACCCCCTTCATTGGGTTTGTGCTGTAATGCGTCACAAGCCAGATGTAGCCAGTGCCATGAAATATTGGATATACCCTTGACGGATCTACAGGCAACTAGGGGGTATATATGCCATCAAAAAATTCAATTAGTCTCATTGTTGAACTAGCTCTCTAACATCCTTCAAAGCCCTCCCCACATCCTACTACTCCAGAAACTTAAAGATCAAGACTGTTTGCTGCTGTACAAAATAACGCACTATGAATCAACTCTAGACCAACTACAGTAAACACACCGGACAATGTATTCCGAAAGAAACCGGCTGCAAAGGACATTTTATAGCTTTTCGACAGGAAACAGAACTTTCAGACACATTTGCGAGCCCCATTTCAACTACACCCAAAGTACTGCATGTCATAAGGGTCCTGGATAGCATCTCAACTTCGTACAGAACTTCGAGCACGTTACTGTACACCTTGGGATACATCAGCCGTAACAGGATTTCTCTGGAGTTCATTTCCTAATGCTATTTGAACCTCCGCTATCTACCCATCGGTCTTCTGGGTCCATATTGCTTTGCTGCGAGGATGAATCATGGGGATAGGCTAGGACATACTGTAATCGATATCGGAGACCGGTTTGACGAGAGGCGCTTGGTGTACCCTCGCGACTTGGTGGTCCGGGGCGGATGCGGCGTTGACTGTTGAAGGTTGGTGTTGGACTTCATTGGCCTGCTGCTGATGGCTTCTACTGCCCCAGTCTTTGTATCCTGACAATTTCCAAAGATATAACGCTACACAATCCTCATTGATGTATGCCTTGGGCCCTAAAGAGGCGATAAGCTCTCTGCGGGGGGCAATAGTCCCGAAGATGGGATGGTTGGTCGGCGTAATCCAACGCCCAGATTTCACGTCATCAATTGTGACGTAGCTGGTCAGGCGATAGACCGTGCCCTGGTAGGAAGCTGTAAAAGTTTGCTTCATGAGACCGCCCTTTTTCAACGCGGGTTTGTCTCTGTCTTCCTGGGAGCGGTGCGCTGAATTTCCCTTCTCGAGCTCTAGAAGCAGGGCGTGGCGGTACCTCGAGATTTCTGAGCGCCAATTGGCGCCGTCGACCCAGCGACCAAGACCTTTTGCACTCAACACAGAAATGAAGACACTGCCGCTCTCAAGGAAGCCCCGTCGTCGCTCCGACGGGGTTAATCGGCGGGCGACATAGCTCAGCTGGCCTCTCAGGCAGGCCTCAAAGAGAATAAGGGCGTCCTTCCTAGTTGCCACATGGCCCTCGAAGGTGGGTTTCAAGATACCCATAAAGAGTTTTTACCACGGGAACGATTAAATTCAAGGTAGAGAAGGAGTTGGATGAAAAACCCTTGTCCACAGAGTCTCAGCTTGTCGAATGCGTGTGCAGTAAAGATATGATTTTCGTTATGGATATTTTTCCACAGTTCGAAAGATGGCGCACTGTCCGACGAACTTTAGCACCATTTATATCTGAAAATGCCATGGATCAACCTTTGCTGACATTAAATCAATGTATCATTCTCTTTGAACGCATAGTGATAACAACAACTTACATACGACGTTAACTCACGACAGTAGAAGTCGAAAGGAATTACGAAGAACAAAATGTGGTGATTTACAGCAGGAAATAAAAAGTTTACGTGAATAAAGGCCACGGGAGTATATGTTTTCTGACTTATTAGTATCGCAGTAGAATTATTCAGTGCGACATTAGTACCGAATCAAGGCCCGATTCACATGTAGAGATGAGATAATTAAGATAATGTGGTGCAAATTGACTGTTCAGCGTCAATACAATTAGCTCCGGAAACATGTTCATATCACGTAATTCACCGACTCAATAGCGAGAGCCCGGTCTAATATGGCAGGTACTGAGTATTTAGGCCTTGATCCCGGGAGTCTTACCCACAGCGACGCTCTGCCCATGTGCTCAGGACCTCCACACCTGGTTTCGGGTCTTTTTTCTTTCTCGTAAAGGCACACCAGGTAATAATCAGTCGTGGTATGTGAGTAGGAAAAGAAACGCTCAATTGGTTACTTTAAGTCATAGCTCTCTTAAAATTTAATAAAGTTCAGTTGAACTTCAAGGGCCGGAACGGAGCGGAGTTAGATGAATGGCTGCAAGTTGGAAGGGAGTTCCTTTCTATTGAGAGACATATTTCTAATCATTTCATATTGATTCGTTCTCTCACCGAGACTACCGTTTTGCTCTTATTTCCGAAGCACAGGGTTCTGAGTCAGATACCCTGTGTTAGCATAGCTTGCCGTGGATAAATCGTGGGTATAGGTCCAGGAGTTAAAACGGCCGAAGTTCCAAACGTAGAAGACATATGACCCTGATCTGGCGGAGCTTGGCCACGCAATTCTTGATTTCCTTCTTCAGTCGGCAATTTTTGGTCCTTTGACTTCTTCCTGAACACCAGAAATCCACCCAAGACAGCCAGGAGTACTCCAAGGCCGATGCCGAGCCCTAATCCAATTTTCAAGGATTCGTGGTTCGTGAATTTTCCCGAGTAGCCGGTGGATGAACCGCCGTTTCCGTCAGTTGTCGGGAAGGTGGAAGCCTCGAGTGGAGGCTCAATCGTCGTCTCTGACCTGTTGTCATCCGCCGTTGGGCTGCTCGCATTTGGACTGCTGCCGTCAGCCACTGTGCTTTCCGTTGTCGCGCTTCTATTGTCCGCCACTGACCTGTTTTGCTCGGATCTCGAAGTCTCAGTGGACGTTGTGTCGGCGGATGAACTGGTCGCAGTCGAGCAAGCTACCCCAAACGGGGGAGTGAAGCCTGCGTGCCTGCAATACATCCTCGAGAAATCCTCTGCCTCTTCGCGATCGGATTCTGAGCATTGTTCGAGCAGACAACAAAGTACGTTGCTGATGTATGTATAATTCGTACATTGGCATCTAGTATCATAAACAGCGCAATTTGAGGCCGAATCAGTGTTGGTGAAGGCGTCGGTAGAATATAAGCATGGATTCTAACACAAATGGTAAGACCATCTGAGGCAATGTTCGAAGCACACGACCTTCATGACTTACTGCACAGGATGGCAAGGTTTGAGGCTCAGCAAACCCTACAGTCGTAAGCACAATAGCAAGACATGAGTATCTCATTATAAGAAGTACTGTTGAGGCTACCGGTATGTTCAAGTTGAAAGGATGGTGCTATCAATTGACGTCCTAGGAGGAACTCGTCAAGGAGTGCAACGATCATTTAAACAGCAGCCTACCTCAGCTTTTCTTCTTTCAGCTCTTACCGGATGGCTTTGGTCTAACTGGCTTCAATCATGGCTCTAGGTCAGTCCTATTCAATCCAAAGGGGGTGGCGCCTCGCTAACATCGGCCCTATGCTAGACCCGGGCACTTGGGAAATGATATCAGAGCGAGTCTCGGATATGTGCACGCCGAAGCCACAACAAGTCTGACTTGCGCTCGACGCTTAGTCGGAGTTTGCGACTGGGTATAGTGAGCCATATCGCAGTCGTATTATTTTCTTTTTTGTGCGGAGTAGTATAAGACATGTGGGCCTGATTGGTTTGCAATGTTGCGACTGTGTTGAATCTAACCTTGGAATTAGAGGTTGGCGTATCCGTAACAAGTATTCATATCCGATGATTCTCTCGAATTAAGCAATGACAAGGCGTTATAGTGACTACGCGGATCTCGTTTCAAGTCCCAGTAGCCCTCGTCGTAAAGACATAACAAACTAAATTGGGTGGCCCCACTCCCTCCGTTACACCACACAGCAAGCAAGACATAGTTTACCTCAAATGCTAGACAATGGAAAGCAAGGAGAAGTTTCTCATCTCCTCGAGAAGGAAAAGCAAATACAAGACGCTACTTGGGTCGAGATGCTCTATTGTCTGGAGGTGATCCTCAAAAAATGTCTCAAAAAATGTCTCGGTAGGTCTCCCTTTTCTCTCATTTCTTTCTATTGTTGAGCCACTGAACACCGAATACGCACAATGCTAGGTCTTGACCTCCATACTTATCACAATAAGAGCGCGTATTCTTTCTCCCAAGCCTATTTTTACTTGACTAGTATTAAGTGACCAACCCTGCCTTTAAGCGCACGGCACGCACGAGGCCCAATGCCATCCTTGACAAGAACTGTCTTTGGTGTCAGCATCAGCATCCGAATTCGGCGAAGGTTCGTCATAAATAAAATCCCACTCTGTGTAGTACAGCGTCGTACCAATATCCTCGGCGGAAACACCTTTGCAAGGCGGTGAGTGGTGTAAAAGTCGGCGCGATGTCACTAGCTTGCTTCGGCGTGTCAAATGCATCAATTTGGGCGTCCTCGCAATTCAAACAAAGTAATTATTGGAAGGCGGGGGAATCGGAGGGAACTACGCGGGTATGGTATAAGTTAGTTATAAAAGGAAACCCCCTGTTACAATCTTCACTTTGTGACATGTCAGAGGCATATTGCCACATATTTTGTGGACTGCAACGAACACGAAATTCAACCTATGTCAAGCAGCGAACAAGCAGGGCAGTTCTTTTTTTAATTCATTAAACCATACCTACATGCCGGGTTCTCTTCGAGTTCTATCGTGCTGAATCCACCAGCCTCACCTTCTTTCATCATCTCCCGCTCAGCCTTATTGAAAATGCCGACGCCGCAAGCCGAAATTCCGGGTACAATGAGCTGTTCGAGGCGACAATTGCGCCTTTCCTCAAGGAGCGTGAGGCGGATTGTACCGCTACTGCCAGATCCCACTGCAACGATTGCGGTCGGCCTGCCGTCAAAATGATACGAGTTCCAGTGTGTTGGTTTCATGTCAAAGAGGATCCATTCGTGACCGTATGGGTCGATGCGCTTTGTGACAATCCCGTATGCGAAATTTCAGTACGACTCGCTATTGACCATGTGATGTCTGAGACGCCTATGTACCGAGATCCACATAGGGGCCGTAGCATGAGAGTCGACAATACTTCATACAGGATTTGCGGGGCCACGGAAGGAATAAAAAACTGCGGACGATGCAAGACGGCTAGTTACTGTGGTAAGGAACATCAGAAGGCTGATTGGAAGGATCACAAGTTGCATTGCACATATTAGTATAAGAAGGGTGGACTGTACACTGACGAACGGATGTAAAGGAGGTCATCTTTCATTCAACAATTCGCGGTGGTCAATCATTTAATTAATGAGATATATCATGTTTGGGAAATATACAGTTTACTAGCCCCATCAACCAAATCCCATCTTCCCAGTCGCGTAAGATTAGTGCTGATAAGTGTACTAAGGTTGATTCAAGCTCAATACTTCATGCTCCGCTCTCAATGTCACCCTTTCCTTTCTCCTTGACCAGGCTCTCTTGTGAATATCTACTGTGTCCGTCTCCATCTTCGTCGCCTACCAGATTGGGCCGAAATATCCTCGGCCACCAGTACCAAAGCACGGAAGTAATGACCGTAATGGGGATGGCGACCGCCCAATAGAGCCAAAACTTTTCCGAGACCGACCACTCTTCAGAGCCCCCATCGTAATTGAAGAATGACGTGCTGAATATAGCAGATATGAATGTGGCGGGCAGGAAGGTTAAGGTCAGGAAGGAGATTGTTTTCATCGCCTCGCTATCCATTTGTGCTGCGCGACCAATCTGAACTGACACTCCTGAGTCGTACTGAGCAACTGTGTTGAATGCCAGTTGAATTTCGTTCATGAGTCGTGCTTTGTTTGATGCCGAGCGGTGTTGTAGCCCTTGCAGCATATGTTCATGATAACGCAGCCGTCGTTGAAGATGCTTTGCTGCGCGGATAGTTGGTGCATTGTCACCTTTAGTGTCGTCTATAAAGCTCTGATGCTCTGACAGGATCTCCTCAATAGTCTTGGTCGCAACATTCAGAGTCTCTGAAACATGAATAGCATGCCTGCAAATTTCATGGAGATAGAGATACTTTGGTTGCGGCTTCTTCGGTGAGACCCGTGAAGTCTCCGTGTGTCTAACCTGGTCGCGGATCGCCCACACGGCCTCGTCTTGGAGAGTAGTAATCATATCTACCACTGAATCATAAATCCAGAAGGGATCTCCCAATTGATCCGGATGAGGATCCCCGACCAGCGCGGGCAACTGCTCAGCGATTACTGCAGGCGGGTCAAATACAAACATGATTGTTTGTCTGGTCGAAGGCAGCCAGTAAGTTAACATATTCAACTTGTACCACACGTAATCCTTGCTGCTAATATCGCTAGCACGACTCCCAACCTTGGGAAGATGCTGCTTGACCAGGAAGCGAGCCCAAGTGTCTGCGCTCGTGGTTAGCAAAAGGACGGAGTCCGAGGCGGAGGGTGATTACTGAAGCCGGTTATGTTTCCTTGGTCATCCATGGTGTCCTCGCATCCAAAATACCCATTGGATCTTTTGCAAGCTTTTTTCCACCAGAGATCGGGGATTTGAAACACGTTTGCAAACACAGATCGGCATCTCGGGCATTTGTTGATTTCTGCGGCCTGTGCTTTGCTTGGCGCGCAAAGTTAGCATCATCGCCGGTTCAAGCACCGAATGGAGACAAACATGATAGTTATGTCGAATTCAAAATCGAGAACAGCGGACAGTTCATTTGTGCCCGCGGTATCCGTATTGCCGAACACTGTTTGCTTGTGTTGCCACGCCTCGCCTACCCGTCGTTAGAGGGCTGGGTAGATCTGAGGATGGATATAACGTACCATGTCTCCGCCACATCACCTCCAACTTGGAGCAGTCGTGGCAAGGTGGTTGTGCCATACTGCAAGCTCAACGAGTTTGCTCGTGACCGGCGCGAATAAATTGTGAGATGTTACGAGGTCGAGAAATAGCTGAACTGCAGCAGCCCCGCGGCCGCTTGGCACCAAACCCTTATATCCGAAAACCAGCCCCCGGCTTTGGATTGAAACACTGCAGCTGAAAGTGCCGGATTTGCGCAAAGTGACTAATGCATGATTTGCTGGCCCCAACCAATTATGCCGCGTTGTCTTTCAGCTGTCCCCGCTACTTCTCGTTTGATAGGTACGTACGATAGGCACATTCGGCACGACGAGACAAAATGCATGGGAATCTTTCGTTCTGCGGTTTTGGACCTGTCAGCTGAGACGCCAGCGACGGTCGTGCATCATTAGGCCGTGATGAGAATCATGGCTGCGTCTGGACCGGGTCTATTGACTCCAAAGTGCATACACCTGTGACGCGATATCACATTTACCGACAGGTGCCTGTTTCTGAGCCATGGTTCGCACTTCGGTTGCCTTAATTGATTCCCGCTTTAAGCGCCAGAAGTATCGGCAAACACGAAACTCAAGCCACTTCCAAGCAATCGCAGGTGCCGCTTTTAGGGCCTCCTTACTATCCAGCTCACTGGCGGCTCGCCTTTGCATCAACCCTCCGCTCAGCTCGCTGATCGCACTCGACGATGAGTAACCCTTGGCCCTTGTTCTGCGCCCTTGTCGCAAAGCGCTTGCAGCAGTTCACCCCTACAATTATTCAAAACAATCATCCCAATTGAACTTACCCAATGATAATAACAACGAAGGCGTGAATCAAGGCCAGAGACTGAGTAGATCAATGACTAGCTTATCTAACAATAGAGGCAAAGAGGACACGGGGTTGCGTCGCCCCGGGCAAGAACAAGCCTTTAGGAAGAGTAGACATAAGTCGGCCAAGGAGGCGATATTAGCCTGATTGAACGGCAGTTTAGAGGAGGGAGGTTTAACTGGCCAGGTGGAGCCAAGAGCGAGCCAGCTTTTGCCAGACCTATACAGTAGATACTCTGGATACTTGGTTTTAGTTAAAAGAGAGAAGGACTAAATAACAAATAAATTTACCAAGGCGAAAGAGAAACATAAGTAAATAAGAGGTAGGCTTAAATATCTTAACAATAACTTAAGCAAGAAGTCTAGAAAATGATAAACCCATTAGACCACTTCGAGACCGCCCTTAAGTCCTTCCCATAAACATAAAAGGTAAAAGGAATAGGAATCAATAATGCCGCAACTCCTCCTGTAATACTTGATCCAGGACCAACACCGAGGTTGTGATGCAGCGGGCCTACAACGAGTGGCAAGGCCCCAGCGAAACATGATCCCAGAAAGGTGTTTGCTCCGATTGCTGAAGCTGCATAGGCCTGAAATGTGTCGACAAGATAGTTGAGTGCTGTTTGAAAGTTGGTAAAAAGTCCCATGCCACACATCCTGGGATCACTCACGGCACTGACTACTCCGTCATGTCGACCCACATTAAGAGCATCCTTTGGTGAAGAGATGGAAGCAGCTTATGTGATCGTTTAGGCCTCGAGTGACCTTAATTAAAGGCTCGGAACCACAAATGAACTAGCTGATATCTGTAAGAAAACTTCAGCAATCCGTGAAACCTTACCTCAGGCAACACGAACTAATCCATCCAGCACAAACTGGCCGTATACATGAAAGCAATCGGTATGAAGCGGAAATTTCCACCATAAACCTGACGTTGCTAATATAACCCGACATGTCCGTGGCGGCAAAGGCGACAGTGATGCGTTGTTCATCAATCATGAAATCCCGAAGCCTCGGGCTGCTGAGGGCCAAGCTCTTGTTCGTATCAAGGCATTTGGGATCAACAGAATGGACATTATTCAACGCCAGGGCTTCTATCCATTGCCTCCGCAAGCACGATCCTAGGGGTCGAATTCAGCGGCATAATCGAATCTTTTGGGTCCGGGGGACCACGGCAACTTCGAGAAGGGTGACGAAGTCATCGGCCTTGCCTATGGTGGTGCATATGCCGAGTACATTGCCGTCAGTACACGCATGCTCCTCCATAAGCCGCCCTTCATGGACTAGGTTACAGGTGCGGGCACTCCAGAAACCTGGATTACCGCAACGCAAGCATTACACCAAGTTCTCAACTTTGTCAAAGGGAAGTCGATTTTATGGCACGCAGGTGCTTCTGGAGTATCTATCGCTGGTATTCAGCTGTCCCATCTGGCTGGCGCTGCCGGGATCTTTGCTACAGCCGGATGGGAAGAGAAGTGCGATTGTATTACTAAGGAGCTCGGCGCCACAGTTGCCTTCAACTATAAGACACAGACCTGGATGGGAGAAATCATGCGTAACACAGAGAATAAGTGGGTCGACTATATTATCGGACTTCGTCGGCGGAGGGTACTTCCAACAAAATATATCGGTCGCAGCACGGGACGGGCGGATCGTCATCCTTGGGACTCTGGGTGGCGATAAAGTCCCCGAGGCGGATATTTCGCAAATCTTATACAAACGGCTCCGCATTGAAGGGAGTACACTTAGGAGCCGTGACGAAGAGTACCAAACCAGACGACGGAACAAGTTGGAGGAATATCTCCCCAGTTTTAAATCAGGGAGGCTCAAAATTTACATAGACAAGGTCTATCCGTGGAAAGAAATTCAGGAAGCCCACAAGCACATCGAAGAGTCCAAAAACGTGGGCAAGGTTATCTGCACTGTTTCTTAATCTTCATCGATTTGCTTATTAAATTGGGAAAATTTGTATCAGCCATAGCATCAGGTGGAGGCACAGGATAATTCACGGTTGCACGTAAACAATTGCCCCTGGAGGATTAACGACCTGACTCGCACTGTGAAAATTCGAACGGCTATACACAGCCTGTTTTTGTTCAAGTAGATTCAAGTCAGGGAAACGTTACAGCGTACTTTTATTAACTTTCGGCGTAGTTTTTCTCTATATAAATATCTAAAGTTCCAGAGTAAGCTTTTCCGCGGAATCCTTACTTATCAATCTTATCTGCATAATTGTCTAGTTGTTAGTTTAGTGACAAAGGAGGTGATAAACCAACACGCAAATCGACTGCTGCCCCTCGCAATCGGGTGCACGAGAAGACATCCTAATGGCGTCCAGCTAAGCCGGCTTGAGGTTGAACCAACTGTTACAATTGGGATCGTACAGACGTACTGACTTGACCAGCAAAGAGGGAAGCATTTGATTGGTTGCTTCAACGGGCTGGTGTAGAAAATAATGGTGGCAAGGCATGGATGCCACCTGCGGCAGCCTGGAAATGATTGGTGTGGAAGACTGGGAATAGACAAAACGGTGATAATAGCTGAGAAATAACTGAGGGGGGAAAATGCCTCCAAATTCAATCATGAGGCGAATCATCTGAGTAGACCCAGCGGTCGATGATGGAAGGGGACGTGTCCGGGGGTAACTCAACTCGTCAGGAAACCGAGCGGTAGTAGGTTGATCTGGGTCAGTGTCAGTGGTAGTTAATTTAGGAGTGGTACTATTAGGCTCGGTCGTTGTGCTCATTGTAGTCGATGTCGTGATTGTATCTGTAGCGGGCGTTGATTCATCGAGTGCTTTGGGACATATTCTATGTAAAATAGCCCTGATTAGTTCCAGGTATTGCTTGTGCATATGTCGCATGGCGTCAGTCTCGACCGCAGCACATTCTTATTAGCTTGTCGCAACAAGGTCGTACTCGCCCATATTACATCATTCTTACCGAAGAAGCGCTATCCCACCTAGCGATATGAGGATGAATATGTTAACCGACTAAGCTGGTGAGGGGAGAGAGGAGCTCCGTACCTATGACATGTATGCAAGTATTATATGCGCCTGGTCCCTTCAACAGAATATATCTCAATTCGAAGTTGCGACCATGTATGCTCGCCCATCCTCCAATTCAGGCCAGTTACTAATGACAACGGATAGAGTGAACCGTAAAACATTAAGATGCGAGAGTCGGGATCCCTGACGTATACAGCTACTATTAACTAATTGCGGATATTATTCAACAAACGAAAGAGTTGTTTCGGGAGCCGAACAGGTTTATGTCAGATAGCAATAACTGAATTTGATACATATTCATCTCTAGTAAATCCTTCTCCATTAATAATAACGACTACAAAAGCAATACGGTAGTAACTAGGAACACCATTCGAACCAGCCACGCTGTACGTGTTGTTGTCGTTGTCAAAGCGGCTGCCGAGTCGATCTCATTTCTCTGACAACTAAAGGTATCATTTGGCAAAATTCCTTTGTAACGCATTTCATCAAATATATGGCAATCAAAATCCAATGTGTCGGATTCCAATGGATCGATCCGAAATGACTCCAGGCTTTGTGCTGGCCCGCTTGAGTTGGTACCATTGGGATATTGCTCGATGAAGGATTTACTGTAAGAGAATAGTCAATAAGCTATTGCAAGCAATATGTAAAGTTCACTTTGCCGCAACATTAAGTGAAGGAAAACTTACAAGAAGTCAGTGCCTATTGTTACTCGAGAAATAGATATCGCCTCTATGTTCTGACGCGGCCAGAACCAAAACCTTTCTTCCCCACCTCCATCTTTAAGTCGGTATTCAGAGCTGAAATTCAGTTTTGGAGAACCGCCCAGATTCAGGTTAAAGTCTTCCCAGTCGAAAGCCTTTGAGGGAAGCGTTATGGTGCTGAGTTCCTCATTGTTAAGGAGTTCTAGTCTCGATAGTTGAGTTGCGGTAATATTCAGATCTGTCAGCCCAGTTTCGCCGATCTTAAGTAACCCAATGGTAAGATTTGTGAGCGCTTTGCCGGGTTCAAGCTTAGTAATGTTGCCTGTAAGAGTAATTGTGCCGATATTCATCGAGGTGGTATTTGCAGCGCCGAGGGTAATCGATAGGTTGTCTCCATTTATCATGAGGTCGCCCAGGTTTGACCATCCGAAATTGATATGCCTGACGTTAGGGAGTAATTTGCTATTGATCTCAACCCACGAAACGCTGGTGTCATTTTCAAGTTGAACTTGTTCAATTGGATAATTGAAGAAGCTGTCAATTGATTCGACCGTTCCAGTCAGATCAACTCTACCAGGCCCTTCCTTGCCTGTAAACGATTTCAAAATCTCGTGCTGTATGATGGCCAAGTTCGGCGTGGCGTTGAGTCTGATCCTGCCAACACGCGAGAGTTTTGTGATATCCAGTCGTTCTAACTGAACGGCGCTGTAGATGGACACTGAGCCTTCGACAACAGAAAGGTTAGGAAACCGAAGTTCCTGCAACCCAGGAAACCAACTCAACTCAAGACTTCCGCCTACAGTAGCGAGTGTAGAACTTGAAATGTTGAAGAGCGGCGGCAATGCGGGGCAATCATATTTGCACCCGGAGTGTAAAATATCGCCTTGAATTTCCTCAACGCCACTGAGGTCCACCGTCTCTTTGAAATCAGTGCTAAACTCGAGGGTTCCGGTGATTATTGTGCAGTCACTCCGGACCTCAGCGGCATCGGCAGCGTTGGAAATCGTCACATTGTGGCATGACACAGCATGTGCGACGCCTAGTCAAATGATCAGTGGAGGACTTCACGTGAACTGGGGTTCATATACTCACCGAAAAAGAAAGACAGGAGCCCAATAGTGGGGGCGACGTACAATATTCGCATCATGAAAAAAACGAGGGTTTGACGCCAAAGTTGCAATCTTTCTCCCTTCCTCAGTTCATGGGTTATTTAATAAGGCTTAATAGCCAGGGACATTGAAATATGGAAATTGGGCTTCTCGCTTGGGGAAATTATAACCTGCACGATTGGGGCGTATTTCCGTCACAGGCTCTTGCCCCTGTACTTAACTGAGGGTTACATACAACCCGCCCCAGGATGGCATTGGCAGCTTTTGTTGTGTGACCGGACCACAGTGGAGATATGCCAAGCTTAAAGTGCGGGCGGATGTCTGCTGTCATTGGCTTAGGATCGAGCGTGGCAAGCGAAGAGCACAGGAAGCTGGGGATAGGGACGGGACAATGGTCCTCTTTCCCAACTCCGTCCAATGGTGGGTTTGCCAAGTTCTTGGTGTTGTTGTCCCCGGTGAGGTCATCCGGGAACCCGGCATCTCGCGGCAATGGGCGCCTTGGCCCTACTGTTGGATGTCGTTGGTCCCATCTCCTCTCCAGGTTTTAAGCATATTAGGAATGCTGGTGGATTGCGGATTGCGTCGCCATTTGCACGGCGCCGATTGAGGCTAAATTTACGGCCCTGGCTTCCTGCCTTCTGCGGGGGACTTTAGCAAACCGCTGCAATAGCCAAGCCATGCTACGACCTTGCAAAATAATGACTCGCATTCTAACCAATAAGGATCCTCGTCCTGTCAAGAAACAGACTCAATCCTGAGACACATGGAACGTCTCCCAGACAGACCGCAAGGTATCTAGTCTCAGACTTCCAGAACGTGGATCTTCTCCACCAGGCTCTAATCTAAGGGGCCTGGAAGACTGGAAAACCCTAGAGGCGATCCCTAGCCCTTCGTTACATAGGAAATGAAGAGCGTTTATGGTCATCATATTGATACTGTCATGCGATAGTAACTCCTTTTATAAATATCAAGAGGTTAGGGTGCCCTAGTACACACATACCCAGAGGGGGGACTAGAAGCTCAACAGTAAAAAGAAAACACCAACAATAGTATCAATAATACAGACTATATACCCAGTCTATTTAAAGGTTAACAGTTACTTAAATAGACTAAGGTTTCTAGTCCAACTGGTTACCTTTTCTAATACCTCAATAAGCTGCAGGAATAGCTGTATCTTAAAAAAGCTAGATCTGCTGGAAAAGCTAGATCTTAGAAAAGCTAGATCTGCTAGAAAAGCTAGATCTGCTGAAAAAGCTAGATCTTAAAAAAGGTAAAATCATAATAGATATAAAAACTCTATAAGCCCTCTTCCACTTCAGTTATCTTTCTATTCTTATATACACCTTAACTAACTACTTAACTAACTACTCGACTAACTACTTAACTAACCACTTAACTAACCACTTAACTAACTGAAGATATCTACTTTCCGTCTTACCCTCCAGACCGATATAGTATCTTCTAATTATAGCTATACTTATAGCTTCTATTTCGATCTGCACCACTTAATCTAAAGTAACCCAACCCTAATTTCGAAGCTGTAAATTGCAGCTAAAAAGTCCGGACTTAAAGATATTAGAAGAGTATAAATCGATCGACCCAGCAAAAGTTACTTATATTTAGCTGCTATACAATTCGAGAGCTGGCCGGCCTAGATACAGATCTAAGACTCTGGATTACCGCTGAGATAGGCTGTCTTAGGACGATAGTTTAGAACTGCAAAAGTAGGATAATTTCTCCGGCCGAAAAGGCATTCTTAAATAGCTTGTGCGGCTCTGGCTATACAGTATGGATTATACAGCTGATGTATAATGTGGTGTTGGTTAACTTGCAGCTAAAGAATTGATGACTACAAGAACCTAAGGGAACCGAATCATAGAGGGATGTTGCGGAGGAGGTTATATGCTTAGCGGTTAGAAGAGGTAAAAGACTGTAATTAGGTTTACGATTAATAGACCAAGTCCCTTATCACACTTGTGTAAGAATGTGACTGTATAGAATTTGAAATAGTAGTCAGAACAGTGATTTCAACAATGCCTTTTATAAATATAAAACAGAAGTCTATGGTTTTTGTTGAAGCTTTAAGGGTGCTCGATAGCTTGTATCGCCACGTAACGCCAGTATCTCTCTGCACTCGCCGCTCTCAGTTGTTTGCCCTTCCAGATCATCAGGAGGAAAGTGCAGCCAATCGCACATGATAGAACAGATACAGCGATGAACGTGTTTTGTAGACCTTGGGCGTTGATCCACGGCGTGATTGCGTAGTTGACCGCAAAGGCCATTGTATTCCGACAAAGAATCATTGAAACGACGGTTTCCCCAGCCAGCTCGCGGAAGCAATCTACAGCATATGCGATAGCATAGCTACCACCAGCAACATTACAGTAGCCACACAAAATAGAACCAAAAAGTAGGATCGCCCAGTGTACGTGGAATGCTGCCCCAAGGCCCCAGAGGAGGAGACCTGTGGGCATCAAGATGCAGAAAATGACCAGCCCCCAAAGGCGGTACTCGGGCTCCCTCAGATTGTTGAAGCGACGGGCAAGCCTCAAGGTACTCCAATCAGCAATGGGACCAGACACAACACCGGCTATAGCAGTACCAATCAGAGGTGCAACGTATGTCAAACCGACAGTAGAAGCGGGGAAGTTGTATGGTGGTGCCGAAAGAATTGATGACGTCGTGGCGTTGTAGACATTGAACCTGGGGTGTTCAGTCACGGGAAAGACTAAATGCAACAAGTGGCTCACTTACCATGCTAGTGCAGAACCGTACATGAAGCTTGCCCAGGTGATATTAGGGAAGCGAAACAGGATCAAAACAGGTCGATATGCGATTGTGAGAGCTTGTTGAACCGAGAGTCCGCTGTAGGAAAATAGTCGGAGGTTCTTCCAAAACTGACGAGCTGTTGGTGCCCTTCGTCGCGTTTCGCTCTGTGCTTCGTTCGGCTCTGCTGATGTCTGGAACAAAGTTCGACGCATCTCTTCAAGGTCATCTGCCTCAATCAACTTGTGGGAATACATTGTCTCTTCATAAAGACAGAGGATTAATAGCAGATCCAGTGACAAGAGAATAGCAGAGCCATGCTGCACCTGACGCCAACCATAAGCATCGCTAAGAAAGCCCGCTATCAAAGGGGCAAGGAAATTGCTGCCACAGAGAACAAGCATGTACCATGCGATATATGTCCCTCGCTCTTTGTCAGAGAATAGATCCGGGATACATATCTCGGGCAATACCAGCATGGGGGCAACCACGAAGCCGTACAAACACCGTGCAGCTACCCAGGAAGGGAACTCGCTGAGCCATGCTGTCCACTCGCTGGCCGCTATTGCCCCAATGAGACTGAAAATTATTGTTGGCCGTCGGCCAAACGTCAAGGCAAGCGGCTGCCAGATCAAATTTCCCCAGCCTGAGAAAAGGAACAAATAACCGGTTCCCGTGACAAGTTGGCCGATGGTCATTCCAGTGTCCTGGGATATGGGATCGAGCACTGAGTAGATGGCGGTGCCGCCAATTCCGGTCGTAAAAACAAAGGACAGCATCAAACTGACATTAAGACGTTTTCGCCATCTCACCCAGTTCAAAGGGTCGTCTGGGTCGGTCGAGGGTTTGGAAATTGAACGTGCGCCGCCCTGGGTTTCATTTAGATATGCCGTTCCTGGAGGAAGGACTTGAATGGGCGGCATGGTTGTCATGATGTACGAGGAAACTGACCAGAAGAGAAGGGACGCCAACTCCTTGCACGCAATCTATCACATCAATCTCACTGGGCTATCGCCTTCTCTTATAGTTCGTGACGAGAATCTGAAAAGCTCACAGGTCAGAATGTTAATCAGCGGTGCCGTGATCGCAGGTTCAACACGCCGCTAGTTTCATTAGTAGGGTCCACCTACGAGAAAGCAGCCGTGTAATTTGATGAAAGAAATGGTTCCTTGCCCTTTTAGGAAATCATTCAAATTCTTATCAAGCCAAAGATAAGATATGCATCGCCCTCTCGATGGACAGTATCTTAATGCAACCAGTAGTCCGATCTTTTGTCTTCCTCCCTCGTACAACCCGGCCGACACGATCTCGCCCATTTCAAACACATTAGAACACGTAAACTAAATTCTGATATTGTACTTTCATGGGACTTTGAACCTCCCTAAGCTGCCTGATGGTAGAGCGTCAGGTTCATTTGGGATGGTTTCCCAATTCGCCCATACGCTCTGCAACGACTCTTTGTGGACACCCTCCACACCGCAAACTAAAATACACACAAACGGCATCCAGCTCAGGTCATAATTGATACCACTAAGCCTGAATTTGGCTCAACCCCGATCTCGGCGGAGCCTGCCCTGTGCCCGGCTGGCTTGAGTTCCACCTTGCATCTCGATCTCACATATGTCGACCCTAGATATGATTCGACATGCATTGGTAGGTTGCCCGAAAGGGAATAACAACAAAAGCGAACGCGGCTTGCAGGACGCCAGCGCCAAACATTCCACTAGTAATGCGGGCCCAATATCCCCTGGCCGACGATAAGGTCGCTCTATTTAGTTTGAATCAAGTTTAGCTGATTCAGGCATAAACTGTCGTCCATAAATTCTCTACGGGCTGAACCCCATCTAGTAAGCAAGGCCGCTAGACGATATATTAATTCGAAGGTAACATCTGCAAAATAGGCATTCTTTTCCTCAATCAGCAACTAAGCAGCCGATTAGGCTCAGCCCCTTGAAGCCGACATGAAAGAAGCTGATTTCTTTGGCTTTCTGGAAATAATTCAAAACTTCCCAAGGGAGAAACTCCACAGTTCTTGTGTCTTAATTTGTCCAGTAGCACTAGGGTACTTATGTTAAACTTGATCAACTTACGAGTAAATCATGTATCATTTGTTTGGGGTTGTGGAAGCCCGAAACTTTCTAAATAACGCCCAGCTCAGAAATCACCATGGAAAAATTCTAAAACAATATGGACTAACGTGTTAAAATATTCATCCCAAGAAATCTATTCCTTCAGTCTTCGCCCGTTAGCCTCTTGGAAAACTCATCGGCATGCAGTACAATTAGCTCTTGTAGTTAGTTGCACTTCTGTATGCTTATATCGAGGTGAAATCCACAAGTTTTCTGAGCTAGAGTTGTTGGAATAATAAATCTCCGGTTCTGACCTACTCTCTTGCATTTGTCAACTCCTGCGTGACCCCGCACGAGCATTGGTGCATTCCCCAAAACATCTCAGCCAAGGTCGGAATTATCTTTACAACCACCAGCTCGAAACTCGGCCACGACATCAGTTCCAATGCCTCTTACCTTACGTGATGCAACTCCACAGGATATTCCTGCCATCGCTACGATCTGCACTGCGGCATTTCATCCGACAACAGATATAATAACTCGAAAACTATTCCCTCCACATCTGAAAGCGAGCGATGTCGGGGATGGTGAAGACGCATATTCATGGCGGGCAGCTCGAAAGTCACACAGCATGGAATCGAAGCGAAACATAATGATGGTCGCCGTGGACGATGACTTGAATGGGGAAATTGTGGGATTTGCGCTTTGGGAATCCCCAGTCAATCCTGAAGATCCGCTCGAGACAGCACCCCCGTACCCAGAACCTCCTGCTTCCCTGGATCAGGTCGCGTATGCAGAGCTGCGCTCAGTTGCGTCTGCTGATGCAATAGAGACATTTGGAGAACGGGGAACGAGAGATGTCTGGCGTTAGTCCCCCAAGCATATCTTGCGAGGAAGGCAGAGCTGACAGACCTAGATCTTGACTATATTGGCATCGATCCAAAACATCAACGAAGAGGTATTGGGAAATTGCTGGTGGATTGGGGTGTAAAGCATGCGGCAAGTGAACGAAGGGATTGCTACCTGATTGCAACCCCTGCTGGCCGTCCGCTGTACTTCGCATTTCAGTTTGAAGACATCAGAACGGTCGACATCTTTGGTGTTCCACACTATTCAATGATTCTTCGACACGCTTAAAAGAGTATCTAAATACTACACTTGGGATAGTGTGCCAACGAGGAGCAGGTGTTCATGAGCATTACACACAGCATATACCTTATGTGCTCCCACTCAGATAAGCATTGATTGTATGGTGCATATTTAAATGAGAAACAGAAATCAATGAATCCACTGCAACTAGTTTGCCTAGGTTTTGATTAGAGGCTTTAAAGAGCTTGCAGGTGGATTTCTGGATAACTTTGAAAATATACGTGGATTTCTTTAAATACTAAATAATAAATAAAGTTCGTGGTTAAAAATAAATAGAAATTTTAGTTTAAAAAAGTGATTTTATTTTAGCAATATAAATTAATTTTTATTTTAATGTTTTTATAAAGTCTTCTTTAAAAGTTAACTGAAAATATAGTAAACAGTTTGCATATATATCAAGAGGTTAGGGTGCCGTAGTACACATATACCCAGAGGCGGGACTAGAAGCTTAACAGTAGTATATATATAATAATGAAATCTAATTTTGAACCTATTATCAAGAGGTTAGGGTGCCCTAGTATACACATACTCAGAGGGGGGACTAGGAGCTGAACAGTAAAAAAACACCAACAATAGTATTAATAATATTAAACCTATTAAATTGTATTGTTATTTTACTTTATGATATTTAATTAAGCTTTTCAATTAGACCTTAAAGATCTGATAAAGAACTTTATTTTGTATAGTCTCAGCTACTCTTTTTAATATATATTGACTACATAATGCTTTTCCTATTCCTATACTTCTTTCTCTTTTAATATCTAAGTAGAGAGCAAACACTTTACAATCTGGAAAAGCGGAAGCTGCTTGAGAATAACAGTCAATTCACTAATTGTTGAAGTTATGAAAACATAAAGTAACAACAGACGTAGTAGGTTCTATTCTTTCAGCATCGGGCCTACTTCTACTCAATATGTTCTATTATCTCCGGCTTCGTTCATCAATTCTCAATTGAGCTTCTTGAGAGACCACAAACTACTCCCAATTGTTTGTGCTACGCTATCTATGCCGTGCTCTACCTTCAGTTGGTTTCCCTGCCATAGGGTCAAGAGGCTCGGTAGCGGTAGTTGAACCATCGCCATTCACATGCAGAGAGTCGATCTTCTTCTTCGGTGATGCGCTCTTCGACCAGAACATGTCTCCGAAGTTACCTAGTACGGAGTTAGACGGTTAGGAAACAATTGGAGTTCACCCACCATTATTTGTGATGACCTCGATGTAGCCTGTGACCTCTTTGCCATACTTCGGGGAAGTGGAAGACGGAGGGCATGCCTGTTGGCGAGCTGACTCGATCATGGACAGACCCCTGGTTGGTTGCGACATTTCGGATCAGGTTGGAGATGTATATGGTGAACTGCTTGGCTTTCTTCTGATGTTGATGAGAATGAATGTCTGCAATATCTGTGGCATGGACCTGGAACAGACATCATTTAAGTAAGAAGAGATGAGATATGATCGTCGACACAGAGACCCGTAGTTTCAATCAAACCTCAAGTCCATAATCTTGAATTCGACTAAACAATGGCCTCACAAACAAATCACCAATATGGGTGCGTGAATGCTGGTCACGAAAGACTGATCGGGAATGGCCTCACCGGAGACACATGTTGTGTGAATGTAAGATTCGGAGCCATTTCCTTTCTGGCCTAGATTGATTTACCGGGACTACGTTGTCTGTCATGCAAGGGGAGGACATGCGCCTGACATCAACCAGTCCCTTGTTGAGAAATTATAATGGCCTCAATTCTGAACTGTGAATCGCCTTGTGATTGGCCCTAGTATGTTGCCTCTTGATCGGGAGATCTTCAAGTGTTCGAGTGCAGGCTGTCACATATCATGGAGACGAACCAAGGTTCCGCCCGAGTGTGGAGAATTCCAGACCATGTTCGAATGGCCTCAACTCAGAGACCGACGAGTTGCACTTTTTGCCAAACGTACGATTTCGAGAAACTGGGTACAGTACCCTTTGTCACATCAACTCATCATGGCACTTCGCACTCGAGGAAAGCGTGTTCCCATTTGCTGTAGTGGTCAAAATGCAACATCGTCCGTCTTATTTCAAATTGACATGGAGTTAATTCTTCAAGGCTCCGAGTAGGCCCATTTTGGGAGATTTAGATGGCACTGAGTACAGCAAACTCTCCTCCCATGTGTCCCATATGAGTGCGGCCTCTTAGGTGTCACATTTGAATCCATGATTGGTTGGCGATGGTAATGGCCTCTTGCAACATGATGGGTGACAAGGCCCACTTTGCTAACCGGTCCACTGAACAAACAGTGTACGAATCAAACAAGTACCTATTGAAACCGCAGCCGAGGCAGAAATATTGGCCGAGTGGCCGTTGGATCGGTGCGAGTGAACCCTGGCTGGTGGTGTTGCCGCAGCTGGGATCATCTTGGCTTCATTGGCTCCTGCGGCCTGAAGCTGAGAAAACTACGATATGCACGGGGGCGGTGTGGGGGCAGTGCGGGGGCTATAATGGCCTCAAAATGTCAGGATCTCCCCAGCTAATCTCAACAGGGCGGTGCGAGCCTCGTGCCCGGATCAGGCGCCGGGCTCCGGATGGCTGCGTTAACTTCCATCTTGACGTGAGAGGGACTCCATACATCTCATTGAAACTATTCTGCAAGGCTTTATTCCCATCTCTACACTGCTACACGACAATGAGGCTTCCATATTGGCCATTGGGCGCCTTTCTGGACATTCGCCCTTCTCATGATCGCCCTACTCACGGACTGCAGCCTGACGGATCTCCTTCCCCACGCAGCGAGCATGAGCGCTCCTATCTGTCAACCTCCAAAAGAAACAGTTATCCTCCGCCCTTTAAGACCGTTGAAACACCATACGCCAAACCTCATGTATATTGTCGGTTTCATCATGATCACTTTCATAACTATTTTTGGACCTGTGCACAACTGGAGGTGCTCCTCTCCCCATGCGACACGAGGTTTTATGAAAGAAACATCAAAATCAAGCTCACTACAACAGACGGGGAAAAGACTGGCGATAACGACCCGTCTTATGATTGTGTAAGGGGTCTGGTTCAAGAGAAGCCCGCTCGCCTCCTCCGCTTGGCGCTAGCAAGACGCATCAAAGCCCCCCCAGCTCGTGATTGGAACGCGAAGCCTGAAGATTCTGGACGCGATACAGTGAATGGCTCGGAGCTGGAGGTCCCAGATGGCACTGAACTTGGGGACAAACCAGTCCTGCCGTCTAACTTGTATGAGACCCATGGAAAGGACGGGCTCACAGCCTGGAAGTCAGGGCCGGGTCGGAGCAAAGAATGGAGGAGGAGCTCTTCCACAAAGAGGAAAACGCGGCGGCAGCGTTGCCGTGATAAGGAACACCAGCGCGATCAAGGAAAAGGCGGTAGGCGACCGGCAGACCCTCACCAAGTTGCTCGGCAGGAGCCAGTTATGATGCTCAAGAGTCAGACCAACTTTGAACGAGGTAAACTTGCTAGGCGTTCAAAGAGAGGGTTCTCTCCTCGGCAGAAGCACTTCGAATTGGAGGAGGATGATATCAGACTTGTCCAAGATATCCAAGAGTAAGGTCGTCCGCGATGTTCCCAGCCTTTTACTACGGCCTAATCAACTAATGCTCATATGATCCAGTAACTTTAAGCCTGTGCAAAAGACGAAGACCAAGGACATTGTGAATAGGGGCGGATTCAATCTCACGGTCAACAACAGCGACGTAGACTCGATATTGAGCTTTCAAACCAAAGATTTCGCGGCGTACGACTACAATGATGAGGAATTGGGTGATGCAAAGAATGATGCGCCCCTCTTATTCCCGACCGAGTCGCGGGCAACGCAGAAGACCTGTAGGGACCTACCCAAAGCGTCCCATGCAGCTCCTATCCCGCAGCACATTCCAAAGAAGACGACTGAGGGAATCCACCAGTTGCCAACATTGAAGCTTAGACACCCATTCAGCTTGTCTTGCTATTTCTTTCGTTCTGATATGGACTGGGTTGATGTTCATTATCAGTCACCGAGCCCCCGCAAAGCGTTGGCGAAAAACAACGGTTCCGGGCCGCTGACGCCTCCGACCGAGTCCGGTCATCATCAAACCTCCAAGCGCAAAGACGGCAGGAAACCGCATCGGGGTATCCACGGACTGAAAATCCCCAGCTTCTTGTCTATTGGCGCTGCCGAAGTCTTCCTTACTCGGCGATGGGACGCACTCTCCTCCCAGACGTTGCACCTGAAGAACCTCATCGGGAACGGCTACGACGACGGTACTAGCTTGCTCCGGGTGTTAAAGAAGAAGGAGAATCAATTGAACTCATTGTCGTTAAAGTACAAGCGCGCAATGATCAGACAACGCCACGTCGAAGCTTTTTATGCCAGAATGATGCTTGAGCTTCGGGAGCGTGATGAATGGGTGAACGAGTGGAGTGAGGAGATTGTGGACTCGTTCTGGATGATGCGAAAAGAGCCTTCGATGAGAAAGGGAAAGGTATCGGGAAAATCTACAAAGCCCATCGCGGAGCTTTGTAATTGCAGCAGCATCACTACTTTCCAGGATTTGGATGCATGGTACGATTGGCAATGCAAGGCCGTGGTTAGGGATATGAATCAGCGTTAGAGGAACGGAAGGGTGCTGGGTATCGCTTTTGGGTCAATTGTCAACACGAAATTTTAGAAGCAATAGGTTTAGGAAAGAATGCCCTATTCACAATAAGCCAAATTGTCACGACGCCCTAGCGGAGTGATATTCCCTTTTGCCGTAGTCGACAATGTGATAAAAAAAAGTCCAGCGTTTCATTACACTAATTTAAATACTCTTCCCAGAATATACCCAAAAGGTTGTTACCCAGCAATAGGGCCTTGGAATGTTAAAAATCACGGGTACAAGATAGCAAAAACTCCAAGAAAAAGTGTAAGCAGAACAAAGAAGACTACATCAGACCCTTCAACAACATCCTCCGGAAGCTAGAAGTCTGACCCACCCCCATTCCCCTCTTGACCATCATAGTCGGGTGTTGCTTCGACGGTTATTTCCACCCCGCCCCGTCACGGCTTCCCCATATTCAACGGACGCAGCTACCTCAAAAGGAGGCGTCAGAGCACGGGGAGCACGTCGAGGGACGAGCCGTGGGACCGCCATGAGACCTTACTTAACGCCTTGTCTGACTTAACCCGTACATTCAACATGCATGTTGCCTACTCGAGGCATGCTGGAGCGCAAGGGATAAGTCTCAATGGATCAGTCAAACTATTCATCCATCATCCATCATCATCATCATTATCGTCGTCGTCGTCGTCGTCGTCGTCATTATCATGACTGAGGACGACGTCGTGGCGCGCCTCGTGGCGGCTTGCACACTGGGCTGTCTAGGTGTGCCAACCATGTGACCTTGTCAGTCCCCGTGTGGCCGCGTTCGCATCGAAACGGCTGATACGCAACGCGGGCGCATTTCTTGACATGCCGCTTGTAGTTGTCGCGGCGTATGAGGACCTTCCCACAGGCGCATTGTAGTGACTCCCCCGGCGAAAACGTATCGTAGAGCCTGGGCCGGTGTTGGCGGCTGTTGCGGTGCCGCTCAAGCTCTCGCTGCGAAGGGAAAGCTAAGTCGCTGCAGCCAAGCTCGCAGCGGAACCGTCTCATGGGAGCTATCTCCTCGAGAGGAGACTGGGAACTCGGGACCGACGATGGAGCCGACGGTGGAGTCGATCCCGGAGTCGGCACTGGAGCTGGGGTTGAGTTGTGGGTGGAGCTGGGGGCGACGGGCGATAATGATGACGGTGGTGATGATGACGAAGAAGAATAATCAACCTGTCGGAAATTCAACTCTGGAATCACTTGGAGCTGGCGGGGATCAACAGTTGGCAGAAGCTGCTGATGAGCACCGTGCTGCGAAGTGAGGTCGGGCAGCAACGGCTCGTTGTCTGATTCCTGGAAGAATTGGCTTTCCTTGTCGTCGGCAAAAGCAGTGCAAATGACACAGAAGAACCGGGTGCCGCCGGTCCTTTGCGCAATAGCTTCCCCAAAAGCTACTTGATGATCATCATTGTTGCAGAAAATGGGAGGAGGACAGGGAAGACCCTGTCCTTAGCGGTTGTATCAGCGTTGGTTGGAGGCGGCTCAGAGAGCTCTGCTGCACTGGCCCACGAGGTCTCAGGGACCATAGGGGTGCTAAGAAGAAAGAAGAAAGAGAACCGATTGATACGGCTACGGGCGCTGATTTTATAAGCCCGCGTTTAGAAGCTCGGTGCGCCCCTCCATAACCTGAAAGTGGTGAGGCCATTGTTCCAGCGCCACCCCATAACTACGCCACAAGGCGTTTTTGTCGCAGTGCCAACACTGAGACATTGGGCGGTGACACAAACCGTGAGGCCATTATATGGCAGTGGTCGCTGATTGGCTGGGCAGAACAGGGGAGTGCACAGGATGCCCAATACCGCGAAGTGCAACCGCCTGGTTTACAGTTTTCAGCGATGGTTGGACGCAACCATTTGTCCGTTCTATAGGAACCAGATGCTCGCAGTCTAAGACATCACCCTTGACACGTCCAGCTTCAGGACCGCCACTCCTAGCTTCTCGCTCCAAGACAGGTGCCATTTCAGATTTGCTGCCGAAGATACATTGCACACTCGGCCTGATTTCTACTAGTCGTTTGAAAATTTAGGTAGGCTCCAATTCAATTAGCTACTGCTGTAATAACTCTTGCGAGTTGCGTATTTTACGCATTTTAAGTGTCTGTACGCCTTACACTTCATGAGCCCTAAATTTTCAATTTACATCCTTCAAGTAATGTTACTAACTCTAGCGCTTAGGGTCCACTCAGCCGAGGGTTTTACCGATAGATATACTATACAAGAATACACAACAGATAACTAACTCTGTAGAATAGAGCGGTAGTTGAATTGAAGGTGTACTTACTCCGTATACAAAGAAACAGTCCAGCCCTCACCTACTCTAACAAAATTTACCTTCTATCTACCTCCTGTCTTTTAAAATCCAGCTTCAGATGTCCAATTATTAAACTACCTGATTACACCTCTATTCGGTGCAAACTAATAGCACATCAATATGTGCTAAAACACTGCAACTTACAGTGCTCGAGGATGAGTGCTCGATTCCACCCATTCATCTATTTACGTATAGCTCGTTTCTATTTGCGTCTTTTTTTTTTTTTTTTTTTTTTTTAGCTTTACTCAATATCTTCAGATAGATCAAATGTTTTCAAACAATAGACAAATATTTAGTGCTACACCCAGCACCAGAGGAGACAGTAGCTGAACAACGTTGTTTCACACTGATCTGTGACGTGCATAACGAACATACAATAAATTTAAAACATGAGGTTCCCTCATCGGGCGGGCATCGTTCCTATAAACCATAGATCATTTAAAGCTTACTCTTATTTGTACCTCTCGTAGTCTGGGCATCTTTGTCTCCTTCTTGAACCCGCCTAATTTCCTCTGACCACCGTTCGTCAATAGCGATCTGGGACTGACGAGAGACAGCGGCGCTGTGCTCTTGCAATACTCGCCTCTCATGCTGCCAGCGCTCTACTTCAGATCCGAGATACTCAGCGATAATTTGAGCGGACTGATTTGTCCGTTCCATAGGAACCAGATGCCCGCAGTCTAGAACAACCTGCTTCACGAGTCCAGCTTCAGCACCGCCACTACCTCCAACCCCGGCACCAGTCTTGACCATTTTTGCTTCTCGCTCCAAGAGAGGCGACAAATCAGATTTTCCTCCGAAGACATATTGCACACTCGGCCTGATTTCTCCCAGTCGTTTGAAAACATAGGCTGGCTCAGACCGATAGAACAGACAGTCAGCATGCTGTGCTTGCTGATCAGGGTCAATGTCAGTATACGACTCATTGGGGGCATCCCGGTATGTAGGCCGTAGAAAAGTAAAGAGTTCCTGATGTTTCGACGTTGAGAGCGTCACCCTCCCGTCTTTGGAGTCGCTCGGGTGTAGCTCTGTGGGTAACGCTCTAAGGCCGTACCGCACCCATGCGTCAAGGACTCGAGGGTCCCAGGACTGATAGAACTTGCTCTTGTTGAACTTATTTTGGGCATCTTCCCGCGATGGCCAAACGTCTCGCCGTTTTGTGGAGAGTATGGCTGGTGGAATACTGCCGTTACGGATTTGAATGACCGGGTCGATCAATACAAGCGAGCGTAACAATCGGGGATGCATCAATGAAAGAAGCGCCCTAAAGTCTGCGATGAGTCAAATCCAACCTTGGAATACCTTGTTACAACATACAGTTGAGTGCCTCCCATACTATGACCTATGCCAACGATTGGGTGGGGCATTTCGCTTTGCTTTTGATTGATCAGGTTCATCAAGTCTCTCGAGTGGTCAATCCAACTCGCTGCTACCATGTAAGTTCTAGTACAAGATCAAGGCCGCTGAAGAAAACTCACGATCGTTTCCAAGTATCCGCTCGTTAAATATTCCAGAACTTCCTTGATTCCAGCAGTCGGCAGCCCAAATGGCACGAATTCGAAACCCGTAGCTAGCGGCCCGCTTCTGAAGGTCATCCCATAGGGGTTCGTACAATTCCTTGACATGGTGTGAGCCCATGAACTTGGTATGAAGATGAAATGCGCTAGTTCATTCGAATGACGCACCTTGGGGAAGCCATTTGCATGTGCACCTATGATGGTCACGTCCCCCGGCCGAGGTTCACCATTGTTCAGTGGAATGTACTGCTTCACTGCGAGCTTCGGCAGGTCATCATCTCCGTGGGCAGTTGCTCCAACGTACTCGCGCGTGTGCGAACAGTTCACAACGTGCTCCACAATGCGGAACTGAGAAGCCATTCTCGTCAGGGCGTTGATTCTCTTGGGTAGCAAATCCAATAACGGCCGTGTACGACTCCTGCAAACTCGCGCGCTTATCAGCTTGCCTGTTAGGAGCGGCGAAGTAAACAAAGCTGACGATGTCATAAGAACGGTGCGACGCACTTTGGTTGAACCAGCATGAAGAATAGTGCAGGAAATGCGACGAAGTCTATGCACGCAAGGAAGATGCTTCGTCCCCAGTGTCCTCTTGGTACGGGGGCGTTTGGCGGTGACGCCCTGCGACCTGTTTCACGCCCTGTGAACTATTTCACGCCCTGCAAGCCATGGCACGCCCTGCGCCGGCAATCAATATATTCATACGCTAAATGAGATTTTGCCGAGGTTGGCAAACGAGCTAGGCCGCTAGAAACCATCAGCTGGACACAAGGCCCAGATTGGTACTGCAACGCTCTGCAAATTTATCTTTTGGTCTGCGGGCGGCTTCCATTGCAACAGAGCCTATCAATAGATTCTGCTTAACATAGCTCCCACGTACGCTCCTTAGCTCCCTTGTCCTTCTCCCTGCCTTCTTCACACAGTAGCAATTTTTTTATCACTGCGCAATGAAGCTCGGCGTAGACGATTGCGTTGCTATCGCGATGATTCGACCATCTCCCCGTCTTATCTCTGACTCCAGTCGCCTGCAGCTGCTCGCCGCATAGTCCTCGATATACTGCGATGGTAGTTTATTGCATGTTCTGATATTTTATTTAAAATACTAGTAATTATTGTATGATTGTGCCAATACTAAAGGAGCAATTATTTCTAATGATAGTGTTAAGTGTGCTGAAAATTCAGGCTTACATGCGGTAAAGACAGCGCTACGGATGACGATGGAGCAGTGAGACCGACTCGAACGACGTACATGTCCAGGGTCATGTTTCTATGTTGCCCTTTCATGTCGTCCTGTTCATCACAACAATTAATTCAACTACAAACACAATGTCATCGACAAGGGCAATCGGACGGCCTTGGTTCAATACTTGCGACATCTACTTAGAGTTTACATTCACAAAGTGCATATATTTTCCTAGCCGCGGGCTGGGGTAGAGCAAGGCCAACAACCACGGGTTGTAGGGTAGGCACTGTCCAGAATTGCGGGTATCCTCACTGTAGCAGATGCTTGCATAAGGGGGCGGCATTACTGGAAATCAGCCTCAAACCTTAGGTATAAGTGACACTTCGCAGGGAACTTTCACTACTTATACGAGTTTCCCGTTATGGACTACTTTTAATTCTTGCTCAAATTTGCTCAACCATCGACCGGCTCGGATGGGAATCGGTGGGGCTGATCACGGATGAGCGGGACACATTAATGTGGGACGGCCGCCGCATGGTCCGTCCGTATGGCACGCAGGGTCAATAGGAGTTCGCCGGGGTTCTCCAAGATATTGAAAGAAGTGTACAGGTCTATCCTGAAGGGATTGCGCTACACTCCCCAAAAAATTGAGTTGTGATTCATACAAGTTCATATTCAAACGACTACCAAGGTACATAGGATTTCACTGTACGTCGACTCTCAGTTACCACACCACTCCCTTCTGCTTCATCGGAACATGGAGTAGCCGATGACCTGCCTCATTCGCCTTGGGTAAATGCCCTGCGCGGATGTTCACTTGCAAAGACTGATGGATCAGCCTTGGCTCTCCCAATGTGGCATCACGTTTCTTTCGTAGAGCCACAAATTCCTCCTCGGTTATGCCATCTCGTAGATGCTTGTTCTGAGCCTTGTGGTCCTTCACGCTCATCCAAGGTGCGGGCGCACCGCGCTCCTCTGGGGGGTAGTCGTGACCCGTCCAGATTTTGACATGATCTGGCAGGCTCAACAACCTGCGCCCAGAGTTAAAAAGATTGCTTGCACTGCCGCCCGGGAAATCGCAACGAGCCGTGCCAAGGTCTGCGTGGAAGAGAGAATCACCACAGAATACATTGTCTAAGAAGCCATGTCAGTCGGTATCGCACAACAATGGGTTGCTGCGGGTGTCTTACCTCCAATCTTGTAGCCCATATGGTCGGGAGTGTGACCAGGAAGGTGCATGGCCGTTGCACTCAGCTTACCAATGCTGAACACCTCATCATCGTCAAAGAGCTTATCAAAAACGCGCCCGTATTCGTCTGGTGGAACTCCGTATTTTCCACCGAACAATTCTTGCACCTGTTGGATGCGCTTCCCAATGCCGACACACGGCTTGTATCCTTGCTCCTTGGCAAGCTGCTTCTGGAGATATGATACTGCCGTCAAGTGGTCTGCATGAGCGTGTGTTTCGAGAATCCAGTCCACCTTGTAACCCTTTTCCTTGACCAGGGCGAGTAGTGCATCGGCAGTATGAGTAGCCACGACCAATGTGGCCGGATCATAATCCAACACCGGGTCAATGATGACTGCGGTCAACGTGGATGGATCAGCAACCACGTACTGCCAAGTGCCCGTCTTAGTCTCGAAGACGTCATGTACTGTGGGTTCCCCAGCCAACGGTGCGTCGGTGCTGTATGAAGCTCGACTTTGGGTTGCATAATGCGGGCTTCTGGTAGTGAGTGGATGCACGTTGCTTGTGGCACAGCCCGGCGCTCTTCTTGGAGACGGTCGATAAATTGCCGTATTGACAGAAGAACCATTTGGTGACACGCTCTGAGTAGTGTACGCGGCCTTGTTCTCAGTGTGGCGAATGCGGCAGAGCTGCCTCCTCGACTCATTTAGCAGCGGGGCTCGCGTTGTGGGAAGCGCCCAGCGCAGACCCCGCGTCGCCTGCGAGCTACCGCCGATGTGAGGGCGAATGGACTTCATGGCCAATTGAGATGATGATGATGATGATGATGATGATGATCAACGAGGAACGAACGAAGGGAGGAAAGGTCAGTATGAAACTTAAAAATAGAGCTGATAGCGCAAAAAGTTCCAGCTGACGAGTGGCTCCACAATGCCTTGATCGCCAACCCGTTCCGTCCCGCGCCTTCGGGGACCTGACCGCTGAGGTTCGGGGACCTGGGGAACTCGCCGGCGACGACGCGCCCGACTACCTACCGAGTTCCGGAGCGTCAGACTCTTATGATACAGCAGCACGGACATGCCGATAAAGGCAAATACGTACCTCGCTCTCCTGAATGTGTCTGCGCGCCTCGTAAATGCAATCTATGCTTAACGGCAATCGGCCACGATTCGACCCGGCCGGCCCCACTGTGTGTGTTATGCTGCTCTCCGCAATTTCGCGAGGCCGGACACAATGTTGCACTGGTTGTTCCATCTCACTCTCCAGGTCCTTTTCTTTATTTTTCGTTCTTTTCGGGTTCTTTCCTCTTCTTCCTTCATCATCGTCTCTCACATCACATCTCCTCCTTGCGAATCATGTTCTCCAGCCGCGTCACGTTGGCAGCTCGTTCAACGGGCCGCTTGGCCATGACAACTCAGACTGCTCCAGCCTTCCGGACCTTTGCTACGGTGTCTCCGGTGACGGCCGCTGCTAAGAGTCACAAGGTTGTGGTGGTCGGCGGCGGGACAGCCGGTCTGGCCATCAGTCATCAACTTCTTCGATCCGGCAGATTCGCTCAAGATGACATTGCCGTCATCGACCCGGCCGCGTGGCATCACTATCAGCCCGGGTGGACCCTGGTCGCCGCCGGTCTTAAAAACAAGGAGGACTTACGACAGCCTATGAAGAGCTTGATTGACCCCAAGCTCAAGTTCTACAGTGAAAGCGTTGGTGCCTTCGCCCCAGACAACAACCTTGTCACACTAGGCAACGGCGACAAGGTCAGCTACGACCAGCTCGTGGTTGTCCCTGGCATCAACGTCGACTTCGGCAGCATTAATGGTTTGCCTGAGGCCCTCGCCAACCCAGACTCCCATATCTGTTCTATTTATGGCTATGAAACATGCGATAAGGTCTTCCGCAGCGTCAAAAGCTTCCGCAAAGGCACCGCTCTTTTCACCCAACCAACTGGCCTCGTCAAATGCGCCGGTGCTCCGCAAAAGACGATGTGGCTCGCGTTGGATTATTGGAAGCGAGCCGGCTTGTATGATACCACCTCAAAATCTCCCATCAACATTAGCTTCGCTACCGGAATACCACAAATGTTTGGTGTCAAAAAGTACAGCGCAACGCTCGAGGAGCTGCGCAAGGAGAGGGGTGTGGAGGGTCTTTTCCAACACGATCTTGTCTCGATTGATGGAAATACTGCCACTTTTGCCCGTGTTGGTGGAAAAGAGCAAGTCAAGAAGCAATTTGACTTTTTGCATGTTGTGCCCAAGATGGGCCCCCATGCGTTCGTCAAAAACAGCACTCTGGCAAATGAAGCTGGCTTGGTTGACGTGGATGCCTTCACAACTCGCCACAACAAATACCATAACGTCTGGTCTGCTGGCGATGCTTCTTCCTTGCCTACGTCCAAGACAATGGCAGCCATCACCTCCCAAGCACCGGTGTTAGTTCGCAACCTGCTGCGATCTCTCGATGGAAAGGAGCTGGACCCTGCATATGACGGTTACACTTCTTGCCCGCTCGTGACCGAGTATGGAAAGGTCCTGCTTGCCGAATTCAAGTACGATGGAGTGCCTAAGGAGACGTTCGGCGGTTTGCTCGGTATTAACCAGGGAGTCCCACGCCGCTCGTTCTACTATCTGAAGAAGGACTTCTTTCCATGGATTTATAAATTCATGGTGAAGGGTGTCTGGGCTGGGCCTAACATCTGGGTGAAAGCTTAAATCTCGTGTATACTACTCTGAGTCACAAGGAAATGGAATAAACAGGGTGTTTGTATAGGCGAGGAAAGAAAGGAAATGGGGGCTGCTCACTTCCGCTGTTGGGCGCATGTTGAAACTAAGAATCGAAGGCATCGCTGGTGTCCATGTAACAAAAAGTTGATCAATTGACAATGTAGTTCTAAATTGAATGTAAAGGATCAAATAGAGTCAGTCCCATGAATAGTGTGATGGTGCTGACAGACACACTGGAGTTTAATGACAGTAGGTCTAGCCTGCTAAGACTAGATACTACTTAAAGGATCTGCTCGGCCTTTACTAAGGAGGGCATGCTTTTTCCCTTCTTCAATTCAATTTTTCGGGACAGTCTTTGTCGTTGCCTTGCCATTTGAACAGCTGTCGCAGCAGCTCTTATCCCTTCATTCTTATTTCTTTAAGTCCCGTTGTGTTTAGAAGCATCTGATCAAGTACTTGCTCATTTATTTACTAAAATCCCTCTACTGGTCTTAGCTGCAGGACCTCCTTCCAACCCGAACTCTAGGGTATCTCAGACTCTCACTGTCGCGGGCCCTGTCTGCACTAAGTGCATCTCCCACCAACAAAATAGCTCAAGGCCAATTTCAAGGTCTTAATCAGTCACAGAAATGAATGTTGGCAAGCTTCCACGTGCGGGGCGGATGACAACAAGGCGGGCACTTGAAATGCATAGTATGACTTGGCCGCATGACTTGGGGACCCCTGGGTTTTTTTTTTCAAGAGTAGGCATTGACGAGGGCTCCCTAAATAACCCAATTTCTCCAATGTCGTGGTCTGCTGTCGCCTGATTCCCCTTTGCGTCAGGTGAAATGACATGGCCGCGTGGAAGGCGGCACTAGGAGGGACAAGCGCAGATTCCAGCTTCACAGCCTCCTATCTGGCTGCAATCTAGGTCCCCGAGAATGCGGTCAGACCATGTTTTTCTCGTCTGCTGACCTGATTTTATCGGCGGTTTACGGGTGGCACAACTTAATTTAGTTGAGCATGAATAATTCCGGTGGGCCGGCCCGGAGGGCGTCGAGAAAGGCGGGGCCCCGACGGCCGGAAAAGCGGGGCCGACGGAACCGCGGAGCTCCAAAGTGTGAGACGGTAACCACCATCAGAGCCCCGAGATCCGGCCTCCAAGACACCCCACCTACACGGACATGCCCGGTCCAATATACAAATACAATCACAACAAGAACAAAAGTTCCCCAAAGTCGTCCGATAATTATCATATACGCTTTGCCAATGGTGCCTATTTGAATTCTTTCTTGAAGCTTTCGAGAAGGTATCACTCAGTATCAAACAGCACAGCAAGATTATCGTTATATTTTCCAACATTATCCAATTTCTTGGTTATCCCTCGTACTCGATTCCTTCGGCACGAATCGTTTTTGGGAACGCATTGTGTCGCCCACTGCTATCATGACGGACACTTCGACCCAGGTGCTGCTCATGCCAGTCCCCCGAGTGGAGAACCGCGAGCGGAGGGAGGGCAGCGAGGTTCGATATCCATTTTGGTTTGGTGGCAGCTCTAGCAGCCTGGCCGCTTGTGTCACACACCCGTTGGATCTCAGTATGTCACAGTAGCTAAATGGCGTTTCCATGTCATGGAGGCTAACATCTGCAGTCAAGGTGCACCGCAACAAAGATCTGTACGCCAGTTGTTTCATACACTGATAAATAATACAGGTCCGACTACAAACACGCACCCCCGGAACCCCGAGAGGCATGATGGTTACCATCGCCAACATCTTCAAGACCGACGGCATTCTTGGCTTCTACAGTGGAATATCAGCCTCGCTCCTTCGACAAATGACATACTCGACGATCCGCTTCGGCATCTACGAAGAGATGAAACAACGCGCGGGACCGAGCCCAAGCTTTCCACTACTCGTGGCAATGGCCGCGTCTTCGGGCTTTGTTGGAGGCATGTCAGGAAACTATGCTGACGTGCTCAACATACGCATGCAGCAGGACGCGGCCCTCCCCACACACCAGCGCCGGAACTATAAACACGCGATAGACGGGTTGATACGGATGACTAGAGAGGGGGGAGTACGGAGTTGGTTCAAAGGATGGCTACCGAATTGCAGTCGTGCCGCAGCCACCACGGTGGGCCAGCTCGCGAGTTACGACGTCGCGAAGCGACTGATAATGGAGTACACCCCCATGGGAGATACGCTGCCGACGCAATTATTGTCGTCGCTGCTGGCTGGCTTGACAGCTGCCACAGTAACGAGTCCGATTGATGTTATTAAGACCAGAGTGATGCTGTCGACAGAGAAACAAAGCATTCTGAAATTGATTAAGAATATTTCTAGGACCGAAGGCGCTGGATGGATGTTCAAGGGTTGGGTTCCCAGTTTTCTTAGACTTGGTCCGTATACGATATGTACGTTTTTGTTCTTAGAGATGCACCGCAAGGCGTATAGAAAATTTCAGGAGTAAGGACAGAGATGTATGGCGCTGCGGGTGTACATTCTCCACACTACGGAGCTCATTGGATTACTTTCATTAGTTGATGCTGTTAAGAGATGCTGACACAAAAAGACTCTATTGATATATGGTAGACCAGTACTATTCTAAACAATCCATCAACATCTTAGCTTCGATGTCCAATCTCTTCAGTTGCCATGTCCTCAAGATTGGTACATGGCGTCTAGACTAAGAGATCACTCGGGATAATCTTGCCTGGGGTTCCAGCAACCCTAACACGGACGACATTGTGTCTTTCCTTAAGGACCACCTCAATCTTCAAGGGCCGGGGTTGTTTCAGATCTTCCAACTTGTCAGCGATCTTTGCTAGGAAGAAAGGCGGTTTGCCATCCGCATCAAGGGGTCCAGGGATTTCGTCCGTAGAGAGAATCGTACTGCCTTCCCACCCTTCATACTCTTCCGGAAAATTTGAGATTACCGTGCCAAGTTTATCAGTGTATAACATGTAGACTGATCCAACGGGGTAGCCGCCAGCATCCAATTGAACAACTGCATGGTAGCCGGTGCCCTGCCAATTGATGTGCATCCCGAGTTGATTGGCAGCCACGCAGACTTCAGCATCGCGGAACTTTAACCAACTTTCGCCTGCACAGTATCTCACGTGGCCAATCGAGAGGAAACAGAACGGGCCGTAATGTAAAAGCTCGTCGAAAGTAGTGCTTCGAGTTCGAGTTCGGCTAACCGATTCTCCTCCAGAGTGACGATTCTCTTGACCCAGACTTTGCGCTCTTAGATCGATTTCACTGCTGTCGATAGCCATTACCCAATTACTGAGTAGAGATGGAATTTCTGGCTGACTTGGAGATTCTTCTAAGTCGAGACAATCGCAGCTTCCAACTTCGATCTTGTATCCGCACAAGGTTCCGCCAAAGTCACACTCTCCTAGGCGAATATTACTCATGCAGCGCATCCCCGCGACAAACTGAGCTTTTCTCAGTTCCTCGGGATCCGCGCACCGTATAGTGGTAATAAAATCGATGAGTTCTTCAGCTTTTGGCGAGTGGCTGCAGGCATCAAGGCTCCACTTCTGGAAGAATTCACACCATTTCTGGTATGCATTTGGGTGCACAGTCCCCATCCACAAATTCTCGATCTCTTCCTTCATGAGAAGATCACAAGAATCACTATCCTTTATTTTCTCTCGAAAATCAGCGTAGCCGCCATACCTGAACCATTGGTAGAACTCTGCCTCCAGGATAGTCCACTCACGGCGAGCCTCCGAGACTTCAGGTACATAATGCATAGCTTTGGGTGTGCGCACTAGCGTTGCGGATTGATGGAGTGGGTCGAACTGGGTGTATCTGAAAGATGAATAATATTGGAGGAATTTTAAGGAAACATTGATGACGAGTGCGCGACGCCGTTCGCTTTATAGTTTACCAACGGTTGAAGAGCTCACAAAATACTGCCTCTGTTTTACCAATTATTTCCATGAAATAGTTGAACACTGCTCATCTATTCCAAATGTTCAGAAAATCAGGCAATCTGTCTGTGGTGATCTTGTCGACGTTCTGTCGTCAACCACTCATGAAAGTGACCGAAAGGTGATCCAAAAGCGACTCAAAAATATCGAATTCACCTTTGTTTGCACACACAAGACGTATTCAAGGGCTAAGCGACGAGAAAAAACTTATTCGGGGCTAGATTACACGTTCCCAAAGAAGTGTCTATGCTGGGTTCATAAAACACTTGTTCACCTCTGCGTGTCCCGTGAATACTCAGCAAGATACAATAGTAACCTTTGTATTCATTGTAGGTCTTTGTTGTGATTGTTCCCACGCATATAAATTTTGGTACTCACGAGCCGCCGAGAAATGCCACAGACGCCGGTCGAGAGGAAGAATAAATCGTTCTCAATTATCCTTTCATTGCGATACATGATCAAATTCACTGACCATCTCGAAAACAAGCACATTTTATAATATCAGACCTTTCTGTGCTTTCATTGTTCTACTTGAAATATCGTCCTTTGTCCACACACAGAAATACACTCGAGAAGACTCTTGTTTCAATATGAACAAAGGGAAATTGAAATCCATTGATTAGATAAGCGACGACAGCGGCGAGTGAATAGAGTTTTCACATGAGCTCTCTAGAATGCTACAGAGCATATCTTAGGCAGGTAATACTGACCTTGGAATTCGGCAGGATATTTGGTGATTATCGAGGGCAATTTGGTTGGCAGGACTCATCCTCATTAAATGTGTTGTATGTCCTTTGGTTCAGCGAACTAATTAATCATGAGCCCGTAAGTCCTTTGAGTGAGGGAAATCTGGCGTTAGAGATTTCCTATAATCAAGACAGCGACCCAGAGACCGTGGGAGAGTTTAAGCGCGTTGGGTCACCGTTCCTACTTTGGACATGATTATCCCTCGCTTCCCAGACAATCGATGACATCCACAAAGGTGGTACTTATCAGGTTGGTTCTAGTGACGAGTTAGTAGCACAGTGTGTCCGCGTCGTAGCTTCGCTATGCGCAATTGACTAGAGCGGTACCGACTGGCGCTTTGGAGAATCGGATTTCACACCCTTCAGCTGAAAGAGACGACGGTACCACTTTTTGGGAGTAATTCAACCCATACTAGAAAAGAAACAATAAAGTTCGAAGAAGACCTCTGGCCCCGTTCGTGTCGAGTACTTATCGCTGCGCCTCAAATCGTAGGTATGGACCCACACAACCAATGAACGTACCTCTGTTTTACCAGCCACAAATGGGTCACGATTTTCCACGGACTATACAAATACGAGTTCGATTATGCATAGTCGACGTACTGCTCTGGTTTAATCCTACGCGGAACCCTATTCATGTTCCGTGTGTAATCGTAATCCAGTTTATGCATAATGTAGCAACCGTCTGTGTAGATTGCAATACGGAGTGAGTATTAGAAGTTCGACTGAGAAGATTAGGATTCATACAAGAATCATGCAGACCCAGCCGATTAAAGTCGTCGCAATTGAGGCTAACAGCGAATCGGACATAACTACAAGCCGGAAATTCAATCCTTCGCCATTATTCAAGACACCGTCGGCCGGGCGGTTGCATGATCGGCCCGTCTTGGCGCGATAACAGCGGCGGCACAGCCGTACCAAGCCGGAGGCGAAACCTTTGGATAGGGGCATGCGCCGGAAAAGGCTCAATCCAGGCCACCAGGACCAACCAGGATCAACCAGGCTGGGAAATGGGGTGAACACGAAAAGTTCCATGGCCCTCACAGCACCCCGAGGGCGTGGCCAGTCCATTGGCCGAGGCGGTAGCTTCGTGGTCTGAGAAAACGGCTTGAAGCTGGGACGAGCTGGCCGCAACCACAGGGATTGCGACTATAACAGCGATAGGTTCAGCCATGAGGTCGAGCCTCGGGTCGAAGAGGATGACGACGACAGCGCACTGCCGCGACACTAGTCAATACGACAATGCCGCCTTGGCATATCAGCGCGCCGAGCGTCAGCGTGTAGCAAATTAATCGATTATTCATCATCCGAACTGCCAAGTTGACGGCCTGACTCATTTCTAGACCTCAGCCAAACAGGCAGCTTCCACCGTATTCTCACGCTGATAATGCATAGCAGAGCCTCTTTATTTAATCAACAATACTACCCACAGCCTTGTCGCTAAATACAGTTTCGTACTTTTGAATCTTATTTACACCGCCCGCGACGATCATTTAGGGTCCCGTAACCTTGAATATAGATAGGACCCACGCAGCATCGCATGTGGGTTCTAGAACTTGAAATGGATTTCTGCGACGCTGCCGACCAACCAGCAGGTCCCCTTCGTAAACTCGGCTTTCCGGGTATGTGCGCGGAACAAAAAGCCCACGATACGAGCAACAAAAGCTCAGAAACGTAACCACTGTGGTGATCTCGAAACCGGTGACCCCCGTTCGGGTACCATCTTAGAAATATTAATTCCCGTCATACTAACTACTCATGCCCAGAAATATCGACAGTGCTTCACCCTGTCCCCGGTTTCAAGTCGCTAGAGTTTGTACTTAACTTAGCGTATCTAGATGCTATCTCAAAACGGGCAAATTGTCGCAGTGATTTTAAAATAGTGGAGTTGGCTCCAGAGCCTCTAGAGACCACCTCTTTCAGCAGTGAAATGTTCCAAGTAGTGGAGGGAAACGTTCTGTCTACTCAATGGCTAGAGGGATCGAAATTTTAATGGGGAATAAAAAATCTCCGATGGATCAAGCTACCCAGCTGTTGCCTGCCGATCTCAGCCTTAGTGACCTGAGTGCCGATACCTGGGTCTAGGCGCAGGTAGGACGATCCACATGCGGTGTACCCGGAACCTTGGCATGGTCATAAATGCCAAGTCATGGATTATCGCCGATGGTCTTGATTTGAGACTTGAGAGGATACTTCTCCTTGCACGGCGCTGGTTTTGAAGTGGCGGAGTTCGTATCCAGAGCGTCCAGGCGGGCCACGGTGCCCAGATTCTGAGGGACACCTCCTGAATTTAATCACACCCGAGCCTTTGCTACGGTAGCTTTCAACTGCCACGAAGGTATATGTATCTTGATATCTTTCTCTTTCACTTTCTTTTCAAACCATTAAAGCTATCAATTCTATCGAAGACCTTCTAAGCACTTCTAATCAACACAGCCGAACTGAGCCAGCATCCATCAAGATGGATGAAAGACCTCTCATCCCAGATATGCCGGCTCTCATGCTCCAGCTCTATGACCTGGCTCCCTCGCAGATCCCAGAGAGTCCACAATTTCAGATGCTTCAAACGGCCGAGTTGGATAAGGTCCAGCTCTTAGCCTCAATTCCAGCAACCTCAGAGTCTTCATACCGGCCGTTACACTTCCTCTGTGTTCTCTTAACAGAAATTCATGGGCCATGGCCGACCTTTGATCTCATCAAGTGTCATACGCGACTTTTCAAAATCCTCCCAGAGGAAGCCAAGGCACGCCGCAATGTCGACTGGAGCTGGCTCGTTGACACCACCGACAAGCTTGTCAAGAAATCTTGCGCTCCATTTTCTCAGTTTATCGGCCGCGATGAGGGGCCCGCCCTTCGAGCAACAACCAGTGACTACATCACACATCGTGGACTGCATCGCTTTGTGTCCAACTTTCGGCTGCCAGTCATCCCTGGTCAGACGAAGCCGGTTGTTGGGATTGCTCTGCCCAACGGTCCCCTGTTAGCAGCAACTTGTATTGCCGTTACCAGTTACTATGTCGCAGCACCTATCAACCAAGCGACAGGTCCAGAGCAATTTCAAGCAGATATCCTTCAAGCCGGAGCCGATTTTATCCTGACCTCGGATGGTGACTACAAGAAACTTCAGCTAGGCTCTTGGACTACGGAGCGCAATATTCAGGTCTTCATCATAGACTGGACTTCCGGCGACGACATCAGTATCCGGACTCTGACGGGAGGGCCTCTTCTAGATTTTGATGCGATGTCAACGGAACCTAACCAGGGAGACGACATCGGAATGATCCTATTCACCAGTGGCACATCGGGCACGAAAAAGGTGGTTCCACTGACAACGCACTCAATCATTGCGGGTATTGTGTTCGTCAAGGAGTCTTGGGGCCTGACCTCCAGCGACATCTGCCTTAATATGATGCCTCTGTATCATGTGTAAGTTGTTGGATAACCCGAATTTCGTTGCTCCAAAGCTCTAACTCTGTACGCAGTGGCGGCCTCGTTAGAAACATTTTTGCTCCTGTCTTCTCGGGCGGTTCAACGGTATGCTGTGCAGCCTTTGACCCGAACACTTTTTGGGATGTTGTTCAGGATATTCAACCAACTTGGTACTATGCCTCGCCATCGATGCATTCTCTGATCCTTGGTGAGGCAACCGGACGCCCCGAGGCATTAAAGAAGAGCCGTATTCGGCTGGCCTGTAATGCTGCCGGTGGTCTCCTACCATCACTAGCTTGTCGTTTACGAGACACATTCAACTGTGTTGTCCTTCCCAGCTACGGGATGACAGAGTAAGTGCCCTTAGCTAGTGTTATATACTATTCCAGAACTAACATTTATCCAGATGCATGCCTATCTCCACCCCGCCTTTGAACTACCAGCTAGATCGAGAAGGCACTTCTGGAATCAGCACTGGGCCAGAGCTTGCTATTCTGGACGGGTCAGAGGCTGCAGCATCATCTGGAACAGTCGGACGAATCTGCGTGCGGGGTGAACCTGTTTTTCCTGGTTACCTGAAGCCAGACGGTACCTACGATAAGTCGCCCTTCAACAAAGACGGGTGGTTCGACACTGGCGACCTTGGATATATGGATCCTGATGGGTATCTCTATGTCACCGGTCGCAGCAAGGAAGTCATCAATCGCGGAGGAGAATTGATCTCCCCTTTTGAGGTTGAGAATGCTATTATCTCCGCCTCTCTATCTGATTCCCCTATCAGCGGACGAATCAGTCAAGCGCTTGTCTTCTCGGCCTGTCACGACATCTTACAGGAGGTAGTGGCAGTGGTATTGGTCTCTACAGCTAACCAGCCACGCGTAGACCTCAAGACCCTGCATGAGGCCTTAAGATCATCCTTGCAACAAGCAAAATGGCCCGTTTTGATTACTTACATGGATGATCTTCCCAAGAAAAACAACAAGGTCCTTCGAATTCGACTTGGTCAAAGGCTGGGAATCCCCGATATTACGGACAAGATGCCATACCTTAGCCGACATTTGGAAGCGGCATGTCCACCATGCGACACGGATCTTTCTGTCCCGATTAAGTCCTCCCCTTGCTCAGTCAACTACGAATACCTACGGTCCCAAATCGAAAAGATAGTCCCCGACACCGTCCAAGTTTATTGTCGACGAGATCCCCAAGGCGGTGGCGTTGAAGCTTTCTTGGCTCCAACAACCATCTCTGAAAAGCCAGTACAGGCTAGCGCGATCAAGGATCTCCAGCAGCAGCTGGGGCGGTCAATTGACAATTTCATGGTTCCTGGCCTGGGCCAGATTCACGCAATGACCGCCCCATTTCCACGGGACACATACGGTAGCATCGATGAAGAGCAACTCCAAGAAGAACTCGACAAGCTCCTCCAAGCGTCAGTGCAGCAACTAGGGGTCTCTACCGAGGGATTAGTGACGAAGGCTTTTGCAGAAATCCTATCACGTCCACACGGAGATATTCCCAACAACGTCGACTTCTTTACCCTTGGTGGCGATTCTCTGCGCGCTGGGCGGCTGACGTCGGTTCTGCGTTCCCAATTCAACGTAAACATCCCAATCGGTCTGGTTTTCAACGACGGAACGGTTAAAGCCGTCGCATCCCACATTGACAAGATGACCGAGGCCGGCCCAATTGACAATGGTGATGGCAGAGACAACATCGTTGGGTGCTCCGAGACATACAGCTCTACCAACCCAGTTCTCATGCTGGTGCAGTTGGTCCCACTTGCGTTTATCTATCCGCTTCGGCGGGCGCTCCAATGGACCATCTTCATCACGGCACTCGCGTACAGTGAATACCTACCCACCAACCACTCGATCCCAGGCAGGTTACTCAATCTGATAGCTTCTATCACATTGGCTGGTATCATTATCGAATTCATTGCACCCATCTTTGGAATTCTCTGCAAGTGGCTTATCATCGGCCGGCATCGTGAAGGCCTCTACCCGATGTGGGCTTTCTACCATACCCGATGGTGGCTAGTGCAGAAAATTACGAGCATTTGCGGGCCAGGTGTTTTCGAAATCACCAATTCCACTCAGTGTCTCTACTACCGTCTTATGGGAGCTAAGATTGGTAAAAATGTGAGGCTTGGTGGAGCGGCTCTTGGGGAGTGGGATCTCTTGGAGATTGGAGATAACACTGACCTCAGCGAATGCATCTGCCGGCCTTTTGCAGTTGAAGGCAATACTACGATGTATTTGGGACGGATTTCCATTGGAGAACATTGTTCAGTTGGCACAGCTTCTATCATTGCGCCAGGAACAACGATACCACCTAATACCTGCATTGGTCTCAATTCATCCAGCTGGGAGATGGAAGATGCGGACGAAGCGTACCGATCGTCGAGTTATATTGCGAAGCCACACTGGCTTCTAGTATGCTTATTCACCTTACCTCTGCAGCTTTTTTCTGGATTCCTATCACTTGTGCCTTGGATGTGTGGCCTCCTCGGCATGGTAATACATGGGTCATCCGCCGGTCGATCTCCGATTCTAAATGTCATCGACTGGTTCACACACCCACAGCGAATAGCATACCACTATCTTGCCCTCGTCTTGAAATGTTTTATTAGCCCGTTTATCATACTCGGCTTTACAATTCTGATCAAGGCGATTCTGGATATTGCATTCGGGAAGCTTGGACCTGGCTCAGCTGGGCAAGGCACTGTTGCCACCTGGAGGGCGCATCTTATTAACAGCCTCTGTCCTGTCGATCGGCTTCATGAAGTCACTGGTATGTTTGGGCAGCATTATGAGGCCACCTCAGCCGCCCTACGAATGCTGGGTGCCAAAATTGGCCAACGTGTGTACTGGCCTGGGACTGGACCTGTTATTGGTGACTACCATTTGCTAAACATTGGAGATGATGTTGTTTTCGGCTCCCGCACTCATCTTGTTACGTCGGATATCATTGGCTCTGAGACCATCACGATTGGAGACCGGGCTATGATTGCTGATCGTGTTTGCCTTCTGCCTGGCGTCAAGATTGGAGACCGCGTTACTATGGGATCTGGTGCTTTAACAAAGAGAGGCAAGCAGTATCCAGCTAATGGGACCTACGTTGGGTCAAAGGGCGGTGATTCCGTGTGCCTATCCACTGGACGCCAATTGCAACAGCAGAAAGTCACCTCAAGGCCGATAAGCATGAAGCACATGAGCAGTTGCGATACCCTGACAGGAAAGAGTAAGGAAGCTGCCATGCCTACGCGTCTCCTCCACATCGACAGTCAAGCTACTCTCACTGGCGGAAGTGCCATTCCCGGGCAACACCGTCGTGCCACGACTAATACCAGTGAGGACGGCATGACAGAGGAGAGCTCTGATACCGATGTCGATACCTCTACTGAGAACTCTTCACCATTTGGACGAGCTTTCTACTTGAAACAAGCTCCCTATTGGGTCTTAGGCCCGTTTACCATATTTTGTTACTCATCTTTCCTTACTCTTTTTACCTCCTTTTACTGGAATATCGCAAGCATCTCGTCGATTCAATTCATTAACGTTATCATTAAATTCCTCCCTTCTGGAACTGGCATTGGGCATGATATCTGGAGGCTCTTTGTACTTTCCTTTGGCGCCATTGCCGTCATCACTACTGCTCAAGCGATACTCGCGCTCGCCATTGTGCTTGGTGCCAAGTGGGCCCTACTAGGCCACCGGAAGCCCGGGAATTACGATTGGGACAAGTCGTCGTATTGCCAGCGTTGGCAAGTCTTTCTTACCGTCGAGAAAATCCGCCGCAGATGCTATCAGGGTAACGGTATCCTTGGCCTACTCACCGGAACAAATTGGATTGTACTGTATTTCCGGGCAATGGGTAGTACTATTGGCAAGGATTGCGCTTTATTTGCAAATGGGACGCCGAGCTTGATGTTTACTGAGCCTGATCTGATAACCCTCGGAGATCGAGTTTCGATTGATGATGCTAGCGTTGTTGCGCACATCAATACCAGAGGGAGATTCGACTTGAATAGGCTAGAAATTGGCGATAGGTGTGTGCTCAGAACGGGAAGCAGGCTTCTCAGTGGCGCAACCATGCAGAAAGATAGCTGCCTGCTCGAGCACACTCTTATCATGGGGGGCGACGTGGTGGAAGAGAATTCAACTATGCAGGGCTGGCCGGCAGAACCATTCTCAAGAAAGAGGGCGAATCTGTAAGGCTACTTGTAGTGTTCAGGCAACACCTCTGGCGTTAAAAAGAACATCTCCTAGCTTTATTTCATTCGATAGCGTATACAGATATTTATGCACCATTCTTTGTTCTCACATTTCGGAAAAGACTCTCGCCCTGATACAGCGATGTAATCTTCCGCTCTTGCTCTTCTTTTAATTTTTCAGGCACATTGCAGAAAGTGACTGTGTTAGTGTGCAGACCAGGCCCGTGAGCAGAGAGCATTAAAGCCCTGAAACGCGAGTTCTTTGGTATATATCAAGCTTTCCTCAAACCTAAATCGATTCCGAGAATCGCATTAGAAGGCATTGACCCAGAAGGACCCTCGTCTAAGGTGGGCAGACAGACTTGTGTCACGCAATTTCACTCTGGGAATGGAGACCGAACAGGGTTGAGTGGATCTCCAAAACCTCGGACAAGCCGGGCAGATTCCTGGAGCCCCAGATCCCTGTGGATCCCTCATTTCCAGGGCGCCAACTGCAACGCCGCCTAGTTGGTACAGGGTAACTTAAGCGCCATTTCATCGGCCATTGCAAGAACGAAGGACAGACGTAATGCGATTGGAAATTATGTGGTTAACTAGCTTCTAGTCTGCTGTAGCTGGATGACATCCAGATACACAGGAAAAATATATGGTAATGAGCACCTAATGCTTCACCAATTATTGATTGATGAGTGGGACCCAAGACACCCAGGCTATCACACACGCTAGGAGAGTTACTAGATTTCTTGATATAACCAACTTGGTTTAGCTGCTGTAGTAAGGTTAATTGACAAACAAATGCTAAACCAGCTGAGAGTGCAATGTGACGAAGATAATAGATAGTGACTGTAAGCTCTCCGCAAACTTTGCCTTTTAGAGCAGATTGACTCAAGCCCTTCCGCAATCCTTTTGCAAGCGGATTGATCCCAGCGCCACCGAGTTGCCGTATTCCTACGGTTGTGATTTATGTACCAAAATCGCTGTCTATCCTCGGTGGTTACTCTCCTGCACAGTGCCAACGGCTTGAGAATACAGCTAAGTACGCTCTAGCAGCAAAATGACCAACCAGGAGACATGGAATTTGCATGCCGCGATTGCAGCTCGAATTTCAACGCTTTATTAGACGGATAGTCTCTTCACCGCTAGACAACAGAGGAGATCCAAGACTCACGCGCCAATATTGTGCTCCCATTGAGCCTCTAAAATCTAGAAAGAGATGTTGAGAGAGGCTTCCACGACATGCTCCAAATTTTGATACCCCTCCTAACGCAGCCTGTCCCAAAAACTTCAGGGTTTGTTGGGAAGTTTGCGGATATGGAAAATAGCGTCCAGTAGATGGATGAGCAAGTATTATGAAACAAACTACTGATGTAGATCCCGATTACTGAAAACTGGAGCCACAACAAGCATGTGGGTATAGAAATCGGTGATTTATCGGAGTCCGGAATTGTAGTCTTCGCTGCCTTGCCTCGCTTCTCCCGTCGGCTCCGGGAACATGTCGTGCAAGCACGACATAAAGTCATACGACTGAGTGGTTTTCGTTTGACGTCAATGCCGAGATCGAGCGAAGGGTTCGTATAGGAGGAGCCCCGGATTGCGGCGAATGCGGTGTCGGTGGGTGCGGCTGCGGCGAGTGCGGCATCCGCAACGGAACGCACCGACGTGCGGTGCGGCATGCGCCCAAATACGTAGGAAACTTGGTCTATCATGGGGTTTACATGGATAGATGCAGAAGGATTACTACACAAATACGTAACTGAATGATATTTCATTTACTCTTGCATGAAGTGCCGAGGCAGAGGCGGCATTCGCGGTGACAGTGTCATCTTGACAAGTTGATCGAGGTATCCACTCTAAGCTAGCCAAGATATTAGAATTAGATATAAAACAAGTCAATTGCCCTTTCAGTTGAAGAATCACCAACAAATCATTCTATCATCTCCATTCCAATCACAACTCCAATTCAAACTCCATTCAAAATGGTTGCCACGATCCGCCAGTACAAAGCTGCCTGCGTTCAGTCTGAGCCAGGATGGTTCAATCTCGAGAAGTCGGTCAAGAAGACCATCGCTCTCATTGAAGAGGCCGGCGAAAAGGATTGCAAGTTGATTGCTTTTCCTGAGCTTTGTAAGTTTTGCAATCTAATCCGATGTATTCCGGCATTTTTAACCAGATTTTAGGGATCCCGGGGTATGAAGCGCTGATAACACCTTTTTATGGACGATTCTAACTAGACTCTAAAGATATCCCTACTGGCAATGGCGCGTCAACTACCAAGACTCTCTGCCTTTGCTCAAGGAGTACCACCAGAACAGTCTTCGACCCGACTCGGACGAAATGAGACGCATTCGTGCTGCAGCCAAGGCTGCTAAGATTTTCGTCTCCATCGGCTATTCGGAGATTGACGGACATACTCTCTACACGACCCAGGTTATCATTGACCCCCGAGGCGAGGTCATCAACCACCGTCGCAAGATCAAGCCTACCCACGTTGAGAAGCTTGTCTTTGGTGAGGGTACTGGTGACACCCTTGACAGTGTCGTTGAGACTGAGATTGGTGCCCTCGGCCACCTTAACTGCTGGGAGAACGTAAGCAAACCGTCTCTAAATATCAGTCTAGCGTAACTAACCAGAACAGATGAACCCCTTCCTCAAGGCCCATGCTTGCACCCAGCATGAGGAGATTCACGTCGCCGCTTGGCCTGTGTACCCCCCTGCATCCAGTCTTAAGTACCCGGACCCCTACACCAACATCTCCGAGGTTCAGTCGGACCTAGTCACACCCGCCTATGCCTACGAGACTGGCACGTGGACTCTTGCGCCCACCCAGGTTGTCACTCGCGAAGGCGCACGCCTGAACCTCCCCAAGCGCCTCCAGGATGATGAGGCTGCTGTCGACGCCGAGGCCGCCGTCATCGGCAATGGCTTCGCTCGCATCTACCGCCCCGATGGCTTCCGTGCCGTTGAGGACCCTGCTAAGACGTTCGATGGCATCTTCATCGTCGACGTTGACCTTGATGAGAACCTCCTTACTAAGCGACTCGCTGATTTTGTATGTTTCTCCCACCTTTAGTTCCTGAGGATGTGCTTGTGCTGATAGATATTATGGAAACAGGGCGGTCACTACATGCGCCCTGATCTCATTCGCTTGCTGGTGGACAAGACCCCGAAGCATTATGTGGTGGATGCCAACTCTACTGACCCCAAAACCTTCACCAGCACCATGGAGCGACTCGGCCTTACCAAGCCTCTCCCGGCCGCGGACGAATAATTCTGCAACTAAAATTTCCATACCGGGAGCGACTAGGAACTTACTGCATCTAGATAGCTATCTCAGGGCTGGCAGAGACTTTAGTCTCCGATGATCCTCGCACCTCTGTTCAATTCAATCATCAATCTTCAGACTCAATTTGTGCATCAAGTGGACTTGCGTGACTGCCATACGCATCAAACGTACTCGCTTAATCACTTACTTTGCGGAGTACAAAGTCTTAGATACTTGTAATTGCTTTCCCTTTATATCACATCCTGTCTACTCTTTCATGAAGTCATCCATCAGACCCATGGAAGCAAAGCCCAACGTCTGGAAAGCCTCGATCTATAAATTAGACCGAATATGCTATCTATGACAGCCATTGCACTGGAGCCGTCCTCTCGTGTATCATCTACGCCCAGACAATGCCTCTGCCCACAACGTACCGTTCACGGCTCGATCCTTTATCCAACTCTGGCAGGTAGCAATAGGATTAGGCTCACCATATGGAGTCATGTGTCCTTCTTCCTCTGGGATCTTCAGAACGCGTATGTCCACACAGTGGTTCGGATCAAGCTCTTCTGGAGTATGCCCAGAACTCGAAAAATCCACTAATGTATGAAAGTCTTCGACGAAGACCAGTGAGATTGTCCTTGGATCCCTGTGCTGATTCTCCGAGTTTGATCCTGCTCGCCTTCGGGTGCCTACAACTGCGTTTACCCATTCCTGCTTTACCCCAAACCCATCAATGCCATGCATGTCAGCCCTAGTGAAGACCCCAAGTTCCAAGTGAGGAAGCCTGGCCATATCTACCCAGATATCATCTCCCGGATCCATGTTCGGGTTGTAAATGGCCAGCCGTCGCAGTTTCGGCCAACACGTTGCCCAAACCTCAGGTTCGTTTCGTTCGTCATCTGTCGCAAGAAAAAGTTCATCGCGAACGCTGACGAATTCTTCTAGGTGTACGAGAGCTTCGAACGCCTTGTCTCAGGATCGGCCGAACTCCCCCTCTGTCATAATATGGGTAGAGTGTCCGTAGTGGCATATCAACGACGAGAGATCGCAGCATCGGGGCTAGCGCAAGAAGAATATCCCGGACAATGATAGCAGTTGGAACATCTGCAAGAGGCGAAGTGAACAAGTATGTACTGGATGACATGCTAGCCGAGCTAGTCCCAGACGTCCTCGGTGATATCTCCTGATCGGGTTCGATAGCATCGACTGGAGGCGGCGGGGCACTACCCCGTTCATCTTCAGAACGGAAGGGCTGAAGAAAGAGCCTAGCTCGGCGATGGTTTGAAAAGATTCTTTCAAGGGGTGCCGATTTTAAGGACGCCGAAAAATTAGCGGCTCTGCTTTTCGAGTCGATGTAGAGGCAGAATTGCAAAAGCAGTTTGGAGGCGGGTGGATATGTTGCCCGGCAAACCCTTGTAAAGGCGAGGAGCGATTTGGTGACTAAATGAGACGGCGGATAGATCTCGTCCGAGTTTCTGGGGACTAGGGACTCAACCACCAAGAGAATGATCTCGGTGGGGAACCTTTGCGTTGGCATCTTGATCGTGGGTGCTAACCAGGGTGGGTTTGTTATTTCCAGAGAGTAAAACTGCGTGGCAGGAAAGCGGGGGATTTAAGATAAGACGAGTGTTTTAATTGGTGGGTCAACGCTTCTCCGATGAGCGAGCTGCTGTTATGAGATGTGGCTTTGATTGTGGCTGAAGTGTAACACTGATTATCTCCCTCATCCTCCAGCAATGCTGGCACTCAAGCTCGTTACTTTCTATGATCGATCAGACCCCGGGGTTTCGTCCCATGTGCCTGAGATGTATACAAATATTCCCTTGCTGTTGTTGTTTGCAGTTATATAGACGTCAAACGTCAATGCACACTAAAACATGATTCAAATAACATCGCCATAATCTACTTGGGTCCGCTTCCTTCTCGTCCCCCCGCATTTCTAAAACGACCCGAAATGGTGCATGACGGAGGCTGCCGTTAAAGCGTTCTCCGAGGAAAACCCATGGCTAACGAGTTGCGAGGGTATTAGGTCTCGAATTTATCGAACCATACGATCCACATACTTGCTAGCAAGAGTAAAGCCTAATTAGCGAACGGAGACACCAGACCCAGAAGAGCAGTGCACATGATAACAGAGTGAGTGCATCATAAGTTTCGGAGAGAACCCTATCGGTAGCTGTGGGTAGTGTCAGTATCGCAAGAAAAGTAAGCTTGTCTATATTTCTGTGACGATCAATTAAGCTTCGCTACTGGGAGACGCGATAGACGGCGGTGACCCTTGAACGGAAGGTGGCCGGCACTCGGCATTACCCTGGACTGCGAAAGTCATGCACTATGCCAGGCCTTTTGTGTTGTACAATTTAGCTAAGACGGAAGCTCGGTGAAGCAATTAGCGCTGATTGGCCCACTTGGTACAGGAATGCCTTCAGGGCGGATCCTGGGCTTGCCAATCACTCACCCATCCGAGGCCGGTTGGCGATCTTCTGGATGCGGATTGGACGATCGTCTCGAATAAAAACCGTTTCTCGCACGGAAGTCGCCTCGATCTGGCATCCGCCAGGCGCGCCATCGGCAGCTTGAAACTTTACGTCTGATTCTCTGATTCAAAAGGTCCAGGGCGTGTCGATCAGTCTACGCCAGCGCTCGCTTCTCCTCTCTCATTGGCTGCGTGCCCTTGGCCACCTCATTTAGGAGTGTCGCACACGTGGGCCTCGGGAAACATCTTGATGGTTGTTATCGCACCGCGTTAATCGAGACTCCATCGAAAATCACCTTCTTTTTTCGTCAGACTACTCGGCTTCACTGTGCCATTGCCCCTGTTTCAGTACATGTTACCTTATCGAAATGTGTATATATTTCATGCCTCGCCCAGCAAGGAATGAATCAATCCACTCTGTACATTTCAGCTACATATTACTTTACAGAAAACATCATCAAAATATCCCATGATGGCTCGTCTTCACTTGGTGGTTCCCATTGTGGTCGCCATCTCCAGCATCGTCACTGCTACAACTGTTTCGTGCCCCAGCAACCTGACTCTGTCTTGCCATAACACGACTGCGGTGGCCAACACATGCTGCTTTATTCCTGCTGGACAAATTCTCCAGACTCAATTCTGGGACTCTGATCCTTCTGCTGGGCCATCTGGTGAGTCTCAATCTCATTTATCTGCAGGTGTCCATATTTTAATAATTTTAGATTCCTGGACAATCCATGGTCTGTGGCCAGATTATTGCGACGGAACCTACCCCCAGTTCTGTGACTCTAGCCGAGCATACACCGACATCAGGGGGCTTGTGTCCAAGTTCGCTTCTGCGGCTACGTTGTCCTACATTGACACGTATTGGGTCAGTAATACCGGCGATGATGAGTCACTCTGGGAGCACGAGTTTAGCAAGCACGGTACCTGCATTAGCACCCTTAACCCGAGTTGCTATGTCGGCTATCAAACTGGCCAGGAAGTGGCGGATTACGTGACCAAGCTTGTATCTCTGTTCAAGACGCTACCGACTTACGATTGGCTCGAGGAAGCAGGCATCACACCCTCCACCTCCAAGACGTATACATTGAGCGAGATCCAAGATGCTTTGGAGACGCAACACGGTGCTGGGGTCACTCTCGGCTGTTCTGGAAAGGTCCTGAGCGAGGTGTGGTACCACTTTAATGTTAGGGGCTCTCTCCAGCAGGGTACCTTTGTTGCTGCGAACCCTGATGGGAGCAAGAGCACATGCCCTAGCACGGGCATCAAGTATGCTCCTAAGAGCTAAATCTGAAAGACTCAGACGTCAATTGTGTGACAGAAATAGTCCATAAATTACTCTACATAGTGTGTGTGGGAGATGAAATAGAGAAACTGAAAGTCCAACAAGTCACGCCAAAGCCAGATTGACAGTGACCGTTGCAATGTTTGATATGTAAAAGCAGAGAAGACAGAGATTGAAGATAACGGAATTGAACAACATGGTCAAAATGCTATAAATGCTACTATCGGTATCGTCTAATTAAACATTCCACACGGAATACCGCAACAATAGGCTAACACTAGTATAAATTGAGCATGCTAGTAACAGTGTCGCTGGCAAATGTAGGTGGTCTATATCTCTGTCCCGAAGACCTCCTCTACTAGTTTGTAAGACTGACCAATTTGATTGCGCCCATAGCCTAAAGGTAAGACGGAACTCCCTGCTGGAGGAAGCCCGCTGTGGACTGCTTCCAAGCAGGATAGAAAGTCTCTGGCACAACATATGTGAAATGACTACGTCGAAGTTAACAGACATATCGTGATAAAGGTGAAACCAAGAGAGAATTTCAATAAATATTGATCCCAAGTACTGTTCTTGTGACTGCATGCCGTTAAGAGAACGACACTACCTTGGCAAGGAATTTAAGTTCCACTTTCAGCAGTACAGACATCAAGGAGCAACTCGCAGCTACTTAGGACTAGGCATGCTGTAGTGTAAGATGATCTCTCAGTCGAATACAACAGTCGGACGAGAATCAGACGAAACTCGTTGCCGTCGCTTATGTTAGTAATTCAACGATAACATGGGGGAGCTAGACAGGCTCTTCCCGATGTTTGCCGATCACTTGCCGACGCAGCCTCGAATTGCATGCCAAGCGATGAATTTCACGCAGCCTCATTGGAGCACGTGGCATATGTGGCTTTCTATTCTATCGCCCCCTTATCCCTTCGTAGAGCGGGGAAAAATTCGAGGACGAAAAACCCCTCATGCCTCTGTCCTCCATGTTCATGTAGCGCAAACTAACGGAATCTAAACGACCTTAGATCCCATCTTGACCCTTGTAAGTAGGAAGGAGGCCATCGCTACAAGGCTCCCAAATCTGACTTTGCCCTAATGCCGTGTTACAATTTTGCGAGGAAAGAAGCCTAATTAACAAAGTGCTGCAGATACACAGCCAAGACTCAATCAGCAATGATGGCCAACGTCGAAAGAACTCAATCGTCCCAGGGAACTTTGGATGCAACTGCACTAGAGGATTCTGACCAAGCAACCCGATTAGGTCAGCTTGGAAGCGAATTCTTTACTAAATTCCACGAAAATCGAGACGTGAAAGACCTAGACGATGCAATTCGCGTTACCCGCGAAGCTATCGACGCAAATTCACCTAGCCAGCATAACCAAGCAATGTTTCGATACAACATTTCTGTGTTCCTTCGGGATCGCTATGAGGCAACCAAAGAAATTGCAAACATCGAAGAGGCAATTCAATTCGGACGAGGGGCCGTCAAGTCAGTCCCACACGGCGATCTCAATCGACCTTCTTTCTTATTCAACCTTGGGTCTCAACTTCTCCTCAAGTACTCAGTGACAGGAGAACTGGGCGACCTTGAAGAGGGAATCCAGTTTGGGAAAGAATCGATCTGTGCCACCTCAGTGGATCATCCAGATCGAAGAGCACATTTGACTGGACTTTGGAATCTTGTTCGGGCTAGATACCTGACAACAAGATTGATGAGCGACCTCCAAGACGCCATCCGAATAGGAAAGGAAACCATTGATGCAACTCCAAAGAGCACGCCAACCGAGCCATGCTGCTAAGAAGTTTTACACCGATCGTCACTGAGAGGTACGACAAGACCAGAGACCTGAGCGACCTAGAGGAGCTCATTTCGGTAATGCGAGAAGGGGTGGAAGCAACTCCGGACGAGGAACAGTACAGGGCAGGTCTCTTGACAAACCTCGGATTTTATCTTCGGCAAAGACATTTGCAAACCAAAGCGCCATGCGACCTTGATCAAGCCATTCTGGTTGCCCGACAGGCTACCAATTCAACCCTACCGGATGATGAAAATCGAGGAAATATGTTTATAAACCTGTGTGATGGACTCTGGACTCGATATTCGATCACGGAAAATATGACAGATCTCGACGATACCATCCAAGCTACACAGGAAGCTATCGATACTACCTCAAACAATCATCCAAGCTATGCAAGATTGCTCAGCATGCTTAATGCTCAACTATACCAGAGGTTTGGCAGAACAGAAAGAGTGATCGATATTGACGAGAGCATTCGAATCGCGAGAAAAAAGATCAATGCAACTGAACAAGACGACCCGGAAAGATGCTTCCTGGTCACGGACCTCGGAAATCTACTTGGCGCGAGGTTCCGCAGAACAGGAGCAATTGCCGACCTTGAAGAAGCCGTTCAGTTTGGAAGGGAAGCAGTAGATGCTACTCCAGAGAGCCACCCAAAGAGGTCACGAGTCTTGAATAATCTCGCAGTTCATCTCAGCGAGAGATATTCGAGAACAGAAACAGTGGCTGACCTCGAAGAGGCCATTCAAGTAGGGCGTGAGGCTATTACGAAAGCTATCAACGACTTCCCTGACCGAGCACAACTTCTAAGCAACCTTGGAGCTCGGCTTGTTAGTCGGTTTAAGAGAAATGGAGTGATGGCAGACGTGGATGAGGCTATCGAAGTTACAAGAGAAGGTCTCAATGCGATTCCGAAAGGAGATTCAGCTCAACTCGGATTCATGACCAATCTCGGGGCCCGCCTAAGCATCAGATTCCAGAGACTAGGGACTATGATTGACCTTGAGGAGGCTATTCATTTAACCCAGCAAGTTGTCGACATGACTCCTCCAGCCCACCCATACCGAGCACTACGACTGCAAATCATCGGAGATTTATTCAGCTTAAGATACGGGAGATCCGGGATGATGACTGACTTGGACAAGGCCATTGTAGCTTCACAGCAAGCTATCACCGAAACGCCATCAGACCACCCCGAGCGGGCGAGGCGCCTGAATGGCCTTGGAAATACACTGAGAATCAGGTATTTAAAAACAGGAGCATTGTCTGACCTGGAGGAAGCCATTCGAGTCACAAGGGAGGCCGCAAACTCAGTTCCTAGTGATCATCCAGATCGACCTGGTTTATTTAATAACCTAGGTAGTTACCTTCGTGACAAGTTCGCAAGAACGGATAAAACAGGCGATCTTGAAGAGGCCATTGAGTTTGGAAGGAAAGCGGTTTCTGCCATCTCGCCTGGCCACGAAGATCAGCGTATCTTCTGGAGCAATCTGGGGACTCTTCTTCGTACGAGATATCAGAAGACCGAACACTTGGTTGATCTTGACGAGAGTATCGAGGTTGGACGAGAAGCGGTTAAAGCTACCCCAAAAGACCATTCAGAGCGGATGCGACCGTTGGTCAACCTTTCAGCTCATCTCCTTAGCCGATTCTCTAGAACAGAGATGATGGGCGACTTAGAAGAGGCAATTCAAGTTGCGAAGGAAGGCATCAACGCAACTCCACAGGACCACACAGAGAGAGCAGAGGTTTTGATCAACCTTGGAGATTGTCTTGCTGCGAAGTACAGGACAACAAAGTCAATTGAGGATCTAGCTTGGGCCGCTTCTCACTATCAAGAAGCCCTGCAAAACGACCCATCACCAACAACAACGCGTATTAAGGCAGGGATAAAGGCCATCGCATACATCGGGTGGATAGCGAATTGGCAGCGTGCCTACGAGATATCAGAAGTTGTTGTAGAGCTCGTTCCTAAACTGACAATACGATCACTCAACAACATGGATAAGCAACACCTCCTTGGCCAGATAGCCGGTCTTGCTTCCGACGCTGCGGCCACGGCTTTCCATGCCGGGAAAGGTCCACTTTCTGCACTGGGCTTTCTTGAGCTGGGACGTGGTGTTATTGCTACGTCCCTCGAGGAGATTCGAACAGATGACCAAGATTTGCTGGACCAACACCCCATACTTGCAGAGAAATTTGCATGTCTGCGAGATGAGTTGGAAATCACTGTCCAAGGCACTACCGCCGGCAATGACGGCGAGACGTTGTGGCAGACACAATCACAGCGTCGCTACGAGAAAGGGCAAGAGCTGGACCAGCTGATTTCTGATATTCGCAAGATGCCTGGATTCGAAGACTTTTTGCGTCCGCCAAGCGAAGATGCTATGCGCGATGCTGCAAGATGTGGCCCTATCGCAATTGTCAACGTCAGCAGGTTCCGCTGCGATGCGATACTTGTCGACCAGGATCAAATTCGGTCAGTCCAGTTATCACAACTCACCAGTAATGAGATCGAGCAGAGGGCCCTTAGGGGCAATCTAGGGAGTCTAGAGATTCTTAAATGGCTCTGGGATGTTATTGCTAGGCCAATTCTAGACACCCTGGGCTTCACTGGCCCTCCCTCTTCCAACGATTGGCCTCACATATGGTGGATCCCGACGGGACCTTTGAGCAAATTCCCACTCCATGCAGCTGGACATCACCTGAACACGTCACACACGGTGCTTGACAGGGTTATGTCATCCTACAGTTCGTCTGTAAAAACTCTCATCCATGGGCGAAGGCGTCCTGTGACTCCTGTCATTCCGACATACTCGCCAGGATCACAACTCTCGGCCGAAGTCGTTCTTGTAGCTATGGAGCATACATCTGAAAGCTCGTGGCTACCGTTTGCGACAAAGGAGGTAGAGATATTACGGCAGATGTGCCACTCAATGAAGCTGAATCCTGTTGAGCCGAGGCGACAAAAGCAAGACATCCTACCGCATTTGACAAAATGCAAGATCTTCCATTTTGCGGGCCATGGGCACACAAACACCAATGATCCGTCCAAGAGTTATCTGCTTTTAGAAGATGGTCGTGAAAATGCCCTAACCGTTGCCGATCTGTTGGAGATAAACCTGCGCAAGCATTCTCCCTATCTTGCCTACCTCTCAGCTTGCGGGACCGGGCGAATCAACAATACAAAATTTGTCGATGAGAGCATTCACCTAATTAGCGGGTGCCAACTAGCAGGATTCCGGCACGTTATTGGTACTTTGTGGGAGGTCAGTGATGAACTTTGCGTAGATATGGCTAGGATAACATACGAGGGGTTGAGAGACGGAGGCATGACGGATGAATCGGTATGCCTAGGGCTCCACAAAGCCTCTCGGCAACTCCGAGATCAGTGGCTGGCCGCTCGAGCAAAAGTCAGGGATGGAAATCAACTGTTGGAAAGGCGAGTTGAACAGGACATAGGTTCACAGAACATAGTTGAGAGGGATACGAGAGATGTGATTCTCGACGATGACGAAGAGGAGGTGGGATGGGCACATTGGGTTCCATATGTTCATTTTGGCGTTTGAACGGTATTCTTGAATCAACAATCGTCATTTCCCCGGTCTGTTAGCCCTGCACACCATCTTCTTTCTTCACTGAGAAAGTGACGCATGGATTTATGAGTATTCTAACGATATTATGATGTTCACGTGATCGCCTGGCATAGAAAACCATGGGAGGCGTTGGAAGGAGCGCACGGCCACGGAAAGTTAAGGACAGGTGTCCTTGTCCCGCGTTGGGAGAGAGCGAACGTTGAAGCGGCAAGGCAGACACATCCCTTTGCAAGCATTTGAATCCTTCAACACTATTCCCTGAAAGGCAATAGCCGAGACGAAAATCATACCACTCAGCGCTTGGAATTCAGCAGACTCGAGACAGTTCTGCAATCACAACACATAATAAGTAAATGGTCCACGTAACACTTGCTAGGCACCAATTTAATCATCGAATTTCTGAGAATATTTAACATCAGCTGTCTCTGGTTCATCACCCTTATTACTCAACACCTTCTCAAGACAAAACAACCTCAATCCAAATCCCAGACCGCTTTCAACAATGCAGACCAAGGCCTTCATCACCGCTCTTCTCGCTGCGCTTCCCGCCATCCAAGCCTTCAAGTTCACAGGCCCCGATCCCTCCAAAGTCCTCGACGTCAGCAAGGAGATCACCATCACTTGGAGCGGTGGCGTCCCCGATAATCTCCCACGCAAGCTTGATTTCGGCTGGCATTGTGAGCCTGACCAGCTCAATACTCTCGAATCAGATATCAGCCAAATGCAGGATGACATTTATCTGTCCGACGGCGAGTACAAGATCAAATTCGGCGACAACTTCCACCGCATGCTTGACGAATTTGCCGACAAACTAGCTAAAGACAAGCTGTTCACTTTCCAGGCTATCTTCAATGATCGAACAGATGACCGTGTTGTTTACTGGAGCCAGAACTACACTCTTACTGGTCTGGACAAGGGAGCTGGTTCGGAGCCTGAGGTTGAGCTATAGGGAAATGATATGTTGGCCTTGAGGCTGGTATCGACGAGTTGCAATGTCATAGGTCTTTCGCTACGATTGTTTCTTTCATAGTGGAAAGTCAGGCTTTTGCTTCTATAGAAATGAAGTAGTTAGTTTGGAAATGTCTTGACGGGCGAATTACGAGTTACACAAAGTTATTTGTATTAAGTTTAATTATCAAGCTATTATTAGCCCTATGAACTACTAGGTAAATATCTATATATCAAACTATATAAGCTCCCAACTCTTCTCTAAGTATTAGACGCTAATTGAGTAGAGGAAGTCTCAAGCCTTATGTCATTCAACTGTTACTCGTAGTGTTATCGCGAGTGTTGGTATAGATAGCCTAGTCCTTGTCTTTGACCAAATTTACCCTATTTACAATTCTTTCGACTGCTTGAATCTTAGTGCTAATGATGCGGAAAGCCCTTCCCTTGGCCTCACAGCCAGGGACTGGGCTTGATGCCTCAGGCCTCGGGCCTGCGGGTCGGAACCTTACGGCTCCGACCGTAGCTAGCTAGCTGTAGAGATCATCAATCCTTCATCACACACATTTAGACCTACGGTCCCATCCCATCTCGTATCAGCTAACCTATTTTAGTGAGTGGTAACGGAATCGTCATTAAGAAGAAAGGAGAACTATAGCCGCAGGAATAATAGGTTGCTTTTTACTATAAATAAGCTAGATTTACTTACAGACTAGATCAGCTTTTGCCACCGACGCCGGGATCCCGTAGCGCCGCTCTCTGGGGCCTAGGAGGGTCAGGGTAGGTCTCCACTCTCGGCATGCTACGGTTATCACGAAAGGGCTAATGGAGGAACGAACCAAGCAAGACACAGATCGCGCTAGACTACGCGTATCGACGATGCGACGCCGACGACGACTGCTGCGTCTTCTGGGTGCACGCCGATAACGAAGCGACTTTTTTGGCCGATTATAAGACGATCGGCAAGAAGCTCGGGGTCGACGCGCGGCTTGACGGGCCAGACCTGCTTGATGCGGTACGCAACGAGATCGAAGATCGATCGAAATGGATAATGATTCTTGACAACGCGGATGACTTGAGGTTGTTCGGAGTTGGTCAACAAGCAAAAGCAGAAGAAATGAGCGAGCATCGGAACCAGAACCTCCACAAATACGTGCCTTGCACATCACAAGGGACGGTGCTACGGACGAGTCGAGACGCGCACATTCTTGGCCCCCTTGTTGGATCTCGTCGCGGCATCAAAGTGCGGTCTATGGCGATGAACGAGGCAACAACACTTCTTGCGAGGACCCGAGATGAGCCATCGACTGCAGAAGAGGCATTGGGGGAGACAGGAGTGGATGCTCAGCTGGAAGAGCCACAACGTCTCCCGCTAGCGATCTCGCAAGCCGGGGCATATATGCGGCGCATGTCGATGACGGCCGAGCAGTACCTGAGCCTCCTCAGACAAGGCAAGACTCGATGGGAGGTGCTGAAGGTGAGCGACGCTGACCGACATCGACGGCCCGAGGTATCGAACAGCGTGCTTGAGACGTGGAGGATCTCGACAGAGCGGATCCGAGCGGAGAGCGAGATGTCTTACCAGATATTGCACGTGATTGCATATGTTGACAGTCAAGACATACCGCACAAGCTAGTAGCAGAGGCGGCTCGTCGATATGATGAAGACGATGAAGACTTAACTAGGCAAGCCTCGGAGCTTGAGGTCCTGGAGGCTGTCGCACGACTGAAAGAGTTTTCTTTCCTCAGCCTGCGTGAGACAGAGGATAGTGGCCGAAGGTACGAGGTGCACAAGCTTGTGCAAGAGGCTATACGATATAGGCTGAGGGTGAGAAGCTCTGCAGCGACGACCGTTGGCAAGGCATCAGGGGTAAATAACGGGCCAAAAGAGGATGAGGCATTCTACAGTGGCAGGGCGCTGCAGGTAGTGGATGACCTCTTCCCGTCATCGGAACCTGCTGCATGGGCACGATGCGAGCGCTACCTGACGCATGCCATTCGAGTAGGGGAGTGGGCGGAGGTAGGCGAGACGGAGACGGAGACAGCAAACTTACTTCAGAGAGTATCATACTTTCTGTACGAGCGAGGTCGATGGAAAGAGAAGCAGCCGGTAGACAGTCGCGCTTGGGGTCTCCGGCGGGAGAGAGAGAGAGAGAGAGAGAGAGAGATATTTATTTAACGCCAAGGGAGCGCAAGGCGCTCCAGCCTCCCGAGGGGCATGTGGCGTGCAGAAGACTATCTAACGGCTAAGGTAAGTCTAGGATATCCTGCACATCTGGCCTAGTAGCTAGGAAAAATGCGATCCGCACCCGTGGGCTCCTTCATTCGAGCTCGTGTTCGGCCTAGAAAAGCTGTTATAGGGGCACTCCGACGAGAGGTGCTTGGGGAGAAGCATCCAGATACGATCAGCAGCATGGCGGACCTCGCGGCGACGTATCATGCTCAGGGCCGATATGACGAAGCCGAAGGCATCTACCAGCAAGTACTGAAAGTCAGACGGGAGGTGCCTGGGGAGAAGCATCCAGATACGATCAGCAGCATGGCATCCCTCGCGACGACGTGCCATCAGCAGGGTCGATATGCTGAGGCAGAACAGCTCCACCAGACCGCTCTAGACCTCCGTCGTCGTGTTCTGGGAGAAAGTCATCCCGCCACAATACAGAGTATAGAGTACCTCGCCTTGACGCAAGAGGCATTACAACAATTTCCGTCTCACAGAATCTCTGCAGTCTTTGGCAGTGACGCAAGTAGGCAATTCGAAAGGACGGGAGAAGCTAGGGCAAGGATCTTTGCGGGAGACTATACGCAGGAAAGCTGATAATTTCTGCAAATTGAGGTTTTCTCGAACACAAGGGCCTCGATGAAGCTGTATTTCTACATGTGCGAATCTATCTGTTTCTACTCGATTGTCTGGCATAGTAATCAACGAACGTTCTCTGTGCTTACTATACATAGAATTGAGTGTGCGGGTGTCATTTTTTGGGTAATCGTAGCTTTCGGCCAGAAGGAGACCATGGGACAATTATGGATAGTGTTCAGAGAGATACATGACAAGACGTTGGCAGCTGTTGGGTTTGTTGATGCCCGAACGGTAATTAGTAAAATAGGAAGCTAATTATGCCCAAAACTGTATCTGTCACTTGCACACTCCAGTTTAAGTGAATCAGCCTACGTTTCCGTTGCTCCCAGCTTGTTGTCGGGCACAGACACATCAGCCTTCAACACGATGGGCACGATTAAGGATGGACATCAAATGTCCTCGACGAAGGCATCTGTAGCAAAATGCCAAGGAGCCCCAAAGCTTGTTCATCGACATCGGTACCGATATTAGCGTTTCCCATTGTGCTTGGGCAATTGCTGGTGTGACGCTAGCACGGCCCCAATACCGTGATGGGCTAAGCCCCTGCTCAGCAGATTGTGAAGGCTAGATTTAGACTGGTAACAAAGGAATGCTCTTTCTGAACCTTTTCCGGGGAGCATATGTGAACAGTCTTATGCCATTGGTTGGCTCAGCTCGAGCCTGGTAGGGGACAATGACATGCCGATCCACGGAGAGGTCCATTGTGAGAGATACAAAAGTAACAAATGCGGAGCAAGAAAACAGTTCTAGGAACATTGGCAAGAACATGGCAGGACAAGGAGGAGATGAGAACAACAACCTGGAAGCTTAATCCTAGCCAAGTGCTCAGAGTGAACAAAAACAGTTAGCGATGGCAATGGATAAAAAGGAGAGCACGATGGTTTGAACAAAGAACCATTAAGAATAATTCAGAAGACAGAAAGAGGTGTTACAAAATTCTAGCTTGGGGCAGCTCAGACAGTAGGGGTATAAATGGTTAGGTCTCACCCCTTCTCCTTCCTTCCCCATAACACATAACACAACGCCATCACGCAAATATCGACCAGTACCAAGTCACGATTGTTAACAATCAACTCTTTCTACAATGTCAAACATCGAGAGGCCTTACTACCAGCTTCAGGAGATTGACGATAACTCCTGGCTCCTTGCAGGGCAGGTCGTAATCTCCCGACAAAGCGCGCGCGCCTCAGATCGCCCATGTTGGGAGACCTCGCAGGGCGACTTCTTCACAATCTCCGAAGGCCCAACTCCGGCACCACAAACACGCCCGTCTACCTTTACAGGCAACAAGTTGTTTGGACAATTCCCACATCCAAATGATTCATCAACCTTTGGCCTCTGGGCCATGGGTGATGCCTGGATACATTTGGAGAGAGCACCTTCGGCCTGGATTTCAAATGAGTACCATGCCTTGAAACTCGTTCAAAGTAAAGGAGACTTGGGCTTTGTTACGCCTCCAATTCATTACTTTGCGGAGTTTGATGGCTGGGTTTGTCTTGTCATTGGTCAATTAGATGGCCCAACCGTTGAGGACATTTGGCATACATTGCAGCCCAATGAAAAAACCCACTACATCAAACAAGCAGCGAACATGGTCCAAAAGCTTGCAGAGTTTGAGTCTGACAAGATTTGCGGAGCTAGTGGCATTGAAGTCGCTCAATCATTCTTACACGAACCGGTTGACAGTGACCAGGTCGGCGAAGAGAACCGTCCCGTGTCTGGGAGTCTTGCCATGGATTGCTCCACTTTCCATTTCAGCTACAACAACTTTGGACCGTGGAACATTATTCTAAATGGTGTAGACAAGCCAATTGGAGTCGTTCGATGGATGGACGCGGGCTTTTTCCCCAAGGCCTGGACACGAACTTTGCTCCGTACGACATGTTATATGGACATTTCTGAGCATACTCCTCAAACCAAGAAGGAAATCGAGGATTTGATAGAAACCATTGACCGCCTAGAGGAGGGTCAGGAGCCGCCGTCCCTGTTGCAGCGAATCTGCACAAGCTTCCTGGAAGCACTAACTCAACCCAAATATCAAACGATCACCAACAGCCCAAGTGAGTCTCCAGAAAATAGGTCTCTATACGCGAAGCATATGAAAGGTTTGGAGGAAATCCAGGAATGGAGGTCTTTGCTTGAGAAGCGATTAGCAGAGAAGGGATTTCCAGAGTGCGCAGATGAGTATCTGAGATATGGAGGAGGTACGGTGTCACCTTCAACTCACTTCAAAACAAACCATACCAGGCCTCTTGTGGAACTTCTACACGAGCCAATCACCTTCAAAAGAGAACGCGAGGACAAAAGATTTTTCCCTGCTGACTGGTTTCTTTAAAAATAACCCCTTCTAAACGGCGTCGAACTGATATGGATGGGAACAGCTGGGGTAGCGGGTGCAATTTGTACCTCTCTTTTGTTTTGGAGTTCTAATAGTGGAATGATAAAGGTAGTTAATCGGCAGTTACATTTTAGAGTATTAGGGGACGTGAATTTCACTTGGTCTTTAAATTGGTATTGACACATGGTATTTTTGACTCCGTCATGAATCGTTCATCCATTCTATTCTCGCTATCATGATCGACTGAATTCTAATCTGGGTCTCTTCCACCTCCACTCTAATCCTTTGCAACGATCGGTCTCTCACAGCCCAGCGCTCCTCACATTGCGTGTTCTGGATGTCATCTAGACATACACCTTAGCTGCGACCGCCACAGCGACGTACGCAGACAAAACCACCACAACAGCCACCAACGGAGATAGCTTCCCTGCTATAGCCCCACAGTTTGGGCAAGGCCCTTGGTGCTTACGGATAAGGTTTGCATTGCATCTGAAGCAAGTCTGGCTGGGGCGGGGGACCATGTTCGCCTCGCTCGTGTCCAACGTCTCATACATGGCTAACGTCTTTTCAAGATTAGTGGGAAAACGGGCACATTGAAGTTCAGGGTTACGTACCACGATGGACTTGCGAAAGTTGGCTTGTTAGGTGTCGTGTAGGTATTGCATTGGCTTACGACTTGAATTTGTCGAAGTCGGCTGATTGAAGAAGGCGACTGAATGATGAAGACGACTGGGTGTGTGTGGCTTTGCTTGCGTTGGCGGGTATCTGAAAGAGGAATGTCGGGAGGAATGTCAAGAGGAAGAGATGGAGGGGGGGAGATGAAGAGGAACCAGGAGCTTTATAGACAAAGATGAAAAGTTGGAGCATGTCGTCTTTCAACTCCAACCTGTCCCAACAGAGAGCGCACCATGGCTTGAAGCAAACATCAAAAGGGGGGCGGAGGTACAGGAAGAGAAGGAAGGGTGGGGCAACCATCCAACCTAGGAGTGATATAAATGGAGGGCAGTGTGGTGGCGTTGGAAAAGGCGGAAAACGACAGCGGTCGGAGCTGTGTAAAGAGACAGAGTATTGGAAAATGTGACATGCTAAATCAGTGACATACATTTCAGCCTCTTCAATCACTGTGGTCTGGACTAGCCTCGCTTATTCTGTGACCGCTCCGTCCAGTGGCGCAAGTTTGCATGCAGATCCTCCGTTCGCCAACACTTGTCTAGAGCGACAGGTCCCAGCGCCGCCAGCGGTGTGGTGGCAATGGGGGCGCCATGTGCTCAGCGACAGGGGGCAGCGTGAGTGGGAATATCGCGGGGTCTCCTTGCTGGTTCATGAAACGGGAAGCTTGGGTTCGTATAAAAAACGGGCAAGCCAAGTCTGGATACATCACGCCCCTCCACACAGCTGGATTGCCTACCGTGCAGACCAGATTTGGACACTGATATTGAATCCACCTGAGTCTGCAGCGCTTGCCCAATTATCCTTGAGAGCCCTGTTTTCTTTTCTTTTTCGTGTCTGCAGTGAGACCTCAGGCTCCCCGCAATCACTGTTGGCAGTGCTAGGGAAATCACGGAAAAAAATGGCCGGGGAGTTTCTTTGTGACGTGGTAGTAGCTCCGCCGTCTTGAGTGGACTAAAAGGGCAAGCAGAAGAGGGGTCAGGGTGGGCTGCTATTTTCCATGTACAGTCTTGTGCTGGCAGAGATCTGCACTCCACCAGGTATTGGCTAGGAGCTTGCCGAATGAGCAAGAGGTACAGCCTTGTGCTGGCAGAGACCTCCATTTTACCAGGTATTAGCTGGGAGCTTGTCGGATGAGCAAGAGGCACAGCAAGAAATGTGCTCCAAACTGTTGTTCCTCATTCTTGGTTGTTGGTAGAGGTCTACAAAAGCTTTGTGAATAAGCCACGTTGCCACGTCACTGAGCACTTGTCGTACAGAGCCCAGAGGAAATGGGATCAAGCTCAAAGAGAGAGAGAGCTACGGCAAATGCCGGAGTCTGTTGGCACTAAAAACGGCCGTGGCTGGTTCCCGATTGATTGCATGCATGATATGTCTACGCGAATGCCCGCCTCACGCACCACGGCTCCCCGCCCATGGCGGCCAAATTCTTCTCATCCTTTCGACGTACCGATCATGGCATGTCCGTATTCACCAACCGGGACTCTAGCTTACAAGCGGGGATGGAAATGATATACCTTGGCCAGCGCCGGGGTCCAGCCTGGGGAACAGCATATGGAGCTGGGAAATGGAACGCCACTATCGCAAGGTCAGCCAAAGAGCGGGAGCCCTCCCTGCAAGGCCCCAATAGCCCCAGCTAGCTAACTCAAGCAGGCCGTTTCAATCGCATAACCTCAAGCCCACCAGGTCAGACTCCAGCCAATCCAGTACCTGCAGCAAAGGCAGCCACCTTCCCGACCCCCGTCAAGAGACATTGTGCCCACCTAACAGCGCGTAGTACTGCAGCAAGTAGTAAGTCAATCCATCAGTCCGTCAGGCAGTCGATCAATCAGCGAACAGCCCAGCAGCCTAGGAGCTCAGCAGTGTAAGCCGTAGACCGTAGACTGTAGAGCAGGCTGCGCGGCCAATCTCAGAGACTTTTTCAGGCCGTCGTTGTGACGTCTGTACGCGGGAGGAGGCGTCTCAACATGGGGTGTGGGCTTATTTTCGGGCCAATCATACAACGTTATTGCATCGAGCATACTCTCAGCAGGTGCAAATTATGTGTTACTGTGTAAGGGAATTGCTTTATTGGGCTCTTGAATCTGCTAGAGAGGGAAATTCAATTGCAGTCTAGAAGTGAATTTAATAGCAATATATATCTGCTATTTGATGTTATTTTAAGCTGTGGGAAACTAGGTTGCTGTGGATGTACCAGCCGTAGCCACAGCCCGCCTCTGCCCACCCGCCCTATGAAAGTTCCGAGATCCGTTCACAGGTCCTTCGCCATCAAGACTACATCCAACAAAAATACAATTTCCCAAATCACTAACAAGTGCATTGTGTATAAGACATACTATTAAACTGCATGTACCAAGTTGTTTATTTTCAGCGCTACCTTTTCTCCACAAGCTCTGCTCGTGCTAAACACCCCACTCGAGTCCTGCAACCATACTATCGTAACCCAGATCATCTATCTCCCATGCCACCTCTTCCTGGTTGGCACAATACAGGACTGTCTCGGCATATCGTTCATCCAACCATGTTCTTCGCGCGAACTTCCAAGCAGTGCAAGCTTGCTGTACCCAGCTGGTGTCATTTTGGTCCGGCTCTTCAAGGTCTGTCCACATGTGATATGGCTCATCAACCGGGCTTTCTCCACGTTCGATAAGCGATACTTTGATCACGAGTGGATTATCGACGTCGTAGTGAGGGAGTCTGTTTCGATAGATCTTCTTAGCCTCTGAAATTGCAAAGCTGGTCTCGTCTGCGATTAGGGGCGTGAACTGAATACGACCCGTTTCCTTGAAGTAGCGGAACCCCAGCCAGATACCTTTCTCAGGGTCAGACCCGAGGGCATAGGCAGCCAGTTTGTCACTAGAGACATCCCACTCCTGGAACCCGTTGATCGAGAAGTCTGCTGTGCCGAACCTGGTGACAAGTGTCACCTCCTTGACCAGAGGCAGTGTGGCTTTCGCCGGCCAAGATTCCAACGGCATGAATCGCAATCTTTCTGCCGTAGAAGCTTCGGGATACTCCTCTTCCAGGTCATCGTTCGACGGAAATTTCCAACCTTTTTTCGAAATTGACATGACTCTTCGGAAGGGAAGCGGAAGACTTGACCGTAGTCGGAGGCGATCAGGGGGGTCGCCGATTTCGCTTGTCCGTACCTCCGCCGTGGGGAGTTCCATGTCGAAGATCTTGAGTGTGGCCGATTTCAAGTCGAGCCGTATTGTCTGTTCTTTCCTGCCGGCGTAAACATCGATGGCATCGGGAAAGTGGCCCATTTCTATCACAGACCCATCTTCTTCCTTGCGTGTCAAAATGGCCCTCGTCTCCGTATCGACTTGAAGGAGGGATCTTTCAAGAACGGCTGCGTCCAGGATATGGTTCTTCCACACAGTCACAATCTTCTCAGACATTGCCTCTTCGAGAATCATGGTCTTGATCTCCATGGGCATGGATCTGTAATCAAATTGGTTGTTCAGTTCCTTGGATTCTTCCATGGTCGTAAGAAGCTCTGGGTGTGATGATGGTATGATGGTGTTTATCCTGTGTGGACTGATGCTTCCTGGTTGGAGGTATCGGGGTGTGATCAGAGGTGTGGATTATAGAAAGTTCAGATTTACTCAGGGAGGATGAGCTAGAATTTATACCATTGGGCTGCCTAATTGAAGTGTTCGATAGAACATTGGGACACTATGACAATCCAGGATGGATTTGTACTCATCCATCTTTGTCAAAGGAACATGTTGAAACAGACAATCTTCCGAACGCACGACGACGTTCAAGAACAGTCACTCAACATAGCTTGTTACTCATGAGTCTTGGAAACGGCACAGCCAATAGCGAAATAACATGGAATACATGGAGGTTCGTGCTGGGTGTAGCACTAAAGGTTTGTCTCAATTGTTTGAAAACACTGTATGGCTTTGATCAATCTGATAATATTGAGTAAAGCTATAAAAAAAAATGGAGGAATGCCGTGCTAATCACAGCTCTCGATTTCATCAGATCTGCACTTTGATATGCACTTCGCCCCGCCGCAGCCTCAATTTCCCACCTGCCCAACTGCAATGATGCCTGATAATCACGGTGTTCACTGCAACGTAAGCCATGTTCCACTGCCCTTGTATTACCCCGCCCCTAGCAGAAGGCAGATTTGACCTCACTCACATTGAATGTCAGCAGCCGAGGAAGCACTCATCTTCCAGGTTCCATCATTATATCCTAAGAATTAATTCTCTTTTACAAACTACCTTGCCAGCCTGGATCCCGTCTACATCCCCGATACCATTGTCTAGCGACCAACCACATCTTGCAACCCGGAGCACGCTGCCGTTCACTGCTGGATGCGCCATGGCAGAACATCGCGACATCGTTCAGCACCACGCGGTTTTGATCGGAATTGATTCTTATCCCGACAGGCCCCTATATGGCTGTGTACAAGATGTTCGGGAAATTAAATCCCTTCTTGAGGTCCAGTCGCTGCCTGTGAACGTACACACGTTGGTCGGAGTCCGTAACATCAACGACGGGGCATGCACTCCAGCTGAACGCAACGCGCGTTTGCCAACATACGAGAATGTTATTTCTGCTTTCCAGATCGTTCTTTCTCTCGCAAACCCTGGGGATTTTGTCTACATTCACTACGCTGGACACGGGACTCGAGGGGATCCGACGAGCAAGTTTTCGAATGAATCCACAGGAGACCTCGCGTTGGTTTTACTTGATGAAAAATCCGAGGATGGCGTGAGGCTTCTGTGGGGTCACAGGCTCGCCCTCTTACTGAATGGCATGGTTGTGAAGCGATTGGCTGTCACCCTTGTCCTCGACTGTTGTTTCTCCGCGAGCGTGTACCGCCACGACAACCCCGGTGTCCGTTTTCTACCATACGACCCTGAGGCCGGTTCAAAGTTCTCCTCGGATCCGGACGATATTTTGGAAGATGAGAAGCTTGATCTACCTACAAGCCGCGACGCTTCTATGCTACCAAACTGGCTCATCAACCCAGATGGATATGCCATCCTCACGGCCTGTGGGCCACACGAAGAAGCGATTGAATTCAAACCAAAGAATGGACCTAAACACGGGGCCCTTTGTTATTTTCTTCTCCCTTTGATCAGAAGCGGTGGCCTCACAAAAAAACACAAGGACATCTATCATTACCTGTGCGCCAAGTTCCGAGAATCTACCCTGCAACAAAACCCGGTATTGTATGGGAACAAAGACCAAGGCTTTTTCGGTCGCATCACCGGAAAATCCACAAGCACCCCAATTTCGATTGTCAAGAGGGGCAAGAGTCTTGAGTTGCAAGCGGGCAAAGCTCATGGTGTTTGTACCGGTGATCAGTTTGCCGTATACCCTTCCGACCTGGCAGAAACCGCCTCTAGACCAGCAGGGGAATTGGTTCTTGCTAGGGTCTCCCAAGTCAAAGCTTTGACATCAGATCTTGAGCTACTGGATGGATCGCCCACTGTCCAAGTCCAGACCGGGTGGATGGCAAGATCACACATTCGATCTTTGCTTCACAAATTTCCGATACAGCTTGCATCCAACCTGTCAAATTTAGAGGAATGGATGGCAATTCTGGCTGAAAGATTGCTTGATGGTTATACCAGCCAGGGGCGCTCTTCGTGCTCATTTCAGGTGGTGCTGAACAACGGAGAGTATGAGATCCTGGACAGTTCTGGTCAAAATATGCTCAATCTTCCAACTATGCCACAAGATCGAACTGACGTCAGTTACATCTGCGATATCTTGGAGCACTTGGCTCGATTCAAGTTGGTCGAAGACATTGCCAACGAGACGCCCCAGGACTCTTTCCGAGATTCAATTGATGCCAAGATAATTACCCCCGCCGGCAGCATTTACACTCCAGGATCGGTAGTAGAACTCGAACAGGACGAAAGTGCAAAATACACATTCGAGTTACAAATCTCAAACAAGGGGACAGAGAGTCTTTACGCGTTTCTGTACAACATGGGACCTTTCTGGCAGGTTGAGGATCTTTACCGTGGCACGTACGAAGTCATCCCACCGCAGAATCGGAGTGAAATGTTTACGGGCACATTTCGGAAGAAGTTGAAGACGAGCATACCAGTTGAGATGCTAGACAAGGGGCACCTTCAATGCGAAGACATCATCAAAGTCTTCATCACATCTCAGCCGACTTCATTCGATCTCCTGGACTTACCCAAGATCGACGGAATACCCAAGAAGAGTTCAAGCAGCAGGACTGGTGAAGGGGGGCCGAATCTCTCTGAGGATTGGGTTGCCCTGAATTTTCATATTCGAACTTCAGTAAATGAGGAGTTTTGATCTGTTGCTCAGAGTCTTGGGATATGCCAGCTTGCCACTGCCCTTTGACAAAATACGAGACATTCCAAGAAGAGATCTCTGGATGAACAGACAGTACTCAACGCAATGACATCATGTTATAAAAGTCCCTTCCTTTTATCTAGAAGTGATTTGGGGCCATGACAGCAAGAAAATGAGAGCGCCTTCAACATGTGATGTCCTCTCAACCCTAAAGTTCAACATAGCCAAAACATTATTTTGGCACAAGCCTACATCTGCCAATCACCTATTACGACTCAATCCAAGTTAGTGGTGCACAATCATCTAGTTGGTGGTAAGTTCTGCTACCAAGGTAAATAAAGGCGGCACGCGAGGTAATAGTAAATAAACCAAGGTTCTATGTTCCGCAATTAAACATTAAGTAACAGGTTGCCAACAAAGGAATGGCTTATTTAGAAACATATTGAGCGACATAACCGATTTCCATCAAGCTGCCTGCTCCTCCCCACGTCTTAGAGTTCGGGGCGCCAGGCTGTTAAAGTTATTAGCGTTAAGTTCCATGCACGACGGTTTGAAATCACAGTTCATGGCAACGTACCCAGTAACCGCCAACGGCGACGTTAAAAATGATGTAGAGCGGGCTCTGGCAAAGGGTCTTCCACACGGCAGCATTGCCAATATTCGCGCCAGTGACAGTGTTGAACACCTTGCCATCCACGGACCAGGTAATCGACTGGCTCTTCCAAGAGCTGCTCTTGCGGTTGAAATCGACTCGCCAAATGTGATAGCTAGCATCGGGGATGTTGGTAGTGTCGACAATGCCCGATGGCTCGTGGCAGATACCGCCCTGGGACACGTCGCAGTGGACACCGCCATAAGCAAGCTTCTGACCGTTGATGTTTTCCAGGATGTCGATTTCTCCGCAAGCAGGCCATTTGGTACCCTTTCGATAGGAGTTGCCGAGAATCCAGAAAGCAGGCCAAAGACCCTGCTTGTGGATCTTGGCGTTGCCGCCGAGGCGGAGTTTGGACTCGACTCTGGTGATCTTGCCCGCTGTAGGCGTGAAGGTGTATTTCGATTCGATGCGTCCGGAAGTCCACTTGTTGGGAGCCGAGGTGTCGTAGCGGGGGATCAGCTGAAGCGTGCCTTTTCCGCTGATGCGCATGTTCTTGTTCGACTTGGTGTATCTCTGATATTCAGCGTTGCCGTTCTTATCGCCCGTGATGAGGTTCCATTTGGTCGTGCTCGGCAGTGTTTCGGCCTTTCCGGCGAAGTCGGAGGTCCAAACCTTGGAGAAACCCGCGTAGGAGGGCGGCGCCAAGGCGAATGCAACAGCAAAGAGCGAAAGGAAAACGGTAAAGACGCGTTGGTAAAACATGGCTACGGTAAACGAGTGTGTAGCAGCGGGAACGAGTGACTGTGAACTACTGTTGGCCAACAAAAAACACCACGGACAAGGCAAAGGGCTGCTCTTGTACTTGTATTTAACAAACCCCCTTCTTCCAGTTGCCCCTTCTCGGTTCCACCAGCCAATACTCCCTTGCCTTGCCTGACCAAGAGTCACAGCCCTGGCAGAACAAGCCCAACAGGCAGGTCGTATCCATATCCTGTCCGGGGGATATTCAATAGTCTCTTATCTGAACCAGTCAGACGCCGCTTGGCCCACTGACAGTCTCAATATGGGCAGCGTTCCGGCTGACCAACACGCGAGCCCTGGTCCGGATCCCAGATGAGGAAATGTGACAGCGCCACGCCGGCCGCCACAGTCTTGCCCAAGCCTTTTCCAGCAGCCAAACATGCCACGCGCGGCACGGGGAATGCGACGCGCCACCCGCCTGTTCGCTGTTGGCCTGGGGTCTTGATCCGGATTTCAGAGGGATCCGGTATTAATTACGGGTATTAGTAGCGTGCTTACGAGGTCATTATATATAGCCGTCGAGCTACGGCCGAATCGGCTTAGAGGATTTGCCTTAGCGTCCGCGTACACGATCTGTGCAGATTGAGTTCAAAAAACTTGGACGACGGTCCAATGTGAGGAATTATTATGGCTCAGACGGTGCTAGCATCCGAACTGGTCTCACATGACTGGCATTAATCAGTGCTTGGGAAGCATAGTGTCAGGCTCAACATACCTACTGCACCAGCTGCCTTTGTCGTTTACAAATACATACGCCACCACCAAGATGGGGGGCAAATCCCTGCCGATACGCCGTATAGCAAATTACATCCTCCCCAGGCCCATAAAGTTGATCGGTCCACAACTGTGCACATTCTACGCTCCACTCCCACGCCATGTTGCATGGTTGACTTCGATCTCTCGCCCTACAGCCTGGATGGGTGGGGGCCAGTCAACCCTGACTGATGATGATGTTTTCTCGTATATTATGCTTGTTCACTTGTCCGGTCCATCCGCTCGCGTAGTCTGATTACCTTTTATTCCCCGAACTATTGCCCAATGCCTGAAACTTGCACCGTGGCTGCTTGTTGGGTACTATTTCGAGACCTGTCTCTCTTCTCCCCCTGGCCATCCACACCCCCGCTAAATCTCCTGTGCTCGCTAACGTCTTTTCAGGTTGACCCTGTCTTTTGTGATAGCGTGCGAGGTTTGCTAGCCGTTCGCCACAGCTTCCCTGTCTTAGTCTTCGTCGAGTCCACCCGATCGGGCTTATTCACGATATCGTGGCGAATGATGCGGCTTAATATCGCCGCTACAGTCATCACTAACGCTCAGTCAACCCACGAGCTCATTGCTTACCAACATTTGGAGCGAGGCAGATATTAACACCCTCTGACTGAATGTAACCATGAAGTCCATACTGAGACATACTGCGAGGCTTGCTACTCATTCTCGGACATCTTATATAGAGTTACTCAACGGCTAATTGCTTCGAATTACCTTTGCATGTTAATACCACGAATAGACTTAATGTTAGTCCCAAGAACTCGAGTTCCACCTAGCCACCTCCAGAAGTGTTGGGATCATGCTTGTATCTACAGCGGCAACACAAATAATGAATGAATGAGCCTCTTGTTGCCTATCCCCGTTCGCTAGAAAAGTACTAGGAAAAGTACAAGCAAGTAAACATATCCTCACACTTCTTATGAGAGAGTATACAGTGGCCTTCCGCGAGGCAGACTTCATCGCGAACACCCTACTCTTCTATTCCCAACTATCGTCCACCCTGGATCGTCGCCTACCTCCTGTTGAGGCCTTCACCTACCGGATGTCACATGAAAGGGCAAGTCGATGACTTGGTTTGATCGTTCCTAATTACTGTATCCGCAACTTTGCTTGAACGTCTGGCAGTTCTTCTCCTCTATGACATCAATTGCTCAGGGCAAGTCCAAGATACACCAACGAAAATTACATATCTCATAAATGCAACCCCAATTTCATCAAATCAAGTTGCTCAATGGTGGCAATATTACATGCTCTCAAGACCCGAGGAGATAAGGTATCGTATTGGTACGGAAGCTAATTTTCACCTTTTTTCTTCTTTTTTTTTTTTTTTTTTTTTTTTTGAAACACTTACTTCCAATCCCTTCTCTCCAATTACAGGACTCTGGGCCGCTATCATTACCCCGAAGATGCCAGCCCGTGAATCCGTTGCGTTCTCCCAACTGTGCATCCCAGCTCGAAGACTGCAAATGTCACCTTTATGCAACGTTGTTTTGGAACTGATATATACCTTTAGGGGCTGCACTCTCAGTACTTGGCGCTGCAGTAATAACACACGTACTGGAGTTTAAAGACTATTTGGCTATAATTAAACGACTAGCAGAAGGAACTTAATCAGGAGAGCGTAATCCGTATACTTAATTCCAAACTGGATTTCATATCTCTCCTCAGTCAGTCTTTCAGGCATTATTCTAACTCCAGCATTGTTCAGTAGCAAACCAAAGCATAATTCAGAGGATTTTGACTTGTGAATAGTAACTGTAACGCTCACAATGGACAAGACAAACTCGTGTAGTTTGTAAGTAGCTGTTCTCCTTTTTAATAGGCTGATAAGTAAGGCATAACAAGCAGTAGTATGTTTGGCCAGGGCTTAAATTATTTCTAGACCCAGTTCAGAGTTATTTCCAGTGACTCTGAAAACCTTACTGCTAAGATCGAGAATGTCCCGATCCTGGTAAAAGTTCACGTCTCCTTGCCAAAATAAAGCCATTGTCGGGTAGCGGTTTGTAGTTGTGTACAGGTCAGAAACTGGCTTGTCAAGTGAGCCAGTATGAAGGGGGGGTGGTCGGAAGACTATTGGTTGTAAAAGCACAGTCAGTCAGACCTGTAGAGGGGAAGCAACCGATCCCCAAGTCCTGCCAGTGTGGATAAGAGGTGCGACGCCGAGACATGTTTTAAGACGAGCAGAAGTCATGCCAGAGTAAATAGTCCCGAAGGGAATAACAACGGAGCTGGAAAGGTAGCTCTGCCTTGATTAGCCTGTTGCAGCTGCTTTGCTAGTCATGCCAAGGGGTTACCGCCATATAGCATACTCACTCTCCTACATAAGTAGCCAGCTTATTCCCCTGTAATGGACTTACTCCCTTTTCACAATAGTCGGCACAATGGATCACATTCAGACCTATTTCCATTTCAGATGCCTTATAAAGTTAAACTAACAGATATGTTTCTGTTGAGGAAATAGCACTACTTTCCCTGCAACCAATATTAGTAGAGCGTCAACCACCCTTTGAACAAAATCATGCAAATTAACATGGATTACAACATGCAGCCTATGTATCATAACGTTATTCAGGTGTAAGGTGTCAAAACCCCCCTACTATTCGCACCTCTAACCCTCAGATCTATTCAGCAAATAACTACTGCCACCTTACTATACTGACCTCTATTCAGGAAATCCTCGGGCAGCTGGGTCGCATAAACGGAATCTTGCCCGGGCTTGTACGTGTCTTTAGTAAGTGTGGCTGATTTCCTCTTTCTTTCCTTCTGCGTTGAATTGTGCAAAATAGGAAAGCTAAGATGGCGCTCTTAATACAGTTAGAGAGACCGACGTATCACGGCTGCGTAAGTGGACAAGGTGTGCAAACAGATTAGGGCGCGAGAGGATAAAGCCAATATCTTGTTTCTCACTGCTGGCCTCTTTTACTTCGGAGGCGAGAGGGTAAGAGCTTTTCACGCGTCTCCCGCTGGTTAAGAAATCTCCCCAAACCACAACTAACGTGACAACAAGTAGAAACAACGGAAGGTCTCGGTCGCAAGATAGCCATCGACTTGTACTCCCGTTTACGATTCTCCGAAAATCTGCTGTCACTTCTAAGGCCTGCGTTCACCCTTGCTAGCGCCGAAACGGAAGCTGGTGCTTCCACTCCGCCCTCACCGCTCGCTCGCATAGTATCAGTTCTTGGCGGAGGTACTGAAACCTCTATTGACCCGTCTGATCTCTCTCTCAATCTCTCAATCAAGAGTACACATTAAGTGCTTCCACCAAGCATGCCATCACTACAGCCACTCTCTCCTTTGGCCGTCTAGTTGAGGCTCCGGAAAGTGCCGGCATATCGCCCTTCCACACTCGGCCGGGTATGTCAAGACCAGAGGGGACGGTGAGCCAGGCTTCTTCTTTAAGTCTTTCTTTGACGCAATCATCCGCGTGCTCAAGTCATGGATCATACCAATGCAAGAGTGTGGAGAGTGACACCTTTAGGCAACAACCAGTGGCACTTTCGATGACGGGCAGCTGTATTTAGTCGGCTAGAGAAATCAACTTAATGGAAACACAAAAGTCATGAATAAGCTGAAGGACGAAGGACTATCTGACAAGGTCTGGGAACACACTCGGGTAGTGTTTGAGAAGATTTGCAACAGTCAAGATGGTACCTAGTGATCCAGGGCGACTCAGCTCACTGGCACAAGGTGATCTGCTCTACCAGTGATCACCACCCTACTAGTGATCTATTCAGAAGTGCAATCTATAAGTATAAACCCTCTGAGATTACCACGGGCTTAACCCATTGGCTCTTAGCTATCAACAAACTTGGTTACCTAGTTCGGAGGCACTGCCCTGCCGTGCGCTCAGGGCCTACCTCAGGGACGGCTCTGTAAAATAAAATCGACAGTCTTTGGGCTAAGTTCACGTCGGGCCCAGCTCCCGACTTTTCTCAGGATCTCTGGAGTGGCGATCTGACTCTGGAGGGTCTGGATCATCGTTTTTGGCGTCTTCCTGGTCTTGAGAGTCTAACTTCTTCTTCTTCTTCTTATCAGCTTGCTTCTTGCCTTCGGTAGACAGTTGGACGTACGCTACGAACAAAGGGTACCAATCGAGCAATCGACGGACAGCGGGGAGATAACACATTGCGGACTTCAAAATGGAGGGAGAACAGAGGAAGCAACATAAGTGAAGTATGAAGGCCGCGCCTGAGCTAAATTCAAGGTGGTTACTTGGTGCAAATATCGCTGGTACTGTAACATGCATGTTGCCGTCGGATCCGCGTATTCGTCATCCCAAGATGACTGCGGACTCCAATAAGCGTAAGGGGATGGACTCAAATGGCTGGCTTACACAAATGCTACAGGGCAGCAAAGAATAAAGTTGGCTCCAGGCCGCATTGACAGTTCACGACCAACCGTTACGCCAGCATGGCCACGACGGCAGATAAAACGATTGCCGCACCGGTAGCTACGAGTGTGCTCTCGGAAGCCGGGGTCTAGGTGAGGATGCAGCGAGCCTCCAAACAGGGAGCCGCAGGGGCTGTGTAACTGGAGGAGGGTTCCCGATGTCAATGTGCATGGAGATGGTTTGGGTTGTTCTACCAATCATAGTTCGATGGCGTACATCCGGGAAAGCCGTAAACGAGGGTAAACGAGATGCGAACGAGGGCAACATGGAGTAAGCAAGCGCCTAGCCGGGGTTCGGAGTGCGTGCGTGGCAGAGTGTCTCCACCTCCACTGATAGCCGGTAGCCTGGCCTCTAGCCTGGTTTCAATGATGCTGTAAACGAACCCGAGAACGCGATGGCGATGCGATGGCGATGCGATTTCAAAATGGATTTGAGAAAAAGGGTGGTGGTATTTATTCTCTGAGCGTCCGCCTAGGTAATTGGGATTCATCTTCAACGCCACATTCATTCTCTCAGCACCTTGGTTGAGTTCCTTTGCAAAAGTACACGGCTATAAAGTCTTCTCTTCCCTCTGCCAGCATGTCAACTCCGGAGGAGGAATTCAAGCTCTACCACTATGATCCGTCCACGGGGGCAGCAGTCACCTTCATCATATTCTTCTTGGCCATAACGGGTATACACGCGTATCAGATGATTCGCACGAAGACTTGGTTCTTCACCGCCTTCATTATTGGCGGCTGCTGTAAGAGACAACGTTGATGTGGTAGATGCTTTGGCTAACCAAGCGTTTCTTGGTAGTTCAATGGGTCGGTTACGTTGGGGTAAGTCCCCTAGTTGACGGCTTTGGATTCCCATTCTGACTGCATACAGAGAGCAATATCGAGTACACAGAGCCCCGACTGGGCCCTCGGACCTTACCTTATTCAATCCGTCTTACTCCTTGTATCGCCTGCCCTCTTTGCCGCCAGCATCTATATGATACTCGGACGAATCATCCTTCTCACCGATGGTGAGCCACACTCGATTATTAGAAGGAAATGGTTGACAAAGATATTTGTCTGTGGCGATGTGCTGTCCTTCGTCATGCAAGGAGCTGGTAAGGTCATAGCAGCTCTTTTTGCCCGAACGAGGAGCTAAATCACATATAGGTGCGGGTATTATGGCCAGCAACTCAGAAGGATCGATGTCGAGAGGAGAGCGTATTGTGACCTGGGGCTTGGTGGTACAGGTCGTCGTCTTCTCGCTGTTTGCTGTTACAGCTGGCATCTTCCACAAGCGAATGCGGCAGAACCCAACAACTAAAGTATTAGCCCAGAACCTCCCATGGCAGTCGCACCTCTTGGTTCTTTACGGCGCATCACTACTCATCATGGTTCGGTCGGTGTTTCGACTGATTGAATACGCGCAGGGAAATGATGGATACCTGATTTCACGTGAAATCTTCCTGTACCTTTTCGACAGCGTTTTGATGCTTGCGACGATGGTCGTATTCGCGTGGTATCATCCGAGCGAGGTACATGCGCTTCTGAAAGGAACCGGGGGGATGGCAGTCCGACGGCTAACTTCGGTCTACTCAATGGCCTGAGCATAGCCGAGTCTGGAGGAGGGACCCTGGAGATCGTCAATCCTACTCACAGTCCAAAAGTTGACCTTGATGGCCTGAGCCTGGCCAGTCCGTCGAGGGAAGGGGGGGGCAGGAGGGAGAGGGATGGGGTGGATGTACTTGTTTTTGTTTTTAACCCAGTCGTTTAGATGGAATTTTCTATGTACTCCTTTTCGCCTTAGTCTATTTCTATATATAAAAAGCTCCTAGATTTTACAAAGAACACGTAACGTTGTTCGCAACGTATGCGGACAATGTTCTCGCCCACTCGGTGTGAGAAGCCCACTCGGGGTCGATGGAATGCAGAGATTGTGACATTTCATCGATAAGATCAATTCCAAAGTTTTTACCCCACCATCTGTCATGAATCTCAAGGGCTAGAGCACCGTAATGTATGCAGATAAGAATGGCTATTGGATCTCCTCGTTTGAAGAGTTCAAGAAGCTCGTCAGTTACTTCTACTGGCCAGCCAGCTACTACAGCCACCTTTGGACCTTGGGCAACCATGCCAAAGCTCGTTTCAAGACTTTCAATGCCTGACAGGTAGGCTTGATGTGACTTCGGGGCGGAATACTTTCCGACGGCGTCTGTTTGTTCACGGAGTTCAGCCATGGCTGCCTGAATGCCGTCTCTTGTTAGGCTAGGTGGACTTGGAGAGTTTGAAGCGCTTGAATTGCTGGCCGGATCCGCCAACGCCCGGAGAGGGCCGGTTTTTATCGAAATTTCCGAGGCGAAGACTACCGTTCTCACTCCTCGAAGCAGTTGGCAGATGGAGACAAAGTGGTCGGAGACGTTGGATAATTCGTGTCCTGACGAGGTTCCTGGCATCGCGAAAGCTAAGATGGTGGTGACAATCGAGAATCCGAATACGGCCGTCGCGCTTTCTTCCGAAATACAACCCAGAGCCTCCTTGAAGGCATTGAGTCCTGAGTTTTGGTACTGGATGGCAACTTCGGTGTAATGTTCTTTCATGGATTGATCGAGGAATGCCAGATGAAGCGATGCCAGGGCAAGCAGCCCGTCCATGAGGAACCCAAACTTCATGGCTTCTCTGGGAACGACTCTCTTGAACACCTCGACCGACTCTAGGGAATCGACCAGCGTGTCACAAGTCTCGGTTGCGTAGTGATGCATCATAAAAAGTTCATTTAGCCTCCTTTGATGCGATGAGATTCGGTTGGACATGGTTGGTACGGATAATCGCTTGTCGGGTCTACTATTGTCTGCCGCAGCGACATCCGGCTTCAAGCTGCATTCCTCTTCCCGATCCATACATCTTCTGCATGGTTTTTCTTCGTCACACTAGAGTGGACTTCTTAGCTACCTCAGGGGTCTCAAGAGTTGTAAACATACCTTGACGTGCCGCCGTTTGCATTGAATGCATCCATGCCGGGATTTTCGATGGGGTTTTCGCGGAGGGGGCATGTTGGACCTCCAGGGCCAGGAGCCTACGGCGCCTGGTGTCAAGGCTGGACTCGAAGAATAGAAGAACGCCTCGGACTAGGCACAAAAGTCGAGCCCAAGAACTTTGGGCGCGTGCAGGTAAGTCACCTGATTGTCGGAGTTCAGGCGGAAGCCGAAGTATTCGCTGTAGAGGTTAAGACACTGACAAAGATTGCTGATGCACTTGGAGAGTTCTCGGTACTGTATCCAGGCCCCCAGGATGAAGAAAGATGACGCATAACATCGCTCAGCCACTTTTGGGGAGCGCACAGCCATGGAATGGAGGCGGCTGGTACTTGTTGTTCAATGCCAGACACTAGACGATGATGCCCCACGGGGCTTGCTTCTGACGAGCTAATGTTTATTCTTCGCCCAGTCTAAACGAATGGAGACAAGTCCCAAGCATAAGGCGGACTCTAAATTTCCACGAGGCGGACGAGGGGACGAGTGATTACCCCATCAGTTACTCTCTCACAGTGATAGGGAATTTTTATCTTGGATGAGAATGCCTAAACTTGGTCGCCGGACGTTCCGGACCACCCGCCACTCAGGGAGATCTGAATGGCCCTGAGCCTGGGAATCTGAGACTTCCGGATCATCCGAAGCAAGGGTCAGGCGAGCCAACAAGTACCCACAATTTGCGCATTTCTGGCGATGTACTGTACTTCCGGCGCATCCGATTTCACACTAGCAGCCAGACTGTATAAGAGCTGAGGTCCGGGCTCGACCATGCAAGGTCCTACGCATGGCTTTGGTCATAGCCACTGGTAGTCTTAGAAGACTTGGCCTTCGGGTGGGAAGTGCTATCAAGGCTACCCGCGCAAAAGAAGTCTGGACTGGATGGGAATGTTACTCGCTGACGGGATGCCCCTTGGAAGCAATGCGCCCCGAGCCAACGCCACCGCTGGACAGTAGAGGACAGCACGTCCTATGTCCCCAGAGGAGACTTCACTGGCCTCACAGCAGGGCGGTGAGGGTAACGGAAGGGAAAGTCAATCTCACCTAACCAAGTCAGCCTAGCTCGGATAGTTGCACAACGCAATCGAGAGTCAATTCAACGCACTGTTGAGGCTATGGTCACGGAGGATACTTGTGGTTCATGGTGAAAATGCAGATGGTAGCATTGATGAGGAGCTATCTCTAGGACAATCTGGAACGTGGTCAATTAGATGCACAAGGGTACATAGAGCCATCTCTGTCGAAGAGACCAATGGAGATACTCAAATGGTGGTTTTCTTGTATCTTTAGTGTTTAAATTGAAGCAGTGTGGTTCTAAATATGGTTGGGCTGGGTGAACAGTACCCGGTGGTGAACAATGCCCCCCCAAGAGACTTGACCCATTTGCCCGCGGTGTGGCTTTTGTCAGATCTGGAAATGCCCGATGTGCATAAATCCAATATGTCACTTGGTAGTTTCGTTTTGAGGCTCATGCGTGCCAGGTAGCCTCCCTCGTTGAACTATTGTCCTTTCGGTCTTACTAAAAACAACTGACAGCAACCACCTCCCTCCTCCTGTACACTGGAATCAGTCGATTTCATCCCCCAAGGGCCAGACTTGTGCCTTTGGAATTGTCATGTCGCCTAAGCATGACCAACCGAGGTGGACAGCGACGTCGATAGCAGTCTAGTGGATAAGAAAAGAGGTTCACCCGGTTGAGGCCACACTGATTAAGGAATTGGGGAAACGGCTGTGATATAGTGAGGGGAACTCGGTATAGAGGACGGGTAATCGGTAAATAACAGCGGTAGGGGAGTGGGGCATTAAGAAAACCCGCGTAGTTAACGTGAATGTATTCAAATGTCTAACCAAAACCCAAGAAGTGAACAGTTGAGGATTATATCCTAGTCTAGCACATTAAATGAGCATTCCTCTTGACCTTCTCAGTTGCTAAGCCTTTCCTTCTTTCACAGACTTTGCCAGCGCCACTTTTATTTGCTGATAGACACCCTTACCATCCCCGTTCAACAACTCCTGGCAGTAGGCTTCCAGAGTCTTCCCTTTCAAGTCTGGATAGAGCTCTTTGGCGTTAAGGTATCCCAGGTAGCGGGCATACTCGGGAGTGTTGTCTCCCCGAATCCCCCAGGTGTGCCAATATTGGAACTGGGCCAGCTTGTAGAAGGCCGGAGAATCCGGGGTAACTTCTGAGGCCGCCGCTTCAGCTGCCCCGGCTAGGATGTCCTCAACTGGGACCTAATGTTACGCTCGTCAGTTTCAAGGTCCCGGTATTTCGTAGCTTTAGGCTGACAGGGCGGATATACGTACGTAGTTGCGCTGGATGGTTTCGCCGCTGACCCTTTCGAGCAAGTCGTACACTTGGGTTTGCGTGAGCAGCTCGTTGTACGCGAAGACCATTTGGTTCAGTGTGCGGGGGTCAGCAATGATGCGAGCAACGTATCTTCCGACGTCCCTTAAGTCCGTCAAGGCAGATGGTACGCTTCCGTCTCCGGCAATGGCATCTGGCGCCCCCAGGAGAGCGTAGTCGAGGCGGCCAGAGGGAAGGGCAGGCAGAGTGAGTTGGAACCACCAGCCAACGTCGATTATGGTGTACGGGACATAAGTCCTCTTGATATGGTTGATGACATCTTCTTTCTATATGGGGGTTTCGTCACGTTAGCCTCGCCAATTCTGGCCAAGATAAATTGAATTAACGTACCATGTCTCTCAGGCGGAGGATCCCTTTGGGAGGCGCGATGGTGGCGAAGCTGCAGGGTACGAAACGCTTGACACCCGCGGCTTTGCAACTGTTGATGAGTGGAATCTGGGCCAAAAGCTGGGGTGCGTTGATAGCTGCGATGACAACTTCCATGCCCCTAAGTAGCTTTGTGAGCTCCTCTTCGGGACCATAGATGTCGGCGGCTGCGACTTTGACACCCCGTTTCTCCAAGGCAAGAACCTCTGGTTTCTGGAGAGAAGAGGGCCTGATGAGCGCGGTGATTTCCTGGCCGCGAAGGTATGAGTATTTAACATGTCAAGTGCAGCATATGGAGGAAGAAGGTCGCACATATCGAGGGTTCACTGATTCGAGAAGACCGTTGAGAATAGAGGTGCCGGTCTCTCCGGTCGCGCCAAGAATTGCCACCTTCATATTGGGTTTGTGGTGTTTGATAAGTTGGTTGGGGATGCTGATGGGGGTATGCCTCAAGTTGGAGTCAGAAGATAGAGAAGAACTTGTCGTTTGGATCGTGGGTGAAAACTTCAGATTGATGATGGTGATCCTTTGTTTAAATGCGTTGTCGTTGGGGCATGGTTAGGCCGTGCCGAGTCCGCGGTTTATAATCAATGCACATTAATTTGTCTTCGAAATAATCAATGCACATTAATTTGTCTTCGAAGTTTCCTAAAGTAGCTTAGATAACGTACCCGCCTGTTGTTCTAGTGCATTTCACGTGCCAAATAGTTGATTCTGTAGAAAGCTTACAGATTATAATCTTCGTGTCCTTACAGGCGGACGCATCCGTCTCGCTCAATAATATCAAAGTCAGAGTTCTGAGAAGCGCAATGCTTTCACGTTCATCCTACACTATACAATATATGAGAGGTAGCTTTACCCAGTCACCCCGGTACATACGTGGTGGACTTGGACCGGCGCTAATCATTGGGCGAGCACGGTTCTACCTAATCCTAGGTTAGTGAAACATTAGACTATGTCACTAAGATTTATACTTCCGAGTACGAGAAAGCGAGTACGAAGTGCTTGAGGATAATTCGCCAAGTACTGTGATAGTGGAGTCCTAGTGCTGTGGCGGTACAAAACTCAATGGCATTTGTCCGCCGCCTATTTAGTCCGCGTTTCGGCCGTGTGTCGGCCGCTTGGAAGACTCCGAGCGCGCCTACTACAGGGCGCAGGATAGTTAAAATTTCAAATCAATTTACGTATTAAGCGACGGTCCTGCTCGTGTCATTCCTTGAGCCAGACTGCCTAGATCCGTACTCATTAGTGCCAGTACTACTCCTAATTCGATTTCTAGTCATTATGACTCATTTTGCACACAAAGTTATTCACACCGTGAATTATGTCCGGAACCTACCCGCCCAGGGACCGGGCATGATTCACGACCGGGCCCTGGGAATTAAGTATCTGACACTACGGAGAGAGAGGATTTGGGGTAAGACCACCCCTAGCGAGAATGGGCCTATATGGAGAGGAGGCATGATTCGGCTAGGGAGCCAATCTTGGTCTGATGTAGCGTGCAGTTCTAAGGAAGGGGGTTTTATCTAGCTGCATATAGTCAGGGTCGAGCCGGCTTCGGCTGGATCTATACATTTCCGTGCAAAGCGAGTAAGATATAAATAATCCTTTTCAATGTTACTTCATTGGTAATGTCTCTGAACCATAAGATTAAATAATACTAATATAAATGCAATCTGCTTGATAACTAGGAAACTCCTATAAAACCTATATCACGTCTAGTAATAGTTAGCGAGCATAGTAGGTTAGGTAACTAAATCCGTGGAGGAGAAGTTTTTTTTTCCTAGCAGTATTAGATAGAGCAGCATACCGGTAGAAAATATTCAGTCGGCTGGTCTTGGCATATGAGACATGTATAGTGCGAGAAAGTATTGTTATTTATAACTTGAATTAAGTAAGGTGATGGCGGCTGCGCTACTACAGTTATTACCTGCGCATAATTAACCCACGAGCCTATGGCTTACCAATATCTGGAGCAAGAAAAATATCATCCCCCTCTGACTGACTGCAGCTATAAGGTCTTCGAGACCCACTGCCAGGTTTGCATGTCTATTCTTGGATGTTTTGTGTAGTATCACTTGTACAGTTAATTGCCTCAAATTCGACTTATAGATCAAAGACTATGATATATTAAAGACTATGATTGGATCCAATATTAGTTTTCAAGAACTTGAGTTCCACTTAGTCACCTCCAGCAGTACTAAGATTATGCTTTTGTCTCTGGCGACACGAAAAATAATGCACATGGAAATCTCAATGCGCACAAAAAACAAGCAGTATTAAGAACACGATACAATCTTAGTATAGAGAGGGTAGAATCCCCACCAATTGTAACTGGTGACTACTTTGACATTTTAACGCTCCCATCATTCGTCTCCGTGGTGACTAGTTACTGGCCTGATTACTCGAAAACCCTAAACTTCTCAAAGAATTTCCCCATAGACTTGGCAACTGTTTCCTCATTCGTCTCAATAGCGAAATGACCCGCATCTAGCCACTGCAACTCCAATTTCTCCACGTCTTTCTTAAATGCCTCTGCACCTGGTGACACAAAAATCGCATCATTCTTTCCCCATATCGCCAGGATGGGAACCTTAGATTTGCGGAAGTAGTCCTGGAATGAGGGGTACAAGTCGATATTGTTGCGGTAGTCGTAAAGCAAGTCCAGCTGCACATCTTTATTCCCCTTCCTTTGCATGAGGGCATGGTCGAGATGGTAGCTCTCGGGATGGATCTGATCTGGATGCTGAGATCCATTGGTGTACTGCCATTTGACTGAATCTAACTCCAAAGCAGGCCTGAGTGCATCGCGATCCTCTGTAGATCCCGAGTCCCAGTACTTCCTAATTGGAGCCCAGAACTCCTCTCCAAACCCTTCGACGTAGGCGTTCCCGTTCTGACTAACAATAGCAGCAACCTTGTCGGGGTGCTTCAGAGCTAGGCGCAAGCCAGTTGGTGCCCCGTAGTCAAAGATATAGATGGCGAACTTCTTCAGCTCTAACGTGTGTACAAAGTCGTCAATCGCCGTGGTGAGGTTGGCGAAGTTGTAAACATAGCCTTCTGGGACGACAGTAAACCCATATCCTGGCAGGTCTGGGGCAATGACTCTGTAGCCCTGAGTGGCTAGTAGAGGTATCAAATTGCGGAATTGGTGAGAGGAGGACGGGAATCCGTGGAGGAGAAGGATCGTTCCTTTAGCGGTACCAGATGGGGCAGCATGCCGGTAGAAGATTTTCGGACCACTACTCTTTGCATACGAGACATGCATGGTGTGAGAATCCATTTTCGTTTGAACTTGGAATAAGTGACGTGATAGCGCCTGAGAGGTAGTCGTGCTTGATGTTGTGGAAGAAGGACGAAGGTGATGAGTATCTACCACAGTCGTCGAAGTGCGACAGGTTTAGACTTTATATTCCTGTTCCCACCTTCTATCTTATACATGACTTTGAACTGTAGGTGTATTGTTACAGAAAAGATTCCAGTATTATTGCGCGATTGCGCGATTGCGGTGCTTGATTGCTCATCTACGCCTTTATAATGTCATTGATGTGGAATCTTGGTCTCATCGCGCGTCTAATTTGTCATCATTGAACCAAGCGAGCTGACCGTCAGACAAAAAGTGTGGACAAATTTGGTTAGCAACACTCTTTGGTGCATACTCTCATCAGTATGACTGCACTATGACGACGAACGATGAGCTACCCCATATCTCAAATCTCACAAACATGTGACGAGCCCAAGGCAACTTTCGTGCGAACTTCAATGAGGGTATAAAATACCTAGTCCCGACATTTTGATGGGTATTATCCCCGGCAGGGTACTTGCTTATCCCTGTACATAATACCTACCTCAGGGCATATATGGCTCTGGGGCTGACAAGTGGCCTGAAGAAATAGTCCCTCGGATATCAACACTCCAACGAGTTAGATGGATCGAGTACAATTTCTGGCGTATTCCATGACCTAGCAATCAATAGACATGTGGAAGGGTGTGTGATCGTACAGATAGAATTGTGGGGGGCCAGACTTGCCAGCGGCATGGCTTCGCCTAGCGCCCACTGATTGCAACGGAATTGGGGAAGGACTAACGGGAGGAGATTGCTGTTTACGGGTCATATGGCTGCGCCTTCAACAGTGGTGAGAATCCAGGGGTATATACGAGAATATCCCAAGAAGGTTCAAGCGAAGGAGCTTGATCCCGGGTTTCGTCGCTGACGAGGCGAGCATGCGGAGTACACGTGGCGCCTGCTGCCTATTTCCTTATTGCAATGCCGTCTCACGACAATAATCATAAAAAATGCCTGACTGTCTTCAAATTACCGTTCACAATTGAAATCGAACCCTCCTATTCATAACGAGACTCAATAACGATGGCGTTCAAAAAGTTCGACGCAGACGCCATCCTCACCGATCGATCACTCCCAGATGTTTATCGCTCACTTTTCGCATTGGCCCAGGAGTTCGCTATCCTGGGCCACATCGAAACAGCCAAAACCATGATATCTCTTCTCCTCTCAGAATACACCTCCGATTGGCAGCGCCGCCAGATCCGATACCTGAGACTTGCCTTTGCGGAGGCAAACCAGTGGCCAGAGGAAATATCCTCAGACGAGAGAACCGAGGAAGCGCTGAACAAGATCGAACCGCAGATGCCACCAAATGTCAACTATGAAGCCCTAGATTCTCAGAATGATGCTGCCAAGTTGGAGACGTTGTTGAAGCATGCCGACGGTGAAGATGCGACCACAGGTGGTGGGGCGATGCAGCGCAGCAGTACACTTGCAGATGCCTTGGTAGTCGCCATACGAATCGCATCAGAACATGCTTCCTCTTTGGAAGGAATTGAAAACCACGAAAAGGTTCAGGAGGTTCTAGGCCACATCTCGAAAAGACTATCCGCAAATCAGCAGATTCAATACCTCACCGAGCGCCGAAGCATCTGGCCTCTTCTTTTATCCGGGGCGTTGTCTCGAAGCATCCCGGTTGACACGAACAAAGTCAACGCCCTCGCTAAAGATGTCATCGACACATTCACCGAGCGTCTCAAGAATGGCCGAAAAGCACATCCCGTTGAAACTAAATCGATCAAAGAGCTTCTGATCGAACTAGAGCGCAACACTGTGGCAAATGTTGAAAGAGACGCTCTCGAGTTTGGCGGGGAAGTTCCCGAATCCCTTTTCATTTTTCCACCAGCCACAGACGGCCAAGTGTCGGCTCTTGAGCACAAGCTCAATACCAAGTTGCCAAACGACTACAAGGAATTTCTCAAACTCAGTAACGGATTCGGTCGCACATGGAACGGGTATTACCTCGACCCTCCTCTAGATGGGGTTGACGACATTGACTGGGCAGATGTATATACTGAAGATGCGCCCATTGCGTTGCATGAGACTCCAACTGGAAATTTTGACCTAGATCTGTCCGAAGAGGGTGAATGGCCAATCTACGAGAAAGCTCTACAGCTTGGAACGGAGGACATATTTGATTACTGGTTCCTCCCTCCACAAGAAACCAAAAAGGCGCTCGAAGCCTACAGGGAAGTATTGAAGACTCCGGAGGTATCAGAGGAGAAAAAGACTCAAACGATAAAGCTGATAACCTCGAAATATCGCAGTTGGGAGGCATTTGAGAAGCTAGAATGGGTCGTGGTAGAGATGAGCCATGGCGAAGACACGTCTTGTGGTAGCTTTACTCAGTTCCTGCAGGAAAAGGTGAACAGATCCGCGAAAGGAATGTGGCAAGGAGAAGGTGAGATTGAGGAAGGCTGTTTTTCTTACAGCTGCAAGCCTAGTGGTAACTAAGGAATTAAATGGCATTTTTATTGAGGCAGACTCACAAGGGCCCGAATACCATGTCGTGGCGATATGAACTACAGCGTGATGCGATGTCTTGGGCGGCCTTGGCCTAAAATACACATTTCCCCCGCTTCCGCACATCCATGCCAAAAGAAAATTCACGAATCTTCGTCAGGCAGCCAAGAGGCGGCGTGTATATATCACGGATATTGTTCGCGGCTGTTTGGACCAGGGCGTCACGCCCCGAATGGATTGTAAGTAAAATCTACTAGAGTTTTGTCAGTCATTAGAGTCTATACGAAGGTATAGAGGTGATGGTATCGGCGCTGACTGATTGCAACTCAAATACGGTAATGGATAGGAGTTGCGTGTGGTCTTTCCAGTCCCTCTCTCCAGGATAGGCAGGGTGGTCATGGACATGATCTATTCATCGAACATGTGAAGTTGAGAACGATCCATTCTTATCAAGGTCGTCATTTTCGGTGGTATAAGGTGTGTGAATATATATCCAGCCCAGCCATACTTCTTTGCAGACATAATTCCCTGTACGCAAGCATTCGCGCCCGACGAGGGAGTACAGTAGCATCCAAACATATGCCCACCCCGAACTCAATCTCGACTGCTAAGTTCCACCTACTGCGAGAGAATACGACACACTTATTCTACCCTTAGAGGAAAAATTAATTTGAGCAACTTTACTAGCAAAAGACCCGAGTTATGGCCTTCAAGGGAAGTGATTGATCATGTCTCAGGGGTTGGCTTGGCGCGCTGCCTGCAATTTCAGGCAGAATGCTGAAGCATCCACAAAGGCCCCGACCATCGGCGGCCACAATCAATCTTCAACGTCCAACTCTCACTTCATGACTTTACGCTCGCCAGGAAATCTGGAGGACTAAGCTCCTAGCTCATATCTTGAACTTTCCAAATCCGGCCGACTCTCACTCCATGGCTGCGTGTCTGTGCAGCAACATCAGCCACCTGGCGAAAGATTTTGACGATGCCAAGGCCAAAGATCTTACTCCTGAACTGAACCGGCATCTGGCAGCAATTCGATCAATACTCGCCAAGTCGAAACCATTTGCCCGCGATGTCCAGTATCACATCGCGCCAAATAATCACCGGGCGATGAAGGTCCTCTCCATCCAATCCGTCGACATGACGAGAGTGAATCAAGTCTGCGAGAGGTTCAAGAATGATCTGAACGGGTTCTGGACTCCATCTGACGATGTGGTTCACGCAGAACTACGTCGGAGACTGGTTTGTATTATCGTATTTCTCAGATCAATACTAGATCCGGAAGCCTTGATTCCACCTCACATTGCTCGGTTCGTTCAAGGACAAAAACATTCCGAGCTTCGTTATGCCGGCAAGAAATACCTTAAAATAGCTCGCAAGCTGGGCTGTATCGGATCAGTCTTCTGCCTTCCTCTGGACATCCCTTCATCAACGTTAGTCGTCTTCCCAGTTCCACCACCAAATTCTCACCGGACTAGGTATGAGAGATACGTCAATATGGACGATGAAGAGGTTTTCTCTCACCTGACTACCGTATGCCCCGCGGGTCAAGGATATAACGAATACCTGAAACGCCTGATTTCAAGCCAAGTTAATGGTAGTTCTTCTCTCATTCTACTTTGTTATCTTGTGTTCCTATCGCTAATAGTCTCAAGATTATTCGTTAACACTATCGTATCACAATCTATTTCTCGAGTATGGTGATGTCCTCCCAGACTCAGACCAGCTGATGTTGCTGCTCCACGCTCTCGGTGGCTTAGAAGTCCCCACAATTCTCTTCAAAAATATACGTTTTCCCCAAAGGCGCTGGAATCTCGAAGGTGAAATCCAAAGCATGGACGCAAAGGAGTTTGGTCTTCCTCCTGAGCTCATAAGCCACTTGTCGGACGATAGTCGTCTCGCCCAGGCTGCCGCGTGTCCAGCTATTCTTCAAACTCTCCATGAGGACGGCACAATCACTTGGTCTCTTCGACCAGAGGCAATGAGGTTGTTTTCCGTCACTTTGCTTCCCCAGACAGCAGAGCATTTGGCCATTCTGGTACTGAGATTGATATGTTTTGTCTGCCCTCCTTGTTTTGAAGGCAACATCAGTTGGTATGGCATATTCTCACCAAAGTGTAACTTGCTGCTTACAATAAACTTACAGGTCCTCGCAATTGAAAAAGTATATTTGGCCATTACTAGACAAAGCATCGGAAGGAAAGAAGATACCCCCGTCTCTCAAAAGTTATGTTATTGAGGCCTTGTTGTACTTCTCTGAAAGAGATGCATTCGCTATTCGTCGCCTCGCCGTTGAAAAAGCTAGGGCTCTTCTTCGCAAATCGATGCCCTACTCCCTCCATGCTTCGGTGGCACTGTTTCAGAGCATTCTTTGCCGCCTCGATGGAAACCTCACCAAGTCGGACACCAAGATACGAGAGTTTCTCTGCAAATCTATGGACCCTATTACTCGCAACGATCATGCCCTCACTGGAAGGCTTCACATCTCCCAGATTGAGAACAAGATCCAGCGCTGTGATGACGACGTCGCCTCTTGCATCCTTAGCTGGCGAGGTGAGCACCCATTGTCAACTCTTGAAATCGAAGTCACGCGTCGGCTCCAAAGTACGGCGGCAAAGTTCTTTCAGTCGATAGGGGACTTTCAAACGGCACGGGCTTCCCTAGAACAGTACTTGTATCTGAGCCCAGCAGAACCAATACGAGTGACTACACGCCGTCTTATCATTGGGAGACTCGCGGACATATACTCTGAGCTACAAGACTACGGGAAGGCCATGGAAATCCTTCAGCCAGAGTTGTGCAATTTATCAGACGCAGAAAAGAAAGGCCGTCCCGTGAGACGCCTATTATTGGCATCAGTGGAGGCCAACATTGGACTAGGCAGGCAGGATATTGCAGAATCAATACTCCAAGAGCTAGTTGATGTTGAGCCGCCTGGACTTGACGACATTACCGACCAGTTACTACACATGCGCAGGCTCATAGCTGCAGCGCGCACAGTCCATGAGCGACTTGAATTCGCCGAGGCCTTAGAACGGTGGAAGTTTGCTTTGGGGGAGATTGACCAGCTTGCGACATTCAAATCCAGGTATTCTTTCACCGCGGCCATCATTTATTTGTCCATGGCTCATGCTCAACTACACATCGGCGATAGTGAGGGCGGTAGGCAGTCGTGGACCATTGCTGCAGAGATATTCAGGAGTGAGAAGTGTCAGTACTGGATCCCAGTTGCCGCTACTGCATGGCTACGGAAGATTGTCAGCGCGATATATCAGTTACAGGGCTGGCCATTTAGGATGATGCTGCCAGGCAGAAAGCCGGACGTCACATGGCCATGAGAATGTTGCGACTTTGTGCTCGCAATTACTTACCATTCCATGAGGGGAAAACAAGACAGCAATGCCACTTGTGAATTCTCACTAATCTAAATATCGAATGGAGACATGTATCGGTGTTGAATTGAAGGTGAATGATACTCTCCCGGTGATGCGGAAAGTCAAATTGAGTCACTTGGAAGAGATGAAGAGGTCAGGGTTGACCTTGGAGGCAAATGAGGATATTTCTCAATTTTCCTAAAGAGTAACCGAAATAGTAGTCCCTGGTCCCCAGCTGCATGCACAGTCAAGTCACGCTTCGACGCACTTAAAACCACATGCATCCCCAGGAGGGAATCTACTAAATGAGACCACATGCCATACCAAGACACCCAGAATCCACTGCCAAGCTGCACACGCCGAGCAATAGACCCCCACGATCCGGCAATCTCATCTCGAGAGCGGTGTCTTTGCTCACAGTGAGGAACACGTGCTAGACATTCCCTGCCAACCCTGAAAACTAGCGGCTCGGCGACGCATCAAGGGCGGAGCTATGGGGTGGAGATGGGTCGTGCTAACAAGGACCCGTCCTGGCATATTTCTCACCGTGAGGAATCAGCTCCGGGAGACCCCTCCACGACAGGGGTCAATCACACACATAACTCTCACTGTGAGAGAAACTGGCCTCCAAAACCCTCGCAGACAGGGAACTGTTGCCACTTCTTCCACGCGGAGGGCGACGCTTGCACAGTACTTACCCTATACACCGATATCAAGGAAAGTCACGTTAAGTCTGTCTACTTATGGCTGTGGTGTATTGACGCCATTAAATTGTAACTACAGTATCCTTAAAGTCTTTATTCTGCATTAAAAGCAAGAATATGAACATTAAACGTGGATAGCTTCAACTAGAAGTCGTGGTAAGCTCCTGCAATGCATGGTTGGATGTCGCACAGGCAACGCTAGGCTCTGATCTGCAGACATGGCCTATTCAAGACCCGACAAGTCAATGCATCCTTAATCGATAGACACCATGAAACAATTTCAACAGGGTAAGATGGGTATTATAGTACTTTGCTACGTATTCTGTACATTTGACATGCCGCTTCCAACACTACCCAAACAGGAACCTTACAATGCATGTCTAAATATTGGTTGTTGTCCATCGCACTTGATCAATGAAACATATCAACATCCTTGATCCAGAGAAGAAGTACCCAATTTACCATGGCAACAATTGCCATTCCCCACAACGGCATTCCAACATAGTTGTGCTCCAATCCCCAGCCGAGAACTGAACCGCCGATAGTCGGCCCCATGATACGAGCAGCGCTGGAGGTGCTTGAAGCAAATCCATGAACTGTGCCGAGCAGTGTAGGAGATGGTGCTGACTCGTTCACCAAAATCATTGTTGCTGGCCCACAAAAGACTCGAGAAATAACATGGATCGACAGAACAACTGTGAGGCATGACCAAACGACGGCAGCCTTTGTTGGAAGCAGAACAAGGTACGGCAACACGAAATATGCCACAATGCTGAGGGGGAGGAAAGCACGGTAAGACGCGAGAACTCCGAGCCGATCGTTGATTCGGGGATAGACAAACAGCTGCAGAGGGATTCCAACAGTGCCGATAATCGTATTCGCGAAGCCGATCTTCTGGCTAGAAAGCCCAAGTCCACCAGTGAAGCGGAATGGCAAGCTGGCGTTCGAGTTGTCTGCTCTTGGTGTTGGCAGGAGGACGAAGAACACGGAATTGAATGCCGAGACGTGGAGAGACTGCAAGAACGATTGAAGCAGTGTGATGCACACATTCCTCGTAAATATCGATCTGAATGCTGGCCGCTCCTTGATTGGGTCTCTTTGGGGTTGCGTCTGTTCGGCTTCGTCATCCGTTGGAACTGAGATGGCCGCATCATCGTCAAGCTCGTTCTGAAGTGGGTCGTAGGAATAATCGGATACGCGCTTCCTCAGTATTTTCTGCGTGAGCATTTTACCAAGTTGTCGGCCACGGTCTGGCTTGTGCCGCAATACCGGATGTGTTTCGTCAAGTCCTAGGATAATACCGAGGGCTGCGGTGATTAAGATTAGAGCAGAGAACAAGTTGGGGAGCGCATAGGGAAATTTGGCCATCCATTGTACGCCGTCTTTGCCGCCAAAGAAAGATCCAGGTCCGAAAATGCCAGGGAGCGATGTAATAGGCTCTGCGAGGAAGCCACTCAGGAGCGGTCCGATGATGGCACCGACGTTGAAGCACATTGGCAGGAGGAGAAAGGCGCGGGATTGATATCTTCGAGGATCAGCATGTAGTTTTACCACGGAAAATGCGATGCGCCATACCGTTTATCGAGAATGACCTCTGACACCATGGTTCTAAGCACACCGATGTTGCCATTGAGCGCACCAGCCAGAAACCGGAAGAAGAAGACAAAGTAGATGGAAGTCGAGAATCCCATGCCAATTGCAGACATCGTCGTGCCTACGAGGCCAATGAGCAAGACGCGCTTCCGGCCAAAGAGAGGACTGTCGGCGGCGTGCCCCCACCACATGGACGTGAGGCACTGCGCAGCCGCAAAGACAGCAGTGAGATAGCCAGCGCGCTTGGCGATTTCCGAGTCGTTCAGTGCTGGATCGAGCCACCTCAGCTGATAGAAGAGGTACGATGTAAGCGACCGTTCGCTCAATGGTTCGGCCAATCGTGCAAAGACCATGATGGCCAACTGGCCCTTCCGAGGTATGGATGCCCAGGACACAGGCTGTGGCTTTGGGGCTTCAACGTCAGAGTCCACCATTGAGTCCCTCGCGATCACCAACTCTCCATTCTGGGAGATTTTGGGTTGTTCCGAGAGAAGAGGCGTCTCTTCGCTCGACGACGAAGCCGACGACGATGGCTTGTCAACCACGCGACGCGACGACGAACCCATTTCTGCGGTGGCGTCCGTTTCAATGCACGAGTGGCGATGGCATTCGTCAAGTCAGAAGGAAGAGTTTCCGACACAGCCAATTGCTGGAAGTTACCGGGAGACGCTTCACTCGTCTGATGTTCCCGATCACCGGAGCTTCGAATCCCGCGTGGCCAGCTTTGCCAGGACGACGGCGGTTGGTACCTAGCGTCGCCTGTTGGGTGGGTGGATATCGGTCCTGAACCCCTGTGAAGCCGTGGAAGCTAACGTCCCCTGCCCATGAACCCCCGATGAGCCCAGTTTATCTTCATTCACCGAGCGAAATTCCCTCATGGCGTTGGCCTCGACTCTCTGTGGAGAAGTCGACTACCGAGCAGGCTACGAATAAGGACCGCTCTCCACACTTTAAGGCTCTCGGACTGTCGCCATTGCATAACGAGTCCCACCCTCACGAACCCATGCTCAAAAGTCAGGCGTGCTTGGCATGCGCAGAATTTTCCCAGGGTGACAGTTCTTGCATCGGAGCAGGTTCGGTTCTTCGGTCGTAGGCCATGATGCGTGCGCAAGCGGTTTAGTCGCATCTTATCAATCTGATTGTGCCCCACACGTTGCGACTCGCCTCAGCCGGCTTTTCGAGGCCCTATCAATCGCCAAACTCTACATCCTGGCTGGCAAATCGTCCGTCTGATGATGCGCGGTGGGGTCCCTGCTTGTGGAAAGATTGATAAAGGCTGTGCAAGCCGGCTGTGCAGTTTCCTCTGCATGCTTCCTTGATTGGGTAAAAACACCACATCAACCTTTCTCGCTTCATTGCTCCCCTTGACACTTTGTGTATTCTTCATACCCGCATCGGCAGTCATGGCTCAACCGCAGCACGATGGCGCAGGGCAACTCACCCCTGAGCAACGTGTAGAGCTCGGCAACAAGGAGGGAGATCTCATCACCGAGGTCAAGCCATCCAGCACGTCCAGCGATTCAGGTCGCGATGGCCTCCAGCCAGTGCCGTTGGCGTGGAAGCTCGCCTCCGTCGCGCTGGTAACTGCCATTGGCTTCGGCTCGCAATGGAGTTCCGGCATCACCGGAGCGATGAAGAGCACCATGAAGAAGGAAATGAACATCAACAACACTCAGTTTTCCCTGCTCGAGGCCAGTGAGGATTTCATGGTCACTGCCTTGATGCTTCTAAGTGGCATTGTCACCGATCGAATTGGAGGCGCTGGTGGGTCTTGGTAGTTCTTATTCCCAGAAACCCTGCTGACAAAACTTCCAGGTGCCATGTTGTACGGCAATGTCATTTACTCAGTCGGCTCAATCCTGGTCGCCGCAGCCGCGCAGACTCGGTCATACAAGTTCATGATCGCCGGCAGAGTCATTCGCGCTCTCGGAGACATTGCCACCCAGGTTGCCCAGTACAAGGTTTTCTCGTCTTGGTTCGCCCCTGGAAATGGCTTTGCCTCCACCCTGGGCTTCGAACTTGGCATTGGAAAGATTGGCGCCTTTGCCGGAAAGTCGTCAGCTAACATCATTGCCAAGAACACTGGAGACTTCGCCTGGGTCTTCTGGGTTGCTGTGTTTATGAACATCTTTACTAATGTCATGACGGGCGTCTTCTATTGGTTCACAAAGGTTGCCAACCGCCGGTTCCATGGCGTTGATGATCCTGCTACTGGAGAGCGATTGGCAGAGAAGACCAAGAAACTTCAGCTCAGAAAGGTATTGGAACTCCCGTGGTCATTCTGGTGTGTTATGGGTTTCTCGCTTTTCGAGACTTCAACGGCAATCGTTTTCCTGCAGAATGCTACTGAGCTTGCTGAGCAACGGTTCGGTACTGATTCCATTGCTGCTGGCTGGTACAGCTCTGTCCTCCAATATTCCGGTAAGAGTGGACCTCCGAAGCCGTCGTCTCCAGATCGCTAACTAGTCGTCCAGGATTCTTCGTTGTCCCACTTCTCGGAGTCTTCCTCGACTTGTACGGCCAACGAATCTCTGTTTGTGAGTACTTCGTGCAGGAAAACGCACACGCATTGTTTGGTTAACATTTATCTAGTGGTTTTCTGCGGCATTGGTGTCTTTGTTTCCATGCTTCTCGTTTCATTCTCGGCCGGTACTACCGGAACAGCCGCGTCCTTTGCAGTCTTCGCCTTTGCGTACTGCTTCGGCCCCACTACTATCATTGACGGTACCCGCACTTCAATGTGGGATAGCACCGTCTTTGGCTCTGCTTATTCCATCAAGATCATGATGAACAATGCGTAAGACGATATCCAGCGTAAAATTGGGTTCTTTGCTAACTAAGTTACAGGATGAATATTATTGTGCGAGTCATCACTGGTAGAATCCAAGACGCTGACAACAACTCCTACGATAAGGTCACCATTGTCTACGTCATTCTTGCTGGCTGCTCCGTCGTTGTGTCTCTGCTCCTTGCCGTTGTCGCCTGGCGATCAGTCGACTTGGGACACCTGCAATGGACACGAAAGATGCGCATCGCTCGTGGCGATGTCTTGAACGACAGGAAGGCTAGGTTCTATGAGGAGAAAGGTGGACGAAACAAGAAAATCTCCATGATGTGCTTTGCAAGCCTCATCGCCCTTACTCTAGGCAGCTGGTGTGCCTACTTCTGGGGAGTGGCCACTGGAAACAACGAGTAAAGGACGAAAGACCTATGTCCAATGACGATACGAATTTGGAATCGTAACTAGCACTTATCTAATGTAATCCGAATCGGAGCTTGATAATAGGTTATAATAGATAGACCGTCAATTTAAACAATCCCATCAGTTCTAAAATTTCCAGTGGATTCAGTTAAGCGTTGTTCAACGAGTCTGAGATGGTGGGAGGAGTGACGGATTGATAACGCCGAGTTCTACCCCACACCACCACCACCGGGACATCCATGGCCATGGGAGAGACGGATTATGGTTTAGTTTCTTCGTACGGGGTTGACAGAAGATGAAGGAAACTGGTTGGGGATTGGGATTTCCATGGGCACATTACGCCACTATATTGCATGGTGACAATTGTGAGGCTATGATGCTGAAGATAAATAAAATTCTATTTAGACCCAGAATGAGACAGGGTAGGTGACATGCTCATCAAAGAGACACAAATTGTGTCTGCTCTTCCTAGCCTCAGGCTCTCATTTTTCGGCCCCTAAATTGGGGACAATTCTGCCGCTCAAAAACTTTTAGGCGGTGAGGAGCGCGAGCTGGGCCCCACTCATTTCCGTATAAAAGTTCGACGAGTCCTCCTCGGTTTGGTCTTTTTTTTTCTTTCTTCTTCACGTCGACAATACTTCAGTAAGCCTACCCCTACTAGAGAGCACTCTCCAGAGCGCCTTTGCTGGACTCTGGCGATCTCTCGTACCATCTCTCTTTGCGCAGCCCGCTAACCCCCATCCGCAGGAGAATCATTTCTATAGTATTCGACCTTCTCTTGGTTCCCTAAAAGAGCCACAGATCCCACCCTGGTTGATGAGTGCATATCCTCGACACCCTAGAGTGAATACCTTGGTCCTCTCGCTCTGTCCGCAAGGATGGCGGTGCTGCTTCATTGCGGTTACTGTATAGAGAGATGTTCACCTCTTGATGATCTCGACCCCGTTTGCGGTCTGCCTTCGGGCGCGCGCTCGGGGTGGGTGTTGATGGACGTCTGACAGGCGTTTCTTTTTCTTTTTCATTACTGTCTGGGGCTTGCCTTGGACGTGAGGAAGAAGTGTTGTGATGAATGTGACGTCGACATCGCTGTCCCACGTTGAAGCTTCTGGCATTGTTTATGAGACTCATTTCGGGATGTAGATTGCTCCACTAGTCAACCCGCCAGTGAACAAGCAGTGCATGGCTGTCGCCGGCTCGATGATGCCTGATGCAATTGCTCTGGGTAGACAGTACCAACCCCAGATGCCAGAGTAGATCTTCGAGCCCACCGCTACGTATGGCGCAGCGCGTCCAAGGTGTCGCGCCCATGGTGATATCTGAGGAGACAACATCTGGTAACTTCGTCCCATAGCAGGAGTTGCCAAATGGCCTGTGCCAATCGAGGTTCGTCACGTCTTGTTGGACATCCGTATGCTGGCCCTTGACGTCGTCGTAGTCGGCATGAGTTACGTGCCGTGTCCCTCGCTATCTCGATCTTGAAACTCGAGGCTTCCAGCGTCGGGAAGACGTTTCCCCTTGCGCGTGGTAACTGGGAAGACCTGGTTCGACAAGCTGAGGTCGTGCAGAGACACGCGCTTCTTGGCTCTGCTTGTACCGGCATTCCAGTCCTCGACCCTAGTCAGGCCGTCTCCCTGCTAGCGAGATACGGCGTAATTCCACAAGCGGGTCTATCCCATGGTGCTCCTCCTATCGCTTTCGATGATCAACGCTGCGAACGGGCTCGAGGTGAGTGCCAAAGGCTGTCTGTCTGGAGGACTTAAAGGAACAATCTCCCAAGGGTCTTTTATGGGCGGAATGAACCGAGACAGCTGAGCAAGAACTGTTGCTCCCCGTCAATGATGGTCGACGGGACTAGTAGTGCGAGAGCGGATACGAGCGCCACACTTCAAGGTGTTTTCTGTGCCTATATCGGCAAATAAATGCCAAAAGTTCATATTGGCCGACACCAGCAGCTTTGTAACCCCCAGTTTGAGCCGCTTGTGAGCCATGCATATCCAGAGCGGTCCATGGAAGCGCTCTCCCACGCTGATTCGAAGATTAGAGGAGACAAGTACTAAATTACAGCAACTACTGTGCGAGATATTCATATCTTTTATCTAGTACTTTGATCAGCAGTTTAGCGTTGATCCAATTAGAGTTGGGAAGTCATTTTGATCGGTAGCGACCTGTCCGCGAGCAGGCAGTGGTGTTTTCAACTTCTTGATGTCCCAATCACCTCAGTCTAATGGTTTGTTCGCACAGTTTCATATGGGAATCATGCATGGGTGACAATAGTCATTGTTATATTGTTACTGCAAACTGCACTACCCTGGGACACCTCTCACTTAGGCACCATTCCCCGCCCTTGCCCTATTCTGCGACCCATAGTGTTATCTTCGATACTAAGTGTGCCACCATGGATGTTATGCCCTGAGCCTCGGGCTGGGCGATTTTTGACGGGTGAAATTGAGCCCAAACCTTCAATCTTCTGAGATCTGTCGGGTGGTATTCCAGGGTGGTAGGTGCATCTTCTAGGGCGACAACTTGGCTTCGTCCCATTCCGCGGCCACCACACTCTCAGGAGCAGAGACGATGAAGGTGAATTTCCGCTGATTGAGAATGTCGGCTATAGTTTTGCCACCAACAACGGGCTCGTTTGCCGTGAAAAACGCCATGATGGGGTGGAAACGCGTCCGAAAGGGCATCCCCTTGCCAAACATATAGAGGTCTGCACCATCCTTCAGGCAGACCTCGACTACCGTCATGTCTCCATCGCCGGTGAACTTGCCACGTATGGTAGAATCCAGCGGGTAGATGGTGGAGACAATTTGGCCGCGTGGGAACTGGACATCGATGGTATGCTCATCAAGCCGGGCAACCAGGCCGGGCATGACTTCAACTGTAAAGTAATCAGCCCCCATTCGTGTATCAGCAATGCGGGCTATGGGAATTCAAACACTCACAGCGATAGAGTCGGTTAAACATGTGAGGGGTGTGGTTCAAAGCACCGAGGGGGATAGTCAAATTGAAGCCCATCCAAGGGGGTGCTCTCGAGCCAAAAGGACCGGCAACGGCGGTCTTCTGGGAAACAATATCCAGGCCCATGGGGGAGCCAACGACGAGACCTTTTCCGCCGAACATAGGGCCATCCATGCCGTCGATCAGCATTACGCATGGCTTCACGAATTTGTCGCCCTGGCCAGCGGCGTCTCTAGTCGACTGAGACATGTTGCGCAGAGGTTGATGAACCTGTCGGGAAATATTAGTTCAGGATTCTTGAGCGGCATATAGAATGATAAAAGCAGTACCGGAAGTAGATTGTTGAATGTTACGAAAGTCTGGGCACTGGAGAGACTAAGTCTACGTAGCCAGGGTTGATCATTCACAGAGGAGATTGTTGAAAGGAGAAGAAAGAAAGCCTCTGTTCCCTGGTAACAAGTTTCTTTTATTCTAGGGTGTAAACAATCGCCAACCGTGAATGAGTGTCAGCCTGATGGACAGGCCCGTTTTTGTGTGCCATGTTTGCTGCAATACATGGTGAGGATCCAGGAGTGAATTGCTTTGTGTAGGCGCTGATGGGAGGCGTAGTCCTCAGTGAAGAGGATGTTCTGGCATGATTGTCCTGCTGTGGTGTCACTTCAAGAACGGATGTTCACTTTGCATCGGCAGTGTTCCGCTGGATTCTGACGTTGGGATAGCTAAGAAATGTTTGTGTGCCAATCTTCTGAATACTCCTCTGACTTCCCAGTCTCCGCCTTTCCTCTCCGTCTCTCCCCCTCAAACTGTAAAACACCCCGTTTCTCCCAGTCACTATGACCCTAAGATGCTGTATCAATCACGCCACGAATTTGGGTCAAACATCAACTTCTTGCCAAACTTTCGAAGCAGTTGAACTAGCCTGCTCATTGTTCGAAGGAGGCTCACCAAAAATCGTGAAGAACATCCCTTCAGTAACGGGCATCTCTGGGCCGTGTTTCAACAGCACACCGGGGTCTCTAGGTGGTGCGAATAGGTAACGATTTTGGGCGCCGGCTTGGTGGAGAGGTGAATCGCGGGACGGTGTTGAAGCAGAAGCCGCGTCATTGTAAACTTATCGTAGTTCTTCGTGTGCCTGTTGGCAACTTCGACGACATCTTCAGACGTGGTAGCCGAAAATCGATTCAGCAAAAGTTCCAGGTCGACGAAACATTGTGATGCTTTGAACATGTCTTCTGTAACGACAAGATCGGGAGATCGTTTCCACACCTCATCCAGTAGCAGCTTTCTCCCACTCACATTAGATCGAGACCTAAAGCCTCCTAGACCCAACACACGGATAACGAGCGACGGTTTTCCGATTGTCTCTGAGCTCTAGTCTTGAAGACGCTTGATCAAGCCAAGATCAGAGACTTTACAGCACATCCGCAGTGACCTTGGAACCGGCTTGAAAATCCAGGAGTAGGCTGGCCATCCTGGAGTTTGCAGCAGCTTTTAGCATCATCTCTGTAACCCCTAGTCCACCAGTTCGTTCCATGATTGCGTGGAGTTCGTCTTTGCTTATAGTACCATCAGAGGACAGTGCGGCACATACAACTCGTTCAGAGAGAGCGGTGTCGTTGTAGAGATCTGAGTCATCTAATAGTTGTCTCAACTCCCCGGATTCAGCAGCATTTCTCACGAGATCTTCGGAAATTGAAATCTTGCCTCCTGCTTGTAAAAGGATATCCACCAAGGCTTTCTTGTGTTCACACTTTCTGTTGTCACCTTGGCGTCGATGACGACGATTGTCCATTTGCAGGATAGTAACTTCGAGCGGAAGCTTGCCATCAGCATCGAGCGCGGTTGCGTCCGCTCCATGCTCAAGCAATTCTCGGACAGAGTCAACATCAGCCAGCTTTCCAGCAATATGGAGCGGAGTTCCAAATTTCTGATGAACCTGTTTCGTGTCGGCTCCATGCTCGAGTAGCAACTTGACCATGTCGGGTTGGTGTGTCACCAAAGCAGCGAACAGCGCATGCAAAAAAGTCCCGCCAGTCTCATTGACACTTGCTCCTTTGTCGAGGATTTGCTTTACGATGGCCTTGCTTCCAGTCAGACACGCAAGGTGCAACGGCGGGCCAACCATTGGCGGTCCCTCGGCGCTTGCCTCCATCGCCTGTCCCAGCCAGGAGGTGGCCACGTTGCCTGGACGGGCGTTGTTCTTCAACAAAACCTCCACAATCTTCTCACACCGATCCAGGTGCTGGGGCTTGACTGGAGGAGGTGGATAGTCGCTACCTACCGACCACGTGCTCCCAACACAGCCTAGAGTGCCACGTTCCAAAGAACCCATAAACTCCGTCGAGTACTCAAATCGTGGTGCGGAGCAAGCCATCACAGCTGCCATCAGAGGTGTTCCGTGCTCTTTGCTGATATTATCTACATCTGCTCCGTGATTGAGCAGAATCTGAATAATCGAGGGATGCAAATAAAAGGCCGCAGCATGAAGTGGATAGCATCCTTGATCATCTGACTGATTGGGGTCCATGCCTTGCTTAAGCATGCGCTTCACTACTAGTTCGGATCCGATAGTACAGCCTTGGATGAATCGTTTCGCGGTGGCAGGGACATAATCAAGCAGAATTCCCATCCTTTTTTCGTCGCCTAGCCGGACGACGCCCGAGAATGCTTGGTCGATGGCGCGCTCTGGGTCATCGGCGCCCAATGCGATCTCAAGCAAAAGCTCCAGGATGCGAGTATTTGCCGAGTTCCTGCAGGCATCTCTGAGAGCATTGGGCATATTCCTCCCTGTTACCTTAGCACCAGCCGCCAGCAAGTCCTGGACAATATCGGCATAGCCTTCGCTGGCGGCAAATGTCAGCGCGCTCATCGCTCGGACGGAATAGTTGACATTGGCCTTGTGCTGGATCAGAAGCTGGACAATCTGTGTCGAGCCGTTTTCAGCCGCAAATATGAGCGCGTGAAAGCCTTCATTAACTTTCTTGTTCACATTGGCGCCGCGGGCCAAGAGAAGTTGGATGACATCGATATGTCCGGCCTTGACAGCTGCACTCAAAGGACTGGCGTACGCATCCTCAAAAGAGGACCTCCAAACCAGCATCTGCCCCGTAACATCTACAGGAGCCCCAGCATCAAGCAAAGCGGTAACAATTGCCAAGTTGCCTTGCTCGGCACTCAGAATCAGCGGATGATGCTCGAGCCCAACCTTCGGCCGGGTCGAGCTCTCTGAGACACCTCCAGACACGTCTGCTCCGGCTGCTAGAAGTGCCTCAACAATCCCAAGTTTGCCAACTCCAACTGCTAGTTGTAAAGCAGTCGGAGATTTATATTTCCTGCCACTGTGCGATATCGTGTCTGTGTCGAATGCGAGATACATGTCTGCGCCATGATCGAGCAGCAGGTGAACGACTAGTTCGTTGCCGCTCATTATTGCAGCCCGTAATGCCGTTTGCCATCGCCCTTGAAGAATATTGACATTGGCACCTGCCTCCAGGAGCTTCGTGACCATGGGCAAATGCCCAAATCGCGATGCAGCCTGGAGAGCTGTACCATAGTAATGCCCCAAGGCATTGACTTTCATACCCCGCGAGAGGAGCATGTTAAGGTATGAATAATCGCCGAGGCAGACAGCCATCTGAAGGACAAGTCCATACTTCTCGTCGGAAGCTCTCAACTGGGGAAAGCGTGACATAAGAGTGTGGATAACAGCACCAGGCCCATCCTTGAATACGTATTCAAGCGGCTTTGCAACCCTAAAACGGCCATCAGGAGCGCCCATGATATCTTGGAAGTCTGTAGAGGACATTTGCCCAGCAAAGTACTTTAATGGCTGCTGATGAAGCTTCTCCACCTCAGCTTCATCGTTGGGAAGATTTGCACCTGCGTCCAAGAGCATACTGGTGATGCTCGCGGCCGAAATCTCCCGTCCTGCCGCCCTGAATATACTAGAGCCTTCCCCGTTGACTGAATTGACGTCTGCACCAGCCTCAATCAACAGCTGAATGGCTTTTTCGGTACAGATATCTGCAGCTGCTTGAATGGGAAATATCTCATGGGCTCCCAAATCATTGGGGTTGGCGCCATGTTCAAGAAGGATCTTGATGACTTCTTCATGTTGAGATATGTCACTGTTATGGATTTCACTAAAGTCCAATTCAAGAATGTCGAAATCAATATCGTTCGGATCAAATCTAGGACCAAATCCTCGAATTGCGGCTTGCAGTGGCGAGGTGTAGGACGGGGGGCCACGAGAATCGGACCTGCCCCCGAAATAATTGAATCTCCTTTCCATTCTTCGTCTCCGCGGTTCCTCCTCGATTGGCGTGTCGGGAACAACTTTGTTGACATCGGCAGATAGTTCCTGGACCAGGTACCGGACAATGTCGCTATGTCCGCTTCTGCAAGAAGACACCAATGCGTGACCAATGTGTTTGCCAATGCGTTTGGCATCAGAAGGTGTCGCTTGGCAGTAGGAAATGAGGAACTTGAGGATATCCAGGTAACCATTTCTAGCGGCGCCGATAACATAATCCTTGGAGATTCTGATCATACCCTTCAGGGCCTCAGAACTCAGAAGCATGTCAACGACTGCTGTGTGCCCCTTCATAACAGCCAGCTGAAGGCCGTCGCTCAAGTCAATCGACTTCAGTTGCCTGAGATTCGTTGACTCTAGGATGGCCTTCAGCAGATCTAAGCGCGGAAATTCGCAAGCGGCTTCAAACTGATTGCGCACCTCTTTCCTGTCCATACTGTTGGCTTCTTTGTATTTCTGGGCCGCCGTCCGGACCATCGCTTTCAGTTGGTCGACTTGATCCGTGGAACAATATTGGGTCGCCTTGGCTAATGCAACATCAATCACATTGGAGTGTTCGTAGTCCCGACCGCGAGCAGCTCTGATAACTGATTTAATGTACGACTCAAGCGGGATCCTGGGAGCAACGTATTCAATGAGGACTTCGAGAACCGATGAGTGGCCTTCTCTAGCGGCTATGCCGGCTGCTTCTGTGACATGCTCGTCACGAATGTCCAGAGCCTCCGATTTGCCGAGGATCAACACAACCACGTCCTTGTTTCCAAGAGCAGCGCTTCTGAAAAGCGAGTTCGAGCTACTATATGAACCCATAGGCTTTCTGGAGCAGGTTGGCTCTGGCGATGGAGGGTCACCCAGTGACGAGGAGCCCTTCTCCGCCCGAAAGATGGCATCAAGGCTGGCGGGAGGCATTGGTGATGGATCTGGTTCCTCGTCGTATTGCAGGGGTCTGGAGACAAGATTCTTGCGTCCGGGAGATGCATCTCGCAGTAAGGCTCTGTACTTTGATGGACTTCCGGATAAGCCGCAAAGATCTCCGATGTCAGAATTGAACTCGCGGTAACCGTGATCCAGCATGAGCGCCACAACGTCTGGATTGCCCCCGTCAATCGCTGCAAGGAATGGGTTCTCAGATTTCCTCCAAACCCTCACAGTCGCACCAGCACCGAGTAATACCTTTGTCGTGGCGAAAGAGCCATGGGATGCGGCCGCTCGCAAGGCAGTTCTGTTAAATCCAGACTTTTGGTTGACTTTGGCACCCGCTTGGAGGAGGAGCTGGACAATGTCTGTATGAGCTTTGAGCGCGGCAAGATGGAGCGCAGTACCAGTAGTCCCGCTGGCGTCAACATCGGCCCCATGTCGAAGAAGCAATAGGACAAGAGTACGGTGGTTCAATAAGCTCGCCGTTGCTAGGGGTGTGCCAAATTTCCCCTCCGTCTCAATGCCCATACCCTTCTCAAGTAGAAACTCAATCAGATGTGCGCGTCCATACAGCACAGCAATGGCAACGGCATCCTCTGGGAAGATTCTCGTACTGTCGGTGTTCACAGAAAGAGACCAGCGTAGAACATCGAGACGGCCACCTTCAATAGCCTTCCTGGCAACTGCCTTCATTTGATCCTCATTCCACTCCGAGATTTTCAGTGACGTAAAAACGGGCTGTTGGAGTTGCTGGAGAACTTGCAGGAACCCAGCCTGCGCAGCACCTAGAACTGCCCGTTCATAGTCGGCTGCTGTCTGGAGTACGCTCCCGTTTTGGAGAAGGCGAAGAGCAACTCCCTCTCGACCGCCCTGATATGCGGCCTCAAGAGCATTGACAACCGAAGTTCCACACCGCGTCGAGGCGCCATGCTCAAGCAGCTTGCCTACTATGTCTATGTGACCTGCAAAACAGGCGGCATTCAATGGACTGCCGTGTCTTCCGCCTTGAACATCTATCTCAGCGCCATGGTTTATCAGAGTTGAAATGACAGAGATGTGTCCAAAAGCAGCAGCAAGATAGATGGGAGAGTGGCCCTGGTGGGTTTTGCAATAAAGATCAACTCCCAGAGTAGCTTGCAAAACAAGTTCGAGGATTTTATCCAACCCGAAGGCGCTGACTATGAATAGCAGCGCTTCCTTGGTGTTTGCGACTCCACCAACAGCCTCTTTCGAGACATGGCCATTCGGAAAATGCTCGACGAGAAGCTGAATTTTGTCGAGCCAGATTCCGAACATGGAGGTAATATCGAAATTCTCGTCGAAAAGAAAGGCCAATACCAGTTTGCACAGAGCATCGTCCAACTGTTCATCTTGAACGGCTTTGAAATGGACCGGCCAGTATGCTGCAGCATAAGCATAAATACTGCCATTTGCTGATAACATGTCGCAGTCTACTGGTGGACCTCGTGAGCAAGCTTCCAAGCAGAGTTCGGTAAGAAGTTTTTGTCCTGAGATGGGGGAGAAGAGGTCAATATTGGCCAAATACTTTTTAACAGAGGAGTGCGAAAAGCGCAAGGTATTGCACCTTGGGTCCAGCACAATCAGGCCAGAGCACATTTCCATTAATTGTGGTAACGTCAAAGTGCTGTCACTTGTTGTCGCCACAGCTGATAGGAAGGCCGAAGGAGTTAGGGGCTCTCTCATGTAGAGAAGCAGTGAGAATGCAGTGATGGCCGGAGTGCGAGCCGGGCCTGTCTCTTCAAGGACCTTCTCCAGGATGTGCTCATACATGCTGTTCAAATCCGCGGAAACATTGTTCCTCAATGCAAACATGATGCCCTCGTCAGTCCGTTCGCTAGTTAGGCGTTTGATCTGCAGCTGTGCTAAGACGAAACTGACTCAGGTTAGCAGGTATACAAGACCGGCAGCAGAAAGAAACCCTCACCTCTCACCAGCCTTGTCGAGAAGCGCCTGTCGCAACACGCCTCTCAAAGTAGGCCAAACTTTACCATCAACCCATCCCGCTGCCAGGGCGGTATCAAGTTCGCGATTGACAAAAGACTCCATGTCACTATGAACTTCCTGAGCCGTAACGTTAATTACCTCGTTTAGAGACAGTGCTGAGAGGAGTTGGTCGTTGTTGGTGGATATGAGCACCTTCACCACATTCTCCGAGTTCATAACGATGCTCTCCAAACCACCAATGATTGAGCGACTGTCTTTCCCCTTGATATGATCAATACCGCCAACGATGATGGTTAGAGATTCTTGCCCAGCTATTTCAAGAATTAGCCGTACGCAGTCATCGCTTGTCAATTTGTCAACGTCGACCTCATTGACTCGCGCCAAAGCGGAACGACGCTCAAAGTCAGACCAAAGTGCGTTATGAACCTTGGACTTTTCGGCTCTGCCAAAAGCCAATTGACTTAGAATGGTACGCATCACGTCATTTGACGAAGATCGACCTCGCTCAAACTCTTCGCTTGAGCAATAAATGTAAGCAAATGGAGCTGCAGTCGGATATTTCGTGGTAGTCGTGATCAAATCATCCACCACGACAGAACACAACGTCGTCTTTCCACATCCTAGAATACCCTGAAGCGACAAAATGGACGAGGAGTTCGATGTATGCCATGATTTATACCGCGGGTCGTTGAGCAGCCACTGTCCAAAGCCCGGCATCCTATAGTCCGAGATGAACTGATGATGTTCATGGCACTTCAATGGAGAGAGCCAGTCCAGCATTTTTGTGTGTTCTTCCTCGTTCAATGAATACCAAGACTCGGTTGTTTGATCAGAAAGGCGTATGAAGTCTAGTTCAAGGAAATCAGATATCTGGGCGTCTGTCCAACTTGCGAGGCGAAGCACGTTAGTTGTGTGGTCGAGTATTTTCTCGGTGAATTCAGCATCATCTCCTACTCGAGACTGGCTTTTGACCGCGGGGACTAATACAATTAGTTAAATTTCATCATCTCGAGATACAAATAAAAGCGAGAAGCCAAGCTGGGGAAGTGCTGACATACCGAGTGGGTTGCCTTTGAAGTCGCTCACCATTCTCCCGAGGTGAGTGAGAATTTGGGCATAGAGGTGCGTAAGGGCTTCCGCTGCGGTCTCATGCGCTGGTGAACTCCTTTGTTCGAGGTATTGGCTCTCAAATTCGTAGCATCTGGTAATCAGGCGAGCAATGACGTCCTGTGACAGCTTTAGTACTCTAATTCAGACACCAAAGACGCTCTGTCCAGACGAAATCGACAACTTGGAACTGATAACGTCCATTTGTACTTGTGCAGTTTGGAGAAATATCCAAGTGAAGATAATACACACCAGCTGATTGCATCTATTGGCAAATTCCTTGACGCTGCTGAAAGCTGCTCGTAGAAGAAATCGAATGGCGGCCCAAGGAAACGAAGCATTTATCGGGTCTGACTGGACAGTCATATTGCCTCGTTCGTTGAATCGTCGAGCTGAATCTGCTACTTTTTCTAACAGGTCGCGCATGATGATTTGATTGCCATCGCTTTTCAATATCCACCGCTTTCGGATACACTCTTGCTGTCTTTCGTTGACGGTTTCCAACACAGCGGGCTGGGAAACGGTCAGTGAGGTCAACTGATACAAAGGCTCGCCCAGGCTTCAAGGTCACATACCAGAATATCGCGTTTTTGCATCCTGACTGCCGTCTTCAAATATGATTTGAGGTCTTCATCCGTTATCAACTCCAGCGCCTTGTCCCAGATGCTCTCGACGCGCGTCAAATCAGCCAAGGCTGGTTCGGAAAGTGGCGCCATGGCGGGAACGGGTATGATTGGCGAATGCGCTGTTTTGGTGTGGAAGGTGAAATCTGCTCAGGTCTCTAGACGTCCAAAAAGTCTTCAAATAGCTTGTTCAAGACCACAGTTTGTAAGGGCAGAGCCAGCGAGGTCAAGCGGTCAGCGATTGAGTCCTATTTTAAAACTTGGTTGCTGGGTGTTGGTTGTTGGCTGGTGGTTGTTGGCTGGTGGTTGGTGCCTATACCAGGATGCCCTTGCATCCTGCTGAGTCACTGCGAAGCTGCGCCACAGACGACGTTTCATGATTGCCATGGATTTGGACAAAATATTGCGCTGATGAACGAGGAGAGTCCTTTGCTTCTCACAGCGGCTTTCTCAGGGCACCATTTGGGGAGAAACCATCATTTAGTGGGGGTTCCAGTCATTCTAGCCAGTTCTCGCGACACATAGCTGCAAGCGTCGTGACAGCCGAGACCCCCGCTAGGCTGACCTCCACTATAATTCAGGGCTGTTTCTGCATCATACAATGCCATCTCCCCTGCAAATTGTTCAGTCGATGTCAATTCCAACTCGTTCGAATTAGCTGTTCCGGTCGGGCAGTTGTTCCTCCGTCTCTAGAGGATCTGGCTGAACTTGCAGGATGACCATTGATGCACCAACCCCTGCAGCATTCGTTGTTAGCCTGGTCACCCAGGTTGCGATAAAAGTATCTGCACACGCCATTGTGGTATCGTCAACGCGTATTCAAATGCGATTTTCACCACCAGGGCGCATTCAAATTTAAATTGGTATATACCAAAATGAAGCCCTGTTTCAGTGCTTCGATCTTTTATACACTCATCTAGGGCAAGTGCCACTTGTTCTACCCGACGAGGAAGTGAATCCACCCGCTTCCAACCAAGGACGAGAATGTGTTATCACTGATCATGACCAACAGATGGTGAATAAATGAATTAACAATAGAATAATAATGACATCACTCCAGGATATCTTTTACGTCTCATCATCTCAGATCATGGTATGCAAAACCTCCATCACATACTGGCCGACCTCTTCCCAGGCGCCTCCGCCATCCGTCGCAGCTCAACATCGCTCCCAGACTCAGTGTCATCCAAGCAGCTCTCTCCTCTGTCGAAGCGCAAGTCTGGGCTCACCGCCACCCTGTCGACCTCTGTCTCCACCATGTCGCTGTCCCTTCCTTCTGTCATATCTCTTAGACCCTCTCGAAGTGAGTGGCTGCTGGTGATGAAGAAGATTGCGGCATTCCAGAGGCCCTGCAGCGGCAAAACCGCCGCCGTCGCGACATGGTACTCGTAGGGCGACTCGCCTACCAACCAGCTGTGGATGCGGTTCATGCTGCTCGGAATCCATGTAACCAGGACGCTCAGCGCAAAGAGGAAGCTGGTCCGCAAGTACGCTCGCTTGATGGGATCCTCGACGACAAACTTGGACACGGCCCTGTTGGTTGCTGATGTGATGCGGCGCAATGGACGTCTCGACCGCACCGGGGCGCCTGCGGGAGACGTGGCAGTGGAGAAGTATTGGCTAGGCACGGTCTGGATTGGCGAGGGCGGAGATTCATCGAATGAGGCTTGTGATGTTGACTGTGTGTGAGCAGGTCGAGGCTCTGAGGGCGCTGTGGTACAAGCTTTCGACTGGACGACCTGGACTTCGGTGACGATGGTTCCGTAAAAGCAATCCTGGGGGACGTGGAGTTCTACCCGAGGCAACTGCTGCTGAGACATGTTAGTGGGTGATGTCTGGTAGGTAAGCGTGACTGAATCGCGTACCTGCTCGTAAGTTCCAGTCTCTCTGCTCTTGGATGCGGAAAAGCTTCTCAGTCTGTTCCTGGAGCGGAAGACGTGATATCCAACCATGAAGTAAAATAGAAGTGATCCAACAATGCAAATCCAAATGAGCATGTAATAAGAGTAGATGCGAACATTTTCCCAGTCATGGTCGACCCAACACCAGATCTACCATGGGCGTCAGTGAAGGTACGAGCAGAGATCTGGGCAAGGGCAGCACTTACGACTGCTTGGCCAAAGACTCTTCCGCGGCCCGGGTGCCTAACCAGGACCAGCGCAAGAGAAATACCAAAGGGGCCTCCGTAGCAGATCAGGCAGTATAGCCACCACCACTTACGGAAGGCATCTGGACTTGTTCGAAAGAAGAAGACGAGGAAGACGTTGAAAGCCATGGCGAGAGACCACCAGGGGTCGGACTGCATGAACCTATGACAGTGAGTCTTTTGTTCGAATATGCAAGGCACCTCAGTGGTATCGCCAGTTGCTCCAATGACAACCAATAGAACTACCAGAGAAAGGGTTGAGATGGATCCAACTTACATCTGGAATAGGAAGCCTTGTCCCTGACAGAGCGCAGATTCAACGCCTCTATTCAAGCCATCCATGGCGATGATGCTCGCGACACTGGCGCCGATATTGGCGATGCTCGCAAACACGATGAATGTGTTTTGGACATTTCGCACACGCGGAACCAGGGCATACGCAACGAAGATCAAGACCACGGCGACCAGGCTGACGGAGCCTCCTATGCGCTCCAGCAGCACCAGCGTCTCGGTCTGAGTCGGCGTCAGTGCCTCGGCGCGGGCGGCGAGGAGCGTTTGCGTCGGCATGGCATTCGGCGAGCGGGCGAGGGAGCGAGTGAGGGAGGTGAGGGAGGTGAGGACCAGGCTGTATCACCCGATGCGAATGAAGATGAGCGTGTAGGCTCTCTGGCGGTGTGTGTGTGATTCTCTGCCCGATCCCAGGGCAGGGAATAGAGATGATAGCAACAGAGGCGGCCCAGACTAGGGGCGGACGGTGTAAAGGAAGCCTCGCCTCGGAGGGAAGCGATGCGATGCAGAAGTAGAGAGCGACGGAAGGGAAGAAAGAGGCGAGCGGGAGACAGGAGAGGAGAAGAGAAGAGAGGGGATGGGATTGGATTGGATTGAAACAAGCGAGAGTGTGTTCCGCGAAGCCCTCGCACAGGAGCAATGAGGGGATGTCGGCGGCCGAGGGCTGAGGAGAGAGGAGAGATGAGAGGAGAGGAGAGGACACTCGTCTCGCACGGTATCCGTCAAGGCAACGCGAGTACGCAAGCTGGAGTTGATTGTGCCACCGTCGCGCAGTTGGCTTGTTGGCTGTTTGGCTGCAGGAAGCCGATGCTAGAGCGCGAGAGTGAATCAATGATCAGGCAGACAGACGGGCTGTTGCAGATGGAGGCCAGCGGACACTCATCTCCGTCGCAGGGCTGCTTCACCCGTCTCGCCCGTCCTTTTTCATCTTGATCTCACTCTCGCCTCACCTCGCTTTGGCCTGGGCTCGTCTTCCCTTCGCGTCGAGGCGGCAGCTAAAGTGCAAACGTCGCTACCAACGGGATGCTTCAGCTGTCACCTGCCTGCCACCTGCCACCGGCCACTCACAGTCATGGCCCGCCAAACACCAACGCTGCCCGCCAATCTGCATCGTCCTCCGCCCTCCATCCTTTGTCCATCCCGCAACTCTTTCACGGCTTCCTACATCTGGCTTCTGCATGCTGCCAACGTCCACAGTAAGCTAAACGCCCACCTCATTCCGCCCGGTTACGTCAGGCTGCCAGGCAGCTGTCAGTGGCCGTGGCAATCAATCAGTCCAGACGCAATGCACAAGACATTGATTGCTCCTAACCACAGCTCTACACCAGGAAAACCAAGCAGCCCAACCATCATGATCGAACCAAGCCCGCTTGCCAAACACCAGCGTCCAATGCGTCTTCCCCAGCTCTCGGCAGATCCACACAGTCCCCCGCGTCCTGATTGCCGGGTCCCCTGCATCTCCCAGGATGACATGACATGGATGCCTCATGTCTCCGTTTTCAGCTCTACGCAGTATGACGAACCCAGCCAGATTAGTCCATGAGGATTCAAAACGCTGTCGCTAGTTTCGCGACAGCACCGCGCCCGCAAGCCAGACCTGAGAAAAGCAGTACCACCACCAAAACGCAGCCTGACGCCCGACGCCCGGGCTGACGGTCGAGTCCATCAACGCATCCACGCCCGCCGAGTCCGCGACGTCCCAATCACCAATCACCACCCTCCGCAGGCAAACTCACCACATCCCACAAGCAAACACGCAGCCGCCACACCGCCCGCGCAATCCTTCAACTCCGCACTGCACTGCACAGTTAGTTCCCAGTGCTCTGGCTGTCGCAAGCCATCTCGCCAAGTCCAGCCAGCCAGCTCTCAGCACGGTGCGCCACCCCCAAATCATCCTGCCCGTCCGTATTGCGGTGAATCGAACACGACGCCTTGCCTGGAGTTCCAAGCATGTCAATGGAGAATGTGCTGATTTCTTTTGGTCAAGCCTCATTAAAGTGGCCAGGACTGTGAGACAACCTGCCGAGCCGCTGGCGATCCTCTCTCACACCCATGTCTTTAAATATACTACGCTCCAGTAGAGTCGCCTCAGATATTTTCGGCCAGTTAAAGCCGCATTGGTGAGAAATACTCCGGCACATACCTAAATTCAGCGGTCGCAGAGGTTCCATCAAGTACGGATGCTACAGAGATCTAAGTTACATCAGATAAGTCAGAACCACACAGTGACTGCCCTGCTACAAGTTCCACCACGTTCACTAGCCCCAGCCAATGTGGGGTACGGCACGGACTAGAGCCTTAACACATGTAAAGACGCAGAGTGTATGGCTGGCATGCAGCTCCCGTAATTAATTCTATTTACGGCATATCAGCGTCGTCCTTCAAATCTATACGAGGCCAGTTGATAGGACACGTCGTTCACATTTATCTTTGGGGGCCAAGTAATTTAGTTGGCCAAGCTACATCAATTCATCAATCCGGTATGGTCTTGTAGGACAAGATTTCATTCACGTTGCGCAATAGTCCTGAGAACCAACCTGATAGATCATATCCAGAATTCAATTTCATCCGTGTTACCAAACCCATCAGTTCAGTCCCAGACGGAAAGCTATCCAAACTTGTAGAATACATAATCTCCCCTCCTCTACAGCGTGTAGATGAAATCGGGCCTCTGGTCGCCCATGGCATGAATTGCCTCGGGTGATTTACCCTGCACCCAGTGGTCCCGCTCGCCATTCAGACGCTTCTTATTCTCCCGCGCGAGCATTGTGTACATGATTGCGCTGCCACAGAAGACACCAGTAAACATAAAGGCAAGAATAGTTCCATGACCCTCGTAGAAGCGAGGCGGAGAGAAAAAGACATTGCTGCTGACGATTCCGTTCAGGTTTCCCCATCCGATAACGAAACCAAGGACGATACCACGTTTATACACACCCTCGACGTTGTTAGCAACCCAAGTGATGGTGATGGGGATGGCCGGGTAGATTCCCAGGGCGCCCAAGAAGCAGCCACAATATTGTACGGCAGGATTCGTCGACGCAATCAGCATAATGAAACCCGTGAGGCCGATAGGCGCAACAATCAGGTTAAAGATGCCACGCCTGTTGATGCGGTCGGAGTAAATACCAACGCAGACGGTAACAATGGCAGCCAGGGCGTATGGGGGCACGCTCAGAAGTTGGTTCTTGATAACGGCCTCCTTGGTGGTAAAGGACATGTTCTGGATGATGGTGGGCAGGAACACGCTGAAAGAGTACAAAGGCATGAGAGGGCCCATGTAGATCATCATGCCAACGTACGTCTTCCAGTCAGTAACAGCCTGCCAGAAGTACTTCATCTTGAACTCTTCGTGCTGGGCTGAGGCTTGCTGGTCGCGTTGGAGTCGGAGAATGACACGGCGGCGATCCTCATCGGATAAGAACTTGGCTTCATCGGGGAAGTCGTGGACCATCCAGAATGAGATGATACCAACGATAATGGTCAGGAGACCCTCGAGGATGAAAATCCAGGCCCAACCGCTAATGTTGGCAATGCCGTCCATCTTTTCGATACCAGCCGCGAGCAGACCACCAAAGGAGCCAGCCAGGGCAGCAGCCGAGAAGAACCAAGCAGCGCGAGCACCAAACTCGGAACGTCTGTACCAGCAAGAGAGATAGTAGTTGATTCCGGGGAAGAGACCAGCCTCAGCCACGCCGAGGAACCATCGAGCGGCCATTAGACCCGACCAGTTCTTGACGAAGCCCATTCCCAGCATACAGGCGCCCCAGAGAACCCTTTGTTCAAGTCAATCAGCCATTCGGACAACCCAGCAGAGAGGGATGCTCACATGATGGTGGGGATGAAGATGGATGGGCGAGTGCTCTTGAGGAGAATGTTGGCAAGAACCTCAAAGAGTGCGTATGAGATGTAGAAGATGGTCAGGGTCGAATTGAATTGGGTCGTTGACATGGGAATGTCGGTCATAAGACCGGCGATTTTGGCATTGCCAATATTGGTACGATCGAGGAAGCAGACGAGGTAGAGAAAGCACAACTAGATTCAATTAGCATATTGGGGGTCTCTCTTAAACGATAAGTGGTTCTTGAGGACATACCCATGGGATGAGCCTCATGTCAAGCTTTCGAACGAGCTTGCGCTCCTACAATTCTATTAGCAACAGCCAGCTTGGCTAATTGGGCGAGTGTTACGCACCACCTCCTTCTTCTCGGCATCAGACAACCCAGCATCGGGATCATTGACGAGATCAACCTGCTGACTCGTCGCCTTCTCCTCGAACACTTCGTTACGGTCGACTTCGCTCATGATTGCGGAGTTGACGGGAGGAAAAGCTGGCGCCGGGAGGGTTATGGGACGAACCACCGGACGGAGGGGGAAGGGAGGGAGGGATCTCCGAGTCACGTTGACGGGAACGTGGGAGAGGGAAGGAGAGGGCAAGGATGCCGCAGCCAGCCGAGCAGAAGAGCAATGGATTGGCAGGCGGGATCAAGACAGAGACTCAGGATTGTCGACGATGCGAGACAAGCACCCCAAAAACGGGAGTGGTGGTGGAACGGTGGAATCGCGTGTGAGGCGGGAAGCAAGGAGGGGGGTGGAGGCAACACCACGATGTATATAGAGATGGACTGAGTGCCAGCAGAGATGGAGGCAATCGCTGAGGAGATGAGTATCTTCCTTATTCTCTGCGGGGGAGCTCCTTGTTCTTATAGTCAAGCCAGACGATGAAATGAGGAGAAGGGCGTTGGGTTTAATAAAGAGCCAAGCCACGGCTCGCCGACCATTGCCCCGTCTGGGGGAATGCAACCCCGAGAGAGAGAAAATGAGGAGCAAGTGTGGAGAGCAAGCTTTTTGCGCCAAGAAGCGCCTCTTCCAGTGAGGAGGAGGGCGATCAGCGTGAGGAGGAGGTACATGAGCAGAATTGGGCGTTTTTTCCCTCTTCTCCCACATATTTTCCCTCCATTACGTCCGCCCGTCCGTCCGTCCGCGTCCAACCCAAGCCGCGGACCCGCCGCGGGCCAGCGAACGAACGAACCACTTGCTTCAGATGTTACCTTGCTGGATGGATGGAGATGGGGTTGGGTTGGGATGGCGCCGCGGACCCGCCGTTGTTGTCTCGGGGGCGGGGGAGTGGGAGTAGGAGTGGGAGAGGGAGGGAGACAGGGCAATTGGGCGCTGCTCGCCCTCTCACTGGCTCTGCAAACTTGGCACCTGGGGTCTCGGATCTGTCGATCTCGACTCTGTGGGCGCTGGGCTGCGGGGTTTGGGGTCACGGCTGCGTGGAATGCCTGCATGTGGAAGTGTGGAAGTGTGGATGTGTGGATTGTGCTTCTTCGTCTCGGCGGACGGGTACGTTGGCCGCACGCTTACGCTTGGGGGCGTCACACACACCTGGTGAGAATCCCTGCAACGCTAGCCCATGGACTGGAGCATGCAACATGCATTTGAGGCGGCCACGCGAGATGGCGCTCGGCGTGCTCGGGGACCGGGGCCTGTTTCTCTCTGTGTGCCTGTGTGTGTGTCGTGCTGTGTCCTTCTGTGTTGTGTTGCCCAGACGGGACCCAAGCCAGGCCAAGTCGGCGATCAGCCGAGAGCTAGCACGTTGATCGACAGCCAGTCCTTTTTTGTTTTCGTGGGCGTCGAGGCTAGCAACCTAGGAAGCGGACGGGGGGACGTCATTCTCTGCCATATTAGAACAGAGCTTAAAAAAGAGAAGCCCGTCCGGGTCGTGATGAAGCTTCAATGCCGACGTCTCCTGATTCCCCCCGTCCCCTCTTCTGCGTCGACTGATCAAGATGAGATCCGTGATTTCCCCCAGAGATGCATCTCTTGTGACCCCGTGGGGAATTCCCTTGCGCTCTGGGGAAAAACGCCCGTCCCAGGCCAGGCCCCCTTCGCGATCAGGAGACGCATCACCAGAGAGCGTGTTCCGGCCGGCTGGGTGGTCTCACCTTTCGCACACGCCCCAGCGTCCTGGGCGTCGGCTCACCCATCTCATCTCATCTCAGCCCACTGCGCACACCCGCCTCCGTACCTGTTCGTCGCCGTGCTAAAACTGCAGCCGCGTCCGTCGCGTGGTTTGCGTCGCCTCCATCAAGCCATCTTTGCGCACGGCGACGGCGTTCGTCCTCCATGCCCAGCTAGCAGTATACGCCCGAGGGGGGGGCTATTGCGGACGTCAATTCGCCAATATGAACCCAAATATATCCCTCCTTTGTCTTCTCCTCGTCGCAATGGCAATGGGAGGGTTTCAGGCCATAGCGTTAGGTTGGTGTTAGTCGCCGAGACCTCATCGTCGGCTGCATCTCTTGGCTCTCGGCCCAGCCAACGAGCTACCTCGCATTTCGCCTAGATCAGCTCCCGTGTCTAACTCTTGACCCAGACCAGAACGGTGCGAAATAGTCCCCGTGTCGAGAATATTGCATTGCTGGAGGTTAGTTTAGAGACGCGCCAAGATGGCCAAGCCTGCTAGAGCGTTGTTTCTCCGTCAGCCTTGAAGGTGGACAACCATCTCCACTGCGCAGCGCGGAGCTAGCGAGTTGCGCCCTTCTGCACACATCCGCAACAATCCAATATCGGATTTCCCTTGCCCGAACATCATCAACACTCAACCAGGCACACACGCATATCGAATCAGTAGCCTCGCCAATGTCGACCCCAGCCAGCCCACCCTTGGCATCCCTTTTTCTCCCGGTGTGCAGGTCAACACGGGAAGGTTATGTTTGTTGGGTACCTATCAGATCGAATCCCGTAACGCCCACTCCCGAAGTCAAGCAACCACCCGCGGCCCCAGAGAACTCAGCCTCCTGCAGGGCGGAATTAAAAAAGACTCAGGCTCCGCAAAGAGGAATAAATAAATGGAAAAACGCAGTTGACAGGAGGACAATCAAAGTAGCTGCAGCGAGCTAGGGAGCCAGCATGACGTTATTGCTTCTCGAACCGTGACAGGCCCAGTGATAGCCGTGGCACCGGCTACGCCTCCATCTCCACCACTTTTGCGCCTGCCGCCACAGCCAAGCCCGCCGCCGCCTCCGAGATGATTTAGTGACTGGGACTCGTGCGACGCGCAGAAAAATAGAAAAGTAAAATCCTAGAATACGAATTACAATATCTCGTGTGTGACGGGAGAAACAGGAGCGTTGTCGGAGTGGCTGAGGACGAGGATTGCGGGTGGATGACGAGATCCAAGTTCTACACGAACGTGTACGAAGACAAAAAGTGCTATAACTGTCCACCAACCAGGGTCGTAGCAGGCATCAGGATCGGGAACACACATTACATTGAGCTAGAGGATGGAGGGCATCTCTAGCACCGTCTCGGATTCCTCCAGGTCCAGGATCTCGAAGAAAGCGTGGAAGACCAAGTCCGTCACTTACGGTTGGGGCGGCGTAAGCGAACAGTTCACTTCAGCGTCTTAGTCCACGCCATGGATTGACCCCATCTTCCCCCGCAGCCCCCCCCCCTCCCCAGCTGTTTCTTCCCCGCGCCGCGAGGGCGTTTCTCCGCAGATCCGTGGTTTGGATCTCGTTGGGGGAGTCCTTGTCTGGCTAGGTAGGCATCCTTTAGCATGGGTGGGGGAAGCCTGTGGCCTGTTTCGCACGGGCGTCACCCACTACACTACACCACTCTTGCTTACGCTGCCCTCCAATCCTAACTCCGGCCCTCACCTTACGGTGGTCCGATGCGCACGGTGGAGTCGCGGAGGACGAAGGCCGTTGGTCGGGCGCCCAATCGCCGACGCACCCAGCCGCCCGACGCCCGGGGTCCGGGGCTCGGCGTGCGGCGGCTATTGCCTCGTCCAGAAGACGGTTGATGGTTGACCCCCAAAACTGGAACCCTCTATCGCATCCTTGCCCCAGCCAAGAAAATCCTCTGCACGCAGTTAGATTAAGCATAACCATTTCATTGAAACCGGCTCAAACAGCAGGCGAATCGGCCGTTGTCCGTTGTCTGGGCTGACGTCCGCGAAAGCCACACGGGGGTCCAACGCCGCCGCCGCCGATCTTCCTTCCTCATACTTGCTCCAGCCACTCATGCAGCTTTGCGACCTCACGATGGCTTCGTTTGCGTGCCCACTAGGTACTGCCCGTCTCGGGGACGGCGCACGGTTGCGGTTCCGCTTTCGCCCTGTGCCGTTTTCGGTCGTCGAGGTTTCATCTCAGCCCGCAACCCGGGGCCATGATTCCACTTCCTTGCGTCCAAGGCCACTCACTTCATCCATGACCGTCGCCCACGTAATCAACGTTATTCGGCTTGCGGGGATGTTCAGGGATCGGTACGTGTCTTATCCACCACTGGTTCCGGCGTCAACGTGGGCCGCAGTAATACCCTGCGGCTTGACGCAGCCAATCTAGTGAGCCGCCAAGTAACACGCCGTCGACGATGCAACCCAAGACAATGAGATATGATTCTTGATGGAACCTAAGCTCGTGTTGTAAATCTGTCAACGTCGTTCTACTCGGCTGTCACAATCGTGTCCTCGCCTAACTCCTTGACCGAGCCGAGTTAGCAGTCCATTTCGGTCTTTGAACCTTTCAACGTCGAGGCAGCAGATCGAAAACCTGTAAGTATAATATTTTATTAACTCCAATTTCTGGCAAGTATTTCCGGAAACTGCCTGAAAGAACACTTTCAACAATCCAAGACCCCCAACATCCAATGCAGTTCGTCGCATGATGCACCCCCATGTGCAAGTGGTCGCCCCCTGAACACTGCTGACTCGCGTTACCGATGCCATGTGCCGTACCCGGCAACTACGAAGTCATTGTAACGATTAATAACGCAGCCCTGGTCAAAGCCCGTGCTGCGCCAGGGATGTAATGGTCACCTACAACGCAACACCTTTGTGCAGCAACGGACTGAGATGAGGCGGTGCGCCGGTGCGCCACAACACCACACCGAGCCTCCATCGCCAACATCATGAGCCTCACCAACCGCCAGCCCAGCAACTCATGCATACAAATCCTTCGCTGCACCGCGCAAAAGAAGCTCGAAAATGCCCAAAAGACACCAGTCACGTTCCAGAGCCTAGCCCCTATCCAACGATACTCGCGATAAAAAGGACAAAAAAAGAGGCGAGCGTCATCCTGGCGGCGTCGAACTGGGGACCTTTGGCCCCCTGCCGGGCTGTAGGTCCGAATCCTAGGGACGAACCCTATCCCCTATAGACCAGTCAGCTCGAGAGAGGTTGTTATGATGAGCAGCAGATATTAGGAACCATAAGGCTTCCTTCCTTTGTCGGTTTGCTGGTTGGTGGTTGCTGGCTAGCGGTTGCTGTCCGGCAGCTGTCAACCCGTTGGCGGACTGCGTGCCAGCTGTCAGGGGGGATTTCCGACCGCCGGCTGTCAATAGTGATGGAGAACACCGTTCAGTGCTCTCCAGCCGTTCCTATCACGTGCCAGGGTTTTCTACGTCATGTACTCGCTCCAGCCTGGAAAACTGTTTGCGTTCTCACTGTGCCTATGACTTTCCTTTGTCATGACGCTTCACTACCTCGGCACCCTTCGATCCATTTTGAGGCTCCCTTTGAGGCTCCCTTTGCGGCTCCCTTGTGGCTCACTTGTGGCTACTACCTTTTCCCACCCTCGTCTCCCTGACTTCTCTTCCGTACTGTTTACCTGATCTGATCTCGCTCAGTTACATTTATCATAACCCAGTGTCACTACAAGGGAACACGAGATCTTGGGGGCCGGGTTTACAGGTATCAGCAAATCGTTAATTCAGCAAGCATTTGGGCCGATCCTGTGTGACACAATCTCCATTCGTTTGGACACAATGTCATGGATCCTTCGCGGACCTCGACCATCATTAACATGCACGTTCTAACCGCGACTTGTGGGTTCTAGCTGTCGACACCTCCAGCGCCTTACGCCTTCGAAGTAAGCCCAAGTTCCTTGTAAAAGGACTCGGTGCTTGGTGCTCTGCCCAGGAACTCCTTCAAGAACTCCATCTCATCGATACTACCTCCTCTCTCCAAAACTGTGTGGCGATATCTCCTGCCCTCCTTTCCGTCCATGGGGTTCTTCACGAAGAACGAGTGGAACATGTCGAGAGAGAATACCTCAGAGTAGAGGTAGCCATAGTAGCCGGCATCATACCCTCCGATGAAGTGGCCGATTCCGGCGTGGCGGTTGCCCCATTCCCTGTTTAATGTCAGCGTCGAAATCACCATGAAACTCGCCCGGTGAATACTTACAGGCCTTCTCCAAGGTCCTCTGGGCCCTTGATTCCAGAGATGTCATGTCGCAGTGTGTTCCAAAGTCGGCCAGCGTTCAAGTTCTTGACAGCTTCATGGGACTCGGGGGTGTGGACGGTCATGTCAAAGGTTCCGATGACGATCTGTCCGAGCGCACCGATAGCCGAGTTCAGGTGCTTTGTCGAAATCAGCCTCTCGATGAGGTCATCGGGAATCGGTTCGCTGGTCTCCCAGTGCTTAGACAAAGACTTGAGAACGCTGGGGGTCCAGCACCAGTTCTCCAGCATCTGCGAAGGAGCCTCAACAAAGTCGAGCACCGTCGAGGTACCGTGGAAGTAGCTGTAACGAGTGCGTCCGGCCAAGTCGTGAATTCCATGGCCCAGCTCGTGGAACAGGGTAACTACTTCATTGTGCTTGAGGAGGGAGGGTTTCTTCGCTGAAGGCTTGCTGAAGTTGCAAACCAGAGCCGTGGCCGGGTAGTGCTTCTTGCCGTCCGCGGTAATATATCCAGGCTCGAGATTGAAGTTGGCGTTGTGGCCGTACTTGTTGTCACGGGGGTGGAGATCAAGGTAGAGGTAGCCGCAGAACCCAGCGCCCGAGGCCTCATCGTCCCAGACGCTGTAGACCAGGACGTCCTCATGCCAAACGATGTCCTCGGCCTTTCCAGTCGGGCTGAGCCGGGCTCGCTCCTCTTCCTTCAGCTCCACAAAGACGAAGCCAAAGATTTCCTCGAAAATCTTAAGCATGCCAGCAAAGGTTGACTCGACAGGGAAGTACTGAGAGATGGCCGTCTCGTCAACACTGTACTCCTTTTCTTTCTGGATTCTCGAGTAGAAGGACGAGTCCCACATGTAGAATTGGCCGTCAAAGTCAACGCCACGCTCCTCGTAATCCTTCTTTTTGTAATCCAAAAGGGCCTGAATCTCGGTCTTTCCGCCAGCAGCAAGTCGAGTGCGAAGGTCGCCCAAAAACTCGCTCACGGAGGCAGGGTCCTTGGCCATCTTCTCCTCGATCCGGAGGCTGGCGTGGTTGGCATATCCGAGAAGTCGAGCGGCCTCATCACGGAGAGTGATGATTTCCTGGAAAAGAGGCACGTTGATGTTGGCCTAGATACAGTGTAAGCATACCTCCAAAACTCAAAACCAATTGATCGTGTTTACCTTGTTAGATTCAGCAACGGTGTACTGGCGTCTGGTGTCTGCGTTGACGCAATGCTTGATGAGGGGGAAGAAGTGGTTGTACTTGAACGAGAGCTTCACCTTGCCCTCGTTCTCTCCGGTTCCCTTCTCCAAGGTGTCGATGTCGATGTCGTCGGAAGGAACGCCCTTGAGCTCCTCAGGTGTGAACCAGATAGCACCCTTCTCCTCGTTGAGGTTGGTCTGGCACTGGATCTCCAGCTCGCTGAGGCGCTTCTGGATCTCCTTGAAACGATCTCGCTGAGGTCCAGCCGGCAGGCGGAGACCGTTGCGAATGTACTTCTGACGTTCCTTCTCCAGCACGTGCATGCGCTCCTTGTCCAGGTCTTCCGAAGCTCGGTTACCAAAGACAGCATCGACAACCTTGAAGATGTCCTCTCGCATGTTGCACTCAATGCCAAAGTCGTTGAAGACCTTCTCGGACTCGGTGGAGGCATCTCGCAACGCCTTGTCTGTGGAGACGTGGTGGTAGAAGGTCAGGATCCGTCGCTGAGTCGCGGCCAGATTCTCGTCCAAGAGGATAGGCTCAAGGACGTTGGCATAATTAGCCTTGTCTAAGGAGACATTGGCGGCCACGGAGTCCAAGACATCCTTGGTCGTGTCGCAGAGCTTCTTGGTTTCGGCGGCAATCGATTCGGGGGTGGCGGTGAACAGCGGCGGCGCCTGGGGAGGGTTGCGATACTTGTCGGGGACGACCATGGTGCTGGTCATCAACGGGCGTCGTGGGATCGTGTGTCGTGCTGCCTGGAATCGGAAGTGATTGACGAGGGAGCCGAGGCGAGAGAAAGCTCGTGAGGAAGCCAGAGTGGCGGCTAAGAGGAGGATGAGGAGGGAGAGGAAGAGGAGGAGGGGCTTAAGTGCAGGTCGCCTAGCCAGCTTGATCCGGTAGCCGATTGGGCTGACGCAGTCTGATTGAGCAGACAGCAAGCGGGCTGGAGGGGTACAGACAAAGAAAAGAGGGGTTCCAAAAGGGACAGCTCGACTTTGACGGATGATGAATCAGGCAGGTCTGGTTTCTAGGCCTCAAGGTGTCACACGGCGTGGTTGACAATGCAAGAGGACGGGGCGACGAGCAAGCTGAGCTCCTGCTGGCGCCGCTAGATTGAAACGCGGGGCAGCTACGGAAGGTCCGGTGGTCGTTGGTGGAGCGGACAGATGCCATGATGCCTCAGGTACTATGACGAACAATGCGAGCGGCCAGCGCCTCAGATCCGTCCAGGACTGAGCAACGGAATTGCTCATGCATGCGCCGCACGACATCATACTAGCAGACAATAACACAAGTCATGAATTTACACAAGCTCAAGCGCACGCGATGGCGCTCCCATTGTTCTTAACAGATTGTCTTACGTCCACGCTGTCGCCACTCACTGACCCCGCCATTTAAAGCCGGATACGCCCGGATCAACAAACAATGGCCACCCAACAAATACCGGACACAAGAGTCAAGAGGCACAACAGACAATCAATTCTCTGACTCCTGGTCGCCGCCTCCCAAATATCTACCAGAAATTCATGCACAAGTGCCCGACGAATGCGGCGCAAACAATTCTCCATACCAGTTTAGCCAACCAATGTCCCTAATCAAACTCGCAAGCAACGCCGTTCCGTCCACGTAGATGCATAACCCAGGGTCTGCCAGAAACCCGTGCCACTTAGTTGGCGAGAATGGTTCGCACGAGGTCTGGAAACAAAGTCAGCATGTGCAATTCTCCAGTCGCATCGATGTCGGGGTACGAACCAGTGTAGTTGACCTGGCCGGAGCTGGTGTCCACGGCCTTGAGGAGCTCGTCCACCTCCTCCTCGGTCATCTTCTCGCCCAGGTTGGTCAAGATATACTTGATCTGGCCGACGCCGATGAAACCCGTCATGTCCTTGTCGAACACTTGGAAGCCACGGCAGTATTCCTCGGGCTCGCCGGCATCGCGGAAGCCGCCGGGGCGGTTCAGGATGCGCTGGAAGGTCTCGAAATCGACTGTGCGACGGCAGAGTCAGCAGCTGCACTCCATCCAAACAAAAGCTCGGGCATCGCGGGGGGGCTACTCACAGTCACCTCCGACATTCTTCTCGAGGTCCTGGATCTCGGTGAGGGTGGGGTTCTGGCCGCAGGCGCGGAGCAGGTCGCCAAGGCTTTCGAGGGCGACACGGCCGTTGCCACGCTTGTCGAACAGGGCGAAAGCCTCCTTGTAGTTGGTCGAAGCCTGGGCGTCAATGTGGTTAGGAGCCATGGTTGCAAATGGAGCGGTCAAAGCCTCGCGAGCGCAAAAGGGGAGCGGTTCTGATGATGCGGTGATGAAGATGGGAGGGGATGGGATGGAATGCAGAGATGGCAGCGCAGAAAAGAATGGTTTTCGCGGCGCAAAGGATCCTGCACCCAAAACCAGTATTCTGGCTGGTGGGCGGCCGTCGAATCAGATGGACTAAAATGCGCTCGCGGGGCGGTTTGTTTACACCGGTGCCGGGGCAACTCACCATTTTGGGTTTGAATCGGGGAACGTGGATCAGTTGAGGACACGCACACGCAAAGTTGACGTCAAGGAGCGGCAGACGGGCGAAGAACGGGACGGATGAGGCGTGAGGATTTGACGATGGGGTTTGCAGAGCGACGAAAAGTGGTGTTGAGGTTGGGAAGATGGAGAAGCGAGAAACGCAGCCGATGGTCGCTCCTTGTGCATGTCCTTCACGCTCCGGCCTCCCTGGTGGCCTTTTTTCCCTGAAACTGACGGGGCAACCGTGTCAGCGTCTCCAGCAAGCGGCGCACCAGCCAATCGATGCAGTGCGACTATTGGCAATCGTTCAATGCCACAAGCCTGGTTGACCAAGGGGCTGAACTATCCATGCAGTAGCTCCCTTGCAGAGTGCACAATTCTGTCGGTGAGGGGCCTGTGCTGCCATTCATAAAGCGCATCGCTGTGGTGTTGTGTGTTGTTGTGCCGTGGGCATCTCACCCCGCCCCACCAAGCCTGACTCTCGGCTTGCCTCTCCCTCCTTGCCTCTCTCGCCTCACCGACTTTGCTACATCATGCCCAGGAAGCAACACATTGAATAATCACACGTAAATGATGCATACATAATCCATATATCATATCAAAGAACCCCTAAGCTCCGAAATCACCGTCTTCTAGAGAGGAATCATTGTTCCAGTGAATCATCCGTGTCCATGTCTCGAAGCCCCATCTACGGACACATCCCGAAGCCACATCTACCCACACAGGTCGGTTTCTGCGCACACCCAGACATCATTCACTTGCGTAGTGTAACAAGAATCGCGCCCGCAGTCGATCTTATCGCCATGCTGCTTGTAGCACGTCGCCACCTTTTGTCCCGGATTCGCCTCGTGAATCCACACCTCGAGGTTCTCGCCGTTGTTGGTGACCCAGAAGTCAACCGAAGCGGTCCCGCATATGCCGGGGTGGTTGTACCCGTTCCAGCTAAACTCCTGTCCGAACTGCGGCAGTACCCACGGGAAGTTGCGGTCATCCCTGAAAGCATCGCAGCCGTATTGCGAGGAGGGCACCGCGCCGACTCGCCATTCCACGTAGTGTTTAGGCCAGCACACTCCACTTTTCACTACTTAGCGAAATCAGAAATATTCAGGGATCGTGCCACGGCCAACCTTTTCTTATTGCATTCAACGTCGCAGAGGTTCTGGTAGCGGAGGAACAGGTGGAAGCCAGCCGAGACCGAGGGGATCAAGGCGGCAAAGGAGATTGGCAGCAGGCTCGTAGAGAAGCGCATGATGAATTGAATGTTTGCAAGTGATTTTATGCTAATCTAACTAGATGGCTGAATGAGAAGATCTCATGTCCCTATTTATTCTTGCTCGCGTGCTCGAGATGCCTCCTATTCTCCCATGCCCCTGGAGCATAGTTTTTAGACATAATATATGCTGCTTACTCTCTCCTGCATCAGGTGAAGCCCACTCTCCAATGGCGACTGAAGAGTTCCCAGACCCCAAATATAAGCTTACCACGGCAGTCAGGTGTCAGCTTCAATCTCGAAATGACGCCCAATCACTTCATTCCTGAACTATCGGATGCAAAAAGACGAAGCAGCTAAACAAAGGTACCTTTGTAGGAAAAAGGTCACTCGTGAGGACTTTTGCCAGCTGTATTATTTCAGCTATGTCGCCTATATTTCATCGCTCATATTCATTGCCATCGACAATCACCCGCCTCGACGCTCATGTCTCATATCAGCACTCCGAGGCTGGACATGCCGTTGCTAGTCTAGAATCTCACGCTCCAGAAGCCCGTCGAGCCATGAGGATATACGTTCCCCAGACCGTCTCGACCTCTGCATCTCGCCATTGGTCGCCCAATGCCCTCCACTCCGGCTCTACCTTCAGTATTTGATCGAACATCAGATCCACGATGTCTCCCTCGCCACCTTGGGCCCGGCTCTTCTTTTCCGGATGCGCATCCATCCAGCCCTGGTACGAACTGAAGGTTCGCGCGTAGGCCTCGAATTGGCCAAGATTAAGATTCTTCCTCATCCAAGCCGTCTGTGGTCCAGCGACATCGAACGTGTCCTTGTCGACGTCGTACATGACTCTCTTCACGTCTTGCCAGTCCGACTCTGGGGGCTTCACCTCGCGCAACAAGTCGCGGAGGATGTCTCTTCCGGGCCGCTCCCAATATTGGTTCATCCCTTCTATTCCTTTCACTACCTCCCCATCGCCGTAGCAGAACCTGTCAAATATCTTGTTGGCTCGAGAGTGCCCGATGATTATGTTGTCCTTGTATCCCCAGAAGGCAATGGCGCCTCCTGGCTTGACTACCCTAGACAACTCTGGCCAGACCTTGGCGTAATCAAACCAGTGCGCAGATTGGGCTGCGACAGCCAGGTCCAATGACTTGTCAGGAATGAAAGAGAGGTCCTCTGAATTTCCTTGGCGGAAGGAAATCTTAGGATCTTTGGTTGTTTGCGCTGCTTGCGCAATCATGCCCGCGCTTGGGTCAATTGCGATTGCCCGTCCAAAGTGCGGAGCTAACTCTCTCGTAGCGACTCCGTGTCCGCACCCCAAGTCCAACAGTGTTCCATTGGATGTGTTCGAGTTGCAATACCCCAGTATGGTCTTGAACAGACTTGCAGGATACGTTGGTCTGGCGGCTGCATATCCAGCTGCAGAAAACGTGGCTCTCCTGATGAACTGTTAGCGTCTCTCCCTGCAAGACATGACAAATGCAAACTGACCCAAATACAGACATTGTCGACCCAGTTCAGTTGGGGATGCTTTAGTCTGGCTAAAGTTATCAATTCGAGATATGAAAAGACAGAAGAATCGTAGTTGACAATTTATCCTACCCGTGGCAAGTGTAAGGATGATCGGAGGAGCGGCATCTTGCTCGTAACCCCGCAGCTGACTTCGGTTATCCGAAGCTTGTTCGTGCGCCGCACTTGCAACATCATTCCCCTTAACCAAACCAAACCAGCTCCAGTTAACACAACGGTCTTTCAATACGCAGAAATCATGACTACCGAGGCTACTGTTCGGAAGTTCTTCGCTTCCTCCGCATTTGCGGTCGTTGGAGCGAGCTCGAACCCAGCAAAGTTCGGACACCGAGGTATGTCCTCGCTCGCGCCTTGACATGAACCCAGCGTCGGAATCCCTGCTCAACTCGCCCTATGCAGTGTTTACGTGGTATTTGGTGCATGACCTACCTGTGACTCCCATCAACCCGGTGTCGGCGACCATATCCGCCCTGGAAGAGGACCATCCCACGGTCCCGGACGTGACGGCGCTCCCGAACCCCAAGCAGACGTCGCTCTCTGTCATCACGCCGCCAAGTACGACGCTCAAGGTTCTGCAGGAAGCCAAGAAGTTGGGAATCCCTTCGATTTGGCTGCAACCTGGAAGTTTCGACAACGAGGTCATGGAGTTCGCCAATGAGAAGGGGGCATTCGAGGCTGTGGTTGCCGGTGAGGGGGGCCGAGGCCATGAAGGATGGTGCGTCTTGGTCGACGGCGAACGTGGATTGAAGGGTGCAGGAAAGTTGTAGGCTGACTAGAACTATATGTGTTAGTATTTTAGATATGATGTGGGAATTGATGGTTTCTCAATTAATGGCCATTAGACGCCGTGAAATGTGAACCCTGAGCCGAATTGGGATCATCGCCCATCCAACCGGGCCTTTGGTGCATGATAAAGACTCGATTCACAAGATATGGATTTTGATTGAGCTGCTGAGAATAAGCATAACGATAATAAAAGTAGAATAAATCCACATGGAGGTCAATGACCAAACCAACTCTACCCTGTCTATGAAGGGACATTGACCGAGATATTCAAGGTGAGCCGTCTCACCGAGTTACCAAACACAGGCGGCCCCACTTCCCCCGAAAGTAAACAAACGCGACCCGACCCACACACACACGGATGCTCGTTCAGTCAGTGTCTCGACTTCACGACCATTTCCATGGCCGATTCTCCTTCAACAACCAACGCCCTCTATACCGACTCCCTAGACGCTCGACAGACGCGCGAAGACGCTCGCGAACGATTATTTACGACTGAAATGATTGCGACTTCCTCTTGATCTACTCCAACTGCCGCCGTGTCTCGCGTCTAGCCAGCTCGCCGTCGCGACCCGCGACTGAACGCATCTCTACGATTCCACCTCCATTGCACGCGTGCAGCCACCGCCATCATGTCTGCCGAAGACATCACCGATGAATTCATCACATTCGAGAACCGTATGGGCTCGTTTCACAGGAACGCCAAGAAGCGAGCTTCAGGCGCGAATGGACGGGCCAAGAACCTGGCCTGGCCTCATCGAAACATTGCGCCCGCGAGTGTATGCGCTTCACAACGCTGTATTCTTGTCCCACGCTAACGTAGTCGAATAGCTTGCCCACGCCGGTTTCTTCTTCAACCCCAGCCCTACCAACCCCGACAATGTCACTTGCTTCCTCTGCCACAAGGGGCTTGACGGCTGGGAGGCTGGCGATGATCCTCTCCTCGAGCACCTCAAGCACGCCCCGGAATGTGGCTGGGCCATCGTGGCTGCCATCGAAGCCGAGCTAGGAGATCATGCGAGAGAGGATCCCAACCATCCCTACATGAAGGAAGCCCGAAAAGCGACGTTCGCTGGGAGGTGGCCTCACGACTCCAAGAAGGGATGGAAGTGCAAGACTAAACAGGTGAGTTTCTCGGCACATGCTCGAGATCATCCGTTGACGTTTGACAGCTGGTCGATGCTGGTTGGAAATACACACCAATATCGGACTCCGACGACATGGCTACTTGCGTCTACTGCCAGTTGGCCCTCGACGGTTGGGAGCCTGCCGACAAGCCACTGTAAGTTTTGACATATCTGTAGTGAGGTCCTACGGCTAACATGGCATAGCGACGAGCATTACAACCGATCCCCCGATTGCCCATTCTTTTCATTGCTCGAGCAAACACAGGGCGCAAAGAAAGCCAGTAAATCGAAGGCTGGCCGCGCATCTAAGGCATCGCGACTGTCTGTCCAATCCGTCGCTACAACCACATCAGAAGCTCTATCAATCAACGAGTCAATGGCTCCAGAGGACAGCGTGATGACTACCGCCTCTACGCAAGGCAGTAAGAAGACCAAGGCGCGGAAGACTGCCACTGGCAAGGGAAGGAAAACCAAGGCCAAGAAGGAGGAGCCCGCTGAGGAGGTGGAGGACGCCATTGAGGATGAAGCTCCTCCGCCACCAAAGCCCACTCGTGGAAAGAAGCGAGCGAGCACAGCCATGGATGAGTCGGCTATGACCACCGCCGAAGTGCCGGCTTCGAAGAAGCGAGCGACTGCGAATCAGAGTAGCCCTGCGGTAAACCACTCGGTTCTTGAGCCCATTGACGACAGTGATATGACGGATGCGCCAGCTCCCAAGAAGACGGCTGGGCGTAAGAAGGGCCAAGCGTCAACGAACAGGGCTCGTCAAGCGTCGACTGCGTCAGCTACGTCAGTCGCCTCTGCAGCGTCTATGGTATCCGTCCCCGGAGCCTTCCCCGACGACGACGAGATCGAACGTCAGCTGGAGGCCGACCTTGAAAGACAGCTAAGCGAGGATGACGAGGTCACTCTCGACTCTGACTCTGAGCGAATGAAGAGGAGCAAAGGAAGCCGAGCTTCAGACACCCGGATCGAGCCTGTCCAGGAGTCGAAGGATTACGCCATGTTCAAACCTGCACCCGCTGAGGTTGATGACGATGAGGTTGACGATGAGCTCAAGGCACTCGAGGCTGAGATGGGGTTTGAAGAGCCTCATGTGATCGAGGAGCCCGAGGAACCGCAAGAACCCGAGGAACTGCAAGAACTTGAGGAAGCCCAGGAACTGCACGTTCCCAAGAAGGGGCGGAAGGCCGGTACTCGCAAGGCCTCAAAACAGACCAAGGCCAAGAAAGCCAAGGCCACTCCAGAGCCCGTGGAGGAAGAAGTGGAGGAAGAAATTGTGGCCCCTGAACCCGAGCCTGAACTCGAAGAACAGCTCCACGAGGATAGCCTGGTCAGCACCGGCACCGTTGTTGTTAAAAACTCGGCGGCGGCGGCGCGGCTGAGTACTGGAAAGCGAGGGCGTGGACGACCATCCAAGGCGTCTCTTGCCTCTCGGGAGTCTACGGGCGCCGTCGACCTCGTTGAGCCTGCGGTTGACTCCTCCGTCGACCCTCCCGCCGAGCCTGTTGCTCAACCGGCTGCTAAGCGCGGACGCGGGCGCCCATCCAAGGCATCCTTGGCTTCTCGCGCATCAATTGAAGGAGAGAAGAGCCAGGTTGATGAAGCTCCCCCCAAGCGTGGCCGTGGTCGGCCTTCCAAGAAGTCAATGGCGGCTCGTCAGTCGATGGAGGACGCAAAGACAGTCAAAGATGACGTCGAGGAGTACGCAACCGAGCGTGTTAAGAACACCAAGCCTCCAGTTGTGTCTTTCGAGGAGCCACAGTCGTCCCCGATGGTGCACGATGTGGCTTCATCACCTCCTAGTGCTAGGCATTTGGCAAACCCCCCTTCTACACCGGGCAGGGTCATCTCGCCCGCGCCATCAGCCCGACAAGCGGCCATCTCTCCGTCCCAGTCGCCCCAGTCCTCCGACGCCGAGAACCAGCCCCCATCGTCGAAGCCCGCCGCCAGCGTCAAGCGAGTTGCGCTGGCGCCCGTCGCGGCAACGCCCACGCGCGGCTCGCCGTCAAAGCGCAACGTGATTGCAGGCCTCCGAAGCACGACTGCCTGGACAGAACTCGATGTCGAGGCCGTCCTCGGGTCTCCGCGTCCCAACGGCAACAAGGAGAACAGCGCCGAGCAGTTCCTCAAGCAGGGCAAGACTCTCACGTCGCCCGAGAAGCAGATGACGGTGGAAGAGTGGATCCTCCACAACGCCGGCGAGGCGGAGAAGAAGCTGAAGCAGGAGTGTGAGGCCATGGTCAGCCGGTTTGAGAGCGAGGGCAGCAAGGCGATGCGTGTGCTGGAGGGCTTGGTGGTGGAATGATGGATGCTTGACGTTGGAACAGCGGCGTTGAAACCAGGAACAGGGAACAGGATACGGGACACGGGACTCCCTCGGCTGCGTCAAGCCCAAATGGAATAGCCGAGAGGCTGATGAGGATTAATTGCACAGTCGTGCGAATGGATGGGATACATGGATGGCGTTTCGGGACAACTTAGCTGGAATCTGAATCTGAATGAGAGAGCCAATGTTGAAGACGATGAAAAGCCTCGCCCGCGTCCAGCTTGCTAGCTCTGCGATATGCTTTTGCAACACTACGGCGGAACCGGACCAATTGCCACACGAACTATACCTAGTGCCATCTCGGCCCAGCTGGTCTGCGGTTCTAGATGTCTCTTGGGCCCCCCTTTTCTCCATTCCTCCAAGCCTCCATTCCTCGCATCCCAGCGCCCCCAGAACCAGCTTCTTTCGCACCAGCGCGTCCGGCGGTCCAATTCCACTTCTCAGCCTGAAGCCCGCCGGTGAAACAGACTTCCCACATCGCGGCAACCTCCACCGCGAGCGCGCCCAACCCGCTGCGAGCGGCGGCGTCCAGGCATTCCCCCGATGCGGGCGGATCTCACAGAAGCAATAAGCGCCGCGGGGGCGTTGTCCCGTGTCACCGCGTTGCTTTTCCCCCCTGAGAGGCGGATGGCAGCTGGGGTATAAATACGGCTTGGGACACTCGTCAGCTGTGGAGGGTTGAGCAGCATCAATCAATCCATCTCGACTCTCGACGATCCTCAACCTCGACCAGGCGAACAACCCCATCACAGACCCGGCCTCCACTAAGAAGACCTCCCCGACACACACAAAACACCATGCTCGGCCTCTCCTTCTCGACGTTCGTGGTCCCCATGCCCAGGGTGGAACGCCTGTCCGACTTCTGGGGCACCATCAAGTTCCCGCGCCGCCGGTCGACATCCGAGATTGACGACCTGGCCACGCTTGAGGCTGGAGAGTTTGTCGAGGCGCGTATCCGCCCTGAGATGCAGCGGAGGCGAAAGAGTACCGCTTGAAGAGAGACACGATAAAAGAATAAAAATGGGGTATGTTGCACTATTGAAGATGGGAGTGAGCTGGCAGATGCTGACTGCGGATGGATATCAGGGGCTTGCTTACACAGAGGTTGAGCTGGGGATAATACGGCGCAATATTGATACATAATTCACAATGGACAATTCAATTGAATTCAATTTAATCCGCCACATGGGCCAAGTGATCATTCAAAACACGCAACTATTTGACCACGTATACGCTGAATCGCCTTTTCCGCCACGCTGATTCCATCTCAAATTGCAGATTCACATTAAAATCCATCGCTCCAAATGTCCATTCTAACCATTCTGCTAAGAATTCAATTCACTTCTTCGTCCCCAAACTTGTTCTTTCTTCTTTCTTTCTTCCGCGGGAACCACCGCCCCGGATTCTTAAGGAGTGTCAGAGGGTATCATTTCAGGATGTCCATGCCTATCCTGTGTCCAGGTTGCGCCGTAAATGAGTGTAATGGCTAATGCCAAAGGTATAAAAGATGCAAAAATGCAAAAAATGCAAAAGTCCCCTCAGTTTATATATGCTGTAATGAGTGTCCGTAAGAGCATGAGCGTAAATTTCATATCATCGTCGTTAGATATTATCGTAAAGGAGTGTCGTGAATTATTTCAGAAAAAAGGTGTGTGTGAAGATTAAATGAAGAGAACCACCAGCGTAGCGAGCAGGGTGATGATGCTAGCGAAACCGGTGGTCAGATGAGAGCCGGCGGAGGCTGGGACGGTCGTAACGTCACTTGATGCCTCAGCAGATGTTGTGGTGCGAGTCAACAAACTTGAAGCAGACTCGGAGTTCGTGGCAGTGGCACCAGAGCTGTCTCCGGTCGTGGTATCTCCTTCGCTGGTGCTCGTTTCCGTGCCCTCGGCTGCGCCGCCGGAGGACGTAGCCGAGGCTGAGGAGTCGTCGGTAGCGGTAGCAGTGCTGGTGGCAGCAGCAGCGGAAACAGAGCCTGAAGCGTCGGTAGCGGTAGCAGTGCTGGTGGCAGCAGCAGCGGAAACAGAGCCTGAAGCGTCTGTAGCTGATGTTTCATCGGCAGACTGGCTAGCCTCCGAATTAGATGCAGTTGACTCTGGTGACTCTTCAGAAGAGGTGGCAGTTGCCTCGGCCTCGCTGGAAATATCCAGAGAAGATCCGTCATTCCCGGTAGATCCCCTAACCGCTGTTGAGGATGGCTCTTCTGTGCTCTCAGCAGCAGTCGAGGATGGCGCCTCATCGGCAGTCGAGGACGCCTCCTCAGCAGTTGTCGACTCGATTGGGGTGAAGGCCTCTGAGCTAGCCTCGACCTGGCTCGACGTCTCCACATCAGCCTCAGATGTCACCGCAGCCTCAGGACCAGAGCTGGTAGTTGATGGCGACGTGGTGGCCTTTCCATCACAGTAGCCAATGAACTGCGAGAATTCAGGCGCAACATAGTCGCGGATGGTGTTCTTGGTGCTATCCGTGTTGTCTGTGATACACTGCGCGCAGTTCTGGTAGCTAGCCATGAAGGAGGAACCAGTGGCACAGAGCTTGTCCGACTTGCCCACAGACAGGGCAATCTTGTAGGCACCGTTGCAGTCGTCGTAGCAGATGGCGGGTGTAACGTCACGTTTACCGAACTTGTGAAGTTTCTCTCGGCGATGCACCTTGTAAGAATCACCGTACGCGGCCGATGAGGTGGTCTGGGGCCAGTCGCTCAGGGAGGTCTGGGATTCCCAGTTGCCAGTGGTAAACGTCTTGACCTTTCCATGTTTCACCTTCTCGTACACCGTCTTCTCGAAGATGTCATAAGATAGGCCAAACGCTTCAGGGTTGAGATCGAAGTAGCCATACGAGGGCGGGTAGTAACCGGTCTGATCCTTCTTCCAAGTGACATTCTTGAATGGTGGGGCGACGATACAGTACTCAGGCGCGCAAAGGTAGTCCTCAACTGGCGGTTCAGGCCAGAAGTTACAAGAAGCAGGCTTGGGCGGGTTGCACACATATCCAGGCTCGCAACCAAACGTGAGGTCCGAGTCAACGGCCAGTGGTGCAGTGCTTCCAGTTGGCTTCGGGCAGACAGTGATTTGGCCAAGCTCGGTCTGGGTGACGGTCGTTGGCGGCTGGCTGACGGTGGTTCCGCCCAGTGTCAACGTAGTCGTAATTGTCGTTGTGGATGCCGGGATCACAGAAGTGACTGTCTCACCATTCCTCGTGACCGTGACGGTTTCCGCAGGCAATATGCTAGTGATGAGCGATACGATCGTGGTACCAGGCAAAACGATTGTCTCTCCAGGAGCCGTAATGGTCTCTCCAGGAAGAGTAACGACCGTCTGTTCTCCAGGAAGAGTGATGGTTTGTCTTTCTCCGGACACAGTTGTAACTATGGTTTCACCGGGAAGGGTAACAGTTGTCGCTTGACCAGGAAGCCTGATGGTGACCGATGAAGCTGGCAAAGTCACGACAGTTCGCTCTCCTGGAAGAGTTACTGTCCTTTCCTCTCCAGAAATCGTTGTGAGTATCGTCTGCCCGGGAAGGGTAACCGTTCTCTCGTTAGTGACCGTTTGTCCTGGAAGAGTGATTGTTGTTTCCTCTCCAGCAATTGTGGTGACAAATGTTTGACCTGGTAGAGTAATCGTCTCTCCCTCTCCGGTGATAGTTTCCGTCACAACCGTTCGTTCTCCTGAAAGAGTTACCGTCCTTTCCTCTCCTGAGATTGTTGTGACTATTGTCTGCCCAGGTAGAGTGATTGTCCTCTCGCTGGTGGCTGTTATAGTTTGACCTGGAAGAGTGACTGTTGTTTCCTCTCCTGCAATTGTAGTAACAAAAGTCTGACCAGGAAGAGTAATCGTCTCTCCCTCTCCAGTGATAGTTTCTGTAACAACCGTTCGTTCTCCTGAAAGAGTTACTGTCCTTTCCTCTCCTGAAATTGTTGTGACTACTGTCTGTCCAGGTAGAGTAATTGTTCTCTCGCTGGTGGCTGTCACAGTTTGCCCTGGAAGAGTAACCGTGGTTTCCTCTCCCGCAATCGTCGTAACAAATGTCTGGCCAGGTAGAGTAATTGTCCTCTCGTCGGTGATCGTCCTCTCGTCAGTGACTGTATGTCCCGGAAGGGTGATGGTTGTTTCCTCTCCAGCAATCGTCGTAACAAATGTTTGACCAGGCAGAGTAACTGTCCTCTCGTCGGTGACGGTATGGCCTGGAAGAGTAATGGTGGTTTCCTCTCCAGCAATTGTTGTAACAAATGTCTGACCAGGTAGAGTAACTGTCCTCTCGTCGGTAACCGTCCTCTCATCAGTAACCGTATGCCCCGGAAGGGTGATGGTTGTTTCCTCTCCAGCAATGGTTGTAATGAATGTATGGCCAGGAAGAGTAATAGTCGTCTCCTTTCCAGAAATTGTCACGACCTGGGTTTCAGCAGGGAGAGTTATGTTTTGGCCAGGGACCGTGACTGTGCCTCCTGGGAGTGTGACAGTTGTACCATGGCCTTCCACTGTCGTGGGCACGCAGGTCTGGGTCATTGTGATGGTGGAGTATTTCTGAAGAGCGTTAGCATCTGGGTACGGAGAGGAGGTGAGTTTCTTACAGTGATAGGAGGCTTGTGAATGTACTCAGTCTTCCACTTGATCTTCGTCTCGGTCTTCGTTCGCCATTCCACGTGCCACTTAGTAGAGACGGAAACGGAAACGGAGACTTGTGTTTCACTTGATCATGTTAGTTAGCGTATAAAACTTTGGGTAGAAATAGCTGGCTTACGTGACAGTTCCTGCATTACTAAGAATAGGTTAGTTTCTGTAATTTGAGTGATCAAGGGTCATTCTTACCAAGATGTGTCTGTTTTGACAGAGGTGGTAGTCCCAGGCGTTGTGTACGTGTTGGTGGGAGTATTATAAATTACGCTTGTTGTGGACTCCGTGTATGTGTCTGTGGGTGTGCCATAGGTGGGTGCGCCATAGGTGGGTGCGCCATAGGTAGGTGCGCCATAGGTGGGTGTACTGTAAGTGTCCGTAGGAGTGCCGTACGTGTTTGTAGGAGTATCGTAAATGATGCTCGTCGTAGACTCAGTGTAGGTATCGGAGGGAGTTCCGTATGTGTTCGAAGGAGTATCATAAATGATGCTCGTCGTAGACTCAGTGTAGGTATCCGAGGGAGTACCGTATGTATTCGAAGGAATATCATAAACATTGCTGGTCGTAGACTCAGTGTAGGTATCCGAGGGAGTACCGTATGTGTTCGAAGGGATATCATAAACATTGCTGGTCGTAGACTCGGTTGTTGTAGAGTCAGCAACAGGCACGGTAGTACTTGTCGCTGGCGGCAGATAGCAACCGCAATGATGATTCCAAGTATGTCCCGGTGGTGGATACTGGTTGCTAGGCCGAGGCCGCCTTTGCGCTGGAGTTTCATATTGACCTCGGCGTTCAGCTTGAGGCAAGTTGGGGTCTCGGTGGGCTGAGACCTCAGCAGCCAAGGCGCCCAGCAGGCAGAGGGTCGCCAGGAAGCGCATGGCTGTCAAGGACGGCGAAACACAGCGAGTGAAATGGGTGACGCCGAAGCTTGCAGAGCAGGCACAAGCGAAGGTGGTAGAAGGGGCGTCTCACGTCGAAGGCCGGGCCTTTGCTGTTGATGTAGGCTAGACGGACAAGAACGGAGAGGGAGCCAGGACTGCGTCACCGTACCAAGACGAGCATATGTACAAATGATGGGCTGGTCAGGCTGAGAGCGGGAGCCGGGTGGCTGAGCAAGGTAGCCCTACGAACTGCCGGCTACTGGCCTCACAATTCCCTAATTGGTTGTTATTTTCTTCTTTGCTCACAAGCCACCTGAGAGGCCAGGGGGGCAGGGTATCTGGTGCGTAGGCAAGACGTGGGGCGAGGCGTACGTAGTATGCAGTGTCAATCTCGTCAACTAAAGCCCCGATGTCAACGTTGTGACAGCGAACAAGACCAGGCAGGGGGACTGGCGGTGATGGTAAGCTTGGCACGGACAAAGCACCACGGCGGAGACAATCGCTGACAGTGAGATTGGAATATCGCAAGGGCAAGCGGCCTGGTGTGAAGTGCGAGGGTAACAACGAATCTAAATGTCATTATGTGCCCGGCGGTGGATACCCCAAGCAGAGCTATCCCAAGCAACAAGAGCAGCAATGCAGCAAGAGCAGCAATGCAGCCGGAGCACATGCAGCAAGTATCGCCAGGGGTGTGGTTCTGGGACTGGGACGGGGACTGGGACCAGCACGTACGACATCCAAAAGAAGGCAGCAGCACGAAGCAGAAGGTGGTCCCAGAGCAAGGAATAAGAGAGGTCCATGGGGACAAGGGCGAGTGATGCAAGACCCTGTAGGTCCAGCGCCGACAATACCACGCACCACGCACCACGCACCCAGAGGCCGAAGGACCGAGTAGGCGAACGAGACTTTCTATTACCATGGCCATGGCACTCACGACCGAAACCGGTGACGACGAAAAGATTGACCCAAGGGTCCCAAAAGAACCAAAAGACCAGCAAGGGCCCCCGGGCGTCATGGCCTAGCGGGGCTGTGGACAGGGTCGATCTGACATACACCGGAGCATCGAGTTGATTGGGAAACGTTCGGGTTGCTATCCTTGTCGGCAGTCAGCCTAGGACCCAGAGTGGGCGAGTCGAGCGTCAACGGTGACATCGGTGGTGGTGTAGATTTTGAGTCAAAATGGCAGCCCAGACTCTGGCAGCTCAGAGCTGCCTTGCTGCGTTGCACATCACCAAGCCATGGCTGCCGTGGTCAGCACGGGATAGGCCTAGCTGGAGACGGAGGGTCGGATCTTGGGATCGCAGCTCGTGTTTGAGCCGCGAGGCTTGGGGCCGCCATGGCGATGTGGCCCAGGGACGGGCTCGATAGGCTCAGTGGGATGCGAGAGGCGTTGGACCGGGTTGATGCGCCAACAGCCCCGAGAAGCGGGGGAACAACGTGAATGGTGGAGGAAAGCGAGCGTGGACGTTGTCACGATGGTGGATGGTGGAAAGTGGTGGGGGGGACGAGAAAAGACAAACTTAGACCGCCAGGTGCCCGCAGCGGGCAACGAGCGCCACAACTCCGCTCAGGGGAGTCACGCAGCGCCATTGGCTGCTGTGCTGCCAGTCAGTCAGGGCTCCGCCCCCAGCACAAGCCACTGGCGGTTTCATCAGCGGACTGCAGTGGCGCGCCCCACTGCCCAGCCCTGTGGCATCGGAGCGAGTGGGGTCACGGGCCCGCTGGAAACCACGGTATCCCGCCCCCGTCTAAGCCTTAAGGATCGCAACGTGGTCGGCCGTCTACTGGTTTAGCAGGGCCGTTGGGCTGTTAGCACAACGCCTGGACAGCTGCCTAGACGGGAAAGCTTCGCGCTGGAGCGGAGGTGCTATCGATCAGTTCGTGCTGGCTTTGTCCGTCTTTGTTGTTAAAATCTGGCAAAATCTGTCATGAGTGTTGTGTTGTGCCTTTGCCCTCGCCTCCTCTTCTCTCCTCTCCTCTCCTCTCCTCTCTCCCTTGCCTCGACCCGTTCTGCAAGCCCAGCAAGCCCAGCCAGCCTTGGCCGTGTGCGCGACTTTTGCTTTTGCACTTTCACACACACCTCCGTGCCGTCGTCGCCCGGTCCACATGAGCTGCATCCGCCGGGCAGCGAAAGAGGCTGCCAGCTCACCCTCCATGACAGGTGAACCTTCATCCCTGCGGTCCCGCCACGAGCGCCTATTTGACAGCCACACTGCGCTGGAGGGTGTCTTGGGGGCTAAATCGGGATCAACTCGGCCTTGCAACCACTGCGGTCCCTTGTCTCGGCGGGAAAGAGGAGAGGGGCCTGGGGCCTCATTGTTAATCGACGGGGATGGTGAGATCGTCCCTTGCCCCCGGTCCTATCCCGGCCCACACCCAAGCCTACGCACCAGCCTCCAGCCCGTTTGTTTCTTTCTCTCGTCTCTCCACATCATCCCAAAGTTCTAAATTCTTAGCCTCGCTCGCGGTAAGAGTTGCGAAATTCGGGTAACTGGGCCTGCTATTACCATGATGACGGGGTAATCTCGCAGAGCCCAGGATGCATTTATCCTGGGCGTTAGGTCTTATTATGCCACGTATGAAGTACACCGCCGTTCGGTCCGGCCGTCGATGATCCCGAGGCAGGCTGGCAGCTCCCACAGCTCTCCCACAGCTCCCGCCGCCCAGACCGCATTGTGGCTGTCTTATTGCAGGGAATCACAATAGAGCCTCCATCTTGTTGTTGGGGGACCCGAGCCTTTTCTCAGCCACCTGCTTCCACCGGCCGCGTGGCCCCAGTTTTGCCAACACTCTGCTCTTGCGAGGACCAGGGACCTAGGCACCTAGGCATGTGCGATTTCTGTCTGATGCTGCTGCTCGGCCATAATCAGGCCCGCTTTACGAGGGACCTGCTTTGATTACCATGTAGTCATCCTCGCTTGGCACGACGGTGACATCCACGCTCCCGCATTGGGGCAGCGGAGCTTCGCAGGTCAGCACTCTTTGGCAGCTTGGTCACACACGATGGTTACCCGACGGCGGCCGTCGCTGCACTTATCCGTTCTTCCGTCCACATGGCACCATCCAAAATGCCCTCACATGCTTCCCGCCGATTGGCGTGCCCCGGAGCGACGTTGCAGTCGCGACTGCTGGACCGTCAGAGGCTGAGCGGAAAATCGGGGTCCCTCCCAACGCCGGAGAACCTACATACAGCCTCCAGCCTCAAGCCTAGTCTTGGCCAGCCAATGGCCGATGCCACCGCATCCTGCACGCTCGGTGACAAAAGTAGCGTCCTGGGATAATACGCTCTTGGCTTGGGCGGAGCACCCAAGCAGCCTGGCCAGCATGCATCCATTCCCCCAGTGATGATGGTGCTGGGCTCTCCCAGGGCTGTGGGCTCTCTCGCATCGGGAGAAACAGCTGACCCTTCAGCCCTACATCTTCCCCCGTCCCATCCCCGGCTCTTGTATGGCAAATCTCCCTGCCAAAGGTCTCTTCCGGGCCGTTTTTATTGCCATCCCCTCTTAATATCGTGTCTTACTTCCCATTTGCGGCTCGTTGCGGGGGTCTTGTCACTCACATCTTGCATTGACGCTGACTCTGTCTGGCCGCCTCGCCTGATACCACTCCCCTCGCCCTTGAACTCAGCCTCCCGGAGGCCCGAGTCGCTTAGAGCTCTCCTAGCCACCGCTACATTTGAACTTGGGTCTTCTGCCTTGTCAGATTACCCCCTGCCTACCTTCCCGAAGGAGACTTATTTCGCTGTGGCCAGACGTTGCCCTCGGCAGACAAACGGGACCGTAATCCGCTCGCTGTCGCTGACAGTCCCCGTGGACGACGAACCATTTGGAACCGTGAGGTTGCGACTGATCATGGTTTACTAGCATCTCCCTGCATCTAATTTCCCACTGAATCGTTCCTGGGTGCGAGCAACTGGCAGCCCCTTTGATAGTTTGTCTAGACGCATTTCACGATGTTCCCCCGCGGCGCATCGCGCGCTCTGCTGGCCGTGACGGCTGGCACCGCCGTCGCCCAGTTTTCCGACTGGCAAAAGGGCCAAATTAGCACCGAGATATGCACATGGGAGCAGCCAAGAGGTACTATGAAACAGCATTGGGTATTATGAATGGCTCTGACGTTTTGTTTTAGCCGCTTTGATTCGTGACACCATCTATCTCGACGGCGGCACCATCTGGTGGGTGCCAACGCTGAACGATGGCTCGTTGGGTAGACCCGTCGACAACGGTTCGTCGTCGCCCATTCTCTCATGATTTTGGTAGAATCTAACTTTCAAAAGGAAATAATAAAGGTGTTATTCTCAGCTACAACCTAAGTACCCCATTCGACTCGAAAACGAATGTAACGGGTATCCTTCTGGAAGATGAAAACACCATGACCAAGGCTCGTGGTGGCTCGGGAAACAGCAATGGCGCCGCCCCCAATTTCGTCGATGGCGGCATGCTTGCCAACGACAACGAGTTCTTTCTCTATGGCGGCGTTTATCTGAGCAATACCCAGCTCTACCCCGACCCCGATGCGGATGAGGTTCTTGGATACCAGGCGTACCAGTATGGACCAGACAAGCCCGTCTGGGATACGGGCTTCGTTGACGATACACTCGACAACGACGTGACTCGATACATCGCCTACGGGGCAGCCGTCAACGCGCCGTCCGAGAACAAGGCCTGGTACTTTTCTGGCTTGCGGTCTCCGGTTTTCGGGACCATTCTCGATAACCCCCTCAACGACACCACCAAGGCCGTCAACGTCTCCAACAACATGATCATGCTTGACATGGCCGAACAGATGAGCGAGACCTGGACAAACAAGACACTCCCAGAGGCCATTCAGGGCCGCTCCAATGCCGAGGTCGTCTGGGTTCCCGTCGGCAAAGAGGGTATCCTCGTCGTGCTGGGTGGTGTAGTGTATCCGGAATGGGCCGGAAGAAGCGGCAAGTCGTCGAACCAGACCGCAAGTGTAAGTCTACCCATCTCCTCGACCCAATGCGTCACCGTGTTCTAACGCGCCCTTAGGAGGAAGAGAGTCCCAAGTTCATGAGCACCATTGACGTTTACGACGTCGCAAGCAACAAGTGGTACCAACAGCCAACCCAGGACGGACCCAGCACTCGCGCTCGCGGGTGCGCTGTCGTTGCCTCCGCATCTGATTATTCGAGCTTCAACATCTTCTACTATGGTGGTTTTGACGGCATCAGTCCGACGCAGGCCTTCAGCGACGAGGTTTGGGTTCTCTCGCTGCCGTCCTTCACCTGGACGAAGATCAACGAGGGCAAAAGTATCCACGGCCGCGCTGGCCACAAATGCTTCAAGCCCTACGCCGACCAGATGATGGTGTTGGGCGGGTATACCCCTCTGGCTGGAACCTCCATTTCCTGTCTTGACGGAGGCCCTGTGGTGCTCTTCAACGTCTCCAGCGGAGAGTGGATGGATTCGTATGACCCATCCAAGTACGCCGACTACGGCGTCCATGAAAAGATCCAGTCCCAGATCGGAGGTAATTCTGCAGGCAACGCAACGGCTACTGAGCCCTCAGGTGGATGGGCTACATCCGCGCTCGGCAAGGTCTTCGAGACGTCCTACGACAAGGACAAGATGACCACCTACTATCCATACGCATCTGCGACCTCTACGGAACCACCAAACACCACTGAAACCCCAGGAGGCGACAGTAACAATAGCGGTGGCGGCGGCTCCGGCCTTCCGAAGTGGGTGGCACCAGTGCTTGGTGTCGTCCTCGGCCTCATGCTCGTGACGGGCGCCATCGTCATCTTCTGTCTCTACCGCCGAAGAAAGATCTTCCGCAACCGGTCCAGTGACGCCGGGACCGAAGATGCCGGCATGCGCATCATCTCCTGGATGCGAGGCCAGCCTACGGAAAAGGCCCCGACGGTTACCACCTCGGAGGATACGCCAAGGAGTCCAGACATGGAAGAGGCGAGGGTCGTTGGTACAACGCCTTCATACTCTGTTGCGACTCCTCCCCCTGCCCCTGTCGAAATGGCAGATACCCAGGTTGCTGAGTTGGCTGGTAAGTCATCCATCATTTACCATAACATCGCTTCGCAGGGACTAACATGCACAGATACGTCGCCCCTCGTTGAGCTCCACGACACAGGTCTCTCCCCGGTAGACATCATCCAGAAACACACCCACTTCGCCAAACCCCAATCCACCTCCCTATCAGATCCCTCCTACAGTTCTTTCTCCGTGGGTCAAGACCACGCCAGCACCGTCTCCCGCTCCTCCGCAGCGGCGAACAGCGCAAACGTTCCCAGTAGCGCAGACGATGTCTCCGCGCGAGTCACCTCAGACCTCTCTGGTATCTCAGAGACGGATGCCGCGAACCTTCGGCGTCTATCCGGCGGCCCCGTCAGTCCGAGGAGCGATGTTGACGTCAATCCGGTCGAGGAGGAGAAGGTTGCGGGAGACATCTCCCCATCTCCCCTTGCATCCCCGACCCCTGTGTCACCACCGAGTGCCGCGGAGAACTCGGGGCAGGACTACCTAACAGCGAGGCCTGCAGTGAGCCCGCTGCGCAAGAGTGTGTTTCTAGAGAGTGAGGAGGACATGGGTAAGAAATGAGTATGGATTATCGTTTCGTAAACGGCGTTGGAGGATTTGGAACTTGTTCAAGATGGGTGGATATTTGATGATACACGATCGATGTGGATAGTATGATAGCAACGTTCCTTGACAATAATCGTAACTGGCGTAATGATTCCATTCAAGACTTGGGGAAATGCCCCTACTTCCAAACATGATGATCTATGTACTTTTAGACTCTAATGTGCCGCCCTGGTGCATTTTGTCGCATCCTACTTTTAGATTCAGTATTCCAACTGGTTTAATCCATACTATTCGAGCTGAATTCTTGATCAAGGGAGTTTCTCAAACTTCAACGAGCTCATCGTCGTCATCCAACTCATGGACCTTGCTTTCGGTGCCCTTTTCGCCATCCTCACCTTCCGGTGCCTCATCAGCCGCGATCACCTGCACCAACCGATCACAAGCCTCCTGGACCTCCTCGTCTCGGACGTGCAAGTGAGTCTCGCGGATAATAGGATACACCTTGATTTTGCGCAAGAGCTCACGGCCCGGGAGTGTCGTGGTCAACAGCGTCAGCGTCTCGACATGGGTCTTGACGATGGTGTTGTCCGGGTCGCGCTTTTTGTCTGGGGGCAGAAGCTGCAAGTCTGGCAGGAAGTCCATGGACTCATCGTCGTCGTACTCCTCGCTTCCCATTATGGGGAGGAGGATGTATGGCAGGATGTCAATCTCATCATCAGAGAGGAGGGACGGGTGAGAGTCGATCTCAAAGGCAACGTTCTTGATGATACTGGCAACACCCTTCCGTCGGATGTCGGACTTGTGCTCAGTGAAGACCTTAATCTTGGTCAGGGGGAGAACGCCGTCGTACTCTTGCGCCTTGAGGAAGTACTTCCGGATCTCGATATGCTTAGACAGGTCGGCAAAGACATAGGCCAAATAGTCAAAGTCAGCCTTCTTGTTGTAGGTTCCATCCTGGCCCTTGACGAAGAGATCCATCAGCTGGTTAAGGACATTGTCATCTGATCCCAGCTTCTCTGGGGCCTTTTGTGTCCTCTTCAGAATATCCTTAAGGCCATCCCACTTGGCAAGGTTGGCAAGGAGCATGGATAGTAAATTCGCGTTATGCTCCTCCGGGTTCTGTGCCCTCAGTCAGTTGAAGTTCTCGGTCACCACAGGAGTAGACATAGACTTACCACTATGCGCGCGAATATAAGGTCTAGAAATTTTTCATCCGTAGCCAGGTTCTTGAGAACCTCCTGGTCTCCAGACAGGTTGATCAAGATGTTGACGGCATGTTCAGAGACATTCTATGTTCTCATGAGTCAAAAACCTCGCCTTGTCAGCTTGCAGGGTGTTACTCACATGATGATCATCCGCTAAGAGCTTGAGGTTCTTGACTGGCTGAAGGTCCGAGTCCTTGAAGAGGCTCGGGTCAGTCGTCGAGTACGGCACGCAATTGACGACGGCGACCTGGCGAATCTGGGGGTTGGGATGGGCGATGAAGCCCACGAGCTAGAGGTGTCTCTGGTAAGCAAGGGGTTGGTTTGGGGAGTGAACTGGGTCGCGTACTTCTTCCAGCTCAGTCGGCATCTTGTTTATGAGTGCGCTGGTCCTGGGGATGTCGTATGGTGCGGGCGACGAGGATGGAGAGAAATTTGAAGATGACGATGGAGGGGCATTTTGGTAGTGGGGTCGCCGCCTGAAGTCATCGCTGCTTCAGTGGACTGGGCGTCATTGGCAGGGGATCGGCGGGTGACTCTCTCAGCGGGACCCACAGGGCCTTGGGCATCATGGTGGCGGGGCAAATTTGCAATGCAAGGCACATCGAAGAGAATGACAGAGATGCAATTGCTGACAATTCGAGAAAATGGAAGGTGAAGGAGTATTGGGCCGGTTCATACTGATAGCTACTTTCATACTGATAGCTACCTATTGACTCACTCGCCATGTTCTGCCTGAAGAGCAAACGAACCCCCATGGATAGTGCTTACACTCACTCCATGTTGGGTAAACATTTGCTCACGTGCGGAGGCCCACAGCACAAAGACACAGTGAAACAAGGCGTTCAGGGTTATCCTCCGCGTAGAGTAGGCGCCTTGAGCAAAAACGCTGATCTCGTGTGGGAGATTTTTTGAGACCAGCCACCAAGTCCGACTAGATTCTATCATATTGAGGTGATAACTAGACGGTTATCGTTGTGTTCCAGTTGCACTCGGCCAAAAAAAAATCTAGACTAGCCGAAGAACACTCGAAATCCCGGGGTGAAGTGAAATAATTCAGAAAAAAGATGCTAATCGTAAACACACATTTCGTATAAACATAGGTTTCAATATTTACTTCATAACACCTTCAGACTAATTTAATAGAGAGAAAATCATAATATAAATTCGACAGAGAATGATTGACTGACGTCGTGTGGTGCGGAAAATCGGCGCACACCACCGAAAGCGGTGAGCCACATTTTCTCGTCCAGTCGGTGCACTAGCCCCCATCGAGGAAGAGGGGTGGCCTATCGATAAGGCACAAAATTTTGAAAAATGTCGTGGCTCCGCTATCTCGACGCCCACATTGTCCATGACATTGTCCATGTCCATCCCAACTCAATAAGCCCAAAATGCCCAAGGCTACGACTCCTACCTCAGTGCGACCAGCCCGACGCCATAATCCTCTCGAGGATGACATCGTGGCTACCGGTGTCCTCCGGGACAAGCCTTCGAAGAAGCGAGCAAAGTCCAGCAACAATGAGGACGAAAACTTCGTCGACTCCCGCGCGTCCAGGAACATTCTCCGGATAGGTCGCGAGTTGGCCGAGGAGGACAATGCCGAGCGCGCTGTCCCCAAGCCAACCATTGATAACTTCGGCTACGACTCGCGATTCGACGACGAGGTGGACGAGGAGAACAAGACCTACGAAGATGACGAGGCATGGGGCGAGGACGACGAGGTTGTCGAGGAGATCGAGGTTGATCCCAACGATCTGGAAATGTACAGGAAATTTCTACCTGACGAGGAAGACGACCTGCTGAAGCACGGTTGGGATCTCAAGCCTTCAGGCGAGGAGGAGGGAGAATCTATCAACCTTGCAGATTTGATTCTGGAGAAGATTGCCGCCCATGAAGCTTCCCAGGCCCGACGGGGAGACCACCAAATAGCCGCCCCCGACGATGACTACGAGCTCCCTCCCAAGGTCATCGAGGTCTACACCAAGTAAGTTCCCGATCCCTCTGCAGGTTTCCCACTCTAACATTGCGCAGGGTCGGACAAATCCTCTCTCGATACAAGTCGGGTCCTCTGCCCAAGCCCTTCAAGATTCTCCCCACCATTCCCCACTGGGAGGATATTCTCGAAATCACCAAGCCGGAGAGCTGGTCGACCAATGCCTGCTACCAGGCGACCAGGATTTTCGTCTCCAGCAAGCCGCACGTGGTACAGCGGTTCCTCGAGATGGTCATTCTCGACCGAGTCCGCGAGGACATTTATGAGACCAAGAAGCTCAACGTCCACCTCTTCAACTCCCTCAAGAAGGGTCTCTACAAGCCTGCTGCCTTCTTCAAGGGCTTCCTGTTCCCCCTTGTTGGCAGCGGAACGTGCACTCTCCGCGAAGCTCACATTATCTCGGCTGTTCTTGCGAGGGTGTCTGTCCCCGTCCTGCACTCTGCTGCGGCCCTCAAGGGTCTCTGCGACATTGCTGCTCAGGAGGCTTCCCAGGGCACTGAGGGTGGTGGCGCGACCAACATCTTTATCAAGACGCTCCTCGAAAAGAAGTATGCTCTTCCATACCAGGTTATCGACGCCCTTGTCTTCCACTTCATGCGATTCCGTAACGAGGACCCAGCCTCTGTTCAGCATGGCGATGCGATGGCGGGTGTGACAGGCGAGGGAGATGCCAAGACTAAGCTTCCAGTCATTTGGCACCAGAGCCTCTTGGCCTTTGCCCAGCGTTACAAGGGCGACATTACGGAGGACCAGCGTGAGTCGCTGATGGATCTCCTCCTAACTCATGGCCACGCGGCCATCGGACCCGAGGTGAGGAGGGAGCTCCTGGCTGGAAGAGGCCGTGGTGTGCCAATGGAGTCTCAAGGACCTGCCTTGGACGGCGACGACACGATGCTCATCGACTAGTGAGACCCGGGGTCTCTTGGATGAATTCAATTTCTTAATGAATGCACAGACGGCGTTTGGCGCACTAGGCTGATGGTTTGAGACCGGTTCGACTTGAGTTGATATAGATTGACTCCGTTGGAGACGGGGCAGACCCAAATTCGATACCAAAATTTATGAAGTTGCTTCCTGGGAAGCCTCAAACTCAAAAGGCATCATCTGCACCTGCCAGTATGTGTTAATCAAGAGTTCACCAATTCTTGACTCTGTGGTAAAGGGGGAAACCTCATTAGCGGTCTCGCCTTCCGTTGGGATTCTGACTTGTGTTCTTCCTTGTCCCACCATCAATGATTATCCTACAATCTACGCCAACCTCGAACCTACATTATCGTGCCTTGATTTCCTCTGAATAACGGCCCATTCTGCTTCTCCGTGTTGCTTCTTTTCTCCACCGTCCTGACCTGCACTTGTGATCGCCCAGCTGTGGCCTCACATCGACTAGAGTCGCTATCACTGAAGCGCGATATCTCTTGGAAACCATGTCCGCAACGACAAGGTCTTCTCCGGATTTATCGCGGCCATTCAACATCCTAGATACAATTGAGCTCAAGTAAGGCTCCCGTTCCAGATGTTCCAAGGCGACATGGTGCTCATCCGCTGCAGCTACTTTAATCTTCCCTTTCGTTCCAACACACCGCCCTATATCTCAGTATCTCTGTCATCACCGCGCCTCAGCAATTCTATTGCGAGTGCCCCCTCCCCGAATACCATGCCAGAAGGCGTTTCGGTGAATACCCCATTGTCAACAAACCCGACGCTTCATCCCGCTAGCCACGTTACGCCATCGAACTTCGGCGTCGATCCGCCCCGTCCGCCTCGCGATGGATTCGAATAGGTCTGGTTTCCCGAGGGGTATTGGGCTGAACGCCAATTCGTGATGCCACGCAAGAGTAATTCCAGCAGCCGCTTCTAGAGATGGCGTGCGCGCTCGAACAAATCAGCTAGCGAGTCGGATATTCGTGACATATCTTATGCGTCGCCGACAACATCTATCTCCAGGTCCCGATCGCTCCTCAAGTCCTTAGAACACCCACCGGAGCAGCCTCTCAGTCCGTACGTGTCAGAATCTGCGCATGTCTTTTCATTACAACACCCTTCTGCCAGCGTCATATCGGAACCGTTCTACGACCGTCGCTCAATATCTCCTGGTGCGAGCAGCAGGAGGACTTCGGTCACATCCTCAAACCCACCCCAGGTCCATCTCGGAGAGTCAACAGGTTCACTTCCACACCCTATTAGTAGAAGGGGGTTCTATGGCAAATCCAAGTGGGGCCTTGCGGCCAAGCTGAAGTTTCGGGCAGACAAAGAGGCAAGCAAAGGGGGTTTATGATTAGCAGGGGATAGGACTAACAAGCCACAGGCATGCCTCTGTCCCTCAATACCAGAGTACGATACAACAAACGATAGAATCGAGAGCCGCCATCTCTTGGCTCACCTTGTCAAGGCAGGACCATGGTTCAAGGATGAATCTGGGACGTCCAAGATCAAACGCAAGCTCTTTGGCAAGGCCCCCTGGCATCGAAAGGAGTCTGGAGATTCATTCAGTACTGTCGCCAGCTCCGTCAGAGAAGTTCTCAGAGGCGAGACTCCTCCTCCAACGCCTATGTCAGATTTGGCGTTTTCTTGTACGTTGCCTCGTGTGCTTTGGGTGTCTAGGGACTAACAATCGTTGTTGCAGTCGGTGGGAAGTATGCAAACACTCAATTTCCAGGAGGAGTAAGTGTTTTTATCTCTTCAATCTTGGCATACCCCTTTGGGGTAATATTGATGCCGAATCCAGGAAGCTGTCCGCGTCAAAACTCCACCCCTTGGCGAATACACCGCCGATGGTCGGCCGCGTGGGTTCTTCACCTCGATGACGCCGCCCAGCGTTAACGGCGCCGAACACATGTCTGCTTCTGTGGAAAGCTCTCGTCACATCGGCCATCGGCGAAGCCTGATACCTCAATCGCGCGAGTGGTGGGAGCATTCCCCACAGAAGCCTTTGCCGCAAAAGTCTGTTCGCCAAGATATCTACAATCATGCCGCCGCTTTCGAGTTCCAACTCCCAGAGCATCTCCCAAGTAGCCCCATGTGTCCTACAAATACAAAACATCAAACTGGTGGTACTGGGTTGTGTGTGTATCACGGACGGAGGAGAGCCAGTTCGTACTTGAAGGGCGTGGCTAGGGGGGATTTGGATGGGTATTAGCCAGGGCTTTTCAAATAATTATGCAGTGGATAGCAGTGATGGATTCTATCATCCATAATAGTTCCCTGGCATCATGCACGTCCATCGCTCATCCAGATACCAACCTTAAAACTCCTATCGAGCGGGCTGAACCTAGTATCTCATGGCCTAGAAGCTGGCATCCCAGAGAAGTACCTTAGATGGCGTAGGCAGATCCTGCAAGTAGGAGAGCAAGCCTGTCTTATATGTAGCTAACCTGCATGCCAGCTGAGGACACAATGGCGGATGGTTGTCCAGTGGTTGAAACTGGGGGCTATGGCAGTCTACGGTGTAGTCAAGTATTATTTACGTCAGATCGAGAATCCAATTATTCGGATTAGTATTCAACTCTATCCGAACCCCCGAGAATTAGTACGGAATTTATGGTGGCTAGCAGAGTAAGGGGTAGTACTTATCTTCGGTAAAATGTGTTGCGCATATGGCCAGAGACACGGCGATGGCAAGACGGTTCACTTCTAGCAAATTAATGCCGAATGCCTAACATCGATCAGCTGAGACTCGAATCCGTGACGATGACTCAGGAAGCGGTGTCATAGGTCAGCAGGGATACAACCAAGGCGTGGATCTCCGTAGACGGTTTCGCGTTGGCTATTCCGGAGGCGGTAACTCATGAGAATATTACTTGAAGATACAGGAGATGACATCGATTCGGAATAGGCAAGTTCCCTAGTGTACACTATTCTCATTTCTTGAGCCAGATGCGAGTGAATCGAATTTATTCAATGAGTCTTCCAATGTTCTACCATCACCTTTACAACACTTCGTACCCATCACAATTACGGTACCAACCAGGTCACCTAGATCAACCCTCGCTTCTAATTCAATGGGTATTTTTATCTCGAACCCTTGCTGTGGTCCAAAGTTCCTGCCTCCAGCCCTTCCAATCCCTTGGTGAATAGCCCCTGCTATGTACACAGCACGTTGCTTTCCAGCTCAATTCTAAGCCATCTGAGCACTGCTATTAGCCTCCTTGCGACCGGGGGTGTCCGACATGGGGACAACGGAGTCATAGTCGTGCTTGGGCTTGGTGAAGAAGGATGGGCTGCGCTTGAAGAACAGCGGCGGCGGGTTACGGATGTGGGTGATTGCCAGGACGAGGAACCAGACGAGGCAGATGGTGGGCAGCAACCAGGGGCTGTCCTTGTAGTTGTTGGCGTCGGTCTGGTTGTAGTGGAGGAGGGAGATGAGGCTCAGGCCGAGGCCGAGAGCGAGGTAGAGGCCGGTGCGGACGATGCTCCACTTGCGCCAGGGCTTAGTGCGGGCGACAATAGTGAGGACGGTCATCAGGATGAGAGTGATTCCTGCGGCGATATACGCGTATTGGAACTATACAATATGGTTAAAACTGGGGAAACACTGGGTTGGGAAAGGTACTCACCACAAGATCAAAGCGGGCCCACATCTGCTCATTGACCTTGGTCTCCAGGCCAGTCTCGGTGATGTTCTTGTTGTTATCCGTAACCTCCTCCACGAGATCAATACCAAAGGTCTCGAGGAGAGAGTTCTCCATCGAGGTGGACATATCATTGAAGTATGTGAAGAAGGTGTTCAGCTCGTCCCCGTCTGGCGCATCCTTGTCCTCGCCTGTGGTGGCGTATTTGGCGAGACCCGGCCAGAAACTGTCTGGAATTTCAGAGATGTTTCCGATGGCCCACTGGACATTGTTCACGGTGGCAGTGTACTTGGGCGGGTATTGCTCGAAGAACTTGTTGATCAAGTTGGTCAAGTTGTCGACCACCTCAGCGGTGGTAGCCTTTGCAACGCCTTCGGCAGTGTTGAAGACGGAGTCAAACGACATGTTGTTGATAGTGTCCATGATCTTAGACCAGATGATGAACTGTGTGAAGCCCTGCATGAAGAGAACCATGGAAAGGTGGAAGGGGAAGTGCAGGAGGCTCCATATCTGCTGGCGGAAGGTGGGAAGGTACGAGGTCTTGATCCAGTCAAAGTAGACGAGGAAGACGCAATAGATTGTCGTGGCGGCAGCCGTGACGATTCCAATAGTTTGGGAGTCTGTATAACCGTTAGTTTTGTCCGAGGGGCAGGGTAGGGAGACTTACCCCAGGCGTCTGGGCCCTTGACAATGGTTACGACATTCTGGGCCACGATAACCACGCCATCGCCCAAAAAGAGGATCGTCATGGTGCTCATGCGCTTCATCAAGTGCGTGCCGGTGAAGCTGAGCACAGGGAAAATGACGGCGAGAGAGAAGGTAACGATGATCTCGGCAGCCGCCATGACGTACCACGCGATGTAAACCTGGCTGTTTCCATGTCTGAACCGAAACGTGATGCCCAAGTAGACCATGGAGGCGGCAAAGTTCGCGCCGATTTGCAGCAACATGGGCAGTCTTGGCTTCTTGTACTTTCGGATGTGCCAGAGGATGCTTGCATATTCAACAGCCAAACAAAAACGTGAGACGCACAAAATTAGGGCTAACAGAATCAGCTTGTGTCGCAAACGAAAGAGATATAATCACATACACATAACCCTCATGGTCTGTAACTTCTGGTCGGTCGGCTTGAAGTTGGGGGCAACCACGGCAAAACCAATCATAACACCGAGGTGGACAGCTCTGGCTATACGCTCTATTCCAGGTTAGTGGGAGCTCAAGTATATGTCGAGGTTTCCATACCGAAAATGCTGTCCGTCACGAAACGAACATCGTACAAACTGACGACGAGCCATGTGATCCACAGGATGCTTCGGGGCGCGTTAGCAGGTATCAGTGGCGTCGGCACAGCTTCAGCACGTACCTAAAGTATCCAACATAGGCTTTGAAACGTTCGTGGCTGTTCACACCCTGTGTCTGGGAAAAGACTGTGTAGTTGGCGGCGAAAAGGAGGTCGAAGAAAAGTTCGAGAAGACTGGCATCCTCGTGCTACAAGGCGTCAGCATCACATTTCAACCTAGCAGAACAGTTGCCAAACCTTCTGGAACTGGGGAGTGTCTTGGTCGAAACGGTCACCGAAGAGGCTCAGATCGGGATTGGCTCCTCCTCCGCCGTTAGTGAGCGGCAGAGAGTCGGTTCGGTCGGTGAGGACAGGGCTCTTGAGAAGCTGAAGCTTCTCGGCAGCAGCAACCTGCTCGGGGGTCGTGAGTGTTTCGTTAGACATTTTGGGGGAGGAAACGACTGCGTGATGGTCACTTCAACGGCACCACAACAGCTGCTGGTCGGGAGTCTAGTCGGATGAGACTGCGGAGGTCTACACTAAGGACGGCTACGAAGGACGGCTACGAAGGACAGCTACGATACTTATACAGAACAGCGCCATCCCCGGTAGCATCGACCACGAAAGCCCAGGAGAGCACAGCAAAACAAGATTCACTCAATGCTAGGCCTCGTCCAGCATGGTCGCTCCCCACTTGCAGGATGGTGCCGTTGGGGGCCGGGGACGATGCTGTAGATGGAGTGAGGGCTTCAGCCTTAGCCCACGCGCTTGACCCTTAATGAAAAGCCAGCGGATAAGCTGGTTTGGACCAAGGCGACGAGAGCCAGTAGCCGGTCAGAATGAGATCCCGGGACCTTTTGGAGAGGATTTTGACTTCTGACGTGAGCAGAGTAGTAGTCTGAGCGGCTCTCACAGGGGCCCACAACACCATTGTTGCGGCCGCCCAGCTGGCAGGGTATCGGTGCGAATCCGTCGGTAGCGAGCAGCCTGCAGTCGTGGGAGGGTGTGATTCGCAGTGCGAGAGCCTTTCTATGGATGGGCTTAGAGAGACGGACCTTGCCAAGAAACCGTCGCCCCACAAGGCTGGATGAGCTGGTCCTGGGCTAAATGAGCTGAAACCAGGGAGCAAGTCCAGATGCAACTGGGGCCGGGATCAACACCAAAGTCCCAATCCAAAATATCACTGACTTGCGGGCGTCTTGCAAGCGTGGCCAAATGTCCCAAATCGGTATCATTCTTCGACATTTTCCTTCGTATGGCTCTTGGCGCTTCCTGCTGCCGAGATAGTCAGTCAAGAGGCTGATGGATGGGCTGCTTTTCATCAGAGCCTCAAGTGCCGTTGCGCGCCACGACGGAAAGCCGGCACGAGGTAAGGCCTCAATCACTATGCACGATTCGAAATAGAGCACATCGTCACATTGTTGCATCCAGCTGATGCCCTGTGGTCATGGTGGATTCATGGCAACGCCGTCAGCGTCAACTCTTGAACTCTGTTCCGCGTAAAAAAATAGCCCCCAACCCCCCCGGAAAGGGTGGCTGCCCGCTGGGGCGGTGCGTAGATTTGCCAGGCGAAACGACGAGACATTAGCTCGCTGTCGGTGAAGAATTGTTGACGCCGCAGGGCTGGGCTGGACAAGCCCAAGCCGGATCGATCTTAACCTTGCATGCAACTTAAATCTCGTGACTATTGTTCCTAAAAACAGAACCAGTGAGCAAGCACGTGAAATTATGGGGTCTGTTTGATTAACGGGTTTCTTTACGCAGTAGCTCGGCGCGTCTAACGCGTCCCACTTCCGGCGCTCTGACCCACGCTGCCAATCGACGGTAGCTCCGTGAAAGAAGCGACTCGACACTCGACAACGCAACCCGATGCAATGCCGATGCCGATGCCGGGACTTGCGACGAAGCCGATGTGACAGCTGTCTTCCCCTTTCCATTTCCTCACAATGGACGTCGACGCCACCCCGAACGGCCGAAAACGAGCCCACACACAAGCTGATGAAGTTGCTCCGACTCCCGCCTCCGTCAAGAAGCGCCGACTCGACGACCTCTCCACCGAATCGCCGTCATCGACGCCAAAAGCCCTGAGTGCGATTGCCTCCGCCATCTCTGGTGTCTTTGGATATGGACAGAAGACCCAGCAACCCACGAATGACAGTGCCCAAGTACCTACCTCCGACCACCCGTCCGAAGTTCAACAACCACCGCCGCCTCAATCACAACCACAGCCAAAACCTGCAGCACCTGCCATTTTCCGCCCGGCAATCAAGGGGTTCGCATTGAAAGGCACGATATGGGATAATGGAGAGGAACGTCGCCCAGTCCTACCGAAGAAGGTCGGCCCTGGCAGGCCGCCCAAGGCGGCCACTCCAAAGAAAGCACCTGCGCCAAGGGGCAGGCCTCGGAAAAAGAAGATTCAGGATGATGTCGAGCCCGAGAATAGGGGGGATAACCTCGGCGTCTCCCCCTCAAAGGGACAAGCAGGTGAACACGACTCCACCGATGAATTGTCAACGAATTCTATGCAGAAGCTGCTTTCAGCTCGCAAACCCGCGCCAAAGGGGATCATGACTCCAACAAAGAAGCGAGGCCCTCGGGGTCGGAAGAGCGTGACATTTGGCTCCGGGAAAGATCTCAACGGGGAGGTATATTTTGAAGACTTGCCCAAGAAACCACGAGGCAGCAAGCCTACTGTGCCTGTGGCAGACGAGATAGTCTGCGAGATCTGCTCGAAGCCTGATTCCAAGGCACCAAACCAGATCATCCTATGCGACAACTGCGACTTTGCAGTCCACCAGGAATGTTACGAGGTTCCAGAAATCCCCGAGGGTGATTGGTTATGTAAATCCTGCGCGCAGGAGGATGTATTGAAAACACCAAAGAAGACCGAGGATGCGGATGAAACAGTCGTTACTGCTGTTGCTGTCGCCGCTGCCGCTGCCGCTGAGGCTCCCGATATCCCGAATCTCGATCAGCATGTCAGGACATTGCAAAGAGTCCTCGTGGACCGGTGTACTGGACGAAGGCGGATAAAAATGTTCGGGCAGCAAGAGGCACACGAAAAGGTTCACCAACTAATTGAGCAGACGGTTGTTGCTGGCGAGGGAAACTCGATGCTTGTGATCGGGGCGAGGGGCTGCGGAAAGACAGTGGCAAGTTGCACCAATTCAAATATCAGGGTACTATACTAACTGGAATGCAGCTCCTGGAGACCATTATTTCAGACTTGTCGCAACAACATCGACGTGATTTCCATGTGGTCCGACTGAACGGCTTCATTCACACAGACGACAAATTGGCCTTGAAGGAGATCTGGCGACAGCTCGGCAAGGAAATGGAGGTTGAAGATGACCTTGTGAACAGAGTAAGTACATTGTCTACTTTTTTGCCTCGTCCCCCGTTAACGAGGATGGTCAGACCAACTACGCAGACACCATGGCGTCGCTGCTCGCTCTCCTGTCACATCCGTCCGAGATCCTGGGCACAGACGAGGGTGTCACGTCGCAGTCCATCGTTTTCATCATTGACGAGTTTGACATGTTTGCATCGCACCCTCGACAAACACTCTTGTACAACTTGTTCGACGTTGCGCAATCCCGAAAAGCACCCATCGCTGTGGTAGGTTGTACTACTCGGTTGGACGTTGTGGAAATGCTTGAGAAGCGAGTCAAGAGTCGGTTCAGTCACCGCTATGTCTATCTCTCACTGCCAAGGGCATTACCATTATACTGGCAGATGTGCAGGCAAGGGTTGATGGTAGAGGACGATGATGCTAGGAAGGAGGGCATCGATACGAGCCTCGAGGGACACGATGAGTTCCAAAAGTACTGGAGCCACAAGATCGAGGCAAGTTTACAGAAATACGTTGATGCGATGGCCCATTCTAACCAAAGACATGCAGGCACTATACAAGGAACGAACATTCCAAGATTTGCTCCAGTACCACTACTACACGACAAAGTCGGTCTCGGCATTCCTGACCGAGTGGATCCTGGCCCTGTCGTCTCTCTCGGGAAAGGACGTGACACTGAAGATACCACCCGTACAAGGGGACGTCGACTCGCTCACGCCGCCCGACTCTCGGCTACACCTCCTGTCGACGTTGGCGGATCTCGACCTGGGACTCCTCATCGCAGCGGCCCGTCTAGACATTGTAGCACACACGGACACGGTCAACCTCGCGATGGCGTACGACGAGTACAGCTCGCTGATGGGCAAGCAGCGAGTGCAGTCGGCAACATCGGGTATGCTAGCTGTAGGTGGTGGTGTTCGCGTCTGGAGCCGTGGCGTTGCGGGCATCGCGTGGGAACGCCTCATCTCACTCGGACTACTAGTACCCGCCGGCATTGGAGGGGCCCGATCCCTAGGGCATGGCGGGCTGGAAGGCAAAATGTGGAAGGTGGATGTGGCTCTGGAGGAGATACCCGCTGCGGTGAAGCTGAGCACTGTGTTGGCAAGGTGGTGCAGGGAGATTTAGACGTGTAGCAATACCAGGTGACAAAACGACGATGGGCCAGCCAGCCGGTTAGTGTATATTCAGGCCCGGTTCTGTATGTATGAATAAGAATAAGAGTAAACATATGAGCCACATGATTGCTCTATCCAGAGCTCCGACTTGGAAATGCCTTGAACCTTGAACATGTTTCGTTCCGCTCCCGTGCCGTCCCGTTCCATGCGAGTCTCGGGAGCAGCCCAATCCGAGAGGGTCTGGTTGGCGCTATTGCCAGCGCCAACCGCGGACTACTCCACGGAAACACGGCTTTCCGGGGGGGAGGGGGCCTAAATCCAACCTGCCACACCACCTGGGGATAGCCGCGAGCGTAGTCAATGCAGCCAGCGAGGGAGCGGCAAAAGCGTTCCGTTAGATGCTAAACGCGAGCGCGGCGCAGCAAAGCGCGATGATGAAATGCACAGCCACGACAGCTCTCTCGCTTCCCTCGGCGGCGGGCAAGACCGAAAATGCAAATGCACGGCCCGGTCTCACCCCCGCGGATGCGCGTGCGTGTACTTGATACGGTTTGTGTGTGAGACTGCGAGACCTTCTTCCAACCAAAGCCTGCGTGGGCGCTGTTTATAGCAACTAAAATCTCACCCCTTGCTGAGCGCGAGCTAATTAGCAGCAAGCAAGGCCCATCTCCAAACGAAACTGGACTACCCTGGAGAAGGTCCCTCACCGGTGTCAGGTTGGTTTTATTTACTTGCCGCTGTCCCGACTTTCCTCCCGTCTTCGCTTGGCTCTGTTCTGGTCGTCCTCTTGTCTTCGCCACCTGCTTGAGTGAGTGACAGACTAAAAAAATAGTTCCGTGCTCGGTGGCGCCGTTGAGCATCCGTTGCATATCCGTGCCGTATTGGTAAGATTGTGGCTTAATACGGCATCACACCAGCCGCGTGTCTGTCATCGATTTTCACTCTGTCGGGATTGAAGCTGCTTCTTCGTCCTGCGTGCGACCTTGTCTTGGCATCTCGTCCCCTCTACCAACACTGCATCGCCAGCCTCACATCCTTGCTCGTCGCCTCGGCACTTGACTGCAACTACCGGGCGCCACTGCATCATCATCATCCACCTGGCAGCAGTCTCATTCCTCGACCCTCACCATGGCAAGAACAACATTCACAACCATCACGCCCCTCCCCCCCAACGTCCCGCGGCAGGTCGTCATCGACTTCCTGCACGACCACCTGGAGATGATCGACCTGAACCCGCTCATCAAGGAGCGCCACGCCATCTCGCCGCCGCCCAACTCGCCGCCCGAAGAGCACCGGTGCGTGTGGTACTCGCTCACCGACCGCATCGACTACCTCCCCGGCGGCGTCGTCTCGGGCCAGGTCTCGTACACCTGCGCCTTCAACGACCTGCCCGACGGCTTGCAAACCCACTGCTACGCGCCCATGGGGCTCGACATTCGCGACCGCTGGTCCGTCGGCGGCTCCTTGCCTGGTGAGCCCGTCGAGCCCGTCGAGCTGGGCCTCAACGCGCCCTTGTCCGGGTTGTATCTAAGGGAGGATGTGGATCTGCGCTGCAACATGCTCATGGCCGCATTCGTCAAGAAGACGCTCAAGAAGGCGCACGGCTCGGTGGTCGACCGCCTGGCCGCAAAGGCCCAGATCGTCTCCACCAACCAGTCCAGACAGAGCGTGGCAATGTCCGCGCCCAGCGCCCTGCAGTCGCCCAGCATTCTGCCGTCGCCCACGCCAGCCTCAATCCGCTCTGACAGCTCCGGCGTGCCCTCGATGGGCCCTCTACTGCCTCCTAGCACGGGGAACCACCAGGGTCTGGTTCCGGGCCTCGCCACGCCACCACCAGTGCACCCGCATGAACACCAGCAACATCAACAGCTCCAGCACCAACACCAACACCAGCAGACCCAGCAGACCCAGCAGACCCTGGCGCCATACGGAAACAGCTCTGCGCCCTATCTAGTAGCACCCCCAGAGACAAATGGCAGTCTGGACCTCCCAGACGACTTCCCCGGCGCAACCTCACAACAGGGAGGATTGAGGCACTCAGGGACCGTGTACCGCGGGACCAGCAAGCCCCATGACTATGACGAGTTCCCAAGCATGAACCCCTACGAGAAAATAGACTCTTCTCGGGAAGAGAACCCGGCCCCAGAGTTGAACGGCGCGTACCCTGCTCCTCTTAAGGTTCAGCACGACAGGCGAGCGCGGCCAGCGGAGCTTCAGTGATCAAGTAACGAGCAACGGCCCCGTTTCACGAGGATTCCCTGTTCTCGATGAGGCAATGTGGGCCTATTTTTATCATTTGACCCAGAGTCATTATTACGAATGGTTTCGAAAGATATTTTACACAGCGAGCACATAATGTCAGACATGTCACAAGAAACAAGGTTCAAAACGTGTGAGCTTAGGGATGAAATTGCTTTCGGTACATTGCGTATCTACAAGAACGAGACAATCATCCTCCGAGCAATGCTATGCCTTTTCCAGATCCCCGAGATCAGATTACAACTTCCAAAACGTGGGCAGAACATCAACTCCCAAAACCCCCCTGGATCGCCCCCCCTCTCCTTTGCATTCCCAACCCGTTTTTGATGCAGGGTGGGGAAAGGGCATCGACAAAAGACTACTCCCTCTTCCCAATCCAGATGCGGGCGAAAAATGGTTCAAAATAATTATTATTGTGGCGAAGGTTTCCGCCCAGAAAGCTTGATGGCAGGCGTTTCGAGGCGCATCCAGACACTTCTTGGCGTCCATGCTCAGCTGCGGGACTTGGCTGATTCGAGCTGACGGGCATGGTTGCTCGCATCGCCGTCGATTCGAGCTGGCGATGCGTGCGAGCGGATCGTGAGAACCGCTTACAGGGCCAGGACAGCGACGACGGCGGCCAGACCAAGGCTGAGCTTGACGGCACCAGCGCCGGCAGTGACGACGCCGGGGATGTCGGTGGAGCTGCAGTTGTCGCCGGTGCAGCTGGAGCCGGAGCCGGAACCACCAGAGCCGGAGCCGGAACCACCAGAGCCGGAGCCGCCAGAGCCGGAGCCACCAGAACCAGAGCCGCCGGAGCCAGAGCCACCGGAGCCAGAGCTGCAGTTGTCGCCCTTGCAGATGTAGGGCTGCTCATGGGGAGTACCGGTAGAACCAGAGCCCCAGCCCATGGTCTGGGTGGGCGGGCCGCCGTGAGTCTCAACGACGGTGCAGGGGCAGTCGGTGATGGTCAGAGTGCAGGCCGTGGTGACATCGTAGGTGTGGCCGTTGAACACGAAAGACGTGGGACTGGGGCAGACGGTGGTGTAGGCAGTGTACACCTTGGTGACCTCCACGATGGTGCCGTTGCCGGGGAGCGCGGTCGAGAAGACTCCAGGAGTAGGAGTCTGGGCGGCAGCGAGGCTGGCGAGGCCAGCGAGGGCAAGGATGGCAGTGTTGGCGAACATCTTGAAAGGGAGGGTTTTTGGTTTTGAGTTGAAGTGAACGGGAGGAGTCCGGGAAGGCAAAAGGAGTTGCGAGGAGGGTTAAAAGACGAGTGAGCTGAAGCGAGTGACTGGAGCGAGAGTGCTGAGTTGTAAACGAGTGTGGGTTGCGAGCTGAAGCTTGTGATGAGAAAGTTTATGTCCATTTGCGGTCGACGAAGGCCTCTTTTATCATCCGTCACCTCTCCCTTGGCGACGCAAACGAGCCGGCGACCTCATCTCCCTAGCCATTCCGTCAGTTCAGTTGAGACATGTCCCATCCCTGCGTGTCTGGCGATTTGCACCTCTTCAGCCAGCCAAGAATGATAAACAAACCAGCCAGCGTCCAAGCCCATTCCGTTGCCACGCTGCGAGATGAGGCCTCGTTCCAAGGGAGGCGGGCCAGACCGATATAGACCGCCGGCCGGCTCCCTTGCAGAGACCCGGCGAGACGGGTCCCTCGCATTCCCGCCTCCCGACGGCATCCATTCTGCAGGAGGACACTTTATTTCGCCCGTCGAAGGCTCGAAAGAGTCCAAGGGCGCATCCGTCGTAGAAGGAAGGGTCACACATTTTCGGTAGTTATCCGTGGCGCGGCCGGTCAGGAGCTGGACTTTTGAGACTCTTTGTTGACATTGTCGTGGAGGCTGCCCAAATTTCTTTCTATGTACAAGTGTATCAGCGCTCCCCGCCTTGTAACCGACTCCTTTCGATGCAATGCATTACTTTGGCCCGAGTATCGCAACATGTCCCTTGGCCGTAAATAACAACAAGATGCCGCCGATTTTTCCTGTTCCGCCGTTCCCCAATCCCCTATCGCACCGCCCTCCTATCGTCGCGATGCCTGTCTGTATCGACAATGCCGCCCAGCCTGCCTATTCGTGGCGTTGTCCTTCCCTTGGCTCGGCCAAACGTCCCGCTTTACGGGGACAGTAGGGCTTATCCACTCCCCCTTTCATATTTTTTCGTGTACTCTCTGTCGTGTAGTAATCTCTCTCCCCATTGTGTTGAATATCCCTCGGGCCCCTTCAGGTTCCACAAGTGACAAAAAAAAAATGCATGTGTCAGATGACAAAGGGAGCCCGCTCATTGCGAGACCTAGTCCTAGACGAGAGTTCCGCGGCGGTAACCGAGGATTGTGGCCGGCATATGACACCCGAGGCATCGTGAAGAAGAAAAATTGTTAACATCAATGAAACAAAAAACCCAAAAACACCGATAATGCATGAGATGAGGTGGCTCTAGCTGGTATCGTTTCGATGGTGTCAAAAGCACATGGTAGCCAAATCAACCAGTAGGCTATATGCAAATGACTCGTGAAATGAGGCGCAATGTATGGCTGGACGAGTCGTGCTTCAGGAAGTCGACCGTCCCACCTGCAGCGAACGTCGGCATTCGGCATCCACGGTTCACTTTCGGTTGGAGCGGCTCTGGCTACGCTCCGGGACCCGGGCGACAACGTCGAACTCGTAATTTCGCAGTTGCTGCTCGTACCTGGGGCTGCGAAGGAACTTGGGCACGGAATCCTGCAAATTGTCAGCGACTGTGGGTAGTCATGGGAGAGGGGTTCTTAGTCAAAACTTACACTAGCCATCAGCTTGAAAACCGCGTTTTGGGCGTCTTCAAAGAGGGACGTGACCTCCTGGAGAGTGTCAATCATCGCCACGTCCTGTCCAACAGCCTTCGTCATTCGTGTGGCAAGGTTGTTTCGGAGCTGGTGGTCAATGTTCAGCTCGCAAGGGGATCCCGGGGCCAGGAAAGCGTTGTAAATTCCGTACGCTTGGGCCATGATCTCCTTGACGCCGTCCATTGAGGTGGTATTGGGGTTCTTTTGGGCCGCGCGAGTCACGGCCTTGCAGCTGTGGACAAACTCATCGACATCCTGGTAGAATGACAAATTCTCTTCACAGTGGGTGTCCCGAAGGTTCTCACGGAAGAGCAGGCGAAGCGCAGGGTCAGTGAGAATCTTGTCAAGTCGCTGGGTGTTGGAGTCACGGGTAATGCCGTTTCGCTGCGAAGGAGCACCGCCGCCTTCGCTTTCTGAGGCGCGTCCTCGCGAGCCAGTGCCGTTGAGAAGATCCTTGCCGCGCTGCGATATTTGGTAGATGGCATATTTTGTGGGCTGGAAAACGTTGCAGCCAGGGTTCTGTGACATGTAGGCTCGGTCCTGGGCCACAACCTCAACCAGATCGTACTCAACAAAGAGGGCAGCAACCTCAACCGTCTCCCGTCGGTCAACGATAGTGGAGCAGTCCATCAACCAGTCAATGGTAGACTTGCCCGTGAATGTGTCGCGGTACGACTTTCCGTTAACCTTGCGCTCAGCAGCCATCTTCACGCCGGTCAGGCCGTCTCGGTAATCGTGTAGCGAATCTGAATCGGCGGCATTGACGGTTGCCTTAATGTTTCGGCCCTCGGAACCAACAAATCGGCGGAAAATGACCTCGAGAGTGCCCTGGTCATGGAGCAGCTTATCTGTCTGGCCGTCTCGCTCGAGGAGCACCAGCTGGGTCGCACCAAGGTTGACGAGCTCCGTTACCTGCTTCTGTTGAATGCCGTTTCTCGAGCAGAATCTATCTAGCACGGTAACTCCCTTCGCCGTAAGCTGCCAGACGGAACCCTTCATGTTGTACACCTGCTGGTATTTGCCGTCGGCAGACTCAATGAAGCGAGCCTCGACGAAGCGCTGGCAGATAGAGCGGGCCATGTCCTTAGCCATGGAGAAGGTGGTAGTTGTGGTGGTGGTGACAATACGGGAGGGGTCTTTGGGATCGGGCATGCGGTTGGACTGAGAGAACTTGAGAGATCCCAGGTTGTTGATGGCATCCTCGGAGAGGAAGGTATACTCGACCTTGGTCAATCGCACGCGGTGGGCCGACAGCGGCAACAGACTGACGACGAGAGTGGAAAACAGATCCTTGAAGTCCTATTGTGCAACCAAAGTCAGTCATGGCTCAGGCGAGAACGGGTTCGGGAGCAGCGTTTCAGAGGGTGGCGTCTCGTGCCCCCGCGCGGAAGGCCGCAGAGAAACCGGCGCACCAGAAACGGCGAGGCATGTGTAAGTATTGTAGAACCGTTGTACATACCCTTGTGAAAGGCCGGTCATCGTCCGTCATGCGCAACAAGCGCGAGGATGTTTGATGCATTTTGTTTGCCGTGACGGGGGAAGACTTGATGGGAGGCGGTTGGTTTGGGTCCGCGGTCGCGTAGGGCTGGGACAACGGGTGGTTCGCCGTGGGCGGCTGGGAAGCGTGGGCGCTATCCAGGTTGGCGCTGGACAAGAGGGATTGGTTCGAGGCGCTCTTGAGACGGTGCTTCCTGTCCGGGCTGGAGGGCTCGGAGCTGGGGCTTGGCAGGAGGGAGAGTCTCGAGAGGGTGCTGTTGGACGAGCGATGGCGGATCGAGGGCTCCGCGATGGTTGCGATGGCGTTCTGGGTCCTGTCCAAGGCGGCAGCGGCGAGAGCGAAGATGCTGGTCGACGATCGCTGGTTGAGTCTCGAGACCGAGACGGTATGGCGGTGGGAGTGGGGGTGGGCGGGAGGAGCAGCGGTGGTGGCTCCAGCAGTAGCGGCAGCAGCAGAAGCGGCGGCGGTGACGGTGTCTTGGAGCAGACGAGGGCGGTCCGTAGGTGAGGGGCGGGCTGCAGCGGAGGCGGAGCGTTTGTCTTGGTCGAGGTTATCAGAGCGTGAGGGAGTAGAGGCAGACTGAGGATCCGTGGGCCGAGGAGGATGCGACAGAGTGGCCATCTATCGGGAACGAGAGAGGTTAGGAGGGGGGCTTTGTAGTGACGGCAGCGGGAAGGTTCAAATAAGAAGGAGATGGACGAGCGAGTGAGCGAGCAGGAGTGGGACGCCAGAGATAGGTAAAAGGTGAGGAAAGGTAGGTAGGTAGACAAGACAAGGAACAAGACCGGACCAAAAGGCCCAAGTCCCCAAACCCAAGACTCAAAGAAAGGCCGGGCTCTGGAGATGAGCGCACTGGAGGGGGAGGGAGGGGTGGACGGTTGGGGTGTAGGGGTGGCCACAGAAGGGTCCTCCGCTGGGGACCTCCACTGGGGACCTCCACTCCACTGGGGACCTCTACTCCACTGGGAGCCCGGCGTGGAAACTGGCTGGGGGTGACTTGGGTGGGCCCCAGAAAGGCGCTGAGACGACCGGGCTAGACAAGGCAGGGAAAAATAGCCAGGGCAAGGCGATGAGCACCACAGCCCAAGCAGCGTCTCCACTCGAAATACCCTGGCAGGTAGCGGGTACATGGCAGGGTGGTGCAGCAGGGGTGGTGCGGTTGTGCGGCGCGCGCAGCGCAGAGGTACGACCTCCCTTGTATTACTGAGGGGGGCCGCTGGAGGGTCCCTGCTCGCGGCCCCGTTAGGGGTACTTTTAGGGGGTCTTCGGGGGAGTCTTCGGGGGAGTCTTCGCGAGGGGCGCCTCTGCTGAGCGAGCCTGTGGACCTGGTGGACTGCCACCAGCCGTATCGGGTACTTGGTTCTCTACACGAAAGCATGAGGGAGGGCAGGGACCCTGGTTGAGTCGCCTGCCTGGTCTCCCCAGATGGTGGTAGCGATTTCGGGTTGAGTGAATGGATGGGATTGCTGAGCCAGAGCTTGAGCCTGAGCCGGCTGTGAAGGAGACCGTGAAAGCTTCCCGGGGCAGTTTGCGGAAGAGACGGACGGGGGCAGAGAGTAGAGAGGGGAGAGGGGCCAGCAGATGATGTTAATACTACTCATCAGAAATATCTGAGAAATGGCCGCCGGCAGTGATTCCGGCTCCGGCTCAAGTATAGATATTTGGAGGGGAGGCAATAATAGCCATGAAAATCGACAGGGGATTTGGGGGGTGTGAGTGATTGTGTGCCTTTGTCTCGCTCCCCCAACTTGCCAAAAGTGTGGAAGCCGACGGCGTGGAGAGACGAACCAACCCAAAGAAAAGGCTTTGAATTGCCAAGGCAAAAAGAAGAGGTACTCCGCCGTGCTCTTGGTAGGACAACCGCTTCCAGCATCCCGCATCGCTGGCGACGCCAGGACCCCCAAGCCGCTTTCGGGGCTACCTGCACTAAGGTAGGTCACTGGTTAGGGCAGAATTGGCGCTGAGGGTTCATGGGCGTGAGCCACTCAGGCTCGCAGCAGAGGAGGAACGAGTTGCAGAAGATGCTGATCATGAGGGGTGACGGGGGAGGGGAGGCATCGGGCGGTCTGAAGAGCTGGAGGCTTCTCCGCACAGTAGACAAGGCAAGGAGTGACTGATGTGATGAGCGATTACAAAGGCCATCCATCCGTGTGGGTGGTGGTGGCGGCGGTGGATGATGACATCAAAGCGGATTGGGCGGTCCATGTGATTTTCCCTTGATCTTTAGTTGAAGCCATTCTCGGTCTCAATCGGTCTCAAAGCAACATGGCCAGTTTGGAACGGCGCGGTGCCATGACCGTCTTCTACTCCAGGCCACGGCGCCTTTGGGTGCTAGCCCGTCTGTGTGGCTGCCCGCCAGCGCAGTCAACAGTGCAGCCCCCGGCGGAAATCGCCTGGCGTCGCTGGGCGCCATGTGCTGTAGGTCAAGTTCGGGTAGTTTTGTAGCGTGCAGAGGAAGTGAAGTTGCAGTGGTAGCGCGCGAGCGTAGCGGATCAGCGGCGCCGGGCGGGCTGTGGGTTGTGGGGCGTGGGCCCGTCGCCATGCCCAGCAGTTCCGGTGGCTCAGTGGGGCTGCTTCGAGCTCCGACGGAGGTGTGTGAATGGAATGTTCGCTCGAGGTGGAAAATAGAAGCGAAAACTGCGGCAGAGACGCGGCACGCCGCACCGCGGGACTCAGCACCGCGGACCACGGAGGAGGCGACAGTGGGCTTGGAAAGGGGTGATAATCGTCTCCCGAACCGGGCATCAGGCCGTCGAGAGATGAGCGTGAGCATGAGCCAGGACAACACGGTCCAGCTCAATTCTGTCTGTCTCCGGGGGTGCGAGGAGAACGGTGACGGATGCAACGCGTGCGTCTCTGCTGTGTGCCCTTGGTGCTTGAGTACGAGGGCGAGCCCGGAGCAGGACGCAAGAGAGGCACAGCACTATGAGAGTGACGTCGCGAGGCATTGGCGGCGAGCAAGCGCGGTGCCTCCTCCTTGCATGGGGCGCCGTCCATTCTTACCCATTCCCATCCATGGATGGCACGGGTTGGCATGGATGGGATGGATGGGATGGAGTTTCCATGCTCGACAATGCCCGCCTTTGCCCGCCTCAAGGTTGCACGAAGACAGAATTAGAGGTGTGTGTTACCTCTTAATCCGTCCCACACTTGCAGTCCATATGCTCCCCCCCTTGCCCCTTGAAGGCGCGTGGCTCCAGGGATTCTGCCCACCGCCCTAGGCTTCTTTCGGCCAACGGACTTCCCTGCAGCCACGCTCGCTGCTCATCCACAGCGTCACGTTGCGGCCACGCAGAGAAACCATGGCTCCCATGCTTCCACGCTCCCAATGCAACCATTGGAGCCATGGCCCGACGCAAGCCCACCCCACCCCGCCCCACGCCAGCAGCGCCTCTGGCTTTCTCCTCTTTCTGTCCGTGGTGGTGGGTGGTGGTGGTGCATTGGTGGCTGCTGCTGCTTGACGCTCCTCATTCTGCCAAATTGCTCCCAGAGGTATATTTGGCCGGGGAAGAGGACAGTCGCAGCCGCTCGCCCTGCACTGTGCGGCCCACGCTGGTACCAGCCGTGCTGCAGAGGACCGCAGCGGAGGCTTCTCCGTGTCCTCGTCCGTGTGGTTCAGACGCACTCACGCACGCGCGCGCACGCACACACGCACACACACACGCACCGCACACGTGCTCACTCTCTGCTGAGCCGACCTGGCCCATGGGTCGGTCACTGAGTGACTCTGACGCCGGCGCTGGCCTGGCCCTAAGATGGCCCGAGATTGGGATTGTGATCCCGATGCTTGCCCCGCTTGGGACGGACATGATGGAGCTCTGTCTGCTGAAACGACGCCTTGAAACGTTGGGATGGACTGCTCTTCCCGCCGAGACTAGGACAAGGCGCAAGGCGCAAGGCCTGCGGCGTCTCTCATGCCTCATGCCTTGCTTTCCGGTGTTCATCATGCTTAGCCATGCCTTGCTGTGCCTTGCTGATGTCGACTGCCGGCCGGGACGGGCTGACTCCGGCCTTGGTTCGGAACAGGCACCCACGAGTCGTCGGTCGCGCTTCCGACACGGAGAAGAGAATTGACAACAGGAAACACCACGGACATACCTCAAGGCCGATTCGACCCACCGCCTTTGTGTCCAGCGCCCGCGAGGGTATCGATATCCGTACTTCTGATTGGTGAGTCGCCAGGCTCCGTCTCTTGCTGGTGGCTTCAATCACCATCTGGGTGTCCACCAAGTTGTCGACGCCACTCCTGGCTCGCTGCCTTTGGTTCCTCGGTTCCGAATCGTTTGATACGCTACGGCAGCGCTACGTGGGTAGTGTCGCAGCAATTCGCGCTGCGATACTCGACAAACCAGTCGAGAGTCACACCCAAGCTGCTTCAGGGAAATGCGCCCTGCGCAATCTGTCGGCACATGTTAGCGCCCTCCTCACAACCCGTCACCGTCTTCAGCCCAGAACGGTTCGATTTCATGGAGGCGAAATTGAGATTTGCACAAAATGGGCTGTCCGTGTCCCAGCTTCTAGAAGCCCTTTTGGAAACCGGGCCGCGGCCAGGGGCTTGGAGGGGTGAATCAGACTGGTTCCACTTTACCTGGACGGGCTTTGCAATTCAACTCGACTCAAATTCACGTCGGCCAGCCACGCGACCGCGATTTGCGGGTGGCAAGAGACGGCAGATCCTGGCTCCAAAACGTCTGCTGCTTCTTGCGCTCGGAGAAAGCGACCGATGAGGCTACCAGCCAGGAGTCGTGTTCAATTTGGGGTTTTCGTGCGAACCTGCTTGTGCGAACCTGTTAACTGGCGGCCGCTGAGAGTGGAGGACCAGTGGCGACAAGATGACGACTGAGCGAGACGAAGCGACAGAGTGATTCAAGTGTTGTTGAGAACGTGTAGCGACGAGGAAGGAATCGCGGTCGAAAAAGGGGCAACGCGGCCTTTTACTGGCAACAAGATACGCGCCATTATGAATCTGGATGCTGCACCGGTCTCCTAACCTGCACAACCTGAAGCTTCTTCCTTGTTCCTCCCAAGCCCGGTGGGGGAAAGGCTGTTGCGACATAGACGGCAGAAACGGACTTGTATGCGACGACGGGCGAGATGCCTCTCCTCCGCACTCCTCCGCGTACCCTAACTGCTCTACCTGCCTAACAATGGCATCGGCATGTCACTACGGTCATCAGCGAGATAAAGAGGTGCAAGGCGACGCCACTACTTTCTACGCGGAAGGGATAACCAGGTGAGAATCCGTCGCGACAGCTGCAAGCTCCGATAGTGATCAACCCCCGATCCGGCCTGCAAGTACCGCCTGTAGGCACCGCTACCGAATCTCAGCTTCAGGTGGATGGCTGCAGTTGCAACTTGCAGCTGCAGAGCTCAGACGCTGCATGCCCAGATACGAGTGCTTACTGCACACCGGCACACACGCTCACACACACTGTACGCACTGCACGCACTCACACCCGGGCAAGAGGGGGCCCGCAGCGGCCACAAAGCAACGGTAGCACTGGCGGAAGATCTACAGTACATTCGTTCGGTTGCCCGGCGGTCGAACCCTGGACCCAGAAGCCCCAGACCGGATGCATCGCTGCGCGGACCAAGTGAGGGTCGCAACTTGCAAGTCCAGGGTAACAGAAAGGGCAATCGTGCCATCAAGCTCCGACTCCTCTTCACAGCCACTACCCGAGACTCCGCGTTCCGGGTGGGGCAGCATCAATGGCCTTCTGAGATCCGCCTGGACAGCATCGGATCTGTGGGGGGGTCGGGTGGGAGAGGCGACTAAGTGTCAGCCCATCAAGCGCCCGCTGGCATGATCCCGCATGTCCGGGCGGCTGGCTCGCGTGGCTTGATAGCTTCACGGCCTGTGCTGGAGAATACACGGGGACGAAGATAGTCGGTCAGGCTCGGGCCCGAGAAGCCAGGGGGGAGGCTTATTAGCATACTAACTAACTCCGACCTAATTGAGTCGTGATGGACTAATTGTCTTGGTGTACGAGCTTCTTTCCTACGCACAGGCTGGCAACACAACATCCCAGGGTGTCAGAAGGAAAGTCCACTCTCATCACCGACATAAGCCAAGCCAACGGCGCAGCATGGGAATAATCGGGTATGAGGATGGCTGGGCGGATCCTTGTGCGGGCGCCTGGGACAGCGTAAACGTCGTGACAGGAAGAGCTGACAGGAGGAGCTGACAGGAGGAGCTTGGTCACGCTGCGAGTCACCTGAGACTCCAAGCGAAGGGCTTCGCAGAAGCAGACTTTAGGCGATCAGACCTGACGTCTCATTTGTGATGGGCGCTACCTAGGAGAACTGGCCAATGGAGGCGGACGACGGTGACAGGACGCGCCAAGTTGGAGCCCGGGTATGACTGGTCACTTTCCTCCGTCTGTCGGCACTCCCACGTGGCTGCTTGAGCCTTGTATGTACGGAGCACTGCAGTGCTCAATCGCAGGCTCAACCCGCAGGCCTAATCAACTCTGCAGAACGGTGAGGCGGCCGTGCCCAATCACGCCGGGGAGAACGAGGCTGGCATGTTCCGCCCTATGGAGCGACTCCGTCTCTGCACAATCTGCAATCTGCTTGGCGGCGACCTTAGTCATGAGGGTCCAACCTGGCAGCACAACGACGAACGCCCGCGACTCAGCGAGGCAGGCATGTTTCTTTTGGCGGTGCCCTTGCCGGAGCTGCCCCAACCCAGGTCCCCGTGTCGGGGTCGGCGGGCAGGGTTCGGCCACGGCCACACACCACTCCGCAAATCGCCAACCATGCCTAGCCTGCACCAGCGGCCTGCTACGATGTACTGATGTACAGGGCGACAGACCCAGTTTCAACGACTGCTCTCTGGCACCGGTCGGGGAGCTGAGATGGAGAATTGGCCAGCTCCCAGCCATTAGGAGATTGGTCCTGGGCTCGGCCACGCCTAGCGAGCAGACTTGCAGTGTCCGGGGCAAGCCACCTCGCGCCCAACCACATACAGCGGTCGTATGCGCAGCTATGCCCTTACAAGGCTGCTATGGCCTGCCAGCCTGCCTACCACACGCAATGCGCCGTAGCCCACGCCGTACAGTACGTGCTGTAGTAGTCCACGGGGCGTGCCACCGCCCGGACCTGGGGGTGAGGCCAGTGGCAACCCTTGGCCAAGTCCCGGCTTGCCACTGTCGCACCGGTGGACCCCGCCACGTGGGTTGGGGGGAGCCACGCGTTTGCAAACGCGAGCGGTGGAGTCTTCCAGGGCTTCCATCTCGTCGTCGTCCTGCTCACCTGCCTCACCACTGGCTCGCCTGCGACGACATGGTCCGCCTCGATGACACTATCTACGATGATTACATGGCGGCTGGGCCCCGTTACCCGTTGCAAATGCATCATAGTCCTGTTTTCTCCCTCCCTTCCCCTGCCTCCCCTGCCTCCCGCGCCCGACACGAGAGCCTGCCAAGCAAGCCGTCCAACGGCGTCCAACACCGCTCAACGGCGTCCCGTTATCCGGCCCGGGGAGGACCCTTCACAGGTCCACCTTCTATTGCCCAGCCGCTGTTATTGTTGGCCAAGCCCGTTGGAGATGGATCACCAACACCCAGGGAGCCATGTGGCAGGCCATGGCATGTGTCCCGGCTCGGGTCGTTCTGTTGACGTGCGCACGTTAACGCTCCCTCGTCCCAGCGCTGTGGCTCACGGCCAGACTACCATATGCACACCTACATCGTGACCAGTTACCTCAATGACGTCCTGCCAGCGCCAGCTTCAGCCCGGAGGCGGCTCCCCGAGCTAACCGTTCAGCCCAGGGTCGACGAGAACCGCCTGGAACGCCCATGGAAGTTTGTCCGTGTCATGCGACACATCACGACCGTCACTACATCAAGGGCGTTGCGCCGGTGTTCATACCGGAGATGCCGTGCTACGAGCACAGATTTGACGCCCAGAACCTTAAGGTGGAAATTTCAGTCCCCGAGAGTGCCGACGCCATTCACGGCACCCTGCCGCCAAATCATCCGTAGTCAGATTCCGAGTGAGACATGCGTCAACCATCAATTGCGGTGCCGTCATCGGGGAGCAGCGACAGGGTTTAGTTTGGCGGACTGCCCTGTTCCCCCCTCGGAACATTGAAAGTACAGAGTACGTACTTTACCAGGTGCCCTTCGATTTCCAATTGCCGAAAGAAAACCAGGCCAGATCCTGCTAGCTTCGGGCAGGATGCTACCTAGAATCCGCCACGAACCCAAGTGTTTCCGGGATCAATGCCCTCTTGAGTGGCGCTGGATTGATGAACTAGATATCCCGAGACTTCCCTCCATTACACTCAAGGTCTCACTTCAATGTCGCGGCGAGCCGGGAGTGGCCGGAGGGAGAAGGCGCCCTATAGCAATTGTCGCGGGATTGTCTCATCGAACCGTCAAAATCGCGGCCACGTGCAGCATCTGCCCAGAGCCCGAAACACGTCCGGAATCAGATCATGGCATTGCCTGTCTTGACGCCTACTCTCTAGCATGACGCATGATGGGCGAAGGTCGGTGTAAGGATGAGTTCTGGGGTGGGTGTTGTGGTGACCACTACCCGGTCCCCTTCCGGCTCGCTGCCCTGTTGGAGGGCAGATGTACTGCTCAGCCTCTCAATTCGGACCACTAAGTGAGGTCGCAAGGCGTCAGGATGGCGATCATGGATCAATCAAGATGGCACTTATCCCTGTTCGTGGCGTGCTTCTCACGTGGAACGGCAATTGAGGCCTAGTCTCATGCCCCTGCCAGACCCCATTTGGACATCCTTCTGGGATCCTTCCTCCAGGGCTTGGCGAGACGTTGGAAGCGGATAACCCTAGATTACGAGATATCACCACCTCAGTGCATCGTGTTGGTTTGCTTGCCTTACCGGGACCCGTCAATGCCACGCGAGAACTGGCAGGGTGACGAGCGCCCATATTAGATTTTCCGACGCCACAGACGCAGGGTACGGATCGTTCAAGACATGGGAGAGCGCACTCCGGCGCTGGGCTAGAGCGGAGGCTTGAGATGGCTTGAGTGGGTGAATTGGCTCCGAGCCCATAGCGGCCGCCGGACTGGTGTGGCCACGTGGAATTGGCTGTCTGGCAATTTTGTTGCTGGGATCGACATCTTCACAAGGCTCGTCACATCGCATGGTCAACCACGAAGAGAGTCAAATGCGACCAGGAGGCCGTGACAGCCAGTCGTCTCTGAGGAAGCATGGCTAGAGGAACTAGTATCAGCCGTGGCCTCCGATTGCTGTGCAACTGCATGGTCGAACGCATGAATGTCCCTCGTCACCCAGCTCGACTCTGCGGTGGCCCCCCCTGAGCGTTGAAGGCCCTCTCGAAGTCCTAGTAGACCCTCAACCGCGACTATCACGGCTTCTGAGACAATGGCTCTTCGCTTTCACCGCTTGCCGGTGGGGTCGGCAACTCCGCCGTGAGTCCTTCTCAGAGCCCCAGCCTTGGACCACAATGCGTTGCGTTCCCAAGCCTTTCTCCACCAAACCGACCATGCCCCTTTTTCCCATCCCGCCCGAGCTGAGAGCGTGTTTTCCTCAACACGCCCCTAGGCTATCCCCACAGAGCCTACCGACCAGGTTATATCGGCGCCAGTTACTGCCTCGGCAATCCATCGTGCCACTTCGTCGCTTGACGGCGTTTCATCCCGACGGCCACCAAGTGGGCATCGCGGCGACGCGGTCCTTTTGCCGAACTGTTGACTTGCAGGTTTTGTTGCTCTGACCTACTGACTACGTACGTAATCACGCAACTCCCGGGCTCTTAGACCTTGCAGATATTTCGACAGATGTGATTCGGATATACAACTGCGGTGATTTCGGCAGCCCCTCAACGCGTCCTAGAGCGGGACGATAGTGAACTAAGTCTAGCAGAGTTGTGATTAACATGCCTCAGCCCTGCACTCGGGCACGACTTGCGGAGTCACACTAAGGACGCATGTTTTCGAAACACATCAGCTCGGAGACGTGATGCCGTTAGTCAGTGTCGTAGTTCTTCTCTTGGACGGTGAGCAGGCCGATTAGTGCCAAGATGATGCCCCGGTCTATCGTGGTCGTGGGATCTTCATCCTGCCGGCCAGGGGGGCTCTGGGACTGCAGCTTTCGTGGTCGCAGGGATTCTCCCATGTACAGCAAACGGCGAAGTCACCTTTCGACCCTTGGCAGGATTCCCTATCTGGCATCACACAGATCTGGGCGGAGCATTTCTCAAGTTTGTTCCTTGTCGGTCTCGATGCCGGGGGAATACGTCCGCTGTATCTTTTGCTATCTATCTACCTGCAACCTGCGACTCCCCTCGCTTCCGTGCGTATCCCTCGACTGAACCTTGCCAAGGTGTCATCTGCAACCTTGACCCCACGAAGCCTAGATGCCGAGAGGCTCTTATCGCCGGGCGTTTTTCTACGGCTCTCGATAGCCGTGAACCTGGGGGAGTTACACTGCCTCGCATGTGTGTATCTATCATGCCCGGGTGCGGTAACCTCGTCCAGGAAACGCGCGCTCGGAGAAAGCTGGGGGAACTCAGCTGTCTTGTCTGCCCCCCTCCCTTCGTGGCTGCTGCCCCCCCCCCCCCGACCTCCCCAACCTCCCACACCACAGACGTTGGTGATACAACCATGTAGATCCCAAGACACTCCCTCTCTCTTTTTTTCAACCTAACCATGCACACAAATCGGGCGATGCTGCTCTCGATGGCCACCGCCTAGCTCGTTCGCGGCCCTAACACCGGCCAGCGCGGTAATCGTTGGCAGACAACCCATGCTCTCCCCGCGGGTCTGTGCCATACTGCAGCTGCAGCGTGCAGCCTCCCATCCTGACTCGTCCACGTTGGGAAAGCTCGCTTGTTGGCGGAAAGCTTGTCTTGGGCCGGTGTGTGTGTTGCGTCTGTCGGTCTGCGCGGTAAGTCATGTCAGCCTGTGTGGGAGTTGTATCCGGCGCCATCGGCGCGAGTTAGTCCAGAGTAGCAGTGTTGGTAATCAATGACAATACACGCCCGTGATAAATAGAAAGTGATGTATCAGAAGATAGGTGTCATGTAGTCATGTACCTACCTGGACCACACTATTCTTTGTTCGACTTGAGTTCGCATCTTGAGGCAAATATATCCAAATGTCTGTAAACTCAGGGGTAGTAGGACAACTTGGCCAAATCCCATACGTTCGTGTAGATCCCAATGTAAATCAGATTTGTCTCTTTATGTTTTCCTATCTCTCTTTGATTTCTTCCCGTCGCCAGATGGATGCTGATAATACCTACACATGAAAAAACCGTTCAACGCCATCGCTTTTGGAGTCCCATACCATCCCCGGACGTGAGTCTAATACAAGGTAGGGGACGCTCTTCATACATATCCGCCATATGATATCCTTCCCCTTCCATCGAAAGCCCAACAAGGGCCATCGTGTCAGGGAACCATCTAAATCGACGTAGGGGCCGCGTCCTTCCTCCAGCCGCGGGACCGCATGTTCGCCTCAATAGATTTCCAGATCTGCTCGACGATCTCCTTATCGCGGAAACGGGAGGCATCGTGGCCCTCGCCGTGCCAGCGGTCGACGCCCGTAGACAGGACGCGGTGGCCCCAGCCGCTGATATTATCCGGGGGCTGGTCGCCACGCCAGCCGACGTAGATGCCGAGGGTGTGCTTGAAGAGCTCGTTGGCGTCGCTCCACTTGTAGTTCTTGAACTGCCACGTCTGGCCGGTGGTGAAGACAGCGACAACGCGGTTCCAGTACTCGGGCTTGAACTGCTCGGAGCCCTCGACGAGGATGAAGCGCACGGGGCGGTTGGGGTCGACGGCCTTGATGGTGCGCTGGACGTGGAGCATCGTAGCCGTCGAGTCACCCGCCTCGGCGGGGGCGAACTTACCGTCCTCGAGGAAGGAGCGGGCGTTGGAGAGACGAAGAAGGGATGATGCCGAGGGCGAGAGTAGAATGATGGGGTCCGGTCTTCTAGACGGGGCCTTTTGGTTGAGGGCGAGGGACGGGTTGGCGCTGATGTTGGTGGTGCCCGAATGAGACTTCTTCTGGATGAAGGGCGCGGCAAGCTTGCGCACATGGGAGAAGTCCTGTGGATGGTCAGCCTGAGCTCTGCGTGGTAGGTTTAAGCGGGTAGGATACGTACCGTAGGCTTGATGCCCCTTAAAACTGTGTTGCGATCGCCCATCTTTCGCTCGCCGTTGTAGATGCTTGCTAATCGAGGGTCCATGGTGCCTCTGCCCGACCTTGCCTGCGCAGTCGATGATACGGCGCCAGCCTTTGCCGTCGTAGCAGCACCCGCAGCAGAGCCATCCTTGTCGCCGGCGAGGGGCTTGATGTACTCGCTTTCCTCGCTGGCGCCTTCGAGCCAGGTGATGAGATCGAGACGCTCGATGAAGCCAAGGTTCTGGACCTTACCCTTCGCAGCGGCGGCAGCGAGCTCGTCGTTCAGCTTAGTTGCAGAGGCATTGTATTCGGGGATGGCGACCTCGCGGTTGAGCCAGGCGAAGTAGATGCTGCGCAGGTCGACGGGCTTGTCGTTGGAGACGAAGCGCGTGGCGCTGTCAATCGGGACGGCGGCGGCTTGGTCGGGGAAGCGCAGGTGCGTGGCCTGCGCGAGGGGCACCTCCGGGGCGGCAGCGTCGGCGGACGCGCTGGGGATGAAGGCCTTGGACGCGGAGATGGACTGGCGCAGGAGGACGAGGCCGTCGTGGTCGGCCGCGGACGCCATGGTGAAGGTCGCGGCGGGTTGGCGGATTCGCGCTCGCAATTGGCGGGATGGCCGCGTGTAAAGGGCGATTCGACGATGGGCGAGGGATAGAGGCGAGAATACGGAGCCGTCAGGCACTGACCGTGGTGGTTGTAACGCTAGAGGATGTGTGGTGGTGATGGAGTGACGCTGGAGACGAAAGGCTGAGGCTGCATCTGTATTTTTGGAGGAGCTCAGCTTGTCAGAGCCGCATGACAGGGATTGGACGGCAGTGACGCGACAGCCAATCAGAACAGGCGACCTTACTCCCACGTCACTTCGTCCTCAACCCAGACATCGTTGATGAGTTGCAATTTGCCAATGCTGTATATTAGATATCAAGTATATGAATTAACCATTTCTCTCCTCATTTCGCAACTATCGGATGCCTAGTTCGTGTAATTGTGAAATATTTCAAATTTCGCAGGTAAGTGTCGCTGATCTGTTGCTCCTTATTAGTTGGACGACGACTAGGTTGGGGTGCAGTTGAGCGGGAAATTGATCATTGGTTACCCATTCTCAATTGGGTATTCCAATTTGCACACATCATTACTGCTGCTTACACATACGAATACCTGCCCCAATCCTAAAACAAAAGTCAACGAAGCATCTAAACCTGTTCAATGAATGACACTTGAGAACACGAATAGCTGGTCTTTATATCTCCTAATAACAGTTGCGTCTTGTTGTAAAGCCATTTCCTTGTGACAACAGCGGGGTTGTGTACAATGAAGGGATGATATTCAATGCATTGTTTTGACTAACATACATTGACGCGACATCACTTTAAACTCAAGGCAAGTGACCTACCCTACAGCGGGCTTCGATGTTCTGATAGAACAACGGCCACCGAAACCTAAGTAAACTAGGAACACGTCAGCATCATATCGACACCCCATGTATCTAGTACATTGCAATGTATTCACTACCTAATTACAGCCTCTCTGGAATTTCCCCAATGCAGTCATGATTGCTGAAACGGTGTCCCCTCAGCAAGCCACGATGACATCTCTTCAACAGGGGCAAATCCACCCCCACCTTGTCGCCACCCACAACGTAGTATGCCCATCAGCCGGTGGCTGAAAGTCGAGCGGACTCAGCTCGTATTCTTCCTTCCATTCCCCATCCTCGGTGTTTCGTGTCTGACGCACGAGGAGGTTATTAGCTTCTCAACGGCGCCGATCACCAGGCGCTTGGGTTGTGTCGATCACGCCCCTTTCACGGGTTTAGTTGCAAGACAACTAAGTCCGACGGCTTTCGGGCTGAGTAATCTACTAGCGATGACACGGTAGGAAATAACGGCAAACATTCCTTAAAGGCGTCTAGTGAGGCATGTCGTGATGGCTTTGGCGCTGTCGGAGCCAGCCGTCTCCGACGGGTGGCGAACATAGAAGTTGCCGAGGCCGGCCGTTTTGAGGGACACCGAAACAAGTAACTTAACTTAAGTGAGAGTTCATCATCATTCGGAAACAGGACGCGGAATCCTCTAATCCATGTACATCAAGACCCGCCTCCTCCCTAATTTCCGACGGCTTTCCAAGAACCCTAAACCCCATACCATGCTGCAGAAGACACCCCCAACGCCAGTATACAAAACCGCCTGTTCCGATCCTCTTTGTCGTTGTATCTATATACCAAAGGCGAGCTTCATCCGTTCGTACGTGTAGAAGCTAACCGCCACCATTGGAACCACCTTGACGTACCCGATGGTCAGCCCGATAAAAAACCCGGGGACACCTCTCTCGCGGAAGATCATGCCGGCAGTCTCGCGGATCCGTAGCCGTCGACCGTCGCCAACCGCACCACCGACCTGCATGCGACGCCGGATCACCTCTAACGGGTACGATGCCGTCTGTGAGATCAAGCCCGCTATTCCGCCCGCGCACAACTCCGCCCATGACCGTAGTGGCACAGGCTTTCCCGCAGGATGGTCCTTCTTGGGCGGAAGTGTTGTGTATGGCGCAAAGGAGGGCGAGCGCATCAAGTCGCCAACGGTGTCGTGAGTGAGGAAAGACATGCCCGCGTACGGAAGCATTCCGAGAATAGTGGGGGTAAACCCTCGATAGAAGTTGGAGATGCCCGTCCGAGGCACCGTGGCTGCTGCCGCATCCGCCGCGCTGGAGCTTTGTGTAGGAGGGACGGCGGGGCGTTCATGATAGATCTGCCTACAGATCTGAGACAAAGTTGAACGGCCCTCGCGCTTAGTCTCGAAGGCGAGGCGTACGCGAACCACCTCCAATGGGTATGTGAAGAAAACAGAAGTGACACCGGCAAGACTCCCACTGAGAAGCCGTCTCATGGGTGTCTCGTGAGATCGTCGGGGTATAATAATAGCTCGGATTTGCTCGTAGGCAAGAAATTTGATGCCAGCATAAGGAAAAATTCGTAGGAGAGTGGCTGAGTGGCCTCGGTACAGACCTAGGATACCGTCCTGGTGGTAGATGTCCTTCATTGCAGTCGCGACGCCGACCCAAGAGCCGGCGTACTTTGCGAATATGGGATTGCGGGCCTGGAAGAGGATCTTGACTCGATCAAGGGGTGCAACGACGGTCTTGGCCTATATCAAATGGTCAGCGGGCAATGCGCAACAATTGCAGCGCAACAGCTACTTACAGCACATCCTGCCATGCCGCCGGCCACTGCGGACCTCCAGACATAGTCGAAGCTCTGTGTCTTGCGCTTGGGCGCGACGGCCTCGTCGTTACTAGTATACACGGCAGCCTCCTTTTCCCTGTGAGTTTCCTTTTTCGCGCGGCTCAGGGCATCGGGGCGGCCATGCTGCCGGGTGTTGGTGTCGTGCGCAATCTCGGTCATTGAGGCATGTTCCATGAGAGCGGCGTCGGCGGAGGGCATTCCCACTTGATCGGCACGTGGCTCGCTTGAATGGCGGTTCGGGGCCTACGGACGCGACATTCCGCGGCGGTAACGAGGTAAACGGATTCGGAGACGATGTGCGAGTCGACCGGTCAGGGATCCGGCTCGAGAGTACGGTTGAGGTGGAACAGTCGTCTGCGTGGGAGGGAAAGAGAGTGGTCGTGGGGGATGTGGACGGGATCGGACATGCACGCAGGTTTTGGAGATGCGGGAGAATTTCCCCGTCTGTGAGAACGGTAGGGACGTCATTGGGCCGACGCTCAGTGGTCACTTGGAGGCCGAGAGCGCCCCCACCCGTTGGTCACGCCCGCAAAGCGCCCTGGGACTCCAAAATCTGGGGGTGCTTCAGCGCGTTACAGAGGACGCTTGCAGGGCACGAGGGCGCTGTGCTGACGGACCTGGGCACTTCCCGGTAAGGCGGTTCCGGCAACCAATGACCGAGCCGAGGTTTGCCGAGTCTCGGCCTGAAATTAGACTCCGTCCGGAAGACTCCGCCATTTTTGTCATCTTGCGGCAGCCCGGGGGACACGGAGGATGAGCACGAGATGACGATGGGAAACGAAGTGGGAGCAGTTCCTGGTGAGGGCAGCAAAATCAGCGATAGAGGCAGTGACAAGGCTAGCAGCAGCAGCATTCTCGCCAAGTCCGTCCTGTTTGAGAGCAAGGACAAGGCTCTCGTGGTCATCGACATCCCGAGGTCACTTGAGGAGAGCCAAGTCCTGCCCTTTCAGACCCCCGGCCGCCGCATCGTCTCCGCTGAGCCCCCCGCAACGCCCTATGCAACGCCAGAGCCGCGACATGGTGTCGACTACTCCTCGCAGGCTTTGTCATCGCCCGGCGCACAGCTCGCTGAGCTCATGACTACTGCCGCGGTTCAGAGTGCGCTGCAGGACGTTGCCTCGACGTACCCCGGCCCTTGGCACCTCGCCCGCTTCCTTGAGCCGCAACCGCCGTTGATATCCGGCCTGCCACCGCACATCCCACCCAAAGCCGAGCAGCTGTGTGGCTCCATCCAGGAACTGCGTGAGTCCTTCAACGCATCAGCTCCCAGCTTTGATCTTGTCGTCTTGGATCCGCCATGGCCGAATCGGTCCGCGAGGAGGAGGACGAACAAGTATGCCACGGTTCAGAATCTCCATGAGATGCGCCGCCTCATGCTAGACATCCCCATTGCCTCCCACCTTAGTCCGGATGGCCTGGTCGCCGTCTGGATCACTAACAAGCCCAGCATCCACGACTTCCTTGTCTCGCCTACGGGCCTCTTCGCTGCGTGGGGTCTCGAGGTTGTCACCGAGTGGACGTGGGTCAAGGTCACAACCTCAGGTGAGCCACTGTATGACGTTGAGTCGGTGTGGAGGAAGCCTTGGGAGAAGCTCGTCATTGCAAAACGCAGAGGCAGCAAGAGCCCAGACTCCCTGAAGCCCAAGATCATCATGGCAGTGCCGGACGTGCACTCTAGGAAACCCAACCTGCGTGGCCTGTTCCAGGATATCCTCGAGGAAGGCTATCTTGGCCTCGAGGTCTTTGCACGTAACTTGACAGCGGGGTGGTGGGGTTGGGGCGACCAGGTCTTGCACTTTCAGCAGGCCGAGCATTGGAGTTCAATAGACAATGTGTAGAGGAGCAGATATCTGGGCGTTTATCCTGTTTATTTTTGATCTCGCCAACATGCATTGGCCACCCGCAAGGGCTGGTTACAATAATGTACATCGCTGGTGCCAGCTAATCCTACAGAGGCTGCCCCCAACCTGACTGGCTTTCTCCTGGGTCGCCGCCTCCTCCATTAAGCGGTTCCCTGCCATCAATGCCGACCCGTAGTGCCCGTTTGCGCCTTGTCACTCATCCTCAATGTTGCTTAGGCGTCCTCCTTGACATCCTGCTTGGCCTTGTCCGCATCCTTCTTCTCCAGCAGCTTCTCCCACTTGGGGTCCAGATCAACTTCGTTGGACCACTTCACCTCGCCCGACAGCATCTTCTTGGCGAGGTCCGCCAGCTGCTCCCGCTCCTTCGTCAAGGGCTCCTTGCTCTTCATGGGGATCTGGAAGCGTTGTCGCTGGATGTGCTCCTCGTTGCGGGTGTCCATGAGCTCCTCACGCATCTTCCACAGCTGGTTGCTCCACGGCTCCGTGTTCTCCGGAAGTGCGGGCCACTGAAACGGCTTGGCCAGCTCGACGGTCATGATCTTCAGGGGCTGCGGGCGGTACCACGAGCGCGAGTGCGAGTTCCGCTGTGTGAGGGGTTGCTGCTTGACGTATGACCGCACCTTGGTGACCTCGACATTGTAGAGATTCCACAGGTAGTCTCGAAGATCGAACTTGGTGAAGCGCAGAGGAACCTTGAAGCAGGCCTCGTTCGGCGGGAGGTGCTCTTTTCGGAGGAAGGTGATGATGTGGTTCGGCCTGGAGGAGAAAAGGTCAGATAGGGCTCAGAGGGAGGAACGGGGCGGGGATGGCGGGGACGTCACGGGGAGTACTGACAGGAAGACCTGCTTCTGGCCCAGCTTGAAGCTGGGCAATTGGCGTGCCACCGTCTTTGCTAGTTCGGCCATGGTTGTGGTTGTGCCGGTTGGAGATATCGCCATGAATCGATCTGGGACGTGAAGAATTTCGACGTCTGACGTCTGATTGGCCTCTGCGGCGAAAGAGAACTTCCGGGGGCGTGCACGGCTCACCGATATTGATGCGCACACGCCCTACCTGCCACCTCGACTTCGACCTTTCAATGCCTAAAAAGTTGGCAATGACCTCGTGAACAAGAGTGAATTCGACTGAAATATTCTTTCACGGCGTCCATTGTGTTGATTGGTGGGTGTCCTTGCGGAAGGCCCGCGGCCTTTCTTCACTTTCGTTCACAAAGGGCACGCCAGACATTGCTAGTTACATCGTCGCCGTGCAAAAGCACAAAGAGCACTAGCATTCCATGCCTGACTCCGCGACAAAGAACCCCGAAGAAAGGATTCATGTGATCAAGTCGTCAAATATGGAGGAACTCGTCGACGAAAAGAGCTCGCTGAGCCCACCATCCAGCCAGGCGACTCCCCGGGCAAACCAAGACACAAGTATTAATCGAAGAACTGGCACGACGCTCAAGACGCCAACGCTCGCTCGAGATAAAGAGCTAAGTGCCTCCCCTGACGAACACGAAAACTCATTCGAGATACATCTCATGGAGGAGATGGAGCTAGAGAAGACTCGATACCCCGGCGCTAGCAGCTGGGCCCCCGACGAAGAGCGTCTCTTTGAGATCCTTTACATGCGCCAGGATCTCCCGATGCTGCCTCCAACTTGGGATATCGACTTGAGCGGTGTGCCGGTCTCGGATATCGTATTTCAGACATCTGATGAATTTCCTCCTATCATTTATGCGCACGCCAAAGACTTCCGAGGCAAGTATCCCGCCTCGATCTAAATGTCCATACTCTTACCATCTGCAGCAACCATGGCGCTCATGCGGTTAATCGACCTCACCTCGAAAGTTAGGACCAGCATACAAGTCGGATTCCGCCACAAGGCCCCCGGAATCATCAAGCGCGAGTTGGACAAGTACCTGACCTGGGCCGCCCAGGACGGCGACTACGCGAAGCTGCGCATTGTCCCCAATATCGTCACCGAGGTCATTGACACCACCATGCCGCAGGGCGACATCACCGAGTACCTTCAGGATCGGATGCGAGCTCTGGCAAGGCTTCAGCGCGAGTTTCTCAGGGAGGGTAGGGACCCGCAGTTCTGGGATGTGTTGAAGCCGAGCATCATGGTATCGCCTATGGTGAAGCCGGAGTCCGATGATGGATCTCCAATGGAAATGTGGGCCAAGCTGGGAAGACTTGATTTGCCTCTAGGACCTGACGAGCTCTCGGTGGAGACGCCAACTCGCAAGAGGAGTGTGCAACTGGATGTTGGGCGAAAGAGGGTACGACTGTTTCCGAGCCCTACTGCGACAGGAGTCGATGAGTTGGCCGAATGCCCACCTGGCGAGGAATATAGGGCCGCCGCCGACGGTCCTCGCCCTAAGAGAATCAAGCTTGAAGACGAAGACATTGAGAACGACGAAATTGAGAACGACGAAATCGAGAGCGACGAAATCGAGAGCGACGAAATCGAGAGCGACGAAATCGAGAGCGAAGAAATTGATCACGAAGAAACTGAGAGCGAAGAAACCGAGAGCGAACCAACCTCCCCACCCCCCGAGGACGAGGAGCCCGTAACACCGTCCCGCCCAAATTACCGCTGCAATCCGCCAGTTGTTTACGGGCTCTTCATTCTCAACACTACAGTTTTGTTGCTCACCATAGACGCCGCGCAGGGAGACACCGCCTACGTCAGCTTCCACGTCCAGGCCAACTTTCAGGATCACCACCAGAGCATCTGGAATGCCCTGACAATCGCTCTTACTGTGTGCCTGGCACGCGACGAGCTCATGACCCGCGCATCCGACTTCGAGGACCTGCCCGTCATCGATGACAGTGACCCAGATGCGTGAGGGTTGTGAGAGCTGGGCTCTGGCGGAAATTGAAGAGAGTTGGAGGTGTATGACCCTTGAAGAGATGTTTTGTTGTTTGCTGCTGCTATTTTGAGTATACCCTTTTTGATGTTTGGACTCATGCAGGTACGCCCCTTTTACGACTCCTATACGCGAGCATCATGTCAATACCTGTTTAGTTCTCCGAGATGTACTTGGCCGATTGAAATAACCTGAAAGTCACAAATAAACAAACTTCACATTGATATACTGAACACGGTGCAGAGTTGAAATCAGAGAGGCTCTATGTTCATGGCTCTCTCTATATCTATAAGCGTATCTGATATGCCTGACCTGGTAATCCTTCTATTCCCAACGCCCAACAATGACGGCTGCCCACTGCCCACGCGTCTCTATATCTGTACATACATGGCCATCACAATCATCTACCAGGGTTTTTGTAAAAGCAAAAGGTGGGGATTTTGAAGCGTTGGGCCGCGTGGGAAACGTAAAAAGGGGCAATAAAAACACAAAAATGTCAAAGGAGGGGTCTACAAGTCCTCATGCTCAACGGGCATCGAAACTTCTAGTTGGCGAAGTATTCGTTGGTACAAAAACAGCATGCAGCCGCTCTGGATAAAGGTCCACACGCCTCGGGGCCCGACGCCGCGGAACCATCCGGCCACGCCCTCGGTGCGGTAGATGACCTTGAGGCCAGTCACCACCGAGGACGCCTCGAGGGCGACAGCGCCGGGTCTGGGCCGGTGGGTGTTGGGGGAGGAGGTGGAGATGTGTCGGATTTGCGGATTAGGGTCTTTGGAGTGGCGAGAATCGGTTGGTGTGTTGACCTGCGTCTGGAGGCGGGTCTTGACGACGTCCAGAGGGCAGGTGATGATGCCCGCGAGGCCACCAGCGCTAGCACCGGTGAGGAGCTCGAGAGGGACGCCAATGTCGCGGCTCTGCTTATACTTGCGGGCCCAGGTGGTGAACTGCTCCCAGAACATGAACTGCAGGGCGGAGAAGGGCAGGTCTCGGTACAGGGTGGCCTTGTAGCCGTAGAAGAGGGCAGAGGCTCCTTCGGTCCGGACAATGGTGCGCGCGGCGTCGACTGTGCCGCGGTAGTTGTAGCCGGAATGGAAGTGAGAGTTTTTGTATCGACCCTGGAGCTGCAATCGGGTCTTGAGGACTTCTGAAGGAACGTATACTACGGAGGAAGCTAGATCTCCGAGGAAGCCTGGACATGACATGATCGGTTAGCGTCTGTACAGCAGCAATTGGGCTACGGGAGAGAAACTCACCTGCCGATAGATATGCAAGGTGTTGCTGGAGGCCGTGATCGATCAGGAAGCGTTTGCTCCACTCGTAGGTGCCGAAGAACAGGACGGTGCCGGGGAACGAGCCGCTCAACGCGGGGATCCAACCGCCGTAGAGACCTCTTCGAATGCCCTCCTGCCTCCAGATGGTGTAATAGGATTGCCCGAGGGATGTGTATTTCGGGGGCACATTCGGATCGCCCTGTTGCCTCGTCTTGACGGTGTCGAGCGAGTGCATCAACAAGTCACCAGTTGACCCTCCAATGCCTCCGGCAATCATAGCCTGCAATTGTATTTATGTTAGCGCACTCAGTTCCAGGACTGGCGCTGTGGTACGCACATGGAGATAGGGTGGTCGAGCTTCGGACTCGACATCTTCGTTGGTCATGATCTGACTCGGGGCGAGTCCGGCACTGTTACTGTCCAAGCGGCGGCCCGTCTGGGTGGCATCTCGAGGCCCTAAAGAGGGTGCGTAGTCGCTCGCTGCGGCCGAGGTCGTCGTCGTAGCGGGCGCGAAGACGAGGGGCGAGTCCTGGAGACCTAGGGGCATTCTCCGAGGAGGAGACGGAGTCGGAGTCGGAGTCGGAGAGCGGCGGGCGGGACAACGGGAGCGCGGGACACCGAGAGAGCGGGACAGCGGATGGAGCTGCTGGGTCGGTCACCGGAGTGGTGTTGTAGGTGTGAGGGAGCGGATCCCGGGGACGTCGCTGGGGAGCAAGCGAAGAAGCCGGGAGGGCGAAGGGCGCGGGCGCGGGCGCGGGCGGAGGCGGAGAGGTGGTGTCGGGGTCGCGTGCCGGGTCGAGAGACGGAGATGGTGATGTCGAGAATTTTGTTGGTTTGCACTCTGGAAATGCTTGGAATGCGCCCTCCTAGCGGGCCACTTAGCCACGCCTTGCGCGGTGCGGGTCCTTCAGTGGTCAATCAAAGACACTTACGGTGCGCCGATTTCTTCCCTGGCCTGACTAACCCGGGGCATTTCCGTAGGGGTCCGTGCGCCTTCGGTGGGATGGTCTCCATGGCCTGTTACGACACAACCCTTCTGAGCTACATCGGTTGACGCTGCGTTTTGGGTATTTTTGTGTGTAACTGCACATTGAAGTTTCTAGTATATCCAAAATGCTTCAGTTAATTCAGGAAATGAGGACCACGGAATTGTGCGACAGCCTGATGCTAGTGACGTCCAGGCAACCTAGCCGCACCTTGTCTCAGAACTCATGCTTACTGCCAATTCTGACTGTGCGAAGATATCATGTCACTCGTGAACGACTTGAAGAAATATCCATGAACATTGAAAACTCCCTTGTGCTCTGTCAATAAATAGCAAATTTACCTTTCACTCTTCTGAGAGGGAATGTTTGGAGTGAAGGGGTCGGGTACTGTTTCATATTCCCAGTTGAATCCATGCACCAGACCAATGCGTGTAGTTGAAAGTGCGCTTTTGGGCTAAGGCTTCTACTTGTTATTTGACTTACTCAAAATAAATAGGATAAAATATTTCTGAAAGCCGAAATACTAAGAGCTTAGTGAAATGATGTTGCCTCCACCCCATAGTATCAATGTGTGAGACCAAAAAGTATCTAGCGATAGGTTGATGTGATGACCGTTTTGGAGAATAAATGGTATTTTCAAGTCCATATAGTCGACTGGCGACCTCAATACCAGTTCTATCACCAGTCGTATTATATATCTATTCGCTTTTGATACCCAAGTACTAATACACTTTTGCCATCGTCATTCAGAAATCTCGCTGCGCTTCACTCTGTCGGCCGCCGCAGGATGCTCCCACCACCGCAACGTACCCAGCTTGCGGAATGGGTACACAACGTACGCCACCCTGCCCGTCAGGAGCTGCTTCGAGACTGGGCCATACGTGTTGCTGTCCAGGCTCGACCCTGGCGGTCCATCGCCCTCGACCCACACATGACCTTGCGGCACCCTCACTGTCGGCATCGGATGCGGCGCCTTGGTCTGCACCACGTCGTTTTCCAGCGCGACGACTCTCTTTATCGCAATGCTTTCAGGATGCATAGGACTCCTGAATCCCCATGTCAGCTTAGGTTCCCTCGTTCTTCCATCCCGCACGAAAAGGTGCAGTGCGCAGAGACTATCCATACCGCAACGTCACGACCATGCCCCTCTCAAGGTTCTCCTGCGGTGACCATTTGTAGTTGAAAATCACATCCCGTCGCAGCGTCGAATCCTTGTCGTCATTGAGCAGCGGGAACATCGAGTTGCCGTCCACAACCGTCAATTCCGCCACGTGCAGGTTGAACATGGCGATGACCGGGATCCACGTTGCGAAGCCAAACAACTTCCACGCCGTGGCCCGCAGGACGCTGGGCTGGCCGCCGGCCCGAGCCCGGCCCCATATTGAGCCAAGAGCCATGAAGGCGTTGAAAATTTACCGTTGTCGTTGTGGCGCGGCGTTGTGGGACATTTCGTATGAGATGGGCACGATGAGAGTTGGGTTCTCGGTGATCATTGATGTGCCAGGATTGTCTAAGCTTTTCTCGGCTAGTCCCGGCACCCACATTAACGCCCATGGTCGCATGCCCCTCCGACAAAGTGTTCCAACTGAGCCTCACCAACCTCATCCCCATCATCCTTTCAATGTTGCATCTTCCATGATAAACCCCAGCTCAATGCACCGGCTCGAAAAGGAAATCGACATATCGCCGTACTCAATCAATATGCCGCCATTTTCCGCCACATGCCCACAATATGAACTCACAATATGACACCTAGCCAAAGAGATTGATCGTGAAAAAGCCGTGTTAGACGCCACTTCCTACTTGAATAACTACATGAATGTCGAACTTTTGTGATGCTTTTGCAGCATGGGCAGACGCCTTCTGTCCGTCTCCCAAACCGCGTCTAATGACACCGTTTTTCGTCCGACGCCCCTCTCGAGGGGCGACCCCGGGACTGCTCGAGCAGACCTGCCGATTCAGCTCGCCCCGGTGTGCTTTATCCCGGCCAATCCTTAGATGGTCTCGGGGATGTTGTCGTCGCTGTCGCTCATACTCTCGTCGCCACTGACCTCGGCGTTCTCGCGCTCGCGCTTCTCCATGAGCGCCTGGAGCTCGGCATCGTCGCTCTCCGTAACGGCCTTGGGCTCCATCTTGACGATCAGGTTGCCACCTGCAGACTCGATGCTCTTTCGGATCTCGACAATAGCCTCCTCCAGGGCGGTAATTCCTAGGCTCTTGTCCAGGCACGTGTTGGTGAGGACGTACAGGGGAGGGGACACCAGCTTGACCTTAACTTGGGACTCCTCGGTGTTCCTGGCCTCGGCAGTGCGAAGGGCAGTCTTGACAGCGTCGATACCCTCATAACCGAAGCAGGTGACCTCGATATCAGCTCGGACCTTGGTCGGTTGAGGAGTGAGTCGCTTGCTGATGTAGAGCTTGAGCTCATCGGCGACAGGCTGGTTGGGGAAGGTGATGTCGTTCCAAACCTCGGGGTTGCTTCGCAATGTTAGCAGTCATCCAACATGTCGTGATGTATACAACTAACGTGATAGAGAGCTTGAAGGCGTCGATGGCGTGGCCGAACTTCTTGTTCAGAGGCCAGGCTATGCTCTCGTATAGAGACTCGATAGGGTTCTGGGTCTTCTCGGCGACGTGTCGCATGATGGAATGGACCATCTTGCCCTTGTTGTATCGCTCCTCGCACTTCACAATATCCTCGGGAGATACTCGTCGCTTTGACAAATCGATATATCCTGCCACCTCGTCAGTCCCCATTCGAAATCGCTCAGGCCTTCAAGTCAGGCTTACCCTTCTCCTTGTCCACACGGAGCACCACGACGACCTCATTGCGACCGACTCGAATGAGCTTCTGGATACTTCGGATACGTCGTCGCGACAGTTCGGAGAGCAGGATCATGCCGTCGATGTTGTCGTATTCGAGCAGCTTGACATAGGCACCCATCTCGGCGATCTACAGTGGGTCAGATCGGGTGTATGCAGACAGTCCTAACTTGTACTGACCTGCTTGACATTGACCATGACGAAGCTATCGATCTCCGGGAACTTCTCCTCGTAAAAACGGCAGTTTGTTAACGACATCTTGGCGGTATTGTCGAGGATTCGGAAGGTTGGGTCGGGTTATAGAGGCGAGGTGGGGTTGGATCCCAGGGTGGGCTTTTGCACACGCGAGTCGAGCTTCAAATACGGCCGAAAAAGTCTGAGTGGATGTGTTTTCTTGGGGGCGTTAATGTCAACCCGTCGTTCGTCGATTTCTCGTGGTCGGATCGCAAATCGTTTCTCGTGGAGGGGGAGTTAAGGATGCGGAGTCATAATTTTGACATTTTACGATACAGCCGATGATGGTGGGGTGTGGCGGGGTGTGGCTAGTTTCCGGGCGGTAAACACCGGCAGAACAATAATGGAAGCTATCGCCACGTGACTAAGCAAGTAAACATCCAAAGCTTCACCTGCTATTCACTTCAAGCGCGCAATTGGCCATGGCTCCTGGTGAGTTCCTCGCGCGTGTAGCTGGTCCATTTGAGTGAAACGTACTAATACTGTCCCAGCGACACAATACGAGTTGTCCCCGCCCCCGGGCGACGCGGTCTCATCCATCTCCTTCGCGCCAACCTCAGGAACCAAGCTTCTCGTCTCGTCATGGGACAAGAAGGTCTACTGCTACGATATCGCTGGCGGCGCAGGCGAGACGAACCTACTCAACACCTATGAACATCGGGCGCCGGTGCTAGATGTGTGTTTCGGTGCCGATGATAATGAGGCATTCACGGCCGGCATGGACTGGGCGGTCAACAGGTAGGCATATTGCATTCGCACGCGCCTCTAGGTCCCTCGAGCTAACGAGATCGCGCAGGATCGATTTGGAAAGCGGAGAGAAGACTGTTCTAAGCAAGCATGCTGCGCCGGTGCGCTGTGTAACATATAGCCGTTCGCATTGTAAGTTCACCCTGGCGCGTTGCTGTGCCAAGCTAACCAGGAGGCAGCCATTCTCGTCTCCGCGTCATGGGACTGCAGTCTCAACCTCCACAACCTTAAGGACCCTTCAAGCGAACCCATTCGAGTTGCCCTACCAGGAAAGCCTCATGCCTTGGCTTCTAGCCCAACCAAGGTTGTTGTCGCCATGACAGGACGTGTCATCAACATCTACGACCTCGACACCATCGCGGAGATGTTCGTATCTGGCTCTACCGACCTTAAGCCATGGCAGCAGCGCGAATCCTCTCTTAGGTATCTGACACGGGCTGTGGCTTGCATGCCCAACGATGCTGGATACGCCACGAGCAGTATCGAGGGCCGAGTTGCTGTGGAGTGGTTCGAGGACACTGCAGAGTCCCAAGCCCGGAAGTATGCTTTCAAGTGTCACCGTCAAGCAGCAACAGATGGCGACGGAGATATCGTGTACCCTGTGAATGCACTGGCTTTCCACCCGGTTCACGGAACGTTTGCGTCGGGAGGTGGTGACGGCACTGCCGCCTTGTGGGACGCGGAGGCAAAGCGAAGGCTAAAACAGTACCAGAAGTTCCCAAACAGTGTTGCGGCGCTTTCATTCTCCAGTGACGGCAAGTACCTGGCCGTGGGAGTGTGCCCCGGCTTCGAGACTGGGCAGGAAGACTACAACGGCGAGGGCCAGACGTCCGTGTTAATCCGGGAGCTTGGAGACAATGAGGCAAAGGGCAAGGGTGCCAAGTAGACAACAGTCTATATAAGAGGGCGGCCTCATCCGAATAGGCGTTCGGGCGGGTGATGGGATCTCGTTTGCGTTTAATTGAAACTAGTACTCTTGAGTTCCGGGGGGACGTTTACATGTAGATACCCCTGCAATGGACTGGATCTTGATGACCACCTTGGGACCCATCCATCTCATCCCTTCGTTCCTGATCCTCACTGAATAGTTTCTCCTTCACCGAATTCCACCTCTTTCCTTCGATTAGGTTGTATAGCTTCGAATGTGGTTGAGAAGTGATATTCATTGTCCCCTGTACCCAACGATGGGCTCCGATTGGCAGTCCTTAGACTCGAATCATTTGGTGGACTTGGTGGTACTTGACGGGGTGATTTTGGTTGCCGTTCTAGGTTCTTCTTACCACATCTGCGTATGGTCCTTGGGGGAAGCCGGCCAGAACATGTTTCTTTAGAATCAAAACCGTCACGACACTGAAACTCGGGACTGCTGGACGGCGAAAGACAGGCATTGGTGGTTTTTGCAGGGACCCTGTAGTCTCTGATGCGGACTCCCTTGCGAATAGTGTACTTTCCCTTGGTCTCGATGTTACGAGGGGCATTCCGTGGAACAGGTTTCAGTTTGTTCTCTGTTGGCGTCATTGGCCCAGGTTTCATGGGTCGTGGAGGAGTGGTGTTGCGAGACAGAGAGATGCTTTCGATTCTGAGCGGACCTTGAGTCCAGTTAGCCTTTGCCAATTGTATGGACAGGATCATGGTATTGGGGCCAAATACCTCTTTTGGACCTGACAGGAGCGGGATAATCGTCCTTGACGGAGCAGATTGACTCGTTTCGCCTTCTCTTCAATGTTGAGCGAGTGTGGAAAGTCGGTGCCTCTATGAGCTTCGGACTGCTACACCTCTCTGCACTCAGAGCGGGCGAGTCGGTGTGGGTTTCTCGTTCGAAATCTCCGGAGAGTTGTGTTTCTGGTATTCTATGCCATATTAGCAGAGCTCAACAGGTCAAAGGCCGGCAAGGCGCATGCAAGTCAACATGTTTGAACTCATCTGGCGTTGAGAATACGACGCTGAGTTCGGTCACGTCGTCAACATGCACTTGAAATTCCGGGGCTAGACTCCGTCTTGTGCAAGGGCTTAGTGAATCATCGGCGCGATCCGGACAAGGGACACTTGTTGCGCGACCAAAATACCCGTGTCTCATCATGTTGTGCCGGTCGCAAAAGCATTGGATGGTACACTGAAGCAGCTTCGGCGAAGGATTGATTGGGTGCCGTTCGCTCTCGCCGAACAAAAAATGTGAAGAGAGGTATCAGAAAAAGACCCTGTTATTCAGAACAGAAGAGGTGGGGAATTTCTCATTCTCTTGGGTGGCAGTAGACACTTGGTGGCAGTAGTCACTTGGCGGCAGGAAGCTACTTCTCGATTTAAGGAAGGAGCGCCCAGGCAACCTCGGATGTTGGTCAATGTTGACGCCAAGTATCCCCCTTCACAATCACTAGAACGACAATGCTTATGTTTAAATCAATATTATTTCAATGGGAATCGAGATCATATAAATGGTGCAGACTGAATCACCGGACGGACGACCATGTCCCGGCCTTGCCCATGTCCGCAGTATCTTCTGGTTGTACCACAAGAACTTAGCTGCAATGGACCATGATAGTGTAAAGAAAGTCGTGATTTTAATTAGTTTAGGCTCCATAGTGTTGATTGGGAATATTTGCTATTGTTTTGTTTCGAAACCAGTTGACCTTCACTACGCCCGTCTCTCATATACTGTACTTTCTCCCTGCCAGCGAGTGAACGGATGCCGACGCGGCCACCATCGCCATTGGTGTGACTTGAAACGGAAACTCTACTCCCCTCCCTTGGATGCAGCGATCGGCTAAAATAAATTAGCACATCTTCCCGAAAAGGATCTGGGATGCTATAGGCTCACCTTGTTGTCAGCGACGTAGTCGAAGTGACCTCCCATCTTTAGCAACCAGATATCCTGGTTCCCACTCGTCTGCCCTGGGCGGTAGAGAAAGCTGTGAGGGAATCCCAAGCTGAATTCCACGGCGTTATCGATCTCCTGGATATCCTCCTCGGTCAACTCAAGGGTTAGCGCCTCGATGTTACCCTTGATGTGGTCCAACTTTCGGCCCCCAACGATGGGGAAGACATATGGCGTCTTGTGCATGACATACGCAAGCGCAACACTCGTGATGATGGTGTCCTTGCGGGTAGCGATGGCCTCTAGAACCTTGCTGGCCTTGATCTCGATCTCGCTAGCCTCTACTTGTCGCCCTTCCATGGCCTTGCGCTGCACCTCGGTCTTGAACTTACCTCCTCCGAGAGCTCCCCAGGGAGCAATACCCATGCCCTCGGCCCTGCACATGGGAATGATATCTCGTTCAAAGTCACGTGAGGCAGCCGACCAATTGCCCTGGTAGACGGAGAACTGGCGGAGTCCGTGGTTTCGTGCATACTCATTTGCCTTGCTATTAGGTTGTAAGTACACAGCCAGCTTTCAAGTAAAACGAAATGTTATTCTTACCTCACTACCCAAGCAGGAGTGTCGCTGATGCCCAGATACAAGACCTTTCCTGAGGCGACAAGCTGATTGAGAGACTGCATCAGCTCCGGAATTGAAGTACTGTAGTCCCACCAGTGGACATAAAGCTGATGAGTATTTTAGCCATTATTCCGTATTGTGTCATTCAAAGGCGCTTACCAAATCAATGTACTCCGTCTGCAGGTTCCTCAGACTGTTGTTGACGGAGGTCAATAGACTCTTGGTGCCGTTTCCCTGGAAGTTGGACATGATGTGCGTAGCATTGGGTCCACCGCGGAAGTTGGTGGTGTACTTGGTGGCCAGGACTTTACCAAAGAGTCAGTTTTCATGACGAATAAAAACGCGGATGATGGAGAAACCAACCTATTTCATCGCGAACACCACGCTTCTTCATCCACTCTCCGACCCATCTCTCGGAGTCTTCAAACTGGTAGTTGTTCGCCGTATCAATGAAGTTTCCTAAACAAGTCAGTAATGGGTTGATTCAGTGTCTAATACGCCGATGACTGACCTCCCTAAGACATGACAGGTTAGTGCTTTGCTTTTCTTATGAGGTCTGCACCAAATTGACTTACCTGTTCGTAAAAGAAGTCAAGCATGGACTCAGTTGAGGTCTGGTCGCACTCTCCCATGAACTGCTTCCTGAACTGGTGTCAGTGCTCAAGGCCTCCATTTACCAAAATCGGTCCCTACCAGGCATCGCCAAAGTTCATTGCTCCGAGACACAAGGGGCTGACCCGCACGGCAGCAGTGGGCGACAGGAGTCGGTGTCGAGCCAGCGGGCTCTTGGGGCTGGGGGCAAAAGGAAGAGCCATTTTATTGAGCAGTGAGTGACTCTACCGGTGTTGGGTTCGGTACGTGTTCGAGGTGAAGGTAAGATAGCAATGCTGGGTCTCAACGAGGAGCTGGTGAGGAGCAGGTGACCAAAGCAAAACGTGGGGCGGGTAGCTTTGTAAAGATGAGGGCAACGGATTGGATTTCCTGGAAGGCTCTACCAGTGAAAGATGGAAAGATGTCGGTGACAAGAGGAACGGACCAACAGGACCCTATTCTCATGGATGATATTTATATTGGTGATGCCCTCAATGAGTAACTTGGACAATTCATTACTTGTCCGTCGTTTGTGTAAACTCCGGTCCAAAAGCCGGGCAAGGCCTCGTATGCAGCCATTCACATCACAGCTGGTACGCCAGAAGGAGGGAGCTTGCCATCTCTGGAAAGCGTCAGTGACGTGATGGGTGTGTGGATGCTACACGATCCCGCAAGTGCGGACTGTACGGCCTTAATTATATCCGGCATGACGATCATCAACACCACCATATCTGCATCTCGTTCTCGGTTACGTTCTCGGTTACGATGCTGCTTTGAAATCACTCTACAGTGGAGAGGAGATTTGCCCATGAGGGAGTTTCGTGGACTTGCACACCACATTGCGCATCGCGATCAAGGAGAAGAAGCTGGAGTTAACGGGGATTAAAGCTGAATTACTAGAGAGGAAGCGTTCCGTAGCCGCCTCCACCCAATCAGTCTTACAAGTCTGGCTAGGCCCACTCTCAAGGGTGCGTCTATCTACACAGTGTGTTCAAGGGTCAGAAGTTCTTGCCGAAGTTTTTCCCTCAGCTCACAGCCCGAAGTGAAATGACTTTCAACCTCCAATGGGAATCACACCACGCCATTCCGCTGAGCGACATTGGAACATTGAACGACAACCACCCTCCGAATTACGATTTCTACGTCGAGCCTACGCCCTAGCCGAGTCATCTCTAGGCATCAGTGGCCACAGTCCCAACAATGGCCGCCTGAGATGGCGTCTTCCAACCCGGTCCCATCAAGGACTGCCATCCATGCTCTCCGCGGCGTTCTCCTAACGACATCCTGTTCGGTCATTCTCCTCGCCGAAGAACGCCGTCAACGCCTCAAGATCGCCCGCGCCGCAATCGACAATGCCAAGAAACTACACACCGTCCGGGTCAATCACAACTCGATCGCATTGAGCGAGAGCTTCGGGCGACGGGATGCATACCCGGCCGAGCTTGGGGGTGATTTTTCCACCTCCCCGAGCCCCCGAGGGACCATTCGCCGCCGACGACGAAACGGACAACCACCCCGTGATTCGGTGAAGGCAGAGGCTGTTGAGCAAGCAGAGTCTTCTCGGCCATCGAACCACCCAGCTTCGTTGTCGCCCGAAACGCCCGAAATGCGACAAAAGAAGTGGGATGAGTGGGATTTAGCACGAAAGGAGCTCTCACGAATGGCTTCTCCGGCGCCATTTGCTCACCACGAACTTTTTTTGCGGATGTCAACGGACGAGATCACAATCGCTCCGAGACCGCGGCAATTGAGAAAGAGAGAACAAGATGCAGACATTACGGATGAGTCGACCATACCAACGGCTGGTCGGTCTTCGGAACTTCCTAGAGAACAAACCACTAAAGTCGACGAGGCCTCGTCTTCCAAAGACACAGCACAGAACCAGTCAGCAGCGGAGGCCCTTGGGACTGTCCCGGAGGAAACAGTCCATGAAGAGAACCATGCATCCTTGCGGGAGTCATTGGTTGTGTTGGATCGCCTCATCGCTGAATTGCAGTTACCTGAGGCTGACCGAGCTGTGGTTCCTGAACGACTAGATTCAGCAATGGAATTGCTCGGGAGATTAATGCCGTCGGACTTCTTGGAGCCCAAATCATCTTTATCCCGAGGACTTCGCATTCTCCAGTCTGTGGTCGATTCTCAGGAGCACAGCAAGATGCCCGCCATCCTCGACACACTACGTCCAGCATGCAGTGAAATTTGCCTTTTGGCCGTACCGGCTATGGACAGTTTGCACGCGAAGTGTGACACGGAGGGTGTTCGCCAGCTACTGAAACACTTATTTCAATCCCCAACCTGGAAAACCGAGGACACTCCCCATAACCAGCGCAATACATGGATAACTCGGTTGCTTATGCACTACTGGAGGAAGACACAAAATTTTACCGAAATCAAGAGCATTTATAATTTACTCCAGGATGCCGGCCTCTTCGAAGACGACTTCCTGTCCCTAATCACCCAATACTCTATCCGACGCAGAATTGCCTTGATCGCTCTCGATGCTGGCGATAATGCGACTGCGATAGCTGAAATGAAACTACTCCGACAACTCAGACCCAAGGCCACGGAATATGACATCAAACTTCGAGGGAGATTCGCCATTCGAGATGCTTCCCTCGGCAACTGGAAAGCAGTATGGCCACAAGTACAAGGTCTCAAAGTCAAGGGAAAGACGAGCGACCAGTATCAAAACGTTTTATCATGGCTTACGAAAATATATTGCAAAAACCACTCCTCAGAAGAGATCGACATCTTCATCCGAGACCTCGTCAGTATCCATGGGATGACACTGAATCAGCCTCTGGCTTTCCTCGTCTTGGACCGACATGGGCGAAATCGCGACACCCAGGCTCTTATCAAATGGCTCCAATTCTGCCACAACGGTGGGCTCGAGATGAACCAGATCTTCTTCAACGAAATCGTCGACAAATGTTGCCGATACTGGAACCTTGCAAGAGTTGATGTTGTCCATATGCTAAAGGGTGTTCGGAGTTTCATGCCTTGGGTCCATGATCCTCATGTTGCCAAATACTCTGTATGTGGCGCTTTGAGCGACTTGCACAAGTCTCTGCCAGGAGAGGACTCAAAGGGGGATGGGTTCGGCATGGTATCGAAACTTCCCAACACACCAGGGGATTCATTTACGGTCTTTGAGCGGACTGCATTCAGGTGCATGAACACATGGGCTCTGGAGAAGAATTGGCAACAGGTGTACGATGCCTTTAAAGAGGCATCGGAAAAGGGTATTGGGTTTTCTTCCCGTTGCCTTCGACTAGCCGTCATTGCAAACGTCAACCTCGAAGGCCCCCATTCTCGCACAGCGATGGAGCTCGTTGGCAAGGCACACGTTGAAGGCCATGATATCAGTGGCGCGTTGGTCCCATTGCTGGTGGCCCGACTCGAGTCTGGAGATGATGTGGGCAGCTTGCTCCAAGAAGCTCTTGGTCAAGGAGCGCACGTCCACGATAGCGTATACAACAAGGCAGCACGCACTCTGGCCCAGAAGGGCTTCCAGGAAGGGGCGATCAAGGTGTGTGAGCTTGCGGCACAGCAAAATGGAAAGGGGGAGCTGGCATACAGTCGATTCAACTTTGCCAGCTTGGTTTTCTCATACACTGGCCAGAGACGATACAATGATCTCCGGTCACTTCTCATGAGCTTCACTTCCAAATCAGAGTGGTGGCAAGGCAGCAAGGAATGCAAAGAGTCTCTCAAACGTGCCATAAAAGCAGTGGCGACACGGGTGTCGAAGTCACGCCCAACAGACCGAGAGATGCACGAGCAAGTGTTGGTGTGCCTGAACCAGGCACTTGAGCACGTCAAGACGCTCCGAGCTACAATTCGGCAGGATCGAGTAGTCCTGACGCAGGAGGTGGTCGGTGTGTTGAAACAAATGGACCATGCACAGGACCTGGACAGTGACGATCTAGAAGAACAGGCTCCAGTGGAGCGTCGAGCACCCACGGCGAGGATGTCCTGGGAGGCTCCCACAACGAGGGCTCGAAATTCAGAGCAATTAGAGGAGGGTGTATATCAAGATGGGCAGATGAAGACTGAGCAATCGAAGAGCTTGAGGGGTAGCAAGGCGGAGCCCCTGCATAAAACGACACGAGCTACGGAGCTGGAAACCCAACAAGAAGAGATGTTCGTGCCTAGGTGGCATGAAGCGGCACATGGATAGTTGTTTGCCCGCTGATGAGACGGCTTCCATCACGATACTACGTACATAGCAACTTTACTTGTCTAACTATCTCATGTACATCATATACCTACATAACCCAATAGAGAACAGAAAGGACAATCAAGTCAAGAATGCAAATATAGTGGTGACGAAGTCTACTTTGAATCTAGTTCAATGGTTCCAGGAGATGACGTGATGTCGGGTGGTATGGTCTTATGGTGTGGGTAATTCTCGACACCCACGGCCTCAATTGACGGCAGTTGGCACAAGCCCCGGAAGAGAATTGAGACGAGAAAGGATAAAAGACAGAACAAAAAGTGCATAAAGATGCCACATAGCACATGCAACCATGGCGCCGCATGGCTTAGAAGTCGGGAGTAGCACTGGAGTGGGATGTCCTGCAGGATCTGACAAGACCAATTCACATGAAAGGGCACCGGGGCAGTCTCTCCAGGTCATCAGAGGAGGCATGATTGGCGGCACGGCGCAACGCAGGAACGGACCCGAATGCGAAATGCAAAATGCCGGTACGAAGACGGACCGGGACCGGGTCAGCACGGCAGAGCAATTGGGCTCCTCAGTCGCGGCGTCTTGGGGCTGAGCGGCCTGGCTCCTGACGTTGACGCCGTACGATGTCGCTGCTCTGACTTTCCCCCAACACTTTGGCGACGGCTTTCACATGCCAATCGCAACGAAACAAACCTGGCCAGACGAAAACGACCGGATCCCTGAGCCCATTTGGTAAGACCCATCGAACCATCTGCGGCGGCCGGCGCGAGCGGCCATTGGTGCGTCGCTAGGCGGTCAGGGAGGCTATGGGGCGTGGTGGTGCGATATGGGGACCGTTGGGGGCCTGTGACCCCCTAAGGCAACAGGACACAGCGTGTGTGCGGGGGGGTTTGGAGGGCGTTAGCCAGGGGGCAGTGTCCACCCATCTTTTCTACAGGGCCTCCTACAGGACCTCTTACAGGCACAGCCACTGGGAACAGCCCTACTGGAAAGCAACAACTCCCGCTGGCACGGTCTCTCTCTATCTACTAGGCCGTGCAATCCATGGAATGGCATGTGAAGCGGCACAGCCAGAGTCGCAAGATGGGAGCCGCGAATGGGTGACATGCTATAGGCTAATTGACTGTCGTCGGACTGGCCCGCCTGTCCAGGGTGCACGACTGACAACGGGAAGAGAGGAAAAAAGGAAAAAGGGTCGACGACGTACTTATAGACGGAGCGACTCCGGTCAATTGACTCGAGAGAAAGAGAGCGAACGGCCTCTCTTGGTTCTTATAATCTTGTTGTTGGCGACGACAGACTCGCATTGTCAATTGTTCCTGGTTTCCAGATTTCCCCCCTCAATTCATCCTTGACTGTGTTTGTTGTGCTGCCTGCGAGTTGCATCAAAGTTGCATCCATCTCCACCGCTGACGGCGTCATTCTCCCTAACTACCTACACTTGCGCACCCGGAACGGCAATCCCCGGCGTCCGACCGCAACGACACCGACTCTTTTGCATCCAATCCTCCAAACCTATACTATCCTGCCGCCGCCTTCCTTCTTCCCCTCCCTCGCCCTCCTTTCCACTCCTCTCCCCTTGGTCTCATTGGCGAGCGTGGATTCTCTTCGTCGAGCTACAAAGGTCCAATCTAAATCTAATCCACACCCCCCAACTGAATTCCAACTGAGAGCCCCTCGCCCCTCGAACCCTTCCTCGACGACTACCACTCTGCACCAAAAACTCCTGCTCTCACTACACCATGGCCACCATCACCACGGCCGAGTCGCAGACTCGTCGCCGCGAGAAATACCACGAGGCCGATGTCGTCGTCGTCGGCGCCGGCGTCTTCGGCTGCGCCGTCGCATATGCCCTCGCCAACCAGGGCCGCTCCGTCCTGCTCCTGGAACGCTGGCTCAAGGAGCCCGATCGCATTGTCGGCGAACTGCTCCAGCCCGGCGGCATCGCAGCCCTCGAGAAGCTGGGCCTCGGCCACACTCTCGACGACATTGACGCCATCCCCTGCTACGGCTACACTGTCATCTACCACGGCCAACCAGTCATGATCCCCTACCCCGGGCTCGACGAGAACGACCAGGTCCCCAACGCCTGGGGAGGCAACAACAAGCCCGGCGACAAGAAGCAGGTCGGACGTGGGTTCCACCACGGTCGCTTCATTACCCAGCTGCGCCGTGCGTGCCTGGCCCACGAGAAGATCACCGTCGTGGAGACTGAGGTGGTCAAGACGCTGCACGGCGAGCACACGGAGCAAATCCTTGGAGTCGAGAGCCGCACCACCAACAAGGAGACGGGTGTCAAGGAGCCTGACTACTACTTTGGCCAGCTGACCATCATCGCCGACGGCTACGACTCAAAGTTCCGCAAGCAGGTCCTCGGAACCCGCCCCGACGTGAAATCCAAGTTCTACGCACTCGAGCTCATCGACTGCAAACTCCCGGCGCCCGGCCACGGCCATGTCATTATCGGCAACGCCTTCCCCATCCTCCTTTACCAGATCGGCACCCACGAGACCCGCGCCCTCATCGACGTGCCCCCGAACCTCCCCGAGGCCTCGCCTGCCAACGGCGGTGTCCGTGGCTACATCGAGAAGCACGTCCTCCCTGCTCTACCCGAGTCCATTCGACCGTCCGCCGAGAAGGCCCTCGCCGACGGCAAGATCCCCCGCAGCATGCCCAACAGCTGGCTGCCGCCCTCGCGCCAAACCTCCAACGGCATGATTCTCCTGGGCGATGCCATGAACATGCGCCACCCCCTCACCGGCGGTGGCATGACTGTCGCGTTCAACGATGTTGTGCTGCTCGCTGAGCTGCTGCACCCGGACCGCATCCCTAACCTCGACAACCCCGTCGCCATCAATGCCGCCATGAACGACCTCTACTGGCGTCGCAAGTCCTTCACCGGCATCATCAACGTGCTCGCACAAGCGCTGTACGCTCTCTTCGCTGCCAACGACCGCCAGCTGCGCGCTCTCCAGCTCGGCTGCTTCGAATACTTCCGCCGTGGCATCATCGATGGTCCTTGCGGTCTCCTCGCTGGCGTCATCCATCGACCCGCCGTCCTCGGTTACCACTTCTTCTCTGTTGCCTTCGTCGCCATCTGGCTCAACGCCTGTGCCGTCATGGGCGGCAGCATCTTCGGCTTCCTCTGGGCCCCGCTCGCTCTAATCGATGCCGTACTCATCCTCTGGAAGGCCTGTATCGTCTTCGTCCCCATCATGTGGCGCGAGGGCTTCAGGTGATCTCTACCAATGCAAGAAACGCAATCAGCAACTAGAGGGCCAAGATAGGGTGCTGAGGTGAGATTCTTAGATGAACCAAACGAAATCGATGAATGGCGCGAGCTGGCGTTTGGAAGAGCTTGGTTGGCTTTCTGCACCAATGTGTTCAGTAAAGAAAGATTTCAACGTCACCCTGGTCCCCTCGTACAAAGAAGAGGGGGGCAAAGAGGATGGTGTTTTCGCTCCAGTACATATATCCATTTTTATTCATTCATGATGCCGGGTTTCAGACAAGAGAAGGAAAAGAGCCGGGGCATGGGAAGCGACTTCATATTTTTCATGGTATATTTCTTGGATAGGCACGTTCTTTGCGGCGACGTTGTAATCGGCAGATAATTATATGTTAATAATAATGCAAAAGCATTCACCACTTGAAATCATTGCAAGTTGCTCAACCCATTTGACGTCACATTGAAGGGGCCCTGAGTAACTGATACTATCGTTGGGAAGATGAACCTTTTTTTATTTCCTTTTTTGTTTCATACACAGGCCACTTCGGGCCAACCGGTTGGTGTATTGTTAACCACCCTAGTCTCGCATAGGGAACAGCTTCTTCTCTAAGTCAACCGCCGTCGATACACCCCCATCATCCAGCTCGCGCGCAACACAGCGAGGCCAATAGCCATCTTGATGCTGTCCTGAATGACGTTGAGTTTGCTTCCGCCGACCTCGTGCCACTCGATGGGCACCTCCGCGACCTTGATGCCGGGACTTGTGCCAATAACACTGCCGTCGCTACCAAGGATAGGGGTGGCCGGGGCGGACTCTGAGAGCATGAGCATCTCAATGTCGAAGATCCAGCCCTCGGTGTGCATGTAGGGGATGATGTGCGGGAGGGACTCGCGAGAGAAGAGTTTGAAGCCGCACTGGGTGTCACGGATGCGGGAAGTGGCTGGTGGGGTGAGGATCATGAGGACGAGGTGGAAGGATCGCATGAGGAAGTTTCGCAGGGCCGAGCGCTGAGAATAGTGTTAGCTGGAGCAGAACAAGGAGATCCGGGGATGACGATGGAAACATACCTTAACAACGGCCTCGCTGCCAACGAGGTGGGCGCGGCTACCAATGGCTACGCCTCGATGAGATCCATCAACCACCTCCTCGCATCCCTCAATCAACTTGCCAACATCGCAGAACCGCGATGCTCCATCCGCATCCGCGAACAGGACGTACTCGCCCCTGACGTGGCGGAATCCATGTGTTACACCACCTCCCTTGCCCCGGTTCTTCTCCAGCGATACAACCCTCAGGATGTCGTGCAGGCCATTGTCCTTGGCAAACTGGAGCACCACATCCACCGTCTTATCGCGGCTCCCATCGTTCACCAGGATAATCTCATACCCGCCCAGGTCCTCCTTTGGCGCATTGCGCATGTGTCGCTTCGATGTTGGGCTCGTCGCGGCGGCCTTAGCACGCGACGAGCGGCCAAAGTGCTCATCTAGGTAGGGGACGGCCTCCTCAAGCGTTGGGATGACGCGGTCCTCTTCGTTGTAGGCGGGGAATACGACGCTGAGACGCAGCTCGGCAGGCTCGATAGATCCGGCGTCAGGCGTGAGGTAGGCCTCGCCGGGCTGGGCGCGCTGCTCGCTGAGGTGGCGCTCGGCCAGCCAACGATCGTACCAACATGGGAGTGGGAGGGGTTGGGTTCGTCCGGTCGAAGGATGGCTGGTGATGTACGTCTTTTCGGAGGGTAGGACGGGGCGGGGCTTGGGCGCGACGAGGTGGAGGAGGACGAAGAGCTGGAGGCGGTTTGGTCAGTCGGGGACGAGCTCCAGCCGGCGCGCACTCGGGGTAGAAGCAGACTTACGGCTAGGAGCGCAAAGAGGACCAGCGCAACGAAGAGGACCATCAAGACGTAGATGGGCGTGGCATCAACCCACGCCCAGAACGGGCCCAGGAACATGGCCGGCAGCTCGAGAAGCGACGCGGCCATGGCGGAGGGGTGTTGACTCTGCAGCTGCAGAGCTGCAGAGGAAGGTAAGGAGCGGGGAGGGAAGAAAGAAAGGCAATTGCAGCGCCGGTTGTCAGGTTGAGCGCATGCGGGAGAGGGTAAGGAAATTGAATGAAAAGGAGGGAAGAAGGAAATCGAGAAGTGAGGATAGGGTCAGGTGGAAAGACTACGTACGACGTCAAAGTTGCAGCTCGTACGTAGTGCCTTACGTAGCACACACACAGGCCACGGAGCCTCTCCTCACACGTCAGTTTGCGCTACAGCACCCTAATCACTGCTAATCAAGACGTCCCTGGGGAACGCCTGCGAGGCTGGCCAATCATGCACTGCGCCCCGCCACAGGGGGCTGTTTTAGGGACCTGGGCGGCGGCAGTTGGTGGGGGGCGGGGTCTGTTCCTGGCTTTCAGTGGCTTGGCACATGGAATTATTTCAATGCGACGAGTCTGCTTACCCTACAGCGCCGTCGGCCATGAACAGGATTCAGGATCTGGAGTTGGGACAGTCAAGAATGGCGCTCGTTTTCGCTTTGCCTGTTAATCAATTCTCTTGATGTTACCGCGGGAAACAATTGGAGTTCCACGTCCCTTGCCAAGCCTCCTTGGAAACATGCCCATTGCCCATTTTCTCTCTCCCGAGACAATCAATCGATAGTCACCGCACATTGAAATATGCATAACTGTCATCACTACCCGTCTAAAAATAACGGTGAAAACCATATTCTGAATTTCAAGCCACAACGGGCCGCTGCAAATATTACATAGAAAAACCCAAACAAAGGAAGTGTTTTTTTGGACCAGGTATCATCCACCCATATTATAGAAAACAAAATAAACGCTAGTAATAAGAAAAGTCACCAGTGGTATAATCCTATGCTGTTAAAAAAGCTTCCGAAAGTCATGCGCCGTCCGTTTTGTGTGGCGTTTGCCCGCGACTAGTCCCAGATTCTAGACCTTCGCAATCGAAGGGCGCGCTCCGTGACCTGCAGTAGAGCGCCGAGAATCGTGGTGAAGATCGCACTAGCCCCGATTCACTTAGTAGGAGTCCCCCATTCTCCCCCCAGTCTCTTGGAGTCAACGCGTCGGGTCTTCCGAAGCAGCTTGCCGCTAGGCTTGCTTAGACTCCAGCGGCGGGACCCGGGCGGAGCGATCGGGAGGGCAGGTGATACCGAAAACCTGTTCATGATCTCCTCGGGAGTTAGGGGAGGTGGCGGGAGGCTTCGTTCTCGGGATACCTCTCGTTCCCGGGGATGTTCTGGTTCTCGGGGAGATTCTGGTTCCTGGGGAGATTCTGGTTCCTGGGGAGATTCTGGTCTCTGGAGAATATCTGGTTCCTGAGGAACATCTAGCTCCAGCTCCTGCGGAAGATCTTGTTGCCGAGGAAGCTCTTGCTTTTGGGGAAGACCAAAGTCTAGTTGGTCCACGCTGGGATCAATAATTTTCTTCGCTTGATATCGTGACAGGGATGCTCGACGTTGGTGGTTTTTGTTTTCTAAATCCAAAACGTCGCTCTCGGGCGACGCTTTATCGAACTGAAGATCAGGACCAAGGAGAGAAGAATGATGATTCGCGTCGAGATTGAATCCCGAGAAGTCTAGTGTAGTAGACCTGCTGTGTGGTGTTATGGGGCCTGAACCCGACGACTGAGGTTTGGCCGGGGTAGAAGTGAGTGAAGGGAGGGAGGAGACAGATCCTTGTCGTGAGTGTCGCTCCCAAAAACTAGAAAATCCGCTAGGGTTGCGTGAGTGAGATTGACTCGAAGGTCTAGATACGGGCGCCGCTGATGGTGACGGTATGCATTGCTGAGAGAGTGGCGTGCTGGCAACCCGAGGGGCTTGGGACAAGGTAGCTCGATCTATGGAGGAGGCGTCGGACGAGCTTCGAGCCCTCGGGTGTAAACGATGGGGGTTCGAAGCGGTGATAGGTGGTCGAGAAACTCCGGCGGTCTCAGTTCCACGGATGGGACGAGGCGGCTTGATTTCGAGTACATCCAAAGACGTCCTTGAGCTCCCAAAGGGCGAAGGTCCTCCTGAAAAGATATTAATTAGTTTATGACATAACAGTCAATTGGCAGGCTGATGGAAACGTACTTTGGTGGGACGACAGGGTTTGTCGTGGAGAGTAGAACGTACTGCGATCTACTTCCTTGCCCTGGACCGAGATAAGCCGTGAGGTGAAGCTCCCCGCATCGAAGGAGCCGTGCCTAGGATAGACAGAGCCAACGCTGGAGGCGGGTGTTTGGTAGCCGGAGTCATCGCTGTTGGAGCATCTGGTATTGCACCGTGGGGTGTTGGCGCCTGTGGTGTTGGCGTATGTGTAGTTGGACAAGTGGCTGGCAGCCCCTGGGAAGCGTCCGATGGTCACCTTGATCTCTCGCCCTTCTAGAGCCGAATAAGATCGCTGGTAGTGCTCCTCGCGGACACGGGATATCTCAGCTTCGCGGATGGCGGCGCCCCCGGCGGCATCCTTGGCGGCGTGGGTTGGAACGTAGGTCGCTCGCTTCGACAGCTTTTTCTGCTCAGTGGGCCTTTCTTTGTCCTCCTTGGGTTCCGGACGAAACCGCTTGAAATGGCCCAGGATGGACATGCCTGATAAAGTTGGTTGGTGAACGTTTTTCAATAGTGATTGAGACACAAGAGGTATGAAAGTTGTATTGTGCTTGAAGCGCAGTTGAAGGGATGGATGGCTCGAACAGAATATGTGGATATCTTTTACGTGAAAGAGGGTGAATAATAAAGAGTGACTGTAACAAGGCAAGTTGGATTTCAAAGGAGTCCTGCCTGAGAGAAAGAGTGGCTTGCTTGTCTTTGTCTGGGAAGAAAGAAACAAGGGATTGAGAGCGACAATGTGTGGATATATGGGTATTAGGTAGGATGGGACAGGACGGGACGGGACAGCTGAGTCGTGCACGCAGGGAAAAAATCACTTAATACTCACGAAAGGACTGCCGCTTAGTGGACATGATGGTGGTGTTGGCGTCGGCGTGGGCGTGAGCGGTGCCAGCGCGTGTAAGTGAGGTGGATCGAGATAGCGCGCAACGGGCAATTGTCTGGTGGTTGTGGCGTCTGGCTGGGGCGATCGATCTGACTCGGTTCTGGGCCTCGGGGACTTTCTGGTGCCTGGATGAGCGTTAGACGGTTGCTGCGGTTAGCGCCACCGTCGACATCGGCAATGAGATCGATCCAGCTGGTCGGGTTCGGAGAATGAGACGGTCGAAATCCGAGACGGTCGAAAGCCGAGACGGTCGAAAGCCGAGACGGAGGGAAACAAAGAGATGGCAGGAGGGTTCAATATGGGAATGGGTAGGTAGGATGCAGATGCCCAACCCCGACGCAAAGACGAGATGCGGCGGTCTTCGCCTTTTGTAAACAGCGACACTATTGGCACGCTCCATTGGCACGCCACGGCATGGAACAGCCCCTGGACTCAGCTGCAGCTGAGCGACGCAGCTAACAGGAAAAAAGCAGCCAACTCATCAGGATCTGACTGCGGAAAACACGGGCAGCACGGGCAGCATGGGGGGGGACCGCTCTGCAACACGCCAAAACGGGACCCGTTCCCGGGCTCTTGGAGGATTGGAGGACGCTGATGCGCTGAGCTGGCGTCGACAGACGGTTAGAGGCCCCGCGATCCACAGTTTATTGGAAGCCATGCAGGCGCCCCTCCTGTAGGCTAATTAAGGCATCATACTCCTCCCTACGTGCGTGTGCAGTTGTGGCAGTTGTGGCAAATGGGAGCAATGTTAGCAACCTTGCTCCGCGCAACTTGGCAACCAACCCACCAGAAAGCCACAGCCACGCCCCCAGAAAAGCCCATCCAACGCCAACACGGGCTGGCCTCCTCCGATGCCCTTTCGTATTCAGACGCCCGGCAATTACGGTGTGGGATCTCCCGGACGGAGTCATATGCAGAGTTTGCGTCTACTGGAAACGCCATGTACCCGCTCCACAGGCCCTGCGTGTAAAAAATCTGCCCCTGTTTCTGATTGAGGCGGCGTCATTAGCATCCATCAGATTCAGCGCTGGTGCCAGGTCGTGCCCACTGGCCACCGTCATCGAGAACTTGTAACGTAGGTCGAACCCCCCTCCAGCGCTTCAAAACACTCCGCCTCGCTTTCCGGCGTCTGGCCTCGATCCACGTCTCGATCCACGTTGCCGGGGTCGCACTCGGGTCGCACTTTCGTCGCCCGGCCTGATTTCTCCCGCGGGCGGGGGGATCGGCAAATACCACGTACATACTACGTACGTACTATCACACAATGGCTCTGCCCTGTGAGATCTTGACAACGCCCCCGTGGGTCGTGCGGACGCCGTCAGACACAGAGACATCCCTGGCCAAGGCCGCTGACTTCGTCTTGGCTCCGCGACTATTGACTGCTGTGCTTGATAGTAATTTCTCAGCGCTACTCCGTGCAGCTTGGGGATCCGCAAGCTGGACTTGGACCACCCGTCGTCTGAGCCAACTGCTAGCGACCCTCAGGCGAAAGCACCTAGCAGTTAGTATAGAGCGGGTTTTGGACACTTGATGTCTTGGCAGCTGGGCCGCGTTCTCGGTCAGATTACTTGCCAAGACACCGGATGTTTTTTTTCCTTCTTGCTCATATTGCGGAGAGAACAGCCCCCGGTCATTCACATCGCTTACGAACCATTGCCGCTGGGGCATATCCATCATGCTGACTGCATTGCGTCTTTTGTGTCAATGGTTGCATCAATGGATGGATGGATTGATGCGAGACGTCTAGGGCGGTGTTGATGGGAGTAGAATCATCACTATGGCGTCACTCGCTGTCACAAAAAGCCCACGCATCTGAGCCTCTTCTTAGTGATCTTATACTCCAAAGAGCATTGAGCGCCAGCCGTTGACGCCGTGCCCTCGTGGTGCACTCATGCTTCAAAAGGCGCTACGGGCTTACCTGCGTAAGTTAATCGAGCGATAGAGTCACCATCTTTTAAGCTTTGAAAACGGGCTGTCCTTCATCGTTCATGGTGTCACTTAGAGTCCCATGCCCCTGTAGATCTGCGCCAGGGATGGCCGCTTTCCCCTCAAGCCACAACGGACTACACGACACTTAGGGCTTGAGCTTCCCCTGGCTATTGTTTCGCTTGGAATATTGGTACGCCCGCATGAGCTGAACTCGAATCCACGGCATGGTACGTATGCCCAGAGCGCCGTCCCATTTCCCCGAAATGCGGTGAAGTGTTGGTCTCTTTCCCGCCGAGGCAAAGTGGAAGAGAAAAACACGACAATTCGTACAGTAGGTGAAACACCCCCGCCCACTCTTTTGGATTGGCTTCGTCGGCCACTCCATCGACGCTAGAATCTTTAGAATCCTTCTGAGGAAGCGATCGTTGACTACGTTGGGAAATTTGGCCTGACTAATACGATTCAGGCCCGTCGATTCAGCTAACCTTCCACATCACTGGTAACGTGCGCAAAGGAGTCCGTCCAGCCCCACGCCACGAGGAGACGCTGTGGCGAGCCGGGATGATTGACCATCACTCTCTTGGGTTCCTTTGACGCCCCGTTGCCTGTTTCGATCCGCCGACCCAATGTTGAGCTGCCGATGCCTTCCCGTAGGCGTTAACTACCACAAGCGCCATCAACGTTGAATCACCGGTTCTCGGGTGGCCCTTCTCGCGTTCCTGATTATACCCATTGTGCGCCAAAGTCAACCGCCTCCAGGACTTGTCTCAAGGCAACGCCGTGGCTAGGCTGTTCCATCAACCCCTTGCGGATCGTGCACCGCCAATAAAGTCCTCGTGACACCTGCGTCTTTGAATTAGACTACTCCGAAGGACCCGACGGCTGGGCTGGCTGATCTGTCATCCACGCACTGCCGTAGATCTAAGCAAGATGGCTTCCGTGTCATCCGGACTTGATCGATCCAGACCTTGTTGACAAGCTCACTACTTTGAGTAGTGAACACAGGTAAGCTGATCTACCTAGCTCCTGGTTCTTGCTAGAAAGGGCCGCGACAGATGTATGGTAGCGGCACTGACGTAGAGCGCTAGTGATGACAATACGTGGGGTGAAAAATGCGAAGTGCTGCGGCTATAAAGACATGATGGGCGTGCATTTCCTTGCATGGCATGTTGATGGCTTTTCGATACTCGGCTACGAAGACACACTTGACCTCAATGTCTAACCCTGCCAGTTTGTTTCCATGAAGATCTGACATGGTAACCTGGTTTGCCATGGGATAGACGACCCCCAAACGGCGAATGGCTTCCGTTAAAGTGTGTATTCCATGTCAATGAGGGGAAAGCGATGGCATGTTTGTTGAGAAGTGCTGACTACGTAAGTCATCACAGTCGCTTTCGGAATGTATTAAAACCTGGATCTCAGAGCTTACGCTCAAAAACAAAACGCAATGCTATATGCGTGGTCCGAACAAACCCCCATATCCCAACGTCCGTAGTTACCGGTTCTCCGACCGATGCACTTGTTGAGACATTGGTGTTGACTCAAAGTATCCCCTCCCTCACATTAATGTTGGTGGGGTTGATGATGAAATCCATGGAAACAGAGACGACGGTTGAATGGATGATCAAAACAGATATGTTGATTGTGAGGGCCAGTACCAAGAAGGCTCATGATGACCAAGTCTTGTTGGGTGTGGCTGAGACGCTCCATCTTTATCGATACCCAACTTTGGGCTGCAAGCATTACATCACGGCACGCATTCGTAAGGACATGTCGAGACAGGAGTGGGCAAGACCGTTCTTTTCGAATGGGACCAGATCGGGCCAAGGGGGCAAGCCTCAACCCACTTTATCGCGGCAATGTGGCCAAAGCGAAATCACGTGCACATGGCGTGCCGAAACTGGATGCTGGTTGGACGATAACGCATCCCAGCCACACCCATCGCGTGGCTCGGGGCCGAAAAATGGGAAGGAGCACCCCCCGTCGCCCCCCAAGGCCCAAACCCAACACCATCTGGCAGCCTGGTCACGCGCATTGCCCACCTCATCCGCAATCCTCGACAGCCTCAAAAGTCCTCACCATCGGAACCCGATCGCCCGCCCGCCCACATCCCCACCCGGCCACCGCCTTGCCGTCCGCGGCTCCCGTTGCGTCAGTCGCCGTCGCCGTCGCCGTAGCCTCCTCCTCGCGCTTTCGTCCCTCCCGCTGTCGCTGCCTCGTCATCGCCCCGTCGCTCCGACCTTCGCCCATCCGCAAGTTCGTGGCGTGCCCCCCGATTCCGCGCCGGCCGCCTTGCTCGCCCTTGATTGTATGGCGCATTGATCGGCCTTTGCTCGCTACGCCACTTGACACGCCGTGTCGTTGTGCAGCACCTCATTCTCCGCCTTCTCTTCGTCCCCGACGACTGCCGCGCCGTGTCCGCGCGCATCGCGAGAAACCGTGGCGGCGCTCACGATCCTGAGTCACAACGAACCTTCCGAGCTGTCTCTGCAGCAGCACCTCGAACTTACCCCGGACCTGGCTGCGTACACAAACCTCACCGCCGAGGGGGACCCCGAGCCTTTGATGATGGCACAGCCCGTGCCTCATCAGCCCACCGACAAGAAGCGCGTCAAGGTCTACGAGCTGCGCAACAATGACTGGTTCGACCGAGGCACCGGTTTCTGCACCGCATCTTTCGCGACGGTACGCTTCATCCGCGCTGCTACTGCGGCTTTATGTTTCTTGCGCCCGAGATCTGTCGCTGACTTGACATCCTCGTGTAGACCGAAGATGGCCGGAAAGACCCCCGGGTCATTGTAGAATCTGAGGATCAGCCCGAGCGCCTTCTCCTAGAGACCAAGATCCAGAAGGAGGATGGCTTCCAGAAGCAGCAAGGTATATCGCGCCCCTATATTAATCTTGCATACCATATCTGACTTGGTATCTGCAGAAACCCTCATCGTCTGGCAAGAACCCGGTAGTGGTGTGGATATGGCCCTCAGTTTCCAAGAACCTGAGGGCTGTGCAATGATATGGTATGTCGCATCACCCCAACGCGTTTTCGCAAATTGAATCGCTGCTAACTCCCTCTAGGCGATTCGTTAGCAGTGTTCAACAATCCTTTCACAACAATCTAGCTGGTGCCGGTACGCAGAACTGTACTCTATCTTGAAGGACTGTATACTGATGCCACATATCTAGACGATGGACTCTCCGACGACCTTGCTATCGAAGTCCCCCCCACGATTAACCTTCCCAACGCCGAACTCGGAAACCTCCCAGAGATCGAATCCAACATGCGAATCATGAGCTCAACAGCCAATGGCCGAGACGCTCTTGCCAAGTCCATCATGGCCGAAGACTACATCGGTCGCCTAATCCCCCTGGTTGAGATAGCGGAAGACCTCGAGAGTCTGCAGGACCTGCATCGGTTATGTAACATCATGAAGACGATTATTCTCCTCAACGACACCTCGATTATCGAACATGCCGTATCAGACGAATGCGTATTGGGAGTTGTTGGTGCGCTGGAATACGATCCCGATTTCCCGAGCCACAAGGCCAACCATCGTCACTGGCTGGACAACCAAGGTCGATACAAGGAGGTGGTTCCGATTGAGGATGAGCAGACCCGGAGGAAAATCCACCAGACCTACCGCCTTCAGTATCTCAAGGACGTTGTCCTCGCCCGAATCCTTGATGATCCGACCTTTTCCGTCCTCAACTCCCTCATCTTTTTCAACCAGGTCGACATCGTCCAGCATCTCCAGGCGAATGCAGCCTTCCTCAACGAGCTCTTCGGTATTTTCAGCTCATCGGCCCCCGACCAGAGGAGAAAGAAGGAAGCGGTTTTGTTCATCCAGCAGTGCTGCGCGATTGCCAAGAACATCCAGCCGCCAGCTCGACAAACGCTATACAACAACTTCATCGCCCATGGACTCCTCCAGGTCATCCATTTCGGTCTACGACACGGCGACGTCGGAGTGAGAGTGGGAGCCACAGATATTATGATCTCGATTATCGACCATGATCCACAGATGATTCGCCAGACTATCTATCGACAGATGCATGAAAACCAGGCACCGTTGACGGATTCCTTGATTGACCTCCTCCTTGTGGAGGTTGATCTCGGGGTTAAGTCTCAGATTTCGGAAGCTCTCAAAGTCCTCTTGGACCCCGGTGCGCCGGTTCAGGGCACAGAAGCCTTTGTTAAGGCCAATGGCGAATTTGCAGGCCGGCCGCGACCTCAACCGACCATCGATCCCCAGCAGGATGTATTCTTGACTCGCTTTTACGAGCGATCTGCCCCGAGACTGTTCAAGCCCCTGCTTGATCTAGAGAAGAGAACGGACATGAACTTCCCCGCGCAGCAGGCGTCCATGTTCACGTATCTGATCGAGATCCTCTGCTTCTTCATCCGCCAGCACAACTTGCGATGCAAATTCTTCGTCATGACGAACAATGTTGCTCAGCGTGTCGCCCAGCTTCTTGAATGCCCAGAGAAGTACCTGCGGCTAGGTATGATCATCCCCACATTTAGAACTCTTAGATTCCTCTCCCTAACCATACAACAGTTGCCATTCGATTCTTTAGATCGTTGATTGGACTCCAGGATGAGTTCTATGTTAGACATTTAACCGAGAAGCAGGTTTTGGGGCCGATCCTTGACGTTTTGATTGAGACAATGCCAAGAGACAACCTCCTCAGTTCAGCATCGCTGGAGTTCTTTGAGTACATCAAGAAGGAGAACTTGAAGGACCTCGTCAAGTACCTCGTCGTCAACTTTCGGGACCGACTACTTAGTCTCGACTACATGCCGACATTCCGAGACATCATTCTCCGGTACGACCAGACACAGGGCTACACCTCCAATATGGATTACTTCCTGGACCCAGAGGATGAGTTGGGTCGGAGACCACCTCCGAACTCGAGGCTTATGGAACATATCACTGTTGAGCAAGAACAAGAAGACTACTGGGCGAGTTCGGATCCAGAGGATGAGGATGAGCAACATGGCAAGGGTGGCGAGAAGGCCCCATCGACCAATGGTTCTGCTGTCTCAAAGCTTCTTGTTGATTACGCCTCCGACGAAGAGGCGGATGAAAACCTCGACCCCAAGGCATCACTAGAGGCCCAGCAGAGTGAAGGTGGAGCTGAAGTCACGACTCCTACTAGCGATGGGGGTCTTGGAACAGTACCGCCCCCCGAGCGACTATCGGAGAAGCGTCGTCGCGAGGAAGATGAGGATGAGGACGAGTTGGGCAAGTTGATGCACAACAAGCGACGCAACAGCGCCAGCGCCACGCCGCCTGGCTCTGGTACTCCGCACGGCGTCCTCCGAAGACGCAAGAGCTTCACAGCCGGCTCGGGCAATGGCGCCCCTAAAAAGATCGCTATCAGCCTCTCCCCGTCTATCCGGACGGGCGGCCCACGATCTGACGAGGAGTCGTGACGACACTTTCCACACTTCTTTCGGCGACGGCGCAAGGGATATCGGATTATATTATTTTGGGTTATCATTCAGGGATGAGGTCAGAAACGCGGTCTGATGAGGATTCTTACCTGGACGGACTCAGCTGGCAAGGATGGGCAAGGATGGATAGGGAGAGGGCTGGCGTTGTGTTTGCTTCAGGGTGTGTGATTTGCGTCGAGTGTTGTGACCCCTCCGTTTCTGTCCTCGTCCTCAGTCCGACGGGCCAGCGGGGGATCACAAATGTTCGGTCTAATGGTTTGTCAGGACTAGAGTCAGCCCTCTAGGTGATAGAGTCGCCGAAGAGCGGTGGCATGGCATGGCATGGCATTGTTTTGGAAGGATACGGATTTCCCGCGAAGAGAGATTGGCAGGACCGCGATGGAAAAGACAGAGAGGGAGGCAAGGCTGCAGAGAGGCAACCACGAGGTGGATGTGCGGGCGATGGTTTTGCTCGTGTTGTGTATCATACATATTTCATGTTCCCCCCCGAGCTTGTCCACGCAAGGGGCAAGTCGGAGCCTAGGGATCAGGGCCAGATGGACCTGATTCTGGGTCAAATTCACCATGACTGAATGAACTAAAGACCGATTCGAACGTCAAATGCAAACCCTGAATGTGTGAGTGTGAGGAAGACGTTGCATCAAGTCCCCACATCCTGAGGTCCGCAGAAGCTATGGTGCCCCAAGGTTATTGAGGAATAACCTCTCGCTAGCACTCGCCTAAGGATGTCCAGAAATAGAGCTACAAACTGCAAATGACTTAAACGGCCCCGGACCAAACTCAAAGAAGCGCTTGTGTCAGAAGCAATGTTCTATGTGTGCATCTAGCGGTAGAAATCTAACGTCTTGAACCAAAACCTCCCAAACCAACATAGGCCTAAACATAAATAACCCATCATAGCTTTTTTTAAAGCTTTCTAAACTGCTTTGACCACTTTTCGTATCCATCAATCATATGCTTCGTAATGTTGCGCGGCATCCGCTCCAACGCCCCCTCCAAGTCGGCCATCTTGACCTGAGGCTTGCTAAGCGCCTCGTCCTCATCGTCGAAAGAACCCTGCGCTATCACGCAGGCGTCGTTACACGCGGCCTTGATTTCGGCTCCTGAGTGGCCCTCGGCACGGCGTGCTAGCTCTGTGATGTCGACGTCCTCCGCTACGGGTAGACCACGCGTGTTCACAGTAAAGATGGTCTCGCGGGCTGCCTGGTCGGGGGGGCCGACGTATAGCACCTGGTCGAAGCGGCCTGGGCGCATGAGAGCCGGGTCGATGGCTTCTGGGCGGTTGGTGGCGGCAAGGACGAGCACGCCTGTGAGAGTCTCGAAACCATCCATTTCGGTGAGCAGGGTGGTGAGCATGTTGACGGCGCCGGTGTTGCGGGACGCGGTACCACCCGATCCCGTGCGCTGGCCGCCGATTGAATCGATCTCGTCAAAGAAGATGATGGAAGGCGAAGCTGCGCGAGCACGCTCAAAGAGGGTGCGGACGGCACGCTCGGACTCGCCGACGTACATATTAAGGAGTTCAGCTCCCTTGACAGCGAAGAAATTGAAGCCTGACTCAGTGGCCGTAGCTTGAGCGGAGAGAGTCTTGGAGCAACCGGGAGGGCCGTAGAGGAGAATGCCCTTGCCAGGGGGTCGGAGGAAACGCTCAGGGTTCTAGAGAATCAGGATTAGTTAAGAACAAGGGAAAATGGGTTCCCGGAGGACGTCGACATACCTTGGTGTACTTGACCATGAGAGTCAGGGCCTTCTTTAGGGTGTGCTGGCCACCAATATCTTGCCAGTGGATGGTCGGTGGATTCAGGTTGATGTCGTTCATGGCAGTCGGTCGAGTATTGCGCAGCGCCTTCTCCATGTCTGCCTTGACAAGATAATGGTCTTCGCCCAATGTAGCATCGACGCCGGCATCATCAAGTCTGGTGCCGAAGATTTCCATGGCATTTGAAACTAACCTGCCAATATCGTTGGGGTTGAACGCGTGCGTTCGCTCCGCCATGTTCAAGAGGAGCTGTTCCTTCTCATCAGCCTTGATAGGCGGATCGACGAACTTGAGGATTTCAAGACGCTCCAGAGTCCGTGGAATCGGCAAGGCGATGTTCTTGCAGAATCTAGTGAGCTTTTGTAGCTTCGGAGGGACGTCGGTGAAGTAGTCCAAGCAGGTCGCGATGACCATGAGTTTGGGAAGAGCATTGTTAGCGGCGGCGAGGGCAGAAAGGTTGTCGAGTTCCTCGCCGATGGCCTCAATGACCGCGTCGCGGTTGGAACGGTCCTTGTTGATGAGGGAGTCCAGCTCGTCGATGAGAACAATACTAGGTTGCTGTGACTGAGCGAGTTTGAATACCTCTCTGATAGTTGTGAGCTTGTCCGACGGCTTGATCCAGTGTACACGTCCCCAGTTGGTCGCGGCGATTCGCTGCATGATAAAAGTCTTTCCAGTCCCGCGGCCACCGTGGATAATGAACCCGCATGATTGACGTTCCTTCTTTGCGTAGAACGGACGACAAAAGCCCCTGAGGAAGCTGTTGATGACCTTGACTTGTACGGGAAAGCCAGGAACGCCGGTCAGGACCAGGTCACCTCCGGGCTCGCCGATTACAGGCCCAGCTTCTTCGCCGGGCTGGAGAATACGGATGGTGGATGTATCAGTCTTGAAGCGGGCGACGCTGTGGGCGTGTGAGTTGACGGAGAGAACCTTGAAATTCCGCCGCACTTTGTTGATGGCTACGCCTTCTAGGATCATGCCCGGGAAGATGAGTTCAGCGCGATCTGGAGGAAGTTAGTTTTATGTTTCTAGGTGAGTTTCGTCCTGGAGTCAACGCACCGAGTGATAGACTTAGGGCAGGCTCCCAGACGAGAGGATACTTTCTGGTCTGACCAGCCTCTGCCTTCTCGCCAGTTTCGTCCTCGACAACAACCTCTTCGATATCCGGCGTAGTGCCTGCGAGCTTAATGCGGACATGATCGCCCAGCTTGAAGCCCGTGGCCTCCTGAAAGGCGCGGGTCATCATGACGACGTTGGGACTGAGGTTCTTCTCGGGCAAGATCCACAGCGAGGCCTCACGCTGGATCTCGCCCTGGTCCTCCTCGGCATCCTTCTGGCCGGGGCTCTCCAGGCGCGTGACGAGGCAGTGCCTCCCGTTCTCGAGGGTGCCCGTCAGGGACAGCAGCGAGTCCTTGCTCACGTAGATGCGCGCGGCGCCCAGCAGGCTGGACTTTTCCAGGCTCGTGTTGGACAGCGGCCGGACCTTGGCGTCGAGGCTTGAGACGAGCATGGCGGGCAGGTGGGACGAGGGCAGCGGTCCCCTGATTCCCCTTTGACCTTGGCGGTTGTTGATATGTTGGAAATGTGAAGTTGTGAAGTTGACAATTGCGTGGGGGATCGCCCAACTATTTAGTGGGCGTGAAAGTTTTCTGCGTGCCTTCCACTAACAAGGCAACTGGTGCGTTTATGTGTGGGTGTGGGTGTTGGTGTAAGAAGCTACATCCCACGCCAAGCGCGGCAAAAAAGATGAGAAATATGGGATATAAGATGGAGCACGCTTTGTGGATTTGATGAATCTTCAATCTAGAAAGTGCATGCGCCAGAGTGGTCGAGATCCTGAACATGTATTGCGAATATTGTCTGCCAAAGCCAGTGTGAGCAGTATCCAGCCCTTATACAGACAATCAGTCCGTCGTATCACAATCGCAACAACTGGGCGTTATTATTTAGGTATAATGATAAGAATACGGCTCAACATCATGGAGAATTTATTTCCAACATTAAAATGAATGGCATTTCTCACAACTCCTTGAACAAACATCATCTTGACTGACCCTCTTTCTCTCTCTCTCTCTCAATTACACCCAGGAGTGGATCCCCAAGACTCAGGGTCCGTCATCCACATGGCGTCAAAAAAACACCGCTAGGCCAGATCGGAACTATTCGGCCCAATCCCAGCACCAGCGCAAAACCACCAATTGAGCTTCCATGTCGATTCTACTCCTACTTCTACTTCTGCAACTCCAATTCACAACTCACAATCGCCTCCCTCTCGCCGGGAAACCAAATCCCATGTCCTCCCCCGCCCCGCCGCCTGCATGATCCGCCCCAGATGGCTCGCCCACGCCAAGGCGCTCTCCTCGGCCGCTGCTCCGCAAACCAGACTCCTGTCCACCTCGATTGCAGCCGCTTTCGACGGGCCCAGCCGTAACAGCGGTGATGACAACCAATGGACCATCCCCGGTATGAAGGCCGCGAAGACCACCGCAACAACGATAGCGACGACGTTTACTCCTCCAAAATTCAACGCTTCAAAGCCCAAAGCTCCAAAACCCGATGATGAGTTCGCGCAGTGGCGGAAGCCCCGCGCTCAGTCTCCCGCGAAGCTCTCCCCTCATAAACAGGTGAACCGCAAACGAGCTGGTCGCGACATCTCCAAGGACGACAGCCTCCAGAGACACATGCTTGTCGTCAAGGGATTGAGCCCCAGCCTGCGGCCAAGCGACTTTGCCCGCCTTGCCGCTCGCGACCTTTCCGACTGGAGCTCTGGAATCAACGAAGGTCCGTCATGACTCTGCCTCACACTCTCACGGCACACCCATTTATACTCACCCGTCTCTAGTCCACCAGGAACGCGACCCTTGGACACTCGATCCCCTCGGCACCTACCGCATCTCTTTCGCATCGCACGCCGCCGCCATCGTCTACCAGGCAAAGCTCGACCGCCTCCTCCTCCTCGCCCAGCTCAAGCTGCACTCCAAGACCGGCCTGTGGACCAACTCGGTCCCCGCCCACCTCCGCAGCTCGGCCGCCACCCCGGAGGAGGAAGTCCAAGATTTCACCCTCGCCCCGGGCTCCTACGTCCCCCAAGATCCCGGCCTCAATGCCCGCTTCTCCCGTGTCAAGGGCAAATGGCCGTGGCAGCGCCTCGTCGACAAGCTCATCCGCCGGTCAGGCTTCACCGTCGAGCCCGCCGTAGTCCTCCTTCACATGCACCACTCCGCCATCTCCGCCACCGACCTACAAGCCTTCATCGATTCCGATGGCCAAGCTCGCAACGAGCCCTGGGCTACTGGCAAACCATATCACCTAACCACCACCCTCCACGAGAACCAGGACCTCCTAACCCATGACAACACCCGCGTAGCCCTTCGGGATGACCACGCCTTCCGCCAGAAACTGCGGAACCGTTTCGTCATTGTCTGCAAGTCTCCTGATATCGCTTGGCGCTTCATCCGTAGCTGGAACCAGCGCACACTCACGAGAGAAGTCGAAGGTCAGACCCAACGGACAGTGCTCACGGCATCATTCATAGACGTGTAACGATAGAACTAGTAATCAACCAGGCCAAAAAAATTATAATAATAGAAAAGACATTTTCTCTCCACCATACATGCCTGCTTCTCCTCCCCAAGGCGACCTTGTTCCTGGGGCAGCTTCCCTTGCCGTTCTGTCCACTCCTCCTCTCGTTCCTCTCCTCCTCCGTGGACCATTTCCATGCAGGTATCAAGACTCTTCGCAACGAAGCCGCAAACAGGCACACAACGGTAGCAACGTGTATTAGACCCAGATCAAAAACCGAAACTCCAGACCATATTTGCTCTCTAAAGGGTTGGGAAGGCCGACCGGGGCGAATAGACATGACCCGAGCCTCCCGTGTGTGAATGTGCCTCCTTTCTCGTGACTGAGGCTGCCTCGCTCTCTGGCCTTCTCATCTTCTCGTCCGTCCCTCTCCAGCCCTCCTCTCTTCCGTCACCCATTCTTCTCTCTTGCCTTCTCCCTCCTCTCTGATCCTCTGTGATCCTCGCAGGCACGCTGGCTGATACACGCAATGTGCCAATGTAACTAAAATGAGTAAAAATAAAGAGCAAGGGGATAACGACGGGTGCAAGCTGTGTTTCTTGGACGTTTAACAGCACTTGCTACCGCCGCCGTCGTTCTTTTCGTTGACGTTGACACCGCTCGCCGAAGGTTGCTCGTTCTTAGAGTTGTCGATGAGGCGCTTCTTGATATCGGCAGCTAGACTGTAGAAGGCCTTGTCGATATTGATGTTGCTTTTGGCGGAGACCTCGAGGAAGGGGATGCCGAGCTCGTCGGCGAGGCCCTGGCCTTGTTCGACCGAGACGACACGCTTCTCCTCCCAGTCGCACTTGTTTCCGATTAGGATCTTGTTGACGCCCTCGGTGGCGTGCTGCTCTACGTTTGCGAACCAGGTGCGGATGTCTGTGAGGGTCACCATGTCAGCATTTCTTCTGCAGCTGGGCGGTTATTGCGTCTTGAAGGTGAGAGGTGTTTCAGTCGTCGTGGCTTGGGGCTAGGCGCAGCAGCGAGCAATGACGACGATTGAGAATAGCGAATGACGGAGCCTAACGCCACGTCGAGAATTCCAGACAGAGGGTCCCGAGAGGAGAAGGGCTTGCGAAGAGAGGAAGATGGGGAGCAAACGTACTGTTGAAAGAGCGTTCATCGGTGACGTCGTATACGAGGAGGATACCCATGGCACCGCGATAGTAGGCGGTGGTGATGGTGCGGAATCGCTCCTGGCCGGCGGTGTCCCAGATCTGCAACTTGACACGCTTTCCATCGAGCTCAATGGTCCTGATCTTAAAGTCGATGCCGATGGTGGTGATGAAGGACGGGGTGAAGGAGTCTTCGCTGAAGCGCAGCAGACAGCACGACTTGCCGACGCCGGAGTCGCCTATCAGGAGCAGCTTGATCTATTCGCGAGTTTGAGTTAGCGGGAGTAGGCTTCGGCGGAGGGCAACGCAGGGAGGCGGGAACCGCCCCGAGGGCCTCGCGATGCGTATTTCACAAGGCATCTGGCATCCGCTCGGGGGGTTGCGATGGGAGGACGCAGGACGCAACAGGCAGGGGGTGGGCATGGCGGGCAGCGCGGCGGTGGGGGGAGGAGAGGTCGGATCGTACCAGGAAATCATAGTTGCGATTACTCGACATGGTGACGGATAGCAGCAGCGGCGATGGCGACAGCAGCAGGAGAGGCGACAGGTGTCGGAGGAGACGGAGGGCGTTGAGGTCGTCGAGGGTTGAGGCCGTGTCGCGGAGGAGATGGGGTTGGGACTTGTGGACTTGGGGACTTGGGACTTGGGACAGCGAGGTAGGTAAAGTTAGGTGGGTTATGTCAGGTCCAGGTCCGGCAGGTGACGACGGGCGAGGGAGTGCGGTGCAAGATGGCGGATGGCTGGCTGGCTTGGTGGCGGATGCGCGTATAGGCGGTAGGCGGTAGGCGGTGGGTGCTACCTCTGCACGGCTGGGAGATGGGGGCGCCGTAGCGGTCACAGCCCGCTAAAAAAGGTACCTAGCCCACGGTATCTGAGGACCCTCAGGGAGAGAGGAGGTGCTGAGAGTTGGGGCTAGGCGGGTTAGAGAAAACGGCCACACCGGCTGCTGCTCTAGGCCTGTTTGGGGCCGGCGACTGTTGATGATGCCTCGCTGGAGACACCGCTGACTCGATTTGCCGGACAGTCTGCCTGTCGGGGCATGTGTATTTTTCTATTTTATTTTACTCGGAAGCCTTGCGAATTTTGGGGTGTCTGGCGTGCAGGGGAGCACAGGTATCAAGTGAGACGGAGACGGCTACGGCTGGTGGTGTGGACTTGACTTGTTAGCGGGAATGGAACGGGATGGTACTGTGGCTAGACCGGCGTGGGCGGAGGTGCTAGTCGACTGGAAGTTGTTCCGCAAGCCCGCGAGGTTGCTATCGAAGATGTGAGTGAACTACTAGAATGAATGCAGAGGACGGATCATGCACAGTTTACAATGCAGGTGCCTGCCTTATCAAAGTGTCACAGGGCTGGGTCATGGCATGGATCCCAACAGCCGGGCTTCAGCAAATCCCCCTCCCCATGCTCGTTCGGGAATGATGGATGCTGGCCATGGAACGTGGGTGTTCCCTGTTCTCGAGTTGATTAAGGCTGGAGCGTCGCGCAGAGGAAATGCGAGAGCTGCCTAAATGAAGTAAACGGCTAAACCCTCAAGTTGACACGCGACAATGCTTAATACAAGATGGCGCCCACTTCCTTGGGTGCAGCGGCTGACAGGCAGGACAGGCAGATAGATAGATAGATAGATAGATAGACGCAGGCAGCGAAGATTCCAACCCGTCTCAGCCAAGCAGAGTTCACGGGCTGTCCACGAGCCGGCGAGGCACCTGTAACTTGCACTGCTGCAATGCCATCCCACCCTCTGAGCATGTCCTTTTTTCTTCGTTGTTGCTCGCCGTGGCGGGTGGGTTGGCACTGATTGACTCGTGGCACCACGGCATTCCAGATTCCAGACCCCTGAAGCGGCCATGAGGTGTCCCTGCCGTTGTGGCGCCTGGCCTTGTCGCCTTGTCCTCTTTGGGCACCGTCTTGCGGAGTGGGTTTCGGCCTGCTCGATACCGGATTATTCCAAACCATACTCGACGTCATCGTCGCCACCTCACTCACACACATACAGGGCATGGAACTTATGGAAGCCGCCGATGCTTCGGGCCAATCCATCATCAAAAGCCACAGCATCATCAGCATCTCATGATAACATGCTCAGCCACATTCCGCTCGCAATCGTAATCGGACTTGCCTCAAACAAATACCGCCACGCATAGTGCGTCAAGCATGAGGCTCTTCATCTCTGCCATCTAACTGGTCGATGTCCGCTGTTTCATCACTATCCAGTGGCTAAGCTTCAATTAAACTGGCACACTGCGGCCGAACATTGACAGGCTGCTAGATTGGACGACGTGCCATGATTATGCCGCAACATCACCTTGGTTCTACCGTACTAGTCGCACCTAAACTCATCCTGACCTACAGATCACATGGCGAATACTTGCAAACACTTTGAGTAGCAATCTTCATCGTGTTGAGATAATTGCTCATCCGGCCTTGTAAGTAATCTTGTTTTACTTGTACATAATCCCCGACCTAGCCCAGCCGTTTCCCAGGTCTAGATCCCCGTCACCAGAAGAGAAGTGAATCGTTAAAAAAATCCGTAACCAATTGTACATGAGTTGAAGTGAAAACTGAAAGTAGGGATCTCGCTCTGTCCAAAGTCCCTTTCCCGCCTTTTTTTGGGCATCATCAATGGAAGAAAGACTCTGGATTTAGTCGCAGAGACCAAATGCAGACTGGCAATGACAGCTGCAGTGGCGGGTCTTGCGACCACACTTGCCCTTCTTGGAGCAGCAGTTGCCAAAGGAGCTGCCCTCGCAAGTCTGGCCGGTCTCGCCGCCGCATCGGCCATCCTCGGACACCTTGAGGCCGCTATCGTTACCGGAGCTCTCGGAAGTCTGCTCGGGGCTGGCGTCGTAGATGGAGGTAGCCTCCTCAGGGACCACGTAGACGGAAGTCGCTTCCGCGGACGACTCATCAGTGGTGACGGCAACCTTAGCGGTGGTGGTGGCAGCGGGCACCTCGTAGGCGACAGAGGTCTCCTCAGCATCGGCCTTGGCAGTGGTGGCAGCAGCCTTGGACGTGGTGGCAGCGGCCTTAGCAGTGCTGGAGGAGGTATCATCGCTGGAGTCGGAGCCATCACTGCCGGTCACAGGGGTGGTCTTGAAGCTGCCATAGGGAGAAGGGATAGGGCCAGCGACATCAGCGAAGACCTCGGACAGATCATAGTCGGGGAGGCCATCATAGTTGCCAGCTTCGCAGTTCTCGTCAATCTTGGTGCAGTAGTTGTTCCAGGTGGTGCAGCCGGAGTAACCGCTAGGGGGGACGCTGGCCCAGCAAGTATCGGCCTGCTTCCAGCAAACCTCGGAAGAAGCCCAGCAGCCATCCTGAGTAGAGTAGGTGTCGAGAGCCTTACCGCACCAGTTGGCGTTCTTGGCGAGGCAGCCGTCGGGGATAACGCCGTCCTTCTGGGTCTGGGTCCCCTTGGTGCTGACGGACTCGGAGGTGGGGATGTAGACGTCGGGGCCGGGGATGGGGTACTCGCCCAGGGGCGTCTCGTAGATGTTGAAGGTGAGGCCAGCATCGTCGGTGGAGAGGTAGCCAGGGATGCTGACCTCGTACTTCTCGGGGATCTCCAACTCGACATCAGGGCCGCTCTCGATGAAGATCTGGGCACAGCTGGTGTAGAACTGAGGGTCGCCCTCAGGGGCGGCGTGGAGGGCGAGGACCTCGGGGCGGACAAGGTAGTAGCCCGAGGGGAGGCCGGTGGGCAGGTCAACGGACAGATGGCCGTTATTGGAACGGAGGGTGTCGGTACACCAGGTGTCGCTCGCGACGTCGTAGCCGTCCTCCCAGATCTTGAACCAACCACTGCCGGCGGCGGAGGTGCTGAACATGTCGTCAACCTTCTTGATGTAGACACTGCAGGGGCCCTTGTGGCCCTCGGCGATGACACCAGGCTCTTCGTATGAAGGAGACGCGCGGAACTCGAAGCTCAGCTGGGAACCGCTTTTGGCGGCGCAGACAAAGTCGACAGCGTTCGCACCACCACTACCTAGACACGATATTTGTTAGTCTCGGTTTGTTTCTCTCTTGGTGACAACACCAATCAAGTGCATGTCGAGGAGGAGAAGCCCATACCACAAGCCATGGCGTCGCCATTGAGGGGGTAGATGGGGAAGTTGCCCTTTGAAGCATCGGTGGGCTCGCGGACACAAGTTCCGTCACCCTGGTTCTCGCCGTCGACGTAGAAGGTGGTGAAGAGGGTGTGGGCACTCGCGGCGGTGGCGAAGCCAAGGGCGGTAGCAAGGAACTTCATGGTGAAAGGTATGCTGGTGAAAGTCGAGAACACTTGTTGTCGAGGCTGAAGATGAAGATGAAGTCGAGTAGAAAAACCTGTTTCTACTATTCAGCCGCTGGGGCAAAGAAGTTGTTGCTGAGAGTTGTTGAAGAGGGAGTGACGGGCCCTAGAGGCAGCAAGCAAAGGAGTGAATGGGGTCAAATGAATGAATGAGTGAATAAAGGAATGAATCTCTGCTAGAGAGCGAGCGAGGAAAGCACACGGAAGAACAGTTGCTCAACACCAGATTGAGGAAGAAGGGTGGCGAGAGAAGAGAGGAAGGGAAGCCATCACCGGCCGGGCTGGCGTCCCTATATAGGCGGCGCATCTGCCCCTAGACAGATCCACGGATGGAGCTCGATCCCACGGTAACCATCTGCCCCTAGGCCTGGGAGCACTGGGGATGGATGCCCCCATCCGCGGAACCCTGCAGCAGTGGAAACCAACGAGCAAACGCGCGCTCCCTGGTGCCGCCAATGGAACTCAGACCGCACGGCGGCGTGAGAACTGACCTGGGCCGACCCCGGGACGCAGGGCCAAGCCGTCCCATCCATGCCCTGGGCCTGTTGGGCCGGCGTCTAACATCTCGCAGAAGTCATAACTCGCAGAACACAGACCAGAGAGCGTCTTCCGGCAGGCGGGGGCCCCTCTCTCTCAAACATGTGGCTGGCTGCTTGGTCCAATCCTTAATCCCTCCTCAGCTTGCGGCTTGTTTGCCGTGGGCTTGGCGACACGACACGACGACTTGGCTCACCCGTCGGCAATCAAACTGGGGACGGGGGATTGAGCCAGGAGCAAGGAGCAAGGAGGAGCAAAGAAAACAACAGGACGATTGATCCAGTCCGGACCCAGAATGGCGGCCACCGCCTCTTCCTTCGCCAAGACCAACGGACATGCCAACATGAAACGAAAAAGAAGGCATCGCGCGCTTTCCTCTCTTTCGCTCCGCTGGGCGTCTGCATCTCTCTCCCGTGCGATCTCGCCTCTCGCCCCTCGCTCCCCGCCTCGTCCATATCCCGCCTCATCCGTATCCATCCCGCCTCGTCCGTATTCCGCTTCGTCCATGTCCCGTGTCCCGCCTCTCTCGCACTCGCGTTCCTGCGTTCCTTGGTGGACGGACTGGCACACTCCACCTGTGCGCTTTTCCTCGATCCCCTCCCGAACGCTGGCAGCCAATCGACCCAACCAACCGAAACAGACGGGCTGCAAGCCTACGGAGGTTTTCCCGCGAGGGGGCTGCGGGTAAGTATGCAAGGTACAGAGCGCCTGTTGGCTGTCCCTCGCAGCCACGTCTCTTGTGCCGGCGCACTGCAGCTGGGCTCAATTAGGCGGGTACATACAGAGCAGGCCATCCGCCTCCGCCTCCGCCGTGACTGATGAGCGCGAGTGTCCGAAGGAAACATCCAAGGATCTCCAATGGATGATCGTCCGGCGGGCCCGGCGTCCCACCAGCTGCATCGGCGGCGTGCAGTGGTGCGACCTCCAAGGGCCTCGCTCCCCAAGGCTCCTCAGCTGCGCGTATCCAAGCCCGCTTTTGCCCCTGGCCGATGGGCCTGGCCGCCTGTGGACCAAGGATCAGGGCAATCCTCGATTCAGGACCCCAGCGGCGGGCCACAATCGTTGACTAAGTCCGTAGCATGGAGAATAAAGTTAAGGTGCAAAAAAAAGTCTGTTTAAGCTGTGAACCTTTGACACGCATGCAGCGGCTTCTCCCGCGGCAATGGCGACAAGGCCCCCCGCCACCCTTGACATGTTCACCACACAAAACCAGCTCACCCAACGCCAAGTATTGCTCTGTAGAAGGATGCTGTTTTAATAAAAGCAAAAGGGCACCAGACTAGCATCACGATCCAGCAATCAGCCACATGGACAACACTCGCCAGGGATCAGGCTCAGAGTCTATCCCATCTGACAGATGGATCCTCTCCCCTCACCTCAGCTAATGAAGCCAGGGGCCGCAGCATCCATGCTTCCCCCTTCGCCCCTTCACCCCAAACCTCAAACCCCAAACTTCAAACCCGGGACCTGCCAAAGACTATTAAAGCCTGGCGTACGACGTACGTTACCCGAAAGCAGGAGGGTCTGCGCAGGCAACTTGCGGCAACAAGTTCCGCTGTCATCCCATCTCCCATTACTTCCCAGTTCCCAGCTCGCACACATTCGCTATGTGTTGTAAGTTAGCGATCCCCCGTCAATGACAACTGGCACAGTCTAGCTTGTACCCATGATCCCAGTACGGCTTCCTGCCTGTTGGTTGGAGCCTGCAATGGAGAGATGGAGAGATTGAGCGCTTGGCTCATTGCTTGTGAATTTCCCTTGATCCCCCAATTGACTCCATCCATGACACCGCACAGCTCACAATCCAATCCAAGTGCCGACAATGTACAGCCACTCTCTCTCTCTCTCTCTCTCTCTCTCTCTCTCAATATCTCATCCCATCTCTTATTCCCCGCTCCAACACCCTTGCCTCGTCGTCGTAGTTCGCAAGCCAAGGCAACACAATGTCCCCATAAACGTAGTTTACTTGCGAGCGCCTCCCAAGTATAGCAATGATCCCTCCCCCACCTCAGGGGCCACCTAAGAAACAAAACGAAACAAGAAACAGAGCCCGCTATTTACCCAGAAGCATGCTGTTCTGCAGCCCCAATACGACCGCAACCGCAGCCGCTTTGCGCTCTGACCTGTCCTGGCCCACAACCTAAATGTAGAGTGTAGGAGAAATGGCCACGGCCCCTCTTGACCATAGATGCATTGTGACCTTGGGCCATTGACGCTGCACGATGATTGCGGCCTGTGAGCCAATGGATGCGATCCCCCTGCGTTTCGACGTAGCACGGAAGTGCCGTCCCTCGTCCACCCTGTGGCTGTTACTGTTGGCTTCTGCGGAGCGCTGCAAAACTTCCCTTCGTACGGATTAGGCGAGCTTTCGTTTTCCCTCACGTCACATCACATCACATTATATGGACTTTTCGATGTCTCCAGTCACCATGCACCAATTCGAAGACATGTCTGAGGTTGAAAGGGCAAAATGCAAGAGTGGAGATTGAAACCGAGCTTTTCTGCGCGACCAACATGATGGCTTGCGGCAACAGGGTTGGGGCATCTCCAACCGTCTTTCTCCTACACGTCAAGTCGTACCGGGGATGATTGGTCTTGTTTTTCCCACACCTACTTTACATATCCAACATCCCCTCTCCATCTCGTAGCCTCTTCGGCGAAAGAAGGCCCGCCACACTTTGCCCCATCTTCGACAACAGCTGTCGCTTCGCTATGGTACAGTATGGTACACTCTGGCCCAACGTGGATCGGGGGTATCTTATTCGTTAATCTTGGCCAGGATCCTACAGAGTGATGCTTCGTTAGCATCGTAATCATGGGTCGGGGATCATGTGAGTGGCTTGGAAGCTGGGCGGTTACTCACTCGCTGTCGCGGAACAACTGGTACTCCTCCTCACCGGCCTTGACGGGCGAGCCACCGAACTGCAGCCACGTTAGCACAGCTATTCTTGACTTTTTGATGTTCCCTTGCAGACGCTGGAGCATCGTCATTTGTCATCATACCTGGGGGATCAGGACGCGGTCACCAATGGCAACACCCATGGGCAATCGGTTGCCCTTCTTGTCGAGGGCACCGGGGCCGACAGCCACAACCTTGGCCTCGTTGAGCTTCTCAACGCTGGACTCGGGCAGGAAGATGCCGCTGGCGGTCTTGGCCTCGGCCTTGACACGCTGGACCAGGACACGGTCAAGGAGGGGAGCGAGAGCTCGGATGGATCGAATAGAGGTGGCCTGCAGTGCACAATTCTGTCAGCTCGAGTCTTCTTCCTCTTCTCTGCTTCATCGTCTGCATGTCTTGTGGTCCATTGACCCTCTCGACAAATAGTTCAATTGCCGAGGAAGTGACGCCGAAGGTCTTTCGAAGAAGCTACCCCTCGGCAACCCCCCTTGCGGACGCTTGCGGGCAGGTGGGAAAAGCAGATGCACGCACCATTGTGATTGAGTTGTGTGAGATCGAAATAACACGGAGGAAGTTCGTAGAGTCGTACGGAATGAGTAGAGTTCGGGGGAGAGTGTTGTTCAATGGGGTTCAAATCGGGGGTGGACCTCGCTTTCCAACAGCTTCCAGAAGAATGGCCAGCAATTTTTTCCCCAAGCTCGGCTCTGGATTTCCCCGGCTCCGAGACCGCCGGCATCCCATCCCGACGTCACAGACCTAACCATTCACGTGCCTCACAATGTCGAGCTAGAGTGCTTCTTGCCGACTCAGCCAATCCGTGTGCCGCATTTGCAATCGAAATCGCTTCTCTGTTACTAGGATTGGTGACTATCTTCTAACGCTGGTGTCAAATCTACTAATCATCCTATTACCGACCGGCTGACACCGCTTCCTTGCCCCCAATTGCTGTTCCAACATCTATCTGTAATCGTGCGCTGCTACCAAGCTATGTCATGTACGTCAATATACGAATCCGCTTCCATCCATAACCCCAATTTGTTAGCTACCCAGCAATCCTTCTCCAAACGCCAATTTCCTATGACAATGCCCGCTGCGAATCTCTCCTGTCCCTGTTGAGTCTCATCCCCCTTCTATGCCTTGTGTCCTGGCTGCTGATTGGCCGGCGGCTCCAGAGTGTGCGTGTGGTCCTCAGCTGGGATAACCTCGCCGTGGTCAAACTGCTGGCAAATTACCGTGTCCGCAACCCACGGCTCTTGCAGGATTTCGTCCATTCGAACTCGAGTTTTGGGGTCGATCTCAAGCATCCGGCTGACGATGTGTCTACTCTCCCTGGGGAGCAGTCGCAGAATACGCCATGGACCCTTGATGGTTTCCTTCTTCTCGGTCGTTCCACTACTTGTTGTTGCGGCGGGTTGCGGGGTACTTGCAGGAGCTGGCTGGTCGGCGGTTCCCTCTTCCTTACGATCATGCTTCTCGTGGTGGTGGTGGTGCTTGTCCTTTCCAGTATCTTCTGGGAGGAAATCCCGTGCCGGCGTGGTGGTCAAGTCGTTAGTCGACTTGGACGGCATGATCAGCTTCTTGGGGTCGTGTCCCGGGGTCGGATCGGCGGCGAATAGCTTGAAAGAGTTATCCGTCATACGGGGGAGCTTCCAGGGGAATCGGCGGAGCGTCATGCAGCAGAAGATGATGGCGAGAGACCAGATGTCCACCGCCACAGCGTCGTATTCCTTGGAATCGTAAACTTCCGGGGCGAGGTAGGGGTCGGATCCAACAATGCCTTTATGATTGTGTTAGTCAATTGCGATTTTCTCATCAAATGTGTGTACTAAACGTACCTTTGGCGGGGACCGTCTCGGTCTCAAAGGGATACTTGAAGACGTGGGCACTACCGAAATCGATTATCTTCATGATACCCTTATCGCTCACAACGACGTTATCCAATTTCAAGTCGCGATGAGCAAGACCCACGCTGTGCAGGTACGTCACTCCGTTCAGAATCTGCAGGAAAGCACACGTTATCTCCTCCCGCGACATCTTCCCCGTCATGACAATGGCAAAGAGATCGAATGGCGCATACTCCATGACTTCGTACCAACGGCCTTTCTCTTGCAGGATATCCAATGTCTCGATGATGTTGCCGTGGTGGAGGGTAGACCCGACACAAAACTCAGCCGTGACCTTCTTGTTATACTCCTTCTCGGTCTCGTATGTGTGTCTGGCGCGGAATTCCTTGACAGCAAACACGGTTCCGTCATCTTTGCGCTTCATAAGCCTGACCGAGCCACCCGCTCCAGATCCCAAGAATTTTCCCAATTTGCCATACCGCGAGGAGAGGCTATGATCATCTCCAAAAGGTAACTGCTGAGTGGATCGAGAACTTGGTGGTGTTTTCGTCCCTGACACGGTCGGTGCTGGTGACGAGTCCCTCTTCTTGCTATGGTGGCTGTGTCCTGGCTTCCTGAAGAAGCGCTTCAGGTCCGCCATGGATCCATGAGGGCCAGGGTGACCGTGACTGGCGGTGCTATCACCGTGTGTGAGATCATCGGTGCTGCCTTTTACGCCCCCAAAGAAAGTAGATCCACGCTTGTCAGACAAACTCGCTTTCGATGCATGCGGGGAGCTGTGCTTCTTCTTCCTAGAAAAGACAAATCGGGGGTCGATTGAGTGTTTGGTGGCAGCCTGTGGTGGCGGCGGACGGCGTCCTTTGGCATATGGATCATTGAGATCACCGCCAGGGGTTACGGGCTTGGAGTAGAAATTCGACGCAGAGCTCCGGGAGGGGCTCGAGTCTCGGGAAGCAGGCACGGAGCCGGGTCCCACACCGAACATTCCTCGTCGATGCGACGACTTATTTCTCTCCTCAGCCGATGAAGCTCTTCGGATAGAATGATCTGAAGTGGCTCGCTCGCCGGTGGGTCTCCTCTCGGGGGCTGGCGAGGGTCCATCTTGAGATGACGACGGTTGAGGGGTAATTGTTGGTGGTTCATGAACAGTCGGTACACTTGTGCCGTCCTTGGCGACCTTGTCGATGCCGGGTTGGCTGGATCCAGCCGGAGTGAGAGGGGGAGACGCCAACGCGGAGAGTCTCGGGCTGCCGTGAGGGGATTGGAAGTGTGCGGAGGTGGGAGTTGTCAACCTAGTGGAAGGGCCAGACTCGTCTTCATGAGATGGGACCTAAGAACGATGACAGTCAGCATCAGCGAGCTTGGACTTGTGTGAGAGGGATGCGATTCGACGGATTTAACTCTTGGATAAGCACCTCGACCCAGAGATGGACGAAAAGCAAGTACACATTGTACCAGTTGGTGAGATCTGAACCAACAGCACATGGTGGAGGGTGCCAAAGCAACCCGTCTGTTTGAAAAGAGGGGCACGGGGTCACATACTCTGGAGGGTGGAAGCGAGAAGGCCTCGAAATGGCAAGTATTCATCCGCAGCTCTTGAAGTGAACGGCCATGGAGCGACTTGGTGAAGGCCTGGAGCTGGTCGGCAGCGACCTCAGTGAAGGAGCTCGACTCGTCCCGCTCGGCCGGGTCGGTTGACGGTTCGTTGACAATGGTTGCGGCGGAGACGGCGGGGGTTATCTCGACGGTGGCGGCGAACCGGACGCCAGCATCGTCATTGTTCATCTTGTGTTCGGTGTTGGACGAATCTGTAGGCTGTTGGGAAGGCTCGGGAGCTGTATCACAAGCAAAGGTCAGCGATTGCGATCGCCTCAAGCATCGATGGTTGATGGTTGATGGCCGATGCGCCCGCGTGAGAGCCAAGGTGGGGCAGCTCACAACCCGGCATCGCCGGATGAGAAACTCACCAGAGACGCCCTCCGCGGAGGGATGCTCGCCGAGGGGAGATGGAGGAGCCATCGGATAGAAGTCGATGCTGGAGACGGGGAGACGTTCCAGGACGGAGGCGCGGGCGAGGAGTGGGACGGGAGGATTTGGGGGAGAAGCGAAGTTGAGCAAGACTTGCGACGACCGATGATAAAAGCTGCTGGTGGCCGTGGTGGGGCATCCACCTCCTCCTTCTGGCACCGTATCCCATGCGCACCCACGCTCACTCACACCCAAAGGGAGTCAAAGGCTAGCACGTACCACTGCGGTATTCTACAGTACTAGACAGAGCTAGAGGCGCGCTAGATCGTACCGCCATGTACCTTGGAGCAACTCGTACTGGTTTCGCGGCCAACACCACCACCAACCGATCCCCATGCCATCGCTATGGTTCACGACTTTTCCCAGCCCTGCAGTAATTCGTTCGAGCTCGCGCCCAACACGCACGCGGCGGCACGGTTCCATGTACGCCTCCCACGTTGCAAGTGGGTGGGCTATACATCGGACCGCTGCGGCCTGTGCCGAGACAGGAAGTACCTTGCGTCTTGGTCGTACGCATGTAGCCACTCGACGACCTTATTCGACTACACTACAGGCACTCGAGTTGGTCCCCTTGGTCCCAGCGCATGGCCTAGCAAGGGCTCCTTGCAGCAAATTTTTTCCTGGCAGAGGCGACATTGTCCCGTGGACGATGCGATGGACGGGCATTTCTTTTTGGGCACGGAGTTAGATGACTCGTCAACTCCCCATCTCAGGTGTGCTTGGCCGTCGTGGGGACGGCGCCATGTCGCGGCCGACGTCGGGTACACATGAGACTCCGAAAACCTTCAGCACGGCCAACCGCGGAATACACCCGAATCCTTCCATCGGCTTGCCCCATTCGGGAGCATATCCTACCCCCCGGTCGATCCCAGACGCCAGATGCACCACCGACCGCAGCACCTGTGTCACTGTGTGCACCTGCTCTGATAGCGGTCTCGTGGTATAATAGCACGTCTAATAGTTCAGCGCCTTTCCAGGGTTCCAATTCCCCACATGTGTCTCGCTCGCATTCAATATTACAACCATCGCCTTGACGCCTTGGGCACAAACCAACCAGGTGCCAACCACCGAGGCCTGTGTTTGCGTGTGTCATGGTCAGCGTAGCTCGTCATGCACATCCGCAATCCGCCACAAGTAAAATAGAGAAAAATCTTCAATGTGTGTCATATAGGTGTACACTCCATCGAGAATGACGGGTCGCGGTGGCGGTGCTACCGGAGCTGCGGTGACATGAACCGGCCGAGTTCTGGTCACTTCTTAGACTGGCCCTGGCTGGTCAGGCTCCACCAACTGTCCGTCAGCGACTTCGTCCTTGTCAGGGCTGGCAAAAGCATGTTACTTTGCCGCCTGATGTGCCCAATATGGTCTGTTCTCTGAAACGCAATTACCTGGCAATCATAAAATTTTACCCTGGCCTTTTCCGCCATTATTAGGTTGTTGGTTCTCCCTGGTTGCAGCCAGTGGCCAAAATGGAAGGCTTCTAGACTCGAATCCACGGGCCGTAAGGCTGTCTCAATTCGCTCGCCCATGTTCCGGCCACGGACTAGCTCGAGACCTGCCCGCCATCGCAGGCGCAACTAATTAGGTACAAGGTCGGAAGAAATTCTCGGCAAGTCATGGCGAATATTCGTGACGCTCTTTTCTCTGTCCCAGTCGGGTAGTGGACCACCTTTACCGGACCCTAGATTCTATTTCCGGTCTTGTGTTTCTAGGTGTCGGAGCCTTTCATTCCAATTCCTCCAAAGGAGGCACTGAACCTTGTCGTTGTAATCATAACCGAGGGGCCCATAGGTGCCTTAATGGATGGATCGGCGCTGGTTTGCGGCCTTGGGACCCGACGATTCAGGAACAGATCCTTCTACTTACCCTTTTCAACGCCAAGCTCTACGAGGTGCCAGGCATACTATGTAAGTAGTTGCTTGCATGTAATTTTCTCCCAAATTGGGACAATACCAGGAAGTCTGCGTCCCATGCGTAAAGTGGGCCATGTAGGCATCAGAGTACAACCATGTACTCTGCTGGTTGAGCACATCAATGACGCTGACTGCACGTTTTTGTCTGCCTGCTCGTCAATTGGTTTCGAAGCTACCTAGGTAACACGTGTTTGGATGCAATGCTGATCGAGGCTTTTATCCTTATCAAGTACCGATGCCAGCGCATGATGCAACCTCTTCGTCAGTGGTCGCCTAGCCGAGCAAGACAAGCAAATGCTCCGGCGGTCCCGGAAACTCAGTGGGCAGATCAACTCGTACATTCTCATCTTAGCCGGTGCCGTTTCATTCATACTCTGTTGTACATATTCGACATCTGGTCGCAGGCTCTATACACGCCCATGGCTCATATCTCAACTCCATGCCCAGCTTCCCAAGCGCTCGCATCATGCCACCACATTAATTCCTATCGACTTTGCCTGGTAGATGATGGACCTGGACAGTGATTCGAGGGACAGTCCAGAGAGACGCAACTCGCTCTGCTTAATCTTGGCGATCTCGTAGATGTGCTTGAGGCTGACGTTGCCAATGGTCTCGTGACCAGGTTTGCTCGCGCCCTTTCGGTTTCCCTTCTTGTTCGTAGGAGCTTGGGCGGCATTGAGGAGCAGCCACGACGTGTGCGGCGTGCGGATGTCGAAGTGGAATGATCGGTCGGGGCGGACAACAACCTTGCAGGGCACCGGCGTGCCTACTGTGATGTGTGCGGTTCGAGCATTGAACTCCTGGTTTTCGAGTTAGCGATTGACCTTGAGCTGGCTCCCCAGCACGCCTCGACGGCTCGTAGTGATGGTTGCGTACCTTGCAAAAGTCCATGGACTTGACACCTTTGCTGCCCAGCGCGGGGCCGACGGGGGGACTGGGGCTGGCCTGGCCAGCTCCCACGATCAGCTTGACGATCTGGTCAACTGCTCCGGCTGCGCGACCCTTGGACATTTTGGCGGTGGTTGTGGGATTGGACGAGACCTTGCTGCTCACGAGGCTTCGGAGTGATGCTGTTGCAAACTGAAGAAATTCGAGACCGACGCATTGGCGTCATGATTGGCTCACGCCAGGGGTCCTCCCATCCCCCACATTAAGCGGCCCCCACTCCGCAAGCCAACCTGGGATTCTTTGCATCAGAAAAAAAACTTGGGAGCCTTGTTACCAGCCGTCACAAATTCTTCTGCTCAACCTTCCATCGTTCCACATTCAACTGGCCCAGGAGCGACACCGTTACAATGCCCTCCACGCACGAGAAGCCGAAGCCGTGGGATACGGACGATATCGATAAGTGGAAGATCGACACCTTCACCCCGAAGGACAATGTTGGCGGCACCTTCGCTGAGGAATCGTCGTTTGCGACCCTCTTCCCCAAGTATCGCGAAGTCTACCTCAAGGAGGCCTGGCCTCTCGTCACCCGAGCCCTCGAGAAGACCGGCATCGCCTGCACCCTGGATTTGGTCGAGGGTTCAATGACTGTCAAGACGACCCGGAAAACCTTTGACCCCGCCTCCATCCTCAACGCACGCGACCTAATCAAGCTGTTGGCTCGAAGCGTCCCCGCGCCCCAAGCCGTCAAGATCCTCGACGATGGCGTTGCCTGCGACATCATCAAGATCCGAAACCTTGTGCGAAACAAGGACAGATTCGTGAAACGCCGCCAACGAATCCTCGGTCCCAACGGCTCGACTCTCAAGGCGCTTGAGCTGCTCACCCAGACATACATCCTCGTCCACGGCAACACCGTGTCAGCCATGGGCCCGTACAAGGGTCTGAAAGAAATGCGAAGAGTCGTCGAGGACTGCATGGCCAACATCCACCCCATCTACCACATCAAGGAGCTCATGATCAAGCGTGAGCTCGCAAAGGACCCTGAGCTCGCTAACGAGAGCTGGGACCGCTTTCTCCCCAACTTCAAGAAGAAGAGTCTGAGCGCACGCCGCGTGCCGCTCAACGTCACCGACAAGAGCAAGAAGGTGTACACACCCTTCCCGCCTGCGCCCGAGAAGAGCAAGGTGGATATGCAGATCGAGAGTGGCGAGTACTTCCTCGGCAAGGAGGCTAAGGACCGAGCCGCACAGAACGAGCGCAAGGAGAAGCAGAAGAGCCGCAAGGAGGAGAAGACTAAGGAGCGAGAGGCTGAATTTGTACCTCCTGAAGAGGGTGGTCGGCCAAAGAAGAAGCGGAAGAAGTCTGAGGAGTAGGCGTAGGATGGGCTTGTGTCTATCTAGGTGGGCAACCGGAGTGAGTTGCAATCCCGTTACAAATGGGCTATTGAGGTGTCTGATACCCTTAAAATTTACTTTGGCGTTCTTAAATTTCCTAGCTGAATATTACGATTCCTCGAAATGCATGCTACCTGACATCCAGTCTTTGTCCCTGTGCTTACTCACTTTCCCAACGCCTTACACCTTTTCAAAGCTTCGACGGAGAGTCACCACCGGAGGCAATCTCAATGACCAGTTTTCCAAACTGCTTTCCCTCGTCCATATCCTTGAACAAGCTGTCGATCTCGGTAAGGTTGTCCAGTCCCTTGACAGTCCGGCTGACGATGGGGCGGATCTTCTTCTCATTGACAAAAGCAATCATGTCCCGAAACTCCTTGCGCGAGCCCATCGTCGATCCCTTGAGCTCCACGTTGGCCAACACCGCCGACATGAGCCAGTCCATCTTGGGTGATACCGTCATGCCGTACTGTGCGATAACACCGCCGGCCTTGAGAAGCCGTATCGTCTTGCCCACAACATTACCGCCTGCGCCGTCGATCACGGCGTCTAGATACGGCCGATCAGCGGGCAGAAGTTCCCGGAGTTCCTTCTCCCAACCGTCTTTACGGTAGCTAACACCTCCCTTAGCCCCCATCTCTTTGGCCTTCTTGAGCTTGGCCTCGTCACCCGAGGTCACGAAGACGTTACACCCGAAGCCGACAGCGAACTGCAGCACCTGCAAGGCAACACCGCCACCAATGCCTGTAAGGAGAATGTTGGCCCCGGGGAAAGCAGCATTGCTCTTGGTGACCAAGGCGCGCCAGCCCGTGAGGCCAACGAGAGGCAGGGCAGCACCCTCAGCGGGCGTCAGGTGCTCCGGCGCAGGTTCGACCTCGTCTTCAGACACAGCAATGTAGTCTTGCGCAGTACCAACCTCGGTGAGCTTGGAACCGCCCGTGACGGTGAACTTACGATTATCCTCGGGGCCGGCAGGGTCTGACTCCCAGCCGCGCATAGGGGCGAGGATGACGGGCGCGTTGAGTAAGTTCTTCCGCGTCACGGCCGAGCCAATGGCTACGACGGTGCCGTATCCATCAGCCAACAGTGGATTGGTGAAGGAGATGGCAGGGTAGAGGTGGCGGCGTATGAACAGGTCCCGGTGGTTCAGCGCGGCGGCAGAGAGGCGGACCACGACTTCATTGGGGCCCGGGGTCGGCTTGGGGACCTCTTTGATCTGGAGACTGGCATTTATCGTCAGCGATATGAATGGTAATTTGAGGAATGGGTTGGTGACTCACGGGTAGTAGACCTGGCCCGGCTTGCCGCCTTCGATATGCTTGAGAGTGAGAGCCCGAGGCATTGTTGCTTGCGTTTTTCTTCTAGAGGTATTCTGGAGATTCCAATACCACTGCCGATGTTGAATAATACAGCTAATCCGACGATGCCGTACACTTGCTTTATGATATACTCCGGGTAAGTTGGAGCTTTACTAATCCAGCCGCTATCGGTAGGACGGGGACGGAGGCTCGATGCCGCAACGGTTGAGCCGACGGCCCAATCCCCGCATCACCACCGCCGTGAACGCGGGGGGGGCCAACCTCGGCTTTTCTTTAGGGCGTGTCACACTTCCAGAAACGGCAATACCAGCCGACAAATTGGATTCTCTATAATTGGGCTTTGCATTCAGTAGGAATTGTTCAATGCATTAATCTCGATGACTCCTTGGCTATAATACAGAAGCTATACCTATATACTTGGATTCTCCAAGTAAAGTTGCATCTCATTCTCTAATCGCCCGTGGTGACAGATACTTTTACTACCGGCCCAGTCACGGCACCAAAGTCGGACACCCGGAACGGAGTCCGGCTACGTCTTTTCTCTGGGAATAAGAAACGCCGGAGTAAATAATGCCGGAGTGAATACCGGTACTTTGAGAGGGCCGCGGGCAAATACTAGCATTTCCTCGGCTAGAGATGTAAAGGCTAAGGCTCTCGAAGTGACACAATGACGAACTATCAACTCTAAAATGAAAAGGGCCCAATGGTATATCTACGAAAACGTTACATCTAGTTTTCATTAATGTTATCTCTAACGTTATCCACACCATGCCATTTCATTGCGTCCTCTCACCCCCTCGTGGTATCCTAGTCCTCTATTCCCGTTACCGAACAATGGTCGGTCACTATCCAGCTACTTTCCCCGTTGCTGCTACGCATCGGGGGTGTGATGAGTGGAATCCTTTCGATTCAACGACCGTCGCATAGTCGGAGGCGCTACTAGAGTAGAAATGAACTTTGAGCTGCTAGTCGAGTTGGGAATTTAAATTCCGTCAGTCACCGACTCTTCCGCGGCCCGGGTATACTGCAACTTACCACGTCTCCCTCATTTGAAGGTATTGAGAGTGATAGGACTGTACCAACAATAACTCGGAGGGGTGCTTCATTAGCGAGGTTTGGATCAAGAAATAACAAAGGGGGACTATAGGGATAGTACCGCCAGCACTTAAATCTTGGCGAGCCATCTACTCACCTCGATCTTGAACGTGCTAGCCTTCCAACGTCATGCTGTCGAGTGTACACTCGACAATGGCGTCAACGCCAGCCCGGAGGGCGGGGAGACTACAATCATGCATAAATTTCATGATAGCCCAAAGAATTTTTAAAAAGAATCCGGATATCCAAAATAGAAAGGAGTATTCAAAAAGAAGTCCACTACAAAGGCTGGCGCAGGAAGTTTGACAACTTCCCAAGGTGTAGGTACGTGCTAGCTGTACAGCGTAACACAGTGCGTAGGCATTATCTTTCAGTACCTAATAAGCCCCTTAGACCTTTAGTATTTAGTATTTAGATAATTTACTGAACCTTAGTTCTTACTGTTAAGAGTAAGGGTTTACTTTTAGCCTAAAGTAAATTTAGCATATAATATTGAATAGGTTTTAGTTAAACTTCATCAATATTGCTTACTTTTAGTCGTTAATCAGTCGCAGCTCGTACTACACGGGGGCTGTCTAGATAGGTACTATTGAAGCTGTCAAACCTCCTGCGCCAGCTTTCGTATATGGCAAAAAGAAAATGGCCAAGGCGAAAGCAAATAGCGAAAGATGTGTAAGAGAAAAGGAGGAGTACAACCGGTGAGACCATGAGATGTATTTAGTGTTGATGTCTAGTGTTCTTGCCTCATTCTACTGAGTTTTAGCTATCCATGAGCAAGTGTGGTCGTGAGATATCTGTATAGAGTCGATAATCAAGAAGCAAACCTGGGCAGATTCTAGAGAAGCCGCCTTCCCACGGTCTGGTCGACGAAACAACCCATGAATTCTCCTTGACATATGGAATCTATAAGACAGCGGGTACAGTATTGCCATATTTGAGATCACTTCCCAAGGGTGCAAAGCCAAGGGTTGCATCTAGTCCAAAATGTCTTCTTCTCTGTCATGGAAAATGCTTTTGCAACACCACGAGAAGACGCCTGTGATCCGGTCTACAACGAAATACCAAAAAAGTGTTTCCCGGTCTGTCAGGCACAAAAGTCTTCGACGGCGCCAGTTTCTGAAGAGGTCGGACAGGGCGATGCCATCCAAACCCCTTTCCCAAACGATAGATTGATGATCGAGCTGTAGCCTTCCGGACGAGCGCAGGCACACTTGCTGCATGTATTGTGGTTCTTTCTTCGGGTGGTCGCATTGAGAGTATCCGCAGTTCGAATTTGGGAAGCAGCGCGGTCGTACTTCTCTCCTGTATTTAGGCTCCTCCCTTGAACGACTACAATGACAGCCGCAGCATTTGCAACTTGAACTTCTGCTGCATGGGAAACAGACCGATCGCATTTCCCCTCCACATTGCGGTTTCGTCCTTAAGCAATTGTATCGACAGCCTTCGTATTGCAACCGGATTCCTCTACCGTATTACGATTCATTCCTTGAGTTTCCACCATAGCAATCTTCACAATGCTTTCGCATCTCCCTCGCATACTGTAGCTCCTTCGGCAAGTGGCCAGGCTGGTTGTATTTGGAGCCCAACTGTGTGGTGCATTGAGAGTAGTGGAACGACATGTCCCTTCTGTATTATAGCTCCTTGGCCATGCGACTCTGCGAGTCCTCCTCTGTGAATCTATCATGCTCCTCACGGGATTAGTCTACGGGCAAGTTCACCCTGGTGAGTCCCAGACGCGGGTGTATTCCTTCTTTCTTGGCGCTGTGGGATATATCATCCGGTCGGCGACAGTCCACCTCTAATTGGGGATTGTCTGGGGTTTCCTGGTAGCCATGTGTGAGGAGCGTAAGCCGACATCGCGGGCACCAACGTCCGAGTTCCAAACAGTGGACGCAAGGGCTGCCCAACGAGACCACGCAAGTGGAAGGGGTGTTTTGGGTCTCGAAGGTAGAGTCGTCGATTGGCGATATGCCAAATAGGTCCTGATGCAGTGATTCCATGTCATATGTCGAAGTTGCGCAACCGGGAGAACATGTTGGGCGTATCCTATATTTCCTAGGCCAACCGTTTATACTTTGAACACAGACACCTTTTCTCCGTCAGCAGAACTTGGATAGTTCAAGTTGTCATGATTTCGGTTCTATTCCCGAATTTTATTCGACATCAAAAGGTACCTTGTCAAAGTGGTTCCCAGATCAACGGCACTGGTGACTTCTTGCTGGAATGGTCAGCGATTATCTGCGCGTCGTCAAGCTGGACTTACCCTATACCTTACCGCCGTGGAGGCGTCAATCTTCACTTCCATTTTAGCGATAGCAGGATTGGTTTCTTTTGGATAGTTTGATTATGCAGAAATTCCTCTCAGGTTTACCTTATATATCTCTTTGTCTTTTGGTGACATGAAAACACAGTAAAGTGTAGAAAGTAAACATACCAACTTCTAGATGCGTGGGGAATATGAGGAACGCCTGTGGGAATACACTAATCAACTAATGTCGATCACAGACGATGGCCGCTACGTCTAGAGGCAGACCATGCTCGTGGATGCGTCGACTCTTGAAATAGTGTGGCGGTTGAGACCAGGAGTAGAGATTTCTGGTAAGCAAGATTTGTATAACTCTTCAGTCCCAACTGTATCCTCGCTGGTGCCGATGCAGAGTGACGGGAAGCCATTTATAAAGGAGGGCATTGATTCCGGGCATCAATCTTGGCTACGGCCTTGGCTATCGGGGATGATCCTCCCGTACTCCCCGCGATAGCATTCCAAGTTCCCGAAGAGGCCAAGCCAGATCGGTCTTGGACGGAGAGAAGTTTTCCAGTCGACCAATGACCACACACAACAGCGGGGGGCCATGGCTGGTGCTCTGTATATCTAAACCGATCTCTTCGGGGTACCTGGGGAATGGTCCCCGAGGTCCCCGATTGTCACCGATCGTCCCGGTCAAAATGTCCGTGACGTCGGCGTTCCTCGCGGTTGGCGTCCAGGGCCCCATGCTCGCTGTCGGATGTCGCGCGGCGCCTTGGTCAGCACTTTATTCATTACGTGTGCACGCCGGATCTCGCGCGGCCGACTTTCAACGACAGGTGGGGGGCCCTGATAACTCGTCGCACCGTGTTGCGTTGTTGCGTTGTTGTAGGTGTGAATAATCTCCATGACGCGCGTACCCGGCATATCGCCGCTCTTCCGATTCTGGAGAACAAAGTGAATCTGGCCATGATTGTTGGCAAAAAATCAGTAGCTCGGGGTAGCCTTAGCCTCTGACGATGTGCCCGCCCGACTTAGAGTGGCAACCTTTAGAAGCAAAACAAATGCTTGGTTGAGAAGCTACGGAGTCCCCGTTTTTTCAATTCATCATCTCTTTCGCAGATGGCATCACCTCATCCCCGATCCCGCGCTAGCGGACCTGGTGCGGCCCTGCTTGTCCTGTCTTCTTATTTCCCATGACTCCCGCTCTAGATTTTCCGCGGTACCCTTGCTTGCTTCGGCGACCCGGTGTCCTCCTTTCAAGTACACCCTGCACTGATTTGTGAGCGGCTTATACATCTGGCCACCTCGGTGACCACTGTAAAGTCGAGTCTCTCTGCCTTGACGCCTGTACTTAAGGCATCGCTTTCTTGCTCTGAGTTTGTCGGCCCCTTAATCACATCCACACAACCGACTCACTCACCATGACTACTCTACTATCGGGCGCAGTTTTTGGCGCCGCTACAGTGGCCGCCGGCATCGTCCAGCCATCTACCATCATCTCACAGTTCAAGTTTGAGGACTGGCACATGCTGCAGACTTTCCTCGGCGCAACAGCCAGCAGCGCGTGAGTTCACACCACCTTTGCTTCTCCTTTTTTATCTGCTAATCGGGAACCTAGTGTTATTTACAAGGTTGCTGAGAGTCTTAACTATGTCCATCTCAAGCCTCGCGCCTCCTCCCCGATTGGCCTCTTTTCCCAGTACGACGGAAACATCATCGGCGGCTGCATGCTCGGGGCCGGCATGGCTATTTCTGGATCTTGTCCAGGTACTATGTTCGCTCAGTCAGGACTGGGGTTCCAGACTGGGTTTTATGCCTTGGGAGGAGGTATCATTGGAGGGATTGTGCACATCGGGCTCGTTTCCAAGGCCATCAAGTGGCAGAAGGAAAAGACAGGCGCTAAGCCTCAAGTCGTGTCACTTGATGAACAGCTCGGCATCTCGAAGGGCTCAACTATCTTCATTTTCGAGGCTATTGCCTTGTCGGTCATCGCCGCCACAGTCCTCTCCACAAACGGCTCCTCAGATTGGACCCTATTCTCCGCGGGAAGTGGCCTCTTCCTCGGCCTTGCCCAACTATTCTCCATCCTCGCCCGAAAGTCCATGCTGGGAGTGTCGACCTCGTTCGAAGAGATTGGCAACCACTTTTGGTGGCTGGTCAAGGGCGCCGACGCCAACTCCTGGCCAAGCAGCCGCCAGAACTTGCTGTTTGCGACGGGAGCAGCGATGGGCGCTTGGATTCTAGGACAGAACTTCCCCTCCTTGGTAGGAGGGAAGGTCATCGAGACAGCACCAGGCTTGGCCGTGGCTGGTGGTTTTCTGATGGCGATAGGATCCAGGATTGCAGGAGGGTGCACTTCCGGTCATGGTGTTAGTGGGTTGTCGTTGCTGTCAACGTCAAGTCTTTTCACGATTGTGTCTTTGTTTGCTGCTGGAGGCTTGATTGCTCCCCTGGTCAACAATTAGATGAGCAAATGGTTGGGGATGTACGATTGCGACCGGTGCGAAATTTCCTTCGTTCTTAGAGACTGGCATTAGCATGAAATTAATACTTCAAGAATGTCGTACGTAACAAGTGGTATGGATGTGCTTTCGCTGTTTATGAAAGTATGAGCTTCAAGGGTTACACACTGTGATTTACTATGTCTAACAGTATTACTTTTTAATAGCGTTCTGACAAGGTAGAAACGGGTTGAACTTTGGCGAGCCCTCCTCTGCGAGTCTGGCAAACTAGGTAAAATGGTGGCGCACTTCAAGTTATGTCGTTGTCGAGTGAGACTAGACCTACGTGGCAACTGCAGTGGAAAGAACATTAATATTTCCAGGCCCTCCAGTATTTATGCGCCCCATTGCCCGTGTATTTGGTTAATTTCTCTCGCAGAGATGATATACCACACACAAAGATAACCATGTACCTGGCGTTCCAGAAGCTCGCACCGCAGTGGTGCATGAAGAAAGGGGGTAAGCAGTAAATCCTTAAATTATTTGGGTTTTTAGCTTTACTCAATATCATTAGATAGATTAAAGCCATACAGTATTTTCAAGCAGCAGAGACGAACAGTAAGTACTATACCCAGCACTAGAAGAGACAGTAGCTGAACAATAAGATTATTGCATACTGGTCTTTGCCTTAAGCTTCAATTTAACCCTTCTGACTTCAACTCTGCTGTCTGCAGTCAACGACCTTACTGTCTGTGGGTAACAACCTTGAGACAGGAACCATATTCCGAGCAATAAGATATAAGAGAGGCTGATGTCTCCCGTCGTCAAGAGGCCAACTTTCCTTCTAATAATTATCCAATTTCTTCAACTTCCACTATGACCACTACTTTCAATTATCCGCGAAGCTCTTCACAAGAACAGTCCTGCATACTAGGGATATCAAGAGGTTAGGGGGCCCTAGTACACACATACCCAGAGGGGACCAGAGGATTAACAGAAAAAGAAAACACCAACAATAGGATCAACAATACAGACCATATACCCAGTCCACTCAAAAGTCAACAATTTACTCAGACAGACTAAGGTTTCTAGCCCAACTGGTTACCTTTTGCGATGCCTTAATGAGCTGCATCTTGGAAAAGGTAAAATCATCATAAGAATAAAACTCTGCAAGGGCTCTTGCATTCCAGCCGGCCTTACACACATCACAACCAACTATAACGCTAGCATTTAACCAGACAAGATGCTTGCTTCCTTCCGCCTTACGCTACAGACCGGCGAGCTCTCTCCGAATAACAGATATACAAACGGCTTCAGATATGAACTGCATGACCTGATTCAGGCAGATCAGACCCTCGTTCCAAAGCTGCAAATTGCAGCTCGAAAGTCCGGCCTCAAGAACATCAAAAAAATCGAAATTGACCGACTCAGTAACGCACGGCTAGCTCAGTTACTAGTCTTTGGCTGCATACCAGGGATATAAAACCGCCCACCGATATGACATCGGATATCTATATAGCCCGAAAGACAATACGGAGAGAGATAAATACAGAGCGTATTGAAAATTCCTCTAAAAGTATAGGCCTTTAAGCTACTTGTTTTACTATACAGTACGACTGAATACAAGCTAACGGATCGCATTAGCTATTTTTGGATGCAATTTGTTTCTGGATAATAGCAATAGATTTGATTCATAAGGAAATAGAGTTATCGGTAACGACCTTGGCTTTATCCGGATAGAGAAAGCCGCTCGGCTGGGGTTGGCCAGAGACTTTCAGACGGCAACGAGGACTACTGGGGCCAGGAGTTTATCGATGTAATTAGCGGAAAGACGTACGAGCACTGGTTCGAGGAGCTTTTGCGTTGCGTGGAGGTGGTGCGGAAGATAGCCAGCTAGGGCGAGAGGGCGAGAGGGCGGATTCGGATGGCTTGGGTCAATATGGGCGTTGGGGATCTTGGGGCGTTCTGGAGGTTGGGTCGTGGGATTTGTCAGTAGACATGAAGGCTAGAATAGCTGTAGGGCGAAAAAAGTTAATAGGATTCTGGCAGATGAAGGAAAAAAAAACAGCTTAAAACCCAAGCTTGGGCCTTAGCAACTGTAACGTGCACAACGAAAATGCAGTAAATTCAAGTATTAGGTTCCCGCATCGAGGGGATAATCCTTAAATCATAATTAAACAAATTCCCAAAGTTTGGTATTGTTAGAGCACATTAAGATCATGCAAAACCTGTCAGGGTAGTAACTGGGATTCTGATGTTGGTGTTTGGTGCTTTATTTTGAGCTTGTTTTGAGCAATTGGCAAAGCTATTGTATCTTGCTACGTGGTCCTAATGATGTACGGGGAGACTCTGGCTTCTGCGTATGTTCATAGGCGTCGTAATTGTTCCGAAGCATTTAGGTCCTATGTTCTGACTTTCAACTCAGATGGCAGCAATCAACCCCTCGTCACCCTTTCCGCCACAGCCCTTCCTCGCCGTCACCTCAATCTCAATCTTCATCTCATCCTTCATTAGGGCGGACTGAAACATAGTCGCGGCGGGACGAACATCACCGAACCACTTCTGCAGGACGGGCCACGTCTTGGGAAAGTCGTCGCGGTCAGGAAGGATGTACTTGACGCGGATGACATCAGCCATGGAGGTGCCTGCATCCTTGAGGGCGGCGGCGATGTTGGCGAGGGTCTGGTCAGCCTGCTCGGCGACATCGGATGAGATGGCACCTGTCTTGTAGTCGTAGCTACGTGGAGGGTGTTAGAAGATGCTGATGGCGTGTGCACCAAGTTGAGGAAGCCGGTTACCCAGTTGTACCGCTCACGAAGACCCAGTCTCCGGTAACGACCGCTCTGGAGTAGCCGATCTGGGCCTCGAAGGCAGATCCGGAGCTGATGTTCTGGCGTGACATGGTACGTTGCTTCAGGCGGTGTGCTGAATCGTGAGGTATACAAAGTGAATCATCGAGCTGAAACAGAGGAGGGTAGAAGAGAGGTATTTGTACTCGATCGATCAACTCAAGTGTCAACTCGATATGTGAGTCATGTCTGCGTGTGACAACTCATCCCGATGATTAGCTTCGGAACTTATCACTGTAAGTAGCTCCGATGAAGCGTGGGGCACCACCACATTTGGCTTTACTCGGATCGCGGGGCCGCCACGTGGGGTCCCTGTCGGGTTCGGAGCCGACGAGGCATTGACTCCAAAGGACTTGACTTGAGTTGAGATCTTGCACTTGGTATAACTCAAGAAACGATGTTCTCAAGGTCATGGGGTTGAGGAACTACCTTAGCGCTGGCTGGTGTTTCCAAACACCATGGTCCTGCACAGCATATCATGTCGGAAGACATCCGAGCTTGCAATCAAGATAACGACAAGAGGTTACCTCATCTCATGCTAGGTCGTTTCTTTTTGGGGCATTGACATTCAAGTTCTTTTTTTTTTCATTTGTACATCAGGTCGTGATATATAATCGTGGAGAGGTCGAGGTGTCTGGCCGAGCGTCGCAATGGCTACAGTACTGTACATATCTTACAACCTCACTCTACCTGACTCAATCAGGCGGTCAGTTCCTTGACCATCTTGGCAATCTCCTTCTTGTCAACATCCTTTCCCTCGAGAGCACCAGACAGGCGCTTCATCACATCGCCCATGAGAGACTTGACGTTGATTCCGGCTGCCTTGGACGCCTCGACGGCCTCCTTCACCAGGGCCTTGAGCTCAGCCTCGCCGAGCGTCTGCACGCCACTGCCGGCAACGTATTCCTCCAGCACCTTGATTTGATCCTCCTCCTTCTGGACCAAGTCCTCACGGCCGGCAGCCTTGGCTTCCGTAACAGCGTCCATAGAGCTCTTCTGGATCTTGCGGATCAGGGCGACGAGCTGGATGTCGGTTCGGATGGGGCTGGCGGTCTTGGAGGCATTGAGGTTGGCGGACATGATGGCGCGCAGGACAGCCAAACGAGGAACATCCTTGGCGCGCATGGCCGTCTTGAGCTCGGCCTTGAGCTTGGACAGCAACGGCGGGGGTGCATCGTCGGTCGAGTAGAAGCGACAGGCGCGGTTCGCAGGCGTGCGGAGGGAGTTGCTGGGGCGGGGGGCCCGCAGCGCTCGGAGGAGTTGCATGGATGGCTTGAAGGACATGGTGGATGGATCAATCGCTCGATATGCTCGGTATGTGCGGGCGTTTTGTTGGGATTGGGGCGTTGCGAGGTGGTGCAATGCGAGGTGTTTGAGGGTTTGAGCGGGAGAGCGGGAGAGCGCCAAAGCTTGGGGCGAGCTCAAAATTTCTGGCTGGAAATCATTGCGCTCAATTGGCCAGTAATAATCGACTGACCATGCCACGCCCACCGCAACATTATCTCACCAGCTCCAGCTATTGTTGCGAGACCAGTAAAAATCGATTAACTATGAAAATAACAAATTTCTTGTGAGTTTTACGTAGGCTGCTATCAATAATACCTACAGGAAAGATAATTAGTCGCGTGTACTAAAATTGTCAATATTCCATCTGATGCAGGGTACGCTACGACGTTTTCAGCCGTGACGTACGACATTACCTTACGATGTTCCAGAACCTCGACAGTGTGAAGCAAGGGATTAAAGCTTCCCACGAAGAGGTAGTGTAAGCACTTGACTATCCTTGATTGAAATTTTAGTTAAGGGACGCTATAACGTTGCTGTCGAGGGGAGACAGCGCCAAGAGAGTGGCTGGTTCTTGAGATAACTTCTCATGTACCCAGCATCAAGCCTAGCGTCCACCCTTTTAGATCATGATTTGCTGGTTAATTTCTCTCGCTTTGGACACCAATGAGCGAACCGCTCACGTTACTGTTGATGTCGTCACTTTGCCCCAATTTCTTTTCCAAGGTTGTTGGTAGCTGAGGTGAGGCTGCAATGTCGGTGGACGAACGAGGCGCACAATTGGCCACCAAGCCACGGAATGCAACCCGCTGTCTGCCGGCGTTAGCGGTGTAGGTGCCTAAATACTGACGAGACAGGGTTCGCTGGGGCCAACGAATCTTGCCAACAGGGTGCAGTGCATCTACAGCCACGACGTCGACGACGACCGTCTCCCGTCTCGGGTAATTTTCGATAGAGACCTTGGTACGTGTCTGTTGGCTGGAAATGCTGAGGAAACATGTGGGGGAAGGGGAACCGTCATCTCCGCGCTCCTGTCATGCCTCAAACCTGCCATTGGGCTTGACGTTGAGGAGATCGACAGGCTTCGGAGAGCGCTAAATCACCTGATCGTTTTGGCACATGCAATCTCATGCGAGGGCCGGGGTTGACTAGGATCGGGGGACGCTTCCGTTGATAATTGCAACCCGCTAGGGGTTGCACTAGCTGACCGGCTGTCCAGGGATCGATTTGAGGATGGCATCGGATGGGGATGGCGCAGTGGGGGAGCCGTGGCAGCTTGACTATCGGCCCGGGCGTCGTCTGGGATGTGTGCTGGATATCAAGCAGCTCCTTCACCGTCCCGCCTCACCTCCGGTGAAACTCGGCCCTGACGTCTCTTTCTCCCGATATCGTATCCCACTCGGCTTCCCCAAAGCTTGGTAGCGGGAGAACGACGAGGGACATTGTACCTGGAGTAGGTGCTCCCGTAATCAAGTACTACTTGTAAGCCGCTTGTGATATGCGAGTGTGAAGCGATGTATCTATGGTTCGTCGCGATGGGTGGATTCGCAAGAAGCACGGGATGGGCCCGCGCCTGCCGTCTTCCCCTTTCCGCCTCGACATTAGTGGACTGTCCCTGAACCAGGAGGGGGAATTGAGTGGCACGGCAGTCTCCCAGTCTCCAGCTGCTACAATCACCGGGTCCCGTCCTGTCGGTAGCGAGTTACCCAGGGCCAGTTAGTACCGTCCCAGGGCCCTGGCAGTAATGAGACAGCAATAGCAGCCACCTCGAATGGGGAGGGGAACACGACAGTTTGTCAGCTTTCATTTCTACTGTGCTTGTTGTCTCGCCCCAACGAGACTCCTCCATGCCCAATGTGTGCCTGAGGTGAGGGACATAGGTATCTTTGGTGGTTTGGTAAAAAATCCCGTTCCACATAAGGTAGTTCCTGCCATCTCCTTGGCGCCTACCTCACGCCGTCGGCACTTGACTTCCTGCGCGCCCACGCACACCCACCCCCCGAGTTCCTGCCCGTCTCGGCCGCCGGCGCCACCTGCATTCCCCCCGGCGGTCTAAACCTTCTTTCAACCTCATCGAAAACAAGTCCGAGACCCATCGAGTCTCCTCTATGGTAGCCCAACCTCCTCACACGCCAGGCGCAGGAATGCTGCGAATGACTCCGTTTCCACCGCCATATCCCGAAATATCCAATTTGTCTTCGTTGGCATCCATTGTGCCCCACAGCATCTCACAAGTTCTGGGCTTCGAAACGATCATCGACGTGGTTTCCGACCAATGCAAACATAACTGCGGTATCAACTGTCAACATCCCTCCGTCGCCCTTGGGACCTATTGGTTTGCACAAACGTTCACTTACATGGGAAAATACGCCTGTGGTTTCCGGATCATATCCCCTCTCGTTAGTCTCTCTGTTGCTTCTCGCTCCAATGACCTTGGAGTGGGAGCCAGGAGAACTCTCACCTTGAAGGCCGGGTTACCCGCCTCACTCCTTGCTTGCGCGATTAGCAGTTGGAAGTCGGTTAACGTCATTCTGTCATGCACAGTCAGCTCAAGTAGCTTGCCAGCTGGCCACAGATTACACACCCGAGGAGCTGAGTGAAAGGATACAGCGCCAGCGAGTACAGCATCAAGTTCACATTTTCGTTATTCGCCCAACCGATATTATAGTCTCGAGGATCTGGTGTTCGCACGGCGTCAGAATACTCCCGTCGTCGGTTAAATTCGCGGTACTGTACCATTCGACCAAGCGCACATCGGCAACGTCAACAGCCTTGATTCGATCTCGGTGAAGCCCGCGCTCCTCATCCAATTCGCCAGCTGCAGCGGTGCCCGAGGGTCCTTGTAGGGCTGCGCACTTTGCAAATACTGCCTTGACCACCTCGATAACGCATGGTCTGTTTCAAGGTTCCTTATTAGCAATGACCTTCGAATCCTAGGCGTCCAAAATGCTCGCCTCTGGTTAATGTTCCGTTATCGGATTGAGCGTTGAAGTATATTTCGACCATTTGGCACCATCCCCCCGGCCGCAGGACTCGGAAAATATCTCGGATATAGCTTCGCCATCGATTCGCGTGGATACCTCCAGCCATCATTTGGCTGTGGACAAGGTCGAAATGGTTGGACCGGAACGTGAACCTGGTTTAGAATCGCCTATTAAGCCAAGGGTTCGTCACCTCGGAAAGTTCGCCAACTCACCGTGCGTTGAGGTCGTCGACTTGCAGTTCGAGGTTGTCTGGCGGATTCTCTGGGATCATGTGCGGACTCACGTCTATGCCCAAAACCTGTGTATTGCACTGTTAGCTGGATGCATGGGGCTGGACTACACAACCTCTCGAAATAAATGCCCTTCAGCATCTCGACCCCATGATGGCCCCAGAAAAACCTTCTTTCCCTCTCCAAAGCCGCCCCTGCGGATGGTTGCGCTCCTCCGGTTCCAAGTGGTTAAATCAACCCTAGGATCCGTCACCGTTCGCAGAGGATGTTGACAGTATTCGGTTTCGTTTAAGGATTTGTCGACTTAATTCGATCGGCCAGGTGTCATGCGGATCGATGTGGCAGGTGGTGAAATTCAGAAAAGGAGGGAATCAACGTACCTCCGCGTTTGGGTTTTGTGCGGCCACGTCCACGGCCCAGTCTCCGGATCCGCACCCGCAGTCAAGGATCCTTCTTGGATTCCTGACAGGAGGGAATATTAGTCTGTTGTCGAACACGCTGTTGAGCACTCCGTGCATCAGCTCGAGGCGTGCAATCTCGTCCTGACCCAAATTGTTAGGCTCCATCGGCGCTGACTCGAGGTCAAGGCAGGCTCTGCTTCCTACCTCATCGATGGGTACAAAATATGTCCCGTTTGTAAGGGAATATTGCTGATAACTCCGGCCATGGAATTCGAGAATCTCGGCGAACGTCTCGTCAAGGGGTGCTGTGCCGTCTCTTCAAGGGGGCTTAGCGACACACTCCATCTAGCGACCAAGGATCCTCTTACTCGGCATCCATAATGGCGGCTGATTCGGAACCTTCCAAGTGTTGACAAATTCGCAAGTATGAGATGAACTTGGCTATCACTCAACGATATAGATCAGGATGGATACGTTCCTGCTCAGCGCGATTTAGGTTCCTATCCGTTACTAAGGTGTCAGGTGGTACCCCGAGCATGGCCCCAGTCCACACATCAAGAGCCACCCCGGCGCTGGGATGCAGTCTCTAAAGACATATCTGGGTCTAAGGAGGCTCCTGCATACGGCGACCGTGAGTTGTACTTACAAAGCACGAGAAAGGTCTCCCGTGAACAGGTAGAGATCACCGACTCTGAATCGTTTAGATTGGATGCGAAAGGCTCTTATTTTCAAGATATTGCGCCGATCTTAGGCTCCGAGGGCGTTATTGCGCCTCCAGAACTTGCTCTGAGTTCTGCCACCTCAGCCCTGAGCCCACTTCGGCATCAGGGATCAGCCGGAGACCTGGGGCTGTGAGCTAGTCTATATGGGCAATGACCCAATACCGATAGGATGGAGTCGGTTATCAGAGAATGGCAAACATTAGTGTCAGCGAGTGCTTGGTAGATGTGGCAAGTGTCAGACTGCGGCCAAGTGCGAGGTCGTCAACCACGTTTGGTGTCTTAGCTGCCTAAGATGGGACAGATTTTCTGCCCTTCTCGGTCTGGTCCTTGGGGTAACGGGTCACGATGGGATGAAATCAGCCAAAGCTCACTGGAACGCATTGGTACGCCTCGTTTACCACCCTGTTCCATGTTTGGGCAATGACATTGGTTCCACTCGAAGTGGAGGGGTTGGTGTGCCGCATGTCCAGACATGATTGCGGTCAACCACAGATGCATCACTGGGCTCCAGGGCCTGCCTCCCGTCGCCCCCCATTGGAGCCACCTAAATGGATCCATACTTGGACAGAGGCCTTCCCACCATGTTGATTGCCTGCAAGGGTATCAAGACCTGAAGAATGTACGGACGCCCCGGAGCAAGTTATAAGAGAAGGGGCACGAATACGAATCGTTTCAAGCCAAGGGCAGCATCAGTACACCCCGCACAGATGCTGTCGTATCCTGTTCGATGTGTGTGCCTTTTGGGGAACTGTGTGATACAGCATAAAGAGGGGCACTGGTTGTTTGATGACGTCTTGCAGGGGCCAAGACAGGGCGTCTTGGCCAACAAGAGACCCGTTAGTGGACAGAGCAGCGACAAGCCGTGCCAATACCGAGGACATGGACTTGGGACTTGGGCAGGAGGTGGGCTGAAGTTGCCAGGCCATCCTTGAAGCCGGACGTTACTGGAAAGTGAGGAGCCGTCATGAAGGGCAGTGGTGTGGCACTGCCCTGGGGTCCATGAGTATTTCCTAGCCCATATGGGGGATGCAGCCGAAGAACGAGCCGGTCGTGAGTCTGAAGAGTGCTACCACCGAGGCTGAACATCGCCCAGGCTCAGGGGTATCGGGTCGATCCACCTTCTGGAAAACAGGGCCCGGGCAAGGTCGTGCAAAGGAAATTCCAGGACCACGATCAAAAGACTTCAACCTTCACCGCCTCCTGTGTCCACTTCTAGGCCGACGATGGCCCCCTCGGACTGCGAGCGGCATATTATGCACCACCCAGAGGCAGCCTACGGGAGGAGGCTTCTAGTGGTAGGGGCTGACAGGAATAGGCCTCATGGCCACATTGGCGTAGGGACTGGGTCGCTAAGTTGCATCGGGCCGCGGCCTCTTGCGTTTGTGCAGATTGCCATTGTCCCGCCCGTCAGCTGGTTCTTGTTTAGGCCTCCCGTTTCTATGAACATCATACGAGCAGCCATGTCAGAAGCGGCAGAGACAGCATGATGTTAGCTGTCGCACTTCGTGTCTCGAAGGCTCAAGCTCGGCGACTGCACCGGCCGACGGAGACCAAGGTGTGGTATGTGGAATCCCATGCTCTCGGCGACTCTTGGTCCCAACCGGGTCATCCCTTCTGATACTGCTTCCCAGTCTCTGGGGCATGGACCCGAGCTTGGAACCAGGACTCTGGCGCCGTCTAGGGTTAGTGCTGGCAGTGGGTTCACTTGGATAACCATTTACCATACCCTGCCCCTACTCCCGCATCCCCCACAAGGGCCCTCCTCCCCAAATGTCGCCATGCCTCATCTGGCCTTTGGCAACATCCGCAGGGAGCAGGGTTCTAACAGGCTGCAGAGAACTTGAACTACGAGTCCTGGTGGGAAGGAGGAAGAGGATAGCCGCCGCTACCGCGTCCACATTGGACAGAATGATGGTGTGATGGAGAACAAGATCAGCGAAGGTAAAGGTCTGGGAGGGCCAGCAAACAACTCCCTTTGACAACTGGCCAACAACACAGCGCCCAAGCTAATGTCACGGACGCCCCGTTGCGGAAGAAGCCGCGCATATGATCAGCAAATGATTACGAGATAGGATTGCATTAGGATGGCAGGCGGATTTGCGCAAAGTTGCTGCTACGTTATCACTCTCTGCGGCGTCCCACGATTCTGGTACCCACACCAATCTTGTACGGCCGCTGCGGCCCGCTAGGACGGAGTGGTGTGGGGGAGACGAGAGCGCCGAACTCTGCACAAGGCTGCACGCCAGGAGGACGCCTGCTCCAGCTCCCTGCCATCGACCCCCCGAAAGGGCACAGTTAGCGACATGCAAAGCAAATCCTTGCGCGCTGATGTGCGTAGCCGCGGTCTCCCTCGAGAGCTCGCTTCGACCAAGGCGCAAAGTCTCCATCGGCCCAGTACTAGACGGTGCTAGACGGTTGCTGGCCGCTACCTTTGCTCCGTGAGCGAGCGTCGCGGAGCTGGGAGCTGTTGGTGCCCGCCGAGACAGGGGAACCTTGCTCGAGCGACCGTTTGCCGACCCAAGCCCTCGGGATTAGGACCACAGAGTCGGGAAAACGGTGGGCTGTGCCGGGAAGAAGGCCTCGAAACGAGGCTTGCTCTCTCTCTCCTTTCAGAAGTTCTTGCACATTATCCACACACAGGCGCGCCCAAAATGATACCCTCAGCCAACCACCTGCGCCACACTGACATGTCGCAGCCCGTTCCCCCTCTCCCACTCAGCTGTCCGTGGCCAAGTCACCGAGGGTCTCAATGGTGTCTACGAAGTACGAGGTAATAGTGATTCTGTAAGAGGCAATCATCCAAAAAGCCAGGTCCATTTCTATTTTGCTGTCCTTTCATAACACCCGACATTTTGTCTACACACCATCGTAATGCATCCCAAATCCCCCGACGCGCGAGAGCTTCCTCGAAAGAGGACAAAGAAGAGGAAGGAAAACAAAAACAAATGCACTATTGTACAACAGGATAGGTCATCTCACACCCCCCTGGCAGTGTGCGCCCCCTCTTCGCATCTTCTACTAGATGCGATCAGCGTGAATGTTTGCTTGCCCCCTGCTTCCCGCTTACCCCCCTTTTCTAAGCCGTACTGTATACCCGAAGAGAGCAGCAACCCAAGAGGGCAAAAAGGAATCTGTAGCGTAGTGTACGTATTTGAAATGTTGATCGTAAGCAGCCGTCATGCACGTATCTCCCAAACAAGAAACCCGTCCAGGGACATCGGCAAGGTATGCATAATAAAAGGAGTCTCGGAGGCGATGTGACCTCCCTTGATTCAAACCGGGACGCTGGTAGATGTGACAGATCATCTGAGAGGTGGAATTGTGAACGAATGCACAGCGGTATATGCAGCTAGGAGGAATCAATGCTTGCCACGATCGGCCGAGTTTTCGGTCGGCTCGGGAGCAGATGATAGTACAGTGGAGGCTTTCTCTCGGGGCGAGCATGTGCTTTTAACACCACGTGAAGACAGGATTCCTACTCTTGACGGCCTCGAGGCGCTCAACAATGACCTTGCGGTGGTTGCCCATCTGGCCCTCAGCCGCGGCGTAACCTAGATCGCCCTCTATATCATCGTCGTAGGCGTCATGCGTGTCGCCGTATAAATGCTGGGCTATGGTGCTGCTGTTCCGGCGACCAGCGGCCGGGGCAAACGAGTACCGTCGCTGTCGGTGCGGCGGCGGCTGCTGCCCCTGGCGTGCGGGCTCGTACATGTTGAGGGCGCGGGCCGGGCCTTGGTAGCTAGATCTGTACCCACTGGGTTGGATTGAGGGACGTTCAGCCGCATCACCGCTCTCCAAGGGGTGCCCCGCCGGATCCAGGTGGTTAGATTCGGTCATGTGCGTGTCTTGCGGCGAGTGGGCAATATCACTCGTGGGAGATGCGATTTCGAACCGGCCGGGATGGGGCATGTCGGCGGGCGGGCTGGTGAGGCCGAGGAGGTCCGTGACAGGGACGTTGGGTGCCGGTGCGGAGCTAGCAATGTCTGCCTCGTCCATAGACTGGCGGACGTGGGGGTTGCGGCGGACCTCTGATGGCGTGGCTTGCATAGGAACCGCAACGGGCACGTCGACAAGATCATCCCAGACACAGACCTTGGCACGACGTGTCAGCTCGAGGGGACCATGATCGGGGGTCTTGAGCGTCTCAACAACGTTCCAGGCTTGCCCCTTCATGACGGCAATCTGCTTGGCGAACATGCGTTCCTGGAAATCAACGTCCATCTGGAACACCTTTTTTAGGGCGAGTGTGGTCTGGCTCCACCATGCTGTGGATGTGAGCAAGGGGAGGAAGTGGTCTCGCGTCTTTTGCGAGAAGGGTCTGCCGATCAGATCTACAGGCAGGAAGAGCCAACCGAATGGAAAACTAGATGTATGTTAGCTTAACCGCTCCGTGGCGAGAGCTTAAGGTTGTTCATACCTTCTCCAGGCATCTGGGTGCTTCCAGGGCCATGAGAGAGAGTTATCAATGGCTCCAAGGCTCATCACAGGCTCCTGTCCGGTGTGGCGCTGACTGGTAGCATCCATTGGCTTTTGGACCTTGTAGGGATATGAAGCTCGAGTGGCGCGGGGAGGCGAGTTGGATAGGTCAACGGGGCGAGGGCCTTCTTCCTCCGTGACCGTCTCCATGTTCAACTGGATGGGATCCGAAGCAACCGAGACCTTGCCCGCTTCCCAGTCGACCTTGACCATCCAGTTGTCTAATCCGCGGTCGGTGTTCCTCATGATATAGTCCAGAATAACTAGCTTCTCGAGCTCCTCTCGGAAAGACTCCTTCAAGTTCTCGGTCCAGGCGAAATGATCTGGGCTCAGGGGAGTCCCCTCCTGACCACCATGCTCGTCATCGCTACCGTACGCATCGTCTGGCGAGGCAGCGCTGGATGGACGACAACTCTCTGTCCACCTCCTCCGCTTCTTCTTCTGGCCATCATTTGCACGGAAGCCGGACCAGTATTGATCGGGCCAAGGATGCTCGCGCAGGAAGACGTTGGCATCCTTGAATCCCTTGAGGAATACCTGGAAGCTACCGGGTTTCTCGGGCAGACCCTTCTTCTTGCGGTGGAACTTGCGGCGGTCCCAGAAGGGGTAATGGAAGGACTTTGAGGAGAGGTAAACGACGTCGGTGTAGGGGACAAGATGTGTTCGCAATTGACAGTCGAGGACGTAGGCGGCAGCTTCGCTGACATAGGAGAGATTGGGGATGAGGCTGTGAAAATGTTAGGTTGCGCTATAGATAGGGGGAAGGCGCATAACATACCAAGCTCGACCAAAGCAGCAGGGAAACAGGTTTCGATGAATCCATTTGTTCCACTTGGGGTTTCCTGCTGCGTATGGCTCTTCATCCTTGGGCTTGAAGACGCCAACAATCTTGCCGTCTGGGTTTCGCGCAAAGTAACTGCCAGAACTGCCTTGCGAGATCATGCTAGGGTGTACTTCTTGCCGGATGGCGGATCGTACACTTTCGACAATAACCTCGAACTCGTCTTTGGTCATGACACCCTCCTGAGGCGCGGCAATGCCCTCAGCGCTAACGGGGCGTACGCCTTCAGGGGCCTGGAAGACGGAGTGGTGGATCTCGAGGCGCTCCTCCTCGCCAGCCATGTTCCTCCCCTTGCGTTTGAAGCGAGAGGCGATCTCATCGGCCCAGCGTTCGAGGCGGGCATTGATGGCCTTGAGGTCGACACCGGCATTGCTCCCAGCGCGTTGGCGGAACTTGGGCCTGGTGGAGAATGACTTGGGACTGGCCATGCCGGAGCGATGGCGCGGTTGCGAGGTGTGAACATGTCGGGGCGCGCCAGCGGGCTGGAGGGAGGCGTAGGACTGGGAGAGGGGATCTTCGTCGGAATCGTCGCTGTGGTCGTCGGCCTGGGTGAGGCGTTCGTAGCCCGTCGTGGCGGGACGGGATCGAGGCATGATGGGCGACGGAGACGATAAGTTGGGAGGAGGATGGTGATGATATGAAGACGCGTGAGATGGGAGACGGATCGGATTAGCAGATCGGCAGGGCCATTCCTGGTGGAGACGAGATCGTGTGCGGACTATTCGTGTCGGTGCCGATGCTAGCGAGAGTGATGAAGGGATGGATGGATTGATGATGTGACGTCGGCGAGTTTGCGAGGTGACAGCCAAGCCAGGCAGGAAAGCAAGCGAATGCCCCTGACAGATCTAAACCGCGATGGTACGCGTGCACTCACTCGCAGGGCGAAATGAGGAAACGGATAGGTGCAAATTTGCGAATGAGAAAATAGATTTACGTGGAAAAGATAAAGAAGTAGAAAAAAAGTTGCGACCAGAATGGAAAGACACGACAAGAACAAGGAATGGTCAGACGAAGCCTTTGATGATGAGCCGATCAGTTCACGACTTGGAATCTCGGGAGCTGGCACATGCTGTCATCTTGCGGCTCTCAGCGCTCAGAACTGGCCTCCAGGGAGTCCAGGCTGTTTCTGGCCAGGCGCCAGGCAGTGGCCAACTTGCTTCTGCTGCTTGTGACAGCTTACCAATGGGGTGGTACGTACTGCTCGGTTTCAGGGACTTCTTGCGCTAACAATATTTCGGACTCCGGACATTCGGGTGTCTGTCTTGCCTCTCATGGGCGGGCCTCCTTCAGAGAGTACCTATTGCTATTCGCACACATTCATGCCGGTATTCGCACAGAGGTACAAATCTTGTCACCCAAGCCTCAGCTTAATCCATGTACCTGATCCTTGCTTGGAGTAGATGGTCCAAGGTTGGGCTAGAGGCCTACATTTGTTATTGTGTTTAATGAAAATAAAACCCCAAAAACCCCCAGACAAAGAGAGATAATTCTAAGAATTGGTCTTATTGAATTGATTTCCTTAAAATGCCACCTTAGGTGCGTTTCTGATACCCATCTTCAGGAATTGGTCATGCACTCGCGTGTGCAAATGACAAGATGCATGTGTGCGAATAGCCATACGCCTCCGGGAATCGGTTTGTTGAGTGTAAGACGTCAGACAGGGATGGCTCCGGACAGCACTCTCCTTGTTGTTGATAAGGCTTCAACACACGGGACTGTGTGGCGTCCTTGGCAATGGACTTACATCTGCTGGCTGTCTGCCGCATTGACACCCAGTTGGAGTGATTGATCCAAGCTCTAAGCTGTGGGCTGGAGATTGCTCAATGGAATGGTCTGGACCGTCGACACTCGATGACAAGCTTCCAGCTGCTGAGAGTGTCCTCGCCTGCCGACTTGGTTGGCGCTGACGGCGTCCACAGACCTCTTGTCAACCGATACAGAGTTTCTTGGGACGATGCTAGATCGCCTTGGGCTTAACTGCGGCGGCTCTGCAGAGAGGCGATGCGCAGAGGCTGTGACGCCAAACTGGCGCCAGCACTGGAAAGCATAATAGGCAGCTAGGCGTCCCCTCGCACTCTTGCCCAGCACCTAGTGCCCATCACCTGGGTGCCTTTTGCCTTAGGTCGTGTCTAGTGTCCTCGCTGGCGGCGATGTCGAGGATTGCGGGGAAGGGCCCTCGTGGGTTGTCGCCAGATCCCGCTGGCCTCGTCTTGGCGGCCGCATCCTCGGCCGAAGGCGTGGGCGGTTGATGTATTCATTATACTGGCAGGCAGTTACGCTCCGTGTTGGACCAACAATGTTGTTATTTTCGTACTGCAAGCCCTGTTGGCGGTGCATGTATCCGGGGGGGGGGGACTCCCGCAATGACTCCCTCTGGATGTGATCCCACCTGACGCATCGATCAGACTCAACGGCGCTACGTCATGGAACGCATTGGCGCGTTTCGTCAGCGCCATCTGTGTGGTGATCGACTGGTCCGCCAACGCGGAGGACCTGGGGTAGCACATGGAGCCTGGGGGGAGAGGATGAGGATTGCATCCGTGGACGGACAACTGTCGATGGGCAAAAGTCAAAGTGCCATGCCTGATTGACGGGCTGGGACACTGTACTGTTTAGTTACTCCCCAGAGCCCTGCAAACCGCGGATCTTGCCCCGCTGGCCGGTATTCAGAGTCCGGTGTTGAGACGGCCTTGATCAGCGCCCGCGTGCCCGAGCAAGGTTCAGACCGGCTGGTGGCTGATGCGACGCCGGCACACGACAAAGAGGCAAACGCACGCCAAACACAGGCTTAACACAGGCGGCATCCAGGGGGATTCGGGATTAGAACAGGTCAATAGGTCCGGCCAACAGCCGCAGGTGGCCCAGCGCCCACCCCAGCGCACCCATCCCAGCGCACCCATCCCAGCTCCCATCGGGATCAAGCCACCCATCAGATGACGGGGCCTGGGTGTGGGAGCACTCACCAGCTTCCGCCAGCATTCGCCAGCATTCACCAGCATTCGCGAGCCTTCGCTTCCATTCGCTTGGCCGCGGGACGGCGGCGGGATCCAAACAATCCAAGCATTCAAGGGCCACCCCTTCCCGCTTGGCTCATGCTCCTCCCATCTCATCTCTCGTGTCGCTCGGAGCGTCCCCCTTTATCCCCTTTTCGTCATTGTACGTTGCATTTCTAATCGCCTATAACTGGCCGACGTGCCTCTCTCAACCCGACTCGACGTGTTGAACGCTGTTGTACGCCGGCTGTGTAATCTGCAATCTGCATCTCGACCACCTTGGAACGACTTTGCCTCGTCGTGCAACGCCGCGCAACGCCGCGCAACGCCAACCTTGTCTCACTCCCACCTCTGCTGCGCCTTTGATTTGCCCAACCTGATCCCATCCAATAATTACAAAGACTCTCCCACACCCTCCCTGCTGCTCGTCCCTTGTTGTGTCTTTGTATCTGCCCTGCAACCCCCGCAACTGCTCCTGCTTTTGCTTGCTCTCCCAGCTCTCCTCCATCATCCAGCAGGAGTCGGCAACGCAGCAGCGCAGCAACCGGCCAAGATGACGGCGGGAATCGCCCATGGCAGTGCAACATTTGCCGAGCCCACCATCATCGTCTCTCCGACTGCCGACCACGATGCCATGCGAGGCCGCAAGAGAGACCGCAGCATGAACCGCCGCAGCGTCCGACCCATCCGCTGTGCGCCCTCCGATGAGTGCAGCACCCTCCGAGGCCGATCTCGCCGCCGTGCCACCTCGCCCGCCCTAGGATATTCCTCCCGAGCCACCTCTCCCAGAGTCTCATCGCCCACCCGAAAACGCCTTCTCCACGCCCGGTTGCGCCGTGAGCACTGCCCCTCGCGAGTTGCGTCTCCCGTAGAGCAGCAGCAGGTCTTTCGGCGCCGCCAACGTACTCGGAGCCGGAGCCGCGGACCTCGGGCAGACATGGAACACGAACCCCCGCGGTTGGCCGATGTCTTGTCCGGGCTGCGGAATGAACTGCTCGCGAGCTCCGACGATGACGACGGTGCGAAGCAGTGATAGCTACCCAACGCCTGAATGCCTTCTTCTCTTGTACACTTCCAAAAGGGAAAACGAAACGAAATCGGAGACGGATCTACGACGGGAAGACCAATACCCCATACATGTTCGATATATTGACATTCTACTTGGAAAGGCACTTGCCTGGAAACTTAACTGGATATTTTACTTGGTGCGAACTGGCCCAAGACTGGGATGGGAAAGGGGAGTTCTTTGCTTTTTTCTTTGTTTTATGTTTATGGATGTTTGATGTCAGGTTGACTGGGAACGGAAACTTTCTAAAATTGAACCATGTAACATTAGATGCTTTTCTTTACGGCAATCTAGGTTGAGAAATAATAAAATACTGAAACCATTCACATTAAATCTTGCCCGATTGACGACGTGAGGAGTCTGTCTGTTTGTCTGTCTGTCTGTCCATCTGTCTGCGTCCATGTCCAACGAACCAGAACCAGCACAATCACAATGATCTAATAATCCGATTGGCGGTTTAGCGGCCATCTGGCCGTGGCTCTCGGCGTCCCAAGGACCAACGGCACTATCGCCGGGGCCCTGGACGGACCGGCTCCGCTCTTCAACGACGGACCCACGCTCATTGGCCACAGCGTCCCAGAGCTGGCGGATTTTTTAGAAACATGGACTGATGATTGTAGACTGGATCCCACCTCCATCGACCTTTTGCGCGTGCGTGCTACGGATCGCGACTCTCTTTTTTCTTCGGGCGTTGTCTTTCTTGATCCCTCCTACGACGTTGCCCCGACCCATTGAAAACATTCACGAGTTAATGCCCCCGAAATACGAGCCGTGCCCGCGCCCAATTCCCTCCTCTGGCCCTCCTCGACCGTCGTCCCCAATTTTGCTTCCCCTACCAAGCATGCCGATACCTGTCCTCCCGGTCCTCACCGCCGCGGCTTAGCATTCACTGTCTCGATCCAATGCTCGAGAGAACGGCGGCCGGCCTGGAATCATGCAGCCTCCAGCGTGTCCTACCCAAGCCCACCAAGAGCTGCCGCCAGCTACACACGGGCTTCTGGCAGCATGGCGCCTCTGCCATTGATCTCTCCAGCATCTGGCCCGGCCCGCCTCGTACCGCCGATCCCGAGACCACCGATGCCGACTCATCGTCTCGCTACCAGCAGCAGCAGTCCGGTCTGCTAGCATCGGCCTTCCTGCTCGACTTCCTCTATCCCAGCGCTACGTTGCCGCTCCTACGTCGAATATACCCCAAACTGCCTAGGACTCAAGATGGGAACCGCAAGGCCCTGGTATCACGGAGAAGGCAGTACTCTTCGTCGGCTACGGAGCCGATCCTCGCATCAACGACCTCAAACATGGTGGCACTGAGCGATATGGAGTTGGGAGAGGGAGGGGTTTACACAACCATGTCTGAGCACGACCCCACTGCGTTGGAGAACCGTCGAGACGGCGAAGACGCCAATGGCCACGACAATGCGCCGATAGCAGAAAGCCAAGTCGATTCGGATGCTTCGTTAAAATATGACGCTCAACATACGCTGGAACGTCTCGAACGATTGATATCAAACCATACTGGCCATCTTTATTCCGAAGTTTGGGACCTCTACACCCACCTCGACCATGAGAACCGTCTCTGCATGCGTGCTCCTATCGTTATGTACCTTGTTCGGTCACATGGCGTTGTGGAGAGTGGACGAGCCCTCTCCGTCTTTCGACAGATTCCCATGGATGAGTGGGACAACGATCTCCTTACCGCAGGAATCCTCCTGTTCCTGCGCACAGGGGACCTGCCGTCTGCGATAGATCAGTTCAAAACAGGCCTTGGTTTGAAAGGACTGACCGGAGGCCTCGAATATTTATTGGCGGATGCCATTTCGTCGAGGAAATGGGCCGCTGCTTTGGATGTTTGGGTGGCGTACTATACGGCACAGGCCGAAAAGAATCCCAAACGAAAGCCGAGTACGGAACGGCTTAAGGACCTCGAAGGTATCCCTAACCAAGGAAATCTGTACTTTGCTTTCCGGAGCTTCCTGGTGACGGATGGTGCCGATTACCAACGCAAGCTTAAACAATCTCCCCTATCATTCACAGCCTTCCGTGTTTTCCGCAAACACTTTGCACAAATGGCGTTGTGGGAGCCTTGCTCCCCGGAGCAGGCCGCCGTGATCCTCGAAACCTTGAACGACAAGGATCTCTATAACGACTATTTGGTGCGGATGTTTGACCGCTGGTACGAAAAGTTGGAATCCCAATCGACTATTCTCAAGCTTCCCGCAATTTACCAGACATTTCGAGCCCTACCCGATGCCCAGCCTGCGATGCATGTTCTACGAGGCATGTTCAAGGTTCACTTTCCGAAGGACGTCGCTGCCCTAGAACAACTCTACCAAGATTGGATTCGATTCCGCGGGGCCTTGAATCAATGGGGCTACGAGAAGTTCCTCAAGCTATATGCCCAAAGGGGCGATGTTAAAGCTGTCCAGAAGCTTTGGGACCAGTATGTGAGAGCGTATCCGTCAGTGCTCAAGACGCCACGAGCCTTCAGGAGTACCCTGAACGTCTATGCACAAGCGGGAGATGCTGTCCAGGCCGAAATGGTGCTTAAAGAGATGTCTAGCAAATATGGGGTCAAGCCTGATGTTGATTGCTGGAACACGCTTCTGAAGGCGTACATGAGGGCCAACAACTACTCCCAGGTGCTAAGATGCTTTGAGACGATCTCCCAGATGCACCAGCCTGATTCCTTCACTTACGCCCATGTCATGGCCATGAGTTCGAAGAAGGGCGACCTGGAGACGACTCTCGACTTTTTCAGCCGATCCCAGGAGGCTCAAGTTCCGATTACGAAGGAGATGGGTCTCGCGTTAGTGGTGGCGTATTGCCAAAACGACCTCCTGATTGAGGCGGAGAGGCTGTGTGTTGAGATGGCCGAACGAAAGCTCACACACACCGCTATCTGGAACCAGTTGCTCAATTTCAATGGCGAGGCACGCAATCTCAAGAGGTGCTACGCCATCCTCGAACGCATGAAACGGTTTAGCGTGGGATGGGATGACGATACCAGCCGATTCCTTCTCCAAGCACTCGTCAATGCCAACAGGATCCACTCTGCGTATGCGCTTCTGAAAGCAGCCGAGGACGAGGAGTTATTTACCTTGACGCCAGAGCACTATGCCATCGTCATGGCGGGCGCTGCTCGTCTTGGAGAGCACCTCCTAGTAGAGAGCCTTCACTACCGGTTGGTAAAGTCGAACATGCCAATCAGCTTCAATGCCCTGATACCACTGGTGGAGTCGGCGGTGCGACGAAAGCCAGGAGTTAAGCGAACACTGAATATGAGCAAAGAGTTGGTTGAGCATTTCCGCAAGGCCGTGGCTGGCTCCACAGGGGAGCCTGGACAAACTGCCACAGGCGGTTCTCAGGCAATCTCACTAGGGAGCGCGGCGATGTCGAGAAGTCAGTCACAAAGTATCGGCCGGGCAATCATGCTTTTGGTTGAGCTGCGAGAGTTTGGTACCGCCGAAGAGCTGATGACACTGTACAATGAGCTGTTTCCCCAATTCAAGCAAAGCGATCAGTACCCGCCCAACATTGTGTCTGCTCTGATGCTGGCGTATTACAAGGACGAGAACCTAGACAAGGTCATGGAGCTTTGGCAGAAGACCTGGGTACAAATATTTGAGTCGAGCAAGAAGGGTCATCGAGAGGGCATCTACGCCGGCAACGAGTACGACCTCTCACGAGTGCTCAATGTTGTGCTAAGGGTGTACCGAGATAAGAACGATGGCCAGGGGCTGTCGGATTGCATTGATCGAGTGACTCAGTCGGGCTTCAAGCTCACATGCGCCACCTGGTCTCTTGCCGTTCGATACCTGTCCGAGTTGGACCGGTGGGAGCGGGCCATGTACTGGTGCGAGACGATGCTCATGGATGGCTGGCGCGGCTGGAACTGGGGAAGGATGAACAAGGAAAAGGCTGGGTTTTTGAACACACGCGTCCTGAGGGCACCCAAGAATGTGGTCTTCCGACTGCAACAGAACTGGCTCGAGATGCGCAAGATGGCTGCTTGGTCAGAGGACATCTCCCGTCAGCTCCGCAACGTTCAGGCCAAGTTCCCGCGCCTCTACCACGCCTTCACCATGTCTGACATGGAGACCATGCCGGTGGCGTACCAGGTCAACTCGAACCGCACGTCTATCCAGGATCTCGACGAGGTCCTGCGCAGCATGCCATACAACGAGCTGATGAAGGCTAAGGAGGCCCTGCTCAAGCAACTCATGCAGGAGCGGAAACGTGAGAAGCGCCTAGGTATTGCGACTGTCGCCCTAAAGAGCCAGCAGGATCGCCAGGACTGGAAGCGCGAGCTGCACAACAGGGTTAGACGCTTCGCGGCCACTTGGGTGAAGCGACGCGAGCAGCGCGTTGCCGAGACAGAATCCTCGTCATTCAAAGGAGAATTATCCTCCTCCTTATCAGCCTCTTCCTCGTCTGACTTAGCCGCGATCGCTGACCCGGAACAAGTCGTTGCTCGGGAACGCTCTGGCTACTGGAACAGCTTCTGGGACCGCTACGACCAGCGTCCGCACGGTGACCGCCGCCCCCAACACGCGAAACACTATTCGGCCAAGGCACTGGGATCAGGCAACTCGCAGAAGAAGTCTAAGCCCAAATCTAGCGCTACAGCAAGGCCCAAGTCCGACAGCTCGAGAAAACGATAATAGAGTCCAGTGTGTGAGGCGGCATCAATGTGCCTCGAGCACACAAGAGCATAAAACATACAAATATCATGTGTACAAAGTTGTGGCATTTGAAGAACGCGTGTAAACTACATGAGTTCGCGAAGATGGAGATGAAGACGATATCATGTATGCTGGGAGTTGGGGAAGGATGATGTGTATTCGTATATGTACAAACCCTACTGAGCATTTAGATCTGTACTTTTGTATAATATAGAACAATGACCTCACGTCGCCGTGCTTTGAACAGGCAAGTATATGCTAGTAGTTATGATATAATTTGGGAAGTTACTATGTCTATGACGCTGAGATCAACTTGCGTAATTACAATCTCCTAATATCGATCTGTTTGTCTCTCAAGCTGGTATCAAGCAACGCCGAACTCCGTAGTCCAATAAATACAAGCACAGTTGTAGTGCAGTCCCGATTCCAGTTTCAGTGCCTTCCATGATTAACTCCACAAACAAAATTTCACTAGTCTATGTGGCCAGTTTCAAAACCCCGCGAAGTCGCTCCCAGCCGGCGGCGATCATTGTTATGGGGTGAAGGGTGTATTTACAAATGTATTAATCCAAAAGAGTAGGTGCGATCATCTTCATCTAAAAGGTGGTGTCTTCCTCGGCCGGTGCGTGCGGAGGGGGTGGCTGTTTCACGCCGAGGGACCGTAGCCGTTGTGAGAGCAGACCCTCGGCACCGCTGGATGAGCCGTTCCCGGCAAGGGAGAAAGCATTCCCACCATAGCCAAGGTCGCCCTTGTTAAGCTTCTCATACAGCGTCGGACCCCAGGGCACCGACGAGTTGCTGGATGAGTCCTGGGTTGTTGGTCGACTGGCCTGCGAGGAATCTGGGGAGCGAATACTGCTTCCAATCGCCGTGACAGCGGTAGTGTCACTGACGTCACTGTCAAGCCGGTCCCGGCCAGGAAGGCAGAATGGAACAGGGTCAATGGGATGCGTATTGCCAGCGGCGAAGGTCCCAGAGGAGGTACCGGCGTAGGGATTGGTGGGGAACACACCATCCATCACGTCGAAGGCCTGGCTTGACGGTCCCAGTGGAAACCCGGCGCTTCTCCTGCGCCAGGCTTTGTCGGCGGCGAGCATCGCACCTGGACCCGTGGCAGGCGTTGACGGGTGCATGACACGGATCGGCTTGTAAGGCGTGTAGCGTGGCTCAGGCCAGGTTGTCTCGTTGCGCAGTTTCTCCTTCCCGTCCGGAACGCGGTTGGCGAAGACGATGCGGATGCTTTTGTACAAATAGAAACGACCTTTGGCGGGCGAGCAGATGTGTAAGTGAACCAAATATCTAAGTATAGGGCGGTCTGTCGAGTCCAGCTCGGAAGCCGCGGGGACGTTGTCGATGATGGGGCCGGCGGAGTAACTGCGCTGGCGGATGAATGTCTTGGTTCCAGGCTCCATTCCTGTTAGATCATAGGGGAGCAGGAAAAGCTTGACGGCGGTTTTGTTCGGGTTCTTGATGATGATTTGAATCTGCCCCTTTTCGGGGATCCTATAACTTCCACCAGGGGGAACCTTTGGGGCTCCGGATTTCCGCTTCGCCCTTGAATTTCGGCGTGGCTCATGCTCGGGGCTTTGGGGAGGTATTGGCTCCACTTCTTCCTCGACCGTCTTCCTGTCGGCATAGCGACTTTGAGCCTTCCTCTTGGACCTCTGCTCATCTTCCGGGTTCGGAAGGCCGTTCTCTAGGTCGATCTGACCAACGTAAGGACTAGGTCCATCATCTGAACTTGATCGCCCGTGGGATGTGCTGCTATAGCTATAATAGACAGCTGGGAATGATAGGGTGACATGAGCTGGGCACTTGAGGCTAGACTTGCACTTGCCCTTGCCTAGGACGCCGATCTGGGCGACGAAATCAAGAGGTTTAGACGGCGTAGTCGACATGCGACCACGGAGGATGCTCTCTTCGTAGGAGCCAACCATAGAGGCATGATGAAGCGGCGAGGAGTCAGAAACAAAGGAAGATCGACGAGAACGCAAAAAGGCGGGTGTTTGTGGCGAAGTGCCGCCTTGCACGAAGCTTGGGATTGAAGTCAACGACCTCCGGGGTTGGTGCGCTTGGTAGGGAAATGTTGCTTCTCTTCGATAAGAGGATATCCTTGGAGGCATCGAGTACCGAGGGGAAGGAGAGGGGAATGGCGATGTAGTAGCTGAGTTCATAGTATAGCGCCTGGCGCCTGGACGTCCAGACGAGAAATCAATGCCGTCCAGCGGCATCGAAAGGTCCAGTTCCTCATAGCTCTCAGATTGGACTAGAGGGCTGGTGGGGGCCTGGTATATAAAACTCGAGGAGAAAGACGATGACAGAGGCGAGGTGCCTGACGGGAAGCTCTCGGTGCTCTCAGACAATGGGATTCTCTGATCAAACTGAAACGACGCAAATGCTCTTGGGGGAGAAGTGGCAATCCACGGGTTCTCGGTGAGAGCTGGGTGTGTATCGGCGAGTGTCCGACTAACGGGCCTAGCCTGGTTGTCCGCCACAACTTCATCCTCGGTGAAGTCTCCGCTGTGCAGAGCCGATCTGGGCCGTTCGATACTGAGGCCGGCTTGTAGCCTCTCGTCGATATCATCATGCGCTTCGTCCTTCTTGGGGGTGATCTGGGCCGGAGGTAGGAGACTCGACGATTCGGACGGGGTTTGTGGTCTTTTAGGAGCTGAGACGGAGTTCGTGTGCTGGAGAATGGACCCGAGCTGCAAAAAGAGCATCAGCAAGGGGGAACAGGGGACGGGACACAGACTACGTACGTGATGGTTGGGAATCCAGGTGGGAGACTGGGCGCGCTTCAGCCTTTCGATGAGGGCAATGCGGTCCGATATCGCGGGTCCATCGTCGGACCTGGGTGTCTGGGTACGGCGTGGGCTATCAGGAATGGGACCTTCGCAGAGCTCGGTGCGAATGCTCTCTTCGGAGAGACGGCGGAGGCCTGTCGCGGCAACATCAATGGGGGACGGGTCGACCGGAGAGTGGTGGTCAAGGTCGTCCTGGAAGATGGGCATGGTGGCGTCGGAGGGAGCAGTAGGATTGGGTATGAGCCACAGCGACGCTGTAGGCCTGGGGGAGGTTCGTCATGAATGAAGATAGTAGGTTGGTAGCAGGAGCTTGAGCCTTGAGCTTGGAGCTACCCAAAGGGAAATCGGGCGAGAAGGGAGAGTTCAAGGTGAGGCGGAGGTGGATATCATGCCATGCAGGTGGCTGCCAGGTCCCCGTGGGTCTTTGAGATGGGGATCTGGGATGGTGGGACGTCATCCACGGATCTGATGACGATGAACCACGGAGGAGTGCGTCTATCCAGGTGCCGGCTCCGTCGTGCCGCGAGCGTTGTTTGGTTGTTGACAGGCAGACGGAGGGCAGAGGATAGAAGATGGCTAAGGACTATGGAGGAGTAGAAGAAAGTTGAATGCAGAGGTCGACGGCACAATGACGGCGACAGCGGGTGGACATGGACTCGTTATGATACGACGTCGACGTCAAGGATGAGGCGTGGCGGGAGTAGCAGCGAAAGCGGCACAAGCGGCGCCGATGGCGGTGAAAGTGAATCATCCCAAGGCCCTTGGACCTGCTCCGTAAAAAGACCCAGGCGACCCGGAGGACCCAGGGTCAAGCCAAAGCCAACCTGCCTTGGGTAAAGTTATCGGGCGGGCGAGTGGAGAGTGGGTTGGAGGTGGAGAGTGGAGAGATCAAAGTGGAGAGATTTGTGACTGCGAGTTGCGAAGTTGGACGGATGGGATCCAGCCAGACCAGCCAAAAAGCCAAAAGAGCCACTCACCTTGCCACCCCGAAACAGGAAGCACCAGCGAATGCGCCCAGCCGTCGGTAAAGCGGGAGAAAAAGAGGAAAGAGAAAAACTCGGCACCGTCACGGGGAGCTGCATAGTCACATCGAGCATGCACTGCTGGGATCGGACATGCATAGATGGCAGCATAAGATGGTAGCATAAGATGGTAGCAGCAGGATGGGATCGACATTCACAACTCGTGGTTCATAGCTCAAAGAAAACTGCAAGTCTGCACGCGGATCGTTAGGCGGGTCCGTTAGGGCGGGTAGCGGCCCTGTCTGGTTGATGCCCAGAGCTGCGTACAGTGAGCACTGGCACTGGCGTCGGTATGCCGTGTGGCAGGCTCAGTGGTCTTACAGCGTGCGGCCACACACAACGGGCGTCAGCTACAGGGCTCTCGCCAGTAAATTGAGGCCCTGTTCGCCGTAGCGTCGGGTAGTGCTCCCTGTGTGACTCCTCCCTCATGACAGTGGGCTGAGTGTACAGCCTGGCCGTTGGTGTGACACAGCTTTGGCTGATCAATCCTCGATGGATTAGAAATGCGCCCTCGTCATACTTACCCGACAGACATCCCGCGGCCTATCCTGGCGCTTGCTTCTCGTTCCTGCTTGCAGCTCGCTGTGCTTGTGGCATGTGTTCGTTCGCTGGTGCTTCATACGCACCGACCTCTCGCGATATGCGTTGTGTTTTGAGTCAGCGTGACCTGGCAGTGCGTCGTCAATTCCCTCAGGCCACCGTTGACAGGCTTTGCCGGGTAAATGATTCTGCATTACGCTCTCGGGCCTGCTCTTCCAATCAAGGTCTTGCTCGGGCTCACCCAAACAATACCACCTGTAATGCTTCCGAGTTTCGCCTTTTCCTCAACGTGAATGCCGTACTGCTGTCGGGATGGCTCCACCCCAGACACACCTTAAAATCTAGACATACGCCCCTCCGGCCCCACTTTCACACCTCGCTCTCACCGAGTTAGCGCCTACTCAATTCTCATTGAACGACTCTCGACACAGACGCATCTCACAATCAAATACACATCGCATCTGTCAGCCATGGCCCCAAAACGTCCCATCGAGACCGCCGATGCTGCACCCGAGGCGAAGAAGGCCAAGCATGGTTTCCGAGTCGGCCCCGAGAATTTGCCAGACGGTCCCTGGCGCCGGAAAGGTTTGTCGCTTACCTCACCTTCAGAGTTTTTCTTCCACCCGTGCCGGATATGTATGTGATGAGAGCTGACACTCCACCATCGCAGTCACGAAAATTAAGAAAGACTTGATTCATAAGGCTAAGGTCAAGAAGGCTTACGCCAAGATCAAGGCTCGTGAGCAGCAGGCTGTCCCAGAGGGCAAGTCAGGCGGTGACGATGTGGCTCAGGAGGAAAAGGAGCTGGCCGATCAGGTTGAGGAGAAAATCCACCCAACCCGGCAGCTCATGCTAGCCGACGAGGAGAAGGCGGAAGAAAATGCCGACTCGAGAGAGGACGCCGAGCGCCACGGCGACGGCCAGCGACGCCGGACGCGCCGGCCGGGTTATTACGACAAGCAGCTGAAGAAGGCCGAGGAGCAACGAAACGAAGCCGAGGAGCGGGCCAATGAGTTTCAGCGACGGAGGGAGGAGCGCGAGCGTAAGATGGCGGAGCGGGACCGCTTCAAGAGAGCCATGGCCAAGACGCGGGACCGTGATGGGAAGAAGAAGTTGGGTAGGGAGAGCGCCCTCTTGCTTGACAAAGTCAAGAGGATGATTTCCGAGAGCTGAAAAAGCATGGGCCAAGGAGGAACTGATGATGATACACAAAAGTTTTGAACTATTCCGGGTCTCAAGTGAGGGACATGGAGTCTTGATGTGCTTACACTAGACAGACAGACTTCAGACACAGCAACGACGTTTCCAGCTCGCCCTTGAGGCTGAGATGGTTGGGTGCTTGGATCCCTATTTTGAGAATGATACCATCCAATTGCGAATCTCAGCTTTCCATCTCAAGTGTGGATTCAATTTATATGCCACTAGAGCTGAGCTCAGGGCCCCTATTGTGTGAGATATGTGGTCAGATGCAGGGCCGTGTTCTCGTCTAAAACGTGGACCTGCTCTGCGATTGGGGTTCCGTTGTGACAACTCCAGGTACACCGCCAACCTGCAACACGTCCCCAGATATTGCCGCCGCATCTTAACTAGATGGATAGACATGAGAATGAGACCCACCGCGCTCCGTCCTGGAGTCTGATACCTCAGTAGTCTACGGATGTGGTCCGGCCGCGATGAGGTCATCGACCAACAGACAACAATTTACGATGGTTCAATTGGGCGAGGCCGCAACGACACATCAACCGAAGAGACCCAATTCCATGTTTCAGATCTTGATGACCGATCAAATATTTGCCTGGCCACGTGGGTATGTGTGTATGGGGTGACTGGGGAGACAGGATCACTTTGCAACAACAAATCCACCCCCATCAGGCTTATTGCATGAGTTGGACATGATGCCGAGGCCATCAATGTGTAAACTGAGCCTTTGTGATCAGTGGTGTCCCTGTTAGTTGCCCTTAGTCTCCTGAGAGTGAGACATTGGCACACTATACCGGCCGCTGTGAGCTTGATGGCGGTCTCGACGCCAGGGCTCCATCATGCCAGAACATGATAAATCACACACCGCGTAGTTCATCGCTTCTGCCCAAGGCCGGCCCCTTGTCACGCAAGGCAATGGGCAGGTGATTAGGCCTGTGTTGATGATACTATCCCGCGCTCCTTTCTTACGCCCTAGAATGAGCATGCCAGTATGGCAAGGCGGATATCCGGCCCTCATGACGCCCAGTTCCGCTTGATAGCAAGGATCGAGAAACGGAGGAGCATTGATCGACATCTGACAGGTGCTCTTTGGTCCCGGAGGTTTTCCCCAATGTTCCCAATGCAGGATGTGGGTCATCGAGGCGGCAGACTGGGCCCGGACCTGCCGAGCACTCACCAGGGGATGAGGGGAAAATCAGCCTCATGGTTCTGGTTTGAAGGCGCTGCCGTGAATATGGTACTCAATCGAGACTGGTCCTGACATGGATCAGTGGAGGAATCAGCCTTGAGCGACGAGGGTTGTCGGCATAGGTGACTGGGTATACGTCCAGTCGCAAGGGACAGCAACAGCTTCTGGGGCGTCGACCGAAGCAATCATGGACCTGTGCCTGGCCTGCGATCCATATGTGTTTCGAGTTGCAGTGGATCATCATACGGTGTCTCCTTGCATGTGTTAAGCCTACCAACTGGAAGGGCCAAGTCGATCGGGGTGTGTCTCCCCATGTCCGTGGGAGTTGGCCGGTTGGTACGGAGTACTACGCACGTAGTTCCGCGCCCTGGATGTCATCTGCCCGCGGCTCTACGAATATACCTGCGACGTCTGGGCGTAGGAGATTCGCCCCGCGGCTCAGATTACGTGACAATGTAAATTTCAACGCATGAGACAAGGGCTAAGTTTAGAGACGCTCATGGCGGTCAACCGTATAGTAGTATGCCACGGTAGTTAATTGTCCGCAACCCACCAGGAATGCAAAAGGTTTGAAACACGACTGGGAGTGAGCGATCACCAAGGGTAGGAAAGTTGTGTGTGTGCGTGAGATGGAGGGAGGGCCGCCTATGCGCTCCCATTGCGACGTTGCAGCGTCGTAGCCGGCTACGCCTTGCGGAGGCATGTACCTGGGTCTGGATAGTATCTCGCATGTACAGGGCATTTGAGTGTGTGTGAGGGGGCAAAGCGACAGCGAAAGAGAAGAACCATGCCGGGCATCGGCATGCCTGTCCAGAAGGGGACCGGGAGATGGGGGAGATGGGATGAGGAATAAATTGCCTCCAAGGGAAAATTTTGGGCGCCAGAGCAGGATGACATCTTGAAACAAAGCGAGGACGAGGATGGGGTTTGGTGGGTTGATTTTGCCCCTTGCTAGACAGATGCGATTGGAGCATCTTGGACCCCTCCAAATGCCTGTCGGAGGATACCTACAGCAGGGAGAAAGCCTCTGGCGGAGTTAGTATTGCGAATTTTGTGTACATGGCTGCAGCAAGTGCAGAAGTGCAAGGTATCGGATCCGGGCAAGTCAATATATCTGCTTGATTCCGAGGACGAGGTTCAGGAGAGTCAGTCCGTGTAGCACCTAGACGTTTGTACGACGACGTTGGTTAGCATTAAATTGATGCCCATACAGTATCCCTGCATGCATTGTAGGTAAGCAGTCATCAAATGTGACTATGCCGTTTCGGGTTTACTGAGCTGCATCGCGTCTCCAGGGGTTTGTCCAAATGGGAGAAACGTGGTTTCATAATGTCGAGCAACGCCACCCTCGGGACTCTCACGACCTATGAAAGGTAAGTACAGCGCATACGTCAACGGAGTTAGGACGAAAATAACTCCCGTGTTCGCCGCCTCTCACGGCATTATCCAGGCCAGCAAGGCGCCGCGCCGCGTACCCGCCGAAGCGGCGAGATGCTGCGTGCCCATTAACTACCTGTCAGGTATGCGAGCATCAGAAGGGAAAAGGTTAATCGCATGGAAGGGGAGGCAGCTAGGGCAGGGACAGGGACAAGGGCATCAGCAGGGAACAGGGAGACCCTTTGATTCAAATCGTGAACTGGCAATGGGGATGCTCCCCCTTCACCTCTTCTGTTTCGCGGCTTGGGTTTCAGCACTCCGCGAGAGCGAGGAAACACTCTAGCTGAAACAGCGGAGCAGAGATGTGCGCTCGATGCTTGAATTTCAAGGGTTGCGAGGCTGTGGCACGGAAAGACAGAGAGGCGGCCTACAGGGCCGGCCCAGATCCCAGGTGTAGTGCAGCAGCCAGCCGGCCGAGATGCAACAGCCTGGAAGCAGCTAAACCCGCAGCGAGCTGTAATTAGTGAGAAGCGTGGAAAACCGGAGAGGCCGACGGAGAGCCATTCACGGCTGGCCACGCAAGGGCAAGGACTAGAAAAATACGAACACGTTTGTTATCATGGCGAGATTTCAAAGCTGAAAGTGGCTCGGTATCGTCGGGGCATGCAAAAGTGTTCAGCTGGATGAGAGGAGATGATAGCCTCGGCGATTACTGATGCAATGTGCGAGGGTAGAGAAGCCAAGAGCCCAAAGCAAAGCCCGTTGCTATTAGCGCATTGACTGTGAGCCTATGGTATTCCAATATCCAAGGAAAGTGGTTGGCCGGCTTTCCTATCTGATCCCATCCATCATCTTACCTTACGGGACCGGATTAGTCCTTGACGGCATATCTAACCACGATGCCGCCGGCCCCTTTCTCGCGCAGAGAAGCCGGGCACCTCCACTCCCCCTCGTGCCCTCTTCCTGGATCTTGATGAGAGGGTCGGTCTGCAAACTCGCAGGTGGAGGGCATTGCATGGTAGTGGAGTCGTGAGCTAGGGCCAGGCTAGGGCGATGAGGACAACGTCTACGCACGACGACGCGACGACATCTGGTCAGGCTCCCGTGAGGCGAGGCATTGCAGAAAATGACAGCACAGCAAGCATTCAGCAGGCTCTAAGAAACTGGGAAGCCATGGGTCGGGTTTACGGAGTATACTGCGCTGTAATTACTTTCCTAAGCTCCCGGGCAGTGCCAGGTAATGTGGATGAGAAACTGAGTCAACCCACCCATCCACCAACACCAACATCAGCACCAACACAACCAATGTCAGCAATGTGCCAGCCACGCTATGCCTTCCTCCGCCTCCAGCCACAGCCAGCTCAATGTCTTGCCATTGATGTCTCGGCAGCTCTCCCTGAAAGTTCAGCGGTTTCCCTATCACCTGCCCAGCCATTGGATTGACGTTGCGACTGAGCTCTAAGTAACCGTTCGTCGAAAGAACACGAGCATACCTCCCGCGAACCCGTCAATGGCCACCGCGGCCGCCTCAAGCGCGCCGGCTGCTTGGCTCGCCCTTTTCTGCAAGGCTAAAATTGCTCGAGCACCCACTCCACACTTGGCCCTCCATCACGGCACCAAGCGGCGCCTGCAGGTGGGCGGGTTTAGCCTGGCGACCGGTTAACTATGGGAGGCGGCGCCCTTCTTGTGGTTGTGGCGGACGGCCGCCGAAGGACAACGAGCGGCGTTTGTCAGAAATTGGCTTAATTAGGATAGATGCCATGTTGCAGTTGGGGCCGGGAGATCAACATGGCATGGGGGTGGTGGAGGGAGAACACATTGCGTTATCCCTAGTGTAGATCTGAGAAGAAGAAAGAAAGAAACGAACGAACGAAGTGTTTAGAATTGGTCTCCATGCCTCCGCCGTGCTATCGGGACGGGAGCCATCACGGACGTGAGCCATCACGGACGTCAAGCAGAGGAAAAAATCCGCAAGCACGTCCTCTAGGCTGTTCACCAGCAGCCCCCGTCGGGTCCCAATGTCCACCATCACAGATCACAATTCACAAGAACGGCGCACTGGAGTTACAGGAGGTGCCCTAGCAGCCTCCAAGGCCGACCCAGGACCCGGTGGCGGTCCCACTGTTGGCGCTTCCCCCAGAGCATCAGGAGAAGCGACTCCACCACGACCGGCCGACAGTGTGTTTGAGCCTTTGAGGGTCCCCCCTCTCTGCGGGCGGCGCTGCACCATGCGCACTAGGTGACCCAGGTACGAGCTATCAGCTCCGGCTCGGGGTACTTCTCTTAGCTTCGCCCAGTACATGTGCGTCCACCAAGGCCGCACAGCGTAAGGTACAGGATCCAACCCCCCCTGTACGGTACTTGTCGAGCCACATTGCGCCGCTCGTAACCCTGCAATTGCCCTCACCCACCAGGGCCACGAGGACGGCATACGTGGGGATGGTAATTAGCATTCCAGTCGACAGAGCTCGCGAACCGTGAACTCCATGGCTGACCGCCGCCCGGAGATGGCCCCTGGCGCTGCAGACGGAGCGAGGCGCCCAGGGAAGACGGAATAAGGAATAAGTACAATAGAAGAAAAAAAGGAGAATTGCCCTGTGGGCGTCGGTAGGGGTGTGTCTTTTTTTAGTGAGGTGATCCAGGTCTTGGTTCCTCCCCATCCACATCGCCTATCCGCCTCCGTCCATCCCCCCAACCCTAGGTCTCTGCAACGCATGCAGCAGCCCTGCCAGCCAGCTTCAGCAGCGACCCCCTTCCTTCAGCAGGTACTTCGCGGCTGGAGTTTGCTAGGAGAGTAGGAGAGTAATGAGTAGGTTTGTTAGTGGAGGTTTCCAATTAGTACAATCCCTGGGTTGTGGGTTGTGTAAGGCAGTTAGTACACTGCCCTCGACGAAGCTACCGCACTTGGGTACCTCGATCCAGTCCCTTCCACTGTGCTCCAGGCTGGTGGGTGGCCGGTTGTCCCCCTCACCCCCTAACTAATCCCTAATCCCATCCCCATGCCACATCTCATCCTTCAACCCTGCCGTTGTTCATCCCGTCCCATCCCCATCCACGTCTCCGTTTCTGTTTCCATTCCTCTCTCTGACACTCGCCCATCCTGTCCTCTCAGACAGACACACTCTCGCTGCCTCCGTCGTCTGGCGCTGGGACCTACGAGGTCGACTCACTCCTTCCATCCTTAACCTCCCCCTCTCCACCCTCCACCTCCACCTCCACCGCCACACACGCCGCCTCTCCTCCATCGATAACTTCTCCAGCGTATCGCACATCGCACATCGCCCCCTCGCTCACTCACCCTGCTTCGACTCTCGCGCCCCTCCTTGCACCACAGCGTCCCCCTGGCCGTGTTCCACAGACCAACAGTCCTGTACCCTCGTCCTCATCAAACCCTCCGCCCACAACTCTTGCCCGTCGCAGCATCCCGAGACCTCGGGTGCCAAACCTCCGACAAACGTTTCCTCCACGCCGACTCCGTCGACCGTTCCCTCTCGTCGACGTCTTCGCGCGCCGAGCCCTCGAGGCCATCATCCGCCGACCTACATCCGATCTGCCTGTCGCTTTCTCGGGCCTCGTCCATGATTGTAGCTCCATAGCTACCTCCACCCGCCTGCTTCCCTGGGCTGTGGCACCTTTCTTCATGACCGCCACCGCCGCCATCGCCACCCCTCGCTCACTTGACTCGGTTCCCTGAGGCTGCGTTGCCTCTTTTTTGCTACATAACATCCGCCCACCATGTCGACTATCGTGGACGACTACCTAGACAGTCCTATGGAGACGGAGACTGACGATGTCTTCCCCTGCAAGGGCTGTGGAGAGGTTCGCTGGCCCCGTCCCCGGCTGGCTTATACCTGACTTGCTGACACGATTGAAATGCTGCAGATCCTCGAGGAAGGAAAAGCATTCGAACTCGGTATGTCTACCTGGGTAGCTGCATCCATGGTGCAGTTGCTTCCTGTATTTGACTGCATTGCGAGACAGCCCGTCTCAAGGAGCTTCCAACATGCACTTTGGTGACACCCCAGACCAACGAGCTGACCTCATTTACAGCTGGCAACCGATGGCATCTCGATTGCTTCCGATGCAACACTTGCAGCACCCTCCTAGACTCCGATGCGAACCTCCTACTCCTTGGCGATGGATCTCTCATCTGCAATAACTGCACATATAGCTGTAGTGCCTGTGGTAACAAGATAGAAGACCTGGCTATCCTTACGGGGGAACAGGCCTTCTGCGCCACCTGCTTCCGTTGTCGAAACTGCAAACGCAAGATTGACAACCTCCGATATGCCAGGACCTCTCAGGGCATCTTCTGCATGGGCTGCCATGAGACCCTAATGGCAAGACGAAGAAAGAAGTCCAAGGCTGCCGCGGCAGCCAAAGCGAGAGAAAAAGAACATTCACCCATGATAACGGAGAAGTCTCTCCCCGCCCTGCCCCCCAATGCCATTCCCCCGAATGCCTTCTCGAATGATCGTGTCGATCCCGACTCTGACACCGCCACCGAGCTCTCCCCGCGTCCGCGGACAGCCCACGATCGCAGTGAACCCTTATCTCAAAGCGAGCCAAGGCCCGCTCGCTCTCCTGATCGAAAACCCGAGGGTTTGGGACTGCCGGCGTCTACATATCGAAGCAATCGCAACTCGACCATAGTCTCGCGGGCCGAGAACGGTTCCGGCGACGGTGCTGACAGCTTCTTCATCTCGGTGGCACTGGATCCTAGTCCAGGTCCGACCCCTCGGTCTACGACCGATAGCGTGTTGGAGTCTGGCAACAAGCCGAAGGACAAGGACTATTTCAATGCCAAATCGGCGTCTTCAGAAAAGCGAAGTGACTCCCACAACACCACTCCACACATAGCTTTCCAGGAGAAGGCCCGCCAGCCATCTTCGACTTCAGAATATGAGACTCCTCCAAAGCCGCCATCTCGGAAGCTTTCCAAGTCTTCCAGGACAGATTCAGCCCGCCAATCTCCTGCCGTCGAGGAGCGGTCTCAGAAGTCCAGCACTCGTCGGCAGCCCCCCCAGGAAGACTTCAAGCTTCAGGATGCCCCCAAGAGCAAGAAGTTGGTGTCAAGAAGCAGCTCTCAGTCATCTGGAATTCCCGCAGAGAGTACCTCGTCCAAACCTAACAATGGCACCCTGCGAAAGGACGGACATGCCAGCCTACCGCATTCTGATTCAAATGCCACTACTCCCCCGGAGCGAACATCTCAAGATTCTCGGCGGCTTGATGACGAAGAGATCCGGGCATCGATGGATTCCATGTCCAGGACATCATCACGACCAGAGAATGCGAAGCCCATCTCCAGGAAAGAGCTGCCCTCCAGTGGAGCGAGGAGCAACTGTATGCCTATCCAATCGCCAAACCCACAGACAAATGATTTACTAACAACGCCGACAGCCGATGCAAAGCAGAGGCAGCCCACCAGACAAGAGACAACTGAGGATGGATCTGTGCGAGGAACGCCTTCCCGCCCGAGCGTCCCCGAGCAAAAGACCAAGAACGATAACTACACACAACCGAGAACCGCCCCGCCACCACCGCCACCGCCGGCCAGCCAAGCCCACCCTGGCGCGAAACAGGCCGCTGGCGCGAAACAAGCCGCTGGCTCGAAGGATGACACAGGGTCTCCCAAGGTCTCGCCAAAGCTACCTAGGTGGAGCAGTGGCGGTGACTTGAACATGGACGAGGACATGGCCAGGATCTGGGGCACCGATGAAGGATCCACCTCGATCTTGCGCCGTGTTTCCAACGCTGTCAAACATGGCCGTACCAACAGTGTTGACGGACCCGGCCATAACTCAGCGAGGACCGGCCATAGCCGAAGCATCAGCGAGAACACTCGTGCGACTGGATCACCAAGGTGGCCTAGAACGCCAATCGCTGAGGATTATGGTCAGGGACACGAGATCAGCAGTCCTGTGTCTCTTACGTCTAGCGATGATCCTGCATTCCTGAAGCGACAGCTACGCAACTCTGAGCAACGTGTAGCGGAACTGGAGAGGCAGTTTACGACCGAGAAGGATCTCAAGAACCTTAACAAGAAGTTGCTCGAGAAGCGGAAGACGGTGTCTTTCTTGGATACTCAGACTGAGATTATGATTCGACAGCTCGAGGTCCTAGCTGGATACGTTGAACGAGCCAAGGAAACCAAGACCCCCGTTGACCCACGAGATCTCGAGGATTCTGCACTGAAGGATTTTGTCCAGAAGCTTGAGAAGCTGAAGATTGCCATGTCTGCGACAGTCGAGCAGCTACACGAAGAACGCGATCATCTGATCGAGGAGAAGAACCAGGCCGTCACCGACCGAGACCGTGCTCTGCTAGAGTTTGAACAGCTCTCGTCGAAGAACGCTCAACTTGCGGACATGAACAACGATCTGACACATCAAATCCAGGAGCGGTTCAAGTCACATATCGGCTCAGATGGCAAGCCTCCCAGTGGTTTAGGCATCTACAGCCAGAACAAGGGTTTGAACAACTCCTCGATCAATCTCGATGCTGCTAGCATGACAACCGCTACAACGCTGGTGCCCAATGATGAGGAACCTATTGTGGAGACTGGACCAACCGTGGTCCAAGTCCGCAAGGGCCAAGCCAAGAAGTTCAACTGGAAGAAGGGCTCCAAGGGTCTCGCCCAGGTTGCAAAGGGTGTCAACAGGGCTGTCGTTGCCTTCCAGAATGACCGAGAGCGGATGGAACACCGACAAGGAGGAGGCGGAGGCGGAGGCGGAGGCCTGACAGGTGAGAACATCGGCATGCCATACAACATGACCGTGGCCCAAGAGCCCATGCCCGGGCCTGTCCTCAACGGACCCAATGGGTACAACATGCAGAACCGACAAATGCAGGGCGACCCAGCACGGCCGGGCTTTGGCTTCTTCGGCAAGAAGACTACCATCCCCAAGTCAGGATCGATGAGCAACGTAAATACGGTGGACCCTGTTGAGCCTCCGTCAGTCCTCTTCGGATCTGATCTGTCAGAACGATCTGAGTACGAACGTCGCCAAATCCCCAGCGTTGTCACCCGCTGTATCGAAGAAGTTGAGCTCCGAGGCATGGACCAGGAGGGAATTTACCGAAAGACGGGCGGTAACTCTCAGGTCAACATGATCAAGGACGGTTTCAGCAAAGATGAGAACTTCGACATCTCAGACCCCGACTTAGATATTACCGCTGTCACCAGTGTCCTGAAGCAATATTTCCGAAAGCTTCCCATGCCTCTGCTCACGTTCGACGTCTATGAGCGCGTTTTGGAATCAACTGGTAAGCAGAGCTTGGCTTCCAATGCGCTGATGTTAGCTAATACATTTCAGCGGTTGTGGACGAGACGGAACGATGCACTCACTTGCATAAGACGTTTGCTTCCATGCCAGAGCATCATCGTGACTGTCTGGAGTTCCTTATGTTCCATCTTGCTCGCGTCGCCAAGCGTGAGCCTGAAAACCTGGTATGTGATAAATTCCATCCCCGTATGATTGTTTGGCGACTAACCACTTGCGCAGATGTCCCCCAAGAACTTGGCTGTCGTGTTTGCTCCTACTATCATGCGAGACACGAGTCTGGAACGTGAGATGACGGACATGCACGCCAAGAACATCGCGATTCAGTTCGTTATCGAGAACAGTTACACTATTTTTGAAGACGCTTAAGTCTACACTGACGAGTCGGAGACGGCCTTGGAAACTCCTCCGTCTTGACCAGGAGATGACGATCGTCTCCCTCCCCGCGACATTCATGGGTCATTTCTCTGATTTAGCACCTTGGATTTGAAAACCCTTTCAATTCGAAGTGTGCCCTCTGACACACGGGGCGTTTGTGCTAGGGCATTTAATGATATCCACTTCGCTTTTTTGATGCCTTTTTTTTCTTCTTGTGTGAACGAACAGGCGGCAGATTGGGTGGCCAGCTGATGGGGAAGGGGGAGTATTGGTTATGTACGTCGTCGCTGCTTTGCGCTGCTAGGATCTGGAACTGGGTGCAAAATCATTGTCTGTTGCACAACTCAATCTGGAGGCTACCTTGTCTTTTTCGTCCTTCCCTATCTCCCTTTTTTCCTACGAGTTTGTGGAAGGACAAGGGGTTCCTCCCATGCTTGAAGGACAAAGAAAAACAACAGAAAACCGCTTCTATTCATTGCTGTGGAGTTTCTCCGGAACGGTACTCTCTTGGACCCATTTTTTGTTCTTCCCCCCCGGATGCGGTTTCTTTGGTTCTTGTTCGTCGTTTGGTGGAATAGCAGCTTGTCTCTCTTCGGATGGGTTTGTTGGTGAGCGAGAGAACATGTACCACCAGTCTACGTTGAAATGGGGAACTGGCTACGTTTCCTTGGTTTTGGAAAGATGAACCCGTAAGCTAGCTCAGGATGCAAACTGGGATTTGGAAAATGAAAAGTGAAATGTATTGGGCTTCTCCCTATGAGATTTTCTTTCTCCTGCGCCTTTCGTGATAACCTTGATATTTTATGGGTGATTAGTCCCGTCATGGATCGGGGTGGGTGAGCGATGAGGCCTTCCAAAGCTCCAGCAAGTGTCGTACTTTTTCACACTCACACTCACTCTTATGGTCGTGATTAACGGGTGTTTGTTCCACGTTGTCGTCGAGCTAGGGTGTCTAGATTTGATTACAATGCTAAGGCTACAATACAGACTAGTACATGGGGTTGCTTGGTAACGGAAAATATTTCGCAACTGTACGGGATGAAAGACAAGAACAAGAAAAGACAATCCAGAACCCCAAGTATCCGCCTTCTCTCCCAAACTCCGACATCCAACGCCCAGGCACCTGGCCCCTGTCTTTTACTCTTCCGTGTCGCCGTCTGTTTGTACACACTCACTCCAGGTCATCTTCAGGCGGGGACTGCGGAGCCCTGCTCGCGCTGCCGCTTGACGATGTAGTACGTGATTAGGCTCTTGGGGTCGTCCTTGACGCCCTTCAGGGAATCCCAGAAAGGCCCGTCGCCGACGCGGGCGTGGAGGGCGACGCAGAGCTGGACAGCATCCATACGAACCCCCGAGTCAGCCGAGTTGAGGCAACGACTTGCTAGGGAGGCAAGCCGGCCGAGCTCCGACTCAGTAGGCGTAAAGTTCGTTCGCTTATCGAGCATGGCGCGCAGGACGTGCAGGCCAGTGCTGAGGATGCGGCTGTCCTCAGCGGCAGAATCATCGCAGCCCTCGAGACGCTTGGTCAGGACGACGACGATCTCAGAGCCGTCGCCAATGGTGACAAGCTCATCTGCCAGGACCTCGAGGCCACTGACGATATGAGCCCGAGTATCGTACGCAGCGCGCGTCTCAAGGAGGGATTCAAGGCCCTTGGACACATGGGGCTGGAAGTTGTCTCGCTCCTTGCGGAGAAGGAGCTTGATGGTGGCCAGGATCTGAGCTTTGACATCCTGGGCCTTCTCAGGCGCGACACTAGGCAGGGGGTCCTCAAGATACTGGAACAGGCCAATCAGGAGGGCCTCGAACTTCTCATCCGTGAAGACACCCTTGCTCTCACGCAACAGGGACTGCAGTTTCCGGAAGCCATGGACATCGAGAGTTCGGGACTTAATCCTCGCGATGCCGCTGTCTAGTAGCCTCGAGCTTTGCCGGGCCTTCTCGGGCGAGTCTAATAAAGCTTCGTTCATGGAAGCCTGCCCATTTGCGTTGAGCAGGGTGGCCGCATCAGCGTTGACTGGTCTATCCTCTAGCACAGGAATGTTGAAGGTTGGCTTGGGAGTCGCCTGGTCATCGGTGAAAGGGTCTTCGTACACTTTCACGCTGGACGAGGGAGTTCCAGGTGTCGGCACAGGCTCAGGGGCAGACTCAACGGGGGTCTCGGGGAAAATCTCAGCGGCGGGCTCAAGAGTAGGCTCGGGGGCAGTCTCGGGGGCAGTCTCAGGCACCGGCTCATTCGCGGGTGGCTCATCCTCTGGGGGCGGCGAGATCTTCAAGCTGGCCACATTTGGGACTACAAGGGTGAAATCCTCGTTAGCCTTTGAGGGGCTGCTGGAGGGCAGCATGGCAGATCGAGATTGCTTCAACTTGGCAGGGCTCACACGGGGCGATGCGGCAGGCTTAGTGCCCGATCGAGCAGCAGTGGGCGAAGGCAAGCTAGACTCGCTGGCATGAGACGCATGGCCGGGTCGCGTTCGGGGGCCCGTCCTCCTGGGCGTCGTGTCTTTAGGCTTCGGCGTCACAGTCTTGGATCTGATGCTCTCCGGGCTGCCTGCTTCAGTCGACGAGTGGCCTCCTCGCACAGAGTAGGGGCCAGCTGTCGCTGGGCGAGCTGGGATATCCGGCCGTTTCCTTGTCGGCCGCATGGGGGCCCCAGACATACCCGCAGCGTTCACGGAGACGGTCGGTTCCGGGCGGGTGCGGGTTCCCGAGGGCTTGCTTGACGTGGTGGCGTTGGAGGTCGTTTTCACAGGAGAGAAATGGGACATGGCAGATCCGGGTCGAGCAGGCATATTCTTTGCCGCAAGGTTCGCCTTCCTTTGTGCGAGCATCGCCTCCCTTATGCTGGGTTTGCTAGTGCCCATGGTGCTCTTCGACAGTCCAAGACCTGGGCGAGCGGCCACCGGAGCAGCTTCTCCTTTCTTAGGGGAGTTCGGGTTGTTGGGGTCCTTTTTGAGTAGCTTTTGGGCCGTGCCATCGAGGTCTTCCATGATACTGTCTCCCATTAGCCGACCACAGGATCCCCGAGCGAAAGGGGTAACTTACACATCTGCCCGCGCGGGCCAAACTCCCCAAAATGCCCAGTAGGTTGATCTCATCTTTTCTCTCACGGTCGGGTTGGCATCACCCAGGCCCTTCTTGATACACTTCTCCATTAAATCGACACCGCCCGTGTGCTCAACATGGTTCTTGTGCTGGGCCTCCTTTTTGAGAATAGTCATCAACCAGCCAGTAGAGTAAGTCCTCGGCGCAACGTTCTTGTCCTGGCAGGCAATCCAAATATGCTGCATCAACCGAGGGGTGTATGAGACCCTACTCAGAATAATGTCAACTGTGGCATTGGCAAGTTGTGAGCTGATCTTCTTGGTGCCGGCAGACAGTTTAATAAATGTCTGCATCAGAAGCTCAACCATAGGGTCAAGAGCGGGGCCAAAGGTCGCTGCGATATCCTGAACGAGGCAGCAACCCTCCTTTGACAAACTGGTTCGTAGAGAGGTGACGGACTTGATGATGCCGTCCAGCATAGCTCGGAGTCCAGCGAGGAAAGTGTCTGCAAAGTCGGTTGGGGCGTTGCCAACATTGAGGCGTCGAAGCTTGCCCATGGACTCCTCTCGCTTGAGCCAGTTCTGCTCCGACTCTCTGCCCTCGAAGAACCACGCCATTTCCTTAAATATGTCGTCGAGTTCGCGGTTCGTGTTAACAAAGAGAGGGTCAAGGGTCTCGGGTTTGGTATCGACGCCAGGGGTTATGGGACGCTCGTGGGATACGGAAGATACGCTCGCGGAAAGCGTTGGACGGGGTGGCGGCGGCGCTGGGGCTTCGGCTGGGGTCTCGGGGCGGCCAGATGTGGGAGCGAGCTCCTTGACGATTGCCGACTCAATGGCAGGGCGAACCTTGAAGTTCTTGAGCTGTCTCTTGAGGTCGGACTTGGCTGCATTGGGTGCGTTCCTGATAGGGAGTCAGATCCATTGATATTGGAATCCGTGATTGGGCAGGCAACTTACCTAAAGAGCTCGATGACGGTGCCTTTAGCAGCATCGCGCACCATGCCATCAGCATCTTCAAGGAGCTCCATGAGTACGGGAACGTAGCCACGGAACGGCAACCCTTGCTCCTGGTGCATCTAGGAGCGTTCAGCATATGTCTTTGTGTAGGGGAGGCTTCGTCCGTCTGTATCTGCGTACCTGCAAGAGCCAAGCCATTGCGGACTCCTTGGCCCTGGGGTTCTTTCCTCCCATGGCCGAAGTGCGGATGAACCGCTCGACATCGACGGGCGCAACAGCATAGAGGGTGACGAGGGAGTGCGTGGCCAACGAGCGGAACTTGTCTTTGTTGTCGCCGAGCTTCTCGACGACGACGGGCAGCGTGCGGACGGCCTCCTTGCCAAGCATCTTGGGGTCCTGTCGCGACAGGCGGGTCAGGAGGTGGTTCAGGGCCGTGAAGCCAGCGTTGACGAGGGCGGCATGTTGCGACGTGGCGGCGGCTCGCAGGGCATCGAATAGCTGGGCCACCGAGGTCTCGGGGACATTGTGCTGCTTAATGCCGGACTTGATGGCGGTGACAAACTGGACCTTGCTGTCGAGGCTGCCGTCGCCGCGAAGGATGGTCGCCAGGTCCGCGACCTGCTGGTCGGTAACCTTGATGTCGGCCATGAGCTTGTGGAAACGAATCTGTGTGAGATGACGCGTGGTCAGCCTGTGTGGTGGTGCGGCGGGGGAGTGATGTGGGTGTGCGCACGCGCCGCGAGGACGCGAATCGCCATGTGTCCCATCCTCATCTCGGCACTCGATAGTGGTGGTGTTGCTGGAGATTGAGACGGGAGATGAGGGGGCAAGGGAAACCAAGACATACCTATCGCGGGGATACTGTGACAGGAGATGACAGGGGAAAACTCAGCAGAGGGGGCGAGGAAGTCGGTGCGCGGTCGTTAGCGAGCGCATCGAGAGGGTTCTGCCGTGGTGGATGTTGTTGTTTGTTGTGCCTTGTTGTGCTACTAGCTCTAGGAAGTTTATCTCGCGGGGGGGTTTTGCTTTGTTGGTGTTGGTGTCTGATGATGTCGGGCGCCGGAAGAAGAAAACAAGGGGCCAGGCCGCCAGGGTTGCTGTAGTAGCCCAGGCGGGTGGGTGAAAGTGCCCGCCAAAACCCGCCAAAACTTGCCAGAGGCCCCCCGAGCCCCCCAGAAGCCACCTGGCTAGTGCCCATCAATGCCCCGCTCCAGCTTCGAGATTCCCACCTCAGTTGCCCGTTTTACTGCAGCCTGCCCGCGGTGGATTCACAGCTCCAGCGCTACCTCCAGCCCGCGGCCCTTTCGGTGGGGAAGAACGAAACCTGGCGGGGCAGTGGAGGGGCTTTACAGACGGCATGTCAATGAGACGGTATCAGTCTATATAAACCTAAGTCCATACCTGCATTAACTTAGTCCAAGTCTCAGGATGCCGCCCTGTGAAAGCTTACCAAGTTGCGCTATACCATTACTGCATTGAATAAGAATATCCCTCGAACCACAGCGTTTTTATGCCTTGGCTTTCCACCAAGCACTCCACTCAGGTCTTACCGGCGCTGCAGCCAATCCAACCCAAATCGACTTCAACGTCCAAGAATGAACTCGATTCAACATCATACTAATCCTAATTGTATCGAATCACATGGCTTATTCTATTTATTTTCTCATTTTATTGTAATTTTACTATTCTCCACTCACTCCGTTTCATCGTCTACTTTTCCTGGTAGGCAGGTCGACCAGTACAGGTTGGCAACGAGCTGGGAATTGGCATGCAGAGACATTGTTCAAAGTCGTTTGGGGTGGGGAGATCGACTAAAGACCATTTCCACTCCGAAGACATCGTTAGGCTGGCTCTGTTGCTTGGTCCCTTGTTTCTATACCAGCCCGGTTTCACATGGTTTTTGTATTTCCAGAATTCCTTCTCTGTTCAGTCGGAGAAGATTCTCGCCATCTCAGAAGTTCCCAACAGGGGACTTCCCGGCGCCTTGGTTCCATTGCAGTACGATAAGTCAAACGCCATTGCATACGACTCTTGTGTTTTTTCAATTCCTCGAGGCACAGCGAATACATTGGCCGTCTGCCTGTCTTGACTTGCACGTCGCTGTTTTAGCATCATCGCTGCTAGAGATTAGCTACGAACTTGCATAAGCATTTCTCCAGACCTATCGACTTGAGCCATAATAATGGCATTCACTCAACTCAATGTTTATTCTTACTGGACGCGTATCATGAGCCATCATGTGAATCCATCCCCTTATTCGATTCAAATCTTACTTTAGTACCCATTCTCAGCCATGACTTTCTTCCTCAGCCGCGGCTGTTCGTAGCCCAGCAGCGTCTCTACCCCTCCATGGCGAACGGACCAGGCCCTGGTTCCGTCTCACGACAAGCCAGATCCACCCAATTGCACCGCCTGACGGTCCGTACACCGACCCAACACCGCCAACACCGTCAGCAGCCATCCCCTCAGCCTCGTTCGTAGGTTGCCATCTCGCAACCTCACAACCTTGATCCATCGCGACATCGCCAGCCTCGCATGTCTCACCCTCCCCCGATAACCCCTTCGCCCTCCCCTGCCGCCCTCTTCGACATGACCATCACCCCCACCGCCGTCTCCCGGCCGGCGCACACGTCCTCAGCCGGTGGAGACGGCACCGCCGCCGACACCGGGGCCGGAGCCGGGCTCGGACATGGCAAGCACCCAACCCCGAACTTCACGCTCCCCAAGCTCCGCGTCGAGATCCGCGACCTCTCCCACCCGGGCGCAAAGCACTTCCTCGACGCTGTCAACGCCGCCGAGTGCCTCGCCACCGCCGCCCAGAACGTCCTCGCGCTCCTCTACTCGTCGCCCGACTGCCCCACAACCACCCTCCCGCCCACCCGCTCCATCACCCTCATCCTCCGCGACATGCCCGGCGTCGCCTACACCACGGGCTCCGATCTCGACTCCGACCACAAGGAGGTCCACTTCTCCCTCGGCTACATTGACCGCATCAGCCCGTCGTCCCGCCGCCCCGAGGAGGTCACCGGCGTCATCACCCACGAGTTCGTTCACTGCTTCCAGCGAAACGGCTTCGGTACTTGCCCCGGCGGGCTCATCGAGGGCATTGCCGATTGGGTCCGTCTCAACTGCCGCCTCAGCCCTCCCCACTGGAAGCGTAGCGCCGACGGAAAATGGGACGGCGGCTATCAGCACACGGCCTACTTCCTCGACTACCTTGAGCGACGCTTCGGCGAGGGCACTATCCGCCGTATGAATGAGAAGCTTCGGATACAGCGGTATGAAGAGAAGCAATTTTGGACTGAATTGGTTGGACGGCCCGTTGAGCAACTCTGGAGCGACTACGCCAAGAAACTCGAGGATAAGAAGGACGGTGACCTGTAGAACAATATTACCTCAAGGTAAATGGACTTTGAATGATAGATGTAGTAGCGGATATATGAACTGTTTACTGTGTGCCAAAACTCCATCCTTATAAGAATAAACCGCAAAGTAAAACGACTGAGCCTAGCCTATGTACTGTTATTCCCAAACCGTATCTGTACTCCCATGAAAACCCGGAATTTTAGAAATTTCAAATCAGTGACGAGCTGCAAAATACACGACACTACGAGCGCACAGGGATCGGAGCATCGCTCTCACTGATGACGCTACCGACCTCGGACCAGCTCGCAGGAGTTGCCATGCCTGAGCTCTCACTCATCACATCGTAGTATCGCCCCGTCTCACCATCTCGGGAAGACTGGACGTCGTTGGCAACGTCGTCACCGGAGCCCACGAGAGACACTGAGTCAGTAGGAGTCAGCTGGCCCTCGCTGAGGAGCTCGGGCTCGGAAATGGGAGCAGTGGGAGTGACGGGTAGTGGCGAGTAGAAATCAGGGCTGGAGTTCTGTGCCCAGGCCTGAATCGAGGCGTACGCTTCATGTCGGTCCTCCTGGCCAGCAGTCATAAACTCATCGGGGCCAAGCTCGCGTTCGATGGTGGCGGTAGATGCGGTTTCGGAGCGGGCAGGGGTAGGGTCGATATCGATCAGAGCAGGAACAGGCTCGGGGGAAACAAGATCCTTCTCGTCGTCGCGAGTGGTGACACTGTAGATGTCGGACATCTCGTCCTTGGTGGGAGAGATGTGGCTGGTCTCCATGTCATCCAAGTCCTGGGTATCGATATGGTTCTCGTCGGCGAAGGGGTTGGCGTAAATGGAGGAAAAGCCGCGAGAGTTGTCGCCTCGATGTCGCAGACCCTCGACGCCACCCCGAGTATCAGCACCGGTGTTGAAAACGAAGGTTCCCTGCTCGGCGCTGTCATCCTGGCGGAGGAAGTCATCGAATGACGAGCCTCGTCTTCGGCCTTCGGTAAGGGCAGGTCTTGCTTTGCTGGCTTGCTCCAACTCCTCCTTCTCCTTCTCTTTCTCCAAACGAACCGAGTTCCAATAAAGCAGCTCCTCACGTTGTCTCCGGCGGGTCTCCTCGTCGGCATCGACGCCGTCCTCGGCACCAGCGCCACGGCGCGACTCCATGAAGCCCTCGGCGTCCTCGGGCCTGTTGAAGCGTGGTTCTCGGTGGGCGGGGTTGATGCCGTCGCCCATGGCATGCAGGGCGAAGGCTACCCGGCGGCGAACATCGTCGGCGTATCGGCGCACTTCGGGCGACTCGTAAATGGCCACGGCGGTCGCAACGGCGACGGTGACAGCGACTACAGCGCCTGAGGCAAGGACAATGTGGTTAGGCATCTCGAATCTTGTGAGGTGTCCGAGTGGACGCAGTCGCGGATGAAAGACGCAGGACGCAGGACGGATGGTTCTAGCTCAGCGGGCAGCAGACCAAAGCAAAAGTGGGCCGACAAGGACGAAACTCAAACAGCATGAGCAAGAGGGGACGGGCAAAGAGGATGTCTTGATTGAGTGCGATGCAATAAAACAGCTGGCATCGATGCAGGTTAAAGGTGACAAGGCAGCGATATAGAAGAGCAAGGCGGCAAAGCAGGAGATTGGATTGCGTAGTCCTCTGGCGGTTGGATTCGCCACCAGAGAAGCAGGTGGAGAGTTGTGGCAGGTGAGTGGTGGATGAACAGTGCGGGTGAGCGGTAGGAGATCAGTGAGTGAGCGGCTCAGCTCAGGCACAGCAGCAGACCAACTCCAGGCAGACAAGCTTGCAGGTAGACAGGTACAAGGAGAGGTGCAGGCAGAAGCAACAGCAGAGGCAGCAGCGCAGCGCAAGACAGTGGACGGGGCGGGAAAAGCACAGGGCAGTCAGGGCAGTCAGGGCTGTGATTCGCAAGCATCCCACTGTTCCACGGGGGCTGAGTGCGAGGCAGTCGATGTCGGCGCGGGGTACGAGTGCCCGCGAGTGTGTACCTTGTACACGGCCCCGAGGTGACGACGACGACGACGACTGACCTGGACCCCCGACGGCGACGAAACTGCCCAGCGCCAGAGACGCCCAAAACGGCCAAAATGAGGGGCAGCAGACATGTGAGGTGATCAACGTTATGTACCGCACCGTTACGTACCTGTGGCCACCAATGGGTGCGGCATCTCGTCGCGTGACGGACGGCGGGAGACTCGGGTCTCAACTCCAGAGCGCAGAGGCACGCGATAGCGAGTGTCGGCGAGCGAGAGACGTCGCTCTGAGGTGAAGGTGCCGGGAACTTGACCGAGCGGGCAGCGTCAAATGCAGAGGAAGGTGATGGGCAGGAGGGAAAAGGAAATCGAATGTCCCGTTCCTCGCAAGACAGACGTCGTCCGCTCGGGTTCCAGCTGACCGTGCTGAGTCGGACCCGGCTGGGCTGGGCTGGGCTGTGCCAGGACTGCCAGCCTTGATAACCAGCGGAAACTCGGAGACTAATAACAAAAGCTACCAGAGTACGCCGGTATCCTGCCACCCACGGAGAGCGATGGCCCTTGGTCGCCGCATGTGGCCGGAGCGTGACGTACGCATGGCACACTTTCCTGTGCCATCATCGCCCGGCTATAATGGCTGGATTCTAAAGCCGGCCGGCTTCTGTCATCCAGCAGTCAGATTGTCACCATTGCCATTTTAGCTTTTTGGGGCGTCGAGAACGTCATGCTTCGGAGAGGCTCGCATTTCGCTTTCACGGCGGCCTGGAACTTACCGTCGTCACCGTAACCCTCGTTATCACACGGCTCTTGCCAAGGTGGATAGCACCATCATGGTGCAATCGTGAGGCAGTTAGTGACCCAAAGTAAGGCACGCGGATCCGTCCTCGCTCGAGTCAGCCCGCCCAAGCCCAGTACAAGCCTGGCCGACACAGGAGAGCCCAACATTGTGTGTTATTAGTCGTGGTTTACAACGTCTGTAGTACGTCAGCATTTGCTTCCGTCTTTGGGGATCTTCGTGCCATTGGCTGATGTAGCCCCGAAGCGTCACCTAGCCGGCAAGCCATCATCGGGATCAACCAACCGCACTTGATACACTTCGTAAGTCTTCTCGCCCCTTGAATGGCAAAGGAAACCTTCCAGCACGCAATGACACTATCAATTCCCACCCGGTCCGGCCGCCGATTGCGCTGGGAATGAGATACCACCACGGTCCACCCCCAAGAGCCCACCCACTCCTATTTGTCTCCAACAGTCCGCCACAGCCGCAAAACCGCCGTTCGTCTCCCCGGCTCCACATCGGAGATGTCGGGGTTCGCACCAGACGCGAGGACGGGCCGGCTTAATTCTCTGACCGACGTGTGTTGGGACCGATCAATCACTGTGGGGGTTCGTGCGTTCATTCCGGGATTCTTGTCCTGGTAGGGACATAAATCCCTGCGGTGGAGACGTCGGTGCTCTGTTCGACACTCGGTCACCAAGTAGGACAGAAGCCAAGCAGGCCAAGCAGAACCCTCAAACTTGGCAATTGGGTTCTCGCAGACTTGGCTCGACAGAGTGGGTCGTCAGCGAACACCTAACTTGGCTTATTTTCTCATATCCTTCCTTGGGCAGTATTGGAGGGTTCTTTGACGGCATGCAAGTCGTGGGATTCGTATGTGAGCTCTGAGCAATTGTAATGTGGACGTATTTTATGAACGTCAAATGGGGAATTCAATTCATGGGGACGCCAATGCCCCGTACCTGTCGCTAATAATGCCAATGATGATATCGATGAACCCAACCCAATCTTGCTCCTGGGCTGGCCGAAGAGCCGGCCTTTTCGTCGTATCCGTCCCAATCGCCCGCAATCTGTGTGAGGGTGTGATGATACCACACGTAATTCCTCAACGCTATCCCCCCATCTCCGTTTTCAGTGCTTCTGCCCCATCACCTGCGCACCCACTGGCTTAGTGAGAGGAGGTAGTGCTGGTTGAAGCGTTGGAGGTGACCGAGTCGGTCGAGTTCTGGCGGGTGGCCTTGGTTCGCTCGCTGGTGAGACCGGTCAGTGACATGCTCGATGTGAGACGGGACGCAAGATACTCACTAAACAGAACGGTCCTGGAGGGTGCAGGTGTATCTGGCGCCGCCGGTCTTGATCTGGAAGCGGATGCCCTTGTTCTCGCCCAAGCTGGTGGAGGCGGGAGCAGTGGTCTCAGGCATGATGAAGAGTGTTGTGAATGATGTAAGTGAAGAGGACACAAGGCGAATAGATATCAAGGACTTGACGATACAGGCAGACAGAAGAATGAGGGTTGAGATTAAAAGGAGGTCGATGGGGAGGGACGACGTCCCTTAATATACCTCGACGGCACAGGATACGTATCTCGTCGTCTCCCCTCAAGGTCCCTTTGACAGCGCCTCAAGGATGCACATATCCACGGACCAACCTTGAGGCTAAAGGAGTGAGCCATTTTCTTCACTACGTATCCGTACCTCGCCCCACGATCTGAAGGCTGCTAGGGCACCCCGGCGGCATCGCGCTCCGTCCCCACGGGTCCGGACATGCCACAAACCAAACTCCGGCCGCCATGGCCAGTCACCGTGGACCGGCGACCTATCCAGGCCCCGTTAGGAGTCCTGGGGGTGGATAAGGCACGGCTGAGACGGAAAAGAGCCTGCAGCTAGGGCGTGTGGGTCGGTACGCCTTCTAGAAGACGCCGACGGGGCTCGCCTTCATAGCCAATGCCCGTCTCCGATCCCACGAAGCCCACAGTTTGGCCGCGGTCGCCCCCCAAAAAAACCCGCGAGGCCGACTTGTATCGCCCTGGGATTACTTGGAATGTCTGCGATTGGCGCGACACGGCGGGTATCTAGCGATCCGCCATTCCCGGACATCTCCCACTTTTATGTCCCAAGGCATTGGTCATGTGTTGGGATGACCTCGACCATCCTGCAGACTTGACGATGTGATGGTACGGCTAATCATCCACACCACTAGATAGCACCCATGATTCTGAATGGCACTTTCGGCCAGTCTCGGATGTTGTGTCCACGGCGTCTCCCCTTTGGAGAGGGGAAACCGGGTCTGTTAGCCCAGAAGCAATGGACAGATGTTGGTCCAAGGTCTCCTTGGTGTAAGTCCTTCCCTGCCAAGACAGGCTTGCCGGGTTAGTTGGTGATGTCCGCCTTGTCTGCCATAACCACGCGGGCGGTTGGCGTGATACCTAACTGCAGCCGCAGGATGGCACTAGACAGCTAATCCCTCGTCCATGGGTTTCACAGTCCAGATGACGTTGAGGGAAGGTCAGCTTCCCAACAGAGCATCGTGGAGAGCCAGTACGCTAGTTATCCCCGCACTCAGGCTCCACGATGGACGCAAGGATGATTGGCTTGTACCATGAGCATCCCCTGGCTTGTTCTCACCGCATGTCCCTAAGAATTGCCTGGGCGAATAGAGCCTTGGCAATATTATGTTGCAGCACGTCCATGAGGCTTTTTTTAATGGATCGAGAAAGACCCATCTGGCATTGCCAACCACATCTTCCGGACTCAATGGTCCCGGTCCAGAACGCTGCAGCGCGGGGGGAGCTGCAGAATCATCACATGGTTGCTCGACAATATCAAAGCTTTCGCGTTATCGCGCCAACCGCCCGCCAGCAGCTGCAAGGACAAGGCCATTGTTCCGTCACTGGGGCATCGTGCTCCCAAACTCGTGCAGTTGAGTGCTTTTGGCACCTCCCGGATTGAAATATAGACGCGGTCATCCGAGAGCCGGCTGGGTTATGCAGATGCATGATGTATGTCAAGCGTCTCGCTTGGAAAGCTTCGTTGGCAGCACACAACATTCCATGGCTTTCCTGCTACTCGCTCTCGTATTTCGTTTTCTTTCATGTCCCTCTTATCGCTCCTGTCGGCATCCAGTCTGATGCAAGTGTTATTCCCATTACGCCATGAGGAGTCCAGGGTGTAGGTCCACAACTGTTGCCATCTGTTCGGTGTCCCAATAGTCGATGTTGCCCTCCAGGGTCTTCTCGAAGCGTGGGGTGTGACCTGATGCTCAGGAAGTCTACCTTGTAGGCACCCAATGACATCCATGTCGAGTCATTTATATAGTCCTGGCTGGCATGCAAAAAGCGGCGTGGGCTCCCACAGTTGGTGAAGGTTGGACCGAATTTGATACCGAATATGAAATGGTATCAGTGATCCAGGATGGAGGCTCACTCTATCCAGCAAGGGAGATGGCTACTTGCTGTCCATCATATTCATGATCTGTTGCTCTTCGTCGATATCCGCGGTGCCATTGCCAGCACGCAGCCCCCTCTTTTGCATCTCACCCTCCACGGCCGTCCGGGTAAGCATACCTCGTGCGAGGTGAGGCATGTCATCATTTTGTTTGCGCAAGCAGTTCTCAACGCTGCGCATGGCTACTACCAGAAATCCCAACTCTTCCCTGTCGACATCGAAGACCTCCCACCACTCGCATTCGGGCATCTTGGCGCCGGCGTCTCGAGCAGCATTGTAAATGGCGGCTGTTGCTAGTGCATGTGGTTGATGGGTGAGAAACAGCATCTGTGGCGATAGCAACGCCGTATTGAGGTACTGAATAGTACGGAGAGAAATTGTGGACTTAGGCTGGGCAAGAAATTCTAGTGTTTGGAGATAGGTGATGGCCAGAGGATGGGGGAGAGAGACATGGGTGTCGAAGGAGAGGGTGTAAAGGATGCGGGCTTCGATGGCGAGGAGTCGGTTTTGGAAATTGAAGTAGTCGGCTTCGGACACGTAGTACGACTTGGGAACATTTCTGGGCGCGTCTCGGGGGAGCGGAAATGATGAGTTTTCCGATAGCAGGTAGGCGTAGACGGTGGACAAGTCGCGTGTTGACCGAGGCTGTGATCCCATTTTGGACACAAGATAGAGGGCGGCAGCAGAGGCGTCCTACGCAATGTCAGTATCGCAACGAGGGGGACACGCCAGGACGCTGGTGCATGGGAGACTGCAGGAGAGGGAGAATTACACTAAACTCGTTGGCCATGGGGGAGTCGACAAGCCAGTATCGTGCCAGGATGACGTTGGCCTGCGCAGTCACGGACTGGGGGAGCTCGAGGAGGCGGCCGGCGGCCTGGGTGAGGCATTGGGTGGCGATGAAGATGGCGTCCTGGAGATCCTGAGGTAGATTGGAGAAGGAGGAGCGGTGGTACAGCTGGGACGCCGTCGCGAGCGGGTTGATGAGATGCGACATGTTGTGGAGGGGGACTGCTGAAGTCGGTTGACAGAGGTGTGAATGGTTGTGAGCTCGAGCTGTCAAGTTTTGCGAGGCTGAGACCTTTGGCGCCGGCAGCTCTCTACCTTGCAGTGGGGGCCACTCATGCCTCCCCACCCCTGCTCCTCATGACACCACTAACCCTCGTCCCGGAATACTTACACTGGCGGCTGAGACATTCTTGAAATGACAAAGAAATAGGGTCCTGGATCTTCATTGGGTTCTTTTGGTATATTCCAAGACGGCATTCGACCTCGATTTGTATTGAATGGAATGGAGATAGAGATGCATGCTTACCTAACAAAGAAGTTCAGAGAGGCTCACGTTCACAATGGGAGTCAACTGAGGTTATCTCGCGAGAGTTTAAGTAGTAATGAGAAGGGAAACCATTTGATGTTGATGGCAGTTCTATTTATTAGTACGTACCGTGGTGCAGTCTAGGTCGGTTGATTACCTTATTTGACATTAGAACAATACTCTGGATGGCATCAGGCAGGTAGCTGGCCAACTCCTTTGGAAGTGAACCCTCCACTTGCACGTCGCATAAAGGCGAAATTCTCGGTGGAAATGTACGATGTATTACATCCTACAGTCGAGCATACAATGTCAAGACGAAAGAAGGTAAGACGCCCTGTTGGGTGCAAATGGTCGAAGCTGAACAGGGGTGGGCTAGGCCAGGCGGGAACAACGGTTGATTTGGGTGGGTGGCATTGATTACTGGGAGCTTCTCGGTCTGTGCTGCGTACCATGGGAATAAATCTCCAGGTCTGAGAGTCAAATTAATCCACTCTAAATGAAACTGCACAATCGTTACAGGAACGATTTCCAGAAGCTGTCAAGGGGTTTTCTTCCGTCGTATTCTCACGTGCGGTGACCGATTTGCGGGGCATCTGGCATCTGGCATCTGCACCGACAGGGTACGTAGCTTGAGCCGCAGTGGAGCGCACCCTCCACGACATGCCACCACCCGCAGTCGGAGCCATCACCACCACGACGATCGCGCATCCCTCCTTTCGACTCCCTCAATCACCACCACCACCAACATCTCCGTCGCCTTTTGCAGCCGCCTCTCCGCCGCTCGCCGTCTGTCGCCCTCCTCTTCCGCCCTCCGTCGACAATGGCCACCTCCATTCCTCCCTCCCCCAACGAAGAGAAATCCGCCTTTGACCTCAACCTCCAGCACGGTCACAAGGACCTGGTCCAGGCCGTCGCCTTCAACACCTACGGCGACCGCTGCGCCACTGGCTCCGTCGATGGCAAGATTCGGGTCTTTAACCGCCACAAGGACGGTACCTGGCGCCTGTGCGACACGTGGGCTGCCCACGGCGGTGAGATTCTAGAGGTAATACATACAATCGCAACCCTAACCCGCCTCTTTCGCCATCCCATGCATTCGGGCACTGCCTATCTGGATCGGTGTCTATTTTGTCGCTTATTCTGTGGTATCTTAGTCGTAGGCGCACATCACTGACCTTCTCCACAGTTACAATGGCTCCCATCCACGGTCTACCCCAACCTCATCGCCTCCCTCGGAATCGAGGGTTGGTTCCGTCTCTGGGCTGAGGATCCCTCCGCTGCCCCTGGCCGTCGCTTCTGCACTGGTCGCGCCGGCAATGGCAAACCTGCCTTCGACACCCGATCCAACAAGGCCCCATATCGCTCTTTCTCCATGAAACACAACGAGGAGACACGCCACACCTATCTCGCCCTCCTTGCGACCGACGGCCGCCTGACCATCTATGAGAATGACCAGCCTGAGAACTTGTCAGAGTACACTTCCATTGACGAGTTCAGTGTCTCTCCCAAACCCAGTCGGGGAGAGGAGCTCGCATTCCGCGTTCGCTTCGATCCTAACCCTGAGCCATGCTATACGGCCCTGCGCGCCGGTGTCCCCACTGACTCCCTTGGCCTTGTTGTTGCTGCCATGAACGCCGTCAAGGTCTACCGATCGCGCGACATTGTTGCTACTTCAATGGGCGTCCAACAGGCCCAAAAGGAGTTTTACCTCGCTGTAGAGATAACAGGTCATCGCGGCCTGGTCCGAGATGTGGCTTGGGCACCTGGAAATATCAGGGGATATGATGTCATCGCAACTGCCTGCCAGGATGGTTACGCCCGGGTATTCCGGGTCGAAACGCCTTTCTCGGAAGATGATGGCAAGTCGTGGTCTGCCACCGACCTTCTGAAGTCCAACCCGCACTCTACTTCTAAAGATACTTTGAACGGCAGCGGCGCTCCTGCTGAAAAGTCACAACCTCAAACACCTCAGCTGTCATCCCAACAACTTTACCAGCAGCAGCAACAACAGCACCCTCATCATCAGCAGCTCCAATCTGGCCTCAGTGCCAGCCTTGCCAAATCAGGCACTCCAGGGGACCGGCACTGGGCCGGCCAGCCTGGTCAGGTCAAACATACGTTCCACGAGATCTCACGGCTCGACAATCACCGGACACCCGTCTGGCGTGTCGGTTTCGACGATGACGGTCAGATCCTTGGCAGTACGGGCGACGACGGCCGCTTGCTCTGCTATCGCCAGACACCAGACGGTGCCTGGGCTAAGAGCTCGGAGCTAGCCATGATCAAGGCACGCATGGCGGCACCGTGAGCAACAATGGGTATTAATCCAAGTTCAGAACTTTTAAGAGCGCCTCCGGTACACAAGATCGTTTATCGTATTGTTTGGTCAAAGCGCCAAATAACAACCAGAAGTCCCGAGTCACGACGATACCCTTCAATGCTAGGGTCAGGGCCATGGTTGTTTTGTCAGGCTTCCACTAACTCTCCGCGGCCCGTACTAATCTTCAGATGAGCTAAGAAAGACTCTACTTTCGCCCACTCAAGAGGCCACACTGAGCATATAGACATTTCTGAGTTTCCACGAGTCGAGCGGTCGACCCAGATGCTTCGTATCAACATGCGTATATTGATTGTTCAGCCTTGGGGAGGCCTCGGCCCTACAACCACACTGTCACAAACTCATTTGTCGTAGCCGAAACCGGCGCAAAGAGCCTGGCAGGTTCTAGACTAGTTACTATAGAGGGTATTTAACTGCGGGTGCTTGGTGTTTAATGTGGCCAAGCTACATAAAGTTGAGCCGAGTAGGAGCGTAAAGAGAAGCCCATCGTACATAGTCAAAAACTAGATTTGGAAACGCTGCTTAGATAGATATTCACTTAAGGTTGATAGTCAACAAGAACTCAAATTTAGGCACCAGGACTTTTGAATACTCCAATATCATTTTTATTTTGAGTATTTACGGTGCTAGGGGTGACCACTCTTTGTGGCCCCCTCGGGAAGATATCTCTTGGGTTTTGCATTTTAGCCCTTTCCTCTGTGACCTAGACGCCCAATCTGATGTGGCGTGTGAAAATATCGTTGGAATAAAACAAAAAAAGAAGCATGCCAAACCCCCTAAAACGCCATTCGTGAGTCGATGTTTTGATTTGCGTCAGTGTGCAATCGTCTTTGATAGGAGGGTGAGAGTGGCGAGCATGACGTTGAGCGTGTTAGTCAGCCATACATATAGCTCGTACTTTCAAACGTCAGATGAGCCGCCGACTCTCAGCTTCCCATGTCGATAACGATCTACAGCGCTTGTGTTCCGCTCGACACGACAATCCTCCAGTTCTTCGACGATGCGCAATAATCGATCGTCCGTTCATTGTCTCGTCATTAACAGTCTTTTCGAGTCGCTTAAGCAGCGTCGGCGCTGGCAGCAGGCTGGACGACCTTGGTAACCTGGGTACCGGCGCGGTGAATGCGCTGGCCAGCAGAGTCGTTCATGTAGGTGACATCCTTGTTCTCGAACTGAGCTCGCTTCCAGACCTCGACTTCACCGCCACCACGGAGAACACCCACGCGCATGGTTGACAAGAGGTTGTGGGCGGCGTTGGAGTGGTTGTAGACACCACCGTTGAAGATGGCGGTGGCATCCTTACCAATAGAGGAGTTGATGAGGGCCCGACCACCGGGGTGGTCCTTGATGAAGTCACCAATGTCGTGGATAACACCGGCAATAGCGACGAGGGCCTTGCCGTTCTTAGAGTCGGCAACAAAGTTGTCCCAGTGGATAACAGGGAGCTGGTCCAGGGGAATACCCCAGTCGAGTGTGGCACGCTTCTGGTCGAGCTTCTTCTGGAGCTGCTGGACACGGCCCTTCTCGATCTCGTTCTGACGGAACTGCTTCAGGTCGTAGGCAAGGCCAAGCTGCTTCCAGACCCAGATAGACCACTTAGTGGGGTCGTACTGGTACCACTGGATGGCGTTGCGGTAATCGGAGGGGAACTCGTGGTGGAAGTTGTGGTAGCCCTCTCCGAGAGTAACAAAGGCGGTGATGACGTGATCACGAGGAGAGTTTCGGTCGTCAAAGGGCTGGTCACCGAGCCAGTGGGCGAGCGAGTTGACGCAGAAGGTGGCCTGCTGTACGAAGCAGATGCGGAGGATACCAGCATAGACGAAGCCACCAAGCCAGTCACCCCAGCCGAGACCAGCGACGACGGTAGGAAAGATGAGAGCCATGGTGACGACACACTTCAGAAAGTTCCTGTGCTGCCAGACGACAATAGGGTCCTCGTTAAGGTCGGTGATATCGGTTCGGCCCTGGCGCTTAGGGTTCTGCTTGAAAACCATCCATCCCATGTGGGAGTACCAGAAACCCTTGCGGACGGAGTAGGGGTCCTTGTCGGTATCGGTGTATCGGTGGTGGACGCGGTGGCCATACGACCACCAACGGATGGAACCCTCAACGGCACCAGCGCCGACAGCAGCGAGGTAGATCTTAAGGGGAGTGGTGGCCTTGTAGCAGGAGTGAGACCAGAGACGATGGTATCCTACAGGTACATGGTTAGTGCCAATGGTCTTCAGAGCTACACGGAGCTCGCGGGAGCTAAGGGAAGCTTACCAGCAGTGATGCCGAGGCCAGTGTGGACGTAGTAGAAGACGGCCCAGAGAGCGGTATAGAGGCGGAGAGGAACCCAGTAGGAGGAGATGAACCCGATAAGGGGAACGATGACGATGAAGGTGGTGTTGAGCCAGTTGACGTGCTGGTGGAAGTTGCCCCAGGTCATGGGCGTGTCGGCAATGTGCACCTTGGCCTTGGCAGCCTCGACCTTGGCACCAGTGTTGCCTCGAAGGGGCACATAGTCCTTCGTGCCATCGGGAAAGGCGGCGGCAGCCTTTGCGTCCGTTGAGGACGACGACATTGTGAGTGTGTTGTGTCGGAGTCGAGAACGGGGTGTAGAAGGGCCTTCTCGAGAAGGGAGGGAGTGAAGGACGAAGCTCTAGGAATTAAGAGATCCTCGTCGAGGAGATTATAAAGGAGATGAAGAGGAGGGATGGGGGATTGACAAGGAAGTCGGTTGGGGCGGAGGCGCCAAAAGGGCTTTATATCAAGTCCCGACCCGGACCCAGGCGAGTTGAGAGACTGGGTAGTGGATAAGAAAAGAGGCGGAAAGCCGGGGGGGTGTGCGAGGAGTGGAGGAGTGGAGGAGTGTGGCGAGCTCGCGGTAGAAGGAGTAAAGAGCTGCAAGGACAACGACCACAGCAGCAAGGGCGGAGGCGATCCCGAAAAAGCAGTGCTGGAGAGGGTCGATACCTTGCTTCTAGCGAATTCTGGTTTCTGTGAGGGCCGACGGCTGATTGTGATTTGGTGAATGACGTGTGCGGGTGAGGAAGGTGAAGGAAGATGGAATAACAAGAACAACACGGAGTGAGGTGAGTGCGTTGGGAATGAGGAGTCACAGGATGGGGGCAAGACGGGCGTTCAATCTGTCTCTGCCTCGGCCTGTTTGTCTCTGTCGCGCATATGCGTGCTTCTCGTGACAGCTGAGACCGAGTGAAGCCTGACTGACTGTGACCAGAGAGCTGATCAGTGAGTGATAGTGATGAGAGCATGAGAGCAGAGCAAGCGGTTGTGCAGCTTTTTTTTTTCACCACGCACACCCCAACGTTCACACACCCACCTGCAACAAAAAAAAACCTTTGGGGATGGCCGGACGGAAGGCAGGCTACGGGACTCTCAGGACACTCCGAGAACCCCGTCGACAACGCCGCCCAGCTCCCACTGAAGCCCAAGGCCCCAGAAGCGCCCCCATCGTTCTCCTCCCCCTTGGTCCCGGCTTCTTCCCGGTACATGGCCGAACTGGATACCAGCGCGGTACAAGGCCAAAACCTGTTGGCGGGCTGAGAAAGAGGCTGGCGTTGGATTCTCGCCATGTGGGAACCGCCCATTCCTCCGCCGTCACCCCGACAGGCATTGGGAAGAATATCGCATTCGCCCGGCGCCGTAGTACCGCCAAGGTATCGAAGCCGTACAGAAACGCCCTGGGTTGTCCTCCTCTAGGATTGCTCTTTTACCCAATCTGGTCCTGTGACGGGCATGGGACATGTATCAGCACCAGGTGTGCGGCGCATGTTGTCTTATCCTGTCATGCCCCAAATCTCGTTGGCATTTGACATCTCCGATCATCTAGATAGGTATCTCAACACCCCCTGCTGGAGCTTCTTTCCCCAGATGCCGGCACAGATAGGCAAGAAAAAACAATACCCGAAAAATGATGCCAAAAATCAGCCCACGATTGCGAAATTCGCTGCCTGGCATTCGACAATTGGAGCGAACGACGCAGGGCTGGCTGGGGACGTGAGAATGGACCCTTGCTGCTAGCGTACCCTGTTTTTTTCCCCTTGTCGTCACGGAGCTCTCAACACTTGCACCCCCACCCCTTCCCCAACAACTTTTGAAAGGACCCACTGCCCGCTCCGGCCGAAGGTCCAGAGCCCAATCAATGCGGGGCCCGTGTGGCCGTCCGGTTGCCTCAAACGGCAACAGGCACGGGAGGGTTTCCTGGCGCCGAGCCGGGTACGTACCAATCCTTGTCGGCGGCCATGTACCCTGCCACTGCATCTCTGCGTGCGGGATACCTCTTCGCCACTCGCTACTCGGGGCACTGGGCCAACTGCAACAACTTGAGGTGCGCCGGGCGCGTGCCTTGCAGGTTCAAAAGCGGCCAGGGCTTGCTCGGGGGGGCTTGGGAGCTCCACCGCTCTGCGCTGCGATTTGCCGGAGTCCTTGGGGAAAAGGGAAAGACCAGCGCGGCGGAGACAAGGTAAGCAGTTTCTGATGCTTCCAGTTGGTGAATGTGTCCGAGTGGTGGCTTTTAGCCTTGATATCGTGGCGAATTGAAGCCATTTGACGGTGAGCGCCATTCAACATTCGCTTTGGTCCCGGTGATTCCGAGTCCAGAAGGCATGAATTCGTATCTCATAGCGTGGCATGCGAGACTACTCCCTGCATCGACAATAGGCGCCTACTACAACGTAGTAGGTTCGGGCAACGTCATCTATCTACGTAGTACTCCGTAACTTGACGTTGCGCTCACTTGCTTTCTGACTTGCCTCAGTAGTTTCATCGAGCATAAGCCATGGAGCATGATAGTGCTCGCGTCTCTGCACAGTCGTAGGTTTATAGTACAAAGTACAAACAGCATGTACCTCTCTTTAGATAACACCCGTCCATTCATTCCAGTGCACTAAGTATCAGCGTGTGATTCTGATATCACAGATCTCCTCGCCAATTACCGTCCATACCTAGTCGGCTCCCAGTCACTCCAGCATCATAGATCTGGATCAGATCATTCGATTCTTGCTTTCACTGAATCTCGCGTCCATACCCCTCAGCGCTGCAGCCAATCCCTGTACGCCTTAATCTACCTAGAGACCTCTCACAACTCTCGTCATCTTCTATCCACAACCCAACAACAAAATAAATAGATGAAAAGAGCTGCCAACTTCTCCACGTCGAGGGCACCAGACCCACCGGCTTTCTTGCCTCAGATCAACCGATGCCTCGGCTCATTTGCAATGCTTGTGACACAATTACATGGTTGGCGCTGTTCAAGGGAGAATGCGTGTCCCATCATCCTCTCCCCAGCTTTTCCCCAACAGAAACCGGTCGATCGGCTACGCCAAGTCGAGCGACGAATCGCGCTTGGGCCTTCCTTCGTCCCTCGACACTGCGACCAAAACCGCACGGCAGCAAAAACAAAAGTCCGGCCCCAAGACGTAAGCTTCAGTCACGTGCACCTCCACCACATTTTTCCAGAACGTTTCATGTTCAAGCCTTCAAGGATCGCCGTGTGGCGTCCGCTATGCCCCTTCAGGACCTGTCAAATGCGTAGTCTCGAAGCCACGAGGCTTGGGATGGCTTTTGCTAAGCTTTAGTTATGCCCAAGCTTTTGGAATGGAGTATCACCTCACTCTCAATTCACTTCATTACGTCCCCACGTTATCATCTCGAAGTGCTCATGAGGTGCAAAACTCTCTCGATCATATACGACAAATGTAGAAAGTAAGTATCCCAGCAAATCCATTCATCCAAGTCCTCGTGGCGCTTTATGGGAAGATATCCCTTCGAAAGTCCGTTCCAAAATAAATAAACCCAACCATGATACCTATGCTCGCGTCTCCCATGTAAATGCCCACCGATTGATTGCCCGCCAAGAATGGTTACAATTATACATGATGTTCAATCATCGAACAAAAAGAATAAAAAGTGAAACTATAAAGGCACAAAGGGAATAAGTCGTCTTAGTCAAGTCTTCGCATCCAGTTTCATCATCGCGTGCGGTAACATCGATTCCACCACGTCCAAGTCCTCGTCAATCGTCTGCTTGTGTCGTATCGTATCGCCTTCGTGATTCGTTAGATAGACAGCGCCGATTCCAGTCAATGAATCGGGATCCTTGATCTTGTTGCCGTCTGCCTCAACACATGTTCGGTCGTCACCGATGCAGCCATCCCTCTCGGCCTGGCTATTTTCTCCCGACTTCGTCTGTATTCCCTTGCCATCTGCAATCTCCCGTGATTTGGATGGAGTCACCGTCCTCGACGATGGTTCTGTGTTGGTTCGCTGAGGTTCAGGTGCTGTGGTCCCGTGCAGCTCTGGTGCATTGTGCTCTGGCCCTGATTCAACCTTCCGCGGGTTCTGTATCTCTGAGGCCCCTATCTCCGCATTGAGTAACGCCTCAAAACCTTGTAGTTTGGTGACGTCCTCGGTCATTTTTGGTGTGTCGGATGAACCGTTGTCTTTTGCAAATTCCTTCGGTCCTTCGGCAGGTTTTATATTCGATGGCCACTCCACTTCCTTATCGTTTGTTCCATCCTTTTGAGTCTGAACTGGTGGCATCACAACATCGCAGGCACTGTCTGCTTTCATGGATGAGTGGTCTTTGTCAGTATCAATTGGCGCTTGTGCAGTTCGCGTGGATATTGGAGCATATTCCTCTCCCGCCACTTCCACGGGTTTGTTCGTGTTCAAGTCCATGGCAGGCACCTCTGTGGCGCGTTCTTTTTCGGCCTCCATCGTTTTGATTTCCGTTGGGTCGGTATTTTCACGTCCCGAAGTGACTATTCCGGCGTTCGTCCCCGGCTTCTCTGCCGGCTTGATTGCGTCTTTGCCGGTGTTCTCGGCCTCGCCTCCCATAGACGGATTCTCAGCCTTCTCACCAACAGCGGCGTCCAATACCATAGGCTCATCAGGGTCGATGAGGGCGGTTTCGTTGGTAATTGGTGTCTCATCCAGCGACATGCCATCTGGGCCCACGTCACTATACGAGGATGGGATGTTCCTATTCGCTGCCCAAGCAGAAATATCATATGGACGGCGCGGGGAGTCGCATCGGTCGTAGTTGCTTGGCAGTGGGCTTGGGGGTGAGCGACCTCGTGTGTAGTAGTACGGCTCGTATCCAATTGGGCTCGCGTCCGCATATGGCCGGCCCACGTAGGACCATTCGCTCGAAGGTTCGACGGTTCTGATGTGCGGATGATTATCAGGGTGGTAATCATCCACCAGATACTGTTGCAACGTATAGTCTTCGTCGATAGACATCGACGGAGGGTTTAGCTTCCCACGATCATCTCGGGTCTGCGGGGAAGGAAACATCTGGAGGAGAGACGATGCCTGGAGCCGCAGTCGAGGATCGTCACTGAGGCAAATCTCAGCCATCTGTCGGTACCAGTCGGGAATATTGACTTCTGGACCGAGTATCAACGGCCGTCCTTGAGCTTCTGGCTCGTCTTCCTGCATTGCCAAAGCCCACAACACCATTCCCAACTGATACAGATCCGACTTCACGCCGATGTACATTGAGATTCGTTGGTTGCATTCGATGAGTGGTGTTGCCTCTGGAGGCTCCCAACCCACTGGACACCCTCTCCTGTTGATGTCAATGATTTTCGCGTCTCCATGTTCATCAATGACAATATTGGATAAGGTGAAGTCGCCTTGAACAAAACCAGAGTCGTGAATATCCGACAATCCCTCGACAATCTGGCGAGCCCACTTCTTCCTCGTCGGCCATGGTATGTCAAACTCGCCATCTTTACACTGCTCGTAAATTATGTCGATAAGAGCGCCCTGGTCTGCGTAACTGATGAGAAGTCCTTTCACATACTCGTCATGGTCATCCACAACAACGCCATGAAAACGGATGACGTTATCCGAGTAGCGGAGACGGTTGAGAGCATTAACCTCGTACAGGAATTCATCAACTGTATCCGGGCTTGGTATCTCCTTCTTAATAAGGGTTTGTCCATGGACGTTCACCTTGTACACGAATCCAGACATGTGGGAGTCAAAGACAATGTCCTGCTCTCGAATCCGCTTGCAGCCTAGGTGCTTAACCTGGTCAACAGTGGGATACGGGATAATTTCCTACCAAATAGTTAGCTCGGCTAGGAAGGGTAAAACAATTAGTAATACTAACGTTGCCATCCTCAACCACGTGGACATGCAGCCTCCCGTCGGTAGTCTGGAGCTTCAGATTGGTAACAGTGTCGTAGAATTGGATATCGCGTAGGCTCTCGCGAATTGCCTCATAGATCTTTGCACTCTTTTCTCTCTGGTATTGCGTGTGAATCAAGTCCATCTCCAAGGAGTTTGGAGGGGCGTTTCGATAATCGAGCGAGATGGTGACACGCCGCCAGACGTATTCCTGCTCACGATATGTAACAAAAAACTTTTCCCTCCTTGATCGATCGCGGAAGTGCATACTGAGGTTCAAAATCCAAGTCTTTTCGAGTTCATCATGAATCATGGCATCATACTGCGACGTTGTCAAGGAATGGGTATCTGCAGTTGATAGGCTGTCCTGGATGGCGCACTCGTCGGTACGAGTGACCTCCTCATTCTTGGACACCATCTTCTCCAGCTGACTCTCCGCAGAAACATCCTCAACAGGATTCACCGGTAACGAGGGCAGGGGGGGGACATATTGAGGAGCGTCGTCCTGCGGGCAGCCGAGAAAACCCGGGGCGCTGATGCGGGGGTCCGCATGAGGCTGAGAGGTGGATGGTGGTCTGGGTCCCTGAGAGCGTCGGTCGACTGAGACGGCTCTCCGCTCATCTGGCGTAGGATCAACAGCGGCCAAGTTCGTCCTCCGCTCTGACTGTTGGCGCTTGAATGTCTGCGCACGGGGGAGATTGGGGACCACTTTCCGGGACATTCGACGGATCAGGCCGCCCTTTTCGGGGTCGGCTGAATCGGCCCCGTGTTCCGTATCCAAGGACTGGTCGGTCGGACTAGGTGGCGTGCTACCGCCGCTCTGCCGACCAAAGAACTTGCGAAAGAAACCCTGTGTCCCGGACGGGGTTGGTGGTTGTCGAAGTGGCGGCTCAGACGCTGCAACATCCGCCTGTGCCATGGCCGCGACAATGCGACTGTGGGTGGAATGGGTGGTTCGAGGTATGTGTCGAAATCGCCGCCACGCCGGGGAGTCAAGGCCAATTAGAAATAGCCAAGTTGAAGATGGTGGTTATGATGGAGGAGGTTGTGTGGGAAGCGGCTCAGCAGCAATGGCTTGGAAATTGAAGAGAAGAGATTCGTGGTGGCGAATGGTGGTGCAGGCACATATGCGAATATGGAGGCCTGGGGGTCTTGTTCTATGGATGAGAGCTGACGAAGAAAGGAAAGAAGATGGCTTGAAGTTGCGAGAGAGTGAAAATATCCGAGCATGCACGCCGGCATCTGATGATGATCGGATGGTGATTACAGGTGCACAGACGAGAACCGACGGGGGAAGGACCACGCAGCCCCTCGGTCAAACAGGCGGGCTTCTGACGTGAGGTGAGCGAGGAGGAGAGACCATGTCTCGCCCATGAAGAACCAGAGCGAGCCACGATGAGCGACGAGGGGAGTTTTAGGCGTTATGGCAGCCCGAGAAGGCTGGGAGCGCCTGGTCGGTGAGAGTGGGTCCTGTCGTGGAGCAAGGCCGGCCGAGGCGGAGGCGGAGGCGGCTGTGGAGGGCCAGGGAGTAAGACGAAGCGGTGATGAAGAGGCGAGGCGAAAGGGGGGGGGCCAACAATTGGAGTAAGGCTGATGGACGGTTAAGAGCTGGAAAGCCAGAGCCCAGGACTCGGGTCGTGAGAAGGGGACGGCCGATGACTTGAGATGTACAGCGTGCTGATATTAAACCATGACCACGACGTCGGCCTACCTAAAGCGGGCGGCGGCGGCGGCAGTAGTAGCGGGTATGAGGACGAAGTGTGAGTGGGCGTTGGTGTGGGTGGACTGAGTGATTTGGGTGGGTTGGTGGATGAAATGGTGACGCGGGACGTTACGGGGGGGAGGCGGGCGGCGGGGACGCTCTCTTTGCCCGGGGCGGTTTTTGGGCCGTTTCTAGTAGCGGAAGCCTGGAAGCAACGGGTCACCCCGTCCGCGGACGCTTCTTGGACGCCTAGAAGCCCACGATGCCTGGGGTCGCCCTGCCCTATCCCCGGGGACGACGGAGGCTGGGCCCCAGACATCCAGCGCTTTGCCAGGGGCCTCAGGGCCAGAGGGTGGCCTGCCTCGCTGAGTGGCCAGCAAAGCCACCACTGTCCAACGCCCACGCAGGGCTGTGACCACCCAACCTCACTGATGGCCTGGGGGGGATCCCACCTCGTAGCGCTGACTGGCCTCCGGCTCGAGGCGATTTCATCCACGGCCATCCAGCAGCCCTGTCGTCTGCCGCCTGTCGCCCGTCGCCCGTCGCCCGTTGCCCGTCGCCATCGTCTGTCGTTTGTCGCCTGCGCCTGCAGCATCCGTCGAGACGGTGACGCTCGCTGGTGGGGATCCATCGATGAGCTGGCCCCTCTAGACTCCCTGCTCTCGTCCCATTTCGTCCACGCTAAGGCGAGTTGGACGGTACCGGCGCAGATGGATGAGTCCAAAGGAGCCAAGGGGGGGGCGGTGATGCATCAGGCAGGGAGAAGGTCGGGCACTGAGGCCATGGACGGATATTCAGGAGACAAGGGTGTTTGGCGGGATCAAGGAGGAAGAAACGCCAGCTCAGAATGTCAAGTGCTGGGAGGGAGGGTCGAGAGGCACACAGATGCTTGACCCAGGTAGGAAGGCAGTGCGAGAGAAAATATTGTCAAGGCTTAAAGAGGCCAAAGAGACAATGGAGACAGTGGTGACAATAGAGACAAAGAAGATCGAGGGAAAGAGCGAAGGAAGCATGGGGTGAAATTGGTGACAGCTTTCATTAATCTCGAGTTACTCAAGGTAGGCAGGTACAGCCTGAGACTCCTCGCTGCTTGCCTCCAGTGTGCTTCCCCGACACACCAGAGTCTTCACTAGACGTGATTGCACAATCGCATTGCTTATTCGCCTCAGGTTTTCGACATCATCGAAACGGCAAAATTTCCAAACCCGCCATCACCATCACCATTCACTGTCAGCACGTCCAGATCCAGCGTTGCCCAAACTCGACAAGTGGAGGACCTGACAAACCACTGTGTCGGTGTCGCATGGGACCTGGTCCTGGTCAACCTTACCACCCAACCCACGGACAAAACCCGCGTACGTACCGGCACTGTAGTTTTGGCCTGCGCGTGGCCGCCTGGTACTTTGAAAAACCCTGCCCTGGGCTGCTGACCTCCAGGGCTCGAACCACAAGGCGATCCGATCGTCTTCGCACCGCCAACCGCACACGCAAGCCGCAGCGCCATCGAGTTGGGCATCTGCCGCCATACGACCGTCACCGCCTAACCCAACAACGCCAGACCGCATGGCTCTTTGCTAGCTTAGGACCGGCCCTAGCAGCCATGCCACGGCTCACGATGAGGCGGCCTAAACCGATGGACAGCGATGAAGCGCTGCCTCTCCTGACCTAATGGGTCTGCAGGCTGAGCATGTCGTATCCAGCCGCTCGCTGCGGTCTCATCGCCGTCATCATGTGCATCAGCCGACATACTGCTGACCGACAACCTGCCGTAGATATTCGACGACCTGGAAGAGATGCCAAGGCGATGACGCATTTTATGCTCTCTTACGCACATCTGCTTTGCATTTGAGTGTCTCAGAAGGCCTGGGGAACCGCAGTTAAGAGCTATGCACTCTGCGTGGGTGAGTTGACATTTCGCCCACACTGTATGGACACCCCCATCCCATCTTGCATCTCGGCTCATACCCTGGTTTCCCTCAGGGTCCGATAGATCAAGAGCCGGGTAGAAGGGGTGTTCAAGCCGTCGGCTCGCTTCGTTGTATCCCAACGGCTTGTGCAAATGGTCAGATTCGGTCTATTCTACCTAGCCGGAGAGCAAGTGTTTCGAGTCCTTGGGCGCCAATCCACGTCCTTGAATCCAACCACAACCCCGGGTTCTTTACCCCCCAAGACTTCAATGCACCACAAATGTACATCTCTTGATCTGGAAAGTTCATCGCAAATGCACTGCATCATTTCGGGCACATGTGTAGCGTTCTCTTCTCTCTCATTCGAAGCCCATGGCGTCACACAACACCGGAAACTTTGCACGAACCCTTCCGTCGGCCCAATCGTGGGGTCCAATCCATCCATTTCGTCCACAAGCCCAAGGGCCGCACACAGAAACGTGTGGGGTCAGGCATGAGTGCAGCATCCCAATTGCTTGTTCTGGTCCAGTGAGGCTGTCCGGTGTTGTGACAGGCTGTCAGCTCGCCATGCAAGCAATGGAACTGCATCCCACTTCTCACCCACGTTGCGATGCTAATGGGCTCGGCTCGCCATCCATTGGGTCGGTCGTTTTCCTGATTTCTCGCTACCCATCATTTGTCGCATCATGGCGGGGTTTTCGCTTGAGCCGCCTGTTTGGTCCACCCTCTCTGGCTGATTCCTGAGCCATTCTTGGAGGGGAGCCATGGGATACCAAAAGACTTCCTCCACGCAATAGATCCAGCCGGCACACACACAGATATCCTCAAGTAGGGCCCTATAATTCAGCCCAGCTACTCACTAGGCCCGTCCCGCCTTCGACCCCACCGATCCCGCAGCCCAGCCCGGATCGACCAAAACGTGTGTATCCACGAACCAGGACCAGGTCCTGGCGTAATTAGCTTCGAGTCGTTGGGTCTTGACGTTTTAGAAAAAAATTGCCTCTTCACTCCATTCCCATCGATTGGGCCACGACATAGCCACATGGCCCTCTAGATCGCCTTGCCGAGACCATCCTGCACAGCCCGTCTCCGGGTGGCGGCCCGATCACCGGCCTTGGAATAGCACCAGCCAGCTCACACTTCTTATCTTGGGATTACAGTCATTGTCTTTGCCAGCTCAACAGGGTGTCAGTCAAGTCAATCGGCTGATGCCCAGCACTCAGCAAAACCCGTGTCAATGGATGATGGGATTCTCGCAGCCATGGTCGGCTATCATGGCATCAATTGAGCGCATAAATCAGTATGTAGGTAGTAATATCGCTTGTCCAAAATGTACAATTATACACGGAGGTGTTGTCAACATGCTCACATCTACTGCTGCTGCTGCTCCTCCACCTCCCCAAATAACCACTAATGCTGCTACTGGGCGTGTTTCTAAAAGTACAAGGATCCACATGTTGGTATAACAGAGTAGGAGTCTTTATGATCGTTTCCATCTAGGTTTCTTGCCCGGTGCCCAAACGCCCCCAAAATGCCCTGCAAGTTTCTTCCCCTCGCTCTCGCTCTCGTTCTCCGCGGAGCTTGTGCCTACGAGCCATACGGACGTCGCCTCTTGGTCGGTGCGTATCAGTAAGCATGTCGCAAGCGCGGGCGAGAAGTAGTAAATCCTCTCATACACGTCTAGTCGTCCTCCTCAGCGGCGGCCTCAGTGTCGCTCTTCTTCTGCTGAGACTTCCACTCGCAGATCTTGCACTTGTTGGCCTGGTCGCGGTCGAGGTTGGGGAAAATGAGGTCAAAGACTTCGGGATACCAGGCCACAGGGTGGCCCTCGATACCTTCTTTAATGTTCTATCGCGTATCTGTTAGTCACGTACTTTACCGGGAAAGAGAACGCAGGGGGTGTGCGGGGGAGGGAATAACCCCCGTGCGGGATGAGAACGTACCTGGGGCAGCTCCAGCCAGTCAGACATGTTGTCCTTAGGGAAAATAACCGTCTTGCAGCCTGCACGTCGAGCGGCGACGGTCTTCTCGCGGAGCCCGCCGATGCGGAGGACCTTGCCTGTCAGGGTGATCTCGCCGGTCATGGCGACAGTCGGGTCGACAGGGGCATCGAGAGCGAGGGAGAGCATAGAGGTAGTCATTGTGATTCCAGCCGAGGGCCCGTCCTTGGGCACAGCACCGTCGGGCACGTGCAGGTGCATCTTGGCCTTGTTGAAGAAGTGGTTATCTGGGAACTGCTTGACCATGAAGGACTTGGCAAAAGAGTAGGCGATAGTGGTCGACTCCTTCATCACCGTCTTGAGGTTACCAGTAATCTCCAGGTTTGGCCGGGTGGAGGGCCGCAGGGGTGCCTGCAGGATGGACTCGATGTACATGGCGGCGCCACCCATCTGGGTCCACGCCAGGCCCATCGAGACACCCGGTGGGCTTACCTCATAGAGGCGGTCCGAGGTGAAGACGGGGGGGCCGACGTAGTCAGTGAGGTTGTCCTTGCCAATGACGACGTGGACAGAGTCGGGGACCTTAAGCGCCTTGCGGGGCTTCTCTGTAGTCTTGACCTCGCCTGGCTCAGCCGGCGCCTCCAGGTTCGCCTCCTTGCCTTCGGTGGCCTCCTCAGCCTTCTTCTCAGCCTCCTCCAGGGCGGCTTTACCCTCGTCGGTCAGCGCATCCTCCTCGGGAAGAACCTCCTCACCCAGCTCCTGGACGATCTTAAGGGCCGATTTCCGATAGACCTTCTCGATCTGCTTCTTGAGGTTTCGAACACCTGACTCTCGGCAGTACGACTTAATCAACTCCTCGATGGCCTCCTCGCTAAGATTGACGTCGGCGTCCTTGAGACCCGCAGCCTCCTTGGCAGCAGGTGCCAGGTATCGCTCGGCAATAGCCATCTTCTCATCCGAAACATAGCCGGAGAGGGTGATTAGCTCCATTCGGTCCAGGAGTGGTCGGGGAATTGTGTCGGTCATGTTGGCCGTGCAGACGAATAGAACCTTGGACAGGTCGACGGGAACATCCATGTAGTGATCCAAGAAAGAGTTGTTCTGCTCGGGGTCGAGCAGCTCAAGGAGGGCAGATGAGGGGTCACCCTGGTATCCACGGCCAATCTTGTCAATCTCGTCGATCAGGATGAGGGGGTTCTCGGTCTGGCACTTCTTCAGGGCCTGGATGATGCGGCCAGGTAAGGCTCCAACGTAGGTCCTTCGGTGTCCCTTGATCTCAGCCACATCCGTCAAGCCACCGACACTGAATCGGTAGTACTCTCGGTTGAGAGCGCGAGCAATTGACTTTCCGATGCTGGTCTTGCCAACACCAGGAGGTCCGACGAAGCAGAGAATCTTGCCCTCGACGGTGCCGCGCAGCTTGCCCACCGCAATAAACTCGAGGATGCGGTCCTTCACATCCTTCAGTCCGTGGTGGTCCTGGTCAAGGACCTTTACGGCGTTGGGGATGCCAAAATTCTCGGGGCTTCTGCGACCCCAGGGGATCTGGGTGAGCCAGTCCAGGTAGTTCCTCGTCACGTTGAACTCGGAAGCGGCCGTCTCGAGATGAGCGAGCTTGTTAAGCTCCTCGTCAAACACCTTGCGGACTGCATCGGGCATGGCTAGGTTATTGGCCTTCTCCTTAAACTTCTCAACGAGCTTGTCCTTGCCGTCAGACTCAAGGCCAAGCTCTCGGCGGATGCCCTTCATCTGCTCCATGAGCCAATACTCTCGCTGCCTCTTGCTAATCTTGTTCTCCACATCTTTGCTGATCTTGGACTGCAACTGGGCGTTCATGAGCTCCTTCTTGAGCACCACGAGAGCCTTCTGCATCCTCTCCTCCACGTTAAGGCAGCCAAGCACCTCTTGGAGCTCTTTCTGTTCACCGGATGACACGGCGGCAGCAAAATCAGCTAGCTTGGCTGGTTCTGACGTCACGTTGCCAGTCGACTGGCTCATGGAGAAGGTAGAGATCTGGTCCCGGAAGAGGTTGTTCATAGTGGCAACCTCCTTAAAGACGTTGACGATCTCATTGGTGACGGCTCGGATAACGGGGCTCTTGGGGTCGTAGGGCTCGTCGGCGAGGTTCTCCACATTGACCAAGCTAACAGGGTATTTCTTGAGGAACGAGGTAGGCTCGTACTTCTCAGTCGTCTGGTCGGGCTTCTTCTCCACAGCGCTCTCTTCGAAACTAGCCACAACATCCCCCTTCTTATCTTGGGTGGTTTCCTCCTCGACGGCTTTCTGAGGAATTGGTTCGGGGCTCGGTTCGGTCTTAGCATCGGACTTCTTGGCGTCCGGGCCACCGGGAGGCAGCAGGCTGGATAGTCGAATGCGGCGGTGGGGGTAAAGGATAGCTGTCAGGGCACCCTCCTGCCCATGGATAGGGAAGGCACTCGTAATTTGGGCAAACACACCAACATCGTACACATCGTCCGGGTTGCGGATGACATCCTCGTCCTCGTTCTCGTCCTTGAACAAGAAGGCGCCGACGTATGGCTGGCCGCGCTTGATCGACTCCGTAATGGCGGTTGCAACATCGGGGTCCTTAATGGTGATCGCCTTGTAGAAGCCGGGGAACAGTGGTCGTCGAGCAATGGGGATCGCTAGGACCTGGGGGTATACCTCGGGGACGACAGGCTTCTGGAGGGCCTTCTCGGCGGACTTTCGGCCCCGCTTACCACCCTCACCCCCAGAGCCATCGTTGCCAGAGCCAGAGCCAGCAGCGCCTCCTGCGGCACTGCCTGCTTTGTTATCCGGCGATTGGTTGCCGCCATCGTTCTTGGCGGGAGCTGATGAGTCGGAGCCTGTGTTCTTCGCATCGGCCGTGAGCTTCTCCTCGGCCTCTTTCCGCTGGTGCTCGAGATTTGCCTGGGCCTCCTCCTCGGAGAGGGGCTCTGTGGGGGGTTCTATCGCTGAGTCGAAGAAGCTCTTGTCCTTGTCCTCCTTCTTAGCCAGCCTAGCCGACGTGGAAAAGGCCGCGCCGACTAGCCGCGGCTGCAGGGCCGGTAGTCGGCGGCCGCAAATGTGAGGATTCCGGTAAGCTGGGGACGAGGCCCATCTTCGTGCGATAGCTTCGGAGGGTGCTCGGGATGCATGGGCGGCGGAACGCTCGAGGATGAGGCGCCCGGAGAGGCGGGAACGAGGAATCATGGTCGGCGGGAGCTATCGGGAAGCTGTGGGTAGACGGGATGGAAGGACGGCAGTGGTGGCAGCCCCCCGCGCTGGGCAACTCGGAAACGAAGACGGGCAATTAGGAGATAAACGAAGGGATCCGGGTAGAGAAGAAGAAGAGCGGGTGTATTATCGGGGTCGGTCGAGAAGGGGGGTGTCGGATGCAATTGTGCACATCGCCGGTGGTGGAGGCGACTTAATAATGTCTTATGGCGACGTCGGACTAGAGCGTCGACATCATAAATTTCGGAAACCATGAGCTTCCATCGGCAGAATATCGGTAATGCAGCCGGCCAATCCCGGCGCTGTTTGGCCTGTTATCAGATTGTGATATCCCTGTACCGGGGCTCGCGCGCCGCCGCACAGAGGCATCTCAGCGACTATGTAGATAGATCATGACAAGGTGCACATTGTTTGGCAGGCTGTAGAATAATTCGGGCGTTTTTCTATAATATCACTCTATTTCTACTGTCTTGGGAACTAATATTTGCTGACAGCGGAGAATTGTGCGAGTATCTCCGATCTCGTTATTCTGTCTAAATGGTACCTACCTACCCAACATGCCCCACCTTAGCCTGTACACGTACTCTCGTGCCTGGAGTATTGCAGGGCTTCCGGAAGGGCGGGAGGACAATACACGCAGAAGACGATGTAATTATAGGGTAATTAAACCATTGTTCGTTTTACAAATCCACAGCACTAGCGGGACCAGGCATCTAGAACATTCTGCCCGCTCACAATTAAACCATGACCGTAGTGAAAGATGACCAATGCATCGTGGGTCTCTTCCACATCCATGTGCACAGGAGCTACCCTACACTACCTGTAAGAACATATCCGCAATATCAGCAGGAGCCAATCGGGCAGCGACCATCTCCACAGCCCATTCGGGACCTCTAGACGCGATATAACTTATCCTTTCAACATCTCATTATCGCCTAGCATCAAATTTGATACATTAGTTCTTTTGAGTTTTGCCTTGACTTCTCGTCGACCAAGAATTTTCACAATCCCAGTCAGGCAACTTTAAAATCTCCCACCATGCCACCAACCCCGCAGGACGGGGATGTCTCCTCCTCCCTCACCAAGCTTTCACTCAACAGCCCAAAAGACGCTGCCAAGCCCACAAAGAAGAAGTCAAAGAAGGTTGTCGCTGAATCCTGGGAGGACGAGGACCTTTCTGACTCGGAGCCTGAACCTCCGTCCAAGGCGGATGAAGATGACGATGCTGTATCCCCACCTAAGCAGCCCGCAGCTCCTCCGCCAACTCCTCTCTCCCCAGTTGGCCCATCATGGACCCCCGGATTAGAGTCCTCCACATCTAGGGCACCTGTCGACTCGGCTCGCCGGCCGGAGAAGACTGATGCTGTGGCGCGGCGCATGATCGTCGCGGGCCTTGGTCTCAAGGCGCCCAAGCTGACTGATGAACAGCGGGCCTACCAGAAGTCTGTTCGAGAGCAGGAGAAAAAAAGGCGAGAGCAAGAGAGAGCCGCAGAAAAAAAGGCACGAGACGACGCCGAGAAGGCCAAGGCTTCTGTCTGGGACGACTAGGTTAGGTGGCACATGATACAGCCATTCCAAGCAAGATGGAACGAGTGAGGCGAAAGATGAATTGAGCGCTTCTAAATCGAAGTTGTATCTATCGGATGAAGTATAAAAGAGCAACAAAAAAAGGCTCACGCCGTACTATGCTTAATAACAGTCTTGTCATGTCCCATGCCCTGCATCCATTACTCAAGGTCCTGAAGACCCTTCTTGACGGCAGGACGAGCCATCAGGCGCTGGTGCCAGGCGAAGAAGTTGGTGTACTTCGTCTCGATTTCATACTTCACGAAGGCGTCGCCGAGGATGGGGAAGATGGTGTTCCAAGGAACGAAGGCCAGATCGGCGTAGGTGCTGAGGAAGGCTGCGTGAGCAATTGGAAGGAAGAGATGGGATGGGGGAATTTGACATACCACTTATCGCCGACGAGATACTCCTTGCCTTCTAGGATTTTGTCGAGGACCTGGACAACACGGACGGCCTGCTCCTTGTAGCGCTCCTTGGCGGAGGGCACATCCTCAGAATGGAATATGTGGAACCAAACAGCCTGGCCAAAGTAGGGTCCCTGTGCACAAGGTTAGTCTGAGGTTCTTTGTATGTTTATAGCCGCAATTCTGCGATCTAACCTGGCCGGACATCTGGAAGTGCAGGTACTGCTTCAGGTGCCATTTCTCGGGGGCGGAGGTGAACGTGAGCTTGTGCTCCTTGTCGTAAGTCTCGATAAGGTACTCAACGATGGCGCCCGACTCCCAGAGGGTGAGGCCGGTATTGGGATCCTCGATGGCGGGCAGGCGGCCGTTGGGGTTGATCTTGGTAAAGGACTCATCCTTGGGGTCCTTGATGGGAATCTGCAGAAGGGAGTTGTTAGAACGAGGCTCTATGATCACGTGGACTAGGTGAGACATACGGCGGTGTAGGGAACACCGAGCTCCTCGAAGATGATGATGACCTTCTTAGGGTTGGGTCCCTTAGCTGGAAGGGTTGTTAGAGGGGAGATGTTTCTAGGTGGAAAGTTCTCGGCGTACCGTGGACGTAGATGGTGATGGGCTTGATATCAGACATGGTGGAGAGAGTAGGTGTATGTTTTTTTTAGTGATGTGAATGAGAGATGCAGTAGATAGATAGGAGTGAAGGGACTTGGTGATTGATATGCTGATTGAATGGTTTGATTGTTGCTGTTGTTGATTTTATTTGACTCTAATTCCTCGCCGACGTCCCTCCTCTTATAACCATTTCGATATCAGCCCCCCGGCTCAACTAGCGTCCACAACAAGATGATCAATGGCTCCCTCAACAAGACTCGTTTATGGAGCAGTAGGATGCCGATTTCTAAGCTCGGGTTAACCGTCTCCCGCAAGATATGCAGAGACAACAGCCCATTACCACTTTGCATCAGGTGGAGGCGATGGGATCTGGATCGTGCCCCCCCCGGCGCGGGCACTAAGACTGTTGTCGTATACGGAGACTTCTGGCTGGTCCAGGAACGATTAAGCTCATGACAGGGGGCATAGCCCGCGCGCGTGTGATGACTAAGGAGCCGCCCGCCGCCATCTTGAAGAGAAAGCGTGGGGAGCGGCTCTCATCGAGATTCGCCGTCTGGCGGTTAGGCCGATTGTTTTTCGTAAAAGGCGTGTAATTCGAACCTGGAAATTGCCGGAACCGAAAATGGCTGCCCTAAGGCTGTTGCGACGTTGCATTATTCAGCTGCTGTGTAAGCTGTAAGCATCGGCAACTCCTCCGGGTGATGTTGCCGCTATGGGCATTTCTTTGCAGGATGCTTCATTTATAATTGTCCAGAATCGCGCTGAAACAGGACAGAAACACGGTGAGTAGGGAAGTGGAAATCGAGGGCTTGTAGCGAGGAGGAGGTAAGATGGGGGGGTAAGATGAGGAGGTAAACGAGGAAGGTTTGTTATTGTTGCCCTGGGTGGTGCATCCATGAGGCCGTCGTTGTCGTTTTCGCCGTTGCTAGAGTTCGTCGTCCATCACGGCCTTTCAACTTCGAGACTCTCCAGCTTCTCCAGGACTGGTAATGTCCTCACTCCTTTCATCAGCACAAGTTGCTTCTCTAGCCCATCGCCCTCGGCCGCATACTTGACCGCGACCGTGACGCCCTCAAGCCCCATCTCCTGCGCTGCCTGGTTCCACAATAGCTGCTTCAACTCGCCGTCCTTGGAACAGCACACGTATCCCAGAGGAGCTAAAGCTCGGAGTTCTTCCTGTACGCCCCGCGTCGCTGGCTTCTCGCCCACCAGCAGGCCCAGCACGTCTCCGTCGCCGCGCCACCCCGGTGGTGCCTCCGCGCGCGCTCCCTTGAGTTCTCGCACGAACATCGGGCTCGGGCTGCGCGCCCCGGCCTTGCATTGCAAAAAGACCTTCATAATGTGCCTCGTCGATGGCAGCTTCCACGTGCCCAGCAGGTCCAGCCCGCGGTCCGATGCGCCCCCAACGCGCTTGAGGACGAAGCCGTACTGCGAAAGCGCCTCAGCGACTGTGTACTCATAGTGGGTGCCCCTATACACGGGTGACTTCTTGTTCAGCCCAGTGCGCTCCACATAGGCGAGGAAAGTGGCCAGGTCTGAGTGCTCCTTGGTTGGCGCCTCGGGATATATCAGCTTGCTGGCGGTTGTTGAGTTTGTCCGCCGCGCGCCAATTCTGGCTGGGACGTATTTTGGAGAGGGATGTAATTGCCGGATGACCCTCCTAGAGCCGCGACAAGAGGCCAACAAAGTTTTATCCATAATCACGGCTGGTCTGGGCTGCGAGGCTGCATGTTCTACGCGTGGTGAAAGGCAAACAACCAAAATCTTAGGTACCTGGTATGCATAAACTTGATGTAGCCAAGTAACCGAATTTTAGCTCAACCACCCTGGTTTGCCAGCTTTCGAACAAACCAGCCACCTACCTCGTCACAGTTAATATTAAAGTAAAGAAATGCGATCATATGTCTATTATATCCATTGATTTTTCCAATATCTCCTCTAACGCCTCTCCAATAATACGGGTCATGATTCACTATTATGCTTATCCCATTCATCTAGCGCCTTCATACACGCTCATCATACAATTAAGATATATACCACATTGAAAATGGACAAATCCAGGCCGCAGATAACTAAACTATTCATCTTTACCATCATAACATATCTCCAGTGTTTGTTATATTAGGTGGAAGCATGGTGTTCGCCAATCGCGTCGCTGGTTGAGGCGGTGCCTTTTCCCTCGACCGCTCATCCCGTGATCTGCTCTGTGCGACGCGTCGCATCCTGGACTGCGGCCTCCGCACGGGAGGATTGATCATACTCTCTAGGGAGAAAGCGCTTTCTGTGTGGCCTGTGTTGGGTCTCTCGTCGTCGGCATCGGAGAACCCTCCCACATACTCGTCATCTGAAGCGAGTTCCCCTATCTGTGGTTGGTAGGATGCTGGGGCTGACGGTGACGTGATAGAACGTGAATGAAGACCAGGTCGCACAGAAGGAGGCCCCATAGCACTGAAGGCACCGGGATTCATGGTGTTGGAGCTCACTTCTCTTGAAAGCACAGGAGAACGATCTGCGAATCCGTTCTGGAATGACGTGTTGTTCGACGCTTCATGTAAAATTGGCAGGATTTGTTCGTCATACAACTCTGCACCGGACTCAAACGACTCGGGAGTGAACTCGGTAATGGTTCTCGAGGACCGTCGATCGTCATCTGTCGTTGGGCTTGATGGTTCGTCAAAGAAATCGTCGAGACTATCCAGCTTTGTCACCAGGTCACCGACGTGGACGTCGCCACGACCTTCATCGGACATCATCGTTTCGGTTCGTTCTGATGCACCAAAGTAGCCATACGGGAAGTCGTCGGTGTGGAACTCGACTTCGGGTGTCGGGTTGGCTTCTGGTAACATGCCCTCTGATCCCTGGCATGTGTAGAAGGCGGCATGAATGTTCGCACGCGTGGCATCCGTCTTCTTTGCGGGAATTGGAATTGCCCAGCCAGATGCCTCAGGAATACCAAATAGACTCTGCGTGCGCTCATACTCCTTGCGGATGGCCTTCGATGTTGATCGTGTCATGCTCATTCTCAAGTGATGCTTGTCCATGTGGTTCCCGGACATGGTCATGATGTTGTCCAGCACCTCGAGCGCCTCCATACAGAACTCGGTCTGCAAGAGGCGAAGGAGCGGCGAGATGAGGTCGGATCCATGCCCAGCGAGCTCAGGCTTCCGCATGTCCACCTCAGGAATTGCCACACAGAGAATTCGCATCGTCTGGATCTTGACCCAGGACAAGGAGTTGGTGAGTAGCCCAATGAGGAACGTGACCATCTCAAAGTCCAAATGGGGGAGGAAGTATTCTCGTAGGGAGCCCCATAACTCCACGAGAAAGTCTTTGCTGCTGCTCTGTGACGTCTTGGAAATAAAACCATGTAGGGCAACGGCAATACCCGCAAAACCTTGACGGTCGGACTCCTCCATAAGAAGACTCGCCGTTCGCAAGGCGTCTTCGCTAGGGCTGTCTTGCTCCAGCTCGTTCAAGAAACGAGGAAAGTTTGCCAACAAGGAGAAGAATAGTCGATTGTCACCGCCGATCAAGCCGTCACTCGGAAGTTGGACTAACTTGTCCATCGTATCGAGAGTGGTCTGCCAGCAAAGAGAAGATCTCAGCCCCTTGTGGAGCAAGGGCTGAACACCTTCGAATATGCCATCCCAGCGGGCTGGTTGGCCATCAGCCAGCAGTCTGCGCACAGTAGGCACCTGGAAGTCCACTTTGCTGAGGAACTTATTGAGCATCTCGACCGCCTCCAAGAATTCTCGTTCGTTAATGGACTCGAGGCATGCACAAGTCGTCCAGAATAGTTGAGGGAAGTTGAGTAGGTTATCGGCATCCAACTTGACAATCAGCGTCTTCAGAGTGGTGAGAATCTCCATTGAGAAGGACTGAATTTCGGGATCCTCATCTGCAATTGTGTTGGACAATCGTGCTAGCATGTCTCCAAGCATAAACTGGTCAACGGATGTAAGAACACATCTGAAGATTTGGAACGAACGACATGCAAGATGCCGGACGGGACAGGAGGTGGCCCAGGTTAGGGATAGTCGTCCCCACTGCTCCTTGATGCCCGGGAATGTCATCTCGAAGGTCCCAATGACTTCTGCGGTGAGAAATTCCATACTTGGAGGAACCTTGTTATCGTGGTCATCTACCTTGCCGTTGCTATCCTCGTAACCCCAGACAACGGAGCGATCATGTCGGCGGACTAGGTCAATCAAATCCTCAATCGACTTCTTGTCCACGTCTTGGGTCTGGTCATCGACCTGCGAGATGACTAATTCATGTATCAAATGCACTAGCATCTCACGGGCTTGTTCTTGAACAAGCGGAGTGTAGTGGTCCCACAGGACAGTGACCACCTGGAGGAGAAGCGGGACGTTTTCTGGGATGAGATGAACTGGAGACACCATCAAGTCCACAAGCAAGATGAGTGACAACTGTCCAAGAGAGAAACCAGCTTGCTTGGTCCCCACTGGAAGAGCCTCAGCGAGATCGGCGCAGTAAGGGAGCAAGCTGATATCGGGTGGTGGTGGGACTGCGTCTCTCTTTTCGTTAGGAACCATGGCCTTTGGCGTGATTTGCATCAGGAGAAACTCGACAACTTTGATGCCTGGCGTGCTATTCGTGGTAGACAAGAACACGACGATTTGCTTCGCATATTCGACGAAATTTTGCTCGCGACGCTCAAGGCACAGTTGCATGATGAAGTCCAGGACCAATCGAACATTTCCTGGATGGGGACCGGTGGCAAGGGCTTGCCACAGGGCCTGGACTTCATTATGCAGGGCCCCGCTAGATTTTATGGTAATCTCCAGCAGGTTAGCCAAGAGAACATAAGACTGGGCTGTAGGACCACCATTTGGATCTAGCTTTAGCTCAATGGACTGGATCCAAGGTAGCACAACAGCGACGACGTTACGTTGGGCTGCGGGCTGCAAGTCCTTGAAGTACAGAGTGAATTCGGAGAAGATGTGAAACGCCAGCTCCGTGTGTTTGTTGGCAAGCCGCTTGGATATCTCGAATTGTGCCAATTTGTACACAGCCTGGGTCTTGTCGGAAATGCTAATGTCAAAATCCTGGACCTTCGAGTTGCGCTGTTGACGAGCTTCCAAGGACCGCAACACTGTCGCGGATTTAGATCTAATTTCGCTCTGATCGTTGCCGAGAGTGAAGAGACAGAGACCGAGCAGTTTCCAAAATGGACAGGGGTAGTCGATATGATCCTGGAGTACTTGTGTGACAACCGCGAAGTAGCTCTCTAGTACCTTGGGTACGTCTGCAAGGTAACATCGCGCGATGCAGTGTTCCAACATGTAAGGATACTCTTGGTTGTGGATGATCAGGTTTTGCAAGGCTCGTCTTCCAATCACGTTCATTCGGTCACTTCCCGAGTTGAAAATGGCTTCAATCCAAGCCAGCATGCGGCGAATGTCAAACTGCAGAATAACACCGCTCTCAGTCGTGATGCTGATTGATCCTCCACACAAGGCAGCCATGGAACTAAGAGCCGCGGTTCTTAGGTTCCTCTTCTCAATCTCCATTGCTGCCGTGACAGTGCCCCGTTCACCTAGGGTCTGCTGATCGATGAGAGACTGACGCATGGTGTCCTCACGGGCCCGTATCTGATTTTGGTTTGGCGAGAAACCACACCAGTCTTCCATCAGGGAGAAGGCGGATTTGCGAGACTCAAAGGTCATCCATCGTGATGGGTCTCTGGTTCGATTGATGCCTTCGAAGAGAGCTTCCATCAAACCGCAGTAGTGGCGGCGCAGCTTTTGGAACTCCCAGTCCATCTGTACTTCCCCATCCATGAGGAATAGCTTTAGATCTTTAGTGTAGGAGGTGAGGTTGGTGAGAAAGAACTCAGAATTATACACGTCAGGTTCATTGATGAAGTGTGATGTTAGTTTGAAGACGTGAGTAATCTCGGTTCTCAGCAAGTCCATCTTGCGGTTCCGTCGCGGGCTACTGTTGGTTCGCTGGTGCATCCGAGCACGCGCATCATCGTTGCATCGTGATACTTGACCTTGAAGTTCTTCAAGCAAGGTTCGGTAAATGTGAATATTGATTGATCCCATGGCAACGACAACTGCGTCCCGTACAGAGCCCGAAGAGACAGAAAGCAGAGGAATCAAGTACTTGAACAGCGTCCGTGCTGTCACAATCTTGTCCTTAGAGACCGGCTTCGAGCCCTTTCGGACATGTTGAGGATCCTTAGGAGTTGGGGCAGCGCCAGGATCAGCGAGTGTGGTACATGCAAAAATCAAATAAAGCTTCCACTGCTCCACCATGACCTCTGGATGCGCCGTGGCGGGTCTTGGAGCCAAACGGGCGCTCCCTGGGTCGCCATTGTAGTAAAGGCCACGGGATGGCTCGGAAAGGTACACGATCGGCTTGTACATCTGCAAAATGCGATTACATATGAGGTCCCGACATATGGTGACGGTGAAGGGGCATGTTTCGTAGGCGATCCGAATGAGATTGGGGAAGACCTTGAACCATAATGTTGTATCGTACGAGACATCGCTGGCGCAGAGCTCAACCAAGGCCCCGCGGTTGTTGGTGTTCTGTAGGCCTCGCTGCAACCTACTGCGTTCCGCCACTGAGAGCTGTTCGTCGTTGAAGTCCATCACCTTGCTAGACTCGTTCTCCAGGATGTCGATAAGCCTCATATTATCCTTCTCCTCCTCAACTTCTTTCCCAAGAGCAATATCAAACTCAACAATGAGTCTGAGAACTGTAACGGCAAAGTGGCGAACCCGTCGGGACTGCGAGCAAAGGAAAAACAGACCATGGGCCTCCGCTTGATCAACCTCGGCCCAGATGCTAGAGAGATCGAGCTTGAGGCCCCTCTTATCCGAGGCAGTGGTGTCGGATTGATCCATCCAGGCCTCCCTGGTCTTGCACCTGATCTCCTCGATCCATATTTGCAACAGCTCTACATATAACCTTAGAGTGTTCTCGATGTGGCCGTGGCCAAGCATCCCTCCGTCCGACATAGTTGAGTAGCGATCGTCAAAATTGAAGATGAATCGAGCGAAGCCCATTGTTACTTGCTGAGCATGGGAATGTCGAGCGATTGCCTTCAACGAGTTGGCGGATGACTCGGCAATATTGTATTGCACATGAGCTGTGCCAGTGCAGAGTAAGTTGATCAGTGAATTGAAAGGAATGTCAACAGAGAGGCAACGGGGTAACGCCTGCACTGCGACATGAAGAAGCTCATAGAATGCTTGTTTCTGATCTGATGCATTTTGGTGGTCGTCTTTGCGGGAGAAGGTAAAAGTCTCGGCAATTGGGGTCTTGGGGCCTGGACTGTTGAATTTCTCGTCTAATGCAGCCTGGCCACCGAATGTATTATCGCAGATTATGGTGATTTTCCCGAGGATTTCGCAGAATTTGAGATAGTATTCCCGTACATTGTCACTCAAAACATGAGTCAGCACGGGACGCGTGACGTATTCTTCTTTAGGAGTGGTCGTGGGGTTTGACAAGGGGGAGTTGCGAGGCGAGGAGACTGCGGGAGAGACGGAAAACCGATCTGGAGAAGGGACAGGAGTTTCGTAGGATTGTGGGAAGGGTGGTTGACCCTGCTCTCCCTTCTCCAAGTCGGACATGATGTAGAGGAAAGCCCTGATACCAACAACAACCCTATCAGGATCTAGCTGCTCAACTTTCAACTCCTTATTCGAGGTGAACAGCTCAGCATTGACGAGCGGAAAAACAATATTTCGAAAGCAGTATTCTGGGTACTTGAATCCAATCAAACGAATGATTTGGATCAAGGGCTCGGTGCAGACGGTATCGGAGGCTACCAAACTGCGCTTCGACGAGGGCAGGACCAGTTTCATAATCTCGTCCATCTTTCGGATGGCGTTCGAAGGGGTATCATTTGTGCGGTATAGGTAAGTCCAAAGCAGTCGAGAAATAACTTGGAGACAAAGAGGCTTCGTGACGCGATCCTTGGCCTTTGTCTGCAGGGGGAGGATAAGTTGAAGCCATTGGGTGCCGAAATTGTCTGGAGGGGAAACACAGAGCATTGTAGCAGTGAGGGGGAATGCGATGTTCCAGTGTCGCGGTTTCATGAACATTTGAGCAAGGCGAGGCCCGATGGCGGAGAGGACTTCGGCCCATCGTGGATGCATGAAGTGGCTGTTGCTGGCCTTTGCAGCAATTGGGAGCAGCAACATATCCAGAACCTGGCAAAAGGCAGTCTTAACCCTCTGGCCATGGGATTTGTTAAAGAGGCGGCCCAGTGAGATCAAAAAATCGCAGGACTGTTCCCATGACTCTTCCGGTGAGACCTTGACCCTTAGGTGCTTCATGCCACCCAAGACGAGTTCGACCTTTCCCTCGGCATCTCGCCCCGAGGACGACGTTGGGCTTTTTACCACTCGCTCCTGGAGGGAACTATCCAGGTCTTCAATGAACCTCCGAGTGACACTGGCAAAGTTAATGCCACTCATGTAGCCGAGGAGTTGCGCAAATAGGTTCCAATTGGCAAGTTTCAGAGGTGACAGCATCAATTGCTCAGTATCAGCAATTTTAAGTTGTCCGAAAATGATGCTTTCCAGCTTGTCCTCCATTTCGGGTGTGATGCAGGCCAGACTGCTCTGACTTATTACCTCCAGCAAGACCCGACACAAAATGAATATTGAAACGGCTGATCGGCGTTCAGCTTGGGCAACGAATTCTTGCCTCGCGGCGAGGGTTGGCGGTCCGTTCGGGAAGACGCCGTCAGCCCCTCCAGAACCGGGGGGCCCAGCCTGTTGTACTGGTTCTGTGTTCCTTCGCAAAAGAGGGGCTCCTGGTATTATGCCTCGCGACTGTTGAAGATGACTGCGAGCTTCGTTGGCAGCATCGCTCTTGCTTTTCCTCCAGAGCATCATTGAATCGATAAGGGCCTTCGGCTTGGGGCTCGCAATGTGGCCGAGGGCGACGATCAACTGGTCGAATGCGGGATCGACTCCGGGTCCGCAGATTTGTTCGATATGGGGTTCGGGGTCGAATGGCACCGTGACGCACTCCGTCAACTTCTCTTCGGCTTGTGCTATGAACTATAATGGAGTCAGCCAGAGACGCCGTAGCCCGGTCGGGTTTGTACTAACCGAGGTGAACAAGACGTGCAAGGCATACTCGCCAACCGTCTTTTGGTCATCCTTGTGGTGACGAGAGGAATGGGAGAGATGAGGAGCATGGTCACGTCTCGACGACTTGCTGTGCATGCGTTCCAGCTTGCGTTGGGTTGCGCTATGAGGGGACAAGTCGACGGCGGACGCGGAGCGGTCCATCTGGATGGTGGTCCCAGAAAGAGATGTAGGCGGCCGCGATGGGTAGCCGCCATCGCCGTCGATGCGGGCAGTTACAGACTGCATGTCCGGGCGGTCGAGGCGGTCGAGACTGGCACCGGCGGCGGCAATCATTTGCGGACTGAGGGGGCTGGACTTGGTGCTCGCCAAACTGCCATTTCTCGAGTGCTGGATGCCGTGGACGATGGAGGTTTGGCGGTGGTGGCCGTAGTTGGCGGTTTTCGGATCGACGACTCGTTCGACAACGCCTCCGAAGCCTCCTCTCGAGTGCGGTGCGTGGATGCGCGGCGATGTCAATGTCGGGGGCGGCTGGGAGATCTTGTCGGCAGAAGAGTCTCGCGAGTGCGAAGGACGATGGGGCGGGTCAAGAGCGGGACGGAGGGTTCGGTCCCAACTGGACTCGTCCTCATCCTCTTCGTCGAGTCTTGAAACGGACCGGGGCGAGAATCTGAGCGGATCCTGCAGGTGGTCCGGCAGCGGCTGCGACGGCACTATTCGGTGTCACAAGGGGTTATCAGCGATCATGTCCTCTGTTGGGTGATGCTCCCTGTTCGTGGTACTTGGAGAGAGTTGGTCCCAAGTGCGAGGTTAGCCGCAGGCTAGCTCCAGGTACAGTCGGGTTGAGCACGCTGAGCTGTGCCGCGACGAGGGCATTCCCGCAGCGCGATGCAGGGTCAGGAGAAGGAGGGGCGGCTAGCTGGTAGCTGATGGCGGGCACACTTATGACTCGGACTCACCCATTTCAACTCGGATTCAGCCGCAGTCCCATGATCCAGGGTTGGTCTGTCGGTCCCAGGCGGGCGGTCCGTACCAAGGGCAAGGAGAAACAAGTACGGTATGTGGGCACGAAGCAAAAGGAAGCGCTGGTCGCTGGGAGGATTGAGTTCGGAGAATAAGAGAAGGGACAATACTGAGGTAGCTCCGCAGTACGTACGTAGTAAGTTAGTAGGCAGGTTGGGCAGATAATTAGGTATGGCACGTAGTCATGCAAAGTCATGCAAATCAACAGAGGCAAGACAGCAGCCAGACGGACGGCCCACGACCGACGACCGACGACTGACGACCGACTTTGGCCTCTGGCGGCTGGAGCAACAATGACGCTACCGTCCGAGCGCCAGGCTTGGGTGGGTTGGTGGGCTCTTTGGGCCAGAACTCTCGCAAAGGGAGCAAGGGAGAGGATACAGCGCAACCAGCCATCAATTTGGTCAATCTGGGCTCTCACGCCCTCGTCATCCATGCAAATCTGCAAGGGCCACGGCCTATCAGCTCTCTGCCGTCCGCCATGGGCAGACCACGCGCCACCGCTGGCGATCCATTGGCTGCGAGGAAAGGGGTCAGTCTGGGGTCGAGATCTTATCTCATGCTTCTCTGTAATGAGGACGCGGTGGTGGTGGTGGATGGACGGCCAGCCGGCGCCTGAGGGAGAGACTTTAGTGCCATGTCGTCCACTCGTCTAAACCTCCCCATCCAGCCGGACCAGCCCAGGCGTCAACGAGCGCTGGGAGCCTCATTTCCAGCGGTCGATCCGCTAGAGCTAAGGGTGACGGGTGATGACGGCGCCTAACGCAGATCATGGTCAATGAAATGACATCTTTACGACCGACCCTGCCAGGGTCAAGGGCGTCTTGCCATGATGCGCGGCAGTTCATATACACCTTCTCTGTACGAAGTACACCTGCGACCTGCGTATGGCTACTAGGTACGGTACCTAGTTAACTGGTGGGTGCGGGTTACAGTACCACGTAGCATCCTCAGCTTGCGCTCTGTCAGCCAGCCACGCCGAACCATTGATAGACGCACTGGTCCCGTTCCGTTCCAAATAGAATCCTACTACCTATATTATGCCCTTCTTGCGCCCCTTTCAATACTTATGTCAGAACAGATGCCAGCCAGTGGACCAAGTGAGGACATTAAAGTCGTCAGCGCCCCACCACTATCGAGGCTGGATCTCACGGGCTCTGTGTAGTGAGGTGAGTTGGCTGAAGTGTCTCACCCGTGACAGCCTCGATGCCAATGGTATCCAACGTGGTGGCGACAGCTCAGGCCCAGTCCACTCAGTGGTCTCTCTGCATCCGTCGTCAAGGGTGGTGTACCCAGCAGTCAAGCCACTGGCCACCAGTCCACCTCCCTTGCGGGATTCCATTTGAGTAGTGTGTATCAAAGGATGAGAGGGATGTTGCATCCGAGCCGCGGCTTCAGGTAGCTGGCAGGCAAGTGGTAAAAATTAGTAACAAGGAGGGAGAGTTGAACGTGGTTGAACCCAGCCACCCTGCACACACAACAGCTCACTCGAGTTGCCGAAGCGGCCGGGGTCAATGGACATTAAACAAAATCGGAAAGAAAGAAGAAAACCTATACGATACGTAAGGTTTCAACTGTCTCGTATTATCTGTTTCGTTTTCAAATAATGCCACCTAAAGGCAGACTGTCAGCCCTCGAGGCGGAAAGTCAAGCTAGTCTTTGTACTAATCGTGTGCTTGCCTACCCAAGTACGAAGCCGAGGCTCCGACCACCGGCCATCAGAGACGGCCGATCGGCCAACAGAACGACCGATCCTCATCTACCGGACACCGAGTCCTTCGGGGTCCGGTGGGGCACTTTACGTGCCTGGATGAAGCGTAGCAGCTCGCTGGACTTCGGAGTCGAGCATGATAGTCCGTGAGAGCTTGAACCAGGAGCCACTACTCTGTACTATGTCCGTAAATCATAGTAGAATGCGTGTCGTTGTCCAGGTTGGTATTGTGCCCGAGGTAGGAGAGCGAGTGGAAGCTAACGTTTGAACAACACCAAACCAACCCCGCGATCTACCTACTTATGTACAATTCTTGGGATTGGCGGCTTACTCTCAATCGAAGACGACGGAGCAGATCCGCAGGCTAGCTGAGATTGTGAAGTGGTCGGCTATTCACTGTTTCGGGCAATAGCGAAAACCGGCCGGGCTACCGAGGGGGGGTTCGGGGCGTCGGCATGTTGATGGTCTCCTCGGACTAATTGCGTGGTGAGGGGTCATCCCTCTAATTCCAACGAAAATTATTCCGAGTAATTATCAGAACCTCCTCGCCTTTAGCAGGATAAGATGGGCGAACACTGCCTAATGTGGCCATGGTGGTGCGTCCTGCAGAAAACCGGCCTTCAATAACCCGCATACCTAGGTATGTAGGACAGAGACTCATCAGTCGGGTTCGTGGTGTGCACGTGAGCAGTCTGTGATAAGGTGTCACAATGGAAGACAATGGAAGCAATTCGGACCAACGGCCGAAACTCCGACCTAGAGGAGCAATTGCAAGTGCACAGAGCACCTGGGCACCTGGGCAGCCAGAAGCTGAGTGCCAGCACCAGCATCCCACCACTGAATCACTGCGCACTGAATCACTGCGGAATCGTCCATCAGATTCCCATGGCTGTGGAGAACTGCGTGTTCGTTTTCGGAACCCCGGAACTTTGGCGCTCCGGAGCCGGCATTAAAACAAAATAGCGGTTCAGCACTTCGGCATGGGTTCAGGTGATGGCACCACCACGTCCCAACAGAGCGGCCATGTCCGAATGCCCGGGATCCGGTCTCCGTGGCTGAGTCCGGCTGGAAACAAAACACACACAAGGGCAAGATTGCGTTGTCGTTGTCCAGGGCTGAGGCTCAAGCCAGCCAAGGAGGATTTTTCCCGAATTTCTGGGGGCAACTGGCTGTATTCGTACACGAAAGAAAGATACCTGGAAGGCAATGGAACCTCTAGGCGGCCTATGCAGCGCGCTAAATACTGGGTAGTGGGGGGATGGCACTGGCGGCTTGGAGGGGGACCCTGTATTCCGCGGGAGGCTACGTATCTAGTGTAGTATTTTCGTACTGGGCGGCGAGGAGGGGACTCTGGCCTCAAGCTGATTCCGTCAGATAAAGCTGCCGTCCCATTCCGCAACGAACCGCTGTCACCGCGGTTATTTGTCTTGGAGTCAGATTCTTTTCCTTATTCCCTCTTTCCTTGGGATTTGCCGCCTGGATTGCCTGAAACCCCCATTTATCTCTGGGGCTTGTGAGTCCCCATAACCATCTCCAAGGCCGAATTGCCGATTGTGCTCCCGGCCACGTTACTGACTGAAGCGCTGGTAGGCAATTTGCGCCACATCCCGCTGTCCTTCCCCCGCCTCCTTTCCGATTGCCGATCTACGGGCGATTCTTCCACCTGGAACCGAGGCGACATCGCGTCCATCCCACAACGCTTCCCGTACTCGGCTCCTACGACGGCAGTTGGCGGTTCACGATCTGACCTTATCAACCACCACAATCCTCTGCAGCGCGTTTCGACAGGCGCTCGTGCTCGCGCTCACCCAAAGACACCATGGCCGAACTTGACACGCTGGACGTCATCGTCCTGGGGGCAATTTTCCTCGGGACGCTGGCATATTTCACCAAGGGCAAGGTATGGGGCGTCACCAAGGACCCCTACGCAAACGCCTTCGCTGCCTCCAACGGCGTAAAGGCCGGCCGCACGAGAAACATCGTCGAGAAGATGGAGGAGTCGGGCAAGAACTGTGTCATCTTTTACGGCTCCCAGACCGGTACTGCCGAGGACTACGCTTCACGCCTTGCCAAGGAGGGCAAGAGCCGCTTCGGTCTCGAGACCATGGTTGCTGATCTCGAGGAGTATGACTTCGATAACCTGGATACTATCCCCGACGACAAGGTCGTCATGTTCGTTCTCGCCACTTACGGCGAGGGCGAACCCACTGATAACGCTGTCGACTTCTACGAGTTTATGACCGGTGACGACGCCTCCTTCTCCGAGGGTAGCGATCCCGCTCTCGGTAACCTTAACTACGTCGCTTTCGGTCTCGGTAACAACACCTATGAACACTACAACTCTATGGTCCGCAATGTCAGCAAGGCTCTCGACAAACTTGGCGCTCACCGCATCGGCGAAGCTGGCGAGGGCGACGACGGTGCCGGTACCATGGAGGAGGACTTCCTCGCTTGGAAGGATCCCATGTGGGCGGCCCTGGCCGAGAAGCTGGGCCTGGAGGAGCGTGAGGCTGTGTACGAGCCAACCTTCGCCATCATCGACCGTGACAACCTGACTGCCGAATCCGATGAGGTTTACCTAGGCGAGCCCAACAAGATGCACCTCGAGGGTACCATCAAGGGCCAGTTCAACGCGCACAACCCCTACATTGCTCCTATCCCCGAGTCCCGAGAATTGTTCACCGCCAAGGACAGGAACTGTCTTCATGTCGAGGTCGACATTAGTGGATCCAACCTTAAGTATGAGACCGGAGATCACATTGCTGTCTGGCCCATCAACCCTGGTGAGGAAGTTGATCGCTTCCTCGACATCCTCGATCTTTCGGACAAGAAGCACAGTGTCGTCAGCGTCAAGGCCCTAGAGCCCACTGCCAAGGTTCCCTTCCCCACTCCCACCACGTACGACGCCATCCTCCGATATCACCTCGAGATCTGTGCCCCCCTTTCGCGTCAGTTCCTCTCTACTCTGGCCGCTTTTGCTCCCAACGATGAAGTTAAGGCCGAGATGAACCGCCTCGGTAACGACAAGGATTACTTCCACGAAAAGACTGGCGCTCACTACCACAACATCGCTCGCATGTTGGCTACTGTTAGCAAGGGTGAGAAGTGGACCAACATTCCCTTCTCTGCCTTCATCGAAGGTCTCACCAAGCTCCAGCCTCGTTACTACTCCATCTCGTCTTCCTCTCTGGTGCAGCCCAAGAAGATCTCTATTACCGCCGTTGTCGAGTCGCAAATGATCCCAGGACGTGATGACCCATTCCGAGGTGTCGCAACCAACTATCTCTTGGCCCTGAAGCAAAAGCAGAATGGAGACGCAACCCCCCAGCAATTCGGACAGACCTTTGAGATTGCCGGACCCCGAAACAAGTATGATGGAATCCGCATTCCTGTCCACGTTCGCCACTCCAACTTCAAGCTGCCTTCGGATCCTAGCAAGCCTGTTATCATGATCGGACCTGGAACCGGTGTCGCCCCTTTCCGTGCCTTCGTTCAGGAACGTGCCAAGCAGGCCCAAGATGGTGTCGAGGTTGGACGAACCCTTTTGTTCTTTGGCTGCCGAAAGGCCTCCGATGATTACATGTACCAGTCTGAGTGGGAGGTAAGTTACTTTAAAATGACCATCACCGATACCACATGCTGACTTACCTCTTCAGGATTACAAGAAGGCTCTTGGTGACAAGTTCGAGATCGTTACTGCGTTCTCCAGACAAGGCTCCAAGAAGGTCTACGTTCAGCACCGACTCAAGGAGCGATCTAAGGAGGTCAGCGAACTGCTGTCCCAAAAGGCTTATTTCTACGTTTGTGGTGATGCCTCGCATATGGCGCGTGAGGTCAACTCCGTCCTTGCGCAGATCTTGGCGGAAGGACGTGGAGTTTCTGAGGCCAAGGGCGAGGAAATCGTCAAGAACATGAGGGCAGCCAACCAATACCAGGTACGTCTTGTTCAAGATACGACGAATGGTCGCTCTCCCGAGGCGGCGACGTCCGGGACTGTCCCAAAACCATTCATCCCCCCTTCCCATTTTTTTTTTGGCCTGCCGACTGATTTATTTGCAGGAGGATGTCTGGTAGTGAAGAAGCAGTCAGCACACGGCGCTCTATTTGGGATAGTAGCATCATTGAATGCATGTCAGGTTTCACGACACACTGAGAGTGAGCCCTGCTCCCCCGGTGAACTAAGACGATCGTACATGAACTAGAACTTCATATTTTTTTGTTAGAGGAAAGAGTTGGGATTACGTGGCATATGAGATATCTATCTGGTGATATCCATCTAGGCACTGTTGGTGTATTTCTTGCTGCCTGATTACAAAGTTAGAGTACTGTATCCAATATCACATCACCATAAGCCACTCGACGCCTTGCAATGACTAGATACCGCCACCGGAGTGACCATTGCCGGAGAGATTATAGTAGCGGCACAAGCTAGAAACAGTCGCCTCCTTAATTAAAGACTGATCGGGAAATATTAGAAGTGACCAGCGCCACGGCCGTGGATGTCGATCGACGGGGACGTGCCGTTCCAGTGAGACTACTTACTCATCAGGAGAATGTCGCAGTTGGTATATATACTCGCAAATACATGAAGATCTGCGACTCCCAACACTGAAAGGGGTGCGATCGTACGCATCAATAATCCTGGGAGAGTTTAAGCCGTGCCCAGGCTGGCGCAGCCTACCTGCATGGTGTGTGGGCACGTACGAAGTACTGATTGATGGGAAACGGTGCGCCTTGTCTAATAAGGCACATTGTGACATCGTCCCATGTACCAATGGTTACTGGGGGGGGGGGGGGGGGGGGGGGGAGCGAATTTCTCACGTCTCTTGGGATACTCTCTCTGGTGCCCCATGATGGAAAAGCTTCAGCGGTTCTTGCAACGCCAGTTGCTTCCGTCCATCAAAACACCAATGAAGTCTATGAATCAGGTACCCGGGATCAGACCCCTTTTCACACAATCCGAAGACAGAGGATCGTCGTCGTCCTCGGTCGACCGGGAAGTATGCGAGATACCTTGAAAGTGTCTTGGCCTCGCCATCCAGGCCGGTAGGTAAGGAAGTGTAGCTAGGTTTACTGAGAGATGTGCCACACGTGGAAACTATTGGATACGACACAAACAACTCCTATTTGGATGTATTCCTGGGCCAAGGTTTGTATCATGGTCTGATATCGGGGAAGCGGGACAACAGTCACCGGCAGGCAAAGTTGTTGTGGGGGATGGTTCAGCCGTAACTTGCAACTCATTTGACACCCTCCCCAGAATATTGTCCACACGAACACGAGTACAGCGAAGTGCCGGCCAGCCTGAAAAAGAAAACCGAAAAAACAAACAAATAGGGGTGAGATTGGATTGATGGACGGACCTGTCAGCATGCTAAGCTGAACAAGATTTCCTTTCTCTTGCCTCCCGTCCTGCAGTTGTTGCTTTTGGCTCGGGCTCGGATGCTTGTCGCACTGGTACCTGTCACAAGACCCCTGCTCGCTCCGCGTCGCCGTAAGTAAGGGAGGATTAGAAAGCGGAACAACCAGGAGGTTTGATGGGAAAGGCATTGTGACTTGATTCGCCGGTGGTCGAGCATCGGGCTTTTGATCCCGACTGCTTTGTGATGTACCTCGGAAACGAAGTGCTTTTGGGTGAAGCCTCTCGGGCTGATGGTGGTTTAGCCAACCAACCACTGTGTAAGACACATGCCGGGACGCTGCCCTTCTCATGGCTGCCACACATCAAAGACCAGCTCTAGCAAAACCAGAGCAGGCATAGGCTGTGGTCTGAGGCATGGGATCATGACGGTGCCACTAGCGGCGACACTCAATGGGTGGATGCGTGTGGATGCCCAACTACGGTTTCAGACGGAGCTACTGAAAAAGCAATTCGAGACCTTTCAAGATGAACACAACTAACTGGCTTGACCAAGCGAAAGTCGCGGGTTGGTCTGAGGGGATTGGGTGTCCCCATATAATACCGCCTTTAGAAACCGTGGGCATCAAGAGAAGGCCGAGTAGGCTGTCACAAATCGAATCTGTCCTGCAGCATCCAAATTAGCTACGTCCAGGGACTCGCAGCCAAGAGGTCACCCCAGGAACGCCATTGGCCTGGCATAGGGTCATCTTCCTTGCACTCGAGTCCCGTGTCTGGGCACCTGCATTCGGGGCACGACTTGTGGGGATGGGAGTTGAACTGCCAAGCCAAGCCCGCGGGTGAACCGTGTCTCTGGATGTCTGAGAACACTATGAAAACCAAAGCAAGTCATCCACAGCCAGCCTCAGACCGGCTCTTCGTATCAGTAGTCAGGCACAATACCCCGAGGAGGGGAGGTGTCGATGTCCCGTCTCCCCATAAGAGTGTGATCCGTCCCTCCTACGTAGCACTTTGAGAGAGCCATTGTCTTGATATTCGAAGAAATGACTGAACAATAGCTGCCTTCTACCCATGTATTTCGCCTTTGTTCTAGTATTATTACAAAGAAATATTCCTCTTTATTTAATTATCTTTGCGCCTTCATTTCTTTGAATACCCGGATCCACCCATTGTTTGCTGCTGAGAAGTGACGACGATTAACGGAAAGGGCATCGACCGCCACGTCTTGACGAAGACGACGAGTACGAAAGCACTCAACGGACACAGGGACTAGAAAGCATCTGTTTTTCTCTAGTGCTCTATCCTACCAATCTCACTGAGACTGCTTTGAGCGGTATTTTGGACGACAAGTCACTGCCTCATTGCCTGGTAGTGACTGCAGCATCAAACTTGCTTCCATTCGCGACGTTTGCCCAGCAACCTCACGCAACCGAAATATCATATTCACGGGCAGAGACACCCCAGCCTGATATCACCGACGGCAGAAACTACTACGGCTGACGGAGAGACTGGGCACTCGATCCTGTATCCTCAAACCGAACCCTCCTCACCTTTGCGGCCGGGGAGCAACTAGCACCGAGGAGACCAAGACAGAGCAAGGGCTCTAGAAGTACACATCTGGAGAGAACGACTCTCGAGTAGTGCCGAACTCACCTTGCGGCGGCTCCCACATTCATCTCAAGACGGTTTCAGCTATCGAGAACATTTGGACACGGGTCGCCACCTGCGAGGCGCTGCCGAATACTTCACCACCCGCCAGCAGCCTGGAAACCAGCAGCTGCCAAACACACCTCGACCGAGCTGCCAGCTGCCAACGCCGGAGTCAGAACCATCTGCCAGCTGCCAACTGCGTGCACCAAGCCACTCGACCGCCAGGCCGTCCACGGGTTATATTTAAACCTGCCTGGTCTCGATAACCTCTTTCTTCCTTCCTCTCCTTCCTTCCTTCACCTTCAATTCTCCACTGCCTCCCTTCCCCTCAGGTGTCGACAGCACCTTCGACAGAGATACTTCCAAGTATCATTTTGGTTTCCGCACACCTACCTTACTTGTCGATCCCTACCTACCTACCTTACCATCACGATAACCCCCTCCCCCATCATTCTTGCCTCTTACCCTTTTGGAGTCTGAGCACATTCTTTGCTACCAACCTTACGACCGGCGTCACCTTCCTCGAATACAGATAATTGCAGGCTTAGGTAAGTGGTCTCTGTCCGTCCTGTCTCCCCGTCTCCTGCGCCTCTCTCACTTCTTCTCTCCCTCCCCCTCTCTTCCACTCCATCTTCTTCTCTCCTTTCACATCATCTCCACGGGTTCACGCCACTCTCCTTCAAGCCAACCTCCACCCGGTGGCCGATCTCTTCTGAACCCCATCTTGCTCGATAGCTTGTTCTATCTTACTTACTCTCGCTTCATCTCAGAGTCTTGGTACCCCAGCATTTGCCGTCGTTGGCCTTCCACCCGGGATCCTCTTTGTACCGCCAAGTAGCGCTCCGTCAACGGTAAGTTCATCCCCAGTGTTCCTTTTCACCCGTCCGCTTCCTTGCTGCCTCCCGTTGCCTCTCGTTGAGGTTCTAAAACTGGTACTGACATGGCTTTGCAACAGGATCTTTGCACTACAACTTGATCATTCGCAATTTCCAACTGCTCTCAAGAAGTGGATCTGTTGCCTGTGAAGTAAGTTGATTCTTGATCTTGCGTTTTGAACCTGGATTGTCGTGGAATCAACATGTCGCCTTGATCTCGACCCATTCACACGTCGACTCTATCTGAAATACCTGTCCCTCAAATTCCACCTTGACCAGACAACGTCTTCGATCTCAATTGGCTGACTCCTCTCTACCGTAGACGAACCAAAGTTTATCATCCTCAATCGACAGCCAAAATGGAAAACGGCAATGTTCCGGCCCCGTATCTCTCCGGTCAACCCGGGAGAGGGATTCACTCCCACCTGGCCATCCCAGGGTCCAACGATCACGCTGGAATAATGAATCAGTTTCAGGGAATGACCTTGGGGGGCATGAACATGGGAAACTCCCCAGCTCCCCTTCACATGGGGGCTTCGTACATGCTTGGCCCTGAAGGTCAATTCGTTCTCGCCCCTATGGCGGCCTCGCAATCCATGGGGTTGGGTCATTCCAACGACAACGGCTACAATGCTTTTTCGCTCAATGGCGCCTATGGTAATCCTTACGTCGGTGTGCCTGTCCCCCTCATGCCCTTTACTCCCGGTCGTGCCAACACTGCCCATCATCGTGTCGACCGCGGTCATTCGGATGTCCCTGGCCTGGAGAATCGTCGCGGGTCTTACTCAACTACAGAGTCTACCCCGGCTACTCCCTTCTACACTGGTATCTCGCACCGCGAGAATGGCCCTCGTGTTGCTAGTCTCGATCGATCAACTTATACCACCCCCTCTCCCCAGCAGATGGGACTGGCGACCCTGCACGTGGAGGCTCCTGCCAAGCCATCTCTGCCAACGGTCTCTGATCACGCTCTCGATGAACTTTTGAAGAAGAACCCGGCTGTGCCCAAGGCCGTGCCCGCAGTCTTTACGCCACCTGGTCAGATGAAGAGCTTGGAGCAGAGTCTCGAGAATCGCATTCCCGGTAACCGAAATGTCTACATTCGCGGCCTTCACCCTACAACCGATGATGAGCTGCTCTACCAGTTTGCATCCCGTTTTGGTCCAGTTGAGACATCCAAGGCGATCATCGACACTGGCACTGGTGCCTGCAAAGGGTAAATCTCCACCGGGCATGATTTGTGACTTCTTGCTGATAATCGTACAGTTTTGGCTTCGCCAAATTCTTCGATGTGGCTGATTCGGAGATGTGCATTCGCGGATTCTACCGTCTTGGTTACGAAGTCGGGTTTGCCAGGGTCAGTACTTGTTCCATCCATATCTGTTGCTAATGGCCATCTGACAAGCTCTGTAGGAGTCTTTCAACTCTCGTCTCAAAGCGGAGGGAGACGAATTGTCTACTAATCTTTACATCTCCAACTTGCCTAAGACCTTGACCGAAGTAGTAAGTTGCTCCTGAATGGCCCCGACCCCGAATGCTAACCCTGCACAGGAGCTTGGCACCATTTTTTTGGGTTACACTATCTTGTCCAGCAAGATCCTCCGAGACAGCATGGGAAACAGTCGCGGCGTTGGGTTTGCTCGGTAAGCGTTTGTCGTGAAACAAAGAAGTTATGAAACTCACACTCGTGCAGCTTTGAAAACCGCGATGTTTGCGACGACATCATCCGAAAGTTCAATGGTGTTGGTATTGGCGAGGAGGGTCTTCTCATGAACATCCGATATGCAGACACTCCCGCTCAGAAGGAGCTCAAGCGTGTCACTGCGGAGCGTCGCCAGTTCCGCACCAACGAGTACAACATCGGTGCATACGGCACTCCTCTCGTTGGGATGAACCCAACCCTGTATGGCTCTCAACCTCAGCAGTGGAGGCGCCCTATCCAACACTCTTCTCGGGGGTAAGCATCAATGGATGCCTTGTCTTTGGAGAGCTTCTTTAACTTTAATGCAGGTCTGCGACTGTCGGTGGCCCAGGTTCGACCTCCGCGGCCTCTAAGGGAGGCAATGCAACCAGACCCTCTGGGTCCCACCGTGGTTCTCTCCAGTATGATGGTTTGTCGCGCCGCTATCGGGGCCTTTTCTAACCGCTTGACCAGGACGGCCACGAGTTCGAGCGCGGACGAAGCGATTGCTACACCTGCGTCCTCCGAATGTGACGAAAGCGTCACCATTCATGCGGATACGATTGTTGTCAGCGCTTCTCTCGACTCGTCTCCGTCCGTCAAGAAGGAGGCTTCCGTGAAGAAGGAGACTCAGTAACTTGGCCATGTCGGCTAGTATGAAGCAATTTTGCGCAATTCACGTCACTCATCGTACCCATTCTTTCCTTGTTTTTAATCACGGTCTCTTGGCACTGTCGTTTTACACCACGGAGGCATCGTTACGCAATCGGAACATGTTACAGCCTGAGGTAGCTGGTACACTTGATGACTTGTGCTGTGGTCTATTTTATGAACTCTTGTACTTTAGATTCTAGGGAGGACAGTCGTGTCATTAAAAAGTCTGAAATGTCGGCGTTTGGCCTGAACAGAATAATCAACTATTGTCTCTGACTACAGGCCCGTCTGTCTTGACCACCCATACCTATGAAACCATTCACACAGACCGCGGCGATTGGAACTGGCTTTTCGGTAGCTTTAATCACACATAAAAGCAAAGATGATAAATTTTTGTGCATTCTTCATGGGTATCATTACATCTCGTCTCAAACTGCTAGCTTAGCCATAGATTCATCAACTAGAACTTCTACATCCCGGGAATCGTCTCCCAGAAGACCACCGGATGTCTTGTCGTTATCATCCTCTTCCTCATCGTCATCTTCGCTGTCATCCTCGTCATCGTCCTCATCATCCTCTTCCCCATCTTCGACCTTGGTCTCTGCCTTCTCCCTGATAGCAGCCTCCAAATCCTTCAACATCTTCTTGGTGAACCCAGACGCCTCAACAGAAGCGTCGAGTCTCTTGGTTCCATCTTTACCAACGCTTTTCTTGGCATTTTTGAAGAAGGGACCAGCTTCTGAGGTTACAAAATGGAAACGCCTCTCAAAGAAGCGTTTTATGCAGTTGACGTCTCGATCAAAGTACATTTCTGCATTTTGGTGCTCCATTGACACCATTTGGGGAAAGTCGATAATGACAGGCTCTAATACTAGAGTCTCCTCGCCCTCATCGTTTTTGGACCTGTTCTCCTTAACCAGGATGTTGAATTCGTTGAAATCGCCGTGAATTAGTCCATGCTTGGCGAGCCGGAGGATAAGGCCGATCAAGTCAGCATAGAGGGATGCTGGATCGGGCACATCTGCGATTTGGCGAAGAGGAAATGCGTCGATCAGGCTCATGACGATGGTGTGTCGAGAATGCGCGATTGGCTCTGGCACAGGGAACCCCTCTTCGCGAAGGGCTTTCATAAAGGCAAATTCCTTCATAGCAGCTAGTCTCGACAGGTACATCCACGATCCGGATGCGCCCTTCTTGAGGTAGTCTCGGTTCGACTTAACGGTTCGGAAAGAGATTCGGCCGAGTCGATGGATCTTGAGCACCCGCTGCGTGCCTGTCTGGTCAGCAACAACCATGATGTCGCTTTCCTTGCCAACGCCAATTCGGTTTCCAACGCTGTAGACATCTTTTTTCTGGGAATGGGTATGGAGAGCGAGATAGTCGAGGCCGCCGTATGTCAGGCGGTAGCCGTCGTACTTGGCTTCCTTTACACGGGCGATTAGGCCGACTTTGGCGAGGGCGGAGATGCTCTTGTGGACGCCACTGGGGCCACCACGAAGGCGGGCAGTCCTTTCGATCAGGGTCGTAGGGACAAGTTCGTGGTTTTTGCTGCAGAGCTCGACCTGGATTTCTTGTGTTAGATGCTCATGGGCGAAACCTTGATGGACGGGATGGACGGGATGGACTTTACTGCTGTTAGAACACGCCAGTCCTCAGCGATGAGGTATCGCATGGCCTTGGTATCCAACTTCATGATGGGTAGGAATGTCTGGGGCTGGCTTGAAAATTGCGAAGAAATAAACCCAGTGGATGTGTTAAATTCGTCGGGGAATCATCAAGACGTGGGGTTGATCCTTGAGATGTTGTCGCATGGTGGGGTTATCCTAGAAATTTGGGCGATAAGATCTCATCGACGATAAAGTGCCTTATCTCGGCGATTAATCGGATAACTTGCCCTAACACGTGATCGCGAGGCTGGGGCGGACCCGTTTTGCAGGCGGCAGCGCCTGGCGTAACCAGAGCTACCTGGATACAGCACAGCATCCTCGAGCTTTACCAAGCGGGCTCCATCACCTTCCACCATCGGCGACGAATACCCACGACCCCATCGCAATCCGACATCACGATCCAAAAATACCGGCGGCCATAGTAGAGACGCCCTCTTAATACTACCTTTCGACCTTTACCTTTCCTCAATCTGTTCTGCGGAGCTGCCACAGGCGCCTAGTCGACGTCAACATGGCTCAGGACAGCGAACTGCCCAAGGCGGCCGACAAGGGCAAGGGCAAGGCCGTCGATGATGCGAAGAAGGACAAGACCTTGGCAAATGGGAAGAAGGAAGATGACAAGGTTGAGGGTATGGGTATCCAGCTGCATTCGTGATGCGACCTGTTACTGACCGTCACCTAGCTGCTGAGGAAGAGCTCAACGAGGAGGATCAGCAACTCAAGAACGAACTCGACATGATGGTTGAGCGCTTGACAGTGAGTAGCACCGGAGTAAGGCAACGATTCGCACCCGGGCACATATCTAACTGCGACCAGGAGTCAAACAAGGATCTCTACAAGCCCGCCCTGGAAGCGATGAAGACCTCCATTAAGACCTCGACGTCATCCATGACCGCAGTACCGAAGCCGTTGAAGTTCCTGCGACCACACTACGAGCCGTTGATCAAGCTTTACGATGAGTGGCCAGAGGGTGACGACAAGACCTCGCTCGCGGATGTTCTCTCCGTCATCGGCATGACGTTCTCGGACGAGGATAGACAAGACACCCTTAAGTACCGACTTCTGGCGCCGACGTCTGATATCAGCTCTTGGGGACACGAGTATGTTCGACATTTGGCGCTGGAGATTGGTGAAGTGTATGGCAAGCGAATCACAATAGACGAGCCCACGAAGGACTTGGTTGACCTCGCCATGATATTAATTCCCCTCTTCCTCAAGAGCAACGCCGAGGCTGATGCCGTGGACCTCATGAGCGAGCTGGAGATCATCGAGGAGATCCCCAAGTTTGTCGACGAGAACACCTACGCGAGAGTGTGTCTATACATGTCCAGCATGGTCAACCTTCTCACTTACCCCGACAACGAGAACTTCCTCAAGACGGCGCACGACATCTATATCGAGTACAAGCAGTTTGCCCAGGCGATGGTTCTTGCTATTCGACTCCATGACGTCGACCTGATCAAGGCCGACTTCGATAAGGCTGAGGACCCCGCCCTGAAGAAGCAGCTGGCATTCTTGATCGCCCGCCAACGGATAGTCTTGGAGCTTCCTGGTGATTCGGAGGAGGAGCAGGAAACATCCGAGTGCCTTTCCAACCTGAAGCTATCCGAGCACTTCAAGGCCCTCGGCAAAGAGCTCAACATTCTAGACCCCAAGACCACCGAGGATATCTACAAGAGCCATCTTGAGAGCAGCCGTGTTGCAGGGATGACCAACCTGGACTCCGCCCGTCATAACCTTGCCGCTGCATTCGTCAACGCGTTTGTCAACGCTGGATTTGGTAACGACAAGATGATGCTGGTGGATGGCGAGAAGGAGACTTGGGTGTGGAAGACCAAAGCTGATGGTATGATGTCGACCGTTGCCTCTATGGGTACTCTTCTCCTTTGGGATATCGAGAACGGACTGGACAAGATCGACAGATACACCTACTCTTCCGAGCCCGAGATCTCGGCTGGTGCTATGCTTGCTATTGGCATCATGAACTCAGGCGTTCAGATCGATTCAGAGCCTGCCCTTGCTCTGCTAGGCGACTCCGACAAGTTGCACCATACTAACCCCCTTATCCGAACGGCTTGCATCATGGGCCTGGGCCTATCCTACGCTGGCTCCAACAAAGAGGATGTCCTTGAGCTGCTACTGCCCATCATCTCTGACTCGACTCAGGACATGCAGATCTCGGCTATGGCAGCGTTGTCTTGCGGTCTCATCTTTGTTGGCTCTTCTCACCCCGAAGTCAGCGAGGCCATCATCACTACCTTGATGGACGATGACCGAAAGAGCCAATTGACCGACAAGTGGACACGATTTCTGGCTCTGGGCCTGGGTCTTCTTTTCTTCGGGCGACAAGAAGAGGTCGATGTTATCCTGGAGACACTCAAGGCCATTGACCACCCCATGGCTAAGGCCACTGCTGTCCTCGCTGAGATTTGCGCCTGGGCCGGTACCGGTGCTGTGTTGAAGATTCAGGAACTCCTACATATCTGCAACGAGCACCAGGAGGAATCTGATGAGAAGAAGGGAGACGAGCTTCTCCAGGCTTATGCCGTCATCGGTATTGCCTTGGTGGCTATGGGCGAGGATGTTGGCCAGGAGATGGTCCTGCGCCAGTTCGGCCACCTCATGCACTACGGCGAGGCCAACATCCGCAAGGCTGTTCCCCTGGCTATGGGTCTTATCAGCCCTAGCAACCCTCAGATGAAGGTTTACGACACTCTGTCGAGATACAGTCACGACAATGACCCTGAGGTCGCCATCAACGCCATCTTCGCCATGGGTCTGCTGGGTGCTGGAACCAACAACGCTCGGTTAGCCCAGTTGCTTCGACAGCTCGCCAGCTACTACCACCGTGACCAGGACGCCTTGTTCATGGTGCGCATCGCCCAAGGTCTCCTCCACATGGGCAAGGGAACCCTGTCGATCAGCCCCTTCCACACTGATCGCCAAGTCCTATCCCGCGTCTCGGCAGCTGGCCTCCTCGCCACCATCCTGGCCATGATCGAACCCAAGGAGTTCATCACCACCAACTCGCACTACCTCCTCTACTTCCTCGTTACCGCGATGCACCCCCGCTTCCTCGTCACTCTTGACGAGAACCACAAGCCCCTCAAGGTCAATGTTCGCGTTGGTCAGGCTGTCGACGTCGTGGGCCAAGCTGGTCGACCCAAGACCATCACTGGTTGGCAGACTCAGAGTACCCCTGTTGTGCTTGCCTACGGTGAGCGCGCGGAGCTGGAGGATGAGGAGTACATCAGCCTCAACAGCACCCTGGAGGGTTTGGTGATTCTGCGAAAGGTAAGTCTATAACATACCTCTGACCAAATATGACTTCATGCGTAGATAATGCTAACCATTACTTAGAACCCAGAGTGGGAGGCAGAGAAATAGACAAAGAAAGGTCATGGGAGCGAGCGTTGGGGTTGGCCCAGGAAGGGCAGGTCACCGGTCAGACCTCGTTACACTGTATAGTAATGTGCTGTAAGCGCAATCAAGAGGGAGGAACCAAATGCATTGATAGACGGTCAAATCGATTGCAATTTCGTGTCTTCCTTAAAAGGCTTTGCTTCTGCATGTTTCCCATCCACAAACTAGCGCCGGCTTCCCCAACCATTCTATGTGCGAACATTGCTAGGAGATGTTTGATAACCTCGACCTGTAAAATACGATTCCTAACCATTGTTGCAGAAGTCTATTTCGTAGCCACGATGTCCCCAAGTATCCAGCTAAATCTATAATGCAGATTGCTTGCTTCCAAAAGAAAATCCATAAAAGAAATGTCCAAAACGCATTAAATCAATCAAACACCAGAATATTCGTAAAAAGATCACCAAGTATCAGGACCAAAACGCTCGCCTTCTGGGACAGTGTTGTAGGCGCAGGCTTGCCAGTCGCAGCCCTCCTTGTAGACTTCTGTGCCCCACCAGTGGAATCCGTCCATCCAACCGGGATAGAGGAAGCCGAAGAAGACGACAACGATACCGAAGGCGAGACCAGAGTCGAGGGCAGCGCTAAGAGTCATGGTGTACTTGCTCCACCAAGCGTTGTGGCGGTTCTTTAGAAGATAATTGAAGACATAGCATACGACAGCCCAAACTGAGAAGTTGAGACCGGTGGCGGGAGGGATCCAGGACATGGCGCCGAAAATGACTGGGAGGTTGACCTTGCGAAGAATGCTATGGTGGTGGCGGCGGCTGTAAAGCCAGAGGGGGATGGGGAGGAGAGCGCCAAGTGGGAAGAACCAGATGAGGGAGCGGTAGATGGCCTTGGGACCGAAGAACTCGTGAGGGCCAACGACGCCCCAGAGGATGGATCCGTTGAAGTGGACGCGTGCAATGGGGCAGGTAAAGCCGTTGATAGCCTCCGAGGTGCAGATGCCTCTGATGTTGGCGAACATCCAATTCAAAACACCAATCTGGGTGAACGACGACACGAGCGTGGCGACGACCTGAACGGAAAAAAGAATGCGAGGGGGAATCTTCATGTAGTGGCCGAGCTTAAGATCGGAAGCGAACTTGATACCCTGCGCCGAGGAGATGTAGCCATACGTGACGAAGACCATGTTGGCAATAGGACGTCCCGGGAAGACGACGCCGCAGATGAGCTGGCAAATAATGTAGATGCTGCTGTGCTGGTTCGTCACAGCCATAATGATACCGTTGGGGATAAAGAAGATGGCGCCGATGGCTAAGGCTAGTAGAAGACCGTACCATGGCAAGTGGACGGGATAGCTAAATAGAGGCATTAGGAGATGGAACAGGTAAATATATGGGGACACAGAACTCACTATTCAACCACAAATATGCCAATGGCTGTCATGGAGAGGAAGGTGATCAAATACCAACTCAGTGGCGCATCCTTGTACCGCTTCATGAGACGGCTGTGAACATCTTCCCGACTAATTAGCCCCTCAACGTTGGAGGTTGATGACGACATCCGCGTGTAATCGTCGTCCGTAGAGCGTCGCGATGGTGGTTGACCAGAGGCATCCGAAACTGGCTGATATTCCGGCTTCCCATCCTCACGAGCCTCCGCAAGAGCTTTTTTCCAGGTCATCCAGATATCCTGGCCGTGCCAACAAGCTGTGTGGGTCAGCAAGGCAGCAAGGCCAGCAAACTGCACACCGTAGCTAAGTACGTATGTGACTGGGAGGAATACGCGACTGTAGCTCTGATACGCCTCTCTATCGAATAGGAAATCAGTGGTAAGAATCCGGCTGACATCATAAACCTTTCCGGTGTTGTCGAAGACGGCAGCGGAGAGGATCGGCATGTATGAGGAGAAGAGAAAGTTGCTGTAGTAGAGAATCGGAGCAATAATCCACATAACAATAGTCAGGCCTCCGATGACATTCATGGCAGCCCAGAAAGGCACCAGCAACGGGGAGCCAACATATGTGATTTGGGCCCAATCAAATGTCAAAGGGAAGAGGCCGAGGCCCGAGGACACACCAAACAGGTTGGCAATGACAACACTCTTAGGAGCGAACCAGGTGATGACGTTGAAGTAACTCAGGGCCGGCATGAGCAGCCCAGGGAGGAAGTAGAAGAGGAAAGACCCAGTCCAGATGATGTAGAAGAACTTCCACCTGCTAATAGTCCAGCCTTCAGCAGGTTTGTTCTCTTGCTTGTGGAGGGTCGAGAACATGGCAGCCGACATGAGGGTCCCAGGCCAGATCATGCCGCTCGGTCGGACGAGGAATCGCCTGGTGATGCCCGCAAAGCCATATCCCAAAATCTGTGTCGAGATAGTAAGAAGGAGCTGGTATACAATGGGAGCCTCCTGGTTATAGAACTGCGTCTGCTCAACAATAACATCAGTCGCAAACGCGAAACCGAAAGCCACATTGCTGCTGACATAGACGCAAGTGTGCTCTTTTTCGTTCCATCGTCCTTGAGCTAACCATAGCCGCCAAGAGGTAGCTCTGCTTTGTTTAAGAGGAACGTGGGCGTTCTCGGAGATGGAAGGCGTCCTGACTCCATCCACAAAAGTTTCTTCTGGGTCATATGGCCGCTTCAGCACGAAGTCCCAGAGATGGCCAAGGGGGTGGACGAGAAGCAACGCAATAACAGGAGTGATAGCAACGCTAGGGTATCTCAAGGAAAAGAATAGGTTGGTGGAGGATCCGAGAATGGAGAAGATGACGGAGAGGCACCACATGCGGGGGGTGTTTATGGAAAGGGTGATGTCGTCGGTGGGAGAAACGGAGGCGCGAACGGCTTCGTGAGGTGAGTTCTCTTCGAATTCGGCGTCGGAGGCGGTCGTCGAGGCGTCGTCCAGCAAGGGTCCATCTTCAGACACATCGTCCTTCATACTTTCTTCGAGAAGGCCGCCGGCGTGCGTATGTTCGGCCACACCAAAACGACCCTCAAGGCCAGAGACGAGAACAGCGCCTTCAATCTCCTCGGATAACCTCGAGGAATGTCGAGAAACATGCGAGCGGCGGGAGGTGTCGCTCCGCATCGTGTCGGGAACATGTCGAAGCTGGTGGGCGTCCGGGTCGCGGCAGTCGCTGCCAGCCGGCGAGTTGTTGCGACTGGGAGTCAGTGAAACGGAGCCGTAAGGGGCGGCAGCCGGGCGGAGGTCGGGTGACCGCAGGAACGGCGTCTTTTTGGAAGCCATGTCTAAGTCGCCCTCGAGGGGAGGTGTTGAAGGGTCGGCGGGGGTAGAAGCATCTAGGGCCTCGCCATCGACGACGTAGGGATCGGACTCAGTAACGGGCTCGGACTCGGGCTCGGCAGCAGTAGCACCGTCGACAGTAGCAAGAGGCTTTGAGGCAGACGTGGACAGCCCGGCATGTTGGTCGAGGTCGAGAACGGGGGAGCGAAGAAGCGTGGTGGCGACCGGGGCAGCAGTGGCAGTTAATAGATCTGGATCGCCAACGTCCGCAGCCTGATACGGCAACACATGGCCTTGGTTCAGGCTCGGATCGGGCGGGACAGGCGCCCTGGCGTGGGAGACTGAGACAGAGGCAGTGGACCAGGCAGTGGAGGAGGATGCGGATGTGGACGCGGATGGGGATGCTAGGGGTTGGAGGGCGACAGCCTGCTGCAGTTGGGAGTCACCATAGTCACCAACCCTGTCTTGGGGCGACGAAGACGGGCTGCTGGCGGACGTTCTGCGGTCTGTCCTGCGCGTGGTGCTCTTGTGGGCGGTAGTGCGTCGTCCCATGGCGGGGCCGGCAAGACAAGCGTGCAACTTGTCCCTTGAGGCAGCCAAGCGACCTTGTTTGCTGCGGCGGCGGCGCCTAGGATCGGTAGGTACAAGGCGAGTACAGGACGGACTGGGCTCTTTTGCACAGCGATGCGTTAGACGTCGCCGATGGGACGGGCGGAGGGGTGGGCACGCGCTGGGGGCTAGATCCACCAGACATCCGGCTTGTCGCGCGGGGGGAAGCCAAAGATGCAGCAACAACTCGAAGAGTCCAACTTGCAAGGCTAGGTGACAAGGCTTCCGCTCATCACCCGGCGGGCACTGTGGGCAAAGCCAGGGAGCCCTGTTTGCCGCAGCGTGGGGGAGCCGCGGGGCTGATTCTGGCTTCCTGCGCGCTGGCGAGGATCAGACGGAGTAGCGTTTAGCGACTGGTGACAAGGGGGCGGGATGACGACAAGGGGCCCAGCCAAGGATGCAACCCAGTGCCCAGCAGACCGTCCAGCAGCGCCTTGCTGGGGAATGTGAGAGCGGCGTTGCTGTCGTGACAGGCTAAGCACATGGTCGAGAGGGGATGCTGATGCCGCAATGCTGTACTGGGCACTGCTGCGATGCTGCCATGTTGCAATGCTGTGTGTTTGCACAGTACGGGATCTCCTACCACATACTAATGTATTGTAACCCCAACATCAAGCAGGGAGAGCGCCCCGTACGGAGCGTGTATCCGTAATGCGAGCCGTGTAACTGACTGGAGAGTGTCCAGACGACCGCCACAACCAAGGAGATTAGAGACTGGGAGGGCACAGGAGCAGGCGACTGGGGCCAAGTAAATCGGACAGGGATGGACTCTTCCCAAAAGCAAATCGGTGCGTGGGAGTCAAATCATGCCGTGTTGCAACGCGTGGGATGGTTGGAAATCCGACGCAGGAGACTGGTGAAGGAGGAGGAAACATGGGCCACGGGGCCTCAGCGTGGGAAAGCCGATCACTCCACGGCCAATCAACCCCGAGAATGCAAGCTTGCGGGAGGCTGACGGACACCAGCAAGCGCCTCTAACGGGGCTCTTTGTACACGTCATGTACATGCTAACAGCCATTGAATGCACCTTTTCGTCAGTTTCCTCTCTTTTCTCTCCCCTTTCCACTTAATTATCAGTGCAGCTGAAGTGACGTGCATCATGCCGGTGCTCGTCCAGAGGCCCTTTGCTGAGTCTGCTCCGTCCACCGTACATCACTCATGACGGCCCCAGGTCCAACAAGCTGGATGGAATCACTGGTACTTTTGCAAGCTGAGATGCCTAAAACGGCAAGACACCCGTTCGCATAATACCGTTGATTACTCCACCTTGTATTCGTATCTCTAGTGCGGGTGATGAGGTAGGCTCACTCTGGTAGTGAATGGTACCTTGACGCAACATTGCACGCTGTCCTCCGTACAAGTCGGTGAGATCGCGAAGTACCAGGAGTACTTGCATCATTCAACTCCCCCGGATGTCTTGTATTGCCGGGGATTACTGCCTTTGTCATTGCGCAGCACCAAATTTACCGTGGGCCAAATCCGAGGCCCAATTCATTGCCCAGGGCACGCTGCCTGCAGCGGGGAATATGCGGGCCGTTCCCAAGAGGCATCAGTCAGGGTTCAGGGGCACGCAAGCTAGCATGCTGTGACGCTGCCGCCTGTGAGCTTGGATGCAGGATACAGCACGTATGATGGATCTGATTAGATAACCACTACAGGGCTCCCATCACGATGCTGCTTGACCAAACAGACGCCCGGCAATGCCATCTCCATCGCTGGCTACTGGCTGCTGCTCCCACGCTGGACATGACACCTCTCACGCCGCTGCACTCCGCGGCGAGCAAGGCTGCACTGCGGCCTCCTGCAGCCTGTGTTCGTGGTGCACATCCCTGCCGCAGCGTGTTCGTGCCTCGCACCTCCACTTATCCTGACCGGCCTTACTCGAAGGCTGACATTGCAAAGTGCACCTGCAGCCTTGCTCCGACTTCCAAGCTCGTGTGTTTCAACCCCTTCCTCACTAGTTGGACGATCCAACACACCGAAACCTCCCGGCAGGCAACCTTTTCTCCCAATCTGGCCGCCGACATCCAGGTCCATCCCATGTCAAGCGCCGTCGCGGTATCCGCGGGACCCAGTTGGCGATCTAATTCCATGCAGCAGCCGCGGTTCAAGACCACCCTGACCCGGGACGGGGACATGGTCCAGGTGATTGAGACATGGCGACAAAGTCTTCATTTTCCAAAACACAGTGGCTTTTCGGTAATTCCAATGGCAGCCCCAACTTTTACGTTCTCTTTCAGTTTTCCGAACCCTCCACGCCGCAAGGGAAAGGCGAGACATTCAGGGAGGAGCCAAGCTCATCCCACGGAGACCGGACCCTCAACTCAGAGCTCGCTTTGAAATGACGTGAATTCCGGAAGTCACCCTAGTCCCGCCCCCAAACGAGAGCGGCATGGTGTTTGCAGTGCCGATGCTTTTGGTTCCACCTCATCACTGTCTCCACTGCCTGCCGTCAATGAGACGGTTCACATTACGAAAGCTGACCGTGGGGTCCCTGGTGCCAATGCTGGCCGTGGCCCGGTCTAGCCAGCATTAGAAAATCTCGGGTCGTCGTTCATGTAGAGTGTAAACTCTGTGAGTGAATTAGCTCAGCGGCATTACACGGACTCGCGAGCTCAGCCCATTATCGTCTGTAAGAAGTTAGTTGTACATATTGTACAGTGGCTCCGTAATTATGGGAATACTACCGAGACTCTAGTGCACGTGTGTCACTAGCTCCGCCCAACCATCCTCCCTACTGTCTGGCCAGCAAGAAACAGTCCAAAAGCTGTTACATGCACTTAAGCTACTTACCAGTCGACTTAACCGCAGATTAGTGATTAGTAGTGCTGGTTGTGCGTATTTGCGTCGTTGTGAGGGTTGTGCCATGCGGCTCGTCCCCATATCGGGCGCTAGTTCTCGGTGTTTTCTCCCCTCTTCGAAATACACCCGAATCTTGAGGTCCCGGGTTTTTTATTTGTCCCAACATCCGCCGTTATTGATAGTGCCTTGGAAAACGATCTGATTGTCGGGCCAAGTTGGGCTTCACCGCCGGGTAGCTTGGACTGGCGCCGATTTCATGGATTCGCCTCATGACGCCAGTGAGTTTAGCTGAAGCATATCCACCAGATCGGTCCTAAAAATGCAATTGGTGGAGTGTCACGCTGGCAGGTAAGCGACGGATCGCGATGCAGCGCTTCATCCCACCATCCACACCAACCTTTGCTTAGCGTCCCCTCCATGGCCCAAAAACCCTCTCATCAGACACAACGTGACAAGACAAACCACCATCTAAACCCAGCCTCAGCCTCAGCTTCGCCATGGCGTCATCCTTGAAAGCTGCCAAGCAGCAGCTGCGGACCCTCATGAAGCAAAGGCTCTCCACTGTTACCCAAGACTCCGTGGCTGTCCAGAGTATGACCGCATCGCCTTGTATATCCGCTCACGTGCAGGTCGTCGTCTGACACAACTCTTCACAGGTCGCCAGGTTTTTGACGCCCTTAAGGACTTCAAGCCTTACAAAGATGCCACTCACATCAGCGTCTACCTGTCTATGCCCTCTGCCGAGGTACAGACAGATGCCATTGTCCGCCATGCACTAGCAGCGGGCAAGCAAGTCTTTGTCCCGTACCTGCACAAGTCTACTCTACAGATTCCCGACGCTCCTGCTCGTGTGATGGACATGGTGCGTCTTGCGAACCTCCAGGACTACGAGAGCCTCAAGCTGGACAACTGGGGGATTCCCAGTGTAGACCCAGCCACGGTCCATCAACGACAGCATATCCTCGGAGGCCCTGATGCCCAGGACTCCGACCAGGCCGTCCTCGATTTTATGGTGGTGCCGGGAGTTGCGTTCGACTTTGATGAAGCGGGTTCCGTCAGGAGACTAGGTCATGGAAAGGGTTTCTACGACTTCTTCATCAACAGGTACTTGTCAAGGTTGGAAACCAAAGGCCTTAGCCAAACGAGGCCTTTGTTGCTGTATGCGTTGGCTTTGAACGAGCAACTGCTTCCTACAGCATCTGGACAGCCAATCCCCACGGATTCCCATGACCGCCAGTTGCATGGCCTCATACTTGGAAATGGAGAAATCAGGGAAGCATCGAAGCCATTATAACTAACGCCAGTCTTGCAAAGCACCAAGACACACCTCCAAGTTCAGTCACTCTCGTGGTCGGGTTCGCTTCACCATCTCATGATGGAGGGGGCAGTTCTATACCTAGCTGAGAGTTCCTAAACTCGTGGGTAATGACGCACGCACACATCAATGCAGTCATAGCATTCTCCAAGACATATTCTTACGCAACACAAAGAAAGCCAAGACCTAGAAGCTTGGGATATTCTTTGACCAGCTTTGTGCAATCATTACCTTGGCCTTGTTGTCGATAGGCGAGAATCCAGGCACATAATTAGGCCTTACCAAAGCACAAGTCTTTGAGAATACAAGTTGGCTGATCTCTCAGAGGACCTCAAAGGGAAGCAGGTGGCCAGACGCGTACCCGGTCAGACGTAGGCACAGAGCTTGCATCAGGCAGGGGTCGTGATGTAGGGGATTGCGGATGCATGATCAACCTAGAGGCAACTCAAATCACCCTAGAGATGGATCATGACATGCACTGTCGGGTTCCTCCTCAAAAAGTTGCCTCCCCTTCCATCTGATTCTGTTTCTTGCATCTGTCGTCGGTTGGATGCTCCATCAAGGCGTTGGGCGGATCGGAAAAACTACGGAACGTCATCTCCAGGCAGATTGCCCCGCCAAGGTTCTCTCCACCAGAGTGACCAGACCCATGCATCACTGGCCCAAAACCGGACGGAGGTGGGCTTTGTGTATTTTGCTTCGAGTGATATCCCACCATCATCTACCACCACGTACTTTCCCCTGATCCCCTCACGACCGGGATCTTGCCCTCTCCTTTGGCACCCGCACCACCACTTTGTTCGACCTTGCCCCCGGTCTACTCCATCTCCATCTCCGAACCGCGCCTCGGCGAATCCCCAACGGTCCGACCTCGTGCGGCCACGTCGTATGCGCTGCGCTTGTCACCTCCGATCGCGCTGAAGCTTGCGGACAACTTAACACCCCATCACGAACTTCCAGGTCCCGAACGCTCCTCTACAGGCGTGCCGCATAATACATAATGGCTACGAACGGAGCGCAAGAGGCCTTCGCGCCCCCGGATGTCTTGGCCGCTGTCATGACAATGAGGGGCGGGGAGCAGGAGGCCAAGAAGCAGGCCCATGAGTATTTGGAGAGGTTCCAGAAATCGGTCAGTCGCGCGTGTTTTTGGAGCTTGGGACAGCTCGGTTCGGTATACTGACGGTATTGGCGTGCAGAAGGATTCATGGGCTACTATAGTGGGGATCCTGCAGGCGGATGCCGACCCAGAGGCAGCGCTCTTTGCTGCCATCACCCTTCGTGGAAAGGTAGTAACGATGATGCATGCGCGAGAAATGCCGAGTCTAACATGCCCCAGATCACATACGACCTGTCCACCCAGGTTCCCCCCAGCGAACTCCCCGGTCTTCGAAGCCAGATTCTCCTATTCCTCAAACGATACGCTCCCGGACCCAAGCCCATCCGAGTACAGCTCTGCGTGTGCCTGGCCATTCTAGCGATCCAGATGAAGGAATGGACCGATGTCCTGGCGTCCGTCGTCCAGTCCCTTAGTGACAGCCCCGAAAGCCATGCTTGTATTTTGGATTTCCTGCGGGTTCTCCCCGAGGAGGTTACCGAAGGTCGAAAGATCACCTTGTCTGTATGTGGAGCGCACAGCCATAAACCAAGCGCCTTTTCCCTTCGAAATCGTCACCAACGGTCGACATCAGCACGAGTTCAAGTCTAATTGTTTGGAATTAGGAAGAAGATCTTGCTGCACGGACGCAAGCCTTGCTGGGAGATAATGCGGACCAGGTTATCCAGCTCCTGATCAACTATTCTCAATCGTCCCGTAAGTGAAGGCAATGTCTTCCCAATACCTTCCATGCTAACGCCTCGTCTGTAGCTGCCGCCGCTCAAAATCCCCAGTTGATGGAGTGTATTACCTCCTGGCTGCGAGAAGTCCCGGTTGGCAATGTCGTCAAGTCGCCACTGCTAGACATTGTCTTCAATGGCATTGCGAGTGACCAGAGTAGCCAGGAGGCATCCGAATGCCTATGCACAATGCTTCGGGAGACATCTGACGTGGACGAGAGCCAGGAAATTATCGAGACCCTGTTCCCCCGAATCATTTCGCTCCAGCCTCAAATCCAAAAGGCTGCAGAGGAAGAAGACACAGAGGCCCTCAAGGCTTTAACCAAAGTCTTTGCCACTGCAGCGGAGAGCTGGGTTGTTGGAATTGCCCGGCAGCCGACCCATTTCAGGCCCTTGGTGGACGCCGTTCTTGAGTGTGCTGTGAGAGACAAGGAGCGGGATGTGATCGAGCACACTTTCAACTTCTTCTATGAGCTCAAGCTCTACCTCGTGTTGGAGAGATATATTCAAGGTCGCTTGGAGCTGGTTGATATTTACTCAAAGCTCGTGGATATCCTCCTCAAGCACCTAGAATACCCCCAGCCGCAGTCGGGTAGCGAGACGGATCTGTTCGACGGAGACCGCGAGCAGGAGGAGAAGTTCAGAGAGTTCCGTCACCAAATGGGCGATACTCTGAAGGACTCGTGCGAGGTTATGGGTGTCACGGATTGTCTAACCAAGGTGCTACACTCCATCCAGGTGTGGATGACGAAGTATGCAAGCCTGGTTACGGAGACGTCGGTGCCACACTGGCAGGAGCTGGAGGCCCCCCTGTTTGCCATGCGAGCACTTGGACGAATGGTCGACAAGGATGAGGACATTGTCCTTCCTCAGCTCATGCCCCTGCTCGTGCAAATCCCGAGCCACGAGAAGCTCCGCTTTGCTACCATCATGGTCCTAGGACGTTACACTGAGTGGACGGCAGCGCACCCCGAGTACCTGGAGCCCCAGTTCAGCTACATCGTTACCTCGTTTCAGTCTGACTCGAAGGAGATTATCCGGGCCGCCGCTCTGTCGATCAAGTTCTTCTGCACGGACTGCAAACACCTCCTCAGTGGCCAGGTGCTGCAGCTTCAAACCTTCTACGACCAGGTTCTGGACAAGCTGCCAGACCTCAGCAAGGAGGAGATCACCGAGGGTGTTTCCACCGTTGTGGCTGTTCAACCCGATGAGGAAATTTATCGACTGCTCAAGACTTGTTGTGATCCTCTTGTTCAGCGGTTGATGGCCAAAGCGAACAACGCCACCGACGACGAGGGCAAGTTGGCATTGGCAGGTGAGTTGAGATCTAATTAATCGATGAAGAGCTATATGCTAACTAGTTGAAGACCACCTCCAGTTAATTACCATTTTCGTCCAGAACGTGGTCCCTCCTAGCAATCCAGGACAGGAGAACCCTGCTGTGAAGTACTGGCAAGAGGTCTTCCCGATCTTGTCAACTGTTTTGGACAACTTCCTCACCTTCACTCCTATTTGCGAGAGAGTTTGCAGGTGCTGGCGAAACATGATCATCTCGTATCGCACTGCCATGACCCCGATGCTTCCTGAGATGGCGAACAAGCTAGCCATTGGCTTCAACAACTCGAGGGAGGGATGCTTCCTCTGGGTGACTTCTGCTATTCTCCGGGAGTTCTCGGAGGCCCGGGAGCATGTCGATCAGGCCACGACTGATAACATCTACACCTTCTTCGAGGCCCAGACAACGACTTTCCTGAGGGTTATGACAGAGCTCCAACCCAAGGAGCTGCCTGACGTCATTGATGATTTCTTCCGTCTGCTCATCGATGCGTTGCTCTACTACCCTCAGAGACTTGTCCCTTCGCACCTCTTGCAATCGATCTTCGAGGCGGCAGTCTACGCCCTTACTCTGGAGCAGCGAGATCCTCTATCGTCTACTCTACACTTCTTGCGGGACCTTCTTTCTTATGGGGGAGACAACCCTGCTACCAGCGACGGTCTTCCCGAGGCAGCCGCGGCCGAGATTCGAAACACCATCCGTACTCTCCTGACAAACCTGGGTGAGAACCTCGTGAAGCAGGTCATGGCGGGTATGATGATCACCTTCCCTCGGGACTGTTTCGCCGACGGCAGTGGCGTCTTGCTGGCCCTGTTTGAACTACTCCCAGCTGAGACGACGGAGTGGGTATCGCTAACTATCGCGTTGCTGCCCGAGGGTACTGTGTCTCCTGTTGAGGCCAACCGATTGATGGGCAAGATCAAGGAGAAGCTACAGTCCGGAGACCCGAGTGCTATGAGGAACGTGCGTGCCCTTCTGCAGGACTTCACCAACACATATAGACGCCGCAACGTAGCCCCCCGAGATGGGCTCGGCCAGCTCGAGGCTACCCGCTTCCAGTTCTCTGGATAATATGTGTGAATATTGGTAGTCAGATGGGAAAAAGGATTTCCGGAGATGATGAGGACCGGGATAGAGTGGTCAGCATATATTTTTCATGGTGACATCTCCAGAAAGGGTGACAGATTTAACTCGCGTGGCACTGAGCTTCGAGGGGAGAGAATTGGAGCGGATAAGGGGCGCAGGAGAAAGGATGCGCCAGGATATGATGAGAGGTTATGAGACAATCTTTGCCGGCGGACGGGACGGCAGTATTACGTCATGGCGACATTGGTCCTCAGCAGCGAAACGGGATGGCGATTTGGGAATGATCGGCCGGTATTGACCTGCCAGGGTGGAGAGAGAGGGGATCAGAGAGCCAAGGTGACTGTAGATGTGGAGGGCAGACAGAGCCAGAAACTCTAGAAAAGTAAAAAAAATCAACACGGATAAAGCCACTCTCAATATCTAGTCTGGTGCAGGTAGTTGTGGGTAGAAACCATTACGATTCCAACAAGAGTTCCTCATTCTCCACATATGTCTTGATAATAACTAACCCTGTCAGTCCTGAATACTAAGAGCCAAAAACCCTACCACATTCCGAATAATCGTTTAGGAGGAGGAGGCTAGTGATGTTGATCCGTGCAATGCTTAGCGGGCACTGTCCTTGTGAACAGTTGGGCCTGTGAACAGTTGTGCCTATGAACAGTCGAGGTTCCCAGTTCAGCAGCCCTCTTTATCCCATACGCCACTTTCAGTTGGAATTCCATAGTTAGGCGCAATACAACGCATTGTCCCTTGTTCTTAGATACTGTTCTTTATACCGTGGTTTTGATTCCATATATGGTTTCGCAGCAATGTAGAATTCACAGTTACGGCTGTACACCCCAAACTGTTCTTCCCATAGAGGTTCTGCTCCAGAAGCATGTCAAGGAAACCTACAGAGTGTTCAACAAGACATGATGCCTCGTACGGGATGCTCGAGAGGATAAATTTCTCGGCTTATCCGTCCAATTTGTCGGCCATGATCTAAACCAGCAATCAACTCACTGTCTGCTAACTTACCATCATACTCTTTGACTTGCAGTCTACCGACTTACACTCATACTTTTTCGCCAAGTATACTTGCCCAACAAAGGAACCAGCACCCTTCCACTATATCAAACGCCTCTAGTTTATAGAGGTTGAAACAGGACTCAAGACTTCAACAGTTCCGGCCTCAATATGGGCAGAGCCTTCACTCGATCGAGGCGAGGCGAGGTTGCTGCCGCTAAGACGGCAGCGGCTGGGTCTAAACGTGCCGCCCCTGAGCAAAGTCCGGGGGAAATTGAAGACAACCCGGCGAAGCCAAAGCGAGTGCGTCGGCAACCGGCCAATAAGAAGAAGCCGCGGGGCCAGAAGGAACAGACAGAGGAGAGTAAGAAGACTCCCGTGACCAACCCGTGTGGCTTCTGCGGAACTCACCCACAAGGCGTCATCGCCCATCAGCGACGCCCATGCGACTGGGTCGAGTATGGTGACACCAAGGTCGAGTGTCGCAACTGTGCGGACTTCCGGTCACAAAGCCCGGGCCAGACTGTGGAATGCCGTGTGGACGAAGACCACATGGACCATAGGCGCTACGGTATCAACGACCCGGACTTCCCAGCAGTGTTGACCTGCAATGGCTGCCTCAGCCGTGGCACGACCAATACTTGCGACGTCGACGTGCACCTCGGCTACGGGTGCAAGAACTGCCGCCCAGGCCGGTGCCGTGTCGGCCCCGTCGACGGCGCGGAGCTCCGGGCCCGCCCCGACCGAATCGGCGAGCGGGTCTGGTTCCGGCATGCTTGCGACAAATGCACTTCCAGCTCACCCATCGTCCCCGACGGCCAGCGATGCACCTGGCTACTGAGCCGCGCAGCTTGGAACTCAGGCTGCGGGAGATGCCTTGTCAACGGCAATATATGCCTGTGGTCCAATGAGCTGATCCACGCCCCTACCGGAGCACCCCCGGCCTCATGGGCCATCCCGTCAGCCGTGGGGCCCCAAGCCGGGATCCTGGAGCTCGACAATTCCGGCCAAGCCTGGCGCAAGACTTGTGAAGCGTGCGCTATTTGTAAGCCCTTATATCCATGCCATGTGACCGAGTCTCATCCCTTCAGCTCATGTGTTCGATGCAACCAACTGGGCATCGATTGTGTCGAGACCGAGACGGGGCGAAAGTTCCCTCTGGTTGACCTGAGCAAAGTCGGCTTCGGTGAGTGGACACCGTTCCAAGGGTGTAAGCGGTGCGACGCAACCGGACGACCCTGCGATCACCAGCGGCCGTGTGCCTCGTGCGTGAAGAACGGCGAGCGTTCCAAGTGCGATAAATGGGTCAAGAGCAAACATGACCGCATCTTCAACTGCTGCCCGCAGTTTGACGATCCTCCGTCCGCATTATACTACCTTGGACTCGGATATGGTGCTGCCGGGGTCGACACCCCGAAAGACGGCAGTAAACTGGAAGACTGGGTCGGACCCCTCACAGCCAAGTATAGTACCTTCAATGCCCAAGAGAGGGCGAAGAGTATGGCCACTGGCCTCATCAAGGTTCACAACAACATACGACCGGGCCAGAGGCTACCTGCTCTGCAAGGCGTCATGCCATCGGAGCTGACTGTTGAAGCCCTTGCCGACCTGATTCGTACAAGCTGGCCCGCCAGTCATGCTCCTGTCCAGCACCCCGATTACCAGCAACGAATGGCAGAGATGGCCGATGCGGGTTGGCCTCCGGCTCGATCAGGATTTGGCGCCCCATTAGACAGGCCAATTCCGGCTGTAGAGGTTCCTGTGCCGGTTCTCCCGGCTCCAGTTCTCCCGGCTCCGGGTTTGCCAGCTCCGGGTTTGCCAGCTCCGGGTTTGCCAGCTCCTGGTTTGCCAGCTCCTGGTTTGCCAGCTCCTAGTTTGCCAGCTCCAGGTCTACCAGCTACGGTTCCGTCAGCTCTGGCCGCAGATCTCCCTGCGTCTGTCACAGCTCTGCTTGCTCAAGCCGCAGCTCTGACTGGTCGAACCGCAGCCCTGCCTACGGTTGGTGGTGGAGCTAGGCTTGCAAACACACAAGCTCAGCCTGGAAGTGCAAACAACGCAGGACCACCAGAGCAACCGGAATGGCGGCCGCCCTATGGCGAGCCTCAACAGCAAGCAAACACATCCGAGTGGGCACCTAACGCATTCTACCAGCCCTTTGGGCAAACACAAAATGACTTTGCCAACCTCAACCCCCCAACAGCGCAAGAAGGTAACCCCAACCCTTCAGGACTTACTCCTAACCAAGACTTCCTAAACTTCAGTGTCGAAGATCTTCTCGCCGGAAACTTCACCTCGGACCAGCCTTTTGACGACTTGGATCATTTCTTCACCGACATGAGTGACCAGAATAACGCCCCAGGCGTTGAGGCTCCGGGAGGCGATAATGACCTCAACCCATTCCTGTGTCTCGGCAACAGGCCGTCGGCGCCACGCCTGGCGAAGGCCTCGCGCTGGAGCACCAAAAACAAACTTGAAGGTATCGACATGTCCCACTGGCGTCAAAAGGAGGACACAGGGGAGCCCCTAGACCCATCCTTGCCACGTCTCCTGGGCATGGCCAACAACAAGCCGGTTGTTGACACTCCGGCCCGCGACATCCTTGAAGACATCCCCCTCGAGCCCCGGCTGGATGGTATCCAGAATCCCGCTTTCACCCTGTGTATGGAACCTGGCGAGGGCGGAAAGGGCATGTGCGGTAACCCGATCGAAGAGAAAGTTGGTTGCCAGAGTCTCGTCCACCAATCCCACACACCGAATAACTTCCTCGTCTGCAAAGAATGCAATGCTGAAAGTGTCGACATCATCCTCGACCCAACGCTGAAGCCCCTCAATGCGAAGGAGATTGTCAACATGCGCGCCTACACTTGCGACTCCTGCGCAGCCTCCCTAGCCCACAACAATGGGTACGCAGCCAAGCTCCTCAAGTCTGGTGCCAAGCGCATCTGGGGCGTATTCGAGACAGGTTCGGATGGTGAGGCCAATATCTGGGCGGAAGACGGAGCCTCATCCGTTCAATACCATGCAACCAGCATGCCACTCACCGGGTGCCCCTGTGCAACCAAGTTGCTAAATCGGCCACTGTGCCACTTCCACCGACTACACTATGCTGAGCTGGCAATGCAACAGGCGGCACTTATGCAGGAATGGAGGATGTGTCGCTTCGGCAAGCCAGTTTGCCCAGTGTGCATCTCCACCAACAAATTGAGCGATGTCAACGTCTCAGCCGATCAGGGGGGCTTCCCGTCGACAAACGGAGGGGCCACAGCCTGGGCGTGCCTTGTGTGCAACGACTGGGTTGTGAACCAGCGAAATGACCACAACAAGAACCCTCAACTGGTGCAAGGATCCTGGGATGACGATCGTCAGGCCAGTGACATGATCGCCGGCAAGACCGCCGACGAGGATACGGAGACGGCATAGACACTTCACAGGCAAAGGCGTAGGACAACGCAGAGCAACCTAGACAGCAGGTCGGTTTTCGGGCAAGAGGTTCAGTAGACCCTAGATAGCAGATCAATTTTCAGAAAGAACATTCAGCGGCATCACGCCGACCGAATACCAAATAGACATACTTATTCTTCATGCAACCTCTCAGATATTCACAAGAGGAGCCACATCGTGTAATTAATGCCTTGTAGATAAGCAAGAAAGCCTGCTCAGGCCCGCGTGATTCTTAAGTATGTTGCCATGTGCTTTACGGACTAGCTAGAAGTAACGAGGCTTTTATTAAAAGTGCAGAATTCAGGGACAGAGTAATACCTTAGTTTCAAAATGACATTTACTCAGCTAATAATTAATAATGATGCAGAAGGGTGCCACTATGTACAGTCCAGCCCGCCCTGCCGTAAATATGAGTTTAATAATAAAGTCTTAAGTCTGGCAATGGGATAAGCGTCAAGCTAAACCCAAGATCAAAGGCGTCTCAGTGGGGATACTTCTGGTACCATACCATCCACTTATCCAAGTCTGCCCCAGGCTTGAGCGAGCACCGAAAGCAGCAGATGCCAGGCAAAGCTATTGGCGATGGGCTGCAAGCAGAATTGCCGACGCACCGCGGAAACTGGTGTATGAAGAACCAAGAATCTAACACATGCTACAAGCACAGTGAGTTGCACGCAGAAGTGAACTACAAGACTGGGGTAGGTGGGTTTTTCTAACTGTGACCACTGCTGCCGGAGAGAAGGAAGCCTCAAAGAAGAAAAGAAATTACAGGTATGAAATAATGGATATAGGGAAAAGAGCAGAACCCGTATTTAGTCTTCGAAATTCATCCTCCCCAGTGACACAAAATAATAAAAAATCCGGGGGTCTTTGGCGAGGTCCTGGGGCCAGGCAACTCGATGACACGGCGTTAGCAGCACAAGATTCCCCGTCTTTGTCTCTCTCTCCGGTATAATAGATGGTCCTTTTTATCCACGACGTCCAAAATGAGGCACTCCACAGGGATCGCCGTGCCATATGCCATGTACCATGTACCGTCATGGCCCCGCTCGCTTCCAGATCTTGTTGGCATGGTTGGCCGTTGCCGTATCGCTGTGACATGTCCGTGGGCTGCGTCGAAAAGTCCAAGTGCGTGTGCAATCAAGCCAGAACCCGACTCCCCGTCCAATGCAATCAACATTTTGACCTCCATATCCTCCCAAGGAAAGCAGCTTGTAGCGTTGGATCCGATGACAGGGCGTGCGATTAACGAAGCCCGGGACATGATGGGGCATCCGCTCGCCAGTCGTCTTCGTCACGTCTCGCCAAGCCTTCAAATGCGAAATCTTCCCCCGCCTCTTCTCCGTTCACGCACGATCCTTCCATTACATAACCACACACTTGGCGCAGCATCCAGCCTGTTGGTCTCCATCATCGATGTCGAGAGGCTTAGGGGGGCCGTTTCCGCCAGAAGTGCCGCCGCTGCCAGTTGAGTAGCCCTGCATCTCGCGGTTGTACCTCCGAATCTCTCGCACGATATCGTAGAAAGCCTTATCGACATTAATTCGGGACTTGGCGGAAGTCTCGATGAACTTGCAGCCGAAAGATCTTGCGAGTGCCTCACCCTCTGTAAACATTCATATTAGCCATCTTGAAACGTCCGTACAGGGTGCTTCCTGATGTACCTTGTCGCGTAACTTCTCGCTCGCCCTCCAAATCGCACTTGTTGCCGACAACGACCATGGGGAAGTAGTCCTTGTCCTTGACTCGCAGGATTTGTTGCTGGAAAGTGGTGATTTCCTCGAAACTCTGTCGGGAAGTGATGGAGTATACTAGCAGGAAGCCCTCGCCGGTTCGCATATACTGCTCTCGCATAGCGCTGTACTCCTCCTGGCCGGCGGTATCGAGGACGTCGAGAAGAGCGACCTCATCGTCGATGACGCACTGCTTTCGGTACGAATCTATTCGAGGTGGGACGCAATCAGTATGGGAAAGGTAGGAACCCAAGAGATAGTGTGCTTAGGGGCCATGGGCAACGAACCTTCGATTGTGGGATCATACTCGTCGACGAAGTGGCTCTGGATCAACTGGATGGTCAAGCATGATTTACCAACACCACCACCGCCAACAACGACGAGCTTGTACTCTCGCAAAAACTAGATAGACGCCGGGTCAGTAACGGGGATAGCGGCAGTGAAGCGTAGAGAGAGCAGTCGAGAGCAGGAGCGGTAGAAGAGCGGCCAAGGCAGTAGCGCCAACCGCAGGCCAGCCTGACGCGAAAGAAGCATCTCGGAGCATCGTACCTTGGTGGACGAAGCCATTGTGTCTGATGGTTTGAAGCAGCTCTCGGGGCAGCTTGGTCGGGAGGCGCTGAAAATTGGCTCGCGCAGGGAGGCTGGTCGTCGCAGAGCCGTAGGATTGAGAGTCGGGCGACGAGGAGCAGACGAAGAGCAGACGACGAACGGCGGGGATGGGATGGCGGGGAGGAGAGGAAATGGGAAGAGGTTTAGAAAGGGTGGATTGGAGATGGACAAAGAGAGGGAATGTTCCGCGTGGGACTGGAGGAGAGGGAGAAAGATGGACGGATGGATGCAAAGGGCCCCAAGGTTCGAAAGGTCAAAGCAGAAGAGAGAAGGGCAGGGGACGCCAGGAAGGGGGGGCGTGGATCGATGGGGGGGAGGAATGGGATGTGGGTGTGGGTGGGTGCGCCGGGGCGTGTGGTTTGCCCGCTACCACCATCACCACTACCACCACTACACCCTTGGTCTTCTGAGCCTGGGGGCCTGTGAGTGCGAGACTGCCCAGCCGGTGACGGGAGCAGCATCAGCGGCAGCGGCAGCGGCAGCACCAGCACCAGCAGTTGGGCTGGGTGTGGAGAACTGAAGGGGAAAAAAGACGCCGGATGCGCGCAGACACAGGCGGCTCGCCACAGCTCAGGCAACCGACTGCTGCGTACGCAAGACCGTCTACCTACACGTCGAGTCGACTCGATGCAGACCACGCCGGACGGAGGTCGCCCAGGTAGCTTCCAGCTTACGAGTGGCCTGCTACGGACTGCAAACGGATACCTACCTAGGTAGGTAGGTAGGTAGGTAGGTACCTAACTTACTCCCCAGCTGTTGCCTTCCGCGAAAAGGCCCAGTGCGAGCTGGGCGCCACCGGGCGCTGAAAGTCCGCTGGAGACTCCCGTCCCGCCAGTGGGAAAGCTGGGGCCATTTGGAACCGCTCGGGGGGCTACTGGACCGCTAAGGCCTAGGCTGGTCATTGGCCGGAGCCAGGCCAAGACCCTCCTAAGCACCCTAGGTGCCCAGCACTGTAGGTTGGACAGTACCTACCGGGGGCCGGGGCGATGGATCGGATTGGACATCGCCGGCGGTTCCATGCGCTGGGCTCATGGCATGGGGAGAGAAAAACTGCTGGGTGAGTTCTGACAAACGACCAAAGCTCTGACCGACCCAGGATGATGGGTGATGACGGATGCGAGGGGGGGGGAAAGTCCAAGTACAGATTACAAGAGAAGCGCAATAACAACAGGTCGACGACGGCGACGGAATCGCTGCGAACGGCGAGTGGCAGCGACTGGGCGGCGGGATTGGCTAACTGTCGCGGTTCTAGCTCGCTCAATCCTCAGGACGGACAGAAATGGACGAGCCGTCAACCGATAATTATGGTCACCCGTGCTAGGTGCACCGCATGGAAGAGTTCTAGACCAGCCGCCGCATCCCTATTTTCTGGGTCCGTGGGCGCAAGAAAATGAGAAAATCAGCGCCCACGCAACCTTAAGCCAAACGAAATCAAAGAAGCTCCCAGTTCCCGGTCGCCCCCGTCCCCATTCGGTGGCGGGTGGTGAGAGAGCGTCGACGGGAAGCTGATCCAGTGCTCCAGTGTAGGGGCGACCTACCTAGGTAGGTACCTACGTAGTATGGCCCTGCGGGTGTGGGCCGCTGCCGCCACGGGCTCTCAGTGGATGGCCTCTGTCGGCGCCGTGGATTTCCAGTGGCCGGTGGCCCAGCGGGGTGGGGAGGGTCGCCCGCCCACTGGATGCCACGCCAGGGCCCCCCCTGGAGGACGATTGCAGTGGGCGGCGAGTGGAGCTGCTCCGGGGGTCTCCAGGGGGGGCGTGCGGTCCTAGCTCGGTCGATGGGTGGAGGAGACGGATCATTGAGACTCCATCCTCACCCCAGTCGTCGCTTTTTTACCCACCAGCTTCTGCAAGGGCAGCGGCACACTGCATTTTGTTCTACCAATCGTGCTCGCACTGTACCAAGGCCCAATGCATGTCCTACCCCAGGCCGCTGCAGTGAGAGACGCAGCTCCGCCTATTCCTCTGGCATCTCATTGCCCCGTGTTATGTATGTCAGGCACGGGAGACGTACGAGACTCCTCGTAACCTGGCGGCGCCCGTATCCGCCTATTCCAGTCGTGCAAATGCAGGTGGGAGATGCGATGCCATCTTCAAATTGTCAAATCTTGGCCACCGTCCCCCGAGAGGAGGTGGGTGGACAAAAAGGGGGGGATATGGTCCTAGATGGTCTGTCTGCAAGGGTCAAGTCACCTCAACTCATCATAGCACCGCGGGGGTAATAGTAAAGCAGGGCATGGTACTTCGGCCCTCCAGAGGGAGGGATCACGGCGGACGGCGAGACGACTCAGAACGGGGGGCTGATCCTGGGTTGGACGAACTAGTAAAACCACCCGTCTGGCTGTCGCGCCCTGCTAACGGCTTGCCACCCCAAATGGCCCAAAAGAATGGGATTGTTCGGATGTGTGGCCAGGGACATCGACGTGGATGTGGATGCTGGATGTGGGCTACGGAACGCCTCCGAGGGCAGCAGCGTCCGTCAATAGGCAAGCCCCAGGCATTCATACGGTTATGGGTTGACGGTTGGTGGATGGCGGATGGCGGTTGGTGGTTGGCGGTTGGTGGTTGGTGGTTGGCTGTTGGTGGTTGGCGGTTGGTGGTTGGTATTTCGTGGTTGACGGATGATTTTATCAACATGAAGACCTGCTGAGTCGCATCAGCGCTTCCACGGGCCGACCAAACCAGAAAATGCTCAACTTTGGAAATGAGATTCTCTCATCTTCAACCACCGTCAACCATCGTCATCTACCCCAGACCCAACCGGCAATCCGGACTGGTGCCAGGGGGCGGATGCATGGTTGGCGGTTGGAGTTGGACCGGTTGCCGAAGGAAGACCTGCGAAGCAACCATCAACAAATCGTGCGGCGCAAGGGGTCGCATCCACCATCATTACCATCACCTCCTCCGCCTCCATCTGCAACCCCAATTGGACTGGTTCTGCCATCGGCCAAGCGCCAGAGGAACGGCCAACACAAGCCTCGCGGGTGGTCACCACCTCCCTCCTGACACTCCCTACACGAATGTGCTTCCCATCCCATCCCATCCCATCCCTTACCATGACAATCAAAAACATATTCTTTGTCTCGCCCATGTCTCGAACTGTTCATCCAGATCACCCCTTCATCCATGATTTGCCTATTGTACTTCAAAGACCTCTCTCTCCTGGCCGTCATTGTCCACTCACATCACACATCACTTCCTACTTCCCGTGCCCATGCACCCAGACCTGGGGAATAACGGAGCAGCAAGCGCTCCTAGCGATGTGACTATGGATGAATAGGTCGGCGTGCTAGAGCTCAGGGGTCGTGATGGGCTGGTCGTCTCCTCTCGCTAACTCGCGCTTGGATTGGATTGGCTTGGGCTCCAGGTTGCTTGGCATCCAGGCGGGTTGCGCTGTGTTGCACAGCTCCCGATAACGTCTTGACGTCGCTACCAGCTCCGTACGTGCCTATCGCCCCCAGCATCACAAGCGAGATATGACTATCCTGTATCACCACAGCCTTAGCACGCCTTGAAATTGACATTACGTTGCGACATTCTCGATACGATACAATTCCATGACCAAGATGCACTCATCCGCGGGATGTCACTATCTTGCTATCACATCGACGATACCTGGATATCAATGGCTGCAACCACGAGGCGCAGCCCCCAGATCACAATCCCAGACGTCCCAGAGTTCGCAGGGCTGCTCGTCTCAGATCCCAATCCGTCCATCCATCCGCCGCGGCGCTGGAAATCTCGGCGCAGAGTCAAGTCTCACCACCACGGCACATCGTCGCAATCACCCAGACACAAGCACAAGCACCAACTAGCCAGCCAGCCACTATCCGAGGGAAGCTTCCCCCATGCCGGCATGCACGCTGCGGCACCACCCCACGCCCCACGCACGGCGGTACCATGCAAAGGCAAAGTGCTTGCGTCGCGTCCGCGGTTGGCTCTCAGCGGTTGGCTCTCAGCGATTGTGCAGCCTCGTTGGCGCCGATGCAGTTGGATCTAATGTTGATGATGGGTTGATCTCTCCCGACGTCCTGCGCGTAATCAATGAGAAAGATGGGCATGTCAGTGGTGGCCAGCAACCACCCTCTCATCGTCACAGGCGTACCGTGACGTGAAAGGGTCTCTGTCGAACAAGTATTGGCTGTGGCCCATTTCACAGTGGCTAACACTGTATCCCAGCGTTGTTGGCTCAAGTGGCCCATCGCGACTAATTTCACGTCGTGCCGCTTTCAGTATCTGGTGATCCACCAGTGTACTACTCCGTATCATTCTGTGTAATGGATTTAATCACTATTTTTGAAACTTGTGTTCTCTTAGACGCCGTAGGGATTTCGCGCTTCTATTTAGTTCGGCATCCGCGCTGCGGCGTCGCCGGCGTCTCGCTTTCTACGCCAACGCCGAGACAATGAGAGTCGATGAGCTTCTTCTCGGTGCCTTTCGAGACAGCCAAGTCCCCACGGTTCAAGGAGCAAGGTGTTTAGTCTCCCAGGTTGGCGATTCAAGGCTAGTCGAGATCGATCAGAGTGGCGGATATCGGGAATAGGAATGCCGGTCAGGAATGTGGCTTGGGTCGCAGGCTGGGTCACGCAGCCAATCATTACTGAATATAGTGTCATAGAGCAGTCAGAGATATACTACGTAAGTTAGTAGAGCAAGTTTTTATGTAGCACGGATAGAGCTTACACCATCGAACCCTGGAGGGCTGGAACTACCAAACTCTGCAAGCAAGGACCACGAGTCTAAATGATTATCTACCTGTTTCATTTACGGCTGAGATTTACTGAAACTAAACTAACAACATTATGTGTATTCTTGGACTGAACCCAATAACCGGGAAGCTCCCTTTGTCCTCCGAACATTGACCCGCGGGTTTGAGGGAGGTGCTGAGACCAAGAAAATGTTGCGATATGTTATACTCAGGGCGATATGCGATGCGTTTAGTCAGCCTGACGTAGCAAGTCCTCCAACATGAGGATCAGCAGCTATTCATCGCTGCGCCACGTTATGCTCTTCACACCACAATGTCAAGCACGCAACCTCTAAGATGTATACCGGGTGACTGGATATTCCATCGCCGATTTGATTCCCTCCAGAGGAAAGAGAAAGACCGAGGCTTCCAAGACCTGTAATGTCTACTCCCCAGAGTGTAGATGCCGGTGGCGCCAAACCTTCACGGGTCGCCCCGTGCAATGACGTGGTGGAGCGAGGGCTCCAGTCCCAAGGGGTTGGTGCGATTAGAAACTTGATCACAGTTTCTCGAGTACATGAGGTCGCATACATGAAGGGTACCCAACTGCAGCCCAGGGGGTTGTTGGAACCTTACCTGCGCAAAGTTTCTGTTTGCAGCAAGTTGGTACGACGTTGCACAAGGCGGCACTTGGATCATGGATGATAAGGCGAGTGCCGGTCACCCTTAAGGCTGTGAAACCCCAGACGACGATTGACTGGATTCGGGACAAAAAGCAAGATGTTTCGGGGTTACTCTAGGAAATATCTATCAAATCACAGGTCGGTCTCTGTATCCATTACAAGCACAAACGGTTCTCTGACGTTCGAATTGGAGCGTTTCTCCTCTGCAAGTATGCAAGCAAGTGATGGGAATTGCTCATTGATTTGCATTGAAGCTAGCGATCCCACGAACCACGCATTCGAGCTCCTCGCCATCTCGTCCTCCCCCAGCTTCAGCTCTACCACAATTTCTCGCTTCTCGAGTCTATCCCCCGTTTACCTACCCTATGCCCATCCGCATGCCTGTGGCCGCACACTCCCAAGACCCTGGATACCAACATCATCCACATTCTTGTGCACCTTCTAGAACGAAATGGCGTTCCCTGGGGCCATGCACCGTCTCCACTACCGCACATTGGTACGGTTTGTGGTGGTAGGGAACAGAGGTCCACATGGATCCCCGTTCTAGCTTCGGCCTTGGGACACTTCCCAGCACGAACCCCCTTTTCGGCAGATTACTCTAGGCGTTAGCTCTCTACGCCAAGGTGGTTCTCATCTCTAGGTTCATTAATCTCCTGCGCGGCCGAGGTTGAGCTCCGATCTTCGTCCTTGTCGCCGATCATGCCACAAACGTCATTGTCCACCGTCGTGATTTGCTCCTCTGCTCGCGCCGCGGGATCTTGTGATAGAGGACACAACCGGATTTGCGTCTACTGTAGAGGGTGGTGGACCTTTCCCCTCTTCGAATTGCCCACAAGTAGTAATTCAGCCGGACGCACGATGTCAGTCTTGCGCGAATCAGGGCGAAGCTCCTTGCGCTGTCGCGTCTCAGCATCAAGTCGCCCTGTGATCTGCAATGCACGCAAGGCACTGTGCCGCCCTCTTCCTTTGTCGAATCGTAAGATGAGCATCTGCCGAACACCCACCCGTCCACTCGAGGGCCTAGGCTTGTCCCAGGCTCACCTTGCGGGTTGGGAAATGAGGCGTAGTCCCCGCGTCCTTGTCTTATCGAAGTCGCCCCGGTGGTGTAGATCACCATCACGTCAATGTTTCGTAGGCGCCATTCCTTTTGAGACAATATAGGCCGGGGTTGCCACCGGGTTTGTTCCGGGGGTGTTAGAAGAAGTTCGGATCGTGACATTGGTCCTACATTTGAGTCTTATGTACTCGAGATGGACCAATATTTCCATGTCACTGTACTAGATACGACCAAGTGAAGCACGAATATCAAACTGCGCCTCTATAACTACCCTGACTATCCAATGATACATGGTGCGTTCGAGCATGGCGTTTTCATCCAATGACAGACGCCCCAGCTTACCATGAAACGTCAAGGTTCTCGGCGAAACGACAGCCACGTGCCTTTGCCGGTGCAGCGTAACAGGCAAACACTTAGTCGGCCTCGGTGTCCATTTGAGTATCGCGGGCGTCCGACTGATGTCAAGGCTCACTTTCCACCCTCCTTCGTGTTTGCGCCTTTCTTCTCCGGTGTTCCCTCGGTGGGCTGGTCATCATCCTCGCCCTCTTGTGAAACTCGCAGGCCCTGGACACCCTTTTCCACTTCAGCAACGAGACTCTCCAGGTAGTCCTGATCCCTGTAAATATGTCAGCATTCCCCTCTTTGCATGTTGAAACACGATCACATACTTTCCGACAAGTGTGACAGTATTGCGGCTCTTGCCCCAACGAGGATAGCTGCCGACCTTGATGCCGCGGGGCTCAACCTTGGCTTGCAACTCGGTGAGGAATGCAGCCACGCCACTCTCTGGGAGGGGAGTAGAAATCAAAATTCTATGGGTTTCCTTGCCCTCAAGCCTTGGTATAATCAAAGGTTTTAATCCATCAAGGAGCTTTGTAACTATTGAATTTGCGGTTAATATGTGTCAGTACCTTATGGTCATGGTTGGGCTCACAAAGTCTTGGGATTCCGGGAAGGATGTGAACATTCCCGTTCACAACTGCAACTGGTACCCAAAGCTCCTCATGCGGGAAGATGAACTGCTTCTTCAAGTCACGGGACTCGTCCGTCGGGAGCTCAGCCATGCGGAGCTTAGCTTTCAGGGCGGGCGAGTCGACATCCCAGTCAAACTTAGGCTGAGATGGGTGCGGTTTGGACATCGACTTCATCTTCGCAAGTGTTTCTTGGTGTAGCACCAAAGGGAGGCCGAATGCTTTGGCAATCGATTGGTAGGTGATATCATCGTGTCTAGACAATCAGAATATGCTCACGTTGTACGAACACGGACTTACGTAGGTCCAATGCCACCGCTTGAAAATGTTAATTAGGTTGCTTCCCTTTCTTTCTAGTATGGCATTGGATACTTACCTCGTCACGACAAAGTCGTAGCGGTCACTCATCCTTCGCACTGCCTCAATGATCTCACTCTCGTCATCTTCAATAACCTCAATTCGTTTCAAGTTCTGTGTGACTGATCAGATCTCAAAAATCTCGAAGCCGTCAAGCTACAGAACTTACAACACCGAGAGAGAAACACCACTTCGCGACGTATGCCGAGTTGGTCTGATATTGGCGTCAACAAATGCTTATCCGTAACCCATGTCAAGGCTCCCCGCTCCGGAACCTAGCCTTACTCACATCAACGGTCTATCTCGGTGTTAGTGATACGTTTAAATGACCCAATCGCTGTCCCCATACCTTTCCACCCAGGACCTCGTCACCAATAATCAAGCACGCTGCGGTGTGAATCGTGCGCGCATTGCGCTCACCTGCGGAAGCCATTCTTCCGAGTGAATATCGCCGAGTCGAAGCCGCAGCGGGAGCTGAAAGATGCTTCGTGATCTGGGCGAGACGCGAGAACATGAGTGGCTGCGAAAATGCCGCGTGAGACCGGGGCCGGAGAGCTTTTAACTTGCAGATGGATATTCGTTCGGCTGCATCGACCAAGTCGGATGACGTTGGCTCAGAGAGCGATGGCGGCACAGGTGGGGTTTCGCCTGGCGCAGTTATTCGATTTGGCCTGGTTTGGCTCGGCTTTGGCGGGGCTTATTGTCGCTTGCGACTCCCGCTACCACCCCTCTATGCGCTATCTTCCTGACTACCTAAGTATCCTACTGCCAAATCAATCTGGTGATAGCTTCAGAACAGCATCACGGCTAGGAATCACTGCTCCCAGAACCCCTTACGCTGTTCCAACACTACCGACCACTCTCCGACGCTCAACATGGTAATATATACAGCCGCGACGCCACCCCTGGGCAATCACAGCTCGCAGCTCCCCCGCTGACATGCTGCCGCGCAGGCCTCCGAATCCCGACTGTACACGTTCTCGACCGAGACCAAGGAGCACCTCCGCAAGTTTCGCCTGACTACCTCCCGGGCCAAGGATCCCCAAGCCGTCATTTGTATGTGCGTCTCCTTGTCTGCGCTCACATTCGTTCACCATCCCCACCACCTTCATTCCTTCAACCGCCGACTAATGCCCCTCCTTCGCGCTCCAGATATGATCGATAAAAATACACACGAGATCCGTCAAGATGATGACAAGACTGTCTACACATCCCTCGACGAAATTGCTGACGACCTCCCCGACCACTCCCCCCGATTCGTCCTCCTCAGCTACCCTCTGACCATGGTACGTCGTCCCACGATCAAATATGCATGGCAGTCTGCCGTTTTCCTCGGTGGATCCTGATCGAATAACATATAGCCCGACGGCCGGATCTCCGTTCCATACGTCATGCTGTACTATCTTCCCATTACGTGTAATGCGGGGATGAGGATGCTGTATGCCGGCGCCAAGGAGCTGATGCGCAACACAAGCGAGGTTGGCAGGATCATAGATTTGGAGACGGCGGAAGACCTGGAAGAGATTCCTGGGAAGCTTGAATCTGGCCATTGAACGAATAGTCATGACATGTTTGAATATCACATGAAAAACGACTAAATGCTTAGCCCAAAAGAAAATGAGCCGGGACATGAAAAAGAAGAAGTCATCATTATCTACATACATATACTGCGTAACGGTAGAGTGCGTCTATTCTGCCAGCACACTCCGGGTATCCAGTCCCAGCTGATTCGCCACGTTTTTCACTACCCCTTGAAATGCGAGACATGCTGGGCTGTCTGGGAAGGAGTCGAAGTAGCTCTCTCCGTAATCACACGCCATCCGAATCCGCGGATCCAAGGGTACCGATCCCAAGAACGGAATACCCATTTCCTCGGCTAACGCCCTGCCGCCACCCGTGCTCGCGCGGAAGATCTCGCTCTCGCCCTTGCAGTTGGGACACACGAAGCCACTCATGTTCTCTGCAAGACCCAACACCCGGATGCCGGCTTTGCGGCAGAAATCGATCTCCTTGCGCACATCAAGCAGGGAGACCTCCTGGGGCGTGGTAACCATGACAGCGCCGTCGATGCCGCTGTCCTTCAGGAAGGTATTGACGCTCAGGTGCTCATCACTGGTGCCCGGCGGTGTGTCCACCAGTAGAAAGTCGAGATCACCCCACTCGACATCTTTGAGGAACTGCTTGATCAGACCGTTCTTCTTGGGCCCGCGCCAAATGACGGCGTCATCGCGGTTGGGGAGGAGGAACTGAATGCTCATGACTGAGAGGTTATCCATGACCCAGATAGGCGACCATCCCGTACCACTGACATGAACCGTCTCATCCTCGACGCCCATCATCTTGGGAATGCTGGGTCCGCAGATATCAGTGTCCATGATACCCACGGTATTGTCCGGGTTGGTTGCAAAGGCGTGGGCCAGCAGTGATGTGAATGTGCTCTTCCCCACTCCACCCTTGCCGCTCAGCACGAGGATCTTGTGCTTTACATTCTCAAGACGCGCCGCAATAATGGGGATGTCCGGGTCCGGACCCTTGGGTGCAGAGGCGCAGATGGCCTGGTTCGGGCACCCGGCGCACGAGTCGGCGGTGCCAGCCTGTTGCGACTCGGGGCCAGGGCAATGTTCCGGCTCTGGGGCGACGAGTTGCTGCTTGAGGGGGTTGGCGATGACGTCCTCGACGGGCTCTGGCGCTTCGAGCGAGGGTGCCATGATGTGTTTGCGCCTTAGAGTTGTTGTATTTCACAGCCGGGTGCCGTGAGATGTAGTGATGAAGATGGTTGGGGTTGTGGCGATATGAGTCTCGAAGCTTAATAATGTCAGGTTGTCAGAGCTAGACGAATTGCTAGTTGGGTTGGCTGCTAGGTACCCCGACTTGCAAATGGGGCCACTCTAGGACAAAGGACCGTCCCTTCAAAATACTGGTATATGAAGGGAAAAAAGTAACAGACAAAAAGTAACAATTGGTTAAAAGATGCCTGGCTGTAATAAAGGAAGGGTGGTACAAATTCAAGATGAGGGCTGATTAGTTTAGGGTAGGTAAGTAAGCAAACGATGTGATTCGCTTTGCATTAAGACTCGTCGATTATCAATCCCCGTGCAGTGACATATCCGAATCACATTTTACCCCTGTTCCCCTAAAAACCCAACCAGGAGTTTGAAGAAAGTAGAGGGGTAGTGAACGAGTCATCCATCTCCCAACCAAGCTCGGCAGTGAAGTGTCGCAAACGGCAAAAAGTCAAGGTCTCGGAGGGAGTCGAACCCTCGCTGGCGGAATCAGAATCCGCAGTCATAGCCGTTAGACCACGAAACCAATGGAGGCGGTGGACCGCTTCCCTTGACTTGGTTGGATGCAGAGATTTTAATTTACCACATAAACCAAGCAAGAGTGCTCGACACCAAATATTTTTGCTCCGATGCAATGCGCCCGGTGCTCGGCGGGGTTATCTCGCTGATAACGATAAGACCGTAACCCCGCGTAAATTTTCTTTCTGAGCTGAGCGGTTGCTGCAGTTATCGCCTGAGATCGACTGTGCGCCTGCGACCACGTCCGAAGACGACGACACTCATTCAAAATATTCAAAATGGCACCATCCGCTGATACCCCCGAACCAACCCCCAAGGGCGATTCTACTGTCCTGAGCCTGAGGAAGTCCCTCTGCTCCGAGGATACCCCCCTCCCCATCCGTTTCCGTGCCCTGTTCTCCCTCAAGCACGTCGCCGTCACCTCTGATGAGGAGGACAACATTGTCGGCGCTGTTGATGCCATCGCTGCCGCCTTTGCCTCGCCCTCGGCCCTACTGAAGCATGAACTTGCGTACTGCCTGGGCCAGGCTAGCCACAAATCTGCTGTTAAGCCTCTCCGCGAGGTTCTCGCCGACCTCGAGCAGGATCCCATGGTCCGACACGAGGCTGCCGAGGCTCTCGGCGCTCTGGGCTGGGCGGACAACCTCGACATCCTGTTAGAGTACCGCGACCGCAAGGGCGAGGATGTTAGCATTGTCGAGACGTGCGAGATCGCCATTGACCGCATCGAGTGGGAGAGCTCCGAGGAGCGGAAAAAGGAGAAGTTGCGCCAGAGGTACGCGAATTGTTCTCTGTTCTATTATGCTGTTGGGTTGCCCCTTGACTGACTGAACCATCTAGTGATTTTTCCTCGATCGACCCTGCCCCCCCAATGCCCGAGACCGAGAAGGAAGTAGATGTCGCAGATCTTGGCAAGAAGCTGATGGACACGACCCGACCCCTCTTCGTCCGATACCGCGCCATGTTTGCTCTCCGTGACTTGGCCTCACCACCCGACCTTCCTACAGCCGTCCCTGCAGTGCTTGCGCTCGCGGAGGGCCTCTCCGACCCGTCTGCGTTGTTCCGTCATGAGATCGCGTTCGTCTTCGGCCAGCTGTCGCACCCCGCCTCCATCCCTGCGCTTACTGCTTCGCTAAGCGACGTCAACGAGGCCAGTATGGTTCGACACGAGGCGGCCGAGGCGCTGGGTGGTCTTGGCGAGGAGGAGGGTGTTGAGGCGATCTTGAGGCTGTTCCTCAATGACAAGGAGAAGGTCGTGCGGGAGAGTTGTATCGTTGCGTTGGATATCGCCGAGTACGAGAACAGCGGAGAGACGGAATATGCACTGATCCCCGAGGTTGGAGGTGCTACTGCATGAATTATGATCCCTACTGGCGAATGCTGAGCCACATGAGTTCTAGTTGTTCTCTTGCCATCTAAAAAGTTATTAGTCAAAAAAAGAAGCTCGTTTAGCCAATGTGCGCATGGGTTCCTTACGAGTTACCGCAGTCACAGAGGTAGATGACCGTAGAGCCTTCATCTGCACCACGCAGCTGCACGTTGGTGTACTTGACGTTTTCTCGGGCACAGACTGGGCATGATTCCTGGCTGATGCTGTCGGTTTGGATGTTGTGTTTCTCGACGGCCTGGACGTTTGACTGAAGCTTCTGCCTCAGGAAGGAGGGGAAGTCGGATGGCTTCGTTTGCGTGACAATGGACTTGGAGCCGGTATCTGCACAAATGCGCGTTAGAAATCGTCAGCGGGCATTGTTTCGCGGGCGCAAAACAAACCTCGATTCTCTGCGCCACAGCATTCGCAGCTTAGTACATTCCGCTCGGTACCCTTGGTCGAGGGGAGTAGGTTACCGCAGTCGGTACAGAAGACGAGAGATCCGATTGCTGCCATGGTGTGCTCTTGGTCGAGTGTTTTCTTGCGGTGTGTTCGGGAGCTTTCTGGAACAAATTCAGAGACAAAAATTGCCTGGCCCATCATAGGCCGAATCCAACTGGGACCCCAGCCGGAAAAACTGTCAACCTAAGGCAAGGCGGCGAGGTCGGCCATCGGATCAAACGCCGACTGGTCCAAAAACAGGTGCACGGGCCACTGTCCATCAATCAATCTTCAAGGAAAGCTCGCGAGGCTGTCGCTTCCCTAGGCTTCACTCTCGCCCGTGTGCATTTACCAACCCGATCTGTTGAGGCCGACAATGCCTTGAGCCACAATCATTCCCGACTCGCCCAACCGGCATCGCGCTCCTTTTACGTACAGGTTCTAGCCTACCGTTTTACCAAGTCTGCGCCGTCGAACGAAGCTCTGCAATTTACCATCGCGTCCGAGTCTCCCCAAGTCCCCGATGCGGCGTTGCCCGTTTGCTCCTTCCCCCGGCATGTCTGACTGAGCGGCTATTGTGAGCACTGCGAAAATGGACCACTTCAACCTGAATAGCGGTGGCGCCGCTCAAAATGGGCTCTATGCCCATCAAGGGACACCAAACTCTCGGCCCAACATCACACGCCCTTTTACGCTCCAAGAATCGTTACCCTATTCACCACAAACGTCAACGATCCCCTTCATTTCAGGTTTGCGGCCGCGCTGTTTTCGCGTTCTATCACCTCAACAACCTAACACTCGCCAGATATCATCCCCGACCCGAGCCTAGGTTCAGGCACTCCCGCCCTGCCCATTTCCGACCTCTTCCACACGCAGGAGTTCGACAGCCTGAACAAGGACGCCTACGGACAGGTGCAGATGCCCCGGAATGTCAAACAGGCAGTCGACCATGTTCTACAGGACATGAAGCCCAACCAACGGACTCACTTGTAGGATGAGCTTTCCTGGTCACGGCAATCCATGATACTGACCTGTAGTAGCAAGTTTTGCGCCGCCCCGAGAAGTTCATCAAACCCCATCGCTGGGAAAAGCCTAGCCGACGACCTGTCCCCGATCGCAAGAGCCGTGTACGAAAAAGTTGGAGGCTACTTCAAGGCGACGAAAGCGAACGTTCCCGACGCGAAACTATCCAACGGTCAAACGGGAGGTCACCACAACCCCAAACGGGCTTCCTCCTCCTCACTCAACTCGCCGATTGCCCCGCAAGCACACTCACTCCCGCCGCAGAATGCTCAAACGAATCCGTTGAATCCTACTAGAATCGAGGTTGCTATTCCGTCTAAGAGGCATTTTGATGGGTCGCAATATATCGACGTGAGAAATCTCACACAGCCCGAGGTTCCATCTCCAGTCTTCGCTCAACCACCAGCTCAACAACAAGCCCCGGTGCAACATCAACCACCGCGTTTTCCCCAGACTCCAGTTCCCCTGCCACCATTCCCGGCCACTCCGGACACTGCCCAGAACTCGTCCATCAGGATCGAGTTGCCGATCACAAGCATTAACCGGGAAGAGTACCTCGAGGTTGAGGAAGCGCCTGAGGAGCCACAATATCTCTCGGCTCGTAGGCAAGACCGGCAAGGCTTTGCAGATAGTCAAGAACTACTGGGAGAGAGTCTCGATCAACGTCAACGGGGCGAGGCGGCTCTCGATGCCCTTGATAAACTCGTGCGAACCGTTTTTGCGTCTGTGGGGAGCGTTCTTGCGATGGAACCTGGCTACGACCACATCGTGACTATGACTCAAGATCAAGAGGTTGCAATGACTGCAGCAACTCAGCAGAAGATGCACACAGCGATCCAGAAGACGGTTGGGTTGAAGTGCTATGACAGGGTCCCTGTCGAACACTTGGTTCAGATTACGAAACTGAGCGAAGCGAGTCTAAAACAAGGAGAAGGCCTGGAGATGCGAGTTGACGAGACTTGGTCTGAGGATGCAGTGGAGTCCTGGATTCAAAAACTCTCGGAAGTTGACACGATACTTAAAGCAGCACGGACCTGCCTTCGTATTCTGTCGGGGGGCAGAGAAGACAAGCAGCTCTATTCTGAAGCTGTTATTCAAAAAAGTGTCGACATCTTCAAGTCAGTCACTGAGGATATCGTCATGCCATTGGTGGAGCTTCGGCCATCCGGAAATACAGCAAACGTCTTCAAGATGCTTTCCAGGCACAAGAAGGCTATCACCTCAACTTTTGTTTGCTGTCAGAAACTGTTCGCCCTATTGGCTGAATTGGTCACCAAAATCGAGCTCTCAGACACTGTCATCAATTCCCTTGAGTTCACGGCATCACGGCTGATCTTTGTCGAAAACGCTTACTTCGAGAAGGACTCTGCTGTTGGTGTCCAGAAGTTTGACGGAATTCGTTCTGTGGCGATGGATATGCTTTGCCAGATTTTCCTAATGAAACCACAACAACGGCAGGGCATTATTGATGAGATTCTCACATCTCTCGAAAAACTCCCCGTTGGCAAGCAAAGTGCTCGGCAGTTCAAGCTCTCAGATGGAGGAAGCATCCAACCCGTATCCGCCCTAATCATGCGACTGGTTCAAGCAAGTTCTGGTAGAGTGGACAGCAGCAAAGAACGCAACCGCAACAGTATGATGCAAAGCATTAGGGGGGAAGAAGAAGGGTACGAAGAAGACGACGACGATTTCGCATCAGGACCTAAGCAGCCCATCTCCTCTATCAAGAGCGAGCAACAGGGAGCTCAGCAGCACCCCGTTTCGATCAAGGACCTCGACACTGCGGTTACTCCACTGACAGACAATGCCCAGCGCAACGCATCGTACGTTATCAACTTCATCGTCAAACGTGCCATTGGGTCCACAAAATCTGGCGACACCCCTTACCGGAACCTACTCGACCTCTTTGTAGAGGATTTTACAACTTGCCTCGACTCGCCGGATTGGCCCTCAGCCGAACTTCTTCTTCGCCTGTTGATGGTTATGATGGTACAACTCTTTGAAGCCCCAAAGACAGCTGCGCCGGCGAAGAATATGGCCCTGGAATTGCTAGGTGGCATGAGCGCCGCCATTTCTCGCCTCCGATCTCACGTTAAGAGAATGGCCAGCTCTTCAGAGGGTAACGACGCCGATGAGTTTTCCAGATACCTCGCAGACCTTGCGAATCATGCCCTCGAACAAAAGAGCCACGTGGAGCAGATGGTTGCTTGGGCTGGACCATATCGAGCAACTCTTGAATATCTCCAACACCGATGCACTGACGACCCGCACCTCTCGAGCGCAATTTCATTCGTGATTGCAGACTGGGCATCTCAGGTTCACATGGGCTACGACTCTTTCCAGGAAGGATACGATGAGCGAGACCAAGAACTTGGCCGCCTTGGATACCGTCTACGAATGATGATTGAGGACCGACGGTGGCTTGTGAACGAGTACACGTTCAAGACAGTCTCCGCAAGCCAAGCCAAGTTATCCTACTCGATCATTCTTCTGCGCTCCCCTCTTTGTGAGTCATTTGGGAAAATCCTCAACATCTTGCTTAGTTCGATGGCTAGCGACCAAGCTACCGTCCGAAGCAAGAGTCTGAAGAGCGTCAACCAAGTGCTGGAAACCGACCCCTCCATCTTGGACGGAGATTCGGCCGTTATCCAGCTGATTCTCGAATGTGCCAGCGATTCGTCAACTCAGGTCCGAGACTCTGCTCTTGGATTGCTTGGCAACTGTATCCACATGCGTCCTGCTTTGGAAACATCGTTGACTCCCAAGATTATTGATCGGTTCCAGGACAGCGGTGTTGGCGTGAGAAAGCGAGCCATGAAGCTTGCTCGTGACATCTATCTCCGCAACCGCATCAAGCCGCTTCGTAGTGCGATAGCGAATGGGTTGCTTCGTCGAGTACAAGATCCGGATGAGAGCGTCAGAGACCTGGCTCGGCAGATGATTGAAGAAGTTTGGTTCAGTCCCTTCTATCGCGATGAGGGTACGGCCGTGTATCAGACCTCACTGACGGAGCATGTCGCTCTCATCATCCAGACTGTCAAGTCTGGCACCGTCACCGAAATTCTCGACAAGGTTTTCCAGACCATTCTCAAGCCGCAGAGTAAATCCCTCGAGGGGCCGTTCTCTGTATGCTCCAAGCTCGTTGCCAACATGTTCGGCCTCATCGACAACTTGGATTCGGATGATCCGGCCGTCCCTTCTGGGCGAGATGCCTTGCAAGTGCTCACCATCTTTGCCAAGGCTGATCCAAAGCTGTTCAATTTTGAGCAGATCCGCCTTCTCAAGCCTCACCTCGCTAGCTTCTCAGGCTCCGACGAGCTTACTGCTTTCCGAGCCGTGACAGTCATCTACAAACGCGTGCTTCCGCAACTTTCAACCGTACACTCTGATTTCCTAATGGAGGTACGCCTGCAACTGCTGAAGGCGATTGGAAAAATCGGTTCGCGAGGAGCTGTCGATGACCTGATTGCTTGCACACGGGTTGTTTGCGACCTTCTACAATCTTTCGAGCCTCTGGCCAACCTTGTGGCATCTAGTCTATTGGGCATTCAGAAGCTGCGAGCTGGTCCCTTGGATAACAAGAAGCTCCAATTCCTTTCTGCGTACTCGATCATCGTAGGCATGGTAGGCAAGCATTGTGACCTGGACAAGCAGATCCAGATCTTCAAGAAAAAGTTTCCGAAGTGGCAGGGAGACTCGGTCCCGAGACTGGTGGTGGACATGCTGGTTCCTTTTGCTCTGCCCTCGCAGCCCCTGGACGCCCGCAAAGCATCTCTCGAAGCTATCGGTTTGGTATGCCAGGCTTGGCCGCGCAACTATGTTCTCGCGAAGGTGTACACATCATTCCAGCAAGTCTTTGATGACCAGGTGCCTATCTTAGAAACAATGATCTTGAGATCGTTTAGGGAATTCCTTATCACGGAGGAGAAGCGTTCAGAGACAGCAGCGACGGAGGGTTCTGCCAAGCAACAGAAGAAGGAGCTCACGGTCATGGGAGGAACCAGCTTTGATGACGTGGCAAGCGCCACGACACAGAGATTCCTCAAGGACTTCACTCGTATCTCGGTCACAACCCAAGACGAGCATGCATTCCTCGCCATGGAAGTGTTGGGCAGCATCAACCGACAGGGTCTCACCCACCCAAAAGAAACGGGCGTTACCTTGATAACGCTGGAAACGTCAGCGAACCGGAAGATTGCGGAACTTGCCTTTGCCGAGCACCGGGCACTGCATGAGAAGCATGAGACGGTACTCGAGCGAGAGTATGCCAAGGCAGTCCAGTCAGCCTATGCTTACCAGCGGGATGTGGTCGGGGATTCGCATGGTGCGACGATGAACCCCTTCCAGTCCAAACTGCACTTCTTAATGGAGGTCCTCAAAATTAGCAAGATGAGGAATCGACAGCGCTTCTTGGAGAAACTTTGCGGTCAGGTGGACTTTGACCTATCTAGGTTGGACGCGGCCCCGGAACTTCCAACCCATGTGGACTTTTCGCGATTTATCATGGAGAATGTGGCATTCTTTGAGTACCAAACGGTTGGAGAGTTGCAGACGACAGTCAATTCGATTGAGAAGATGGTGACTGGTACAGGCGCCACAGTTGCCCAAGCCATCGAGTCGGAGGTTTTTAATGTCCGTATGGACGTTGATCAGCCTGCTGCACCTGCGCCTGCACCTCTAGCTTTGGACGGACAGCCTATGGGGATACCGGTCCCAACGCCGGCCCCAACGATGACGGTTTCAGTCGACACAAACCGACTTCGCCAGCTGACCGCAGGATCGATTATCTTGTTGTCGATGTGGGAGGCTCGCACGCATTTGCGCCGACTCTACGGAATGGGAACCAATCGACACGACAGCAAGGCAAAGGCGTTGGCCAAAGATCTGAATAAAACGCCAACCAAGGTGCAAGGAGTGCACGGAGAGAGGTTTTGGGATGAGGTGACGTCGCATATGAATGGTCTCCAGACACAGGAGCAAATGATTCTAAAGTGCAAGGCCTTTGTGGAGCTTCTCAACGTGGACAAGGAATTCAAAGTGGTGGACGATGAAGAGGAGCAGATGGCGGACCCGACGACACCCAGCGGCGAGGAAGACGAGGATGGAGACGTCACAGCCGAACGAGGGCGCAAGCGGAAGGGAGTGATGACGCCAGGGGGTCGCAAGAAACGGGCGCGGTCAGATTCACAGCCGCGAAAACGGGGTCGACCGCGCAAACAGAGCGTGGAACAGGACCATGACGCTGATCTCGATGGAGACTGGATCTAAGGCGGCGAGCTGGCGCGGGAAATTTTCTGGGCTGAGCTGGGCAGATTTGTGGCGGGTGTATCCACTGACGTGGGGTTTTTGGAATGGATTGTGGCTCGGGTGTGGCTTTCAAGGCTACCCGAAAACATGGTTAATGGGATGGTGGCTTGGCTTTGAGAGAGGTGGGATGAATGCATGACGTCTATGGATGGGATGGGGTGTGTGCCTGCCTGGGGTGGTCTTGAAGTGGCGGACAGCTCCAGGCAATGGGAGAGAGGCGTTTTTGGGAGCGACAATTTTCTTGATGATACCTGAGCTACAGCTAGCTCACATTTGCCTGCAGTTAGTGTGGGCAAGGCGTTCGAACTTTGAGACAAGGCAATTGGCTTGATGCATTTACATAGAAAGACAATCCATGACAAGATATATGCTTTACTGAAACTACGTCATTGGGTATTCTGTGGTACTTGGCCAGCACACGGCAAGTCAATTGGGGTGGGAGTGCGAGCTTCGCATGGAGGGAGCAAAGGGACCTTTGATGGAAATACCTGGATATATTAACATATTAATACGTACGATACCGAAGTACCAGGAAACAAAGAATCAGGGGCGACGGGATAGAGTGGGGCGGTCAGCGCGTGGCCGATCGCTCGGCATCTCTTGGCCGTCTTGGCGTCTTGGCATTGAGCCCGTTGGGGATGACCAGAATGACCAGGGTCTAACTTAGAAGGCCAAAATCCAATGTGCAAAATGCCACAGTGATATGCTTCGATTTCATCCTCTGCGCGGTCTGGATGGGGCTACCCACTCGGTTTCAGCTAGATTAAGCTAGATGCTATGGCGACTCTGAGTTCAACAGGGCGCGGGTCAGCTGTGTTCCCGCAGCGAGGCATAACCTTCAGCTTCGGGTGACGGGCAGTGCCGCTTGGGGGGTCGAGACTTTGAGGCTTTTGCGTAAATTAGGCTCCCTGCAGGGCGATTCGCTGGTCCAGGCCCTTGTCTTAGGCCGGTTGGAGTGTGGTGAAGGGCGAAGGGCGAAGGGCGAAAGGGCAGTGAGACCAGAGTGGGAAGAGGCCGAGAGGTGAAAGGCAGGGAGATCGACAGGGAGCGAGAGCGACGAGCGACCAGGGAGACGACAACAGGAGTGAAAGCAGGAGTGAGAGACTGGCGGCTCCAGATTGGCCGGCGAGATGAGAGGGTGAGGCCTCCTCCCCGTCCTCCTTGTAATCGTCGTCGTGTCGTCGTGTCATGACTATCCCCACACGAGGCAAAGCGCGCCTACGGCCATGACCACGCATGTACAACGCGCACGTCCAACGCACAACACTGTGGCTGGCTTCCATACCGCTCTTCAGTCTGGAGCAAAAAGCTCGCAAGATGTTCCCTGGTTGGGGGCCTCCGTCATTAATTCCATTTAGTGCCTAGCACGTCTGTACCGTCCCTGAATATTAAGGAGCCGGCGCGCAGAAAACCGGTGGTGACGTGCCAATCCCAAAACAAGCAACATTAGCAGGAAGGAAGGGGCTACAGCATCCCTACAGCAAGCAATCTTGTTTTTATCCTCTGTCCTTTGGCATTTGATCATCGTCACACAAGCCACAGCTCAGACCGGAATCACAGACCAGAGCATTACTTTGTCTCTTTGTTCCCACCACCGCCTTCTTCTTCCTTTTTTTACGAGAACACAGATACAGATCCCAAACGAGAAAGCAGCCCCCTTCCCGTTCGTGCCAAAAGCCCGCCAAGCCCTTGGCAATGTCTTCTTGTAAGTTCTCCCGTCTCGTCCCCACATTTTCTGCTCCTTCCCCCTGCTGTGCGACTTGCACCTCCTGCCGCCTTGCACTTTGCCTTGGCTTGTACTTCGTACTTCGCACCATTCGTACCATTCGCACCATTCGCACTTTGCACTTCATCCCCTCCCAACTTCATCCGTCCATTTGGGGGCCAACTCCAACTTGTGTCTATCCCATCCATGCCTGCGCTCGCTTTTGCTCAGGGCTAATCCTCGACTGCCATGTCTCAAGTCAACCATTTCAACATCAAGCGACAGGCGCACACCCTCAGCCGCACCAGCTCCGACCAGTCATGGAATCCCTTCCGTCACGTCTCCTGGGACCGACAACACGAGCCCGCCGGCACCTGGGATGGCGGCCGACTGGAGCAGCAAGCCACTCGTAATGATCCCTCCGCCGGCGAGAGGCTGGCCCACGCCAGCACCGATCCCACCGCCGCCCGTACCGATGCCAGAGAATGGTCCAACGTGGACACCGTTGCCGAGTCAAGCCCTCGCGATGTTGACGAGAAGTCGAGGGAAAGGAGCATCAGCCAACCCACCGAGGCTGGAGGAGACATCGCTCTGTCGCAGCGCTCTTTGGTCAACGATAACGATGGCTTGAGGAACCGGAAACCCGACGACGACTCGCCCAAGCGTGCCGAAGACGACGACGACAAGCGGGAAAAGATAAAGGCGAAGAAGGAGAAGGGCATCTTCCACAACGTCCAGCCAAAGCAGCCCTTCACCGTCGCCAACCAGCTCCAGCGAACCTTCCTCAACTCGTGGATCAACATCCTCATCGTTGCCGCCCCCGTCGGCATCGCCCTCAACTACATCCACTCGGTCAACCGCATCGCCGTCTTTGTTGTCAACTTCATCGCCATCATCCCCCTGGCCGCCATGCTTAGTTTTGCCACCGAGGAGATTGCCCTGCGAACTGGTGAGGTTCTAGGTGGACTGATCAATGCCACCTTTGGCAACGCCGTCGAGCTCATCGTCGCTATTCTCGCTCTTGTCGATGGCAACACCGTCATCGTCCAAACCTCTTTGATCGGCTCCATTCTCTCTAACCTTCTTCTCGTCATGGGCTTTTGCTTCTTCTTCGGCGGCCTGCGCCGCAAGCAGCAGTACTTCAACGTGACCGTCGCTCAGACGGCCGCCTCATTGCTCGCCCTCGCTGTCGCCTCCGTCATTGTTCCCACCGTTTTCGACATCACCAGCACGACCCCCACCGAGTCCGTTGCCGGCCTCTCCCGTGGTACCTCGGTCATTCTTCTCATTGTCTACGCAGCCTACCTCATCTTCCAGCTCAAGACTCACCAGGAAGTCTTCGCCGAGGAGAGCCAGAAAGTTGCTGCCAAGCCGTGGAGCAGCAGCTCGCTTAACTCTGGGGCTATAAAGCAGGGACTCGCTGTCCCAGGTGCCCTGATGGGTCGCGGCATGGCTGACGAGAACGAGAACGAGCGTCTGTCAAAGATGCTCATGAACCCGCAAGATATTGCCCATGAGAATGACGAAGACGAAGAGGAGGAGCCCCAGCTGCACTTTTGGGTGGCTGTCGCCACTCTCGCCATCTCTACCATCTTCATCGCCCTTTGTGCAGAGTTCATGGTCGACTCCATTGACGCCGTTACGGCAAGTGGAGGCATTTCGGAAGAATTTGTTGGCCTGATCCTCCTCCCCATTGTCGGAAATGCTGCCGAGCACGCCACGGCTGTCACTGTCGCTATCAAAGATAAGATGGACTTGGCTATTGGCGTTGCCGTCGGCTCAAGTATGCAGGTCGCCCTCTTCCTCATCCCCCTGCTCGTCATTATCGGTTGGGGTATGGGCAATGAGGACATGAACCTCAGCTTCGATATGTTCCAGGTCGCTGTCATGTTCGTTGCCGTCCTTCTAACAAACTATCTCATTGCGGATGGTAAGAGCCACTGGCTCGAGGGCTTTCTGTTGATTTGCCTCTATGCCATCATTGCCACGTGTTCTTGGTGTAAGTTAAACATTAGTTTCCCTGTTCTTATTTTGCATAACCGCTGACTTGACTTTGACAGTTTACCCTAACTCAACGTAACATATACCTACCGCCTCATTAGGCCGCTTTCGTTAGGTCAAACTTTTACCCGCCAATACAGTGTAATCTCTCTCGTTTATTTTATTTCATTTTGCATCTGCACATACTTGTTTTTTTGTATAACGGCCCTGTATATAACTTATGCTGCGAATCTGGAATACGGGAATGGCAATGTGGATTTGGTTTGTCAAAATTGCTGCAAAACGCTTCGTTGCTTTGTCTTTTTATACATTATATATATACCCTGGCTGCCGAAAGGTAGAGACTCTTCGGTGGGAAACTTTTTAGGTAGATAGATTCGGCATTTACCATTACCACCACACGGTACATTAAATAAAAGGCTCAATCCTTTTCATATCCAAGCAGATGAACAAAATAACGCCCTCCGAAATAAACTAACATGGCTAATCGTCATAATTTTCCTTGGTCAATGTCCTCTTCAATGCTAACTGACTGAACTGACTGGCGGTGCTCATCCACGCCCGCTCAAACTGGACCCACCGTCGTACTGTACGCTGCCCCTACGCAAGAAGGACATGGGACTGTTGAGACGCTTGGCAGGACCATTGTCACCGCCGCCGAGCACGCCCGGTGGCAGGCCTAGCATTGGGATACTCGCCTCAGGCACAGCCTCGAGGGCGCTCGGCGCGAGGGCCGTGGCAGGCGTGCCCTGGATGCCCTGGCCCTTCTCCAAGGCATCGCGGTAGAAGGCTTCAAGGCCGGAGGCGTCTCCGCAGAACTCCTCGAAGCCCGACTTGAGATACTCTGGGTTCGGCGACATGAGCGGTGTGGCCTTGCTGGGCTGGTCGATCGGCTTGAGGGCGGGCGACTGGTAGTAATAGGGGGCGGGCTTGAGCAGGGGCGACGGGAGCGGCCCGGAGGAGGTGTCGGCGGGGATGCCGTAGGATGAATATGACATGCGGCCGGAGCGGTCGTTGAGCGGCGGCGGGTCCGAGGCGGCGGCGGCGCGCATCTCCTTGTCGCGCGGGTTGCTGGGCCGGTTCGTGTAGAGGCGGTTGGCCAGCAGCAGGAAGTCGCCGTCGTCGGTGATCTGCGCGAGGAGCAGCCCGGAGCGGTGGATGTATTGGCTGTACTTGAAGTCGGGCTTGCCCCAAGAGTAGCTGACGTCGACGTTGCTGGGGAAGTTGCCCGCAGCTTCGACGTCGAGCACAAAGTCGAAGCGCTTGAGGATGGCCACCTGGTAGAAGTGTTTGATGGGCGACGTCTGCGGGCCGAGTGAGCTGGGGTCTAGGTACGTCTCGGGCTTCTTCTCGGGCGGCTTCGCGGCCAACCTGACCAGGAAGGGTTTGCGGAAGGGGTTCGTCTCGGTGATGGCGCAGGCCTCCCTGATGGGCACCTCGACGAGGCGGAGGCCGTACTGGCTCGCTTCGCGCGCCCACATCTCCACAGCGTCCTCGACCAACTTGGCCGTGATGTTCATCCAGTCGATTCTGATGTGGAAACAGCTGTCGGGATTGTGTAGGCGGTCGTAGTGCAAGTCGATCCGTTCCGGCCTGTAGGACCGCTTGCGATGATCCACGTCATACTTGATGACCTTGCTCAGCACCACTCTCGGGCGCTTGGCGTTATGAGACAGCATCATCGTGGGCGTCGTTGACGTTGAGGCGGGCGAGTTCTCTTCATTGATCGAAGTAGGGCGTGCGATGAGACTTCGCGGCGAATCTCGGCTCGTTGGCTCGAGGATCGGCGTGGGCGGGACACCAGCAGCACGTCGCGAGTTGAACCAGCCAGAGTGTGGCTTTGCGAACTCATTGGACACCTGGTAGAAGTAGTTGCCATCGCGGAACTGATGCCTCTTTTCAACGTGAACAAACAGTCCTTTCTCCTTCTCCTTATCTTTGTTCTCGTCAGACACCATTAGGGCGTTACCAAAGTCTTCCGCGTCTTCGCGGGTCTCAAGATCCTCAAAGTTATCCAGCAGCCAGGTTGTCATATCGGATCCGATGAAGCAAGCGTAATGCAGACGGAGATGCCAGCGTCGGTTCTGCAACCGCACACCTCCATTCTCGACGGGTTGTTGCATCGCGTCGGCGAGCGTTGCCAGGTTCAGGTTGGCCTTCTTGAAACGCTCCTTGCTCAACACGAGCTGACCCTTGCGAATAACCCCTTCGAGGCCTTCGACGAGCGGCAATGTTTCGACCTCGGCGGCGATGACCACGGATGGGTCTTCAGTCTTGTACACAATATCCAATGGATTAGGGTCCCGTAGTTGACGATGGCCCACAGAATGATACCGTCGTTCAGAAGGAGGAATATAGCGATTCTTCTGCCAAGATTGGGCTAGGCGCTTGATTCCCTCGATCCGAACCTCCTCGGCATTATCTCCGCTCTGGGTCTTCGGCAACCCTGAAGTCTTAGACACCACAGGGATTAGCACAAATCGCGCTCGCCAAAACCTCAAGCTTTCCATCATCTCGTCATGATGGCCCGCTATGTACGAATCGATGGCGTTCCAGTTGCGATCCGGCCGGGCGGTGAGCATATCGATTTCTCGCGTCTCATAGGAGTCATCAAACAGTGTTCGAATGGCAGGCTTGTAGATTGGGGAGAAGCTTTGCGGTGTGAATGAAGTATCTGTAGGCTTCCGCATAAAGATGTTCACCTCGACCTCTGTGCCATTTACACACGAAAGCTGGTGGATCGTATTGCCGACTGACATGAAGATGCTGGTGCCGTCTTCTAGAGGCTGGTTACGAGAGAAGATGTCGCCAACTTTGATGAGTTTCTGACCAAAGGCCTTTGCCACAGCGGGGCCAACAACGACCTGGAATCCTTGCGAGAACCGCAGACTGATGAGCTCTTGAATAAACTGCTGTCGCGTCTTGGGTTCTTCGGCTAAGTCATCATCCCCGTTTTGGTCGATGTTGTAAGGGTGCCTTTGATATTCCGTATCAAACTGAGTCTTTGATGGGAAATACTCAGTTGTCAACGGCACAGATGCAGGGCAACATAGCGCCTTCCACTTCTGAACCTTCATTTGTGAGGTTTGAGGGAAGACATGCTGCCATCTACTGTATAGAATGGTGTCATCGATCATATGATTGTCAGGATTCGAAGGATTCAACAACGTCAGCCACGGAGTGATGGCTGTCGTAGGAGACAGCGTTGCGGGAAGCTCAGGCACCACGCCGGCACGTAACTTATTGGTGTACACCTTTTGAGCATCCTCGGCCCGGAGTGCATTCGAGTATCGTAAATCTCGATCTTCCTGGGGTTTTTCATGATGGACACTGAATGGCGATGGGGCGATCGATGCAGTCCTCAATTGATTGGCGATTTCGAGGTGCGAGTTGTTCCTCTTCAGGATAGGGATGCTTGGTGTCATTGGGATTCCTTCGATGATAGTATCGGGAGCGTCTAGTCGGTACTTGCGTGCGGACAAAGCGGACGACTGGCTTGTGATCGTTTGCGGAGAGCTCGGGCGAAGTTCTGGACGCATCCGTGGAGTGGACGGCATTCGCTGGAGTGCGGATGAGACGCCGGAGGCATTTACAGTCTCCGCCTTGATTTCCGCTACTACTGCCTTTGGTGCGGCGATACCAAAACCACGCTGTCCAAGGCTGATTTGTCTCATCAGCTTTGGCTGCTTCGCCGTCGTCGTGGGCTTTGGGGGCTTGGGAGTTGGTTCTGGCGTCTTCTTGATGTTAATGATAAGCGGCTTGTCCACATCAGCCATATTCATGGACATTTTTCTCGAAGTTGACCCTATCAGGGATGCTCTTCTCTCAGGAAGCGAAGTCCCATAGAGACCTGATTCCTCGGCCAGCTGCCTCCGAGTCATATCATCCAGATCCCTGGCATGCCGTGAAGAGTGACGATGGCGGCGGCTGTTAGAAATACGAGCTTTCTGGTCATCGAATTCCTGTAATTGTTTCCATACAGACTTTTCGCCGGGTCTTGCCAATCTGTCAGGCACAAATCTCGCGAACCCGTACACATAATCAAACAGAGCCTCAGGAGCACGACGATTAGGGATATATACAACATCGTTGATTCCAGTCTGGCGCTGTTTCTGCGAAGGGGGCTGCTCAGTGATGTTGGCAGGGAATTGTGTATCTGCTTGGAGAGGGGTTGTTTCGATCTCATTCGTCTCGAGGAGACTCCTCATTTGCAAATCGTACATTCGACATCGAATATTGAAGTCGTTTTCGTCATCCTGCTCAACCTTGTTGGACACAGACAAGGCAATGCCTTGGTAGGAAAGGGCTTCGTCAGAAGCACCAGTCCAGTACGAAACGTGAAGCCACTGTGGGAGCGCGTAACACCACTCATCACCTCTGGCCATGGATGTCAGGGGGTCCATCCGACGAGTCAAACTGTTTCCCTTGGAGGGCGAGAATGACTCCGCCATTGACTGATAGCTGCCGACGATGGGGGTGGGGTGGTTTGGCGTGCTGTCGCGGCTCTGGAACGACCTCGACAGGCTGGAGTGGTGAGGAGTATGCGGATGACCGCGTTCCTCCGAGTATTGGGGGTTGCGGTACTTGAAAAGAGGAACTGAGTGTAGTGGCATCTTGGGCATGCATATCAGATCAATTCCAATACCATTTCCTACCAAAGCCTCAGTTGTCCTTCTCAGGGTTTCGTAGTCAACTTCGAAGACACCTGATCCAGGGCTGATGACGGCGATAGAAATGCCGGTCCTTGTTAGATCCCTGTCGATGTGGTCGTGGGCGAATTGCGAGGAGGCTAGGTTGATGGCTTCTAGGACATTGCCATACATGGAAATGGTAGATTCCGCCTTGACTCGGTTTGTAGGAGTGTCCTTGGGGATCTGACTGCCTCCCCCTTGCTGGGACTGAGCGAACACCTTGTGATGATCAAGGCTGATATCTCTGCGGAAGAAGTTGAACTCCTTTTTTAGCTGATGCAGAATTCTTGTCCACTCGCCACTGCTCATTTCGCTCACGACAACTCGGTAGAAGTCCTTGTACGGCCGGCGAAGTCCCGAGGGTGAGATACCGGTGTAGTAATCTCCTTCCAAGGTGTCAAACTCAGCGGTTAACCCTGTATCGTATTCCACTCGCGCGAAGAGCACGATGCTGACCAGGTGCTTTGCTTTCAACATGGCCCACCTCTTAAATAGGGCCGGAAGGAATCCATTGACGACTTTGTTGAACATGATTTCACCAGAGCTCTCCGAGTCGAATTCCCACATTTCGCGAGCCATTTGGATAAAGAGAACATATCTGGCCGACTCGCTCCGGAAGATGGGTCGTGTGTCACGGGCAAAGAACGCTGAATGCACTCTCAGCCCATCAGCATAGACCGCAGTGATCTGGGCTTTGATAGTGCCCATAAACAAGAGGGATTGGCCCTTGTAGACAGTCCTTTCTGTCAACTCCCCAACTGTCATCCGCCATATGTCGGATCTCGACAAGTATTGGTCCTTGAATGTAAGCTCAACGTGGGAAGCTTTTCGTGCTGGATTTTTCTTGTCCACCTAGTCAATAATTAGCACACCGAGCCGTTTTAGTAACAGGGTTTCCTACCATGGTTAGGAGAACTTGCGAACCCTTCTTCATCCCGAAGGCATCTGCAATGTGCTTCACGACGTACACCTCTACGTCGGGTTGTCGCGTCTTCATTTCCTGGGGCATATCCTTCACGACAAATACATAGCTATTGCCGGCGCCATCACCGTTACCCTGAGCCATTGATGCGCCCTTGGAGCCACTGTTATGGTCTTGGCCCTGCTTGGTGCTGGAGCCATGACCAGTTGATGGTTTCCTGGAGTCTTCTTTCACGGCCATGATACACATCAGCGCCCCCGGTTTCACATCGCCGCCCACGAGGTCCAAGTTGAGCAAAACCTCATCTTTCGAGTACCCCTCGTTCACGGCGACCGTGCACCGGCGCTCTATCTTGGCCCGCTTCTCCTCCTTGACGGTCGAATGGGTCGAGGCGCTGGCGGGCGAGGCGGGGGACTCGGTGGGAATGCGCTCTAGGCTCGACCTGCTGAATTGCCGGAGGTGCGACCAGTGTGGCCCCTTGCGCGGGACCAGATTCTTTGCGCCGCCATTTCGGGACATGGGGGATCGAGGCGATGGTCGTTTGCTACTGCGGTGGGTTGGACGGGAGACAATGCAATCTCACGGATTGCATGATTGTCGCGGCGCGGATTGACTTGGTCGAAGCAGTCTGGAGGAATGAGCTCGGCAGTGGGGCGTGCGTGCAAGCGATATAGCAACGTCGATGTCGGCACCGCGATAGTGTGATAGTCGAGGCGAAGCGATCTCGACCTCGAGGTTGGTCGGACGTCGCGGCAGAATCGAGCTTGGAGCCATGGTGTAGGCCCACCGCCTTCCGTATTAGGAAGCTACCCGCTCTTCTCGGAGTTGGCCCCATTCTCATCACCAAAGACGGCTGCCATCGCTGCGCAATCTGATTGGCTCCTGGAAGCCTGTCGATGGAGAGAAAGGGACTTCAACAGTACGATTCGTGTGTGATGCTCGTGCTTCTTTCCACACTGATGCGAAAAAAGAATTAGCTCGATTGAAGTAACGGGAAGAATGGATTTGGACCCTGGCTAATGCACGATGACCTGTTGCGCTTTCTAAGTCAGGCAGCGACTCAGATGCACAGCCCACGATGCAGAATGACGATCGAATGACATGTAGGCCGAAGATGCAAAGACCCAAATGAAGCATGGCCTGACTGCTGCAAGTTTCACCACTTTTGTTCTTCGAACAGGTAGGTATTCAAGGCATTCGCCGGAATAGTGCGTCGAATGGTTTGTCCTGAAGCACTCTGCGGCAGTGTTACAGCATGCATCCTTGTACATAGCTCGACTTGGATGCGACATAACGAAACAGCGTCTGGCTCAAGTAGTCTGGACCTTTGACATTGCGAAACTGTGTCAGCTGATTCGGAATTACCAGACAATTCATGTAAACCTAGTGTTTGTGAAACCTCGCCGCTTCCCTACCTTTCACCCTAAGCATGCCCTAGTAAAGCTCATCGTCATCGCCGCCGTCATCAATCAATCATCCTCAGTGCTGCGTCTGTCGCCGTAGCTTTTCAACCGACAGCACATATACTATAAAGGGTAAGCATCAAACTATCTGAAGCAGGTACCGGGACCTGCGACTTGCCGGGGCTATTATGTGGTGCTTGACAGGCCGGTGTCACCACCGATGTTGGCGTTTCGGCAAATGCAATGCACCTGCCCGAGATCGATAAGTTAACTGTAGGTCGTACAAACAACCTTGATGAATACCGTCCCTGAATTGTTATTTCTTTTTGCTTGTGAATACAAGCGGGATGCGAACGAGCCGTTGAAAAAGAAAATCACCACTCTCCCCACCAGAGGCCAAATCGCCGTCAATTGCGACACTTGCGACATAGCCGAACGAACTTCCCCCATCAGTTCAAATCGCGTACACATCGGTCAGACCATCAGTCCCACCTGGATATATAAAAGCCGTGGCCTCCCCGCTGGTCGCAAGCACGAGGAACTGCCTAAGTATTTCCTACCTCAACGTCACTCACGAGATTCAGAATCAGCAGTCAAATCCGGATTCTTTGCAACCTCGCGACTACCGATCATCAAAGACAAATATGGCGGGATTCAACGTCACCCGCAAGCAGCGCTTGATAGCCACCATTGGAATGTCCTTCTCTTTCTTTATCGCCGAGCTCGTGGGTCCGTATACTCGAAGCTTATAATGGTGGCTGGAGTCCAAGTTAACATGAGTTCGCGCAGTTGGGTTCTATACACACTCACTCGCCCTAATTGCGGACGCATTCCACTACGTACGTCAAATGGTGTCGGTCGAACTACGCAAACTAACGACAGTAGCTAAGCGACTTGATTGGGATCGTGGTGGCATTGGTCGCGTTAATCGTTAGTTACCATCGAGGACTTACAACGAGATTCGCGATATACTGAGATGCGCGATAGGTGTCAGAACGCACTGAGCCAGCGCCACAAGGATATACATTCGGATGGCAGAGGGCAACTTTGCTAGGTGCCTTCTTCAATGGCGTATTCCTGCTGGCGCTGGGAGTCAGCATCCTAGTCCAGGCTGTGGAAAGGTTTACCGACATTACACGTAAGTCTACTTAAGAAAGAATAGTAGGGAGACAAAGAGTTGACGGTCGAGCAGCTGTGGAGAAACCCGAACTGGTTCTCATTGTTGGCGGCGTCGGGCTGGCCCTGAACGCCCTGGTCCTGTCATTCCTTCATGGTGAAACCCTTTCCCCCCCGGTGCCGAGTTTGGTTGACTGACATTCATTATCAGAACATGACCACGACCACGGCCCTGGACAGCCGCATGCGCATGAAGAAGAGCACAGCCATGCTCCTGGACAACACCAAGATTCCGCCGACACGCCTGGCTGTGACGCGTCCAGCGAGTCTGAAGCCCGCCTAACTCCCGTAAGTCTTCGCTTCGCTTATCTTGTGAGTTGTCACCTCGTGTATACTAAGTATAGCACCACAGAGCTCCAACAGTCATCACGAGCACAAACACACAGCAGTGATGGACACGTCTCCCGGCAGGGACTTGGGTATGCTCGGCGTATTCATCCATGTCATGGGAGACGCCATCAACAATATCGGTGTGATAATCGCGGCAGTGATCATCTGGAAGACAGATGGAGAGGGGCGGTACTACGCTGATCCTGCCGTTGGCGTCTTTATCGCCATCATGATTCTTCTCTCGGCGCTTCCATTGGTCAAGAACAGCGGCTCCATCTTGTTACAGATCGCGCCGCGCGGAATCAACCTGGAGGACATCAAGCATGACATTGAGATGGTGAGCAACTACGTGTCCTGTTTAGGAATTTCAAAGTGTCTGTATCAATGCTGATGCCATTAGATTCCGGGTATCGAATCTGTTCACGAGCTGCACATCTGGCGGCTGGACCAGCGCAAGTCTATCGCATCTGCCCACCTAGTCGTTGATGGTAGAACCGTCAAGAGCTTTGCGGACAAGGCAAAGATCATCATGGAGTGCTTTCACGCTTACGGGATCCATTCCGCAACCCTACAACCGGAAGTGTCGGCGGCGGGACCGGTGACCCTCCCGGAAGACCCCCGTGAGACGCAGACCACAGCAATAGAGCTTGGGTCGAGCGTGACCAGCCGGCGAAGACGAGGCGGGCAGAGCCATTGCCAGCTGATTTGCGGTAGCTTGTGTGACGGGATGAGGTGCTGTGCGCACGTCCAGATGCAGTGATCAGCGCTCTGACGTTGTTACCGCCTCAAGTTGGCGGAATACAATGGCGGGGGAAGAGGGGTTGGTCGTCGTGCGGCGTTGGTTACGTTGCCAATCTGGATCCCTGATTGTGGTGTTGCAAAATGGAAGCCGGTACATCCCTGTTTAGTAGGAGGGGGGAAGATCCCTGAAGTCAACTGGCTGAATGGCTGAGCAATGGGCTCTTTGAAGACCGAGGAAGCGGGGGATCTTCATTTAGCAGAGATGGCATTCTGCGAAGGAAGCTCCTTTGCAAACGAGCAACCTAGGAGGACTGGTGACTAGACCGTGAACCCGGTCATGGGATGCAAGATATGTTATGGGGCAGTATAGTAAAGGGTGCGCCTCTCGGTTTTGAGAGCCGATGACAACCCGCAATGTCCCTAACGGTTGCCGCCCCGATGAATGCAGTCACACCAAAGAAGCAACCTTGGCGTCAGCCCGCGGCCAGCCTCACGATGGCATATGCAGAAATCGAACCATTCCTTTGGAAACAGTGAATGGCAATATTGGTACGGCAGGTTGCTAGCCTCAAAGGGGCAAGTCGGCGAGCCACGCGTCTGGAGATCTCAGGGCCAGCGATCATCCGATGGGGCTGCTGGGCTGCTGCTAGGTTGCTGGGCCGGTGATGAACAACATGGAAATCAATTTTGGAACCCTGGGGGGATTCTGGCGTTACATTGACCAGGTTGGGGGCCCTGGTATCACATGGAACGCCATGTCACCCCCGTGACTGCGAGACTCGAGGCTCGGACACTTGAGTTGGTTCTCGAAGTCTGACAGGCAAGACGGCCCAGGGACGGGCCGCTCATAGCCAGTCCAATAGCAAAGGAAATTATGGACGCTTGTCAGCGTTGGAGCGGGATGGACTGCGGAGTTGATCGTGTTAGTCAAGTCACCACACCCAAGACAGGCGGGCCAAGAGAGGTGACGAGCTTGCCGCACGCAACTGGGTCGCCGCAACCGCAAAGTGATTGGATTCGATGGGCAAAACAAACCCCTCCCCCACGTTCCTGGCTGTCCATCATTGACGGGAGGTCGTCGAAGTTGAATTGCGGCTTGGCATCTATCCCCAAGTCCAAGTGCGGTGCATAGCTACCTAGTAAACGAATCCCTCGAAGTGGATTCGGTAACGCGGGCGCGCTAAGGCGCCAGTTGGAGCCTGCAAGCCTCTGTACAGTACGGAGTACGAGGGACGGAATTCGAGCCTGATCCACGACCCTAACGAGCCTGAGAGCGCGAGCCGAGCGCAATCTGAGTTCCAAGCAGTCGGAGGAGGCCAGCGGCAGGGGTCGTGGTGGTGGGTTGGGCGGCATATTTTGGGGAAAATGTGACATGTAACAGGGGCCGGGATGGGGGAGCTCATGCGGCCGCTCCATGCGCGCGCCGACTGGGGCGGCTCATTTCCAAGCAGCGGCAACGGTCCAAGACAATTTGATTTGATGCCCGGGGGCCATATGCCTCGCAGCGAGTTGAGATGAGGCGGCTTTATTTGGCTGCGCCTGGACTGGAGGATTGGCGGCCTGTGCTGCACGGAGGAGGGGATTTAGTTGCTTACAGTGGGCGGTGAGCACAGGGCAGATCGAGTTTGGAGCTACTTGTTAGCTACCCCAGGTCCCTCGACACGTGATGGACGCCACGGACAACGGGTGGCGAGTCGGAGCCGGGTGTGATACAGCTGCGTCTCAAGTTCGGTCCCGGGCGTGTTATTATTCGATGTCGGATAAGTTAAAGAAACTCGCCGGCAAGGATGAGGTATACCAAGAGGAAGGGGAAGGTGGATTCCTTTCTTTTCTTTTTTTGGTTTTAGTTTGGGAGGGGAGGTATGTTAATCCCTTGTTGGAGGGAACCTTGTTAACGATGCATCTCACTCTCACCCTCACCATCATCCTCTCCCTTGACCATTCGCAAACAATGGGGAGGCATACACGCGGCACCAATTTACACGACCAAGACCCTTCCAACGAATCTCAATTGTGCCGGGCCGGAGTTTGGAGACAACGAGTTGCCGTCGCTAGGGCATCCGCTTCCTGAAGTAGACGTAGACCCGCATGTAGTTGCTTGTGGCTTGTCTGCAGCGCTGCAGCCGCGCACAGGCTGAGGCGAGTGATGTGGGTGGATTTGAGATGCGTGCCAAGGCTAAACGCACTACCCATACTGAGGTAGACAGACAGGCAGACGCATGGCCTGCGAGCTGGTGGGTGTGTTGGAGGGGCGTTGGTACGCCGCCGCCATCGTCATCTTCATGCATTGTCGTCATCAAGGAACGAGAAGGGAGCAGGATTACCAGCCACCGCCGTAAATGCTAGCAAAATCCAACAAGCAATGAAGAGCTGAAAACTGTGGCATGCGACAAAGCAAGCGTCACCGAGTAGCTAATGTGCCAAGACCACTAAGACGATCTTCACGGATTTTGCAGCACAAATTCTTGAGGCCTCAGACCTAGCTCCGAGTTGACTCGGCCGACTGCCGAGCGGGATGAAGATCAGCAACCGGACTGGCTGCATTGAGCACCGAAAATGTGGATGCAACCACGGCAGATCCCACCCTGATACGGGGCGCACACGGCCAACCACTAAAGACGTCACTAATAATGCCAGTCAACACACCGCAGCAGCTTTCCAACGCAGGTGCTTTGTGTCTTGCAGTATTTCTAAGGATTTGATTTTCCGACAGTCATATGCCGAGCATATTCAATGTTACGGCGCCTTTACCTGTGTGTTTATACATTTAGCTAAGAATCGAAAACATTTCTATTCTTGTACGTATTGTGGCGATGTCACGAATAGTTCATCATTCGTCGTTGTGGACTGTACAGTGTGATGTGTCTGCCGATCATCGAGGGGGGAGCTTGAGCCACAGTCAAACAAAGCTGATCCAGGTGCTTATCGAGGAGGGGAGCTTGTGGATAATGACGAATAATACCCCGCCGAGCTATCGAGGGAGGCAACCTTTGTCTCATCTTCTTTGAAGAATAGCCGTTGTCTTGGATCAAAAGCAATGATTGCAAACATATGTACTGGCTGTGGCCGACGGCAGAAAGGAAAAACCCTGAACAAAACCCTCAAGTTGGGTGAGTATCCCGAGAAAAGTTGCTGGCTTGAATTAGTGGGTGGGCCGTCTCGGCAGAAGCAAGCGAGCCGGCGAGTTGGTGACCGACGTTGCGGCGAGTGCATGGAGTTGGAATGGGTGTGGCTCCACTGAGGGAGACAGCCATGGGTCATGGTCCGAATGATGGATGAAGGGGGCATCTTCTCGACGCTTCTGAGGGAAAGGTCTTTCTTTTCTTGTATCAAACTAACTCTGCTCTGCCAGGGGAAGATGTGGCTGTGAATGAAGGAAGCGTCTCCGAGTTTCCGGACCCCGATGGCAAATCCCGAATTGCCACGCAACAGTCTTGTTGGGGCTCTTGTTGGCGTTCGACAGACAGTGCAACCTCAGACGCGCCGTTGGGCTTGACTCGAGCTCCAACACCCGCGAGTCGAGTCCAATTTACGCAATTACGTACAAACGGCCGGTACTTGGGGGTTCCCAGGGCACTTACAACCCCCGGAGGATTTATGTCCGGCACTTGCTGAAGAACCGGTGGGTGCGGTGAATTGAAGAACTTTTGGCATTCGCCTGCCGAAGGGATACCGAGTTGAGGCAACACATAGTTCGTTGCCCGCAGTGGGGTGCGTCGTGGTGATGGTTGCTGCTGTGTTGTGAAGCTTGCTGATGGTTGTCGACAGCGACGTACTACGTACAGTAGCGTCATGTGTGCTTTTTCACTTGGGCCAGTAACAGCAGAAACCGCCCAGCAGGTAGCGAGCAGAAAGAGGCTTGTGGCGGGCGGAACCTATCGAGAAAAAGCAAGTAATGGCGGATGATGGACGGGTGGGCAAATGCCATGCTGGGGCGACTGGGGTGCTGGAGACGATGTCGATTGGGCGTCAGTACCACTCCACACTATTGATGCCCTACCTGAGGCTTACAGAGGTGCTACGTACTACATACCACGTAGTAGTACGAAGTACGCGATGGCGGAGGGGATCCTTTTGCAAATCGTGAGCCATGGATGGAGATGGCGGTGCTGTCACGAGTACGAAGTGCCCGGGCTTACACCCCATCGTCCATGGTAAGGTGGACGGAGCGCCAGTGCGCGCGCAGCGGGACCGTTACCGCAGGCGTCATTTTAGCCGGCCATGCTCATCTGGTTTCCTCCAATTCTTACGCGCTGCTGCGTGCTTGGCCTCGGCACGCCTAGCCTCCCGTGGCCTGGCGCTGGCGCTGGCGCTCGTAGAATCCCAGGGTCGGGCCTGATGAGGCTGCCAGCGCTCCGCCTTGGCGATGGATCCTGGGTGAGCTCCGCCGTGGTGACAGGGGTGAGCGCCCCTCCCATCGCGGATTCAACGAGCCCCATAACCCATAACCTGGCTGCGCCCTTGCGCCCACGCCGACGACCCAGCAGGGCCAGCACGAGCCCTGGGCACTGGGCACTGGGCACTGGCCCTGGTTTCGGGCCCCCAGGCTCCGTGAGAAGCCTCGAAGTCGGAAGTCGAGGGCAAGCCGCAAGAGGATAGGAATCCCTGGCCTGCTGCGTGTGTGCCGCCGGGAAGACCCTGGCTAACCGACGCGCCGGAGGGCTTTCACCGCATTTTGGACATTTTGGGGGCCAATGGCTTGGGGTTCCAGCATGGGCGTTTCTTTCCTGCAGGACAAGGTGTTTGCTTTGCTGCTTGGTTCTCCATCGCATCGTCAGCGAGCGCCGTGGCGACTGACTGGCTGACAGCTGGGGAGCTGGACTCGTGGGCCGGGGTCTGAAGCTGGGTTGCAGTCCGTCCTGTCGTCTACTACGTACTTCGTTCATACGGATGGCCCGAACGACCGTCCATCGACTATCTCCATCCTTTGGGGCCTGGACCTCCGTCCGGTCCGTTTTTTCTTCTTTCTCCTCCTTCAATTGTAAACGACTTATTTACACTAGCGAAATCATCCCCTCAGGGCAGGAAACGAAGGAACCAACAACGGGTAATGCTTCACACCACCCCTAGACCGGCTTCCGTTAAACTATTGTGGAATGGGATCGCTCGCGCCGAGCTGCCCTGTTCGCATCCACCCCTTGAGCCTTGTGAGAGAGACGATACTAATAAACATTGCTGCTCCCATCCCACACTTTAGAGGCTTTAGAGGCTTTAGACCGTGTCCCTCTCAAAACCTCCGATGATGGCCCCTCCGCCCCCGCCTGCTCAGCGTCACCTGTGGAACTCTGACTGAGAGGGGAGGCTGTCCTGTACTAATTTCTGGGCTGGCGTGAGTGAGCCACTGGATCGATCCAGTTCATGGTCTCGGCCCCAGTTTCACTGCCGGCCGCCTGTGTGTCTGGCATCGTGGCCCATCCACTCGCACCTGCAGCAAGCAGCCAGCAGTCAGCGGCATCTGGGACATTGCCTGGGACATCAACACCCTGGAACATGGCATCGTGATAGCCGGCGACTGGCATTCACATATACCCATTCCTGCCCGAGCACCTTTGGACGAACAGACCGCAGAGGAAAAGAAGCCCCGGACGTCCTTCGGTGAAGATCGCCTCCCCCCCTCAGCATTATTCATCCTCAACCTTTCTCGTCCACCAATCCATCGGTGCTCCCGCCAAAGCGGTCCGCCGCCCTCCGATCCGCTCCATACACCTAATCTCCACTCTGCCGACCATCCCCTCCATCATCCCAAGAACCCACCGAGCTACTGTGCCACTCTACGTACTACGACTTGTGCGTGCTACATCGGTAGTACGTACTGCGTAGAGACCTCCAATAGGTACCCTCCGACTGGTGCAGCAGAGCCAGAACCACTGGGGCTAGCCCACCAGCCACGACGACTCAGTAAAAAAGGTACCGACCAGCCGACCCTTGGCCCTAGGGCGCTTGGCTTGGCGCCTCCTCCCCCGCCGCCGCCGCCGCCGCCGCCGCTTCTCGCTGGCACTACGCCATACGTCCCTGTAGGACGCCAAAAAGTACCTGGATACCCAAGGTACCTGTGGTGGTCTCCAGGGCTGTCTGTGGCACGGCCCTGCCGCCCTGCCGTTCACTGAAGGCCACTGCCACCCGCCCGACCTGGTGGTCCCGGCCATCTGGATCAACCACCAAACACCCACCTACATCTGCAACATCTCCCAGGGCGACCTCTCCATTGCCTCGCTCCAACCACCTACACCAAACACTTCCAAACACTCTAAGCTCGGACTGGAAACACCTGCTCCCTGTACTCGCGTCTCCTTCTCATCCGTCGTCTCCCTTGCTCCAGGCTCCCAAGGCTCCCAAGCATCCAAACATACCGTCGACTGCCAACCGCCCGCACCACTCCCTCTTATCTCTCCCACCCGGCCTCTCACCATCCGCCTCAACCACACGCAGCATCCGCCCTCGCCCGTCCTTGCTTTAGCCACCGACGCGCCCACGTTTCGTCTTTTCTCGCCTTTTTCGCCTCTCAAACTCCATTTAGCCTTACCGTGCTTCCTCGCCGAGTCCATCTCATCCATCATCCCGCCCCTCTGTCCAAGACACGCGACAGCTCACAGCGCCCTCTGTTCCGCACGCGCCAAACCCGCCGCCACTGCAACGCCCACGTACTCCAAGTTGACCGACCTTGTTAGCTACGCCAGCATCAACCACCAAATTGCGCTCATCTCCGTTCCATCTCCGTTCCATCTCTCACCTATGCAGCGTCTTCGAATCTCCATCTGAGCGTCACCCACCCCCCAGTTAGCAACTGGCCAACCCCGGACCTTGTGTCGTCACCTTCACATGCTACTCGCAGAGGTTACTATGTGCCCACCCCCAGCTCGAAATCCTTCGTTCAACGTTTTGATGATGGCTCGTCGCCTACATTAACTTGACGGCGCTCTCCTTCGTACCTCTCTTGTCGAGCTACCTGCGTGCCACCGACATGCTCGGCCGGCTCTTGCACCTGGGCTCAGGCGGCTCCTCCGCCGCACCCACAGCGCAGACAGCGGCCAAGATGTCAAGGCCCGTTTCTTCACTCGAATCTGTCCAGGAAGACATTCATACTCGGAATCTTCTTTTCCCGGATGCACACGCCCTCTACCAGCACCGTAACGACCAGGTCTTCCCTCTCTCCTCAACCCCCACCACCACAGCTACTTCAACCGCAAACGCCTTCGACTTCAGTGGTGATGTCGACCTCGATGTCCGCGATGTCCGTGTTATTGTTATGCAGGATGCTCTAGGCCCTTCGAATGCCTCACTCCTCTTTGATAGTCACCCCGCTCCGCCTCCGTCACCAACTCAACGAAGTGCTGTACCCCATGATTCACGAAGACCGCCCCCGACTTCGCCGCGCAAAAGCAGCCTGGGAAGCATCGTTCGACCTCTGGTCATCCAGACCGACGGTCCCCAGCCCCCGCCACGTCAAGGTGCTTTTGATCGTCGAGCATCACTCCAGGGTCGAAATCAGACCCAGGCAGAGACCGAGGTTCAGCGAGCTTCACGCGAGTATCGAGAGGAATTAGCCACATTCTCAGGATGCATCTTTGGAAACTCAGAACTGATGTCTTACAAAGGCACCTCAACTAAAGTCCATGTTGTGCCTGGAGAGACCCGAGTTAATGATATCTCGAGCTCTATCATTGGCGATGGTCGCAGCTCCATCGGCCGGTCAAGCGCTCGCTCGAGCAGACTTTCACAGTCGTACTCTTCTCAAACCGTCTCACCAACACATGGCTCAACCCTCGGTAACCCACACTTCCGCCAGGGCGAGAAGAAGAAAGTTCTTATTACACGCCTCTTCCCCGTAAATCTATCCGTCGATGATCCAGAATCCAACACTACTCCCCCAAGTCGCTACTCGGATGAAAATGTTGGCTTTCCCTTCCCCTCCACGGGTGACGAACCTATGCCCAAGAAGAAGAAGTCCCAGCCGAAGCAGCGACGGACACCAATGTATGCAGTGGTCTTGGTGGTCCAGCTTCCCTCTTCGCCTGCCTCTTCGACAAGATTCCCTCCGGCCACGCAACCCAAGTCGGCACACCGCGAATCGAGCTCCTACACTGACCCAGAGTTATTTTCCTCGTCCTTCAGCTCAGCTCGACCGTCAGGGTGGACCCTGGTTGGTTCTAGCACCTACGGCGATACAACAGACTCAGCCTATTCGATCGACATTGAGGATAGAATCGATTCACTTACCCAGCATTGGGATATCATCATGAGGACCTTGACTCATCTTCAGTCCGTCGTCGCAACCATCTTGGGAACGATGTTGAAGCAGGTCGATATCACATCCCCCAGTCCTTTCTCAGCTTCAGCCGTCTCAAACCATGGCAGAACTCCTTCCTTTTCGGATAGGCGCAGCGGCGAGCCGCCCCGCGTAAAGCCACCCAAGAGCACAACCAAGTTGGTCTCATTGTGGCCCAACTGCCTAGCAGATGACACCAATATCGCGGGCGAGGTAGATGCCGCCAGGCACAGGATCGTCATGGGACTGAGTGCGGCAAGGGTTGTGACTGGCCAGGGACGATGGGGGATTTGGCGTGATGAGGCCCGTTGGATTTCCAAATGGGCCGGGGGCGTTGAACGGGGGCAGTTCTTCTACAGCCTCCTAAGTGGCTTTCTCGCAACGCATACCGATTGGCTTCAAGCTCTCTGCCCCCCTTCCTACCGGAAGCGACTTTACCAACAACAAAAGAACCGAAGCGATGAAGACTTGTCTCTCCCAGCTCGAACAATTATTATATCTGAGGACAAGATGGCTGCTCGCCGTCTCATTTTCCTCCTTTCCGCCTTCCTACCCGCAAACCAACAGATCCCGACTTCACGAGCACATCGACCAAGCACTTCAACCTCCGTTGGAACCTTCTCCAACTCTCCTCCAACTTTCATTATTCCAGTGCTCAGGGAGGAGTCTCTTCGCCGCAAGATTAACCGTAGGACTGGGTTACGTCGAGCTTCTCACTCTAGGACAGCGAGTCATAGCGCAAGGGCTTCGACAGTCCCTTTGCAGCTCGCTCACTTGACCATGGATCGAAATCACGAACGGCGTGTTTCTGATGCTGCATCAATCCGTCCCTCAAATCTTCCAATTTCCGGCAACGATTTCATGAGCAGAAAGAGCAGTGCCGCGACAACCACAACCGTGATGCCGGAGACGACGATGCCGCACTTTTCCACCGCGCAGCGAGGCGATAACCGAAGAAGGCCACGGCCTAGCAGCAGTGGAAGTGTTGCAGCCGATGACCTAAAGCGATCTTTGAAACGGGGCGAAAGCACTGGCCAGATGAGCAACGCGAGCAATGATTCGAGGAGCCAGAGCTCAAGATGGGGTAGCGTCATCAGTGGTCTATGGAGCGCTCGTCGCAGGGACTCAACCACACTCAGTAGCTACAGCCAAGGGGATCCGAAATCGCCTACCAAGCAAGCATTCCACCGACCGGATAAGCTATCACAGATGGTGGAAGAGGCCGCTACTCTTTCCGAGTTGAATGCAACATCCTCCAATGGCCCACGTCAATCAATGGACGGTCGACAGGCGGGCACACCTCGAGATTTTGAGGGACGCAACCGGGAGCCATCGCTCCGACCTGAGCGAACACCTGATCCAAATGGGGCTTTCGAATCGCCAGTCAAGACATCCATCAATGCCGATGACGGCATCATTGATGTGGATATTCCTTTTCCTGATTACATGACGTCTTTTGAGTCTGCCATTAGCTCTCCATCGAGCAGTGGTTACTTGTCGACCCCCGGCATTCCAGGCGGACTGGATTCATTTGAACAAGTATCCCGATTATGTGTCAATGGGGACTTGCCCCTGAATGCTGCTGGCTGGCTGAATCGCTATCACCCAGACTTTGCTCTCCAGGCCATCCCCCCACAGGATGATCTCCTAGAACAGGTCAGGGCATCACTTCGCGCTGAGCCGACACCCGCTCCTGCCAACCCGCTCGGTGGCGACCTCACTGAGCGATGGGTTGATGTCAGTTGCGTGATGATTGCAGATACTACCACAAATATGATTACGCGGATTCGATACCGCCGGCTGGTTAAGCCAAGAGCCCCTTCCGATCGTCAGCCAGTTGGGCAGACGGGACCATCCAGCTCTTACGGCGGCGCACTGCTGACCCCTTCTATCCTTCCCTATGAGACCCAACTTGAGGAAGAATGGATTGAGGAGCGCATCGTGCAACCAGATGAGACTCTCACTGAAGCCGTTGAGAAGGTTATTAGTCTCACACAGGAGGCCAGCAAAGACCACTCGTTGGCTTCTTCGCAGACACATAGCGAGGTCCGCGTGAGTACCGACGGCGAGGAGCCGATATCCGTGACTGCACCAGAACCGCCGGCACTACCACAGATGCCTCTGGAAGTTCCTCGAGTGCAATGCAAGACTGTGGTGCTCTCTGCCCTCGAGGACACTATTCGCGAGGTCATCGACCTTCGGGAAAGGGGTTACTTCAGCACCAACGGTCACTCAAGGAATGCTGGATCCCAACAGAACCTGCTTCATGATGCGATCAGTCTCTGGTTGGACAACCTAGACATCGCTGACACATAAGCTCATCGCGGGAACTGAATCACCCCGAAACCACACCTAACGAATTCCATGATTCATCTCTTATTTCTCTATCGTCACATTTACCCTAGCGATCTTCCTTATCGGAACTTATCTGATCACACGGATGTACCACAACTTATTTTTCTATCGAAGACAATCGAAATGATACCCATTGTGCGATGCACGCACGCACGAGATTTGGAAGCGGCTTTGCCCTATCTGGGAGAGGGAAAGCAACAATACATCGCCCATATACTCTTACTTGTTTCCTACAAGCCCCTTTTTTATCAATTTTCCTCGTTTCTAGCATTTGTCATCTTGATTCGGCATATGGGACCCTGTTAAGAGCTGCGCTCAGGAGAACTGTTTCGGCTTCCTCACGAAGCCAACCTACAAGAAGGTTGGCGTTACGTGAGGGATGTGAAGCCGTGGGCTAGCTAGCAAGCGATTCAACATTGTTAGGACAGAACGTAATAGACTATATTGGGAACTGAATGCTTAATTCCTAAGGAATGACGTCGATCCCCTGAAAGCTGACTCGGCGTGCTTGCCATTGAAGCCATAGAGTAGGAATGCGCCGCTTAATCAGAGATTGCACGCTGTTCATCCTTTCTAGAATTTCATGACTGGACGACGAAGTATCAATGGACATAACCTGCTTAAAATACGATGACGTAGCTGACCCGAGGGACTGGGACAGATGGCTTCAGCGTGGGGGTCATTCGCCGCGCTAACATGAGCCTCACGTCCGGAGACAGTCACATATACGGGGAACAGCGCTAGGTCGCATTGAATCATTCTTATCGCTACAACGACCATTATATACCATATTCGTCTCACCTCTTCTTCGTCGGCCGAGCATTCTTGGCCATTTTTTTCGCCTTCTCCTCTCTGGCTTTTCGGATGTCGTGGACGCCCTTGAGCTCCTTCTTGCTGCCCATGCCGTCCCGGAAGCGGCCAACACGGTTCTCCCTCGCCTCGGAGACGCGCTTCTTGCGGACCTCGAAGTCGTCGCGGTACTTGTCGGCTTCCTTGGGTGCCTTCTCCTGCTTGTGCTTGTAGCGGACACCCGTCGGCAGCTGGGTTGTGTTGCCGGGGCGTTCCGCCTCGCCGACATGCGGCAGCTTGCCCATACGGTTGGCGCGCTTCCACTTGTCGAAGCGGCCGCTCTGGAAGCTGGCTGCGATCTTGACACCGCTCTCGCCGCGGATCATCTTGGCTCCCTTGGAGCCATCCTCGTCGTTGTCGCGGGAGACGTACTTCTTGGACTTCTTGTCCCAGCGCATCTTGGAGCGGGTTGGGTCGGCGAAGGCCTTGGCGGTATCGTCGTTGGTCAGATCCATTGTCACGTCGCGGGCAGCTTCCACAAAGCTTGAGCCTGCACCACCGGAGTGGACGCCGTAGCCACGCTCCTCGGCCGCGTTGACTGTGCGAGGCGTGTAGGACATGAAAACCTCCGAATCTCGCCAGTTCGTCTGTCCCTTTTTGGAGTTACCCGTGTTGCTAACAGTCACTTCCAAGCCGTCGTCCGAGTCGTACTCGTCCGCTTGTCCGCCCGCCTCATCCGCATCCTCGTCAGAATCGACATCCATCTTGGTACCAGAGGGCAACCCCTCAAGGCCGTCAAAGTCATCCTCCTCCTCCTGAACCTCGGTTTTCTGTTGCTTCCTAGGCGTGATTCTCTTTCGCAACTGCTTCATGACCTCGGCAGCTCCAGCTGTCGACCTATCTCCATGGCCGACTTCAAAGATAGTTTCTGAAGGTCTGAATCCACTGATTCTCGCCAACATGTCTGTACGCGCTTGCTCTAGTCCATCGACATCCTCCCCGAACAAGGGGTGGAGTTGCACCCAGCCTTGAGTTGCCACCAACTCGCGTGAACGCTTCGCGCTCTGGCTTGCTGCCGAGTTCCTCGTCCTCAGGTAGAGCTTCTCTGCTTTGACAGCGACTCCTCGTAGAGCAGAAATATCATCACTGTCACGAAGGGTCTTGTTAAACCATTCCACATGGCCCTCAACAGAATCACGCTTCAGTGCTCCCACAACCACATCTTCGGCAAATGAAGGCGAGGCATTCTCCTGACCAACAACCAGCTTCTTCCCCAAGAAAAGTTGCAAGTCCAGAAGATAGGGTGCATCGGTATCTCTCACGAGACTGTAACTCCAACCTCGTCGTCCAGCACGAGCTGTTCGGCCGACACGATGAACAAATACCTTAGGCTGCGGTGGGAAGTCGAAGTTGATCACGTTGGCAAGAACGGGAATATCAATACCTCGTGCCGCAACATCTGTGACCACCAGAATGTTCGTCTTTCCCCTCCGGAATTCTTCAACCTGGATTCGTCGAGCGGTCTGGTCGAGAGAACCATAGACGTATGAGACAGCAAAGCCTGCCTCAATAAGTAGGTTCGCCAGGTACTCGACGTGATGCTTTGTTGCCGTAAAAACAATGGTGGAGTGCTCGGTTGGTTTACTACCCGTGGACTCTCCTCGTTTCCTCTTCTTTGAACCTTCCTGGTCCTGCGGTTCCTCGGGTTGCCCAACTGGCATTTTGATAACGTCGTGAAGAATATGCAAAAGTGACCCTTCCTTCTCGGCACCCTTGACGGAGAAGAAAGCGCTCTCGAGGTCGGGAGAAACCTTGGTCTCTGCATCAAGTCGCACCAAGCTAGGATCTTGCAGACCAGCACGCGCAAACTCAACCAGGGACGAGGGCAGCGTTGCAGAGAAGAGCAAACTCTGCCTAGAAGGAGGCAGGGCGTGAAGAATCTCAGTCAATTGCGCCGCGAAACCCATTTCGAACAGTCGATCAGCCTCGTCAAACACAACATATTTGACTGAGGAAAGATCCAAATTCATCTCAACCTTCAAATGAAGGAATCGACCAGGTGTGGCGATGACGATATCCGGGTTGGCCGACATGTATCCAAACTGCTCCTCCAGGCTATCACCACCAACCAGCAAGACGCACTTTAGGTCGGTTCCGCGGCCAAACTCCTTAACAACTTTCAAAGTCTGGATCGCCAGTTCTCGGGAGGGAGAAAGAATGAGTGCTCGTGTTCCGAACCGGGCGCTGTGGGCGCGCAGTCGTTCGATCATCGGGATTACGAAGGCGGCCGTTTTTCCGGAACCAGTCCTCGCCATGCCGACAACATCTTTTCGGTCAAGAACCAAAGGGATCGCTTTTCGCTGGATCGGGGTCGGGACCGAGAATCCTTTCCGCGCGATGGCCTTCAGAAGATGGCTGCTGAGACCTTGTATGGGTTAGCTTTGAGCCTCTGATCGAAGATGGGAGAGTCCGTACCCATTGCCTGGAAGCCTCCGCCCTTCTTCACCGTCCTTCCCTTCAGGTTGGTCGCTTTTCTGAAGGATGCCGCCTGCTGGAGGGCAATGAAAGCCTCGTCGCCGTCATCATTGCCTGGCTCCTGGCCGTGCAAGAAACCGTCGAAGTCGAGATCGAGGCCCGAGGGGCCGTCGTTGCCGGCATTATCGCCGTCGCCGGGGTAGAGCGAACCGAGAATATCGACCTCGCCCTCCGAAGGAGTTGGGGAGCCTCCACGTTGACGCATCGTGACTGCCTTGACAATCAGATTGAGTGGTTGGCAAATTGTTAGCGATGTGAGAGCCGCGAAACTGACCGCAGCCAATTTTTTTTCTGGGTCCGAGAGTCGTTATCTTATCGTCGCGGGGCAGGTGGATCCTGCTTGACCACCCAAGCTTGTGACTCCCGCATCAGAGCTAACGAACATGCCTTCACCATTCTCCATCTTTCAACAACCAAATTCGACGTCGCAGAATACCTCCCCACTATACGCCTGGAAGATACAGCATCCGACGGCTCAATATGGCCAGCAAGGATACAAAAGAGGATAAGGATGCGCTCGACGCCCTCGAGGCTGAAGCCAAGGAGTTTGATAAGGTTGGTTTGCGACCGGCGCAGCCATGCGTGACCAATGCTGATACCCTTCTCCAGGATGCTGAGATAGACCGAATTCTAAAGGCATTTCGCCTTGATGCGTAAGATTTGCCTTGGCCTTGCATCCAATTCCATGTCTAATTATGCCACAGATATGCCGTACTAGATCTCCAGCCTGGTGTCCCCGAATCAGACATCAAGATGGCCTACCGCAAGAAGTCACTCCTCATCCATCCTGACAAGACCAAGAACCCTCTGGCGCCCGACGCCTTCGATCGGTTGAAAAAGGCGCAGACGGAGCTGATGGACGAGAAGCACCGCGAACGGCTAGATGAGGCCATCGCCGACGCGCGCATGCTGTTGATGCGCGAGAACAAGTGGACAGTGGACAGCGAAGAACTCAAGACAGATGACTTCAAAAAGATGTGGCGCGACAAGGCCCGCGAGGTGCTCGTCGACAATGAGCACCGCCGCCGCCGTCAAATGAAGGCTCAGCTGCAGGAGGAGGGTCGCGAACAGCGCCGTGTCGACGCCGAGACGGACGAGCGCAAGCGTAAGCGCCAACACGAGCAGGACTGGGAAGCCACCAGGGACGTGCGCATCAGCAGCTGGCGGCAGTTTCAGAAGGGCAAGTCGGGCGAACCCGACAAGAAGAAGAAGAAGAAGCTCAAGCCCATTGGTTGAGAGATGGAAGCCGACGGGGATCCGATTTTAGTGTTGAGAGGACAACGCAAGGCTGGAGGTCAAGGACGCTGCTCAACATCACGATGCCCTGGATGGTCTGTGAGTTTAATAATGACGATGAACTGTTTGGACTCTAATTAAGGCAGACAAGAAGCCATGGCCGGGCCATCAACCTCTATCCATCATACGGGGGACCGCTTCGGCTGCGCCCGGTAAGTACACTGACCAGCGGTGATGTGTTTGTGCGTGTGACCATGTGTCGTAGCTCCCAATCCTTCTCACCAGTTCAACGTATTGCCATGCACCACGTTCCAATTTTCAGCACTCGCACGTTTGGTATGCAAACTGATTTGAGGAGAGTGGCCTCCATTGGAGCTTTCAGCGCGCTCATTCTATGCTACAGGAATAGTGTACAAGATCCGAGCACTGGCAGATCTATATGAGCAGTCGGGTAGTCTTTAACCCTCCACAGACGCCTTACAAATAATATCAACCTTTTGAACACCAGCCAATGCGCTCCCCGTCCGCCTCTAGTATGTCGGTTCCAATGCATATGATACAGGCCGTTGAAACGATCAGCTCGAGCCCGATCCCGGGGACTTGCTTTTCGGGTCCTCCTTGGGCTTCTCGTCAGTCTTCTTGGACGTGGTGTCTTCGTTGGCGTCCTCAGGCTTCTGATGGGCAGGGTTGTTGGTCAATGTGTGCCACATCGACTTCAGGAAGCCCTCATTCTTGTGGGAATCGGGATCAGAAGGGTCCGCTTGAGCGCTATTTGACAGTCAGCCTGCTTCGTCATCATCTTCATTGATTTTGAAGAGCTTACTTTGCAGCTGATGAGACATTCATGACACGTTTCGCCGTCTTATCGCCCATTTCGTCTGCAAGCATCTCCACGATGGTCCTCTGGTTTGCGCTGAGGTACTTGGGCATTGCCACACGGAACTCCACCTTCAAGTCGCCACTGCCACCACGCCTCGAGCCGAGTTTCTTCATGCCCATGCCGGTGAGAGTCATCCTATCGCCAGTGTTGGTGCCGGTGGCAATTTTGACATTAACCGACCCATCCAAGGTGGGAATGCTGGCCTGGCCACCCAACAGGGCGGTCGTGAGAGGAAGGTTCGCAGTGTACAGGATGTTCGAGCCTTCTCGGCGGAACTTGGGGTCCTTGGCGACTCGAACGAAGACATAAAGATCTCCGTTCTGGGCTCGGGCGTTGGGATCGGCAGAGCGTCCGGTGGCGGGGGCATCACCTGCTCCGTCTACCCTGAGACGCATGCCATCTTCGATTCCGGCAGGGATGTCAACGGTAATCGACTTCCTCTCTCGAACTACGCCGTTTCCTGAACAGGTTCGGCACTCAGATCCCTTGGGGATGGTTGAGCCGGTGCCATCGCAAGTCCCGCAGGTAGACGCCATTTGGAAACCACCCTGCATGAAGTGCACACGAGTTCCGGTGCCATTGCAAGCCTTGCAAGCACTCCTCTTCGTTCCCGTCTTCAGACCATGGCCGGTACAAGTCCCGCAAGTGGTCAAGGGAGTAATGTTGATCGTTGTGGCGGTACCCTTGGCGGCTTCCATAAATGAGATACTGGCTTGGACCTCAATGTTGTCACCGACCAGAACCTCCTGCTGATAAGGGTTACGTGCACCTCGGCGGCCACCGCCAAAGGGGCCTTGTTGTCCCGCAAAGGCGGAGAAGATGTCGTCGAAGTTGAAGCCACCACCGAAACCCCCCTGTCCACCACCGAACCCGGAGAATGGATGACCTCCACCGCCAAATGGATCACCGCCGGGAGCTCCTCCGCTAGGATCGAAGCCAGCGGCTCCAAATTGGTCAAACTGCTCCCGCTTCTTAGGGTCGGACAAGATCTCGTAGGCGGACTGGATGTCGGCGAAACGCTCCTTCGCACTGTCGTCCTTGTTCGTATCGGGATGGTATTTCTTGGCCAGGCCATAGTATGCCTTCTTAATATCGGCAGCCGATGCGCTTTTGGTGACTCCGAGGGCTTGGTAAGGGTCTTTCTGGGAGACAGCATTCGTAGCATGGAAGAGCTATTCACACAATCAGATAGTAATTCAACATTACATTCGAGGTATTTACTCACTCGTTTTGAAGGGGGGGCTCTAGCATCTGCCCTCAACCTCGGTCGGTCCCGGGAGCCGAGACGCAACGCCACGGTATGGAGCTGAGCTCCTTTGCTTAAGCATTTGATTTTGGAGCCGCAGAAATGACTCTGCGCCAGGACCCGGGCGGGGGCCGCGGCCTTTGACAAGAGGCTGGAATTCATCTTGAACTGCAGTGATTCATCTGTCCTAGAGCAGAAACAAAAATTGCAAAGATAGGTAACCCCGGCGACTTAGCTCCCCGTGGTTACTTAGAAATTCTTAGAAGTTCCGAGACTCATCCCAACTTTTCCAGCCGGGCTTAAGCCGAGGAGTTGGTGCCTCAGACATCAAAGTCGTCATAGGCCGACGCCGGCAATCCGTCTCCTGCCACCCGCTTTGGCTGCCCGCCCATTGGCTGGCGGCTGAGAAATCAGGAACGGCTCAAGATGCCGATGCAAAGCCGAAGCATTAGCTTATCTTATCATTCGCGAGGCCGACCCGGACAATTCTTCGTCAATGCCGTATAGGCTCGTCGTGATGGTGTATGATCACATTAAGGGTTTGGTCAAGATTTCAGTATTCCCTATGGCTATGATCCAGGCCTCATAAAGCTGTACTGCGGCTTATGCCGAAAGTACCCCGAAGCACCGCCAAAAACCGAGCTGAGCTCAAATCTCGATGGGTGGTTGACAAACGAAGTCTAACTATGGACATATCGAAAGGAATTGGTTTTTGAGGGAGAGAAATTGGGATTGGCTTAGAGTTCGGGAAATCCAGGTTTACTTGCGAGAGATTCCGGAGGTCTATACTCATATCCATTCAACCCTCAGTGAAGCATCTACAATCGACTCTCGAAGGAGCAAATCACGCTGAGGTAGTCTGACTCTCTGCCCCTCCAACCACCCGTAATGTTTCTGCAAGGTTGCATCATATTGCCCCCTCTCCCAAATCCAGAACTGAAGTGGGGTGAGCTACTCCCAGTGGTGCTGGCCCTATGAACAGAACAGGGGAAAGTGTTTGTCTCAGTTGCGGGATACCACTGCAAAGGTGTAGCCACAGGTTCGGGGATTGCAAATGCTCAGGCATCGCGCTCGTCCGCACTGATTTCGGGGACACTCGGTTTAACGGAGATGGTTATTAGTACCATGGGAAGCAGCTTTGCGCGTAGGTTAAAAAAAATTGTCTACAGGAGGTCAAAAGCATTGTAGCCAAGATAATACGAGGACAAGCGCGTGGGTGCTTTTCCAAGCACATCGTATGTCACGGTCGGGGGACAACGGTGAAGGGCAAGAATAAATAAAGAGGTTATTCCTCTGCTCAGCAATGGTATATTGAAATTCGAAACCGTACAATGACTCGTCTATGCCGTGAGTATGTGATTGCTGTAAAACATGCCTGTGTCCCGGCCTGGCTGATCGTTCCTTGAACAGCAATGCCCAAACGCCATATTAACGCCAAAACTCCATCCAATATGTGATTCCCTTATTCCCTTGTATGCGCCGTGTTTATTGCGCTTTCGTGATTCTGGAACTCTTTGAGTCACGCTTAGGATCATGACGGATCTTGTAGATGAAGTCCACAATCACATCATTCTCTTGAACGCCCAGGCCGTTGAAGTGTTTCCGCACCGCGAGAGCAAGGTGGTCTTTGCTCTGGCGGCGGGCTTGTCGCCGTCGGACCATTGTGGGCGAGTGGAGGCCGATGCCGCTGGGCTGCGACAGGATCCATTGTCTGTAAGGGTTCGAGAAGGAGGTCGGGGTGGTCAGGTGGTGCTCGCGACGGTAGGCATGAAGGACGTCTCGTTCGAATGAGGACCATTGCAGCTGTGATGGTAGAGTCAGCGTCTTGAGCTTCCAAACACGTGGGGTGAACGCGGCGATGGTCCGTTGAGGGGCCGTGAGACAACCGGGAAGAATTGAAGGAGAGAGGGGTGACGAACACTAGGAGGCGTCGGCTCAGCAGGAGGCGGCGGAGGGACAACGGCAGCAGCGTTGGTGACTTCGCGAAGATGAGAGTGGCTGTTCTGACTGGCGCCGCGGCGCATCTTGGTTGAGGTGTGGCCGTTGCCATTCTTCTCCTTGGAATTGGGAGCGTCCGACTTGGAGTCGTCGTGGTTGCGGGAGGACTTTGCGGGCGGCATGGCGGATGGGAGCGGGTGAACAGGGAGGTTAGGAGGTGGTAGGAATTGCTGAGATGGGACTCGGGGCGAAAGTCGTCTGGGAGAGGCGCGGGCAAAAGCTCGTTACATGATCTAGGGGTGAATCGGTTGTGGGAGGAGCAAGAGGAGCAGGAGGAGTTTGTCGACATGGGCATGGGAGGGACGGTAAATTTGGGTCGGGTGGTGGAGGGACGGGCGCGCGCGCTTGCTGAGTGCTGAGTGCTGAGTGCTGAGAGACACACTGGAAAGAGTGCGCTGCGCACCAACGTCACCTGTCACTTGCTGCGGTGACGGCACCGAGTGACCACCTGCTCAGCGCATGAGAGGTGGGGCCGCCGTTCTGCGCTGCGCAGCACGCCGCATCAACCTTTAGCCAGTCTTCAGGGGAATGCAATCAGAACAACGCCAGAAGCGTCTCCGGCACCACGGTTCAACCTGTCGGGCAGGCCGTGACAGCGGCAAAGCCATCAAAGACAGTTCCTTTTTTTGCTGGAGAGCACGACTCGGCGGCTCCAAAAGTGGTCCCGATGTGGGAATGCCATCTCGTCTGGCGCGTTTGAGGTCCGGCAACCCAAGCCCCATCCGGCAGCCCCTCGCATGGCGGTCACGGGACCCGGGACCACGAACACCAGAAGAGAGAGGGGGAGGATGGGGGGACGCAAGAAGAGAGAAAAGAAGAAGAAGATCATCCGCGGGGGTGGAAGTTCGCCATGTGGGCAACGTGGAAAGGCGTCTTCCTCTGCAGGCCGCGTGCGGGTGCCTGTCGCTCTCGGAAAGAAACTCCCAGCCACTTTTCTGCTTTTGCGGCAAGTCGACACACGAGCTGAAAAGAGCAGCAGGGTTGCTTTTTATCGCGCATCACCGTCAAGTACCGAAGGGAAATAGAAAAACGGCCACGGTGCATAAAAACCTCGGGAGACCATCGTCATCATCGTTCTGTCACTCACCGCGCGGGGAGCTCGCGAGCCATTGAAAACGAAAGCTCCCAATGGGTGTCGCTTGCATGCATTAGCTGCCTCGGTCACTCGTTCAAGGGGTCATGGCTCAAGGGTCAAAGAATCAGCCCAGGGTCATACAGGGCAAAGAGTACGAGGTACGAAGTACAAAGTAATAGCAGCGGCCCGTAATAGGCAGGGATGACTAAGCCGTGCATCTCTCCATCGCATCTCTCCCACGACGATGCTCATCTATTTCCATCGTCACTCTTGCATCACTCACTTTATGTGGACCTCTAAGAAACCCCCACGATCTCCCCACGCTCCGTTGCCGGAGGTGGGTCTACCAGATGAGCGCTTCAGACGCCATCGTCAAACCCGAAAGCTGAAAGCCTCGAGATTGCCAACAAAGCGCTCCCCCATAGTTGATCATCGCCGCCGGCGATTCGCCTTCGAGTGATGTGCATCACCAGATGTGAGAGAAAAAAAATTGCTCACTCCTTTTTGGCCGAACTCGCAAGGGCAGTCCCAGTGGCGCATATCCCTTCTCATCTAGGCGCATCCGCTCAGGCAAGCGTGGCTTTGCGAATTGCTTCTGCGAGCGGTCGTCTCAGCAAATCATGGGGCTGTGGGATGATCACCTGCCGGGGCTCGCGATTTCCTGGGACCATGGGGGCGTAGCACCACCCGACGGCCTTCCTAATCCTCCTTCGGTAATTGCGAGGCTGCCATCTTCAACAATGCATGGCCCTGTTATGGATGTTAGACTAAGTGACCGAGGGGCAACAAAGAGACTAGTGGATTGTCCGAAGCCATAGGATTCCCAGAGAAGACTGCGCTATTCCCGCTAGATCTACACTCACTGGGCACATGGTTCGGCCGTCCACGACATCATGATGTTGGCTCGGTCCTGGATCATTGGGTCAGGACGTTCGGAGTGTCGTTGTAATTCCGCCCCACGGTGAGGCTTTCAGCAAAGCCTGGGAGGGAAGGAGGGTTTCCTTGCCCTCATGTCGGTCCATGCAGGCCACTGAGGAGCATCGCCTTTTCAAGGGGTTACGCCGCGGACGCTTCATGTCACGGGTCTCACCGTGATATGTGCCACCTGGTTGGGATATGCTGTCAACTCCCGGGGTGGGCAGTGCATGGATGATGATGATTTGACGATGGCGCATGGGGGGCTAATACAAGTACTGCTACGTACGTAGTAGACAAGATCAAAACCCTGGGGACAAGTAAGCTTAGTTGATGTACACAGTAGTACGTAAGGGGAAACATGTCGATACCCCAGAATGGCATACTCTGCATCAGTCTCAGCATGGCCATCCAAGGCATACCAAGAATCACTCCATTACGTGGAGACAACCATTTCCATGTGCCAAGTTCAAGCAAGGCACTCGCTATCTGTGTAACCCTAACAAACCCCCAGCAGATAAGCGACAGTTGGAAACAAGCCATTACCAATCCGTACCAACAAATCAGGGCTTGCGCAAGGTGATGCCAATAATTGGAGGCGCGAAAGACGCGGCCCTGTCTCAGTGCACCTCATCTAACGCAGATGTCAGCCGCTGTGGAGCACGATCAGAATCTGGGGTGGCCACTCAGCCGGCCGAGTCGCTTGGGTACTGGGCGCGGGAGACAGTCGCCAATCCCGCGACGATGGCACCCGACCCAGCCCTCCTCCCCCTTCACCACCACTTGGGGTTGGCTCATCACCACGCGAAGCGCCACTAACCAGAGGCTACCTCGACTAGTTGTCCAGATGGAGGTTTTGTTACGGCGTGCCGCCTCACAATGAAGCCCAAGTGACAACAGCCCATTCAACTCCGACACGGCTTGTCTCAGCCATCATGCCTGAGAGTCTACTTTCACCTACCGGCCAAAATGGAAGAACCCGAGCAGGATTTCAACCCATGCCCCAGGTTCCAGCGCTTTTTCTCCAAGACACACAGCAAAAGTACCACCCTCCACACCCCGTCGCTACCTCTTTTCTTCAACCATGCCACAGGGTCTCAGCAGGCGGCGTCGGGCGTTGGAGAAAATGGCGCACCCTGGTCGCTGGTTGGGCGGCAGTCCCCCAATACTTCCCTGGATCTCATCCCAGTTCGAGCCACTGCTGCACTAGGCCTCTTGCAGTAGCGTGCTCAACAGCCTGTGCAACCGCCTCTCTCAATAGTTCTGGGGATGTCTCAAGACATGTAACAGCCGTCCGTCCTCGATATTTATTGCATAGGGTTTGGTGAGGAGCGGAAGTTGATTGGGATCTGCTCTTATTCTGAGACCCATGAGCGGGTTAGCCAGCATCTCCAACTGGTGTTTGCGCATTAAATTGTTCACCAAGGTCTTATGGTGAGTTTGTCGGTTGTATGCGGCTTTGCGGTGCGATAAGAGCCAAGTGCTGATTTGAGGTTGCCGACCTGGTATTGCCACTATCCTGGCTCCAGGAAACGGGACACGGCTTGCTAACCTGGCCCGTCTCAAGCCAATTTAGGCAGTCCCACACGCTACACCGAGTTGATCAACATCGGGACGTTGGACGCAGCAGGAGCTCAGTGCATGCATGGCTCAACGAGGCTCGGCTTCGACACGCCGCGGAGACACGTAGACCAGGAGGCCTATCGCACCAACAACATCATCCAGTTCATAAAAGTCAATTTGAGCAGTCTGCAGGCAGACACTTTTTAAGCCTAGGTCAAATATGGGGGCGGGACGACTAACGGCTTAGCAAAGCCATCTTCCTCGGCAGCATGTCCCAGGATCCCATTACCGACAGTCTCGACTGGCCCAAGCCCCAGGAACCAGGATTCAAGCCACGGGGCGTCAGTCTCTCACTTGCATGGAAGAGCAATTGTTAATAAAGGTGAAGGCGTCACTTTGGTAAAATTCCGGAGACGTTGGCGTACGACGGTGGCTCCCTCTGCCCTAGCGTCATCCCGCATGGCAAACCGTATGGTACGTACCTAACTGCGACCATCCGTCCTCATTCAAGGATGCTCCTCCAGTTCTCAGATTACCGATGGACGTAGAGGGCGTCTATCCCATGCCAGAGCACATCTGCAAGAAGCGGATGCATCGTAAAGTTGCACCCGCGTTGTCGTGCTAGGTACCGGGTTGTACTCCGCGTGTAGATGCCGTGACCGTCCCCACTCCGATGATCCGGGAGTAGACCTAAACGGAGGGCACGCCACTGCTCATGCCACACACAACGAGATGCTGATGGAAGAGCCTAGAGCGGGCCGCTGCTAGGAACTCATCAGGAAAGCCCGGCGCCGGCGGCAAGGCAACTAGGACAGGACATGGTCATCTTGAAGTGGCCCGTGTGCATGTCAAAGTTCGTCTGCCCGGACACAATATACCCGTTCGGCGATGCTTGCATTCTGGGAATGGCGGCGGGAGGAAGCAAATGGACGACAAAGGTACATGGGGAGCGTGAACTCCAGCAAGGCGCTGTGCCGTTCTTACAAGTGTCTCATGAAGAACATGCCAGGCCTCCAGCCACCAACGGGACCAAGAGTATTACGGATACAGGTTCAGCGTGATTGTCGACGAAGTGCGCGACTTCGGGCCTCCCCTAGCAGGCCGAGCTGGCTCATGCAGGGTGCATGGGGGACAACCGTGAGCAGCGCTCAGGCGTCGAGCCATATTAAATGGTCAGCCATGATGGGACGTCCATGAGGAGCCATGGATCATGGATTCTCGGCCCCAATTAATCGAGCTCCCCCTCCACTCCTCCACTCTGTTCTGTCTCTCCCCTGGCCCAGCGGTAGCCCCCGGTCTCTGCTAACGAGAGCTGGCGGTGCTGGCCGGTTGCACCCCTTGCACCCTCACTACTGTGTTGGTCCTGATGCAGCGAGCTGCACATCAGGGCACGGCGGCGCAGACATGGATGGGACCAGGGCCAAGAGACTGCCCCCTCGCGGATGGCCCAGGAGAATGGGGTCGCGACGGGGACTGGAAACGAGGCGGCGCTAGGAGCGGAGGTGGAGGCTCGAGTTGCAGGCCTGCAGCTTGAGGTGGACTGGTGGACTGGTGGACGGGGCAAGGCGTGTCTCTGGGTGATGATGTGGGAGCCGAGGAGGGAGGAGTGGGCTCAGTGGCAAAGGGTGGGAGGGAGGGTCGATGTGGAGGGTCTCCGCGCAGGCTGGCTGGCTCGCTGCTGGCACAGTAGACCTTACGTACCACGCCGAACAGGCGCGAGTACCGTGTCAGCGGGCTAGTGTCGACGTCCCGGAGCAGGTACTGCGCCGTAAACGGGATGGGACGTCGCCTGGGTGTGTCTCTGTCTGGGCGGATTGGATGGGCGCTGCTGCGAGTGCTGTCGCTGGTTGATTTGCGATGGATCGAGGATGGAGGTTTTTTCTGGACGAGGGTCGAGGGTCGAGGGTCGAGGGTCCTTGCCATAAAGATCAAAGGCCCCCCAAATACCCCCCACCCTACCCGCGTCCACTCCCACTTCCCCAGAACCTCTGCCTGGGAACCATCAAGTGCTTGCTTGTTGCCTGCGATTCTCGTACCTTGCGTGGGCTTGTTGAACTGGTCTTTTTTCTTCTACTATCATCCAGCCGATCCGATCTGTTTCCTCTCGAGTCTCGAGTCCCAACTCTCAACAACCGCGTGTGAGCCGTCACTTGTCGGTTTTCTCCGTCTCATTGTCGCCATCCTCGCCCACTCCCGTTCTCTCGTTGTCCCAACCCGCGTCGCCTCTGCGCCTTGTGCGCCAACAATGCGCTTTTGAGCCCGAGGTACAGTATGCGCCCCCATCTTCTTTGTCCTCGTCTGCTGTGCTTCATCTTTCGTCTCCCCTCTCTTCTCTCTTCCTCCACGACACTTCGAGTCGCCAACTCGCCTTACTCGCGCCATCCCTCCTGCGTCGCCATCGTCCTGCTTCCAGACTCCACCGCGGCTCCGTCCGCTGTTGCCGGGGACGCCAAAATCCAACGCCCGCTGCCCGCTGCCCGCCATGCCAAGGTACATCCATGACTTTCGACATGCGCGCTGGCCAACTGTGAGCCGCTGGCTAGCTGGCTAGCTGCGAGCACGGATACCGCAGCTTTACACCGAGCCTCTATTTTCTGTACCTCTCCCGAAGCTCCGAGGCTCAAAGCTCGACATGCCTCGTTCGACCTGCTCCGCGCGCATTTTCTCGGGGTCGATCCAGGATCTTCCACCTACCAATCCCCATCACCCGTGGCGTCTCCGCAATCCGCCTGGCCCAGTCATCCCGGAACTCGAAAGCCAGACAAACAAGACAGAAGCCATTTTCAATCCTCGCCATCGCCTCGACAACTCGGCTCCAACCCGACTATGGCGTCCCTAACAAAACCCAGTGCAGCGAATCACCACTTCCATGACTAAACGCTGCCTCCGCACCGTCTCGCCCTCCCCCAGTCTGGGTCCCACAACCCGGTTTCCCCCAAGGCCACTTGACGTCCCTTGATCCACTTCACAGCATTTTACCCGCAAAAACACGCGACCACCCTCTCGTCCTCCACTAACATTGAATAGCCAGCTCCTAATCAGCGTGATTCTCTCTTTTCCTGTTGTCGCCCGTCGATCTTCCTGTCGCGACCTTCACTCGATCTTTCCGTCCGGCCCCCCTCGACGAGCTGGTCGCCCTGCCTGCCATGTGTCTGGCGCGACTTCCAATTAGTCTTTAAGGGCTGATCCAATCTACCACCTTGTCCCACATTTGCGGCCCCTCGGCAACCCCGCGATTCCGCAGGTGCCTTCGCCGTTTCAACGCTGCTCAGCCAAGAAGCAGTTTCCAATTGCGTACCTCGCCTATCGACAAAACCTTCCTTCCCTGTGCGTGTAGGAGACTCGTCGTCCGGTCTTCCGCGAAACTCAAGCCTTCGCCCATCGCCATCTACTTTGCACCTATCTATCCCTCGACTCGGAACCTCGAAACATCAGGCCATGGCCTCTATACTAGCTACGCAACCAAGCGACCTCAAACCCATCCTCCCGATCTCCCCGGTAAGCTCAGGCGCAATGGGCACGGTACAGAACCTCGACAACATACAACCCCACGATCGGGGTCGTCGACGAAGTCGCTCGCCCGAAAATGAGGGCGACCAGGATGGAAAGGCAGACGACGTCAACGACGGCCCCAACGGGGCCTCATCCAACTCAGATGGCCCCGGTCCCGCAAGAAAAAGGCGACGGAGTCGCAAAGGCCTCGACAAGCGATTTGAGTGTTCGTCCGAAGGCTGTGGGAAGAGTTACTCTAGGGCAGAGCATCTGTATGTCTTGCGCTGGCTCATGGCTCTCATGCGAACAACTTGCACTAACATCGCCCAGGTATCGCCATCAGCTCAATCATAACTCGAAGCAAACATATCACTGCAACTTCCCTAACTGCACCCGAACATTTGTTCGGGGAGATTTATTGAAGCGCCACATGGACCGTCACGCCGCCAAAGGATCCCAGCTTAATCAGAGGGACTCTATGGCTGGACATATCGCGCCAGTTCTGGCCCCCGGCTCCAACTCCCCAGAATTCAACCGAAACTCGATGGACTATTCCAATCCCCGATCGTCCCATATGCAATATCAGGCTCAGCAAGATCCCTCTGGGGGGCCATACTCTCCCTTGACAACCCCTCAGGGCATGTTTACAAACGGGGGTCTTTCGAATGGAATGGATACCTATGGAGCACAGAACCAGGGCTTCGATAATCGACCGCCACAACTTTCCCAGCCTCACTCGCCTTCGGTATCGCAGCGACAGTCCATGCCGACCAATGCTACATCCTTCGGGGTTATGTCGCCCATCGCCAACCAGCAAGGCTTCCCAAAATCGCAGAACAACATGCCTCAGTCCAGTAGCTTTGTCTCGCAACAGAATGTGATGCCAATGAACCTACCTCCGTCGCAGTTCTCTAATGGCCAGAGCCAGACGTCGCATGAAACTGGACAGCCCTATGGCGCCACTACCGCTGCCGAATACTCGGAGCCTGGGACTACTCAAGCCGGTGAGCTGATGATGTTGGATCAGATGTCAATACCTGGAACTGTTCCCGTGTTCGGTGGTGATGGGGATCTTAATAAGTCTCCATATGTGGGAATGCCAGAGGATTTTATGGCTTACCTGTTCAACTCACCTGGTCCGTCAAACATGACTCCCGTGCTACCGCCTGGGTACTCAAAGTTAGTATTCCCCCTCATTTCCTTCACCTCGCCATTCGGCTAACTAGTTTCAGTTACGGAGACTTGCAAAACAACCAGTTCAACATGTCGCTATTGAGTGGCGATGGTGCTGCACTAGGATACTTCCCAACAGCTCCGCAGACGGTGATGGCGGTCAACAATCTCTTGGAGCAGCAAGTTCCGGAGGCCACGATTTCCGAAGAAAAGAGTCAGGAACTATTCGACTTCATCAAGGAGCGCTTCCACGACAACAAACATGCACCCGTTGATCGTCAGTGGGATGGTATCCTGGAAGGTGACCGCGCCAACGGTGACCACATGCTGAGCAAGAGGATGATGCAGGCTTATATTGGCTCATACTGGTATCACTTTAGCGATCAGATGCCAATTCTTCACAAGCCGACCTTTTCTCCCGACAGAACACCAAACTTACTGTTGTTGTCCATGATGGCAATTGGAGGTGCCTGTCTTGACCGAACCCACGGACACAAGGTTACGAAGGCTGGTGCTCAGCTATCCAACTTCCTTGCCTGGCACCTTCGGTGGGATATATTCATGGACCTAAACTTCCGGCCCCCAGCCAAACTCTGGGTTTTCCAAGCTCTCATTCTTCTAGAGCTGTACGAGAAGATGTACTCGTCGAGAGAGCTGCACGAACGGGCTCATATCCACCATGCAACAACCATTACACTGATGCGCCGTGGCCGTTCCTTGATCGGCAAGTCTGCTTTGGAGTCACCACCAAATCCAAGGGATAGCTCCAACGGATCCCGTCAGTCATCAACATCAAGTCTCGCCCCGACTGCGGAGAAGTGGTGGGAACATTGGGTGACCAACGAAGCCACGCGGCGTGCGGCCTTTGCAGCCTTCGTAATTGACTCTATCCATGCCACCATGTTTGGGCATTCAGCAGTCATGGTTGCTCATGAGATGAGACTACCCTTGCCTTGCGACGATGCGATGTGGCGGGCCGGTAGCAGTGCAGAAGTTTGGAGGATTGAATCAAATTTGATGTCAAACGGTATCAAGCCGATGTCATTCTTGGAAGGTCTCAAGCGAACATTGAGTAACCAAGATGTGCGAACAAACTCCTTCGGAAGAACTGTTCTAATGGCAGGACTCCTGAGTGTCTCGTGGCATATGCACCAACGAGACCTCCAGGTCAATGTCCTGGGCGGAGGAATCATTCAAGCCCTTGGAGGCCGTGACAGATGGCGTGCCACTCTGACACGAGCATATGACACCTGGAAGGCAGACTTTGACAAGTCGCTGGAACAGTACGAACCTTCGACCGACCCATACCGAGACAACATCATGAAAAAGACCGAGTTCAATGTTGTCTTTGAGAGCCGCACAGTTTTGCATCATCTGGCGCACATGGCTATGCATGCTGACATCGTCGACTGCCAGATGTTTGCCCGAGCAAAGCGTCTCCTTGGTCGAGCCATCGGCCCGCAGGAATTTGGCAGCGCTCAAAGGCGAATCAAGGATCACTGGGCACATTCCGCCAGGGCCAGAGACGCAACGTTCTATGCCCTCAAGTTTCTATGCTCAGTCCTCGCACCTGACCAAGTGACGCCAGCGCATGCGGGGGGGTACCACCTGGATGAGCCATACGATGCTCGTGACGATGTCCTCCTCAATCGCCCATGGGTTCTTTACTTTGCAGCCCTAGTTGTATGGTGCTATGGCTTCGCCCTGGAGGGGCCTTGCCCGAGTGCCCCGATTCCCACGACTCGACAAGAAAAGCTTCAATACATGAGGGAGTACTTCGTCCGATTCGGCACCATTGAGAACCCTGGGAACTTGCAAGGAAAGACTGGCATTAATGCGAACACGGCGCTCCTGATGATCCTGAAGGACACGTTTGAAACTACCCGGTGGGAGCTCTTGCATGAAGCTTCAACCCTCCTGAACAACTGCATTGTCCTCAACTCGGGCGGTACAATCCACTGAGGCAATCACGGTGAAGAAATGAAATAATGGAAGAGCGCAGGAGACCAGGCGCTGGAAGATTTGGGATGTGAACGATCCAAGGATGACGGATGTTTGATGGCACGATACAATGTGGTTCATATGGGGTGGGAGGCTTCAGATGATTGATTGCTCTTTGTACTTTAGAATACCCCAATGTCTTTGACGACAGCGCGTTTTTAACATGTTTTCACAACTCCTTGACCATTAAAGGAGCACCATAAGATCGACGTAAGGTGGACTTCGTCCTCTTCACTCAAGTTTTTCGACTCTTCTTCCAATGTGAGACCTTGGCCCATTTATATTAATAGCTATCGGTCTCCCAGAACCAAATATAACGCCAATATGTATGTAATTAAACAATATAATGGAATTCGTAGCACGTAGTAGGGAATATGATTCAGCACCAGCCCTATCAGTCATCATGAGCTTGCGCTATCGCGTAGAAATGGCTAGGTTCCGGTTCCCACGGCTGAGGCCGATTCTCGACTGTAACGGTAAATCGCTGGACATCCTCATCCTGGTCATCGTCGTCGTCGCCATATTCATCATCATCATCCTCGTCTTCACCATCCACATGGAGGAGTATGGCGTAGGGAACGAAGAAGTCATTCGGTAACATGTCGTCCTCCTGGGGTAGGGCCCTGTCCCGCGTAGGGCCCTTCCAGAACGCAGTGGGGCCGGCGGGGCCGTGGGCGTCATAGTCTCTGTAAAGAGGAGGATAAGTAACGGGAAATGGGGATATTAGTTGTCTATTTGAGAGGGGTAGGAAACAAACCTGTCGAACCAGTTGCCGACGACGCCGCGGGCGGACCGAACTCCGCCGACCTGGATGCCCTCGCTACGCCAGCGCTCCTGACCGTTGAAGATGGAGAAAGTTGTCCAGCGCACATCGCCCTCTCGAGTCAATCGAACAGTACCTATAGTTTGCCACCCTTCTACGTTAGTCCAGGCAAATTCTTCTTTATGGCAACGCAGGACAAAGGGGAAGGGGAGGAGGCTCACCTCGCATATGGGAGTTGCCGTTGCCGTCAAACGAGTCGTCAAGTGAGCGTGTGACTCCCTTGAAATGCACCACCGGCAGGTCCTGTCCATCATCGGGCCCGGGAGGCTCGATTTTGTAGACTTTCAGGTTCATCTGGAGGATACGGGTGGCCTCGCCAACATCAAGGGCAGGGCGTGGAGTGTCTCGCCCGATGAGATCCTCAGCGGGGAAGTTGTAGCTAAAGAAGTCGTTGTAGTCAAGGAAACAGACGATCTGGGACCTTAACTTGTTAGCTCGTTGTTCTTTGTGAAATCTAGTGTCCATATTTTGGAGGTAATATAAAGAGATGGGGACGGACGCGGTACCATGTGCCGGTGACATCGTATGGGTCCTTGTTCTCAAGGGATGAGATTACAGGACCGGGCAGTCCCATGTAGCTTCCCGGCCAGGAGCCAGAGAAGGGACTGTCCCAAACTTCCCTAAACAGGTCGGAAACGAAGCGTCTAGATCCAATATTCTTCGCGAGCACGATAAGGATAGCCTCTACCTTCTCCCAGTCGACGCGGTCGGATCCATCGTCGAGGAACGGGCCCCAGTGGGTACGCTCGGTATACTGGCGCAGATCATACACCTTGGAGCAAGCATATGGATACGTGCGAGAGGCTCTCGTAGATCCGATGCTAAGGATGGGTCTACCATACAGACAGTGCAACTTTGCGCTTCGCTGATGGAGAAGCGCCTTGGACGAGCCTCCGCCGCTGGCACGGATGGGATGGCGGAGCTCGCTGCGCACACGCTCAAACAAGAAAGACCGCTGGAGGAAGGCCTCTAAGTTGGATTCATCGCCGAAAAGCTGGTTCAGGAACAAGACGTTTAGGGAGCCAGCATGGGACCTGGCGCCTGGGGGGGTCTCGAGACTAGCCGAAGCGTGGCTGAGGAGGCGGTTGACGACCTCATAGACAAAGTCCATCTCATGTTTCTAGATGGAATCAGTAACATGAAGGGCGGAAGGGAGCCGGGGTTAAAAGGGATGGCGAAAGGCTGGCGTTGCAATCTGTCGTCTCACCTTGTCGGTGGCGTCGCTGCGACGGCATATCGCTTCGAGGCGGACCAGGTCATGGACCTCAGTATACCAGTCCAAGTCCAAATCCTTTGGCGTGTCCTGCGGGTTGTTAATCACACATTTGATATTGGGGTCGCGAATACAACAGCGCTTCATACCAAGTGTTTCAGGTAGACGGCACGGCACAGCGTCTTGTTGCCTTTGGCGAAGGCCCGGAGCAATGAGCACACTTGGGGCAGGATGATGACGATGTCAGCGGGGTCGAGCCACTGGAGGATCAGCTGAAGCACCTCGGCGGGGAGGTTGATGAGGAGCATGGTGTCTGGAGCCATTCTCTATGCGGTGAAGGAGAAACGAGGGGAAGGAAGAGTGAGGCTGGCGGGATGGAATATATGGCCAGTCATGATAGGCCTTGTGTAACGAACCCGACGTCGGATTTAACGGATGCCCATCCCACTTCCGTACGTCTGAGATCATGGTGGGGCTTGGTTCCACAATGCTTACCCTAGACACGATTACCCCGGATCGTTCGCGCGGTGTACTGCTACCAGCTTATAATTCGAGGCGTGATACATGGGATAGTGTGTTTTGTCGTATTGGTTCGGTGTAAGTGATTTATATCTCATTGTTGTATAGTTTGTTCATCTGTTTAAACTGCCCTCGGGGGTTGAGTATGCTGGGTTTGATAATAGTAGGGGTTTCATTACTCAGTGTACAAGGCGCAACACCAATGGGCAAACAACCACACGAATATCACACCCATTCATCTATAATTTGAGGGTCGCATCAATATTAACCTTCCCGTGCTCGCAAACTGCAAGCAAAGCGTTGTCGCTCCTCCTCCTCATGACGCCCCGCAGTGTCGCCAGCTTCCTGCCCACCTGGACAATCTCGCATTCCAGCAACACCTCCTCACCCACAGGCACAGGGCGCATGTAGGTGACGTTGAGCGTCCGACTGACACCCATAAACTCCCAGAAACCCGGGCGGTTGACAAGCGCCAGCGGTAGCGTGGTGGAGAAGTCAAACAGCGTGGCCGCGCACCCGCCGTGCAGGTTGTCGAGCCGGTTGCAGTTCTCTGGCTGCACGGTGTACGAGAAGGTGCAAGACGGATGAGGTTCCGCTGGGTTGGTGGATACGAGCTTGAGGTTGGGAATCAGGGAGCGCATCCACTCCTGGAACTCGTGTGTCAGTGGACGCAATACTCATAAACAGCAGAGTGCGTGGACTCACCCCGGCCCTGAGACGGCCCTGATCATTCTTTGTGAGGTTGAGCCAGGTGTTGATCTTCTCATCTGGTGTCCCGTTCAAAAGAATCTCGCGCTCTGCCGCCGATGCGGAATCAGCCGCCTCGCGATTGCTCTCCCAGGAGTCCGCCATGATGGAGTCCGTTTAACAATGCGCCAAGGTGTGGTGCGGAGATTGATGATGCTGGGAACTTCTTTATCAAAATGAGCTTGGGTTAGATGCTCTGGCCGATGCGCGGGCGTGTGTCGTCAGCAGGAGTAGCTACCGAATCGGGAAATGATACCAGCTTGGGGAGTCGAGATTGGCTAAGCGACCATCAACGCGACGACGAGCGTGAGACTGGATGTTGGTATAGGGAGAGGGATCTGGAGGAAAAAGGGACAAGGTCCAGCTACATAACGGTATGGTAACACAAAAGCGACCGGTCCGAACCCCTGGACGATTTGAATGGAAAGAATGATGGCATTGCCCCGTTTGCAGTTTGCAGCACCGCGGTAGGTCGGCGTAAAATGCCGAGGCAATGGGGAACATCACAGGCGTGATCCCCGCTATCGATCAACTATGGCCGCGGTAATGGTTAGGTAGCTTAGCTTCTGCAGTGGCCGCTGCACGGTAATTCGGTAGGGACCTAAGTTACAGGCTACCTGTCCCTGAAGGACCGGGCCTGTTCCGATGTGCGCTCCGAAATCTGGGGTGACGAGTGGGACCCATTTTAGGACGAATCCACCATCTCATGCGCCGCTATCAGCAACGACCATCTTCGTCCTTACTCTTCATTTCTTACCTTCGTCACCACACTACAAAGCGTACGCGCGTTCTCCTAATCCATTGCTTTACTTCGCTGCATAGCATTCGCCCCCTCCCCTCCCCTCCCCCTCCTCCAGCAATGGAGTTCGTCACAGCCCTCCGGGGCACCTTCGACGAGCAGAAGCCCTCGCTCTTCGAAGTTCTCTCCGAGCAGCAGCTCAACGCCCTCCTCCCGCCCACGCTCCGCTACCTCCTCACCGTCGCCACCCATCGCCACCCCCGATACCTCCTGCGAATCCTCAACTCCTTCGATGAGCTCTACGCCGGCGCCATGTTGCTCGTTGAGCGCCATTACCTGCGAACCCGCGGCGGCTCCTTCACCGAGAACTTCTACGGGCTCAAGCGCGAAAAGGGCCTCCACGCCGAGATCCCCCGAGCCACCATGTCGGCCCCCAGCCTCGTCCGCGACACCCTTAAACTGTCCACCAAGGACGTGTGGAAGAACTTGCTCGTTCTCGTTGGGATTCCATATCTCAAGCGGAAGCTTGACGAGAGCTACGATGTGAATGCGCCTCGCGCCCTCCTTGGTGCTGCGTACACCCGCATGCCCGATAATCCTACTCTCCGCGACCGGTTCCTACACTACTACCGATGGTTCCTGCGGAACATTTACCCGAGCGTTAATGCTGGCTACTACTTTGCCATGCTCGCCTTCAACCTGGCCTACCTCTTCGACGGTAGCAAGTTCCATAGCCCCTTGATGTGGCTTATAGGAACTCGGATACGTAGGATGAATGGGGAAGATTACAGAGCCATTGATCTCTTGTCCCAACCGCCAGAGCAGGGCCATAGGCCTAGCCGTGGGTCGCTCCTATCACCCCGAGAACTCGGGCCACGATTGCTGTCCAGCTTGTCTATCTTGCTGCCGACTAGCATCTTTGCGTTGAAGTTCCTAGAGTGGTGGTATCAGTCAGACTTTGCGAAGCAGTTGTCTCGAAGGGCAACTGAGAGCATCGATCTTCCACCTCCCGTGATATCCGGCCTGAATCGGAAGGGACGGGCCGAGAAGAAGAAGAACAAGGCGAACGAGGAGGCTAATGACGGGGAACATATACCGTCACCCGAGGATGCCCCTATTGCGACACCCTCGTTGTTGCCCATTTTCACAGTCCCCTTCCCGACTGATTCGTCATTGTGCCCGATTTGTCAGGATGACATCGTCACGCCGACAGCCTGTCAGACCGGCGTCGTTTATTGCTATTCGTGTATCCATAAATGGATTGAAGGCATGCACCCGAAGCAGGAAACCTTTATGGAAGACCACGCTGGCAAGTGGGAGAGTGGTCAAGGGAGATGCGCAGTCACGGGAAGACGCGTCCTTGGTGGAACCGAAGGTCTCAGGCGCATAATGGTATAGAGTCACCGCACGTCACACTGGTGCGGCAAAGAGGCGGGAAAAGGCGTATTGGGCATGGTGTGAGCGTTTGGTTTTCAATATCTGGAGTCTTCGTGTTTCGCCGCGGAGTTGGCATGTTCGGGGAGGCTGAGAGCCTGGCCATGTTGGCATTGGCTGCCTTCGACAGGAATTCAAGCGCGCCCTTGTCTTGCGCAGCAGCTGGCTGGCCTGCGTCTAGGCGCTATCGGTTTAGCTGGCCAGTACATGTCTTGGATCATCTCGTCAACGAATGCGGTTTCTCGCTTCAGGTGGAGCCTCATTGTCTTGTAGGTTAATGGCGATGTATGGAATGAAGTACAAAGAGAGAGGATAGCCATGACGCGCAAAATAGACTGACAATGGGCGATATTCCCATTGCATTCTTCCGCCATTGTAGGCTCCTTGTCACTGGAACGCCTTTAGGACCGCGTGGTGTCTCGACTCCCACCTAGTCTTTGGTCAACCTTGACGACGTATGTTGGCCAGCCCCGGCCTCCTTGATAGAATTTCTGGTGGCCAGTCCCATGAGCTGGAGGGAAGGCTGGGTAGATAAAAAGGACGTCGTGGCCCTACTTGATCAATTCTTTAATCCATCACTACATTCTAGGGATTCTTTTGACTAGTATCCGCTCGTAGTCTTCATCCTACTTCTTCCCCGATCTACAATGGCGTACGAGTTGGTTAACTCATACGCTGGAGAGTCCTTGCTCTCAGGCTTCAACTGGATAAACTATCCAGACCCCTCCAAGGGATTTGTTGCGTAAGAGGCCTCAACAAGAGGGTTGGTGTGTTCCGTGCTCAAACTAACATCCACCACAGCTATCAGAACCAAGAAGATGCCTTGGGCAAAGGACTATACTCCATCGATCATGACACAAACGTAGTCAGGCTTGGCGTCGACAGCACGAACAAATATGATCTTGATGAGGGACGGCCTAGCATCCGAATAGAGAGTAAGGAGTCTTACGAGAAAGGTCTTTTTATTGCCGACTTCCTTCACATGCCGCCCTCACAATGTGGTGTCTGGCCAGCATGTAAGTCTCCCATCCATCGCTTCCGAATATAGGACTGATGATTGTAGTTTGGGCTTTCGGTTCCGACTGGCCCGAAGGCGGCGAGTTGGACATTATCGAGGGTGCCAACCTCGCCTACACCAACATCATGTCCGGCCATACAGCCGACGGCTGCTCCCTGAACCCCTCCGACGAAGGCCAATTCACTGGCGAACGTCGTAACCTAGACTGCTCCATTGGAGACAGCAACGTCGGCTGTGGATACAACCCTCCGGCTAGCGACACTTCCTCTTATGGCGATGGCTTCAATGCTGTTGGCGGTGGTGTGTACGCGGTGCAGTGGAACAATGGGTTCATCAGCGTGTGGCATTTTCCTCGAGGCTCTATTCCCGAAGACATCGACGCCAAGGTGCCGGATCCTTCAGGATGGGGTCTTCCGCAAGCCGTCTTTGGAGGTGCTGATTGCGACGTCAACGAGTATTACAACAACATGAACCTTGTCCTCAACATCGTGAGTACCCACTATAAGCTACGGACCACTGAATGGGGAACTAACACGGATACAGAACTTCTGCGGCGACTATGCCGGTTCGACCTGGACGAACTTTGAGACATGCACTGACAAGGCTCCCACTTGCGACGAATACGTGGCTGATAACCCCGAGGCCTTCGAGAACGTGTAAGTCGACTCATGGAAAGCCAATCACATAAACCATGTTCAGATGTTGACCCAATCTTAGGTACTGGGAGGTCAAGTATATCGATGTCTACCAATTCCCGAGCGACGACAGCTCCACCATCGACGACGGCGGCGGTTTCGGGATGGGCAGAGAGCCCACAGCTACGCCCACGCCCAACAACGGTACAGCCATAATAACACCAGCGGCTGAGCCTACGACTACGACTTCCGAGGATGGTGGCTTCACCACCAGCACACCCGGCAACGAGCTCTCCGCCACGCCCTCTCGCAGCTCTTCCAGGATCACCTCAAGCACCTCTATCAGCACCGCCTCAGCCTCCAACCCAGACCAGATCGGCGATTACTCGTACCTGGGCTGCTTTGGCTCAACCTCCGGCTTCACCACGTTTGACCTGACTGAAGAAGACAATGAGATGACACTGGAGTTGTGTGTCAAGTCATGCAATGGTATCACCTATGCTGGCGTCTTTGAAGGGTAAGAAGCCCTCCATATCCCAAGCTCGAGGGTGTTTGTGCTAACCAGTTGAAAAGAAAGTGCTATTGTGCCGATAGCCTCGACTCCGGCACTCGTGCAGTCGCTGATGCGACGGCCTGCGACCACCTCTGCCCTGGCAACGAAGACGAATTCTGCGGCGGCCTCACCGACGACGTCCCAGGCGCCAAAGGCGGAAGCAACAGCACGACCCGCCGCTGGTTCAACCGCCGCAAAGCTCCGAACAACTATCTTCTGACCGTGTACGGGGATGTCAGCGCCGCAGAGCCCGACGTCCCACCGCCGATGCGGCCTCCGGTCACTGTCTCTGCTGTCAGCGTCGCCGGCGCCACCAGGACGCAGTTCGTCGATATCACGACCACCATCACTTACACGATCCCGTGCCCGACAAACCTGGCCTCGCTTATGGAGCAACAGTTCGTCGCTACGGTGCAGGACTGTGGGTGTGACTCGCAGCCCTCGGTGCCGATGGAGACCAAGGTGGTCCAATGCCAAGCATGTGGTCCTGAGGGTCAGAACGAGGTAACCGCCACAGTGCCAGTAACGAAGAATGCAACATCAGTGAAGCATCTAGTGGTTGGCGCTCCCACGGCACCGTTCCTGAGTGTTCCTCAGCAGAAGATCCCAAATCAGACCGCCCCCCAGTGGGCGCCTGCCTCCACACCTGGTAACGACATCCCGCTGGTGGCGACTTCAGGGAGTCGATGGAACGAGCCCAAGACTAGCATCGCTCTGACAGCGGTTGTGGCTGTGGTGCTTGCGATGCTGCTATAAGATGAGAAAGGAGAAGTCGACGCTTTCTCTTGTGCCTTATATGCGGGAAGCAATGAGGAGGCTTGTGTGTGATGAAGATTGAACGACTGCATAGATACATGGATATTTGGCATAGGTTTGGATACCCTTAGATGAGCATCAGCGATGGATTTATTTGATGACAGGATACGATCTTTACAGGATAGCGAGTGTTGGAGTTATTAAGTTAGCCGAATGCCTGAACGCCTTGCTTTTTATATGGCTATGTTTGTTGTTGATGTGATAATCACGTCTAGATTTCGACTACGATAGCTCTGCTCTTCACTTTACCCGTGTTCCCATACATTTGGGCTGCATTAACCATCACGCTGCCCTGGTTGCTTCCAGGTCCGGACATGAGCCACTTCCATAGGACGCTGTGAACGCCGTGGTAGACGAGGGAGACGATGTCGACCCAGGTCTCATTAGGAACAAAGTCCCGAATGAGACCGCGGCGGGGTCGGGAGAGCAGACGCTCATACACCTCCTGGAACTCATCGAAAAAGGCGGACTCCTTACCATATGCCCAGTGGACATGGCCGAATATGTGAAGCTGGGGCTTGACGCGCCATATCTCACGCAGGAGGTGACGGCAGCCGAGGCCAAGATCACGGTGGTATAGCTAGTGAGCGGGAGCGAGTCAGTAGGACGCCACCGGAAGAGAGCCAGAGAAGTTGGGGAGGGCCTCACCGGAGGGCAATGGGTGATGAGAATATCAGTCTCGAGGGGGATTTTGCTCAGCCATGGTTGCGTGGCATCAGTGTATTGGAAGCTGAATATAGGGAGCTCATGTCAGGTGATGTCGACCAATGTTGGTGTCTTGGGTGACTTACGCAAAGTCGCTTTTCCCAATCTTTGGAATGTCTGGGACACCAAAAATGTGGACCTTGCGACCTTTGATCTCCTGCACGGTCATGCTACTCTCCAGGTAGTTGATGCCCGTCAGGTTCGGGGCGGCGCCAGTGCGGGCATCATCGGCAGGGCGGCTGGCAGGGTCGAACCAGCTGTCGTGGTTCCCCGCGACGACGACTTTCACGGGGTGTGGCTGTGAGCGGAGCCAGTCCAGCTGGGCATCGAGGTCGGCGACGGTGCCGGCGTTGGAGAGGTCGCCGGCGTGGATGAGGATGTCGCCGGTGGGAACGGAGACGGTCTGGTCGTGCGTGTCGGAGATGCAGACGACGCGGATGGCGGGCTTGTTGCGGGGGGGTCGGAAGGGGCGGCCGCGCAGGAAGAGCACGAGGTGGTAGAATTGGATGGCGAGGAAGGTGAGCGGTGATTCCAGGAGGTGATCGAGGAGGGTGATGCGCTCCCACTTGTTGCGGCGTCGTAGGCCAAGCCAGGTGAGGAGACCCATGGCTGGGGGTCGTAGAGAAACCGGTGGCGTGGTGTCTTGGAATAAGTAAGGTAAGGGATCGTAGATGCTATACTCGTGTGGCTGATTCAATTAATTGAGACTGTTAAATGATGGTGGTAATGATGGTAATGATGATGATGACGATGGTGTTGAAGTAAAGTGAGTGAGTGACGTTGATGGACGAATCAGTCGTCGGCTAAGCTAGAGCTAGGCTAATTAGGGAGCTTTGACTATTTAGTAGTACTCCGTAGCCAACGGATGAATGCACGCACCCTTTTTAGGGAGCACCCCGCTACAAGCTCCTTCAGTGGGATTCAGTGAGGGACACATGGGACTTAACGGCAGCCAGGTCTGGGATACTCGTGATGGGCGGATATATGGTAGGGTCAATGTATGGAGAATCCGTTCGTACCAACTAACCAAGTGGTCAGCGATTGATAGCTGTGCATTACTTTACACTGAGGCCCAATAAATAGTTGCGTCATTGCAATCCTGCACGTCTTTCCTGGACAGATTCGGCGTAGCCAGTCCAACAAACGTGGCTGTATCAGCTGCACTTTAAAGAACGGGGCAATACTGACTGAGATCGGGGAGTAGTAAAAAGGAAAATTACCCATCGGCGTCTCTGACATTTGAAAACTACTTAGTATGTTCGAAAATGCCAGAACCTCGAGGTGATCTATCGTGAGGTAGCCGACCAGTAGACCATCTACCCATTAACCCATCAACCCCGGCACAGCTGAAGCTACAGTGGGGCCAAGGCCTATTATTGGGAGAGCTGCAAGGGAGAATTGGGAGACTACAGCTGAGCTTGCTGCGGGGCACGCCAGACCCATGCCCTAAAGATCGGCGGGTGACGTCGCCTCCCGCGTCCAGTCCCGTCCCCCAAATCCTCTCCCTCTCCACTCGCCAGAGCTTGTTTCTCCAACTTGGCTGCCAAGCAATTATCACAGTCGTCATCATTCTGGCGTCGTGGTGCTGTGTCGTGTGCTGATTCTTGTTTTTCCTTCTTCTGGGAGCACGACCATCAGGAACTTCCCTTAGACACACGATTCTTTCATCCCAATCTCTCTCTCCCTCAATCTCTCCCTCCCTCGCCGTGTCCATCCTCTCTCCCGTCTTCGCTCGTGAACCCCAACCTCACGCCAGCCATGTCCAGTCCCCGGGACGACGTGCCCAAAGAGGGCAACTTTGGGTTCGTGCCTTGCCCGCCCGTATCTGAACCTGTAACAAATATACGTGGAATGTGAGAGACTAACGAGCCACGGCTTCCCAGTGTCGACTTTGTCATCCACTACAAAGTCCCCCCCGCAGGTAAATCACCAGTTCCATCGCCTTTCTCAGCTTGAATTCTCGACTGATCAACCATCCACTCCTCCACCAGAACGCGCCGCTGCCGAAGCCGGGTTCATCCAGCTTGTCGAGGCCCTCACTGCCGTCGGCCTCGCCATAGAAGTCCGCCATGGCGACCAAGACTCTCTCCTCGTTTTGGTCAAGATCGCGTCCGCCGACCTCCTCGCCCAGCAAGTCTACCGTGCTCGTCTTCAAGACTGGCTTCACGGCGTCCGCGCATCCGCCCCTAATAAAGATGTTGCCCTAGCCTTGCAGAGCGAACCCGTCACCGAGGCCGAACGTCTGCGCCTGATATATCTCCTGATGATTAAGCCCAAGAACGAGGGCGGCGCTGGAATCTCGCCTTCCAATGCTAAGTGGAAGCATATCCACGCCATCTTCCCCTTGCATAACCACGCCTTCAACAAGGCCTGGATTAAGAAGTGGAGCAGCAAGTACTTGCTGGACCAGGAAGACCTCGACAGTATCCGCGACAAGTTTGGTGAGAACGTTGCCTTCTACTTTGCCTTCCTTGGCTCCTACTTCCGCTTCCTCGTCGTTCCCTCCTCCCTAGGGTTAGGGGCTTGGCTACTTCTAGGTCAATTCTCCACGCTATACGCTCTACTCTGTGGCCTCTGGTCCGTGGTCTTTTTCGAGTACTGGAAGAAGAAGGAGGTCGATCTTGCAGTTCAGTGGGGCGTACGCGGAGTCTCCAATATCCAGCAATCCCGTCCCGAGTTCGAGTGGGAACATGAGGCGGAGGATGCCGTAACTGGCGAGGCCGTCAAGGTTTACCCGCCTCTCAAGCGCGTAAAGACTCAATTGCTTCAGATTCCCTTTACGGTAGCTTGTGTCATTGCACTGGGCAGTCTCATTGTGACTTGTAACTCGCTGGAAGTTTTCATCAACGAAGTCTACAATGGTCCGGGCAAGCAGTACTTGGTGAGCGAGCTTAACCCCCAAGCTATTTTAGAGATGAATCAACTAACTGAGCTAGGGATTTTTGCCAACAATTTTTCTGGTCATTGGAACACCTACCATTTCGACCCTTCTCATGAAAGCCGCCGAGAAGCTGACCGCCATGGAGAATTATGCCACTGTTGATGGTATACGATCCTCATGCTCCAGGTTCGCTGACTGAGCTGACCTTTTCTAGCCCATGACGCCGCTCTTATCCAGAAGCAGTTCGTCCTCAACTTCATGACATCTTACATGGCACCACTATTCACTGCGTTTGTCTACATTCCCTTTGGACACATCCTTGTCCCCTTCCTCGAGTTTTGGAGGAGGACAGCACAGACCATCACCTTCAGCGAGAAACCTCTGCCTACCCGGGAGTTCCAGATCAACCCAGCCCGAATCACCAATCAGATGTTCTACTTCACCGTCACAGCCCAGATTGTTAACTTTGCGACCGAGGTGATTGTGCCGTATGTTAAGCAACAGGCCATGTCCAAGGCCAAGGAGTTCAAGACCAAGGGGAAGCAAAACTACGACCACAAGGAGGAGGCAGAATTTCTCGAGCGAGTCCGTAAGGAGTGCGAGTTAGAGGCCTATGACGTATCGGGTGACTACCGCGAGATGGTGATGCAGTTTGGTAAGCTATATATGGAAACGATTTCGTGGAAGGGTATCTATTAACATTCAAAGGCTACCTTTCTCTATTTTCAGTTGCCTGGCCACTTGCAGCCTGCTGCTTCCTTGTCAACAACTGGGTTGAGTTGCGATCTGATGCGCTCAAGATTGCCATCAGCAGCCGCCGTCCGATTCCCTGGCGAACCGACTCTATCGGACCTTGGCTTACTGCTATGGGTTTCCTCTCTTGGCTGGGCAGTATCACCAGTGCAGCGATTGTATACCTGTGCAGCCGTTCCCAGGATGAAACCAATGGAGTGACATCACAGATCACGGGATGGGGTCTTCTACTTAGCATCCTCTTGGCGGAGCACTTCTACTTGGCAGCACAGATGGCGGCGCGATTTGTTCTCAGCAAGCTAGATAGCCCAGGACTCCAGAAAGAGCGCAAGGAGCGTTACTTGACGAAGAAGAAACTCCTGGGAGAGCTCCTGGGCCAAGACGTGGTGGCAACTCCCGGAATTGCCACTACCGAAAAGATCACCCGAGAAGCCCTGGAGGAGGAGGAAGCTCGACAGATGTCGATCCGTGGACATGGAACCCCCGAACAAACGTAGGATTGACCCCCTGGGCGGCTGTATATTCACAAAGCTAATGTGGGCACAGGTTCTGGCAACGGCAGCGGGGCCTACAGGAGACGATTGACGTCGGACGAAGGATGATTGAACAGCAGGTAAGTTTAATGAACCCTGCTCAACGTGTGGGGGCAAATGTGGCTAACCGTGGTGGTTTGATAGGCTGCTGAGACGAAGAAGGCACCTGCCCCAAGTGAAAAGGCGTAAATAGGAGGTGAGGATGGGATAGGATGGAGGAGACATGATGAGCGGGGTCCGGATATCTATGGAAGGCTCTAAGATGATCGGTGATGCCGGGGGAGATTGCGCCTCCCGCAGAGGCATAGTTATGGGATGATGAGAACTGAAGCTGCTGATGGTTGCTGTATTCGTTAGTTATGGGTTGTAGTGACAGATTGAATGTCTCAAAGTGGATTGTCGCAAGTCAGTCAGTCAGTCAGTCAATCTCTCATGGTGTACCTGGTATCCTCTCTCCGGACCTCCCCGGGCGGAAGCCAATCCTAAGTCAGCTAAGATGCGACTCGGTCGCGAGATAAGAACTAGCAGAGGAGGTAAATATACGTTAGAAGCCATTGCGGACCGACAGCCCAGCGCCACAGAAGCACGCTTCTAGAACGCCCCCTCAAGGCCGACCACTGCGGCGGTGCGACCAAGACTGCCTCACGATGCCCGTCGCGGCAAGCTGGGCTTGGACTTGGCCTCGGCCCACAACGCCTGGCCGCCGTGGGAGGGGCGCTCTCCGTCCTAGAGGTGCCACAGCGACGCCACGCACAGGATGCATGGTGTTGATTTCTAGACATTCGTCTGCATACACGTACAGCAGCCACGAGTACGTGTCCTGGGCAGATTGGCAAGGCACCAGTGAGGCCCAGATCGGGGGAAGCTGATAACTTAGTTCGATGAGCATTGTCTGCAGCTGCTGTGTTGGGCGTGGCGTGACCCGGGGACACCTGTTTAGCGCCGGGGGTTGCGCACCTAGGGGCTGAGGCGCGGAATTTGGAGAGTGACAGTCCGTAGTGCGGGTGGTGGGATTCTAGATCCTGTCTTGTACAGTACATGGGTCTGAGGAGGACGGACCAGGTCTCGTGAGAGGCAGGCTGCTGAGGCTGGGTTACTGGTGTTTATTTGCCTGGGATCGCCGGAGGATGCGAATGTGATGCATCGGTTGCAGGCTCCCCTGGTGATCTGCCGTGGGCCATCCCCCGTGTGGCGACTTTCAAGCGGTGTCAAAGTCAAGCGTTCCAAAGGGTATCATCGACGACGAAGAGTCAACTTGGGACGAATGCAGCTCGAGGTGGATGGATGCCAGAGGGTGGTCATGGCTTCGATGGTCCGTGAAGTGGGAGAGACTATTAGATGCTGAGGCCACTCTGCGGGATGTGCTGCGAGCATGATAAGTGTATGTATGATAAGTGTATGTGCTTGCGTTGTCGAGCACAGCCGATCTCCTTCATCCTACCAGGCAACCATGATAACGGCCCACCTGATTCCTGATAAACATGGGCTGCACATTCTGTGTTTGCAGTAGTTTCTAGGCAGGCTCTGACGTTCAGCCTAACAAGGTGTGCTGCAGAGAGCCGGGACAAGCCAGAGTGGCGGGACAACATAAGGCTCGGGCGGGAGGAGGCTCGGCGATGGAGTTGGATACCTCAAGTTGCATGTGCGCCTGTTGCATATTCGTTGCATGTGCCCCCCCCTCTTCGAAGTAAATCCACTCCTCAAATAAGACAGGTCCCTAAGAGTTCGCTTCGTTCCCCGGCATTCAACCCAGTTCAAAGCCCCAAGCCTAGGGGCAACACACGGGGTGCCGCCCCACCCTCGGGATGGATCCCGTCTGACAGATTACTGCAGCGATACGATGCCTTCATCTCTTTAATCTCCCGCTGCTCGCGCGACCCGGCTGGCCATGTCGTCGACGACGGGGGCCGGCCACGTTTTACTACCTGATCAGAGAAGTGATCTGCTCTGGACGGGCTCGACGGAGAATTAAAAAAAAAAAAAAAGACAATGACGCCAATCTGAGGATCGACATCCTAGACTCTGCGGGTCGATCACGGTTTATCAATCCCTTCTTAGGGCGTGTAGAATATCAACCATCGCCTGGTGGGATTCGCTTTTCACGTTTACAGTGTGGTTTCCGTCTGTTGCCTGGAGACAAAGCTACGCAGCGTCGCATCGCCGTCTCTCCATCCCATCAAGGACGTCGTCGCGTCTAAGAGAGAGCCCCCTAGAATAGCGGCGACACAGTATCCAATTTCGAATGCGGCTTTCGTTGCTCGGTTTCCCGGCCTCGCTCACACCATGGTCATTTTAAAAAGTATCCATGGCAAGATGGGAAACAAGACGCCACCCGGAGGGGGCGTTGCGACGTCGGCGGGGTGTCGGCGCCGTCGCAAGAGGCGGAAGACTTGTTGAGAGCAGAAACGAAGCTCCGGAGTGTAATCTCCAATGTAGAATAAGACAAATAGCCCAGGCTATAGCAACCGCTGGGCCCGTTGGTGGCGTCCTCGCGCGACTCCCAGAAACGGCGCTCGGTCAGCATCACAACATGGAATCTCGGAATCTTGAGACTGTCGACCAGATGCGTGACCGAGCGAGGGGGAGGAAGCGCAATAGCTCGAAACCGGGCCCCTGGAAACCCACTCCGGGGCTTGTCTCCCCCATCGCCAAGATTTGTCCGCGATGAGGCCATCTCATCAGGCTTGACACGGGGGGAGGCGCCGGAGAGTCGCAACTTGGCTGGGTGGAGGTCGAGTCGCGTAGCGTAGGTAGGCGTCGGTATCTTGGGTACATATCTCAGTGGAGGGTCCCCTACAGGGCTCCGCGCTCCCAGTCCCCCAATCCCAGGGCGCCGAGGGCTGAACGTGGGCGCGGGAAGTGGAGCCTCAGGGCTCTCGTGGTAGCTCTATCCCGCCTAGCTCCAGTGTCCATCGTCCCAGGCTAGAAGTCGACATGCGGTAGCATCAGCCTAGGAGTCTGGGAGTCTAGGAGGCCCGGCTCGCTCCCCTGGTCCGTCATCAATTCACAGTTCATTCTCGTCCACCAGAGCGAAGCCCGCGCCAACTGCGCCGTTGAACGACTAGCCTCGGCGGCCAATGGCTGTGGGCGCTGCGGCACATGCATCGGCGCACCCTGCGCTCCGCGACGTGCGAAACCCCGCGCTGCCCTCATCCCGGGTTCCTTTGGTATCTGGATCCTTGAGGGCTGTACGGAGTACGGAGTACGGCGCATGTACCTGGGGCGGTCATGTACAGTACTTTGTTGCCCTCCTGCTCTCCGGTTCGACGCCTTGTTAACGTGCCTACACCTTTCCGTGTTGCCTGTATAGGTAGGTAGCTTGGTAGCCCTCCGCCAGGGCTGTCTCCAGGGCTCTCTGGCTTGGCTCTGCATCGAGCGATGATCCCAGGTTGCCCTATGGGTCGCCCAAGGGTCGCCATCCATCCCGCCCATCTAGCCCAGCCAGTCCATCCATGAGTCGTCATGTCAAGGGTATGCGACGGCTCTGTTTGGCTTGGTCGCATACGGCGTCTTCCCTCACTCGCGACTTGGTGTCCGCTGGTTGTCCTTAGCTGCCACTTGGGTCCTTTTGGTGTCCTCTGGTACCTGTCCAGTTCCCGAAGTCCCCTTCTTTTCCTCCTTCTTTCTCGCATTCGAAACTAAAGCTACCCAGCAAGCTATTTCAATCTCAAAAGCCCAAGGCTCCACCGACCGTTCATCGGTCGCCTTGCCGTCCGTCGTTCGGTCCCCTTTCGGTCGTGTGATGCAGCCCCCAATTCCCCCTGCTGCTGCTGTTGCTGCTGCTGCGCCTGCTCGTCCCTCATTGCTGCGGCCCTCATATTGACTTACACGCCCACTCTCTTCCGTTCCCTCGAGGTCCCCTCCGCCAACCGTGAGACGTCGTCACAACCAATCCGCACCACGTTGAATCTGCCCTCGGTGCTGCTGTTCAGTTGAGAGCCCGCCCACCATGGACGACGTCAACGACCTCGTCGTCACGCCCTTCCGGGACATGGTCGAGAAGGGTCGCGCCGCCGTCGAAAACGCTGGTGATGACAAGCCCATGCTCAAGGCCGCCCAGGCTCTCGTCAAGGAAGGCGAGCGCGCCCTGAAGAGGATTGAGCCGCTATGTCGCAAGCACCTCGACGAGTACGGCTCCAACTTCGTCGATGCCCTCAAGGAGAACGGTACGTTGCCCACCTACCCCGCCGCGCCTCAAGCCAGCCCGCCCACGGGACACATTGCTGACTTCGACCCAAGACGATATCGGCGGCTTTCGCACGGAATTGACCGATCTCCTCTGGGAATTCGACGACTTCATCGAGCTCGACGACTTCGAGCCCGAAAAGTTCGCCGAGCTGCAGGCCATGTCGCGCAAGGCTGCCCCGAGAATATACGATATCCTCATGCGCATGAAACTCGACGTGCCTGTCGACCACGATGCCCGATCCATCATGACACGCATGTCCGCGCCCAGATCCCCTCCCATGTCCCCATCGCCTCCGCCGGTGCCCTCGCTGTTCCCATATACCTCCGCCAACATGAACGTGCCGCCGATGCCACCTATCTCCCCACAGCCCATCGCCGCCTCCCCACGGCCAGGCAACGACCCCCCCACCGTCGAGGCGGCGACCGACCAGCTGAGGCGGCTGATGCACTCCAAATCCGGCCCTGATGAGGGTCTATACGGGGATTTCCCCGAGCCACCGCGCCAACAGCAACTTACACCAATCGAGCCGCCGCCTCGGCCGCCGTCTGCTAATCCGTGGGATGTCAAGACCCCGCCACCAGCCCCGGAGCGTCGTATGCAGGACGACTTCGCCTTTGAGCGAAGGGCTCCGGTCGCGCCTGTCGAGTCGCCCATCGAACCCATTTCGCCGCCCACGAGCCCAGATACAGGACCCAAGGGAGTTTCCCCGGCTCGGCCACGCCCGTTGAACATGGCAGTGCCCGACCGAACATCTCAAATCAGCAACGAGTCGAGGCTCAGCCCCACTGGGCTGGAGCCCGTCAGCTACGAGAGGGCATACAACGTCTTCCCCGGCCAATCCCCGCGGGGTAGATACTCAAATGCCACCTCCATAATGTCCTCGTCTATTCCTGAGGAAGTTGTGGCTGATCGAGGATCCCAAGGCAGGTTTTCGCAGCCGGGTTCTAGACTCCCGCCCGTGTATGACACCCGGGCTCCGTCATCCCGCCCGGAGTCGCTGAATTCAGAACTCAGTTCCGTCTTTGACCAGCGTCGCACCGACGGATCCACCACTCCTATGACTGCGGACCACCGTGGATCCACCATATCGGGTCTTCAGAATAGTCCCACCCTCGGCACTTCGCCGCTGAGCCCGATATACGTGAAGGCCTTGCCAGTGCCACCAGTGAGACATTCGTCTCGTGGGTCGGCAAAGACACCGACACCACCGCCCCAGATCCCGCTCCCACCACCTCCCCCCCAGATGAATGGACATCAAAACGGGCAACACAACGACCATCATAACAGCTACCAAAATGGCCACCAACTCAGCCAACAGAACGGCCATCAAGACAGCCGCCAACACGACCACGAAACCGGATTTGAGACGGAGCGGCCCCCGATGATCTCGGAGGCCGACTACGGCCCTATCCCGGTAGATAGCGAGCCGATTGAGCCAGTCTACCCTCCAAACCCCCACGCTATAGACTGCAGGATTACCTCCCTGAGTTCCTTCTATTTCCACAAGGGATTCTGTGAAGGTGCCCAGGAAGTCATGAGAGGAGGTATTGGAATCAAGAAAACTAAAAAGGCGGTTAGTAACCCAATAAATCTTCTCAACGTCTCCATGAGGATCAACTAACTTTTGTAGGGTTTTGCCACGACTGCGACAATTGGAAGATGCGTGAAGTGCCTCTTTGAGCTTAACTTCCATGAGATTGAGCTAGATCTCCACAAAGCCGGTATGTGCTTCCTTGCATAGGCTAATCGAGAAATTGTTGCTGACTGTAGCCAGACCGTGGTAACTTTGTCAAGAATGGAGTCGGCTTCCGTCTCCGGTTCCTTCAGAAGTGCCATATTTCAACACGACGCTCTGACGATGTCCTGTACGGTTGTCTCTTTTGCGTTCACATGGGCCGAACTCTACATGCCAGCGACGCAACTATTTTCACCAGTCAAAAGGCGCTCTTCGCTCATCTGGCTCGCCACCCCCGACCGTTACCAGATATTCCCGGACTCATTGTCGTGGACCAGGAAACGGTTCCAGACCACTTACACAACGACTATGACCTTCACTTCAAGACGCCAGCGGAGGCGCACCCCGTCATTGAAAAAGGTGACGAGCTCGCGCTTATGCCCACGGGAACAGCCAGGGAAGTCGCACGGCGAATGTACGGCCAGCGTTTGCTTCTAGACAAGACCCCCGCGTTGGAGATGGCTCAAGGGGCCAATGTGATAGGCATCACATGGCCGGAGAAGTATGTAGGCGAGTGGGCCTTTGGCTGGCACGACGGCAACTTCGCGTCCTTGCCGACTGAGATTCTGAAGTTGGATCCGCCGCCAGACAGCGAAGTCCAGCTGGCGGGAACCAGTCAACTTCAGGTGACGACGAAGTGGAAGTTCAGCGTCAAGGACAAGAAGGGCACCGACTGGCTCAAATTTGACAAGGATGAGACCCTCAGCAACGTGAACTGTGAGTAAAAACCCGGATGCCGAATCGGCTGATGAGATCCTTGGAACCGTGCTGACTCTTTCTTAGGGGCGTACCAAGATCACTGGTGTTGGTCCGGTACTAATGCGAAGGGCAAATGGGGCATCTTCCCCCAGGCCTTTGTCGATCCCAATACAGTGCGGGAGGCGGGCGGAACAAACTCCGACCGAGTAAGTATTTTGAGCAGCGAGAAGAACAAATCAGGATCCGTCCTATCCAGGTTCGGCACCCGAAAATCAAACCGATCAGGAGGACGACCGGCCAGTGTTGCCGGCTCGACGGGTAGCCATGAAACGCCCCCGCCGCCAAGCCTATACTACTAAAGACGCGAAGTCATGATGGTGGGGTTGCGATGGATGTGAGCTACGAGTGGTAGCCAGGATGGGCGTCGGGAGTCTTGATCGATATACCCTTTCTTTGCACAGGCGGGAGGTTTCCCATGTACATTGTCTCATAACCCGAATTTCTTGTGTAAAAGGTTAGATTTGTTGGTAAACAAGGTACCATATGATAACAAACGAGGTTCATTTTTGGTTCAATCCAATTTTTCGAGTTTGGTGCTGGTATCGCGTGGGCTTGGACTTGTCGTCATCCCCAGTACAGCCTAACTGGCGACATAGTCACCCTATGTTGTGCTTGTGCGTGCTGGGCCAAGACATTCTGCGCGACATACGTAGGAGGCTTTCCCGAGGGTGTGAATGACTGCGGCCAAGGCTGTGTGTGTTTCGGAGTATGCAGTGTTAACACAGGCTGGACCATGTGACTGAGTTAGTTGTATGTGTGGCCTAATGTTTCTGAATGCGTTGGCACAACGTCCATTGTCTCCACTGCCAAGGCTTGGTCAACTCTGGGTCCTTGGCACATGGGTTGTTGTGTCACTCACAAGAACGTCAATGAGTGTCTCAATATGGTGAAGTCGGTCTACCTGTTAGGCCATCTGAGCCGCCGAGGGTAATTTCGACCTGCCCAAATTGGTTCATGGGCTCTCGTGGCTTAAGGGCCAATGGTGGTGTTGTTCAAGTTAAGCGAGCGAGTTTAGGGTGTTTGACGCGTTCGAATAAGCGCCATGACTTCGAGCAACACTCTTGGGTTGCCTTGCGCGCCTAAGAGCTGAATGAATAAGGCGGTAACATCACTCATCGGGGCGACAGACAACGAGGAACTGGAAGCTCTTGGAACATATGCCTCATTTTCTCAAAACGGGGCTTTCCGGGAGGTGAGCTGGCTGGCACCTTGGTTGGTTGGTGGGTTGTAGAAAGGGATAACAAGCATCGACGCCTCGTATTGCGGAGGACGGGATACTACCCTCAGGCTCAGTTGAGAAGAATTCTCGCTTGCAAGCATTGATCTACATGCAGAATCGGAGAATAATCAACAGGTGATGTGCAGCTTCGCAGGGATGATGGATGCGGAGGGGCCTGCGCGTGTCTTGAGTAGATTCTAAGTTTAGCGAGTTTGCGAGCCCTAACCATCTACCTGATACTTGGTTAGCCATCGCGGTCTGTAATGCTGAAAACAGGAGCAAAATCGGCTTTACCAACGCTCTTTGCACTTCAAGGATGCAGTGACGCACCCAACGAAAACTGCCAGCATTCACAGAGACGGATGTGCTGGCGAAAGGATCACCGCCAAGCCACCGATGGTGAAGATCCGTCCACATGGGCCGTGGCTGGGGGGACAAGAGCATGCCGTGCAGACTGCAGAGAGCTCCGTGATACCAAACGCACACAGATATGCTACGTAGGGCAGGCAGGTTGTTGAAGGATTCCTCTGGCCGGGATCACGGACCCTGGCCCGCTGGTGGACCGAATATAGAAACGCCAGACTACTCCACGATAACGGGTCCCTCGCGGGGACGCTTGGGCGGTCGGATCATTGACGGACGTTTCCCTGGGCCAGGGTACAAGCGACGCTGTGTTTCGTGGCCCCCTATTATTTGGTGAAAGGATTGATGTCGGAGGCTACGGTCGTGATCGATCAGCGACAGACTCAGACGCGGATGCTTGGCCCACGCGCCGAGGAGTAGACGGCAGAGACGGCGGCAGAGGATAAAGATGGGCACACACCAAAGCCGGGAGGCGTCTAGTTGGTGCACAGATTGAACCGGAGCAGGAGTTGGTCTTGCGCAAGAGCACTTGTGGAGCCCACACTTGGGCAGCGCATCCCGGACTTGTCCAACGAGTCGTGAGTCTCGGGGCTCGATGCTATTGGGGACGACCAGATAACCATGGGATGATTCCGATGCATCCCCAGGTTGGGCGGATGGAAAAGTTGGCCATGGACGGGTTGAAACGGGCAAACGGGCAAACTGGTAGGTAGACGGGACCCTGGTTCGTGGCCAACGCGGAGAGCCAGCGCATCATGAAGGCTATGCCGTGGGATGGGGGTTGGGCGAATTCGCATGACGACGAAATCTCGGTGTGCATGCGATCATGGCCGGGGTAGCACACCGCAGGCGCAGGCACAGCGACAACGCAGCACCAACAGCTGCACGACAGACAGCAGCCCACATTTTTTTTTTTGTGTGTGTTAGCAAGCTTGGCGGTAGAAGCTCACAGGGTTGCGAGCGGCTGATGTCCCTGAATGATTGACGAGGGTCAACCTGGCGAAACAAACGGTAACAAGGGCAGCACGGGACGAAGATAGAGAGCAGGTTCTGAGATGCTCCCTTTGGAAGCCTTTGGACGGCAGCAGGCCGTATCAGGTTCAGGGACCGTTCTCAGGACCTGCCGCACGTGGCACAGCTTGCCACGGCACTTCAGCTAGCGCCGATGCAGACCAAGCCAGAGAGGCTCTGTGGAGGGGCAGGAGGGGCGGCAGTGGGAGCCCTCACTGCGCTCCAGGAGCCACAAGGGAGCCACCGGCAAGCCACAGGGCCCCCCCGGCACCAAAGAGGCAAAAAATAGTGCATGCATCCACTGTAGCGCCAGGGACACCCGGGCCCTCGAGCCACTCACGGCCACTAGCGGCCTGGGCTGTCTCTACTCTCTGGTTGGTATCCTGCCGGGTTGTTAGCATTACAACTCAATCTCATCCTGAAACCACTGCTGCCCCATCACAGCTCGACAATCAACATGTCGTTGTCCAGCACGGCATCCGCCCGCAGCCTCTTGTGCGCTCGGCGCGTCGCATCTTCTGCCCATCGGCCCTGCGCGCCAATCACTGCGCTCTTGGCCCTGAGCCTCAGGTCCACCGCCGTCATGGACCCCCCGGTTCCCTTGGTTGACCGTCCCTTCGCTATCTCTCCAAGTGTATCCACGGCTTTGGCGGCCACGTCGGGGGGATCAGCTCAATGCCGGGCGATGAACCTGGCGCCGGTCTAAGTATGGAAACGTCCGACCATGGTCCACGCCGCAGAACTGGCTGGCCCTCCTCTGTGGTTATGAGGTTGTGTGTTTGTATATAGTCTCCTGCCCGCACCCTCCTGATAGCATCTCACCCCCGACGACACTGAATCAGTCACTCACGGCAGAGTATATAACTCTTCACCCTCGTTTCTCTCCCCCTTTCGACAAAAACCTGCCCTTTTGACCGCTCTCAACTAAACATCATGTTGCACGACTTCTCTTGGGGAGGGCTCGTTGCCCGTGCCAGTCTCGCTTCCTCTGTCCAGCCTCGGGCTACCGACGCCCAAACATACGTCGACAGAGCTTATGCAGGCATCGACCGACTCAACGCGGACTGGTACAATGCTGCCACCGGCATCTGGGACAACGCGTGGTGGAACAGCGCCAATGCCCTGACCATGATGGCCGACTTCACCACCCTCCGCCTCGACGAAGCCAACGAGCTCAACATTGGTGGCTTCATGCGCACCACTTTCAACAACGCCCAAAGGACACAGGTTCAAACCATCAAGACCATGAACCAGGGCTTGGTATCATCCACATACTGCATCGAGATGGACTCCGGCTGCATGGCCAAGCGTGACTTCATCGGAAAGCGTGGGTTCGATGACTTCGAAAACGACTACTACGACGACGAGGGCTGGTGGGCCCTTGCTTGGATTCGCTCTTATGACGCTGCTGGTGACCAGGAGTACCTTGACATGGCCGTCTCCATCTTCCAAGATATGCGGACCGCAAGCGGCTCTGACTGCAGCGTCGGCGTATACTGGAGTAAGGACAGGGAATACGTTAATGCCATCACCAACGAGCTGTACCTCACCGTCGCTGCTTCTTTGGCACGACGAGTTTCCGAGAAGAGCTCTACCTACCTGGATATTGCCAAGAAGCATTGGGACTGGTTCAGCCAGAGTGGCATAATTAATGATGACGACCTCGTCAACGATGGGCTTGACTCCAAATGCAAGAATAATGGTCTGCAGACTTGGAGCTACAACCAGGGCGTCATCCTCGGCGGGCTTGTCGAGCTCCACCTTGCTACTGGAGATAACTTCTACCTTGTCAGTGCGACGAAGATTGCCAAGGCAGCTATTAAGGCGCTCGCCAACGACGATGGCATCCTAGTCGAGACTGACGACTGCGAGCTCAGCGATACTCACTGTGGCACCGACGGACAGCAATTCAAGGGCATCTTCATCCGAAATCTCCGCTACCTCCACGAGGTCGCGCCCCAGGACTCATTCAAGTCGTTCATAATCAAGAACGCTAATTCCATCTGGAAGAACGACCGCAATAAGAACGACCGCCTGGGTGTTGCATGGACCGGTCCCTATGTGGACGCCACCGGCCCTTCGCACAGCAGCGCATTGGATGCCATCGTGGCCGCCATTGCCGTGGCCGACGATTAATTCATGATTTCTAATATTAGAATGGAACGGGGGAAAAATGTAGACGATGCACATTTTCGCATCAGGGGCATGGCGAATTCTGGAGTTCATTTGTCGGGAGACCAAGCGATTGCTTGGAACGGATCATGGCTTGGGTCAGATCTGCATTGGGAGGCCTCTGCAGATCTCAATAATGTTTGATACCCTTTTAGAGGATATATTCCTAGGTTCCTCCTACCTGAGGCACAAAATATTTAGTAACGTAACTGTCTGTTATGCCATATCTCCTGGTCCGCCAATCTCGCCGGGGTTGTGAAGCACGTACCAGTAGAAGAAACAATTGGGCATAACGATGCAACATCATGCCATGCCCTACAATTTGACTGGTATCTCGACAGGGGTTTGAGAGCTGATCCCTGTTTCAGGTTCTAGGAGAATAAACTGACGGGTGTCGTCGTTAGGAGGACCGTGGGTAAGATCCTTAATCCGAGCGCGGAGTTCGGCACACTAACAGCGGGTGGTGTTCCAGTGCGCGGGCAAGGGCCAATCACTGCAACCGCGCTCTTGGTCACAAAGTCCGTGCTAATATATGAATATTAGTACTATTTACACTGTATGAAGACTAATCACCATGCACTCAGGGACCGAAAGCTCAATGAGAACGTAAACTAATAGCCACGTTTGTCGAGAACGAGTCTATGATAACCTGGCATTTATCACTCGCCTGACTGAATGCGCGGACTTCACTTCGACGGGTCAGTTATTTAGCTGCCTGCAACCTTCGGCCATTCGACCCACTACTGCTAGGGGTCGCATCTGAGGTGTTGCCTGTTTCTCAAGACATACATCACACCCGCACGGCCGCCGTCTTAAGCTCCGTCCACGTCCCTGCACCCCTCGGAACTGCATCTCGCAGGTCCTACGGCTATCATGGATGCTCCAGAGGCCGATCTCGATATCAAACTGCAGAAGATCTCGGGGGATCTCCTCGGCGACTTTGACCGCTCTCTCCACGATTTCCTGTGGAAACCCGACGGCCATGGAGGTTCACGGGTTCGCTCACGGGTTCGAGCCAAGGAGATATTTAGGTTGACGTCGACTGTACGTATTTTAGTCTATTCACCTGCTCTTGTGTGCTACTGACGCCTTCCAAGCTCCTGGACCCTTTCCAGGAACTCCCGCAACTGCTCGACCCGTATCTGCCCAAGTGGATTCCCCTATTGGCTGACGCTTTTCTGAAGCATCTGCAAACTCGACACCGTGGGAAGACACTGTCGTCTCGTTCCAAGCTTCTGGTGTCTGTAGAGTTCGCCATCTGCAAGATCTTGTACACCTTTTGCAAGATCCGAGGAGAAAAGATCATTGTGCGGTTTCTCAATGTCGAAACCAAGTACCTTGAACTGCTGCTCCTAGCTATCGAGGAATCCGAACAGCCCTCAGAAGACGAGGAGTCTCTAACAAGGTGGTCATGGGAAGAGCGCTATGTCGTCCTTCTTTGGCTTTCTCATTTGCTCCTGGCACCTTTCGATCTCTCCACCATCTCCTCCGTGGACTTGCAAGATATCGACACCCCGGAAATCCCAGGCATAAAATGGCCAGAAAATCTCCCAGCCATCACCGTCAGAATGATACCGCTTGCTATCAAGTACCTCAGCACTCCTGGTAAAGAGAGAGACGCTGCTAAGGCCCTGTTGGTGAGGATGGCAACTCGACGAGATATGCAGCAGCTTGGAGTTCTGGAAAGCCTCGTGAACTGGTCTCTCGCCTCGCTCCGGTCACATAAGGATACCCCTCCGCAAACGACTTACTTTTATCTTGGAGTCCTCTCCTTTCTAGCTGGTGTGCTACGATCTTCGTCGGATACCTCCGACATGAACCCATATCTGTCATCGATCTTCTACGCTGTCCACGCCATTTCAACGACCGAGACTGAACTCTCTAAACCTATCGTATCATTTGCTTTGGCAAGAAAGATGATTCTCAAAGTCATCCGAACCGTCGTCGTTCTTCTCTTGCGACAGACCCCGCAGGATATGACAAGCACAGAGCTTACGGAAACTGCCATCGGTTATCTTCTGGAAAGCGTCGCCGACAATGACACACCCGTACGCTTTGCAGCTAGCAAAGCTTTGAGCATCATTGCTTTGAAGTTGGATCCCGATATGGCTTCTCAAGTCGTCGAGGCTGTCCTTGAGTCTCTCAACCGGAATGTCCTCTGGACCAAGACAACTGGAGCTAAGCCAGTCAGAGACCTGTCCGCCGTCAACAACCTGGAGTGGCATGGTTTGACTCTGACTTTGTCACATTTGCTATATCGACGATCCCCTCCAGCCGCGCAACTATCAGACATCGTACACGCTCTCTTGCTTGGCTTATCATTTGAGCAGCGAAGCATGTCCGGTGGTAGCATTGGATCGAATGTGCGCGATGCAGCTTGCTTCGGTATATGGGCACTGGCTCGTCGTTACGCAACTGAGGAACTCCTGGCAATCCCTATGAAATCTGTATTTGCAGCTAAAGCACATCCCGCTGCCAGTTCCATCTTGCAAGTTCTGGGCACTGAACTCGTCATCACTGCCTCGTTGGATCCCGCCGGAAACATTAGACGTGGCGCTTCCGCTGCTCTGCAAGAGCTCATCGGCCGACACCCAGACACAGTTGAACAGGGAATCTGGGTTGTCCAGGCTGTTGACTACCATGCTGTCGCCCGACGATCCAGGGCCATTGAAGAAGTAGCCGTGGGTGCAGCGAAGTTGGCCAACCAGTACGGTGAGGCTGTCATGGACACTATTCTAGGGTGGAGGGGAATTGGCGATCTTGATGCGCCTTCAAGACGAGTAAGCGGGACAACATTTGGTGTTCTGACGCTTCAACTCTCCGATACCACTTGTGAAGATCCTTTTACCCAATTCAAGGCCTCTTTCCGGCTGATTGAAACGCACTTGAAGACGCTTCAGGCTCGTCAAGTGGAAGAACGACATGGGTTATTGCTGTGTCTTGCCTCAACACTGGACTGTTTTCCCGCATTGATCAACAAGGGGTCCGTCTTCGACATGCCCCTGATCCACCAAGTTCTTGAATCGGTAGCTGCGATTCTTGACGACCTGCAGGCAACTGCTTATCGACGAGTGGAGCTCCTTGCCGAAGCGGCCAGTCGACTCGTTGTCTCGCTGTTGCCGATTCTCCAAGTTGCACTCCTAGGCTTATCTTCAGGACAATCCATTAGCACTGGCCATGAACTTCTCTCCCTGGAGAATGAGTCTGGTTACTTGAGTCTAGTTTCTGCCCTTGACTCCTCAGACAACACAAATGATCAAGCGGCCCGATTTCTTTCCTCGTTGCGTTCCATTATCCCGACATGGCTCAACCGGAACGAAGTGGACACTATCGAACCGGCCGCAGAGGCAGCTTTGATACTCCTAATCTTCTCTCAACCAGACGACCGGAACAGCATTCTGGGTGAATGGGCCCAGATGGTCCAGAATCGACCGACAAGTCGTGCCACTGCCCACGGCAACGGATACTTTTATGCCTTGACTATTGCTCAACCTCTTGCCGACCTGTCCGGAGATGTTGCTTGTAAAGCCATTTTGGAACGGTGGCACTGGGACAGTGATGTCGAGACTAGAGTCGCCATACTCCAGAGTCTCACGCAGAGCCGCATTCATCACAACAAGCCGATGGAGTTCTTGGGCTTGATCGCAGATAGCCTGAATGACTACACTACTAATGCAAGGGGTGATGTCGGATCCCACGTCCGAGTCCAAGCTCTGCGGGCCGTGAGGGCGCTATGGAACAACCTGGGCGGTGTATCTGCCAAAAGTGAATGGGCAGAGGCATCGGTACAAGCCCTTTTCTTCAGCGTCCTTCGTCTCTCAGCAGAGAAGCTTGATCGAGTTCGGCCAGAAGCTCAGCTTGCAGTTGCATTGGTCCTCAAGGATAGGTTTGTACAATATAACTCAACGGTTCATGGGCATGTTCACTAACTACGTCACAGTCACTCCACGCAGTTCCGCGAACTCACCTTCTCCTCCAAGCCGTACTTCCAGGCTCTTCTCCATCTCCATTCGGCTGACCACCTCCAGCCCCTGCTTCGGGACTTGGCAACGTCGGACCCGGGAGCCTGGATGGCGGAGCTCCTAGCCGGCTTCGTCACGTCTGCAGACACGGGTAATGAGGACTTGGTTATTGCTAGTCGGGCCGCGCTGTCGGACTACTGCGAGGCCAACCAAGAGAATCTCGACCTGGTATGCCAAGGCCTGCTCCAGAACCTTAAGACGCGGCAAGGCCAAGACAGGGTCCTGGTGCCGACACTGGAGATCATTGCCTTCCTATTCCACGTAGGGTTCTTCCAGAAGAGCACCGTCAACTTTCGCAGCCTTTGCCTACAAACGCAGAAGGCAGGATACAAGTCGGGCAACGTGCGGAAACTCGAGGCTTGCGTCAAGGTGTACAGCGGAATTGCGTCGATGGGGGATCAGGCGGGCGCCGAGGCGGGCGTCATGGAGGCCCGGAAGCGGCTGGGAGCACTGTTCTTCCACCCATGGCCTCGAATCAAGAGCATGGTGGTCGATGCGCTCTGGGGTCTCTTGGGGGATCAAGAGGATGTCGCTGAGCGCTTGAAGGGGGTCGACTGGGGACTGGCAAAGAAGCCGCAGATCAAGGCCGTAGTGGAGGATCTGCGACTAGGATGATGACGGGTGCTGCCTGATGGGAAGTGCAGACGTTGATGGGTGGTGGATGGTTGACGTTACAGCTACCAAGTCGTCGACAACATGCATCATGCCTGATCCATGATTACCCTCAGTGAGGGTGAGGGAACCAATAACTTTGTGTCATGCTCAAGCTGGTATGTACCGACCGTGAAAATTATGACGCCCACGCATCAATCCTCAAAAGGAAGGTGAATAATCCTCCTAGTGACAACCAACTCGGCGCCCGCAGTTGAGCCCAGAACATTCTGATAACAATCCAATCTATGAGGATGTCCAAGCATAGGGAGAAATTTTAAGCCACACGGAAGGGAATACTGGCCAGGGACCGGGTAGCCCGAAATCTATTGTGCCTTGTCGAATCGATTGATGGCTACCCGACTAGTCTGCGAGATCGGTGGAAGCGGCTTGGATAAACTAGTCTTGGCCGGGTAGACGTTGATAGACGATTTTTTGAGTTCATTAGGGCCTGTTTTGATCTTGCCCAACCGAGTCCGGTCCATCCCAGCCCGTTTCCCCTTGGTCCAGGGTGCCTTGCTCTTGGACAACCGTTGACACACTGATTGCAACCCTCAAGTTGGCACCCCCGAATCGGGAACAAGGTTTGATTGCCTTGCAACCGAATCACTCATGAGTCGTGTTGGCGAAAAATGGTGTTACGCTGGAGGGGCGCCGGTCATGCAGTCTAATTGATTTCACTGGGTGGTGTCTAGTTCCTGGGCGGGTGACGCGAGATGTGGGAGGCAAGGTGCGGGGGAACGCCGCGGGCTGAGAGTAGGTTTGGTCTAGAAGGCTTCTAGATGTGATGCTCGGCTGAGAGGAGGTGTCGTGGAAGTGAGGTCGATTACTAGACTGACCGGCACGTCATTCCCCCAACTTGGCACAGAAACTCTACTAGCGACTTGTACGTAATGGGTGCTGGCGATCTCAACAAGCAATAACGCTTGGAAAAGAGGATGGCGGGGTATCCCCAGTGAACCAACTCCCGCCGACGCCAATGGTGTAAGTCGGCTCCAAGGCTTTTTTGGATATCAAGTCATTCAACAGTCATTCAACATTAGCAGGAAAAAGCCACCGACTGCGTCAGCTGGCCAAGTCAACAAGTGCAAGTCAAGGCTGAAAACGGACACGAGCCAACGAGCCAACAAGCCTAGCGGACGTGAATGTGCCGGCATGAAGGCGCAAGTTACGGGCTGCACGTGCCGAAGTGGAGGAGCCGAGCAAGGAAACAGGGAGACAAGACATACTGCATAGTCAGCTCGGCAGATACAGGACATGGAAACTGCCAGGCTAGATCCAATTGGCACAGTCTGGCAAAGCCGCGCTGCGCGAGACAAGAAACGGCTGCCGGACTTTTGTTGATGCTACACAGGTCGTCACGAGACATACGCCCCAGTCATGCCTCGGCTGACGCCAAGGCGAAGCCTGACACCGCGGCATGCGCAAATGAATGGAGGCCGGCCGAGGGAGAGGGGATATGAAGTGCTATGGATGCGACATGTTCGTCTGAGGAAGAAGTAGAGATCCGGTGGGGCTCCTAGTAGCTTTGACTAGGTGCACAGCTCTGTCAAGTGCAAGTGATAATCGTTGAGTTGTGGCGGCGATGTTCAAGCTAGGGGTTTGCACATAGCTATCCGGTGTGGTGCTGGAGGGCCAAGTGTGCCACGATGGGTGGATCTCATATTTGACACCCGACGAGGTTGGAGAAGGCTATCAACGAGTCTGAGCGGTCCCTCGCAGCTTGGCGAAGGCAGGCGACATGTTGGTGCACGGTGATGATTGGAGACTCTTGGCAGAGTGATAGCGCTCATCGCTTGTGAGCCATGTCGGAGCACTCGGAGCCGTCTGAGCCGGGAGATGCCCTCATCAATTTGGCAGCACTGTTGAGTTGAGTTAGGCGGTAGGGAGCCACTAGGCGAGATGGATGGGCGCTGTCTTGGCTGTCATGGGTACCGAATTACATTTGGCTTCACTAGGGGGGACCGATGGCCTCGATTGAGGCGACGGAGAGGGGCGGACGATCATGCGGTGCTTCAACCCATTTGGAATCGCATCATGTCGTATTGTATCCCACGCCGCTGTTATCGCGGACGGGCGGGGGCGGAATCCACAGCAAGAAAGATAAGGCGAAGGGGTGGGGATGTGGACTGAAGATGCTGATAAGGCCGTGGGTCGTGGGCGTGGGCTGTGGGCCGTGGGCCGTGGATTATGGAGTGCGTGGAGGGGCCCGAGGGGCTGGATAGCTGAATATCACTGGAGAGAATAATTTCTGTAATCGACGAGTCCCGATAAGCAGACCAGGTTGAGAATCCAGGAGAGGAGTCCGTTTGACGAGTCGAATCTGGGGCAAGGAGCATGTTGGCTTGGGTGGGCTACAGGCTGCGGTGGGCCAGCTCGTCCATGAGACCGGGACAACGGTGGATCTGACGAGAGGACCTTCTGTGATGCGGCATGCCAAGAACGTATTAAGACGAGGTGCCCCTGGCCGTTTCCTCCCCCAGAAGGGCGATGGATCGCAGATGAGATGAGGACAGGTGCACGGCTAGGCAGACGCATACTACGACGTATGTAACTCAATGCCGCACTGCGGAAGGACCACCACCTTTCACATTCGTATTCCGCTGTGCTGTCCTGGATTGGTCTGCACTACGTACGGAGTAATTCCATGCCACCCGCTGCCACACGCCGATTCTGACAGAGACCTCGAGTAGATCCGTCCCAGCAGGACGGGCAGGCGAGAGGCCCGAGACAAGGGACAGGGCTAGAGGAGCCACTAGGAACAGGACGCGGCAGGGCCTCGGCCAGGATGCGACGTTTGCGACAGACGAGTTGCTCGATCGGTGTGGCCAGGGCGTCGGCGGGGGGGACCGTCGAGGACGAGTCGAAGGGCTCGAGGCTCTAGTAGGAGTAACTTAGTGATCGGCATGCGAGAATAAGAAAAAGGGCTGCCTGTTGGGATCACCAGTCCAAGCTGGGCAGGAAGTACGACATTGTCGCGTGATGCGGTGACCAGCGTTGCACGCATCCCTGATGGACGTTGGACCTGGGCGGCCTGGGGGAAAAGGTGGCTTCAGATTGGACGTTGACCGCGCCGTGGCTGCAACTGGCTGCGAATGGCTGCGACTTGAACTGTGCGACTGACTGTGCGACTTGACCGCACCTGAGCTGCTGTGACAGGGCTTTCCTGGATGTGGCTCCTTCTAGACTGCAGGGGAACCCCGGGAAAGCCCTGTGTCCCAGCCATCCAAGCCATCGAACCAGCAGTGCGTGCGCCTCTCCGCTCACATTTGATCCTCAACTCCGCCGTGCAGTTTCGACCACCAACGATGACCCTCAGACGCCTTGGCGGCACAATTACCGGCGCAGAAATGCAATGCAAGACTGCTGACCGAGTACGCCAACCAACAGCCGAGCTGATGCTAATACAGACCGCTGCCGGGGCGGTGGCTGTCACTGGGCTTGGGCATACTACCGGTATTCGAATCCTCATTAGTGCATGCTGCTCTCCAAACAGGGGCATTTCCCCAGCCTTCGCCCAGGAAGGATCCCTGACTCGGTGAACAGACTCGTACTGGTACCGACCGTCGCTCGCCAGTCCGCATCGCCAGGCTTCACTGCCGCAGCCGTTGTGCGACAGCCCTGTTGGACGACCAACACTGCCCGACTCGAAAAAGGTATTTTTACGAATCACCGTCGTCGGCGCTCATCCACGAGACACCGCATAGCAAAGCGGGCGTCCTTGTTGCCAACCCCAACCCCGGCCAGTTACAGCCAGCCATGGCCGAGTCATCTCTGCTCTCCTGCGGGCCGCCACAAACGCCTCGACTGACTAGAATCCACGTGTGAAAGCCCTGTGAATCAGTCCTTCATGGCGTCGAGGTCAAGTTCAGCATCAGCTTCGATTTTACAGCGCCAAGACGCCACCAGTGCGCCCCTCAGAATGCGACACCTGGGGTCCAGGAAAAGGCCTCTCGCCCGCCCCGTCGTACCTCTAGTGGACCAATCCGCAGTGTCGGAAAACGCCCATCCCTGGCCGCTGCTATCTCTCGGCATCAGGGGAATGGAATCACAAGAAGCCCACTAACGGCGAGGCAGAGCGCGGGAGTAACGAAATTCCCAGGTACCTCGCACCGAGTCGCAGTTCTCAGCTACGGGTTTGATCTGATCACAATCCATCGGTCCTGCTCCACTGGGCTGCGTTCGGCACTGTCTGACCGCCGTCCGACTGTCTGTTTCGCGATTCGGTGGTACCTACGCTTTTCTTGTGTCTGGTGTGTCTTAGCTCGTAGGTCACCCACATCCCACATCCCGCAGCCATCCACTCTGTAACTTATCTGCCACCCACCGATCCAGCTTCAGGTCACTAAGCTCGGGCTTCATGTTCTGCACGGAATGTGATCAGCACGCCGGCCGTTGATTGTTTTTCTTTTCTTTTTCTTACTTCTTCAACACGTTTATGGTTTACATCGGCAGCGTGCATCAAAGATCAACGACCGTAATGCTGGGTCTTTAAGCTGTGGCTTCCCGCCCATCCCGTAAACCCCCGTCGCACATTCCCCGGTCCCTGCCCGCTATCTCGGCTGGCTGGTCGCCTCCTGGCTGTCGGCTGAACCTAGAGGGCTGTCCGAGGTGGCGGCGGACAGCGCTGCGCATTCTTCAACGATCCGACCCATTCTAGCGCACCGCCATTTCCCTGGGATGGCGCTCGAGGCGAGAAAGTGAGGCTCTGTGGCAGAACGCATGTTCCTGAATGATGGACATGGAGGTGTCTCTCTGGGCGGGAGCTTTCTTCGAGACATGGCTGAGATCCCTGATTCTGACAGCAACCTTAAGCTCGCCCTAGGAGGCGGCGCGGACGTTCGACAGCACATCCGTGTAGATTAAGCACCTCATGTATCGGTACCATGGATGGTCTGATTCCACAGCCGTCACACAGGGCACAGAACACAGGGCACAGGGCCGAATCAAGGTGGCTCCCGTCCCTCTCTCTTCATCGCTGCTTACCACCTCCAAGCAGCCCGCCAAGACAGAGCCAGTCGGCCCCATGCCCAAGTCGCCTATGCCCCGGCCTATCTTGGCCCCCTTCAAGGCACGCTAAACCAACATCTCTTCCAGCCCCGGTGGAGTGGGCTTCCCCATCCTTGGCCCTGGCCAGGCCCATCTTCATTCTGGGACACACCCCCCAAATGGACGCGAATGGCAAAATCGGACCCTCCACGGGCGCTCCCTCCACGGCCAACGGAGCTACGCACTTGGGGGCTACGAACAACGGGCGCTGTCGTGTGCGACTCGACGACTCGACGCTACTCCGGATACGCTGCCCGGGCCTTCGATTCGCCCACGCCTTGGTCCTCGCCTCCGCAATATCTTGCGACCAGCCGCACCTTGTCCACCTCCACCCTCTGACACTCACTCTTGCTCTTACTCTCATTCACTACCAGGTTGTTGTCTACTTTTACGGATCCTCGCTCGCAATTCAAAGACCGATTGTGTTGTGGTTGCTGGCTCTCTTCAACTAATACAACTCGCCACTTCCACTTGCCACCATCAGATTACGCAGCATTGCGAATTCTCACACCCGGTTCGCGACGACCGGCCTGTCCCTCATCTCAATCTCCGACTCCGACTCGCTCGCTTCCTGCTTAAGTCGACCGACCTCTTGCTCCAGCCTCGCCGTCGGTCTGCCATATCGACGATCTCCTGTCGCCTGCCCGCGTCTTTGATGCTGTCGCCTTCTCGCCCCCGGCCGCTGTTTTAATGCATCCGTCGCTGGACCTGCCGCTACCGCTACCGCTACCGCCCCAGTGCCACCGCCGGCCGCCTCATGCCCGCCTGAACCCTCAAGACGTCTCAAGCCCAAAAGCTGGCATAACACCACCAACTCTGCTACGGCCGCTTGCGTCACACTCGTTGTGATATCTAACGAGATTTCCAAGCCGAACCCGTTCCGCCTCCCTCGCTCGTCGGGCCCTCTGCGGAGGACGGCGAGCGTGGACCGCCATTGCTGTCGCCATGACGCTCTACTCTGATCCCCCAACCCTTCGCGAATTCAAGTACGACAAACCCACCTTGCTCGTATGCTGGTGGGCAACGTCCTTCTGCACCCTCATAATCCTCCTACGACTCGCTGGTCGCTTCATCAGAACCGAACGACTCTTCGCCGAAGACCGCATCGCCGCCCTCGCTTTAATTCCCTTGTACCTGCGCATGGGTTGCGTCCACTTCATCCTCCTCTATGGCACCAACAATGCCGATTTCGACAACGTCGAACTTACCAGCAAGGAACTGCGTAGGAAAGAGATCGCCAGTGGCCTTGTGCTGGCGAGCCGAATTTTCTACGCCGCGACGTATGTGGCGAGCCCTTTTCCCAGAACGCATTCACCGTTTGCCGTCACAATCTGCACAAACTTTTTGGCTGACCATTCTGCTACAGCTTATGGATTCTCAAGGCAACTATCCTCGAGTTCCTCCGCCGATTGACCCGCGCCACCTGGGAGCGTTCGTGGCAAACCACACTCCGCGTCATCCGGGTCATTCTTATTGCCACCTTCGTCGCCGTGGTCATTAGCGATCTCGCCGAATGCCAACCCTTCAGCCACTACTGGCAGGTTTTGCCAGACCCTGGTGGTCAATGTCGCCAGGGATACGCGCAGCTTATTACCATGGCAGTTTGCAATGTCTTCACTGATTTGCTCCTTGTCATCTTCCCGGTCCCTATTATCGTTACCAGTCGGATGACTGTGAGGAGGAAGGTTCAGCTTGTTCTACTATTTTCCCTCAGCCTGTCGGTGGTGGGCGTGACTCTGTACCGGGTGCCGAACATCATCAAGGAAGACGGTCGACAGCAGTATCGCTCCCTTCTTGCCTCGGTCGAGCTCCTATTTGCGACGGCTTCCGCCAATTCATTGGTGCTGGGCTCGTTTGTGCGAGATCGAGGTCTGAAGAAGCAAAAGTTCCGTCGAGCTTCAATAGCCGAGTCTTTTGACCCGTCTCTTCATCCCCGACGACCGACGCTACACCGCCACTGGGGGAGTGACGAGGATCTGGTGCGAGATATTGGAATGACCGTCGATCCTGAGCTACGCGATCAACCCGATACCCTAGAAGATGGCACTCCTGTTCAGTTTATGCCGGCCCCGATCATCAGGAGACTCGATCAAGACCTCGAGCGCTGGCAGTTCCCGCAACGACAGCGCAGTAACGCAGAGCGGAGTGATGACTCCCTCCTCCCACATGACCCCCTAAGTCTAACGCGGAGCGAGGCCACGCCAAGACGGGTTTCATTCTTTGATGTGGGTGGGCTTTTGGACCCTCCCCGTGAAAGCAGTGGAAGCTTCCGACCGGGAAGTTATACCTCGTCTAATGGTGAAGCCGGGCCAGGCCACTCCCCTCCAGCCCCTTCGGTGGCGGCCGGCGCTGGAGGCTTCCGCCGAGGCTCAACGGCTTTGCTTCAGGACATCGGCGGTTTCCTCGGGCCTCTCAGCACGAGACAGGCCCGTCCCAAGGCCCGCTCGGGAGGGACTGAACTGCAACCTATACCACAGTCGCAGCCAGATCTGAGACTGAACCCACACGGAAATATCGAACCGGAGCTTCGGGATCCGGGTGGTCTTTTGTTGTCGCAAAGCACCCAAGCACCCAAATGATGCAATGCGGCAAATTACCATGGTCGCTACGAACGACCTCTATATATTAGCCATGACATGTATGATGACAGCAGCGGGACGATTTGGGATTGGGACTCTTTCTGGGACACATTCGGCTGTAGACATATTAGACGTCCGGCTGGCGTTTTGCATGGCGTCGATGGTTACGGAGAAGAAGGCAAGAATCATTGTGGGGCATGAACAGGATATCATGAAGATACGAAGCCTGGGGAGATGGCAGCGACGGTGTAAGTGAGTGAAGGCTGCGGCCTGATGGCAGTTTTTGCCTTTTTTGTTTCTTGTTATGGGTCTGTTTTTTTTGGGGTGTCTTGTCAGGCAGGTATGGGACGAGACATTGGTTGGAACTAGTTATATATACCCCGGCTGGAAGCCAAGCTTATGATGGATGGATGAATGGACGGGTTGATGGGATTGCAGGATAGTCTTAGTTGTGGGCTGCGGGATGGACACTTGAGAAATTCATTGTTTCAAGCCCAAGCAAAGATGCTGTTCCCTTGGATTAGAACTGTGAAATGTGTCGAAATGTGAACGATTGAAACATGCGCGCGATTGATTGATTAATATCACCCCGTAATATGAATTCTTCCATGGATCTCTCTCGGGGATTCTTCTCACAGCCAGTCGGTGAGGACTTCGCATTGAAAGGTAGAAGGTAAATGCATCATCTCAGGTTCATCACATCACATGGCAGACATCAGACTGAAAAATTACTTGGTGAATAAGTCTTGATTGGCTCTGCTACGGCATCGCACAATATACATAAGAACCCCTGGAACGCCAGCTTTTTGAACCTCAAGTGCAGATCGACGCCTCCATCCTCGTACCAAAAGCCCCGTCTTGATCCTATCCAAGAGCTCCCATCGTCCACGCACCCCACCGCGTCGCCACGTACTCATAATCGTCCTCGACCCTGGCTAGGGAGGCCTAGACGCACAGTCTGTAACTCGCATAACGGCCGGCCGTCTCACTGTTTCGGATAATCTTAACGACGTGGCCGCGCTTGAGACCGAGATAGCGGGCGACCGGGTCCTTCTGCAAGATTCGGGGCAGTTGGGTCTCCTTGAGGCGGTAGCGCTTCAGCAGGGCGATCTTCTCCTCGCGGGAGAGCAAGACGTGCTTGGGGACGAGCTCGTGGTGGGTAATGTTGACGAGCAGGTCGTCCTCGAGGAAGCACTCGATCTTGGTGAGGTTCTCGACGCCGGCGAGCGACTTGCGGGCCGCGGGGGACAGGGGCACGTGAGTGACCATGATGCCCGTCTTGTAGTTGTTGGTGATGGTGTACTGGGCGAACTGGCGGATCTGGGCGACACCGAACTGCTTGTCCGAGAGGAACTCGACCCAGATAGGGCCGCAGTCGGGAACGGGGTCTGGGTTCGCGTCCGTCGCGGGCGGCGTGAACTTCTTGAGCATGGATTCGCTGGGGCGCGCAGAGAACTGGAGCTTGCCTCGGCTGTGAGAACAAGGACTTATGGTCAGCGAGTTTGTTCTCGGGCGGGCAGACGATTGCTGATGGGGAGAATGGAGGGCGAGAACTCACTTGATAGAGCCGTCGGGGTTGCAGTACTCGTCGCGGAAGCGGTCGAGGGAGATGCTAACTTCCTCTTCTGCAAGCTCGTATTCCTGGGCTGGGTTAGCGTTGCGATCGAGCAGATTGGGCAAAACAAAGGGCGTCATCATGGTCGTTGAAGGCATCGCGACATGACGAGGCAACAGGAAGTCTTACCCGGTCGGCCACCATCTCGTGGACGGTCCGCCAAGCTCGCCAGAGCCTCACGACCTCCTTTGACTTGGCATCGGTTGGTACGGTATCGATATCCATTGTTGCTGTGGCCGGGGGCGAGGGTCGAAGAGGGCCGGTTCGATTGTCGTGGAGTTGAAAGAATCCCAGGCCGTCTCAAAAATGTTTCGCTCAGCCTTGCATGGCCGCCGCAAAGTCCAGCGCTGGGAGCGGGTCGACGCGCGACGAGGGTCATGTGATCGGACAGACCGAGCCACATGTCCGCCACATTCCACTAGCCACAACGTCCTCGAGGAGCAGCCCCATCCGAGCCGCGGCGCTAGCTAGTGGACGGCTACGTTAAGTCAATTGGCAGGAACGACCCTTGGCCGTCAGTGGTCAGTGTGCGCCGCTAGGGGAAGGGAGCCGAACAAGGCCCGTCAACAGAATCCAGACACCGCGAGTCCTCCACAGCGACGGGGACCGTTTCCTCCAGCGCCTGCCAGTAGGGGCTAGTCCGAGGCCTAAAGGTGCTAAAGGTGCTATAGAGGAGCCGTCCGCTGAGCTTCCAGCGACTTCCAGGCCCATTGTGCGTGCGAGGCGCTGTAGGTTCAGGGGCGCACAGACCCCAACGGCTCACAATCGCAAAGCAGACACGGGGCAGCAAGAAAGTGGTGGAATTTCAATTTCAATTTCGACCCTTTGGGGCTTCCATTTTTTCTCTTCTTCACTCCTGTCCCGGCCACCACGTGTCGTCGCTCTTCACTCATCTGCTCCCCGTTCGCCGCCTCTTCTCGAGCCGTCCGCTTCGGCTCCGTCAGTCCCTCCGGTCCCTCCTCTCTCCAGAACGCCCCGTACCGTTCGCCGCATCCCCTCAATCGCAATGGCCGAGACTGCGACTGCGACTGCCACCGCCCCTGCGGCGGACAAGGCCCCCGCGACGCGCCCTACCAAGCCCGATGAGAATGTCTTTAAGGAGGAGCTCGCCAAGGCTGAGAAGGCTCACAAGGCTTCCATGGACCTCTTGGTACGACCTCAATTCCTCCCCCCGTGAAGCTGCCGAGGGCACATCTCCAGCCATCCATCAGCTCAGGTTCCACTTCTGTGGCCTCATCTCGTGCCAAGGGACGCCCATGCCAGCTAACACTATTCTCTACAGAGCGCCATCAAGGCCAAGATCGACATTGCCATGCCCAACAAGAACAAGGACCAGCCCAGCCCGACCCAGCAGCGACGACAGGAGCTCATTGCCCAGGCCAACGAGATCCGCCAGAAGCAGGCCGGTGGCAAGAACGCCCGCTCCTCCAAGCTCGAGCAGATCAAGCGCTTCGACGAGCAGGTCCGCAGCCGAATTGCGGAGCAAAAGACTGCCAAGAGCAAGGTTCCCTTCAAGAGCCTCGAGGATGTCGATCGCCAGATTGCCAGTCTCGACAAGCAGGTCAACTCAGGCACCATGAAGCTCGTCGACGAGAAGAAGGCCCTCGCCGACATCTCCAGCCTGCGCAAGGTCCGCAAGAACTTTGGCCAGTTCGAGGATTCGCAGAAGCAGATTGACGACCTGCGCGCCAAGATCAAGGAGATCAAGGACAGCATGGAGGACCCCGAGCAGAAGGCCATGTCTGAGCAGTACAACAAGATCCAGGCCGAGCTTGATACCATCAAGGCTGAGCAAGACGAAGCCTACAAGGGCCTGTCTAGCCTGCGTGACGAGCGATCTAAGCTCCAGGCTGAGCAACAGGAGAAGTACACCGCTATCCGCAAGCTCAAGGACGACTACTACGGCCAGAAGAAGGCTTACCAGGCCTACGACCGTGAGGCTCGTGAGAAGTACCGCGAGAAGCAGAAGGCTGAGCATGAACGTGTCATTAAGGAGCGCAAGAAGGCCGATGCCGAGCGCCGCCTCGCCGAGGCCAGCGACCCTGCCTTCCTGGACGAGATCCGACGCGCCAACAGCCTGCTGGCGTTCCTTGACCCCACCCACAAGGTCGAGAAGGGCCCCTTGATGGCTGATACCGGCCTCGGAGCTCAGGCTCAGCGAACCGTCGATGAGGCTGGCCTTAAGGGCACCAAGCTCGTCAGCAAGAAGGACCGCGAAGAGGAGTATGCCCCTGCTGCCAAGAAGGGCAAGAAGGGTAAGAAGAGTGGCACCAGCGGTGCCTCCTCCAAGTTCTTCAACTGCCCTCCTTCGGTCGTTGAGGACTGCACCGCCATGGGCATTGAACCCCCCATGAGCGCCCTTGACGTCCCTACTGTCGCCGAGAAGGTCCGCGCCAAGCTCGAGCAATGGAAGAATGACCAGGAGACCCAGACCAAGGCTGTAAGTGCCCTTACAGCTACCCCTGAATGAATACAGCAGACTAACCGCACGACATCCAGAACATTGAGGAGGCCAAGCGAAAGATCGAGGAGATCGAGAAGGCTGAGGCCAACGGCGAGACCGTCGATGAGGTCGCCTCGGACCTCAAGGAGACCTCCATCTCCGAGAAGCAGGAGTCGTAAGCCACGCACTCCCTCACAGCCTCAGATCACGCTTCAGCGCCGCCCTCGTCATCCCGGTGTTGAAGTTCTGTCCAATCCGCCCAATCCTACCTCTCCTCTCCACACACACCATCTCCTCGCCATCTCCGCAGTTCGCTCCGGGACCGCTTCTCGCACACACAACATCCGGCAACCTCAAAAAAACCGACTGCATCCTCGGGGAAAATCCGCCTCGGGGCCGGCTCAGCTGGCTGGTTGACATTGCTTGTCGTCCGCCTAGTCGCTGCCTCCTCGTCCTCACCCCCTTTCCCCTTTTCTCTCCAATTTGAAAGCGCTCTCGGTGCTGTTTTGTAATTAGGCGCTATCCCAAACGGAAGAGATACGCAAAAAGATGTTCACTTGATTACATCCTCGTCCAAGCCTCTCGCGTCGCGTCCTGTTGATGTTTTGTCGTGCCATGTCCTCCAATTACGTAGGTCTGCATTGTTGATCCAGGGAATTCCGGGGCTAGTTTCGAGTTGGGCTCGCATCGGGCACTTGTGCTTGCTTGCATGCGCCGTCCAGCAGCTCTAATGCCTGCGTTCTTACTGCATTGCTGCAGATGAGAGGAATCAGAGACGGGGACGTCGTCCGAGCCAAGCTAGTGGGACCTAGTTCGAATCCTTCTGCCTCTCCGCCGCAAGACGTAATATTGCCAGTCCGTCCATGGATGCCCCTCATCTGGAATCTCCCCCACTCGCACAACCATCATGACCTCAACAAGATCCAATTGAACAGGCCATTTGTGGTCCTTTTAAAAACTATGCCTACAATGGCGTGATATTTTCGATGTTTCAATACAGGTCAAATACGACAAACCCCAAATACTCCAAAACGTGCTGGACAGAGTGTCCTCTAAAAACAAGGGGGGATATTGAGCCCAAACTTTGTAAACCCCAAACAATGCCACGCCGGTCCGCTATGCCGGTAATACTCCACGCCCGATTATGCGATGGTCGTGATGCTCATACAATTCGTGATATGTGTCGGATCATGTACATATCTGTGGATGTGGTAGTTAAATCGTCACTCGGGTCGTTTCAACCTCAGTAAGTGCCGTAATATGAGGGAGGTTGTTGAGGGGGAGGAGCTGCATAGGATGATCGCCTTTCTCGAGGAGCCGGGGTGCGACGGTCAATACGTTGCATAGGAGGGGGTGTTCGAGACGGAAGAGCGGGTTGCTCATGATATCCAACTGGGGCGACGATTGCGGAGGTGCCTGGAGCACCATTGGAGCCGCTTCGTCTGTTGGCCTTGCGATAGCCATTGAGTGCGCTTAGGGGCGGCGCCTTTACTGCAGGTTCGTCTTCTGCGGGAAGAGTGAGTTCCACGAGACCAAAGAAATATTCCAGAACTTCGGGATAACGTTGTACGCTAGATTGCCAGTCCTCATCGATGCCCCGCTTGAGAGCGGCTTGAGCCTCGGCAATCTGGTTGGGATGAGGTGGTGCGTGATAGTAGTGGTACGCGTGGGCGGTGATGCGATCCAAGTGAGCGGAGTGGGCAGTTTTCCGGCGTTCTGTGAGGAGTCGGAAGTATTCGAGGATATAGTCCTGTGCATGTGCGCGAACCCAAGAACTACAGTTTGGTCAATTAGTGACATTGGTCGGGAAGAGTCCAGGCATAGAAGGGCTCGCGAACCGTATGTCGCTGTAAATAGACCGCATCATGCGGTCCTCAGCCTGCTTAACGGCCACCTCGAGCCGCTTGGCCTCGCAATCGCACGCCATCGTCGCCGGGGCATGACAGATCGCGCAGTCGGGATCCATCCTGATGAAGGGCTTTCGATATGGGTAGTCTCTAGTATACATCTTAGCAAAGGCTGGTGGCCGAGATAACATGGGTGCGACGTTGGCAGCGGATAAGACGAGGGGTCCGAAAGGATGACAAAGAATACAATATGAAGTACAAGGGGGGGTCAAGTCATGACATCGACGTAAAGGTCGATTGGGAATCTCCCTCTGACCCCGCTGACGAGTTTCATGAGGCAAAAAATGAAGCAAGGCAGGCAAGGAGACGGAGAGTGTGGACGACGAAGGCCGGGGACGGGGGTCGGGGAGGGGGACAGACCAAAGAGCAACTGACCTGGTTAAGAAGACTGGCTGGTGGCAGACTGGCTCGGACGTGGCGGTAAGGAGATAACGACACCAGAGGGGAAAGTGGTATGGTATGTCCGTCGTAGGCCAGCAGACAGGCAAGAGAGCAGCTGTTTCGCTGGGGCCAGTATGTATCCTGCAAGCACCAGCAGCTCTCGGGGCTTGAGCTGGAAGGGAGGAGAAACTGAGGAGCGAGATGGAAGAAGTCGCGTGGGGAACTGAGGGAAGCTATGTGGAGAGATCGAATGAGGAGGGCTGGTCCACGTCCTCTGTCGTGGCTCGAATGCGGGACCACGGAGCGTATGCAGGCTGGCCCAATGGTCTTGAGCTGACCCAAGGGAGGGGGCGTCTGGGGGCGAACGGTCGTTGGGCGATGCGGCTACTCAGGTGCTGTTCTGGTAGTAGTGGATGGTAACGAGCAGTAGTAGCAACGAGAGGGTGGGATGGTGGGATGGAACGTGGACAAGAGGAATTGGGGCGAGGAGACGGACTCGGTGAGATGGAGCGTCGTCGGTCGCTGAGGGCCGGTGCGAGCGGGACGGGAATGGATACTCGAGCCGAGTGTATTAGACAGGTGAACCCAGCAAAAGGAAGAAAGTTGGCTGGGTCCAGAACTAAGAACCCAAAGAAAATGAGGAGCCGCTTGGGGCCAAAAGGTGGTGAGGACCCAGAGCAAATTGCCGAACGTCTTACTTGGGCGAATGAAGACGAGCATATCCGTACGGTGGCGGGTGAACCCCAGCAGGCCAACGAGGGACGGCACCGGAAGGGAGACGGAGGTGTGAGGGAAACCCTGCGGGCAGCCGATTCACCGCATTTTGGCATCAGCGGGCCTTCTCCCAGTTTCCAGCGGCCTCTCCAGCACTGGCTGGAGGCTGGTCGAATGGCAATGCCCACGGTCCATGGGCCGTTCTGGGCGGGGTGCAGATGCCGACAGGTGAGGCGAGACGAACGGGCAGTAAGGACAAACACGCCATTGATTGGCACAACGGAGGACGACTCGAAGTGAATGGTGTATGAATGGCCGACGGTATGCAAACAAATTGACTAAGATAGGTAACGTATGCGAAAACGTATCCAGTACGAGGTACGACAGACGAACGACGGGCGAGGACGATGAGTGAGTATCTCGCGGCAAAGACTAGGTATAGAGGACGGCCACCGGCAGTGAAGCAGAGTTGTCCCTAGTTAGTAGGCGCGAAACTCTGAATCCATGGAGGTGAGGGGCTGAGACCGAAGAAGCATAGTGTCGCGTGGGAGACGAGCGGGAGTGCGCGATGATGACGAGAAGCGACATTGTCGGCTTGCATGATGGTGATGTGAAGGAGGAAGAAAACATCCGGCAACAGTAGCTACGAAGTCAGATGCAGGTCACAGCCTCCTCCATTCCTTCATTCCCTCCCATGGACGTGCACCTAATCAGGTGCGTTCCTCAGGCGTGGCTAAGTAAGGCGTTGTTGCCTGCTGTCGTGGATGCTCTTTCCCTTCCAGGGCATATTCCTGGTGGTGGGCGGAGCTTTCGCGGGAAAACGTCCTTATCTTATCAGGCCCGCCGCCTCCAGCTCTTCTGGAAATTTTGAGCTGGTCCAGGTTGCATGAGAGCTTCAATGTGTGATTGAGCAATTGCTTGCACATCACATCTTCAACTTTCCTCAATTCCTCGAGCCCGAGCAGGGCCACCTCCATAGACATTATGGCTCCCCGGTGTCCCAATGCCTCGCCCACGCTTCTCCCGTTCCTCTATCCCTCACTCGTCTCCCAGCGCTGCGTCTTCAACGCCATTGCTACTACTGCGGCCCTCCGAAGACGATACAGCTCGACCGTCAACGATCTTCCAGAATCGCGCCTAAATCCAGCCCCCGATGACTACGCAGCACCGACCTTCGCCGACAAAGCCCAGCTAACACTCTATGCTGGTCGCGGTGGCAACGGTTGCATCTCCTTCCTGCGCGAGGCCTACCTCGCCGAGGGACCACCCAATGGCGGCGATGGAGGCCATGGAGGCAACGTCTACATCCAAGCTGCCCACGGTGAAACGTCCCTCCACAAGCTGGCTCGAAAGCGATTCGCCCATGCTGGTCGCGGCAAGCACGGCCAAGGAAGCGCAAAGAGTGGTACTCGAGGAGACGATATCATCATCACCGTGCCAGTAGGAACTGTGGTGCGCGAGTTGGATCGCGAAGATCCCGTCGCAGATGAAGCCATAAACATGCGCATCTGGCGCGCGCAGCAGAAGCTTCTGAAGCAAGAGAAGCGCTTAGCAGATCTAGAAAGGCAGAGGTTTGCAAGGGAAGAGGGCATCGAAGATCCGGAGGATGAAAGACTCCAGGAGAAGGAGAGAGAGGAAGAGGAGGATGAAGAGGATGGAGACCCAGAACGGCACAAGTGGCTACTATACCCCGGGTTGTCAAAAACTGATGTCAAGGAGACGGTCTTCCCTCGTCTTCCCAAGCGCCATCGCATTTTCAAGCAGCCTCCGCCTACGATCCATCTCGATCTATCCCGCCCGACTCCTAACCCTATTCTGCTTGCAGCTGGTGGCATCGGCGGCCTGGGGAACCCTCACTTCACTTCCCGAGAGCACCCCCGGCCTATGTTTGCGACCAAAGGCGAGGATGCGGTAACCATGAACATCGAGCTCGAGCTCAAACTTCTTGCCGACGTCGGTCTCGTCGGTTTACCCAATGCTGGCAAGAGCACGCTCCTCCGCGCCCTCACCAACAGCCGTGCTCGAGTCGGCAACTGGGCATTTACCACCTTGCAGCCCAATATCGGCACGGTTGTCCTCGACAAATACTCTGGCCGCCCGACAATCAAGAGTTACCGCCGCTATCCTGCGCAGATGGGCTTGCCTGAGGCTGTTGACACCGAGCCGCGCACCCGCTTCTCCGTTGCCGACATTCCCGGCCTGATTGAGGGTGCTCACCTTGACCGGGGGCTAGGTATCGCTTTCCTGCGCCACGTCGAGCGTGCAGGTGTCCTCGCTTTTGTCATCGATCTAGGTGCCGGAAATGCAGTCAAAGCCCTCGGCGCCCTATGGCGTGAGGTTGGTCTGTACGCCCAGATGCGTGACGAGGAGGAACAAGACCGTGAGGTTGATACCCGCATCGACTGGGATATGACGGGCGGACCTGTCAATTTGACCGATGACTTCAATGCAGCATCGCAACCACCTGCTGAGTTGCCCGGCATCCAGATCGCTGGCAAGCCCTGGTTCGTCGTCGCGACCAAGGCTGACCTGCCCGAGACACAGGAAAACTTCAAAGAGCTCAAGGACTATCTGGACAGTGTAACGAAGGGAGAGAAACCGCACCCAAGCGGGGCAAAAAACGCCTGGACCAAAGACTGTGCCGCCATCCCAGTGAGTGCCATTAACGGCCAGGGTGTGGACAGGATCGTCCACTGGACCGTCGGCCTGCTGGACGAGTAAACGTCGTTTCAAAAGTCGTGTATTATACCAACATCACTTGTATCATATCATGGAACAGATGCCTATTCGCAGAAAGGAAATGACAACATTGTACCATAATGAACTCCACCAAATCCAGAATATAAAATACTCACATGTCGCTCACACTTGCAATCGTCGAAGTCAATGTCGCTCTCAACAACCGAATCCAACCTATGACCCATAGGAACGACACTCCCCTTCAACTCCGAACTTCAACATAAATCATATGTTATCCTAGATCTCTGAATAACATAAATTACTTAGAGTTTTTCAAGAGTGATGACAGCAATACCATATTCGCGGATATCACATAGGCAACAAGTAGTGCAAAGATATCTATAAATCTTTTATCCTAATTCAAATACTGAACACCAAGGAAACGACGGTTAGCAAATACTTGTACATCCCGCTTAATCATGCATTTTCCGCGGGATTTTCTTCAACCTGAGCCTCGGCCGTTTCCTCGACCTTTTCCTCGGCCTTCACCTCGGTCTCGTTGGCTCCGTTGGCCTCCACATCGGCATCGGCGCCCTTGGCCTCCTTGTCCTCAGCAGTCTTCTCCTGGTTCATCTGCTTGTGCAGGCTGATGTTGATGAGGGGGGAGGTGTCGTTAAAGATACGCAGCAACATGGCGGCACGGTCCTCCTTGGGAAGCATGAGGTTGAGCGAGTGGATGCTCTTCCAAAGAGGCAGGGCCATAGGCTCGTTGAAGTCCGGATCGGTGCCGTCAGGCTCAACGCGCAAGACCGTACAGCCCATGCCGATATCGCGGACGCGCTCGCCAATCTCGTCAAAACGCTCCCAGTCGTTTCCGGAGATGCGGGGGAACATCTCGATGAGGAGCTTATGGAAAGTCTCCTTGTTACGGAGGTGGATGACGCGGGGCTCGCCAACGTAACCCTGGAGGATCGGCATACCCTCGGACTGGATGCGCCAGCGACAAACCTCGGCGGAGGGGGCATCCTGCTTCATGTACATGCGAACGCCGCCGTGGATGAACTTGATGCCTCGGCCCTCGTTCTCCCGGAGGATGTCGCGCAGAAGGGCGCTGGTGTAGTATATGGCCTTGGCAGGCTCGCCCATCTCGTTGCGGACCATGTATCGATCATCGGGGAATCGGGTCGAGATATGGTAGAACTCCTTGATGTTCTGGATGATGGGGTGAGAGGGTGAGAGGTACTTGAAGGGCTCCTCGACGAGACCGTTTCGCCGGGGCTTGCCACCGTCCTGCTTAGGCTCAGCAACGGGAGTCGCGGTAGCAGGCTCTACAGTAGTAGGCTCCACAGCAGCAGGCTCCGCGGCCGTAGGCTCGGACTCGGTCTTAGCCTTCTTCGCAGGCTGCTCCTCGCTCTCTTCCTCCAAAGGCCTCTTATTGCCGTTGGTAGGTTCCTCAGCCATAGTGACATCCTCCTCCTTAGTCTCGGCGGCGGCAGGAGTGGCCTCGGCCTCTGTCTCGGGCTTTTCGGTGGTCTCTGTCTCGGACTTCTCCGCAGACGGTGCCTCCTCCTCAGAGTTGGCCTTGGCAGCAGCGGGCTTGCGCTCCTTCTCGTTCTTCGCCTTGAAATCGGTCTTCTTCTGGAGCACAGTGATGAAGAAGGCACCAGTATCTTGCATGTGGGGGTAGACTCGCATACAACGCTCCAGGGGCAGGTCGGCGCACTCAGCACCCTCGAGTCTGGGGAACATAGTCTCCACAACTCTTCCAGGAGGCACTCCCTCGGTGTGCTCGTTGGCGAAATCCTCAACTTCCTTCCATGAGTTCCAGATCTTAGCAGACTTGTCCATGATGTTCCACGACTTCATGCCAGGGTATCGCTTCAAGGCGACCAATTCGTTGCTGCAATCAACGATTTCGACATTGTCAGGGCCGCCGCATCGCTCAATGGCGGACACGATGACTGCTTCGTTCTCGACAGGGTTCATGCTGCAGGTGGAAAAGACGACTCGACCACCAACCTTGAGCAGCTGGAGAGCTCGCACCAGAATTCGGATCTGGGTGGTGTGCAGGCCAAGCGCACTACCCGGCTGCCAGTCCTTCCAAAGGTTTGCATTCTTTCGGATAGTTCCGTCACCAGAGCAGGGCACATCCGCCAGGATTCTGTCGAACTTCAGGTACTTCGCCTTGGTGGAGTTGGGGTCGGAAGGAAGCTTGATTGAGGGGAACTGGGTGGCGTCATGGTTGGTGACGATGAGGTTGGGGGACGAGAGTCGCTTCAGTTGATGGACCAACATGTGGCCTCGCTTGTAGTCGGAGTCGTTGGCGATGAGCAGGCCAGTAGCTCGTCCGGCGTCGGTCGGGTCGGCTTCGAGATCTGCGTCAATTTCGTCCTGTGTCTCCCTGCCGAGGTCGAGGCCATCCTCCTCCGCAAAGGCGCGCAGGGTCTTGCGGACTCGCGCTTCCTCGCCCACATGGATCATCTCCAGGAGCTGCGCAGCCTTGCTTCCAGGAGCAGCGCACATGTCCAGGACAGTCATGCCAGGGCGAAGATCCATCAGCAGAGGAGGAATCATGCTGACGACTTCCTGGCGACTAATGTTTCCGACGCTCGTCTCGGAGACCAGGAACTTCTGGAAGGCGGCGAAGGGAGGGAACTTGCGGATGACGTTCTTCGGGGTCGTCATCCACCAAGCGAGCTCATCGGGGTACCAAGGAAGGGCCAGAGGTGGCGCGACGGGGCTGCCATCTTGGTGTTCGATCTTGACAATTTTCGGGATGTATCTGTCCTTGAGGAGTCTCTTGACCCTGAGCGCATGGCTGGCGCAAGCGGGTTAGCATATGTCTTCTCCAGCCTCGAAGGTGCAACATACCCCTTGGAGCCGCAGAACCGGAAGCTGTTCGGAAGCTCGCGCTTCAAAGCGTCCCAGTAGGCCGTCTTTTCTTCCTCGGGCAACGCTAGGAGGGTGTCATAAAAGCGCTGCAGCTTCTCGTTTTCCTTAGGGACAGCAGGATAGTCCCTGAAGGAACCCCGAGACTGGCCACCACCTCGGCCGCCGCCGCCTCCTCGTCGGTTCTTGCCCTATACATAGTCCGTTAGCCAGGCGTGATTTGTACGGAATTGGGGCGGTACGTACGCGGAAGTTCTTCTTGCCCATTGTCGCGAATGTTGTTGCGGTTAAAGAGCTTGCGACAGAAATTTCCACTGGCAGAAACATGACGCCCCGCCGCCGCATTTTAGCTCGCCAGGTTGAGCACCCCGCGGGCGCGCTAATGCTTGTTTGGGGCAGCAGCTTCAACGCGCATGTGCTTGTCCTCCGACTACGCTGTACGAAGAAAATCGGTCGCACAGTTGGTCACAGAATAATCTAATCATTTCTTGTTTTGGGTCTGATACTTATCAATTGAGATGACCCTTCAGGGACTAAGTTAGGCTAGGGACTAATAAATGTGTAAAAAGGTGAATAGCTTGGTATTTCATAGTCAAATTCATTGGTAGAGGTCAACTATCTTAAGTGCTTGGATTCGACACGACCAGATGGCCAGCGTCAGGAAGCACTCCTGTTTGTTTTTGAGCCATCACCCTTGCCTCAGTCCACATCAACTCCACCTCACATTCTACTCACCTTCGTGTTATTCCTACCACGAGCTTCTCGTAGTTTCTTGGCCCCGAATTTGAGTCTTCCACTCAATTCTCCAAGAGCACCAGTCACTCCAAACTCTAGACTGGACGCCTTCAGTCAACCCACAAACACAGACAAGGGCGCACGCAACATTCTCTCTACCATAGCTCAGCCGAGCATGGCCGTCACGGGCATCAAGGTGGGATACCCGCGATACGCCGGTAACACTGAGAAACAGCGGCAGTGGTACTACCATCCAGGGGCCTGTGGCGCGAATGGGGCCACAAGCTAAATGACCCGGAGAGACAAACGTAGAAGAGAGAGGTGCGTTGTCTGGAGCTTTCCCCGAACGCCAACACGGGGACTGCCACAGCTTTGGTCGGTAAGGCGAAAACATGCCGTGGACTCACTAGGCCTTCTTGAATATCATTTTCCCCTCGGAAAGCATCATTGAGTCGAAGATCGCAGTACTGGCGCGGGCCAGGTTTTCTCGGGCCATCACTCAACGGGAACCAAACGATGGTCCGACAACACACCAATGCTTCCGGCTCTGCGAATCGTTCCACAGGCCCCACATACAGTTGTACAAGAGATCGAGGTAAATGTCGACCAAGCGAGGATTGGGTCACACCATGATTCCAATCTCGAGGCACTCCCTCCTAAGACCCGAACACCCAGGAGAAGCGATCATGGTAACCAGTGCATACAGCGATTATGTCGCAGGTCCTAGTCGAGCCAAAGTTGATCTCGAGGAACCCGAAGCACTTACCCGGTACTCAGCATTGGCCTTGGCTTTCAGCATCGTTAGGATGTCGACAGATCCAGAGTTTGCAAAAAAAAAAGTTTACAGAAGAAGGTCCAATTTACGGGGTCGGAATATGTATTATAAGGGAAATTATTAAGAATGTATGGACAAGTGGTTCACCTCTCCAAAGCTTGACCTTTCAACACTCAGATGACCCACAATGTTGGAGGTACAAGTCCTTAACTTTGGGCACCTGAGGACCCGGGAGCCTAGCCCGGGGGATACCTTAGGTAGGTACATATTCCCATATGGCATAAAATACGAAAACATTCATAAATCATAATTCGCTTTATTATACGTCTGCATTGAACGCTTCATTGATTCACGTTGCTTGCATGCACCAAATATACGGCTGATGTAGGGACCCGCAGCTGCCTACCTAGTTGTGCCACAGGTCCGCAACGAATAAGCACGCCCCACCCTCGACCCACTTTTGCCAAAAATCGCAATCACTCCCTCACGTGCTCGCCCCCTTCCGCAGGTATATAATCTCCCTGTGCCCTCCGCTCTTTGGACTTTTCTTCCTTTCTTCTTCATACTTACCTTGTTCCGAACTCCCTCGCTCATGAATTGGGGGGTTCAACTTGGAAGGCCTGCATTGCACATCGCGGTGTCGTTCCAGGCTCCATTGTCCTTCGGGGCCATGGGGGGCGCAATTTTTGATTTATCACACATTTTCATTGTGGTGCTCAGCTTTATGTTGGGCCACGAAGAAGATGCTCCCGTAATTTACGTGTGCGTGCTCGAAAGGAAGGCCGTATGCGATGAGAACGCCGTGCCAGTGAATCGTCGCAATGAAAGTTCAGCCTTAGGAGTCGCTATGGTCTGCGCGCGTAGCAAGAAACTGGCCCGCTGTCGGATGAGAGGTACTGCAACCCTCATCGACTAAGAGCGCACAGGCCACGACGAAGTACGAGTTAGAACCTTGGTAACTAGACACTTTGAGAGACCATAAGCCTCAGAAGTTTGTGATGCTAAAAGCCGCTCAACTCCAGCGCGTTGAGAGTTTGAAAGAGAGTTAGCTGTTCCTCGGCCCAGTCGGTGGCAAGTAAGACTCGTCCCTTGAGCTCTCAAGCGCACCACTTCCCTAGTCATTCATAACAGATGCGCCATCCTCAACGTCCATGGGGGTGTTTGGGTGTCACTGCCCAGCGCATGTTCTGTCAGGGAGCCTAGATGACTTGGTGCCAGTGAACCTTGATGATACTTCAGAGGTCGGAGTTTCCTGAATCGTCCTTGTTCCGAAGAGTGCCTGTAGGAGGCACTTGATAGATCAGTCGTGTTTTTGTGAGGAGTAGAAATGCCCTTCCTTCATTACCTCCTGGTATTGTGAGCATCGACTATTGGAGCAGGACGACTTGAATTGTCACTCAACGTTAGCCTACAAGTGGGTTATGCCATTATAATTGGCCACTGAAGCTGATAAAAAATGATGCCGTCTGGGAGTGGTCAATTGCCTATTGAGACAAACTCCAGGGAAGCGCAATGGTATCAATCCACCGCAAACATCAGCGTAACGAATTGGTCCTTGTCGTCGTGATTATTTATTTGTAATTAGAAACACCATCCAGAAATTCGATTGAGGAAAGGGCTAAACAGAAGCGCATGCATCAAAGCTCCAGTCATTCCTTCTAACTCCCGCCATGTCAGAGATGCTACCTACCTCGAGGAGGGTAGAGGCTCAGGTGATCTGCTGCCCCGTCCTCACGCCCACAAGAGACTCGACCGTAGGTCCACCAACATATGAACACAACGATCGTCAAAAGCAAAGATGTACCAACGTATACCTGCCAGTTTTTGTCGCCCTCGAGTTTAAACAGGTTTGTCGTCCACAGTGTCTGCGCTAATATCAGCTATGATACTTCGCATCTGCTTCAGTCACCAGCAATAGTGGGGAACGAGGTGAAAGCATTTTGAGACATACTGCGACCAGGGTGGAGGGAAGGAACAATAACGTCAAGATGGCGATGCCCTTTACTGTTTGGCTATCGCGTGCTGTGAGTGCTGCGATAGCCAGGTTGGTTTTGCTGTCCTTCTGAGCGATAAGTTGATACGACTGGTCAAACGGTGAGCTTTATCGTCGGGCTAAGAAGGATTAGAAAAAGACATACCACATTGATGTTCTGTGTTAGTCTATTGCTCAGCTCCGCTATCCTGTCCGCCACGAAGTCGCATCGTACAAGGGTTGAATCGAACGACTCCAACAGGCTAGAGTAATGGCGCATCGATAGTTTGCTGTACCCAAGATCCTGTCGCCTTTTTTCCATCTCGATAAGGACTTCGGAACAGAATTTCCCAAACTTTACTGCAAATAACATAACTGTCTGGCCATGACATACCTCTACATGGGTTGAGTGAATTTGGTTGAGGAGGAAATCGGCCTTAGACAGGGCCTTGAAGCGCTCGGCATCCATTTCCCGTATTTTCCATTGCGAACGAGAGGTATTGGTCACAGTCTCGACTTCTACAACTTCCCTCCAGAGTTTCGTGAACCAACCAATCCACTTGTGATATCGGCTTTCGTAGACAAACGAAAGCAGGTAGAGCGGATGTATTTTGAGGAGGTCGGTATTGGTTGCACAATATGATCGCATCGATTGAATGTCCCTGACATCATTGCAGATAAAAAACATGAAACAATTTCGAGTAGCCAACTGAACCCGGATGGTACCGACCACGCAATTGCTGTTTCTTGGGCAGCGAAAAACAAGAGCTACCACTCCGAAAATTGGTCAGTGACTTTGCCAAGAGTCAACACCAAGCGAGAAATTGGACACAAACTCATATATGTAGGCATCTCATTATCGTCATCATATTGAAGGTAAGAATGGACATAGGGTGCGAGAGTGGTGAGAAACTTTTGTGTGGTTGCGCTTCCGAATCCTGTTACCTCTATGAGGTATTGCAGAGTATCGCGTCGGATTTGGAAAGTAGCTGGCGCAGACCTCCCGTGAAGAACTTCTCCGAGAACTGTGCTGTGAGACGTCAGGAAACGGATCTACGAAACCGATATGAAGAGATTGGCTGACACAAGGACCAGATTTGGTATGGGAGTTGCTATTTTTGTTCCCTTGGGGTCGCTTTCCCAGAAAGATTCCTGTGGTCGAAATCAGAACGAGTCCCTTCCATTGTTATACCACAATTTCCATTGCGAAACAACATACGTAGTGTGCGAGCTTTGCCCTTAAGGCGGCGTTGTCCAGGATGTCGTCTTGCCTCCCAGGAACGTTCATATCCCAGAGCTGGGCCTTCGTATTGGTTGTAAAAATTGCTTCTGACTGGAAATTGAATTGCTCCGCCAATGCAGCTACGGGCAATTCATGGTTCAAGAGTCGACTTCGGAGGCCCATGGGCGATGGTAATGTTGGCGAGAGGCCTGGTTGCGGATGGATGCCGATCAGGTTGAAGGTCTTGCGATGATAGCCGATTTAAGCTGCCGTCAAAGAAGTTTTGCCTCTATATTACTCCTGGCTCGCATGTTTCGGAGGGGCTGTGTCCTTCAGGCGGCGCTTAGGCAAAACAGAGAGGCGAACTGTGCCACAGCAGAATGAGATTCTGGACGGCGAAGGGGTGCGTGATATATCGCCAAAAACGTACGGCCGCAGGTTGGGCCACTCACCATACCAGCGCTTGCTTGTATCGCCTCTCCAAAGCCCGCAGGACTTTGAAGATAACCCGCCTTGTCACCCAATGCTTTTATTATTATCTCACAGCTGTATATTTGCCCCGGGCTTGCTGTCTAGATGCTATTAGAGTAGAAATATCTTGAGGTCCTTTGCAACATGTGCAGCCTGCGCTCAGCCTACGCTGAGCACTGCCCCTCTGCGCTTCCTCAGCCTCATTTAGGCTCTCCAGTCGGCCTGGTGCCCTAGAAAAGACCGCGATCAAATTATTTCACATAAATTATAAAATTCCCCTGCACTAAACAGCAGGGATTGACGTAATGGCCATGGAGGTTGGGCCTCGATGCCTTGGCTGTATGTGCAGGCTATCCAAGCTGAGTGAAATCGGTCTGTTCATGCCCACGGTTTTTTTTCTCTTCTGCAAAGTAATGAAGGTTGATAGACATAGTAGAGGTAAGTATTGAAACCCTGCAGGTATGTAAATACACGCTTAAATAGCGTACCCACGGCGCTAGTATTGTATGTTCTTGTCCGGAAAGCCAACTCCCAACTGCCGAGTGCAAGGGACGGTCATCTGGGAAGTTTCTTGGGTTTAGGGGTCAAATCATAGCTCAGAGGAAGTTGGATCTTTATGGGATTATACAGGCTCCAAAGGAGAAGGAAAAATCATGTGCTGTTATCATTCTCTTAAGTTTTGTGTAATGTACATATCCTGAACTCCCAGCTGCGTTTCTTTGAGGCCTTGACCACACACTTTACTGCTTCTTCCACTGCCCCGCGTTTTCGACGCCCTTGGAAACGCTGTTCAATCCATTCTCAACACCCGTGCCGAGGTTGCCTAGGCCGTCGCCGAGCGGTCGTCCGACCTCGCCCGTAACGCCCGTCACCGTGTTGCCAATACCACGAGTCGCGGCACCCGTAACGCCACCGAGTGTACGTCCGACTCCACCGAGTGTGTTGCCCAGCGTGCTTGTGAGGAAGGTTGCCGCGTCAGTGGCCTGGTCGGTTGCGTTGTTCTTGTTATTCATGATTGCGTGGTGTAGGTCGCAGATGAGGGTAGGAAATAAATGATTTCCGTGATCGTTTTGTTTGTTTGAGGGCGGAGAAGAGAGGCCTTTAGTTGTTTGGGATATTTGTTTGTTTAGAGATATCCTGTAAAATTTGGGGAGGACCTTTGTCTTTTATCCCCATCTTCACTTTCATGTGAGGCGTGATCATCCAAGGTCCCTAACAATATGACGTCAACTAATGTTCCTTACGGTGTCATCTCCACCCGCCCATTGGAGCGACTTTTGCACAACAACCCCCCTGTCCATACCATGACGTCCTGCCGGAGTCTTTTGCGCGTCCTTTTCCTAGGGTGCGGCCATTTTCTTGTGAATATGTCGTCAGATTGGGACACAAGATCGAAATTGTGGAGGGTATGGGTGTCATGAACCAAGGCAAATCCACATCACGCAGCCCTTCCTAGATGAGAACAAATCTCCTCATGATTCCTCTTGCATCTCTATGATGCAACTGGGCAGGGGAAGGTGTGCAATTTGTGTAACTTGGGACCATTCTTACATCCGTCAGCGTGACTAAGCCTGCAAATGGTTTCATCACGGAACTGGGCTTAAGTAACAAAGAAATGATATAGATCTCATAATAAACAACCCGCAATTAGTCTATGACGCTTTTAACCGATATTGAACTCGTCCGCCGTTGACTTCATTAGCATCATGCTCTTCATCTTGATGACATCGCGAGGTGGCCTCTCGCTCCTCGGCTGCTCCTTCTCGTCGCCCGCGTCTCTGCTGGTGTTCTTGCTCGAGTCCTTGCCTCCACTCCTGCCCACGCTCTTAAACGGCCGCTTCTTAGTCTTCCGTTCCACACCAGCGCCGATACCACCTGGCGCCTCTCTCAGACCGTAACTCTTCGCTGTGTGACCCAAATGAAGCTCTGACATATCAAAATGCGACCGCTCCTCCTTGATGTGAGTGGCATATGCTCGGATGTGTGACTTGAAGCCGTTACGAGCAAGCTCCAGGTTCTTGGTCTCGCCGAGAAGGCGCTGCTCGATGTGAAGCTGTAGTGTCTCGGCCTTGTCGTGGTAGGACTGGCCATCGATAATGGCTGCTGATGTCTCGACGGGGAACTCAAGCTTGGTCATCATGCCCTTCTGAAGGATTGAGTCGTAGGGTTGCGGTGTCGGTGGCGTTGAGGTCTTGAGCAATTCAATGTAGCCTTCCTCGGTACCGGGCAGTAAGAAGAGCAGGGCATCACCAGGTCGTCCGGCTCGAGCCGTTCGACCAACGCGATGGATGTGATCGGCGAAGCTAAAGGCAGGATCATACTCAATGACTAAGTCGACTGAGGGAATATCGAGACCTCGGGACGACACATCGGTGGTGATGAGGAGTGAGGGCAACTTGCATTCAGAAAACGCTCGAATGGTGGCGGTACGGACTGGCTGGGACAACGAGCCATGCATCCTGTGGAGGATGACCTCGGGGCTGGCGGGGGAAGTAATGTATGCAGCCTTTGAAACAGTCTTTGAGATTGATTCGGCATCCTTTGACCCGGGGACAGGTGCCTCAAGTTTCATTGGATCCCTCAAGAGTTCGTAGTGGAAATCGACCGAATCGGCACATGATATGAAGACGATGGCTTTCATGGTGCGGCCACGACGGGAAAAGGTAGACTTGAGGAAGGAGATCAAGGTAACAAGTCGAAGTTTGGCCGGGGTAATGGTGTAGGACTGATGGAGCTGGGCCGGAGCTTTCATAGCTGTCTCATCACCATCCTTGATGTTATCGCTGGCTTCCTTCTCGGCAGCCAAGAATGTTGCATCCGCCAAACTCATCTCTCCCAACTTCTGTACGTTCATCTTCATAGTCGCTGAGCAAAGAACGGTCACTCGTCGCTCAGGAAGAGACTTGAGAAGGGTTCCATCCGGAAGCTTGTCAGAGACGTCAATTTTTTTAAGCGCATCGATGGCCTTTTTCAAATCATCCTCAAAGCCCAAATCCATAAGGCGATCACCTTCGTCCATAATAAGCCATCTCACGGTGCTGAGACTGAGCGCTTTGGTGTTGTCGATGTGATCCGCCAGTCGTCCAGGGGTTGCGACAAGGAAATTGACTCCCTTGCGGATACGTGCCTTCTCAGCCTTCTTTGACTCTCCTCCAGTGATTGCCGTGGAGACAAGCCATGGGAACGGCCGGATGAGCTGCTCAAGTACTGAGTGCGTCTGCTTGGCAAGTTCGCGGGTCGGTGAAACAATGATGGCGAATACCCCAGAGTCTCGGTGAATCTGGGCACCGCCTCGTTCGCTCAGGAGGAGGACGCGGTGAAGGATGGGTAGGAGGTAAGAATACGTCTTTCCGGAACCAGTCTCGGCCTGGACAAAGGCGTCCGCGCTGTTCGATAACATATGCGGGATCACCTTCTTTTGGATGGCGGTGGGACGTTCCAAGTTCAGCTTCCCAAGCTCCTCCACAAGGCGTGAGGAAATGGTTAAGGAAGCAAAGCTGTCGGAGAGTGGCGCATTTGTCGCCTCCGGGGCAGTCCATTCAGTCTCCTTTTCTTCGTCCAACTCAGTCTTCTGGGCTGGATTGAAGGAGAAGAGTCGTGAGATGACCTGTCCTCCAGTCCTTTTCTGATCTGACCCTTGGTTTCGGTGCTGATTTGTCGGGCCGTCACCGCCGTAGGACCTGTCTCTGGGGCCAAATCGTGGGGAAGGCTTGTAGTCGAAGCCACGATTAAACCCATCATTGTCGGTCCTCTGGCGTTTTGAGGACCTCTGGTCATCTTCATCTCTGGGTGATCTGGGTGCCTCTGGTCCTGAGGAAGCCAATCTCGCTGACTTCTCAGCCTGCTTCCTGTCTCGCCAGCGGCCGCCCTTGAACTTGACCTGGGGCTTGATAGGACCAGAGCCAAGCTCAAAGTTTAGGAGCATGCCATCGTCCGCCATGATGTCGAAATGTCACACAGGTCGTTGAAGGTTAGGTGGGGCTTGAGTATGCGATGCGATCAAGGAAAAAGTTTTGGGACTTTTTTCGGTAGCTTATCGATAACACAAGCGCCTATCTTATCTATTTTATCTTATCGCGACTACCGCGTGGGGTTCCATCACATGCGCCAGAAATTGGATTAAGGCCACGACAGGGAAATTCGAGGGGCTCAACTTGCATATTGAACATGAGGGATTCTACTCCGTACGAAGAAGGAATGAGGTCACACTATGGCCCGGGACCGAGATGCCTAAATGGAGATTTCGCGGAACCGGGCATTGCTCAGCCTTGACCTGAATACTACTCAAATGTGTCAAGTGACGTGTAATCTCGGGAGTCCCCGCCAGAGCAATACGTAGCTCCCTCAAGGAAGGGGATCGAGATCTCCGGACTTAGATCGTTTTCCGTACCGTATTCCCAATAAACCGAATGCAAAGGTGGAGGACCGAGCTCTGCCTGAACGCGAGGCATATTCTCATTCCGTAGAATCTCGAGCCCCGATTCTAGCGCGTAAGCGCGAACGGTGGCATGCAGATGAAAGTGATGCAATGCTTCTATTATAGTTCGTGGAGTTCGGGATGGATGCTAACTCATCGTCACGGGGCTTGTCATCAGGAATTCTCCAGCACCAATGCCCTGCGTATCCCATCGCCAAGTCGGCATCTCGACCGGGATGTTGTCCTGTCATTGAGATGCAATGTATTGAGATGACAGACGCGGCCAGGTACTACGTAATGGTGTGGCTCGCCTTTTAAAGTAATCACCGAGCCGGAATTGACGAGCATGACCGCATCTATCAAACCGAGTGGCTGCGGAGCGCCGACGTCAAATCGGCCATGCATGGGAACCGGAGCGCGGGGCAGACAAAAAGCCGATGCAGTTCTAAATCCGGTCGGGCTCGGCGCAAAGACACAGGCGGCGGAGAGACGACGAGAGTCAAGGCATATGTCAGCGAGCAGCCAGGCTCCGTGACATCCGGCAGCAAAACTGGACTTTTTCGTTGCCCCGTCCATGTGACGGATCGAAAACTGCAGCCCTGTGGCGCCCACCTTTGCCCTTCCCACGCCTCTGGGCTTAGCTTGGCTGGTGCTGACGTTTGACGCCCTGCCTGGGGCATGCTGGCCGATCCTTTGGCTTTTGTGGCTACGATGTCTAGCTACGAAACGCCGTTGATGGCCGGTGGGGACACCGGGAAGGCTTGGAACGCCGGAGCAAGTAGGGCAAACCAAGCTACTTTGGCACCTGGTACATAGGCCGGAATTACGGGCACAAGCTCTGTCTGATATTCCGCTAAGGGTTTACGACACCTTCACAGACGTGGTGATGTCTCGCGTGCACCAGTTGCTCATGCCAAGCCTAATGTCTTCACACCGAGGAAAAGGTCTGGGATAGCCGAGGAAGTTGGTCCTTGTTGGCATTGCTTTTCCAGACTGCCCCATTACCGATCGACAGCCGACCCCCGGAGGCAAGCTGAGGGAACAACAGAGACAATAAGAGGCGGCGAAGGAAAAAAAAACCCCCAGAAATTGCAGTGATGCTTCACATCCTTGCAGGCTGAGCGCCGACCTTCTGGTTGGCAGGCACAGAGGTAAATTCGGGGCTGCTGGGTGCGACCCGACAGGCTGGCTTGATGTGGCTTGAGGCTGGCTACAGATTCCGGCTTCTCCCTTGGCTCCACCGGCAGCGGGACGGGGCCAGGGAATTGGGTACAGGGCTCGCAGGGATGACCTAACGGCACCGGTTTGTTCTCGCCCCGGCCACCACAACGCCCGCCACAAGGCAACTTTTTGGGGTCTCGAGACCCCTGGAGCTGCGCTCACCGTCGCAAAGTTCGTTCCGTCCGACCGCGTTTGTCTAGTGTATGCGTAAATTGTCGTCATTTACGCGCATGCCATATTGTGGCCTTGGAGGGGTCGCGTAGATCGTGTTACGCATCAGGGACAAAGAGTCACCGATCGACACTCACCGAGTGATAAGGATCGCGATCCATTCCCGTGGACAACAGAAAAAAAAAATTGTGTTCCTCGGTGGAGACTGCAGAGTGAATTGATAGCTCACCGCGAACTTCGCATCTGGTCCGTCCCTCGACGCGCATGGAGCAAAAGGAAAGAAAATGCCCCGGACCAGAGGCGAGCTCCGCCGGGACGGTTCCTTGCATGGCGGTAACAGGGAGCTGAGCACGACCGCCTTCCAGCGGCTTCTTTCAGTGGCCCAAGGCTTCTTGTCTCTTTGCTTGTGTGTGGTTGAAACTACTTGTAGGTGTGGATGTGTGCGCGGCCGTGGCAGCCCGTGCTGTGGAGTAATTAGCGGTGCTCCCCCCCGCGGCGGCGCCCTCACCGGGGAGCTGGCACCGGGGCAAGCTGCTGCTGGCGGGGGCCCAGGGAGGGCTGCCGAACGCAAAGAGCGATGTGCAAACAGGAAGCCAGAAACCAGTGGGTGAGCCACAGGCAAAGCCGACAGGGGGAGCGACAGGGAGCGGCGGAGAGCGACAGAGACCGACAGGGAGCAACAGGGACAAGGCTTGAGTCATTCCAGAAGCCGCATCCACTAACAGAACAGCCCGCTCCGAGTCCACCCACACATCCACACCCACACCCACAGACTAAGTCCGCCCCGAAAGCCGCGCATTGTACGGAGTATCCGCAGCTGCGGTTCTGCCTGCACCAGGTGCCTTCGCTGTATTGTACGCTGCTGACCTCGGAGACGCACCCGCTGCTGCTACGGTTGCCAACGCCTGCACCCCAAGTGTCCAGTGCCCGTCCCCTCCACCCCACACTGCCTCCCTCCCACCATCCACCGCTGAGCTGCCTCCTGACGCATGGATCCATGATACCTCTACCATCGCCGGGAGCAAGATCGGTACGTACCGCGCGTACCCACCTCAGGCAAAGAAAAAAAGCAGCCCTCCCCCCCGTCCGAGGCCTGGGTCCCACGCCGCATCCTCGTCCCTTCCTCCTAGGAAAAATCACCCACCTCACCAATAACCCCAGACAGAGAATCTTCTCGGGTCCGGCCTTTTCTTTCTGCTCCTTCCCCTCCATTTACTCTTCCTCCCTTCTCCCTCCCACTATCCCCCCCCTAATCTGATCTGCGCGTTTGTTTGACGGCTGTCGCGCTGTCAAATGAACCTGCAATTGATATCCTTCCGACTTTCCCATGTAAGTGGCAGGCTTCCATTGGCCCACCTCCACCACATTTTTCCTCACCCCCCCCCGAGATCTCGTGGCCCGACCACGATCTCATTATCGTCCGACCTTGACTCCAGCTTTCGCGGTCCTCAGGCATGACAACTTGACACCATATCCATAGCCATTGTCTTCCCTCCAAGTCTTAATGCTGACAGAGACCACTTCAGTCTCCTCCCCCGCTATAGGCGCCATCTAAATGCCCACCATTTACTCCTCCCTCTACTCGAATTTCGTCCGTCAAGGATCAACATTCGCAAAGTCCATCACCACCCACGGCTACGCCCAGTCCGTCGTCGCCGCCACTCACCCTCACGTCCTCAACTCACAGAACCGCCCTGTCTTCACTCGCCGTACCACCAAGTCCCGTCTCAGCCGTCTCTCCAACCTCCAACTCCACTCGGCCTTCCACACCGAGCGAGTTGTCACATCCGGTCTCTCTGAGCACCGTCCCAGCCACAACCATGGAGGTTTAGACGACTACTTCGAGGCCCTGCAAGAGCAGCAGGCCGCCGGCGAACTTGACCCCGAATGGACCCAATTCGAGTTTCCCAAGCGCATCGAGTGGAAGCCTACTGCTGCCTCCATTCTCACCAAGGACAGAGTCTCTGGTCATGACAGCGAGCACGCCCTCATCGAAGATGCTGAACTCGAATCCAACCTCTCTTTTGAGGACTTGGCGGCCCTTGCCCATATCGACGCAGCCCTAGAGAAGGAGATCGAAGCGCGGAGTTACCAGGAGGCCTCTGAAAATGCGGCTACTTCTGGACGACCAGGTTCTGCCCTGGGCTCCCAGACCCGATCCCCAGCGATTGAAAGATCGCGAACTCCGGCAAGCGTCGCTCGCAGTGCTACCCCTCCGGCCGACCCCCAATCTCAGACATACGCCGACCACCTCCACAAGCTTTCCGAGAGTGGCCGCTATGCTGAAATCCCTACTGTGTTCGAGGCCATGCTGGCGACTGGTGTTCAGCCCATCGCTAGCGCCTACAATGCCCTCCTCGTGGCTGCGATCCATATTCCCATCAAGAAGATTGAGATTGTCTCCAAGGCTCTCGATGTCTACGCTGACATGCTCCGAAGGAGAGTATCTCCTGATGCCGATACCTTCAACATCTTGGTCGGTCTCCTGGCATCCCGATGCCTTGAGGTCGCCGAGTTGAAGGCTGGCCTGGAGGACAAGCGAGTCCGCTTTGGTGGCATGGACGAACCCGGCAAGTTCATGCTTGCTTCGCACGAGATTGAGCACGCTATTCTCTGTGAGGATGATCGCCTGGATCTTGCTATCAAGCTGTTCGACACCTCGGTTGATACCGACACGGCTATGTACTCCGCTGAGACTTACCATCAGCTGATTTCTGCTTGTGCCCAAGCCGGACGAGCTGCCGATATGCTCCGACTCTTCGAGCACATGGAGGCCAACCAGATCGTTCCCTTTGCCGCAGTATTCCCTACCATGATTAGTGCTTTCGCTACCTCTGGGGACCTGATTAGCGCTGTTGAGTGCTACAATGAGTACCGCAACCTGGCTATCGCCAATGATGAGGGTCAGGAGACCCTCTACGACCGATTGGATGCTGAGGTCTACGCCGCGGTCATCAACGCCTACGTGATCACCGACAAGATTGAAGGCGCCATGAAGTTTTTCCAGAAGATTGTCAGCGAGTATGGTGTTCGTGCTGCCGATATCAAGGATGCTCTGGTCACTACTGGCTTTGTCAAGGGCTTCATCTCCCGCGGCATCTACCAGGAGGCTTTCCACTGGGCCCAGGCTGTTGAGGCTGAAGCTCGTGCCCGAGCCATTAGCCAGATCGCCACCATCTCTGCGGATAAGGATGACAAGGCTACTGCGGTTGCCGCCTACTCTAGCATCCCTGCTTACTTCGACGACTTGGCCACCCCAGCCATGTCTCTCTTGGCCATGAGTGTCCGAGAGGGAGATGTCGCTGCTGCTGCCCAGTACTGGAGTGCCCTTATCAACCCCGAGGTGCGAGCGACCGTCTCTTTCATCGAACCCACTGCCATGTACGCCGTCGCCTTGATTGGTTCCGGTCAGGTGGCCGAGGGTTTGGCTCAGTCCGAGATGATGTTCCAGCGCATCCGAGCTACCGAATCTGACGCCCGACCTCATCTCGTTGAAGAGATTGATGAGGGTGTTGAGTTTATTACTCGGTATATGGAGACCCGGGGCATTGCCGATCCTCGTGAGATGGCTTCCCAGGTTTCTAGCTTCCACCAGCAATCCGCCTCTCCGTACCTTTCGACCCCGACCGTTTCCAGCTTCGAGGATACCTTCGATCCCTATGCCCACAACACCGATTTCAAGGGATCTTCCCTGATTGCCGACGATCTCGAGGGCAACCATGGCCGCAAGGGACCCCGCCTGAGTGACGCTCTTAACCGATTCCGAAACATGCGACGTGCCGGCCGACATCCTCGATACATTACGTACGCCAAGCTGATTTCCGCTGCTGCCCGCGACGGAAAGATCGACCTGTGCCACGACATCCTCGCAATGGCTCGCACTGATATGCCCCTCCAGCCTCAGTATGCAGTTGTCAGATACGGCTGGTCCAGCATCCTCGATGCCATGGTCGGCGCTTGTCTCACCATGGGTAACCGTGGACGTGCTGAGCAGTTTCACCAGGAGTTGCTGGAGATGGGAGCCACTCCTTCTGCCAACACTTTCGGCCTGTACATCACTACCTTGAAGGATTCGACCAAGACTTTCGACGAAGCCTCTGAGGCCGTCCGAATCTTCCACCGTGCCAAGGCCGAGGGCGTTGATCCTAGCTCGTTCTTGTACAATGCTCTCATCGGAAAGCTGGGCAAGGCCCGACGCATCGACGACTGCCTGTTTTACTTTGCTGAGATGCGAGCCCTGGGTATCAAGCCCACGTCTGTCACATACGGCACCATTGTCAACGCCCTGTGCCGAGTTAGCGACGAGAAGTTTGCGGAGGAGCTGTTCGATGAGATGGAGGCCATGCCTAACTACAAGGCCCGACCCGCTCCCTACAACAGCATGATGCAGTTCTTCTTGACCACAAAGCGAGACAAGGCCAAGGTCCTAGCTTACTACGAGCGCATGAAGGCTAAGGGCATTGCCCCAACTGCCCACACCTACAAGCTTTTGGTTGACACCCATGCCACTCTGGAGCCCGTCGACATGAACGCCGCCGAAGAGGTCTTGAGCATGATCCGTGCCTCTGGTCAGCGGGTTGAGCCTGTGCATTACGCCTCCCTGATCCACGCTCGGGGATGTGTCATGCACGATATGGAGGGTGCTCGCAAGATGTTCGATTCTATTGTGAAGGAGTCTCTGGTTCCCGTCAATGCCAGCTTGTACCAGGCCCTCTTTGAGGCTATGGTTGCCAACCATGAGGTTGCTGCTACCGAGCCTGTTCTGCAACAGATGCGACGTCAGCGTGTTGAGCTGACACCGTACATTGCGAACACACTTATTCACGGCTGGGCTGCCGACAAGAAGATCGAGAAGGCCCAGCAAATTTACGACGCTGTTGGCCGGGAGAAGCGTGAGCCTAGCACCTACGAGGCTATGACTCGCGCCTACCTGGCTGTTGAGCAGCGGGATCAGGCCAAGGGTGTTGTGGGAGAGATGCTCACCCGCGGCTACCCCAGTGCCGTTGTCAACAAGGTGCTCGAGCTCCTCGGCGGCGGCCAAGAGGCCACCGATTGAGTGTGCCGAGTACCTGGTTGTACGTCGGTATCATTCATTGGATGTTTGGTTTATTTTCTTTGTTAACTTGGCGCAATCTGTTTGATACCCCGTTATGTTGGTTGGAACGGTGTTATTTTTTCTTACGGGGTTGCATTGAGATTTCGAGAGGCGCACCCGCCCTCGATCCCTTGAATGGGACGGCGTTTAGGACACAAAATGGGATTTATTCGGGACGACGGCCTCTGGATGAAAGGATTCGGGGCCGAACGTTGCCCAATAGACAACACACCACTCTAAATACGGGAAAACAAGATATTTGCAGCATATAGGGACCAAGGAGCAAGATACAGGAAACATGGAGACAACTGGGAGGCGATAGCAGAGAAGGGACCTGCTGCCTGTACTACCATACAAGGAAATGAATAAATCAATAATTTCAAAGTTCAACAAGTTGTCCCCTACCACAAGTGAAAAAAGATTTGAGTTGAGCAAGGAGGTTGGGGCTCGTGTTGTAATGGACCTAACAAATGACGTTGAACGAGCATCATAGACTCTGGCCAGTATTGTCACTTCGTAACTATATCTCTTGTTCACGCTCGCTTCCCCTAAGCGCTATTGGGCTCCGTGCCGTGCCGTTAGGACTTCAGAATAGCAGCATTTGACTGGCGGGAAGGGACACAAATACAGTGCCAAGTTTGAACACGGTATGCATTTGCACTGTGAAGCTGACGCTACCGCATCACGATTCTTCCCGGTGTTGTAGGTGAGTAAAGAGCTCACTCATACCTTGAATCCTGCCATTGCGAGCCCCGGCGTTCATCCCCGTTTAACATTGTCGCGCCACCGCTTAGAGATCTTCCTTCGTCTTCGAGCCTGCTGGCTGTACGACTGCATCCGTCTTCCACGTCTTCTCAACATCAATCCAATTCTTCGTTGCCCCGCGCGTCATGGCATCCCGGAACCCCACCATCGCCGTGTCGGCACCTGGCAAGGTCCTCCTCGCAGGTGGCTACCTGGTGCTGGATCGACAGCACACGGGGTTTGTATTTGGCCTCGACGCGAGGATCAACGTGATTGCTGGCGAGATACACACCACGCCCGGGGTGCAGTTGACGGAGATTGTCGTCGACAGCCCGCAGTTCCTTGATGCCCAGTGGCGGTATGGCTACCGCTTGACTGAGGCCGGTGGCGGCATCAAGGTCACCCAATTGCAAGTGTAAGTTGGTTTCTATTATGACCAGACATCTCTCAGTTGCAACGCCATGCTGCATCAGGCTCTCTTTGGGGGATCGCCGTTGTTGAGGTTGCTGGAGCTCTCAGTGTCTACTCTCACTCTTACTCTCACGCACTTTACCCACCCTGTTCGACCTCAACCGGCAGCCCGGAAGCACCTATCTTTATCTCATCACGAATAATATGTCCTCTTGCTCACTCAACTTGCCACAGCGGATCCAAAATCAACCCCAACCCCTTCGTGGAGACGACACTCAGCTATGCCCTCACCTACATTGACCGCATCGCCGGCCAGCGCCCCAGTCACAGCATGACCTCGGCACGCCTCATCATCCTCGCGGACAACGACTACTACTCTCACTCAGGCTCGGCGGACACTCAGAGGGGCCGTTTTGCTAGGTTCCCCGTGACCTTGGGCGATGCCAACAAGACCGGCTTGGGCTCCTCCGCTGCCCTTGTTACGTCACTCACGGCAGCCCTCCTGATTCACTATCTGCCCCGGGATCTCTTCGATATCGAGTCAGACAAGGGCAAGCGGGCCCTGCATAACTTGGCACAGGCGGCGCACTGTGCCGCCCAGGGCAAGGTTGGCTCAGGCTTCGATGTGGCGGCTGCCGTGTTTGGATCCTGCCGGTACAAGCGTTTCTCACCAGCGACGTTGAGCAAGATCCCTGAGCCTGGAGCAGCTGGATTTGCAGATTCACTGGTCCAGCTCATTGACGACGAGTCGGCATGGGATGTCGAGGTGGCCAAGGATGAGGTCAAGATGCCTAAGGGTGTCGTTCTCAGGATGTGCGATGTAGACTGCGGCAGCAAGACCGTTAGCATGGTCAAGAAGGTACTTGCATGGAGGGCGCAGGACCCAGAGGGCTCTAAGCAGCTATGGGACGAACTTCAGCGCCGAAACGAGGACCTCATTTCTACACTCAAGCAAGGTGATGTTGAACAGCTCCCCACCAAGCTCGCGGCGGTCCGGGAGCTCGTCAAGAAGATGGGCACCTCTAGCGATGTCCCCATCGAGCCGGACAGCCAGACGGAGCTTCTGGACGCGATCAGCGGTGTCGACGGCGTCTACGGAGGCGTGGTTCCCGGCGCGGGTGGCTTCGACGCCCTCGCTATATTGATGAAGGACGACGCTGAGACGAGGCAGCGGGTCAAGAAGTTCCTGGTTGAGTGGGCACAGGCCAAGGGCACCAAGGTCAAGCTCCTGGCGGTCAAGGGCGAGATGGAGGGTGCACGAGCGGAGAGTTTGGACGTGTACTCGGGCTGGATCTAAGAGCAAGGGTGAAGAGCAAAGGGAAGATACCAGGACCGGTCACTTGTCTCATTGTAAAATGGGCAAGGAGACGGTTGGTCTAAGACTCAAATGAAACCTTGCTTTTTCACATCCAAGTAGTGTCTGTTTTCTCTCTAAAATGTCTTGTGATGAGACATTGACTCGCTTCTACTCTTGGAGGAATAAAAAACCAATTAGATATCCGATCTATTTTTCCCTGGGTATGATGCCAATCCGATGACCCGAATCCGTTCTCGCTCCCTAACCATGACATGACAATTTGCTGCCCATCCAAAAATAGTCCCCAGCTCCGTAATCCGTAACCCCAAAAAAGCATCCACTAGCACCCCTAGCCCACTAAATAAATTCCCTATTGCCTGCTCTAGGAAGCGCTGAAGCACGGGCGCCATTCCCTCGGGCTCCTGCAATAGTTAAACACACACAGCTCGTCTCCTCTTACACGCGTCCCGGGCGGCAACACGAATGCACACGCATAAGCGGCCCCGCGCCTTTGCCTTCGCCTCCTTCGTCTTGCGTAGCTGCATGAGGTCGCTCGCCTCACGGTAGGCTATCCGTCGACGTGGTCGCATGCGCTGTCAGGACCGACATGGGCGTCGGGCGCACCGGGTGCGAGAAGAGGCTGGACGTTGAGTATGGCGATCGAGGAGCGAGCGACGTGGGCGAGGCGGGGTCTGCGATGCCAATGCGGCTGGCTGCGGCCTTGTCGCGAAGCATGGCGATCCTGGTGAGAAAGAGAGGCAAGTGTCAGCTGGATGGGGTTGGGCCGACTTTCTTTTCATGCGGGTGATGCGGTGGGAGACCAGGAGTCTGCACCTATGCGTCAAAGGGTAGGGGTTGAGGGAACTGGCTTACTCGTCTTCGGAGATGCCCGGCAGCAGGACGGGCTCACGCTTGAGATTGAAGGGCGCGGACTGAAGACACGGTTTGGTTAGCATTGGACTATGGTGAGGAACATATCGAGAGTATCGTACAATTTGCATCGAGCGTTTCTCCTTGTGGCGTCGTTGCCGGATGAGAGTATGGACTCGCGAGCACAGCGTGCGGACGTTGGTGGAGATGTGCATCTTGGCTCGTCCTAGCGGCGCGGGCAGGTGTGCAGCGCTCCGGAGATCTCGATCCGAAGTTCTGAGAAGTGTCGGCTTCATCAGGGAATTGAGCGTAATGGCGAGATCGGAAATGGAAGAGCAGAAGAACGTCGAGTTGAAGTTGATAGAGAGAGGGGATCGGTCGTGTCGAGGTGGGAGGCGGGGATGGCAGATAAGATAGTCTCAAGCTGACCGAAGGAAGCTGGTCACTGTGAGGCGGTGGTGAAACGACAGCTTGCGGTGAGTGCGGCGGTGAACCAGCAGATATCTATGGGGCAGAAACAAGAGTAGAATGAAAGAATCGATCTTCTAAATAGCCCGTCTAAAAGGAACAAAGGGAAACACGGGGAGAAGGAATGCAATTAAAAGACTGGGGATAGATTCTCGCTGGTGGCCGCGGTGGCCGTGGTGGTGGGTATCGAAACAAAGGAGTGGAACCTCAACACTTAAGTCGGGCTGAGCTGGGCTGTGAAGGTGTTGCGGACGCGCAAGAAAGAGAATGGGGCGAGATATCCACACTGACAACTGCTTTCTCTCAAATACCGCGAGCTCCGGGCCATCATATATACGGGCTGCGCTTCGGATCCCTCCAGCACAAAGGCGCCTCACCCCCTCATCCGCCCGTTCTACCGTGTGCAAAGGGGCGGATGAGGGCGACGCACGAAGTGGCTTGGCTGGGTAACGGGAGAGCGCGGGCGAGGAATGGGTTCCGGATGGATCATCGAGGGTTGCGCTGGGCTTGGAATGGAGCCCGCGGCGAATTGGAATTCCCACCCGCCCTCGTCCATGCGGGATGCTGCCGCCATGTGCTCGCTTCCCGTTGACGTTGAGTGATTGAGGCCCCTTAAGGGATGCTAGACACCTTCAGTGAGCACAGCTCTGTGGACACACTCACTGAACTGAACACCTTCAGTCGCAGAAGCCGGGGCCGCGGACAGCCTGCCCATGGCGAGCGAGCTGTCTCACCCGCCGAGACATCGGGTTGTGCGACGGATTCGTAAGGGGGCCACGGATGATTATGATTCAGACGGCGAATGAGCGAATCCAATATTTCAATCAAAAATTGCACGTTTGCAGTAGTTATCGAATTCACAAGACTTCACGCAACTGCACCCCTCCAGCCCGCGGATCCCGTGTCAAAGCAGGGAGACGCAGACACGTATTGACATCCGGGTGTTGCACCAAAGGGCGGAGGCGGAGCGAGCACGAGAGGGCGGCGAGCGAGCGAAATGAACCGGGACGTGGCACAAAGGGAGCCGGCGGCGGGCGGTGCGTACGTCGCTAATCCTGGCCACGGCGGGAGACGGGATGGATTCAATGTAATTAATTGCCTTGCGCTGCCTTGCGTCGCTGGCTTCTCCGTGCATGGTGGCGATGTTACAGCCTATTAGTGGCTACCCAGAGCCGGATCTTCGCGAGACTGTGAGTCTGTGTGCCGGGTCGATCAATCCCTGGGAGCATCCGTCGGTTCTCTCTTCCTCATACGCCTTCACGCTTGTGCAAGACCCGCTGGCCACCAGTGTTGTCGACGTTGATCGACTTGCCGTAACAACGCAGTCCTTGATATGCCAGCTGGTGACCTGTCACAGGTTGGTCGCATCTCACAGAATCGCAGGCTGGTTGCTGCGTGTTGCACATGGTGGAATGCGGCTGGCCAAAGTGAACTGAGCTGTGAGCAATGGATCAACATGAATACTGCGGGAGAAAAGATTGGAGTGATTGCATTCATCTACTCTGGTCTGCATCTCAAACCATCCCGTCCCTTTCCTACCGGCAACGCAACTTCTATTTGGGGTAGTCCTTGAGGTGGTAGCTCTTGAGCTTGACGAACTGGTCGTATCCAAACTGGCTGAGCGTTTGTCCCTTACCCGAGTTCTTCCACCCGGTCCAGGCGAGGTCCTATTGTCAGTTAGCACAAATTGTCCCACACGAAGGCTTGTCGCGCAGGAACGTACCGGGCTCGGGTAGTCGCATCGGTTGACAAAGACAGTGCCCGCCTCCACGTCCTCGGCGAGCTCGTAACCCTTCTCTGTGTCCTTGGTCCAGATGCTTGCCGTGAGGCCGAACTCGCTGTCATTCATCAGCTTAACGGCTTCCTCGTCGTTCTTGACCTTCTGCACGGCCACGACGGGTCCGAACGTCTCCTCGACCATGACCCGCATGGTGTGGTCGACGTTGACCAGCAGGGTGGGTTTCACGAAGTTGCCCTTCAACGGGAGGTTGCTAAAGGTCTCGTTCTCAGGCGTTGCATCCTTTGCACCCTTGGCGAGGGCATCTTTGATGTGCTCCTCGATTGCCTCCTTAGACCTCTTCGAGACGACAGGGCCAACGTGGGTGCTCTTGTCGAAGGGATCTCCGAGCTTGTATCCCTTGAGGACCTTCTGAACTGCCTCGACGAAGGAATCGTGGATCTGTTCGTCGACGTAGACACGCTCGAGAGAGCAGCAGCTCTGGCCAGAGTTGAAGACGGCTCCGTCAACAATCTCTCCCGCTGCCCAGTCGATGTCGACGTCGGCCCTGATATACGCGGGGTCCTTGCCACCAAGCTCGAGTCCGACATTGACAACACGGTCAGCGGCAGCCTTCTGCACCGCCAGACCACCACCGACGGAACCGGTAAAACAGACGAGAGCAATTAGAGGATTTCGGACGATAGTCTCCATAATGATGGGAGAGCCACAGTGGAAGTACTGCAGAACACCCTGGGGAAGCCCTGCCTCCGTGAAGATCTTGGTGGCATGCTCAACCACGGTGGGAGTCTGGGGAGATCCCTTGAGGATCACAGTGTTTCCGGCCAAGATGGCAGGGATAAGAGAGTTTACAAGGATAAGGTAAGGGTACTGGGTGGGATTAGTTGTTGGCAAAATGGAGGAGGTATAAGGACAATTACATACGTTCCAAGCGAAGATGACCAGGACTGGGCCAACAGGAACCTTTCGAATAAATCGCTTGAAGCCCTTCTCAGGTTCTCCGTCGGTATCCTTAAGAGCTTCCTCGCTAATCTTGAGGAGATACTCACCTCGCTTCACAGCTGTGGCGACCTCCCCAGGCGTGTAGTTGATAGGCCGTCCCATCTGAGCAGTAAGCTCCTCTCCAAGCTGGTCCTTCTTCTCCAGGAGGCCATCGAGGAACTTGCGGACGATTGCTTGTCGCTCCTTCAGAGTGGTCTTCCGGAAGCTCTGGAAAGCCTCGGTGGCGACTCGGGGAAGGGCCTCGAGGTCGGCAGGCGAGGCGCCATTCCGGGTGAGGATGGCCTCGTTGGTGTTGGGGGAGATGGTGGTGATGACTTCAACGGACATGATGACGATGGCGTATACTCAGGGCCGGGCAATGTGAGAGGGGATGTCCTTGAGGGAAGGCTCTGAGAAGTCTTCGAGGGGTTGTCTCAGAAGGTGGAGTAAATGGGGATAATGACGAGATACAGTCACACATTAGATAAGGTCCGCAAAAGCTACAAATGGCCGAATCACAATATGCTAAAAAGCCTAAAACACAGAGCAAATTGCCACTAAAGAATATCGTAGCTCTACGCTCTTTATGTACTTTTTAAAAACATCTCCAGCCTCTCATATTTATTTTATTTTATTTAAGTTATGTGTCTAATCTATGATACACTAAGTACCTAGGTACTCAACGCAAATAAATGCAATAAATACTAAAGGGTAAGTTAGAGGCTGATACACTAAGCTTTAAAGGCTAAATGTACTAAAGAATTAGAATCAAGGCGGGGGGTCCTACGGATATAGCGCTTGTGGAAGGTGCCTAGGTGTAGTCTCGAGCAGTAAAGACGCTGGAAATTAGGGGTTAAGGGCTGATATTTTTAGGCTAGAGGCACTAATATTTAGGCGCTACCTGAACTTCGCGGGTGCAATTGGATTCCGGCCACTTGCAGCTTTTGCGGACCTTTCCTTAGTATGTGGGTGCGACCAGTCCAGTGACGATAACCACACCACTCTCGTACAGGCCAACTAGACCCCGACGACCGAGCGAGCAGACAGCCCAACTCCCAACAATGTACGCGGGGGTCTCCCCCACCTCAAAACCCCGGCCAGAGGCCGTCTGTCCTCTGCTGGGTCCGTCCCCCGCTCGAGGTCCCCTCTATTGCACAGCGTTAATTAGTCCAGGTTCCGACAGCCTTATTCCAAGGGAGGGCACTTACACGGGACTCTCGAGCGAGGGACCATGGACCCGGCAGAGTCAGCGGCATGGCCAGGGTCCAGTGGAGGGCGGGCTGGGAGACGCGACCCCGCTCACGTTAGGAGCCGGGCTGCCTGCGTCGGCCGCCGGCGCCGGGAGGTCCAAGAGTGGTACGTCGTTCGCCCTGTAACAATGTTAGACTTGCATTGATACTGATAGAACATCCAGCTCAAGGTCGTTTGGGCTGATGGACACTTACATGGTAACAATATTGAACTAGGCTACCGAAAGAGAGAGAAAGGAAACAAAAAGAGGAGATGGGGGAACGGCATTTTAAACACGCATGGTGCTATTCCTTCCCTGACCTTGTCTCGTCAACTTGGCAATCGCAGAGCGATGGTTGTCAGGATGAATGGAGCTAGATTACCTCAAGGAAAGCATGGGGGAATGGGATAGGCACCTATGTCACATGACTACCTACACACATTGGCTCGCTCCGGGACCCACATCTCATACAGGCTTATCTTATCGCGACATTTTTTTTTTTGGGAGCCAGCTTGGAGATTGTCGTTTTGTAGTTGGAGACACAGAAACAGCCATTCACAATGGCGCCCGAAAAGAAGAACGAGTTCCTTGACGCGGCGGACAGCGAGGACGACAGCGATGCCGGCTACGATTCAGATGATGACATGAGAAAAGGCGGCCGCAGCGCCAAGCGGAGGAGGATCGACTACGACGACGATGACGACCTGGCCAGCGACCTCGACAACGATGCGAGCGACGGCGAGGAGGACGTGCAAGAGGCCGAGACCAAGGATGCTCCGAAGGACGAGAACGAATCTGACAAGGAGAAGCACAAAAAGTCCAAGAGCAAATCCAAAGACACCAGCTCATCCGACCTCCCTGATGTCACACGACCACTGACGAAGAAGAACCTGGTTGCCTCAGAAGCCGCCATCAAGAAGTCTGGAGTCGTCTACCTCTCGAGAATTCCGCCATTTATGAAACCACAAAAACTGCGCAACCTGCTGGAGCCATACGGCACCATCAATCGCATCTTCCTGGCGCCCGAAGACCCGACAGCCCACGCCCGTCGCGTACGCGGTGGCGGCAACAAGAAGAAGACATATACGGAGGGCTGGGTCGAATTTGTCAAGAAGAAGGAAGCTAAGGCGGTGTGCGAGATGTTGAATGCCCGGACTATTGGAGGAAAGAAGGGCAGCTACTACCGCGACGACCTGTGGAATCTGCTGTACCTGAATGGGTTCAAGTGGCACAACCTCACAGAGCAAATTGCGGCGGAGAATGCGGAGCGAACCAGCCGCATGCGGGCCGAAATAAGCAAGACGACGAGAGAAAACAAGGAGTTTGTCAAGAACGTGGAGAGGGCTAAGATGCTTGACGGGATGCAAGCCAAGGCGAAGAAAAGGAAGACCGACGACGGAGAGGAGGGAGCAGTGCGGCAGCCTTCGCGGTCCTTCCACCAGGTCCCGTTGGCCAAAAAGAAGACGGAGGTGGAAGATCAGCCGGCTGATGTGTCGCGAGTGCTGAGCAAGATATTTTAGCACGGCCTATCCTATTCCCCAGGCCTAGATGGGTCGTTCTACGTTATGTACTTGACCGCTGCGAATTGTTTCACGAGTACCAAGCATCGACATAAGAGTCTACACAAGAGTCGCGCCGCCACAGGCGACGGGCCCTTTGGACTTCCACCTGACTAGCTACCTCCAGCTGAAAAGAATCATTGCCACAAGGGACTCCTGTCACATATCACACCTAAGTTACGCTCACTCGTGTCGAGAGTGCGTTACTTGACACTGGGTAAGAAAACAGTGAAGAGATTGAGCAAATCATCATATGTGTGGCAATATTGATTGAGTGTCCTGAACTCTCGGCCTCGAGATCGAGATGGAGCAGACAGCCGTAATATTACCAAGAATGTTAAGCGCAGTCCCAAATACGGGAGGGCCAAGCATCTCCGCGCCCTATGTCTCTCAAGGTGGTCCTTCAGGGTGCGAGGGTACATCTTATCCGGGTCTAATATGTTAGATAAATGGTTTAAACCCGAGCCTTTTTCTTTCCTTTTATTCTTTAAATCATCTCTCTTCCCTGATTTCCTCTTAATTCTACTTCCTTCAATCCCAAACTCCTTCTTCCAAGTCTGTTGAGAGGTCATTCTAGCAGCAAGGCGTCTATTTCAACCATCCCTAGCCTACAAAAGTCTCGCGGTCGCCCATTACTCGGTGCAAACTAATATCTGCAATGAAGCTCTTAGCCTCGAGTCTCGTTTGGCTTGCTGCGTCAAACGTGGTTCAAGCATTTACTTGGTCGGTGCCTCCGGACATTGAGGACGGGATCTACACAATCGACTTTCATGAGGACGATACAAATATGACGAGCCCGCTTGTCCATCGACGTGGCGACATAGAACATCATGTGGAACTCGAACACCAGGGAGGTAATACTCTTGTAGCACGCCACTTGCCACTCCCAATCTCAAGGAAAGGGTGCATGAAGGGGTTTCCCCCGCTGGATGCCGACGATTACTATGCATCCAAAGTGGCTATGAACAACTGGTGCAGTCGCGGTAATACTGCTTCGAGAGCTTATGGGACGTTGGCTCTCAAGGGCACAGTCGCGGTTTGGATGTGTAGCTACGGCTTCTTTGGTTACGAAAGCCCATGCTCTACTGATGAGCTTAACGCGGCCGAGGGGGTTTGGAATGAGACATGCGGCCATGACACCGGGGCCTTTGTTGCCATGAAAAAATGGGCCAAGACTTATGGCCGGTCACATAAGGACCTGAACAAGGTCCAATGCAGGAACTATTGGTGATAAATGGTGGGGGATCTTGGCATCTTGTGAGGACTCTCGGTCAGGATTATATGGACGCCGCTTCACCATGCATTCTAACGCCACAATGCGACTGGTGATAACTAAGGTAGCTGGGGGTCTTTGCCTTTGTCCGCACGCACCTTTAATACCCACGGGACCTGCAAAAGAGTCACGTTGAATGGCTAAGATTTAACGAAATTCGATAAACTAGCTGAACAATAGATGCAATCCATCTCTGTCTTTCTGGCCTCTGTACGCGAACAACTAACATGATCTCCCAAGTTATGGGAGCGTTCCTTGATTCGGTTTGATGCATGTGCCCCGCCGCGGGGCAAAAAAAAAAGTCCGCCCGATAAGCTCTGGGCGGGCTTATCAAGCAGCGGGGCAAACAATTTTCCCACTCTGCTCGTGAGAGTCACGCATTTGCACCCAACGCAACACACAAAAACATCATATTAGATCCCAAGATATTGTTGGCAAACATGTCGATGGATCTCGATGACCAGCCGGTGTCTATCGCACCCAGCACCCAGCAGAATATCGCGACGTGAGTTGGCCGCTCCCAACCCTTGAACCCCGCACCGTCTGTCTCTGCCCCTCTGGCTAACGCGAAATCCTCAGTATTCTTTGCTGCAACTGCGGCGCTCCTATCGATGGAACCACGGCCACAGGCGCGCTCTGCTACGACTGCGTGAAGCTCACCATCGACATCTCCGGAGGCATCCAGCGCGAAGCGACTCTCAACTTCTGCCGAGACTGCGACCGATGGCTCATGCCCCCCACCAGCTGGGTCGTAGCCGCCCCCGAGTCCCGCGAGCTGCTTGCCCTTTGCCTGAAGAAGTTGAGGGGCCTCAACAAAGTCCGCGTCATCGATGCCAGCTTCATTTGGACAGAGGCCCATTCGCGCCGAGTCAAGGTCAAGCTCACCATCCAGGATGACGTCCAGGATGGCATGCTCCTTCAGCAGAGCTTCGAGATTGTCTATGTTGTCGCCTACCAGCAGTGCCCCGAGTGCGCCAAGTCATACACTGCCAACGTCTGGCGAGCCGCCGTACAGGTCCGACAGAAGGTCCTCCACAAGCGAACATTCTTGTTCCTGGAGCAGTTGATCCTGAAGCACGGGGCTCACAAAGACACCCTCAACATCAGGGAAGCCAGGGACGGCATCGATTTCTTCTTCGCGCAGAAGAACCAAGCTGAGAAGTTTGTTGACTTTCTCAACTCAGTTGTGCCTGTCAAAGTGAAGAACTCGTCTGAGTTGATTTCCATGGATACCCACACCTCCAAACGGTCATATAAATTCACGTACTCGGCCGAGCTGGTGCCGATATGTAAAGACGACCTAGTCGCCATGCCCATTCGGATGGCAAAGCAAGCCGGCAACATCAACCCCCTTCTCCTGTGTCACAAGATTGGTACCTCTGTCTACCTCTTGGATCCTCAGACTCTTCAGACTGCTGATGTCAGCTCCGCAATCTACTGGCGTGCCCCTTTCCTGTCACTCACAGATACCAAGGAAATGGTGGAATTTATCGTCATGGATATCGAGCCCACAAATACTCAGAAGGGAAAATTCTTGCTGGCCGAAGCCACAGTTGCTCGGGCATCTGACCTTGGAGTCAACGACAAGACATACTTCACCAGGACACATCTGGGTCGATATCTACACCCCGGAGATTCGGTCATGGGATACCTCCTTGCCGGATCCAACTTCAACAATGGCGAGTACGAGGCCATCGAAGCGTCAAGCACATATTCGTCAACCATCCCCGACGTAGTGTTGGTGAAGAAGCACTACCCCCGCCGCCGCAAGAACCGCAACAGAAACTGGAAGCTCAAGCGCATGGGCAAGGACGATGGCGAGCTGTTGCCCAAGAAGGCCGATCAAGACCGCATGGACCAGGAGTACGAGCAGTTCTTGCGGGATGTTGAGGAGGATGAGGACCTCCGCGCTACGCTTGCTCTGTATAAGGCCAAGGAGAAGAGAGAGCTTGAAGAGATGAGCATTGCGGAGACGGAGGAGGATGATGAAGCGCCGAAGGTTGATATGGACGAGTTGCTGGACGACTTTGATGAGCTTACAATGGCGGATTCCTAGATGACATGCATGAGACTGCAATGAAAAGAAATGATTTACTCTGTTCACTCATAGGTTTAAACCTTGGACCAAAACAAGCTCCAGGAATGAGGTTTCAACTAGGCATTATGTGCTTTCTTGTTAGAGTCGTGATTGCGAATCCGTGAGCCCTTCACATGAAGGATGGTATATTGTCAGGCGACGACTTCTTGGGCTTTGGAGTGTCTTTATGTTCCGGCCTGCGAAACTGGTCCTTTGATTGCTGTCGCCGTATTCTCCGCTTGGTAATTCCAAATGGGTCATCATCGCCATCGTCATTTTCGTCGTTTCTCTCTCGAGATGGCCCAGCCTTGACCGGCGTGACACGAGGCCGATGTGTGCTGGGGCTATCCTTCGAGCTTGAAGCCGCAACTGCCGCTCTGGGTGTGCCCAGTGGCCGTGTAGTTGAGCGGGATGTAGCCGAGGAGAGTTCGGTGAGGCGCGCGGGCTTGGATGTCAAGCTTCGTGAGGGCGTCGATGGCTCCACGTCACTTTCGTCCGTGGTATCATCATCCATCCTCGGAAGTCGGCGCTTCTTCACCGATGAAAACCGTTGTGGTGATTCTCGTGGCTTTGGCGGGCTGGATAGATTTGATTGAAAGCCAGCAGCCGCCCTGGTCGTGGCCGTCCCGGCGGCGCTGGTCGAAATCCATTTTGCCTCTTTCCTAGGACTTTCCATCAAGCCCTGCAAACCCGTGGCCACCCGTGGCATATCCCTGTCATGACTGCCTTTCTGTAACACCTTTTGCTGCTTCGCGATCTGACGCGCGCTCTCTTGTCGCTGTCGCGTGAGAAGAGTTGGCGTGCCGACGACGGGACGCTCGATCTCTTGGATGGTGGCCGCATTTTGAGACTTTGCCAGATTCTTAAGCCGGTTATACTCTGCGCGGTGGAGGTGAGTGGTGAACTGATGGGCGACGTTGACGAGCTCGTCTTCCACCATGCGATAATGGTCATCGTGAAGGGGGCCTGGGATCATAAACCTGCAAACGAGATGTGAGACACTTGATCAACGGTAGAGACCTGAGGTGAAATAGAAACCTCTCGACCGGAACCTCCGGGGGCGGCGACGTGGAGGGACTACGAACACCATCTGCAAGGCATGTGAGCTTTGAAATAATGTCAACGGCGTGGCGGTGGTTGGCATACCTTCGGGATCAACAGCGCGACGCGATCGCGTTGTCTTGAACGGCGTGCGTGATACCGAAGTTGGCGCTGAGGGTACACTGGGGGACTTGGACACTGGAAGGTCTGGGCTCTGTGACTTTATGGGCTGGTCTCTGTCGGTCTTTGAATCCGTACTGGTCTTCCAAGGCAGACGGCGAGGCATGATGGGAGTCGCATTGTCGTTGGTGAGATGGTGGGGTGTGAGATGTGCAAGGCCAACAAGGTACGAGGTAGGCCCATGGGCCATGACTTCACAACAACCCCGCTACCTTAGGTACCACCCTAAGACAAGTTGAGTGACACAACCACAACAGGGCCTTCTGACAGGCGCTGATGGAGAGAAGAAAGCTGAATACGCTCGACAAGAATGTGACATTACCATTAACTGTATGTTCTTTTGAGAGTTGGTTCGGGCGCTTTCCCCGTCCTGACCACCTTGGGATGTCTGACCTTGCAGCAGACGAGAAAGATCTTTAGTGAACAGAGCAAGCTTGAGTTACCGAACTGGTGGCACAATTTTCACCAAGTCTTGTTTTAAATGCATACTCAGAGGCTAAGGACTGGCTTTAGTATCTAACATAAGGACTAAAAGGGCAAAGGGGTGCGAACATGCCCATGTTGTTTAGTCCAGCCTGTCGGCAGAGATCTGTGAATCTTGTGTCGCCCGTAAAGAAGGAATTGAAAGAGTGAGAATGACATCAAAAAATTCAGTGTTGCATAATGGGTTGCTATTGCGGAAAGTTCCTGTGGTCTTGACATCCATAACGTCGCACTGAGAACTCATATCCGGACCCCGTCTCCCCACCCTATCAACAGGATGCATCCGCAATGGGGCCATCTCATCTGGCTTGACCTGCAGTAGCGCAAGTAAGGGATGTCCAGCCTTTACAGGGTAATTTGCCATATGGGCTACCAAAGGCAGACTTTGATATGGTGAAGATAAAGTGGACGAGGTTGCAGGGCTCACCTCTATTGTGTCATGGCCTTGTGTAATGGTTGGCCAGCTCCTGTCAAGCATGGATGCCATTCTGAACGAATGATCCCTTCTCAAGACTGGTTCCGTTAGGGCAGATTTATGTTCTTAGTAAAGAAGGGCTCGACTAAGGAAACACAGTATCTGCGTCGGGGTTTATTATTCCTGGGTCTGAACATAATAAGCTCATAACCATCACCACAGATGCTTACTGCTGCCAACGAGGAATCATTCACGGCTACCGACAACACATCCCTCATTGTTGTCAACAGCCAGCCCATTTCTTGCTTGAGGCCTGGTGGGCAACTTCTCGCCAGAGGTCTAATTCCCGACCATCAGTAGCAATAACATTTCTATGCCCTAGAAGAAATAAATGGTCACTCTATTGACTACTAACACCCCTTCCATAATGATAGCTCAATGCAACCGCTTCCTACCATGTACACTTTAGAGGCCTCGTTTCCCGAGACTGTAATTTGCTTGGATCATAGGAGTCAATGTTGTACACTAAATCTCAGGGGATAAGCATTTGTTTCTTAGAGATTTCCCCCGAACCTAAATATTCAAGCGATTTCATGCACGCACATGCTTGATTATCTGGACCGTACTTGTAATTCCGGAGGGAGGGTGTCTTTACGATCAAGTATCGGGACGGAACCCGTAGACTAAACTTGTTCAGGGAGCTTATGCCGCGAGTTCGGGGACTAAAATCCGGGTCTCTGGATATTCACGGTCCGAAACGCGGGGATGGTCTAACCCCAATGGTTTTACAGTCGGGATGGATATGCTAGCTAATGGCCTGGAGATAGTCCCGGTTAAGATAGAGGGAAGTCGTTGGACGTCAGCTTTGATACGGGCAGCCCTCTGATGAGTTTCATTGCGCTGACCTCTCACTCTATTGCACATGTACATGTCTTCTGTTTGCCAACTCACGACAATCTCAGGCTGAATTGAATGACTCCTCGGGCACAACGGGTATTTATCAAAAGCGGCTGAGGTCTTGATAGCGTATCTGTAAGCAAGCTCAAGATGGGTTTGGCGCAGAAGATAACAGGTTCTGAGACCCATAACCCACCACACAACGACGATTCAAAGCGTCGATGTATACCCGAGCGAACAGTTACACTCCACGTGGAAGCTGATGCAAGGGATCACACACCTGCCCGCCATGTTCTTATCACGCTGTGACAGCTTCAGATAAGTACATCGCACACACGCCCGTTCCCAAGCTCAAAAGGGTGCTACTACGTGCAGCAAGCTCCCCCACAAGCCCGGCGCATCTTACGCAAACACCCCCCCATGCAAGGCACCACTTCTTATCGTGGAACCTTCACGCCGACAGGACCGCTACTGCAGTTGTTTTTAATAACAGCCACCCCAGTGGCCAATACGTCGGCGTAGCCGCGACACTAGCCTTACGCGCTCCCCCGACGCGCTCCGTCATCGGAACCGCAGGATGGCCCTGTGATCGGCTTGCTCACCGTTGAGCCGTTGCAAGTGGGTACGGGCACGCAAGGTGTGCGTGATTCCTACGCCGTCCTGCGCCGGCCTGCGCGGCCTTTCACCGATTTCCCGACCGTCTTTCGGCGAGTGTTGCCCCTGGGGCACCGAGAGCTGGGGAAGTTTTATCCGCATTTTTAGGTGAGCGGATTTGCTTAGGCTTTTGGATGCAAGGCCGCCACAGACTACAGACTACAGACAACAAACTACAGACTGCAGACAACTCACACGCTCGCCCAATCAAGCTTGCAAACCTTCAACCCTCACAAAACACCAGGGCTCTATCCGTCAACCCATATCTCCAACCCCCCGGACGCTCTCCTATCTCTTCATTCCTCTACTCCGCGCACCATCCCCACTCCCTCACAACCTCCCTTCAGCCGAACATGGCCCTGCCCTGCCCACCGCCACTACTCATCCGCCTCTCTTAGCCCGGACATGTGTCGGAGACGCGGGAGTGGATCTGCGGGGAAAACTCGACACCGCGGACCCGTCCATGCGGGGGTGGGCTTGCTGCGGCCCTCACTCAGTGTGGAGATGATTCCCCAGATACGTTAACCCCGACACATTTTTTTCTCGATTTTTTCCTGCCCAGGAAAACCAAGAAGGGCAAAAGTCCTGTCATGGAAAGCATGAAACGCCTGGGGTTCCGTTTTGGTACGGTATGACGCAGCGCAACCGAGCCCGAGAACGCGAGGTTTCGCCGAAGCTGGACGTAAGTAGCAAAAACAACCACACCCACAAGAGCACGGGGACATCGAGCATTGCGCAAAATCCCATGATGCATTGAGCCCCTGTTCTTAGGCTTTTTTCACTCTGCAAGGTAACTGCCAAAACAGGTAGATTGCTTTTGGTGCCTTCAAGCGAGACCGGAAGCGGCCCAATCGGGATAGCTCCACAGCCGTTCATGCTCGAGCCAGGAGTGGCGCGCCAACTGACGCACATGTCGCTGAAAACCCGGAGCTTGAGCTGCCAACAATAGAAACACGTGGATCACAGGAAAAGCAAGTGTCAAAATGAATGAAGAAATCAATGGCTTGTCTTGAGAGGGATAAATATCATATCAGGGTAGGTATATTAGATAGATAGAGAGGATCGTCCAATACTTTTCGTAGAGACCCCGCCATAGGCAGGTGAAATCATGGTTTCCCAAACGCCAAACCGGGGTCTTGTAAGTGACCTCCTCCATGAGCTCATAGAAACGATCCGAACACACATTTATTCTGTCACTTCTCGAACAACCTTGTCAACCGCCTTGGCAAAGTACTCGACATTGCCGTCATTGAGACCAGCCATACTGATGCGGCCGTTCTTGGTCATGTAGACGTGAGCCTCCGCGCGAATCTTCATCACTTGGGCTTCGCTCAGACCGGTGAAGCTGAACATGCCGATCTGGTCAGTGATGTGATTCCAGGTGCCGGGAGTCTCGAGCTCCTCCAGCTTGGCCCGAAGTACGGAGCGCATAGCGATGATGCGGCCCGACATGGTGCGCAGGTTCTCCTCCCACTCGGTAAACAGCTCAGGGTCGTTGAGGACGGTGCTGACAATTCGCGCACCGTACAGGGGAGGGTTTGAGATTTCTGATCGCTGGAGGATGGCCAATTGGGAGCCAATTCGGGCAATTGTTTGGGGAGCATCCTCAGCGGGAGAGGTGACCGCATGGAAGCAGCCGGCGCGCTCACCGTAGAGACCAAAGTTCTTGGCGAAGCTCTGGGCAACGACGAGCTCAAAGCCCTGCTCGATGAAGTAGTGGACGGCCCACGCATCGCGGGTGAGGTCGCCGGAGGCGAAGCCCTGGTAGGCGCAGTCGAAGAAGGGAAAGTGGTTCTTCTCCCTCATGATGGCAGCGATCTCGATCCACTGCTCTTGCGTTGGGTCGACACCGGTGGGGTTGTGGGCACAGGCGTGGAGGACGAAGATGGAGTGGTCGGGAGCGTTCTGGAACGCCTCCTTCATGCCCTCAAAATCGAGACCCTTGGTCTCCTTGTGGAAGTAGGGGTATGTGTCGACGGTGAGGCCGACATTCTTGAAGATCTGGTGGTGGTTTGCCCAGGTAGGGTTCGACACGTAGACGGTGCGGCCGCCCTTGTAGAACTTGGCCAGGAACAGGGCGCCCAGGTGGACGGCGCCAGTGCCCGAGATTGTTTGCAGAGAAGTCGCGCGGCTCTCTTTCAGGGCGGGGGAATCAGCACCGAGAATGAGGTCGGCAGCCTTGGAAGTGAAGCTGGCAATACCAGCGATAGGGGCGTACTCGTGGTTGAGGTCAGGGTTATTTCGGAGGATCTCATCAGCCTGTGACGCATGCGGGGTCAGTATCTGTACAGAAAAAGTTTCCAGATCATCGTGGCGGGGCAATGGGCAATTGGGGCAAGGGGGCGAGATGACGATGGGGCCTCTCGTGTAAATGGCCACATGACGCGAAAACCGCCTGATGAAGCTCGCAGAAAGCCCAGAGGCAGCCGCCCCGAGAGATCCGTGTTTGCAGTATCTCCAGAAGAAGCGCTGGGTATGTCTGGGTTCGAAGGGAGGGATTGGAGGCGTGCGACGTGGGATGCGACATGCGATATGCGACATGCGACACGGCAGACGGTGGAAGGCGAGCACAGGAATATAGTTCATACCTTGTGTACCACGGGTAGCACCCAGGGCTTTGCGTTCTCGTCTCTGTAGGCACCGATACCCTAGCAACAGAAAAACACCGGTCAGCTTCGAACGTCACGACAGAAATCAGGAGAGCAGGAGAGGGGCGCAAGAGCTCACCAAGTCGACTTTGTAGGGGCTCTCGTCGGCCCTGTACTCCCTGGCGAGGCCGAAGAGAGGATCTTCGGGAGCCTGGGGCACGAGGTCGGCGGGGAAGCTTGAGGGAGCTGGAGGGGAAGACATGATGGGCTTGAGATGACTGGCAACTTGGTTGAGTCGAGAAGAAGCAGAGGACGAAGAAGACGCGGTCGGTGCCATTTTATCAGTCGACGTTGAGCTGGGGAAAAGGACTTGGACTCTCGTACTGGCACTTGGGCTGGTACCTCTGTGACTCTGACGGGGCTTGCTGGGAGACGGTGTCATAGTGGGCTGCGGCCCTGAGGACTTGGGGGCCCGTCGGGGCGATTAGGGGGGGGAGGGGCCCTGGAGCGCCGTCTCCGGTGGCCTGGGTGGAGAGATGGAAGCCCCGGAGGGGGGGGAAGGGGGGGCGTGTGGTTTCGCGAGGTACCTGAGTACCTGGGGAGGGGTGCGGTATCAGAGGTGTCAGAGGTGTGAGAGGTACCCAGAGGTGTACCTCAAAGGTGTACTCGGAGGTGGCAGGTGAGCTGCAGGGCGCTGCAGAGGGCTGCAAGCCTGGAATAGCACTGCAAAAGCCGCTGCAACGGAGCTGCTGGGGCTGGAATGGCTCAGCGAATGCCCTTGCAAGGCGAGCTGTGAGCGCTGCGACCGGAGGTGGCAGGCAGTTGCGTAACCTGGATTCTGGCCTGATGCAATTGGCCAGGGATTGGACCAGGTCGACGCACGAGGGCAAAATGGGCGCTGTTGTCCCGGACCAGTGGAGCGCTCGGGGCAAGGGGCTCCCCGAATCGAGCAGCTCAGCAGCTCAGCAGCTCTGGGGGAGCTCTGACTCCCTGAACGTCTGAGGGAAGCGGGTTGGGCGGGGCGCTGTGCTGCGTCGCGCTCGCTGTGCCTCGCTGTGGCCTCGCTGTAGCCTGTAGCTTACAAGGTGGGCGGGCGAAGGGTTCGGTGGTCCCAGGTGGGCAAAGGTGGGCTCACCTTGCGCGGGCCTCACCGGGCAACTGGCTTGCGTGATGTCGTCTGTGTCAGGCTTTTGTGTCAGTTTTCTGTGTCAGTGCCCCGCGACCAGTGTGACGGGTGTCAATGACTGCCCGTCTGGGTACAGAGGTACAGTACGATGTATGGATGTGGCAAGCTGGAGCGCAGACCGGGGCCGGCGCCGGGGTACAGGGGACCGGGGAAGTGACGAAGTCTTTCCAGCAGCACCAGTCAAAGCTCAGGAAACACCAGTAAACGAAGCGCTCTGGTGTCTGGAGTCTATTAGGTGGTGTCTACTGCGTACTAGGTGTTAGGAGATGCCCAGATACGGTGGAGGGGGAGTGCGAGACGGGGACACGCGACGGGGAAGGGAACCTGGGAACGGACGGGGACGGGGTACGAGATGGAGCGGGAGCGGGAGGGAACACGCCTGCAACGGACCAAAGGCAACTCTCAAGTCGAAGGTTCCCTGAGAGAGAGAAAGAGAAAAATATGATGGGCAGCTCTAGGTTGCTCTAGTCTGTTTCCGCTTGTGCTTCTTCCAGAGCTGTACTGACTGTGCGGTGGGACGGCAGTGGTATGAATGGTCGGGTGGATGGCTGTAGTGGACTGCAGACTGTCGACTGTGGGTATCGGTGTGGGCGGGCGTGGGCGTGTGGGCGTGTAGCGGAACGTGAAGGAATGCGATGACCGATGGTGTAGGATTCCAAGTACCTGTCGTCAGGTATCACTGACAAAAACCGACAGAGCTTGGGCTGTTGAGAAGTCTTTTTCCGTGATTGAATTTATTTTATTTTAATCTTGGCCTCCGTTCTCCCTGTCCCCTGCAGATGCGAACCCGGCTTTTATGTCCCACTCCGCGGTCTCGGCTGTCTGGTAATCGCCCACCGTGCAAAGCTTGTGACGGGGGACGGGGACGGAAATCGATATGGGGATGATGTCGTCAGACCGAGGCTCCCGCTGCAAATCCCGAAAGCGTACCCGTTACCTAGGTAGCTTGGGGAATATGCCAGGCCGTGGCAAACAGGCTGATGCTGTCACGCGGCCGAGGGATAGATCTGACCGAGCCAAGTGATTTAAATTTAACCAGCCAGGTACCTACAGTACCTAACTCCCACTTTCTCTCTCTGCCCCCCGTTGGCATGTAGGCAATAATAATGCCCGATGAGCAGAATCAGTTCGGCGCTTTTCCCCCCGTGTACATGCCCGGAGTCCGATCACAATCGGGCCCCTCGAGTGTTCCGTTGTTAGCTCTCCTGCGGGCATCGCCTGTTTCATCTGATCTCATCTGATCTGTGCGAGCTTTGGTCTGGAAAAGTGCCTGATGCCATGCTACATTGTACGTACTCGACTCCATGCTAAGACTGCTATTCCCTCAGACCTTGTCCCCCGGACCCAGGTCATCTTCTGACCTTGGTAGACTGTAGACTAGCATGTACCTGCTTTTTCTGCTCCGCCTCCTCTTCCCCGTCCCCATCCACATCTCCATCCATCCCCAAGAAATGCATGCTTCCAGACCCCTTCCACATCGCTTCTCTTAGCCACCCACACTCCCTCGCACACCCTTCCTTCACCCACATCGTCCGGCCCCGTCCCATCCCGCTTCATGCACCTCCCGGTGCCGGTGTCCAGCGAGCCCCGTCGCGGTCCCGTCACGCCCGTCACGGGAAGAGCAGAAACAGACGCTCAAATGCACAGTTGGGTAATAGTCGAAGCCCGGCGTCAGCAAAAGAGCTGCCGTCGCCGTTGCCCCTCCGACTTCGCCCGGCCCAAAACGTAGCATGACGCTTCCTATTTGTCGTATGATGGCCGACCGTTGCGAGGCTCATCCCCAACGCCAACGCCCCTGAGGCCTTTCAGGGCCTTTCAGAGGCCCCGGCGCGGGACCGGTGGTCCGCAGACAAAGTGACAAGTCCTCACCTACACGCCCCCCCTCGGCGTCCAGAGCCCAGAGCCCTGCACCCATCGTCATGGGTTGTCTATCGGACTATGCGCACGGCATCGCGTGTCCTCGCATGTCGAGAAGGATTTTCGGCATTTCCCCCACAGCGCCATCTTGCTTTCTTGCCTGCTCATGCATGATGGCATCCCCTCCACTTGCAAGTTGCTGCCCTGTCGGTTGGACGATTCCGAGCACCGACGGGAGCCCGGCTGTCTCCACATGTAAACGGCCGGGACCACGTCCTCCCACGCCAGTCCACGCCCAGCCGACCGAGATTCCACAAGTCCACCCCCTTCACATGCTGTTTTTAGTGTATGATATGGATACAGTGCGCAATGTGGTCACACAATCCACCCCTTCTCGCTCGACTTCTGACCTTCTGTGCTGAGCCCATGTTGCCTTGCCTAACCCCTCATCAAATCTCAAATCACCAGATCCCAGATTACCAGGAACGCGCAAAGCCCGCTCGCTGCGAAGAAGGTATACCGGGCCGTGCTAGGCCGTTGCGTCGCCTTCTTGAGCTCCTTGTTGCCCCCACCCACATTGGCCGTCGTCGACACTGAGTCTGTCACTAGCTGCTCAATGTGCTCAGACTGCGTAGCTAGGTTGTTGACCAACAACGACTGGAGTTCCGCAATCTCTAGCAACGACTTCTCAGCAGTACTGTGTTATCCGCAATTAGTTTCACACTGCGCATTTTAGACTAGGGTGGGGTTCCGCGGGTCTTGAAACCCTGTGCCCAGGGACACCCATGACCCTGGTTGGACATCTCACGTACCTGACTTTCTCCATGCTGCTCCCGAGAAGCTTCATCATGTCCTGATTTCCCTCCTCAAACATCTGTATCTGATCCTCTGTGAATCCCTGGGTTGAGGTCTGAGCGCCATCGGACGTAGGGATCTGTCCCGCTGTCGCATGAGAGGGCCGTCGGGCAGAAGGATAGGCTGTCAGGCCTCCGGTAGACGCCGCTTCTGCTGTGGCCAACTGGCTGTTGTTCTCTTCCACCACACGCCTCAGTCGAGTCTCCATCATGGCTTGTTGCGTCCGGCAACACAGCTCGAGCCAATGTCGCAGAAACCATAGAATGCCGTCCCGGTGAACTCCAATAACCTCCCCCATAGCCTCGGCTGCAGCGTGCTCTTCCGTCTTGCTGCTAGCAATCCCACCGGATGCCCATGATCCCAGTGCTCCCAAACCCCTCACATATTTTTTTCGGAGAATAGCCGACTCTGTTTCTCGTCGCAGCTGCTCTGCGTCGTCGAGGGCCCGGATGCTCGAGTTCAGCTCCCGGATCATCTGCTTCGCATTTGCGTCGATCTCCTCTCGATCCCGATCCGATAGTACGCGTGACTGCCCATTTGTGGACCGGCTATGCGATTTTCGTGGTTGGGCGGTTGAAAGGTAGGCCTGCCTAACGTCTTGGAGTTCTCGGTGCAGGGTGGTGATGTGGGAGTTCTGCAATGTCAGGGTCAGCTCAGGGGTGGCTGAGAGGAGAGGGCGAGGAGAGGGGGACGGACGATGCGGTGTGCCTCCTTCAGAAATCCATCGATCGCATTGAGGGTGACTGGCTTCCTTGTTGTCGGCACTTGGTGTTGCCGGAGCAGCTCGTTGAACCCGACGGTGATGTCCATGGCGTCCAATAGCGCCAGTACCGGGCCGGTTGTTGGAGGGTTGCACTGGGGAAGAGAAATGCCGGGAGGATCTTTGTTCTCAAGATCGAGTTGGTAATGCCGGGGGTGTCGCGGCTTTATCTGCTTGCCTTCGGCTCAATGTTCATGCATCTATGACGAACACCGAGGCTCTGGCCACATTGCTGTGAAGCTATGATGATTGAGTTGTTACGTCGGAAGCTCCACACCCAGCTTAGTCATCCGACCAACCCCAACCCACGGCGCTGTCAAGTATTCTGGGGAGTCCTCCATCCTCCATCATCACTACCTGCGGTGGCATTTCCTAAACTCAACGCTTACTGCATTTACTGATCAGAAAAATCACTCAATTGAAAGGCCTAGGTGTTTTTATTGAATTGCTTTTGCCTTGAAACCATGTAACCTCTCGTCAATGGCTGTTCCCCAATTCGGGGTGTATCACGAACCCCATCGATTTCGAGTCCAAATGTCCTCTCCCTGCATGTTGACCCGGATGCTCAAATTCGAAAACCAATCAGCCCCCTGAGAGTCAGCTAGTGGACCTACGTAATGCTGCTGGCCTGGGTCTTCGTCTCTCCGTCTCCCGGAGGTTCACCGTCTGCCGATCGGCGCTTTCCCGTGGTGGAGACGCCGAGGAGTGGGTTCGTCAATGAACCACGGTTCGTCCCCAGCAACCTCAAATCGGAAATAACCTCGGAAATATGATATCTAACGGCGAAAAAGATCTGCTTGCCGATTTCGCCAGCAGATCAGCAATGATAAAGAGGCTTCCGCTTCTCTTCTTCGCTTGTTTTTGTAATGGAAGAAATGTTAATCTAAAGTTTTCGACAAACGAGCCATGCAGAACCCCACAACCACCGCCGTCCCGGAAGGCCAAGATGTGAATCTCGCAGCAGATCCGAGTGAAACATGCGGGCCAATCCCGCTTGATCGAATGCCGACTAAGCAAGAGCAGCCAACGACTCTCCCCGACCAATCAGTTCTTGCTGATCCGGAGACCATATCGAGGATCCCAAGTGGTCCAGCTTACAGCGTCTTCTCAAAATCAACCAGGAGATGGATTACGGCCTTAGTCGTGGTTGCAAGTTTCGTCTCGCCCATGACAGCCAACATCTACTTCCCTGCGCTGGACCCCATTTCTGAAGATCTGGGCGTCTCTAATTCTCTTATCAATTTGACCTTGACATCCTATATGATCTTCCAGGGGCTGTCTCCGACTATCTTTGGTGATCTAGGCGACATGGCTGGTAGACGACCTGCCTATATATTGGCCATGGTCATATACGTTTGCGCAAATGTCGGTCTAGCCCTTCAGCGGAACTACGTTGCACTTCTGGTGCTGCGCTGTCTGCAAAGTGCTGGCAGCAGCGGCACCCTCGTTCTTGGATTTGCAGTCGTTGCGGATATATCATCCACGGCGGAACGGGGGAAATACATGGGATTTGTAGGAGCTGGTATCAACATCGGTCCAGCTCTGGGCCCAGTAATAGGAGGCATTCTCACCCAATATTTGGACTGGCCAGCCATTTTCTGGTTCTGTACCATATTTTCCTTCATGTGGCTGATCCCTTGGATCCTCACTGCTCCAGAGACGTGTCGAAATGTTGTGGGCAATGGATCTATTCCTCCACCGCTCTGGAACAGGTCGATACTTGACCTTCTTCGCCGCCGCCACCTCAGCACACAAGCAGGAACCGCCCCACAACGGCAATTGAGATTTCCCAACCCTCTCAAAACCTTGACCATTGTGTTCGAGAAAGAGATGGCTCTCATCCTCTTTACAAATTCGATCATTTACCTTGGCTTCATCCTCGTCGCTGCCACCTTGGGAACATTGTTCAAGGAGATTTACGGGTATGACGACCTCCAAGTCGGTCTCTGTTATCTTCCTTATGGCCTAGGCTGTTGCGGAGCGGTTGTTGCCCAAGGGTATGTCCTCGATTGGAACTATCGGCGAATAGCCAAGAAAATTGGCTTCTCCATTGATCGCCGGCGAGGGGACGACCTTGCAAAGTTTCCAATCGAAAGCGCCCGGTTGCAACCCGTCTATCCGACACTGTTGCTAGGAATTGCGACTCTCATTGGATATGGATGGGCGCTACAGGTTGAAACCTCAGTGGCAGTGCCTCTGGTTCTCGTTTTCTTGATCGGGATGCTGATTCCTACCTCATTCAGCGTTCTGAATACTCTGATCGTGGATCTCAACCCAAACGCTCCGGCGACAGCGACATCAGCAAATAACCTTGTACGGTGTTTGATGGGGGCTGCGGCTACAGCTGCGATCGACCGAATGATTCATGGTATGGGCCGGGGCTGGTGCTTCACATTTCTAGCCTTGTTAAATTTGGCACTGATGCCTCTCCTGAGGTTGATTGACAAGCGTGGGCTAGAGTGGAGGGCGGCCAGGGCAAAGAAGGAAGCACTCGGGAGTGTCTGACGCAACTCATCCCATCACGACTAATGACATATACACATATTTAGATGCGGAACTTGAAGGAATATGTTTGGTTGACCAGAGATATTAAATACTGTAATCGACTCATACTGCTGCCACAGCGTGCTCCAAAAGCTCCCTCTGACCTTCCCACATCAACCAATCTGACCGTGTCGTCCTGTAAAATAAGGGTCAGCGAAAATGAAACAAGGGAGGTTGACCAAGTCGCAACATACGGCAATAGCCCCATGGCGTTAACTTTCCAAATGCCCACACCAAGCGCTACAATCTGCATTGCCACGTATACAAACTTCACCTGAAGCATCTGTCCCGAGTTGCTCGCCGTCTGGAACCTCTCAAAGGCCTGGTTCGTGTTCACCAATCCCATGAGCGGGTTCTTGAAGGCCATGAAGACCATCATGATGCTGAAGATTTGTAGCGAGTTTCCAGACATGTACATCATAATGCCTGTCATGGGGAGGCCCTTGACGGGGGCCAGTGCAATTTCCCACGCCTTCTTGAGCTTCAACGTGTCCATCTCTTCGGGGGTCGGGGGCTTGCGCGGTTGGACCTTGGCATCCTTGTTCTGCTTCTGAAGTGGGTGTTAGTGCTTCGAGTCTGAATGTGAATGAATCGAGGAGCGATGCGTGCCTTGGAGTGGGTTGCGACGGGAGAACCGTAACCAGGAGGATCCGCGATGCCAGGGAGCTTGGTCTTTGGAGGAGGGGGCGATTCGAGCTGCGCGACCCAGACGGGGACGCCGGACTTTGTGGAAGCCATTGCAATGGGTTACGATATTCCCAGATTGAGCTGTATTCTCGAGGTGGCGTTCGGGGTATCACGGTCGGTAGTCGTTGTCGTCGCTGTCGTGTGGGTAGTCGCGGGAAGGCTGAGAGAGCATCGACCAGCTCGAAGCGGGCGTGGTGTTCACTCGCGGCTCGTGGCCCACTCCACTCTCAGTGGTGGCGCTGCGGCGGACGCGCTGCAGTTTTTCCGCTTAATTACACCTGAGGCGTTCTGGCTGACAGCCTTATCGATAGCGCCGTTGGGATCCCCCCGGTCGCAATTTGGCTTACCTCAGTAGAGCTCCCCTTTCCACACCCGAAGACGCCGACGCCTGACCGTAGCGAACGAACAACGATTCCGACGACGTCGTCTATGTGTCCGCAGCGAGAACCCAAGCGAACGGTCGACAGCGAAACCCCAAACTCGAACGCGAACGCCAACGCCCGACGATAAGACATCCCGCGTCCCTTCTTCAAGTGGCTTGGATCGCGGGCACCTCGAGACGCACATGTGACGCCCCCCTCCTTCCACCCTCCACGGAAACCTGGTGCTGGAGACTCATCTCGTCCAATTGGGTGGGCGATCGCGAGGACCAACGTGACGCTCCGAGTCTAGGCGTGAGGGGTTTGCTCGTCCAAGGTGCCTATTTCCGCGCCCGTCGTCAGTCACTTCCGTGAGGAGATTCCAGTCTCGAGGACGGTCCGCAGGGGTACAAATACGACACCATGTCGAGTTCCGCCGGTGGAGGAGACTCCAAGCTGTTTGCTCGGGTAAGCATCTGCTTCTTTACCTTTTCTCAGCCTCGCCGGACGTAGCGTCCGTTAGTATCCTATCATCACCTTTACAACAGTGCGATTCCATCCATCCTCACCTCCTCCGTCCCTCACTCCCACCTCCGCCTTTCTCCCCGCCTCTCCCGTCCTTGGTCGTGCGAACAGCGCCTCCGTCTCCATCTCCCATCCCGCCCCGATGTCTCGGTCCGCAAACCTTGGCCCATCAACACAACCCAACATATGGCCGCCATGTTCATGGCATACATACCGCCACCGGCGCCGAACTTTTGGCTAAAGACTCCACAGGGCAAGGTAGCTGAGCTACGCCTCGAGCTAAACAGTGGTGGAAAGAAGGATAAGAATTATGCATCGAAGAAGATTGCGTTGAAGAAGATTGTTGCCAACATGACTATGAGCAACAATGACATGGTTGCTCTCTTTCCCGATATTATTGGATGCATGCACATCCAGAGCTTGGAAATCAAAAAGATGTACGGAGTCGATAGAGCTACCCGTGAGAAAATCGTGAACTAACACGTGAATAGGTGCTTCCTTTTTCTGGTCAACTACGCGAGGATGAGGCCCGAGATTGCAGTCAAGGCCATACCGGTGCTAGAGCATGTATGTCGTTAAAAGGTCCCACGTGAGGGCAAGACTAACATGCACCAGGATATGGAGGACCACAACCCACTTGTACGAGCACTTGCTCTCCGAACAATGTCGTACATTCATGTTCGAGAGTTTGTCGAGGCCACAGTCCCGCTCGTAAAGCACATGTTGAAGGATGGAGACCCTTACGTCCGCAAGACGGCAGCGTTCTGCGTCGCCAAGCTTTATGATCATGACCGACATATGGTGGAAGCCTCAGACCTGATCGACCGACTAAACTCGTTGCTCAGAGATGACAACCCTACCGTGGTTGCTAGCGCCCTGGCCGGCTTGATGGATATCTGGGAACGGAGTGATGCTATCAAGCTCACCATCGACTACAGCAATGCTTCCAAAATGGTGGCAATTCTCCCCGATTGTTCCGAGTAAGTCGTCAATGCATTGTCTTAGTATGGACGTTACTGACATGACGTGCGCATAGGTGGGGTCAGACATACATCTTGGAGGCTCTGATGTCCTACGTTCCACAGGAATCAGGAGAGGCAATTCTCCTGGCTGAACGCATATCACCGCGACTCTCACACTCCAACTCATCAGTCGTGTTGACCTGTATTCGAGTCATCCTCTACCTGATGAACTACATTGCCGATCAAAAGCAGATCGCGGCACTTTGCAAGAAGCTGTCCCCGCCACTTGTCACCCTTCTTGCCAAGGGGCCTGAGGTACAATATCTGGCCCTCCGCAATGCCCTCTTGATTCTCCAACGGCGACCAGATGTCCTGAGGAACGATATCCGAGTCTTTTTCTGCAAATACAACGACCCTATCTACGTGAAGGTCACAAAGCTGGAACTCATCTTTATGCTCGCAAATGAGGACAACATCGACGAGGTCTTGACTGAGCTGCGGGAGTACGCCACAGAAATCGATGTTCACTTCGTGCGGAAGGCGGTGCGCGCCATCGGCAAGCTGGCTATTAAGATTGAGCCTGCGGCGCGCCGATGCATAAACCTGCTCTTGGAGCTTGTTGCGACCAAGGTCACGTACATTGTGCAGGAAGCTACCGTTGTGATCCGAAACATCTTCCGAAAGTACCCCAACCAGTACGAGTCCATCATCAGCACGCTCTGCGAGCATCTTGACTCCCTGGATGAGCCAGAAGCCAAGGCTGCCATGATCTGGGTAATTGGACAATACGCGGATCGCATCGAGAATAGTGATGCGCTTTTGGAGGATTTCTTGTACTCATTTGCTGAGGAGCCGGTTGAAGTACAGCTCGCATTGCTGACGGCCACTGTCAAGCTGTTTATTCAGCGACCAACCAAGGGACAGGAGCTAGTACCGCGGGTGCTGAAATGGGCTACGGAAGAGACAGACAACCCTGACCTTCGAGATCGGGCGTACATGTACTGGAGGCTGTTGTCTACGGATATGAATGCGGCTAAGCAGATTGTCATGGGCGAGAAACCGGCCATCACTGCTGAGTCAGAGCGGCTGGACACTTCGACACTGGAGGAGATGTGCCTCAATGTTGGCACGTTGGCAACTGTCTACCTGAAGCCGGTGCAGACCGTCTTTAGATCGGCGCGGCCGCGAAAGCTCCAGGATTCACCGGCTCTCCAGAGACGGAACCTTGCGGCGGCTGGAGACAACCAAAAGAGCATCAGTATGTTTGGTAACGCTTCGCAGCCGACGGACATCGACCCTCGAAACAGGCAGCAAGCAGGCAATGGGGAAGCCAACCTCGCACAGGCAGTCAACGACGCAGATGAGTACTTCTCCAGTCTCGGCACGCAACAGATGGCGTCGATGCATATTGATCAGGGGGATGACGTATTTGGGGGAGGTAGTGGTGATGGAACAGGATATGTCGTGAGCGCTCACGCACCCCAGGCAGTGCTCCAGCCTGCCCAGGGCCAGGGAAGCAACGGCGATCTACTGGTGCTGTAGTTAATGATGAGGGCAGCGATGAAGCATTGCAGAATATGAATCAGATCTGATGTAGTTGAAGAGTGTTTATTGGTGGTCTCCTCCGATGGTGTCTCCGATGGTGTCCTGGTGGTCGCCTCCGCTGGTGTGCGGTCCGCCATGCCGGTGCCCGAACGTCTTGGGTTACCATGTAGTACTCGTATGGCACACTGTTTGAGGTCGGGTATCACGGCGCCTCGTACGCTCTAGTCTCGACCAAGCCGATCTAGACGGTCTAGGGGAATGGTTGACTCGTTTCGGGATGGCTCCAGAACTTTATTCAGAAGCGCACAGAAACTTGTGCCTGAACAGTGTCGTAGCGGCGGTGATGGAGACGGGTAAGGAGGGTCAAGTCCAGGGCCAGGGAGGAAAGGACATAGCCTCCCCTTGGCGAGGTAATTATTGGGAGCAAACGCAGCAAACGCAACAAACCCTTGCGCTTCAGGGTCTGAGATGGTGTGCACTCTGCCCCATGTCGAGTGCCGCTACGGAGTCAATGTCGAGGTCAGGCCAAGCGGCGCTTCTAGACCGACCGATTTGTCTGAGGTGCGGCGTTGCGGTGCCGTGCCGGTGGATGATTGTGGCGGTTAAGGACACTGTTGGCGCGCCAGAGTTACAGCAGAATAGGAAGGTATTTGCCCTGTGGGTAGCGTATTGACAGGCCTGTAGGCCCTGTAGGCCCGTAGGGAGAACACAGAGAGGAGCTGGCTCCTTTGGGCCTCCGGTTGTTTGGGCATCTTACGCAGAACTCTTGTTAATACCATGTTACACCTGCCTGTTATCGGGAAGAATGGGCTCGTTGGGCCATATGATCATCTCCGGGCAGCCAATAAATGTCTTGGCATCTGGCGACATGTTCCAATGTTCCATCAGCCAGTTCATTACAACTCTCTGGATAATTAGACGCTGTCTCTCCCCGCCCCCTTTAAAGTTAAGGTACACGGGGCGTAACCGGCTGGTCATGATGACACCAGCGGCCGTCCATAGTTGTCCCTCGGGGCGAGGTTCCGCATCGCAGGACAAGGGCATCTGAGACAAAGCCCACTCCAGAAGCCCATTGTGAGGAGGAGGACGACGACAATGGCAGCCAACCATCATAGCGAGGGTACGGGGAGCCAGAGGCAAAGACCCGGGAATGGGGGAGCCAACCGGATGCTGTGGCGAAATGCCAGTGCAGCGGATACTGTGCAGATTAGGCGGCGTGGGGAGGTGCTGTCTGACGAAGCCTCGGCTCTGCGCAGCCCACAAGCCAAGCCTTCCTTGCTATCTAAGTGTCAGTTCAAACAAGTCCAGTGGCAAAATACAGTGCGGATAGCGCCCCGCTGTACGCGGGTCGTTCGGAAGTCGTTCCTCTTGGAGTCGTCCCTTCTCTGGGGAAGTACGGAGTACGAATTCAGCGCAGCGTCATCGTCTCGTCGCCGCTCCCCTGTCTCCAATGTTGTTGTTCGCCGCAGTCGGCGAGCGACCTTTCTTGCGCTGTACTCGAGCACCTGCTGCGCCTTGGTCGATCATGGCCAACTTGTTTCCTCTCATCACCACACAAATTTGCTAACCCCAAGCCATCGTGGGCTCGTCTATGCAATAACGACGAAAACCCGCTGCTTGTAGACAAGCCTCGCTCCGCCGTCTCAGTTATTTGTTTTGTTTTTTTGTCCACCATTCTTTTTGCCCCCCGTCCGGGGCCTGTCGTTCCTGTACCTAGTACGGCTGACGGAGTCCCTGTCCCGATTGAGGTACCTCTACAGTCCTCCAATCCAACCCTCCAACTCTTCTGCGCACGACTTAGGCCAATCATCCAATCCCATCTTCAGAGGCCAGCTTTCGGACCAGCTCACCGACGGAGAGCGAAAATAGCCAAGTCAACACCGCTTGGCTTGTTTTGATTGTGACGACGCACTGCATTGTGCCGTTATCTTTTGTCGTCGACGATCGTCCATCAGCTCGCCCGTCTCAGACCATCCCGCTTCTCGACTTGGGGGCCCACCCTGCTCCTCGCGTCGTCGCCTCTCCTCTCCTCCTTGGTCCTCCTTGGGCAAAGCTTCCAAATACTCCACCAAAAGCCCACTGGAGCGCCCACTCGCACCGTCCTGGCCCAGACTCCACTGTCTCCACGGCCCAGCCGCCTACCTGCCAGCCTGCTGCCAGCCCTGCGTTGCAGTGCGTTGCGTTGCGTTGCGTTGCGCTGCGTAGCATCCATCGTCTGAGCGACACTCTTGTCTGGCTGACAATCCTCCGGCCTTCCCCCCCACCCCCGGTTTCCCGGCCCCCGGCCTAGCAGACGATCCTCCTCAAGAACTTGACGTCTTCACTCCCGAAACCTGGCCACGCCCAGTACCACATTCATTCAACTCCATCGACCTGCCATCCTCGATCCCCGACTCCGCCGCCTGGATCCCCCCCATCGACGAATGAATTAGCCCGCTGCGCCTCTCACCCCGTGCCTCGATCAATCTCGCGTGGTGCAACCACCACCTGTCCACGCTCCAGCCCCTTCGTCGGCTCTAAAATGTCGGCACCAGCGGATTCCACTCAGAGTGGTGGCAAGGCCGTCTCCGACGAGACTTCACGGCTCGATCAACCCAAGGACGCTGTGCCGATGGAGAGCATGCCTCAGCCGCCATTCGAAGCGGCTCCCGCTGCGCACGATGCCGATAAGACCATCCTCACCAAGGATGACACCAAGCCCTCGTCCTCCACCGCCGTTCCATCTACATCCGAGTCGCCCGAGCAGTCCGCCGTCACGGCAGCCGCATCTCTCAAAGGCAAGGAGAAAGAGAATGCTCCCCCGCCGCCAGCCAAGGAGTCGCAAGACGCGGTCATGGCCATCGGGGCAGCCGTTGACGACATCAAATCCGTCATGCCAGGCGTTTCCGACGGTCCCGTCTGCAACATCACCCTGCTTCTAACATCTGGCAGCCGCCACCCGTATAAGATCGATTCCAAATACCTAAGCAGGAGGAACGTAGACATCCCCGACCAAACCGAGAGTGGACAGCCCGACCCCTTTAGCATCAGCATCTACACTCTCAAAGAACTCATTCTGCGAGAATGGCGAAGCGATTGGGAGGCAAAGCCATCGAGCCCCAGCAGCATTAGACTGATTCATTTTGGAAAATTACTGGATGACAAGGAGCCACTGAAGAGTAAACCCCACCACATAGTTGCATTCCTAGGTGCGTTATGCTAATCGATTATCAGAGTACCAGCTCAGTACGGAGACCCCGAACGTGGTGCACATGAGCATCCGGCCTCAGGATCTCGATGAGGAGGAGCCAAAGTCTGGGAGTAAGAACCTCGCCTCGGGCGGTGCTGACGGCCAACGCCAGCGAGGAGGCGGCTGCTGCGTAGTGTTATGAGCACCATCTGTATTGGGATAGAAGCGATTTTCTGGAGCGAAACCGGGCCCGACCCATCATGCTCAAGCGGTACATAAACGTCGTGCGTCGGACCTCATCGAACACCTCCGGCACGAGGAAGCGTGTCTGATAACATTCGGCTGGCTCAAAGATCGGCCTACCTCTGGCAACTCGATGCCTGACCATCACTCTCTCTTGTCTTTTTTTTTTGGTCTATTGTCTTACACACGGAGAAGCGAATGATGGGAACGACTCGTGGAAGATGGGGAAATCGGAGTCTACATTGGCGTAACATGTATAAATGTAATTCTTTGTTTGTCTTTCGGTACCTCTGCCCCCGGCATTGGCGTCGGTGCGCATGTCCATAGCAGGATAGATGGCATTCACATTGCTGTACTCTGCACGCTCTCACATGTGACTTGTTCTGTCTTGGGGATTCATTCATGCCCGACGGTTTATCATGCTCTAAGGTGTATCGAGTTGTTGTACATTGGTTCCTTGTTCCCCGTTCTTTTCCGGTTAGATATGGAACGTTTACTGGATCTTGAGCTTCTTCTCCATCTCATCGTGGAAACCGGCAACACCCCTAGTCTCATCGCCAGTGTAGATATCCTCCCAGGTAATCATATCCTCACGGCCCTTGAGGATCTCCTCGTGGAGGCTAGGAAGGCCACCAGCGAGGGCCATGGGCCGCCACTCGCCATCACGGACGATCTTCAGCTCCATCCCGCGGCGAATAGGCTCGGCGATACCAAAGGTGCGTCGCAGGGTCTCCATGCGCAGGGCCTCCTGAGTAGCCTCCCAGTTCTTGAGGCGGGCCTCGAGGGGATGGGCGGAGACGGGTAGGTTGGACTTGGCGTCGTGGGGGTTGATGCCGACGCCGTGGCGGAGGGTGTCGTGAACGCCGGGCGCGGAGGGCGCAGACGAGGAGTGCGAAGTGTGGGAGAAGGTTTTGGGGTTGGAGTTGGCGGGGACGATGCGCATCGACTGTGTGAGGGTGATGAGGTTAGCCTTGCGGATGGGGAGGGAGGAGGGCTTGTGGGAGAGGTGTAGCTTACCATCTTGGCGGCTGGGGGGATGGAGTTCGTGGAAGCGGGTTGGTTGAGCTGAGCTGTGGAATTAGAGGCCCCGGTGATCTTTCGACGGGTGCGAGGGCGTCGGTGAAGGCGGTGGTGGAGTGCTGCGGTTGAGGTTGATGGAGTTGCTTGCTTGAGGTTGACGACAGCTCCAGGCTTAGGCAGTCGAACAGCCTCGCGTCGGCCAGTTGGAGGAGGTACGTACCGCCTTGTGCGTGCTGGCTCCTCTGAAGGCGGCGGCAACACCCGTGTCCGAAAAGGTACGTACCAATTCTCCTACGGCATCGTTACCCCGGAATTTCATGACCATCGTCATTGTTCCGAAGTCGGGTCACTAAGACTCAGCGAAATCGCTGCAGATGGGCTCTCGAGACTTCAGAGATACTCAATCGGCATCATGAGGCCCCTCACGTCGCGCCCACCCATCATCCGCATCGCCAATGGCACCTTCTACCGTCGCCACCCCAACACAGCCTCGTCGCACCCGAACCCGCCGCTGTTCAGCGACTTGAGCTTCGAGCTCGCCTCTGCGTCATCCACGCCACGCAACTGGTGCATCGTTGGGCCTTCACTCTCTGGGAAGACCACCTTGCTGCAGGCGCTGAGGGGCCGTTTACTGTGCGAGCCGCCCTCCGCGAGGTCCTACCCGTACTTGTCTACGGATGCCGTGCCGAATCGTCTGAAAACGCCCACCAAGGCGATTCAGTATGTGGGCTTTGATGCTGAACAGGGTGCAGGTGGCTTGGCTGGGAGCGCCGGCACATCCGCGTATCTGTCTGCGCGGTACGAGTCGAGACGGGAGATCACGGACTTTTCGCTACAAGACTTCCTTCTCGGCAACACGGAGCTGAACCCGCTTAAGACGGCACCTGAGGATGATGACGGCAGCATCTCGCCACAGCTATTCAACCGTGTGGTCAAGGACCTAAGGCTGGACCACCTTCTCGAGCTTCCGGTGTCCTTCCTGAGCAACGGCCAAGGCCGACGAGCCCGCATTGCCCGAGCCTTGCTAACCAAACCTGAAGTGCTGCTCTTGGATGAGCCCTTCATGGGGCTGGATCCTCCCACCGTGACGGGACTGAGCCCATTGCTACAGTCTCTAGCCGCGCAAGCTAGCCCGCGGCTCATACTGAGTGCCCGTCCTCAGGACCCGGTCCCGGAGTGGGTGACTCATCTGTTATATCTGAGGACAGACTGCCAGATCGGCTCAATGGGTCCCAAGGAGGAAGTCCTCGATGGCTTACAGAAGTACGTCCAAGGGGTGCGAAATGGCGCACTAGCCGAGGATAAGAAGCTGCCCATTCACTCACTCGCCGACATTGGCCGTGTATTAGCTACAAGTGCGAAAGACTCAAGTCAAATAGACAAGGGACAGACTTTCTACCGGGGCCTGGAGCCCGTCAATCCTGATGCTGAACCCCTGGTGGAAATGGACGGGTGCAAGGTCCAGTACCGTGGCAAAATCGCACTGGGAAATTGGACGCAGCAGACTGTGGATGGCCCCAAGGGTGGTTTGATCTGGACGGTCCGACGCGGAGAGCGCTGGGGTGTCTTCGGTCCCAACGGATCAGGGAAGACTACCATTGTGTCCTTGCTCTGCTCAGATCATCCGCAGTCTTACTCTCTCCCTATCAAGCTGTTTGGGCGGTCTCGTCTACCAGAGCCCGGCTCCGGCGAGCGGCCGCTTACATTCTGGGATATCCAGTCCCGTATCGGTCACTCAAGCCCCGAGGTTCACCAACATATGCCCCGCCGCCTGACGGTGCGGCAGGTCATCGAGAACGCGTGGTCAGAGACCTTTGGCGGTATACCCAAGCTAGACGATGGGGCGCGGGAGAAGGTTGAAGCTGCGCTCAAATGGTTTGCTGCAGAGCTGAACCCGGAGTACTCGTCGGCATCCTCTCATCAGAGCCTCGCCTGGGCGGATGAGTACCTCTTCGGTGGCCTGTCTTTCAGCGCGCAGCGAGTCGCACTTTTCATTAGGTCGATGATCAAGAGCCCCGATGTGGTGGTGCTCGACGAGGCCTTTAGCGGCATGGACGACGCGGTCCGTGACAAGTGTACTCTGTTCCTCAACGAAGGCGAAGCCAAAACATACGAGAGCGAGGATATCGTGGATAGCGAGGCATCCCGGTCAGGAACCATCAAGGTCCCCGGTCTGTCGGACCAGCAGGCGCTCATTTGCATCGCGCACATCAAGGAGGAGGTGCCCAACAGCGTGAGGGAGTGGCTGTGCCTGCCGGAGGCGAATACAGAACAACCAGCACGGTTTGGAAGACTCGATGGACCATTAGCAGAGGAGGAGGCAAGATGGCAGCAGGTATGGGGCTTTTAGACGGAGTGATCTATCGAGCTGGCGACCAACTAGAATAGAATCCGGTTAGATGGGCGCAACTGCGCAAGTGATGACACAAAAAGAAGCAGAGTCATCCTGTCAAACAGAAGACGATGGATTCCTGACCTGCGCTCGTGATTATACTCAAATAAATTGCCTACCTTAGCCCAGCTGACGCTTTAGTAAAGAAGCCAATGCTCGTTCTATCATGTTGCCTGAACCTAGAGCAAGGAACACGGTCGCCGTCCTCCACTCAAGGCCAGAGTTCCCTCGAAGATCGAGTGTGGAGCGCCATCACATCCATTATCAAGTATTGAAGCCCAGTTATCTTCCTTACAGCGGCTAAGCCCAGTCAATCATGTGAGGATCACACTGGTTGCCCATCTTGGCAAACTGTGAGTTCTGAACAGGACGGTTCCAGTAAGCTTGTACTTGAAACTTGGAGTCTCGGTCGACTGGCGCGATGCTTGGGCTGACGGCTAGAGCTCTGAGAGCGGCGAACTTGAGTCGATCAAGTCCTGGTGTGGGAGAGATAACTGGCCGCCCGCGTCAGTGGATGAAAGTTTTGATTAATCACGGCGTGGAATGGAATTCGAATATTCGCATGTTCTATTGCTGCCGTGTAGTCGGAGTGGGCCCACAGTGCCAATAGCTAGGTGCCGCTATTGCGCAATTGCAACCACCAAACGCCGCCACACCAGAGACAACTTACATCATTCATCCTAAAACATCGTCACATGCCTCAACCTCTCGTCGCCCTGCTCTCTCACAACCTCCCGCAACCGCAATCGCACCAAATTGCCTGACCATCATGCCATCTCACCTGCGCGACATCGACGATGAAGACCTGACGTTCCGCGCGTGCTGCGCACCATTCGCGACCCTGACTGAGCCTATTGATTTGACGGCACTCGAGTACGTAGTCTCTCGCATTGAAGCTTCCTCTCCCCAGTTCCCAGACCCCATGTATTGCTATGCGTGATCTTCCAACCAGAGGAGAGGCTTACGCACTCCGTGTTGCTGGTGTGTAGTGCAAACAGTCCCTCCGGCTGGTGGACCTTCTTCCAGTGGCCCTTCTTTGGTCCACTGCTCGTTGAGAACGAGAGCAGCGATGCGCGCGACCACTGCGCCAACGAGAGAAGTATGCCTCCTATCTCACTCTCCATAATCTATAAATTCCCGCCGGTCTCGATTCCTGAGCCTTCGCAACTCAACTCATCTCATTTTCCCTCGGCTCGGTCCTTCTAACCACGCTCGCTCTCTAGCCTTCCTCTCGTACCTCCGTCTCTCTATCTACATGGCAGTCGTCTCTATTGCCATCACTGTCTCCTTCCACTTGAAAAACGAGCCCTCTCCGCTCGAGTTGCGCATGGCGAAACCGCTCGGCACCATCTTCTGGGCACTGTCGGTCATGACACTCTTTGCCGGCGTGGGCAACTACATCAGTAAGTCAATGGCTTTCTCTGTTCTGCTCGAGTACCACAACGCGGAGGTTCGGCCGAGAGGAAGGAAAATTCATTCTAATGGGATTTATAGCAACGGTCAACCAGTACAGCAAGAGAGCAGCCATCGTGCAGATCGGATGGAAGACGCACGCGGTAAGTTCTCCGGCCTCTCCGGTCCAGCTGGCCAGATGTTGCCAGGACTTTCGGCTAACACAGAAGCCAGATTTTAACAATCACGGCAGTGTGTATCATAGGAACATGTATCGTACTTCTAGTCATCGCCAAGGTTCGCGACGCCAGCTCATCATGAGATTCGTAATTTGCAGTTCAATTCATTCAAAATCGCTAGCGCCTGAGCCACCAGTGCCCATAAAGATGCAACTCTCATCATGCAAATGATATCTATGCTGTTCCAAACCAATCACAATACCCTTAGCCCTTTATGCCTTCTTCTTATTCGTACAAAACAGATCACGGGCAGCCTTATCGGCCTTTGGCTCCTCCTCTTCGTCCTCTGCCGCTTTCTCCGGCACCTCGCATTGACCGACCTCTCGGCGGAACTGTCGCGCGTGCTGATGCGCAGCCTTCCGAAGGTCATCGAGCGCCGTCTGCTTGCCTTCCCAGGAGAGGAGCGGCAGGGCATTCAATTCAGCGACCTCCCCTCCTCGTGGCAGAGTCGCCAGCATATCTATTTGGGAATCCGGGTCGAATTTCAAAGTAGCCCGGTCCGCCTTTCCATTTTCCTCACTCTCAGCAAGCTCGTCGTCACCAATATACTCCTCCGGCGTGTTGCCGAGATCGCTATGTGAACCCATGATGACATTTGCCGTCTCTTGACTCGGGTATAGTGTCAAGTAGCCCCGGAGGCACGAGAGCTGCAAAGCATACTCTAGCCAGGCTGGGTACTTCTTGCTAACGTCCTTTTTCGCCAGCATTGCCGGCATATCGTCCCTCGAACCTTGGGACTCTAGCACCTGTGACACGTAGCCGTGCAACTCCACCCACTTTTTTCCGAGGAACAACGTGGCATCACTGCTCGGTGCCTGCCAGAGGAATGGACTGTTTGATTTCGCTGGAGAATCCTCGGGGATGCTGAAAGGAGTAGTCGCGTCAAGATGGGTGGTGGGCGACTGGAAACTGATACCCATGATATTATCGCTCCAGTCTCCAAGGACGGATGCACTCGAGTACAGTGTGTTTAGAAGGGTGTATTTGACATCTAAGCAATTAGTAAATGCGCTTCTACTTCAGGTGCCTGGGGTCTTACAGTGGAAGAACTGAGGTGAGACTTCGGTATGAGGAGCGAGGACAAGGACATGAGACTGTCGAGGGTTGGTTGGCCAGAATGACTCCAAGAAGCGGGCCGAGCTCTCCTCCTCCGTGAGCTTGGTACGGGGGATTCGATGGCGGAGGGATAGCAGATTTGCTCTGGGCAGCTCCTTGAACCCTGACGATGGCCATTTAAATTTAGCCAGCATCTTCTCTAGGGGTACCTCGACCTCGGCAGGTAACTCGACAGTGAGGTGCGGAGGAGTCACAGCACTCATATCAGCCCGCGCAAGAGAGGCGAGAAGTCTGATCAGGTTTCCAGAACCAGTAGGCGGTGCTTGAATCACAATGTCAAAGTTCACACTGTTCCAGGCTGGGTGATGTAAGCTTTGGGGCTGTAAACTTCGGGAGATTGATGGACTAACCTGACAGCGCCGAAGCACCAAGTTGCGTGAGCCACGCGAGTCGGGTCCCTGGCTTATCGGGGAGCTCAATGAGGGTGGATTTGGTGCCACGGATTTGGTCTCGGAACCCACGCAAAAAGAAGTCCTCCTCAGCATCGGTAGAGTCGATAATGACGGCCTGGGGGTGCATGTAATTATTCATGAAGTCTGATTGCACATGAGTTAGAAGTCAACGACTCGTCCAGAGACGGTGATCTTACAGAGAGCACGAGCAGCAACAAGTCTCATCCTAGGCTCGCTAGAAATGGCAACACTGTCCGGGCGGGCATCTACACAGCAATTAGGCAATGGTCCATATGGCTTTCGGGGGCGGTAATACCATGGAGGAACAATTTGCAAGAGTTGTCGATCCCGTTGATCTCAAGGAGCTCCTTCATGGAGATTTCGCTCCTGCTTGATAGTGCAAAATGGACGTAGTTTTGTTCGCGCGCGGCCATCTGACAGGCCATGGGAAGCAGCGTAGAGGCGCTCCGTAGACTGGCGGTAGCGAACAAGATGTTTTTGTTCCTTTCGATGCTGCCTCCAGTCCCGGATATGGACTGCAGCGTCTTGCCGAGCTCGGGGAACTTGATGGGTCCGCTATAGGTCCGCTCCGACACCCCTTGCTGCTTGCGCGGCGGATTGAACCCCGAGGACGAGCCCCGCGAGCTTGTTCGGTCGCCCGAGTCGGGGGATGAAGATTTAATTAGGCGGTAGATGGCGAATATGAGGAGGATGCAGAAGACGGCGTATGCGACAAGGCGGGCGACAGCTCGACGACGAGGAGGGCGGGTGGCTTGCCATTGAGTAGCGATTCTAGGGTGGCCAGGAGCACCAAGGTCGTCGTCCTTCTTCGCCATCTCCTCGTCGTCGGGCCAATATCGGGCTCTGGTTCTGCCTCGCGGGGGCGCCATGGCGGGTTGTCGGCGTGGTGGAGGAGTCGTCTAGTCTAGCTCGTGGGGATCGCGAGGTCGGTAGTTGGAGGTTCGTGGGTATGTAGTTACATGGCGGCCTCAGTCGTGCGGTTGCAGGTGCCACCGGCGCGTCGCACAGCGGCTGCGACGAGTGCAAGAGGCTGATCGGGAGTGTGAGGGGGGTTGCTGTGCAATTACAGGCGGAAGATGGATGATGGTGTTGGAGGTTTGGAGTTGGCTTCCGGAACAGCGTGGCTCGTGAGCTAGGGGAGTGTTAAGTGTTACATGGAACCTGCAGCGTCATAGCCTGGGATATGTGGATCTTGTGGCGTGGGATGAGATGCATGCGTCTTGCCCAGGGTTCTCGTCAACTCAAATTTCACACCACACAAGGAGATATGATGTGGGATGAGGTAGGATTATATTATAGGCCTGCGGCTTTCTTATATTCCATCGGCCTGCGGAGAAGTTGGGTCGATGTCTCACGGTCGCTTTCACAAGACCAACCCCAATTCCGCCTTCGAGGTTACATGAAGATTAAGGGTTTCGTTACTTGTCCTTCCCCCCGCAGACTGAAAACTTGTCTCAAGTTTACAATTCCCGTCAGAGATTTGAGCTTGTTCCTCTTGTTTCATTGGGTTAAAATCAAAGTCACGAATGGGGCCCATGAGGAAACGGTTTCGTCGAGCTTTCGTATTCGATCATCCCCGTGGATGCTGTAGATGGAGCCAGAGTGTAGACCGACTACCCTACACCTCGAAAATCCGAACTTGGAGATTTCAGACTCCCTCCTTGGCCGTCGCATTGAAACGTCAGCATCCACAAGCTGGGGTTTTAGCTACTAGATTACCATTTTCAGCTCCCCCGGGCGTGGCGCAAATCCCACCTCCATGATGAGCTACAGCGGTTGAAGTGTTACTGGATGTTTATTCCCCGTTGTTGTGGTTTCGTGCCCCACCACGACCCAGCGTCACTAGAAAAATTCCATCCACCATGCACAACTTCACAACTTCAGCGCACGGATTGTGAGAATCATTCACACAAATTAACCGATTTCAGGCACGCTGTCGCAAGAGAACCTGTCGTCTATAAAATGGCCAAGTCTCGCAGAAACCGAGGCAACGCCCAGCGCAAAGACCCCATAAAGTCTGTAAAGCCGCCGTCCGACCCAGAACTCGCCGCGCTGCGCGAGCAGAAGATTCTCCCCGTCATCAAGGACCTGAGGAGCGCCGACCCCAAGTCTCGCTCCGCCGCGGCCGCTGCCGTCTCAAACATCATCCAGGATGAAAGGTGTCGCAAGCTGCTGCTGCGCGAACAGATTGTTCACACCGTGCTCACCCAGACTTTGACGGATGCCGCCCTCGAGAGCCGTGCTGCTGGCTGGGGCATTCTCCAGGTGCTGGCGCAAGAGGAGGAATCCGATTTCTGCATTCACCTATACCGAGTAGATGTGCTTACTGCCATCGAGTACGCGGCCAAGTCGGTAGGTGAAATCTCAACCGTTGATCTCGTGAGCTAGGCTAACCCGCAGCAGATCTCTGAGACGCTCCAGTCCAAAGAGACGGAATTCCAGAAGAAGTCCAAGGCAGAGCAGGCCACAGTACTAAGCATCGCATCGTCGCTGATCTCTCTTCTGACCGCCCTGGCCGAGGCCCAAGATGACATCCTGGAAGCCATCGCCCGCAATGCCGTCATTGCACGATTTGTCTTCCTTCTCAGCTCCAGCGAGCTCTCACACATCCCCGAGGTGGCATCTCTCCGAACCGACACACTCGCCTGCCTCATGATCCTTTGCGAGGACAACGAGGAGCTTGCCGAAAAGATCATCAACTCCAAGGAGCCTCGCTGCTACGACACCGTCCTGGCGCTGCGCGAGGAGCCCAGTAGCGACGGCGTGCTTGCTTGTGGCGTCCTTCACAACATCTTCGCCTCTCTTGAAGGCCAGGACATTCCCCTCGGTGCCGACGACTCATTCCTCATCCCTACTCTCTCCAAGGCCATTGGCTCGTTCCAGCCCGGACAGGTTGTCACCGACGCCACTGGCTGGGCGAACCCTATCGAGTACCAGCAGCTGGCGCTCGAGCTCCTTGCCTCCATTGGAACCAGCCTCAACAACTCCCGGGACGCTGCGGAGGCCCCTAAGCCCCAGGTTGGGGGTGCCAAGGATGACGAGGCCATGGATGACGCCGATGACGACGCCGACGAAGCTGGATCTGACGGTGAAGGGCCCGATGGTGAGGACGGCGAGGAGGAGGAGGACGAAGAGATGGATCAGGACGAGATGGAGGCCGATATGGATATGGTAACAGGTGCCGACGATGACGAGAACCAAGACAACATCGATGACCTCCCCGTCCTCAAAGCCCTCATCCAAACCGCCCTCCCTGAGCTCATCCGCATCGCCGCCCTCCCCCCCAACGACGACGCCAGCATCCGCCTCCAGGGCCACGCCCTCTCCGCCCTCAACAACATCGCCTGGTCCGTCTCCCTCATTGACTTCGCCGACCCCCAAAACGTCGCCATCCAGGCCACATGGCAACCCGCCGGCCAGGCCCTGTGGACCCAGGTCATCGCCGCCATCCTCGCGACCGACACCGCCGACGTTGCCCTCGCCACGCACGTTACGAGCCTCGCCTGGGCCGTCGCCCGCTCCCTCCGCGGTAGCGCCACCCCGCTGGCCGGCGACGAGCACCGCCGCTTCATCGCGCTCTACCAGGCGACCAAGGGCGCCGAGGCCGTCCAGAACCCAGAGGATCCTTTCCAGGCCCTCGGCGTCAAGTGCGTCGGCGTCCTCGGCCAACTCGCCCTTGACCCGGCTCCCACAGACCGCAACCGCGATATTGCCACTTTCCTCATCACCCTTCTCACTGGTCTGCCCAACACGCCCGCCGCGGATACTGTTGAGGCGCTCAACCAGCTCTTCGACATCTACGGCAACGAGGAGTACGCTTACGACCGTGATGTCTTCTGGAAGGATAACTTCCTCAAGCATCTCGAGGACGCTGTCCCCAAGGTACGCGCCATGGTCAAGACCATTAATAAGCAAGCCCAGGCCGAGTTGCGTCTGCGGGCTGATGAAGCCGTGCTGAACTTGAATCGTTTCCTGGCGTATAAGCGGAAGAACAAGCCAAAGGCGTAGATACTGGGAAAAGATATCGGGAAAGGAAAGGCATAGGAAAAGTAATGAAACATGAATGATTGATCTTTGAAATTGAACATATTTGCCTTGCACCGTCCACGCTGTTGTAGCATTCTATCTCATTACTCGTACGTGAAAGCCAGATCAGTTTCTACTTGTCCCACCATGACGCGACCAGGCCCAGAATCACCAGACAAACAACTACCATAGAATGGGTCACGAAGTATTGACAACATGACCGCTCTTAACACCTCTCAAACACCCGATACAAACCTTTCAAGCTCGCCACTTCCAAGACGCCTTGCTCCATGAGTGACTTCGTGGCCACCAGTCTGGCCTTGAACGCGGGGAAGAAGATGTTTTGTACAGCATACCGAACATGCTGCCTGCGCACCCGGATCTCGTTGGGGACGTCCTCCGTGCGAAGACCCTCCTCGTCTCCTGGAAGAGCAGGTAATGGTTCGGGGACGTACAAGGTGGCGAGCTCGCGGAGAAAGGTTTCAAAACAGCCCTTCTCATCGCCCCAGTCAACATGGGGCCCGAGGCGAAGGAGGAAACGCGGGAGCTTGACAAGCGGTGGTGTGTACCCCTTGATGAGGAGTGGGATGGACACAAGCTCGCCCGCAGGGGATATCTCAAGGGAAAAGTACTCTTGGAGCATCTCTCGGCGCTCAACCAACTGGCTTGACACTCGATCAACAAGGGTCTCGACATCAAAGTCTTCGTCAGGAGAACAGACGGCGTTCTTCTCCACCTCGGCAGCCATGCGGAGCATCTCCCGCAGGTCCAGCGAAGGGCTGAAGCGAATTGTGCCGAAGTTGCCAAAGTCGGTCAATCCAACTTGATAAAAGTATTCGAAACATGTGTGTCCATAATCGATCAAATACAGCTTGACGCCTCCTTGTATAGCAGCTAATCGGCGATGATCGTCAACCACTCCAACAAAAGTATGGGAAGCAAATATCTCTGTCAACTCATTATGCATTCCTTCGCGGACCTCGGATCGCAGCTCCTTGACACTGCTGAGCCGACAGGGAACAGATGCTCGATCAATGGTTTCGTAATCGAGGTCCTCGGGTACGGCCAGCGCCTGCTCCGATCGATCTGTGGATCCCGATGACTGATTGGGTCCAGCCCGAGAAAACATGGACGTTATTTTCCGTTCAGACGTATCAGTACGAACCAAGTCATTTGAGTTTCGCCTAGGCCTCTTGGTTAAGGGGGTCACTCGACCCGGGGTACCATCACTATCCGCTCGTGGAGATGGGTCGGCGGCCTTCACACTAGGCAGGAGGGTCTGAGTCATGAATGTTCGACTTGTATCCACGGCGGCAAGCTTAGTTTCGATATGCTCGCATATCGCTTGAATGATCTCGTCCTCATTGAGGAAATGAACCTCCCTTTTGGTTGGATGGACGTTGACATCTACTCGAGCTGGTTCAATCTCTAAACTCAGGTAGACGAATGGATGGCCTTGCTTTGGCAGGAAGTTCGAGTACATTTGCTCGATCGCCTTCTTGATGTGGGTCGATTCAACGCAGCGATGGTTGATGAAGAGTAAAAGGGTAGTCTTCTTGACAGAATAGTTCGCATTTGTTGTGTAACCATCAGCCTTGAAACCCCAGCGGTCCTCCGAGGTCTCAAACTTGAGGAGCTCGTTGGCAACACTGCTGCCGTGGATCTGGCGGATACGGTCGATAACAGTCGCCTGAGCTTGGATTGAGAGGCTGGTGGAGGATTCACCCGCCTTCTTGCAGGTGAAGCCGACCCCTTTGCAATGCACAGCGTATCTGCCTACCATATCTATGATCTTGTTGAACTCATCAGGAAAGGAGCGGAACGCTTTCCGGCGAGCGTTGATGTTATAGAACAGGTCTTCGACGGTTATTTGGGTACCGGGACGACCAGCAACGCCCTTTGGCTCGGCAGACTGACCCTGCTTTGCCGGGGCAAGTTTACCATCTTGGTACGTAGCGCGCCAGGCGAGGTCAGAGTCTTTGGTTTTGGTTGTCACGGTCAAATGTGCAATGTGGCTGATGCTGGCCAGGGCTTCGCCTCGAAATCCATATGTGGCTATGGAGGAGAGGTCCTCGAAGGAGGTAATCTTGGAGGTGGTATGGCGCTCACAGAGGATGGCCAAGTCTTCTTTCTGGGGACCAGTCAGCCCCGTATAAGGAGGAGGGTCATGTTCGGGCGTACCTGGATGCCACACCCATTGTCGGTGATCTGGAGGAGCTTGAGCCCGCCATCCTTGGCAAGGATCTCCAATGAGGTGGATCCCGCATCGACGGCGTTTTCTATCAGTTCCTTGAGTGCATGAACCGGTGCAACGATGATCTCGCCCGCTGCTATCTTGTTAACCACATTGGGATCAAGAGCCTGCAGCTCGGAACTGTTAGCCGAGGCATGGACGTTGAAACGAGGATGAGGCGGGGAATTTGGGCAGACGGGTCGCCAACGTATGTTTGTTGCTTGCCTTGATTCTGCGGGCAGGGCGAGACTCCTCGGGGTCGCCGTCGGCCTTCCGCTTGATGCCGCTAGTTGTCATTGGACCAGGATGCACTTCATTATCGATGTCCATGTCCGTGGTGTCGGGCATCGTGTTGACAGCTCTGTCGGACTTTCCCGGACCGGCTGCCTCACTTTTTGCTGTAACCCTCGCAGCAGCGAGTGAGGAGCAAGGTGAACATGAAGTTGGTGCGAGGCGAGTATGACTCGTCAATGTGAGCTGCACCTCGCTGGGTGATGATTTGACGGCAGCAAGCGCGAATATCCTCCGGACTGCTTGTTCACTGGCCTGAATAGCCGAGGATAAACGACGTCGTGGACTCTTTGTGCAACCGTCGAGTCGTACGGCCAATCAAGGAAATGCGAGGCTGTCGAGCGTGTGGATGGCGGAGACAATGGTACCTGGTGCCTGGTGCTGCGCGGTACGGCGCGAAAGCACGTGACCTAGCGTCTCTCTGAGGATGGTGATCTTTTATTAACCCCCCATCGACATGTCAGGAACTACTGCACTGGAGAGAGTGAACACCTCCCCTCTGGTTCTTTGCATGACCCTGTTATCACCTCATCCGCTGTTGCGGGGGATGAGAGAAGAGGCAGCCAAGCCAGCTGGGGTCTGTGCCGCGTGCCCTGTGAGTGATGCCACTGGCGGCCAGCTTCTCAGCCTCACCTGAGCTGCATGTCTGTCGCACATCATGTTTCAACCTTGTCCACCACTCCCTCAGAGAGAACAATAACAAAAGATATCCCATGTCGACCTCTGACTAGGGTAAACATATTTTTGGCATGCGCGTTCGGAAATTGACTGGTTGTTAGTCCTTGAATATGCGCGCCCCAGATTATTTTTCAAGTGACGTATATGCTATTGTCCCGAATCTGTTGCGCTTTTCTTCAACCTCCCATCTGCCCGAGCCTCGTTGAAAGCCACTCGTTTATTATAGATGTACCCATACTCCTTGGAAGCCAGCTGAGAGACCAACCCAACCGCTGTGGCGTGCCTGCAGATCCAAGACTCCATCACATTCGGTAGCCCCTAGCTCTGAATTCCCTGTCAATAATTGAGAATAAGACCCAGCCTGACATGGTCATTCTTTGAGGAGGTGCGTGATTTGCACGCACCAATGCACACTGCTATCGTCCTGACCCAATTCGGATGCATCATATGCAACCACACGCTTTGGTCCAGACCCACCAACCCAGCCTCGCTGCCTGCTGAGTGGCATTGCTGATGAACGAGAAAGCCTTGCCACGATGACGGAGTGAAGTTTTCTCTCTTCGGGGTTCGATTCAGGCAGACGGGTTTGACCAACAATTGTGCCTAGTGACCAGAAAGATCAAAGTGGTTTTATGGGGGTGAGAGAGACGCCAACGGTCGGCGGCCTCCAGGCCATTCGGAGTTGGCGACCTTTCCCGAAAGAGATTGTGTCTCTTCTCATAACGTCAACGGCTTGGTGACTCGTCACACACAGCTGATGACCCTGGCGTGGGGGCTCTTTATTATACGAGGGACCATTCTTGTTATTCCACTTCCATACAATGGGACAAAGAGAGAGAAAGTGGCATTGTCACTCAACTAAGCGAATATATCTACAACTAGGGCTATGTTCTCGCTAATCTGTACTAACACTGTGAGATCCTGGTCTTGGATTATCTATATCAATAGTCAATTGAGGCGCATCTGAGGCGCTCAGCCCCCCCCATATGGTCGCTGCGCCAGCGCGTATACTAGTTCGCCTACTTCCACATGCCCAAGAGCCACACACAACATGCAGAGCTCGTAGGCCGTCTTCATCAGCCCCGGCAGCTGAGACGCTACTGGCCAACAGCATGAATGACCTGCATCACTTTTGCCCGTTTGGTTGGCCAGCCTTCTTCTGTAGGCGCAAGCATGTGCAGTGTTGGGTGGGTAGTTGCCCTGCTTTTCATTGCGGCCCCAGAGGCTACCCTCCTGCATTAGGTGCAGAATACCAGTTCCCTGGCATAAAGTTCTGATTGATGGCATTCTGGCTTGGCACTGTGGCTTACCATGTCGAGTATAAAGAGATACTGCGTGCGCCTCCTCCCTGATACCACCACAAGTCTTCATCAGACCCCATGGATCCACAAGGTGATAATTTATCCTCCCAAACACTACCTGCCTCCTTCTCTTTAGAGAGTAGTATGATTGCTCCGAAAGCCGAATCAAACATGAGTGGCCCGGCTGCAAGATCTACTTTCCCCGAACCGAGTATCCGGTAAGTAATTCGTTCATCCCCCGTTGCTTTTTGATGTCTGGGCTGTTCTCTTTCGCTAACTGGTAATTCACTTGCACCAGAACTAGTTCGCCCCCAGCTTCCGATATGGATATAGACACGACCACCAACCGACCTCCATCTCCGCCACCTCCGGGCCCTCCAAGTTCTCATCGTCCGGAGACAGTGCTACCCCGCCTTACACGCCTCCGTCTCCAAGAAGGGTTGCGCGACTCGGGTCGGACTGGCGTCTCAACTGAAGAGATTTTAAGCATCGACGGTTCCGGTCACCGAACCGCCGACGATATCCTCCTTGGAATTGGTCACTTCTTCAACGAGCCGCAGCCTCCCTCTCAACTGGAATCGGATGTGGTAATGCAGGACGACCCCTCAACTGCCGCAGCGCCTCCGTCCGACCCGGTTGAGAAGGCACTCACCGAAATGCATACCGATAACAAGAGACGTCTCGCTGAGCGCCGGCGAAGACGTGCCGTCAACGGCTCTCAGAGCAAACGGGCTCATCCCAAACCCCGTCGTTGACTAAAAGGAGGCGACAACGAGACCCAGCGTATTGGTAGGCCGGCTTCCTTCAGTGAGCGAGACGAAGACAGAATAAAGAAAAAGAAAACGGATGCATGAGGATAACACGGTAAACAAAATTGGCGGCGGAGCGCTTTGAGAAACTGGTAGGTGTTTGTAGTTAATGGGAGGTAGGATGGATTTTGGTATCCCTGGTTTTGCTGGTGATGTCGGCGTTTGCTCTTGGTGGCTTGATACTTGCGGGCATAGAATCGATGTTTTGGGAGCGAGAAGGCACGTTTATGGGTATTTAAGTATCGGTAGACAGATGCACAACTGGATTAACATGGTTTCTGCTTTTCTCTTTTCCTTGGTATTTTCCGCACTCTCTAGGGAACGCCGTGGTCAGAGAGGGTTAAACGGCAGTATCTACAACCGACAAGTCGCCCAAAACAAAATGAGTATTGCTATTCGTACAACCTAAACCCACTTTTCTCGCACTGCATTTAGTGTCTTCCCTCCCTCGCATTAAAAGTACGGGCAAGTTAGAGAGTATAATAGAATGCTGACAGTAGAGCAACTGGTATTTGGTCTCGGACCTTAAGATGCTTAGCTATAGCGATTGCGGAAGAAAAGGGACGTATAAAGATAACGGAAGTGTAGTGTTGAAAGCTGGCGTGGATGCTGGTTCCTGAAGGCTAGGTGGTTGGCTGCAGGGGGATTTTGCCCTGTAGTTTACAGCGCTCCCTATTCTGTACTGTAATTTTAGTGCAACGGGCGCTGTAGTGTCGCTGTCACTGTAGGGGGAAAAGTGGGGTCACATAATAAAGGTTGTACGAATAGTGTCACAATCTGCAAAATAGAGGCCCCATGCAGATTGCAGGGATTTTCATGCTTTATACGCTGCGACAAATAGCAATAGTCAACAAAATTGGTCGCAACGGAAGTGAAGTAGACTCGTAAAAAAGGTAAATAAAAAGTATTGCTATTCGTACTAACATATTGCCCTCATGACCATTCTTCCGTGGCGTTATACGTTGACGCATAGGCCCGACCGAGATAGAGTTCATCCTTGAATCAGGTGTAGAGCTCATCTGTGAGACTGTTAAGACTCAGTCCCTCCTTGGCAATGTCATCGACATCAACGAGGAAGTCGAGCGGCATCTCGACAAGTGTGCCGCGGATACCGCCTAGCCATTCCTTGACTTCCTGGACACCGCCGGGGAATTCGCTGCGGACTATATGGCCGTATTCCACCTTTCCCTCCTTGATGTCTGCATCCTCCTTTTTCTTCGACTCTTCCTTCTTGCCAGGGATAATGAATTTATCAGTGAAGAACTTGTCGTAGGCCTCCCAAGTGCGCACCAGATCATTAGGCACAGGGTGGAAAGCACGGCTGAAGATCTCAGTGTTCGATTGAGCGGTGCGTCTCCAGAGGTTCTGGAAGTTGGACGAGAGTGGATCAACCACGAGCTGGTCAGCCGGCGAGCCCCAGTCATAATGATTGGGGGAGACATCAACAGGTGTCCAGTTCGAATCGGGGCGATCGGGGTGCTGGTCTGGAATGAGACCAAGATGCTTGCGGAAAAGGTATCGACGCAGGGAGGCGGCGAAGCGTGAGGCCTTCCAGTGCTTGCCGTCCATAGCAGAGTCAATAGTATTTGGCTCTTCAATGACAAGTGCAATTTCTGAATCGTGATTTCCTAACTGGGAACGGTCGTTCAAATTTGCTGAGCCACATATACAAAGGCGATCGTCTACGATTAAAAGCTTGGTGTGGATATAGAGCTGCTCGCTGACGAAGGCGTTAATCTCATCCTCTGGGTTACCGTCCCAGGTCAGCTCGGTAACATTTGGGCCGCCGTCCATATAAACGGAAGTGATGGTATCGAGCGTGACGTCTTTCACTTGGGCAGCTTCGCGTCGGTATCTGTCGTAATGGTCCGTATTGTCCTGAGACAAGCTGTCAAGCCGGCGATCAATGTGGTCTTCATATTCTTTTCTCGCATCTTCATACGACACACCAGCTCGAGATTGAGCATCGTCCATGGTCCTGGATGTGTTGATTCTATCGAATGAGCGCAGGTTGTAGAACTCAATATAGCTTCTGGGGTCCTGGATCCCGGCGGCTTTCAACTTCTCGATGATGCTGGATTTGCCACGAGAGATAGAACCATACTGGAACTCCATTATAGCGCGAGTGCCAAGGGCTCCCTCGCTCTGTAAGTCGCCGGCAAATGCTGGAACAGAGGGCATCAAGACAATGACCTTGAAACGCTGGCCCTCGTTGAACGCACGCACGATTCTCTCGACAATGGCAGCGCCAATTTGATTCTTCACACGTGTTGTGCTATCTGTAGCCGTGATAAAGAACTATGAAAATTAGAATTAGACCGAGGATTAGGGGGAGTGGTTTGGGGTGAGGGTTAGGGGGAGGGTGTGTGTGAAGGTTAGAGGGGGTGGTTTAAGGTGAAGGTGAGAGGGAGTATATATTTAAAAAGTTTAAAAGGAAGTTATATTAGTAAGAGAGAGTGTAAAAAAGAAGAGAAGAAAGATAGAAGAAGAGTGTGTAAAGTAGTGTAGTGAGGTGGATTTTTACCTGGTTCTCAATGTAAACAAAGTGCGAAGAAGTTCTGATGGCATCGACGTATGCGTTTTGGATGGAGTGCTCTGTTGGGAGTCCTGCACTCCACTCGGAACAGCTGTAAAAGTTAGCTGGATGTTAATTGTTGTGAGGTCAACAATGTGTGTTGATGATGTGTATGGCTGGTTAGCTAGGTGAGGGCATCTAGGGGGCCACAACCACCACACAAGCGGCGGCTGTGAGCTTCCTTCAACATTACTTGAGACCACACAAGACCATAAGAGAAGAAGAAGGAATACAAATATACCTCCGAACCAGTTGAATGCGTGGCATTTCATCACCGTGCGACTTTCGTTGATGGTGGTGGTGCGTCTCATCATGAGACATGAAGTCGCTCAGTCGGTTAAACTGATCTGTTAGGCCACCAAGGTAGCCATCGTAGACATGCTCTTGTCTGCCTTGGTGGCTGTCTGGAGCCTGTGAGTTGACTTCCAGCTTCGAGTATTTTCCAGGGTTCTTGTTCTTGTATTTCGCAGCATAGATGAAGTTCCTGAGGGTGTATTAGCATGGAAGGACTAGGAGCGCGGTTCAATGCACATAATTACCATCTATGAACGAAGTGGCTCACGAGATTGGGCACAATTTGTCCATTCATGCTCAAGGCAACATCGGACCAACCCATTCTAGAGCTCTTAGTCCTGTCGACTGTTAAGAGTTCAGCTAACCTCCCTCAGAACGGATCCGGAGTTCATACGCTGGTTTACCTCCCAGTCTTTGACATCTGCAAAGTCGTACACCCTCGCGTTGTTATAGTCTTGCCCGGGGAAGATTATGCCAGAGAGGTCGCCTGGCTTGACGTCCGAAATGGGGTGCGAACTGGTGTCCCATCTCCCAAAGCCTGTATGTGTCAGTGGAAACTGTTCGAAAGAGAAGAGAGAAGATTGCATACACATGTCCAAGCCGCCCATGAAAGCAAGTTTACGATCGATAACAAGGAGCTTCTCATGATGGGCCCAATAGAGAACGATTCCGTCACCAGTACCGTAGACAGCCTTTACAGCGTCGCCAGAAGCTCGGGCCAGGTCAAACTGGGTGAGGGCCTTGAGGGATTTGCCCAATTCTTTGGTCAAGTCGTAACCTGTAGGGAGGTGATCTGGATGTCTGAAGACTTTGATGTTGGGATGCAGGGCTTCGAGTGCACGTCGAGTATGCTCAGAATCTAGGGTGAGCGCCGCTTGCACCTCTTTATAGACGATTACATAGACCTTGACTCCACGTTCGGCAGCGGCCTTGAGCATTACATCCAGGCGATACGACTCGTACTTAGAAGGAGGACGGCGCAGATAGAGCTCGGGGCTCAGCCACCAATCCAAGATCATGATGCTCTCCTGGGCCTCTACAAGTCGGCAAATACGTTAGATTAATATATCTCTGGTCGTGTTTCTGGAGTCGAAGCATGGAAGACTTACTCTCAAGAGCCTCAGATACGGCCCAGAAATAAGAAGCCCCATCAACATACCACTTGCAGTTGCCGGATACTTCCGGAGCGAAGGAGCCGAAACGGTTCGCACCCTGGGTTGCTGAATGAGGGTCGGCTTCGGTGTTGGAATGGACATCTTGCTTGTTCGCGCCGCCAAAGGCCGACTCGATGGAGGCACCCACTTGCTGGCTCAGCCCCTCAACGTGAGCGCCAACTTGCTTGAAGATGGAGTCCATGGTCTTTAGTAGAGCAAGGAGGGATTTTCCCAAGATGTGGGAGTGCTGAGGGAGTAAATAAATGCTGACAGGTGTTGTTGTGGAATGAATTGAATCAGAGCTGAGAGCAACGCAACGCAACGCAATCATGCATGATGAGGGGCGGATAACGCGGCAAAGCGGGGCGCAGCACCATAGATGAAATGATCAAGCTCGTACAATGTGGCTTTGGAGGCGGCGAGGGAGAAGAGCGATGGTGCCAAGGCACACAGGTATTCATGCTTGTTGAAAGAGAGGAGAGCGGTGAATAAATGAAGGAATTTACCTGACCAACCGTCAAAAAAGTCGCTTCCCCCGTGGTACCTGGTCTACTAAGAAGAGATTCGTGACAGGGTCAATTTCATGTGGTGTCAATGGTACAAGACCCTGATGGGATGCAGTCATCACGCTAGGCACAGCCAAGCCGGGCGTGTCGCCTGAGTGATTCTAGGCCCCGGATTTTGTACTCTCTGGGCGCCTTTCTATCCTGGCTTGGAGACCACTGCACTTCGTAGCAGCTAATGAGGCGGACTCTCGGCTCCAGGTCGGGGCTCCGGGATCCGGAGGTGGGTCTGGCCGCCGAAGCTAATAGGCGCATTTGTGGCCGTGGCGGGGACGGCGCGAGTGAGTTCAGCTACACCCTGTTTTTCGTTTCTTTTGCTGTTGAACATCACCCGATAGTGTTTTATCCCTTCAGCGATGCGGGGTTTCATTAGTAGTACATACTGTGTTGTAGAAGAGTAATGATATGGACATGTCCCATTAACTTCAATCGCCCGGCGCTCTCCCGAGTCCCGGCCCCACCCGTTTCCGCGCCGGGCTGTTTGGGAACACTCAAATTCGAAGGGCGGTTGAGAAGGGGAAACGAACGAGTCGAGGCACTCGTACTAATGACAAGTTCCGTGATATCCGGCTATGGTACAGCCGCGTGGCACGGAACCACGGCAAGTTCTATCCAAATTCACATTAGATCGGACCTCCACTGGCGGCCGCCTACTTGGATTTTTGTATACGAAGGCTGGCGCAGGAAGTTTGGCAACTTCTCTGGTATCTGGACAGCCCCTCGCAGTACAATCTATAACCGATCAGCTGCTAAAGATAAGTAAGAGCAGAGGAGCTTCAACGAAAACTTATTTAATATTGTATACTAAGGTATTCCTCAGGCTAATAATAAAATATTATTTTTTAAAAGAATAAGAACTAAACTTAAGTACATTACCCAAGTATTAAATAATAAACATCTAAGGAGCTTATTGGATACTGACAGATACTATCCGTGCACTGTGCTACACTGTACAGCCGGTATGTACCTTTACCTTGGGAAGTTGACAAACTTCCTGCGCCGGTCTTCGTATGTAGCCCTCAATCGTTAGCGCCCCCATCTAGGTGGTCTGTTACAGGTTCAGCTCGGCCCCAGTGATATTGCGTCTGGGTGATATGGTGCGACGCTAAACTTGTTGGTCACAGAGGAGAGATTCAATATAGCAGATCCAGAGTTTACACACAAACAATAAAGAAATATGATTGTGAGCCCCGTCCGTCGCCCTTTTTTTTTCGTGGCTCTACATCCCCTCGTCGCCTCATTACCTCGGAGGATTTGAATGGCCCTCTAGCATAACCACTGTCTTCTCTGGTGAACAACAATGTTTCTCCATGACTCACAAGAACTGAGCCGATGTAGAGTATAACAATAAGTAATGTATGCAAGCGGTGCGTTTCCACGCGACTACTATACAGGTGCACAGGCGGAGGCAACCCAATGAACCCCTAACTCCGTAATTACCCAGCCAAGACAACATCTCTATGATCGACACACGAAATTTCCAATACACGGTACCGGCGGCATGTCCTCTTAGCCTGACCAGAGCCAAACTTTCTCCTCGTTCTCACAAAGAAGAGTGACACGGGCAGGATTGGCGCGGTAGTTTCGGCTTCATTTCCCCTCTCTTCTCTTTTCAGAACAGTCTCCCAATCTACCCCTCGGAATGTCCTGGATGCTTAGTCGGCCTTGGCGTTATTAGGCTGTCCCAGCAGTCCATCCTTGAGACTCATCGAGTCATCACGAGGGAAAAGGTAGCTACGGGATCGGCGGCTACGGCTGCGCAGCCAGGAGTAGACACCAAAGATGGCGGCGACAACAAAGGCGCAGGACAAGAAGGGACGGTCGACAAAACTCATCTTGATATCAAAGAATATCTTCTCAAATGAAGAGATAGTGTACTTGGTCGTGATGGGGTTGGGGCCATAGACAACCTTGTCGAGAGTCTCCATGATGGAAGTACGGGTGACCATGATATGGTTGCCCGTGGAGGTGCTGTCCCAGAATCTCTTCCTCTGTGGAGGGTTAGCATATTTCAGGGTGTGTGTTTAGGCTTAACTCACGTCTTCCTCGTTGACAATGACACGCTCGCCATCCTTGACATCGATACCGTAGGTTTTTTGGAGCCATCGAGCCCAAAAGACACCATCAACCCAAGCAAAGGCAACTTCCTGGCGGCTAGCCGAGTCCATGTCGATCTTAATGGCTTTGGCATTTCGGAGGCCGCGCTGGTCACCATGTTCCTGGGCCTCCTCAATTCGCAATTGCTTAGAATCGCGGAGCTTTGTGCGCTCAAGTTGGAACTCCTGAACCTGTCGATCCATCCAATCGCTAGCTGCAGTCTTCAGTTCACTAATGGAGTTCTTCAGGCGGTCACCATCATCACGGTTGAGAACAGCAAGGGCAACAATCTTGTGCTCCATAATCTGGCGAGCATTGGTGGCAGTCATCTCAGGGACCAGAGGCAGCCAGACCGACTTCATCCAGTCAACCAAGGCATCCATATCTCTCATCTCATCAGGAGTGATGGGCGTGTAGTAGGTTGGCCGACCCTCTCTGGACACCAAGAATCTGGGCCATGTGGTGATGCCGAATCTGGTGTTGAGATCCGGATCGTTGGTCTTGACAATCTTGGCGCGTCCGATGAGGTTGAGTGGGAGCTGCTCGAGGGCCTTGAAGTCCTCAGTAGTGGTGGCATGATCGTAGAAGTAGACAAAGATGACTTCCTCTTCCTTCTCCATCTCCCTAAGGGCTGCGGCATCAACATCGATGATACCACCAGCGACCTCCAGAGCCTTTTCAGCATACTGAACAAAGTCGCCCAGACCGCGGAGGCCCTTGTACTCGGAGCTCTCACCACCCTTGTAGAAGCGAACGGTGGGATAGGCACGAGCACCGACTTCCTTGCAGAGACGAGACTCGGCGTCGCAGTTGACCTCGCCAACGTTGAGCTTTCCCGCCACGGACTTGGCCATTTGCTCCCATGCCGGTGCCATGGCTCTGCAATGAGAGCACCAAGGGGCATAGAACTTGATGAACCAAGGGTCCTGAGTCGAGGTGACGAGTTTCTCAAAGGATTCCGGCGTCAAAGGGACACTAACGCCCTCTGGGTTGTAAATCGTGGCAGGTTCCTTGGGTTTCGTCTTCTTCAACATCTCACCGGTGCTGGGGACCTTCCAGTTATCACCAAAGGTCTTTTCGGCAGCATTGCCGTTTGTCTCGCCAGAGTTGATTACCTCCTTGGAGGCGTCAGCCGTCTGGTCCTTGGTCGACTTCTCGGTCTCGTCCGACTTGGCGGGCTCCTTGACCTTGTCGGATGCGTCGGGAGTTTGAGGCTTCTCGGTGATATCGTCAAGGGACTGCTCAGGAGCCTTGATTTCGGCTGCTGTCTTCTCAGCTGCTGTCTTATCGGCTGCTTTCTTCTCGGCCGCCGCCTTCTCGGCTGCTGCTGCGTCCACTGCTGCCTTCTCAGCGTCCTCCTTTTCGATCCTTTCAGCCTCCATCTTCTTATAGGCCGCCTTTGCGGCCTTCTTCTTTTCCGCAATATTCTCGTCCTTCACGTCGGGCAGGTCGAGAGTTGCAGGTCGAGAACCAGGCATGGCCTTCTCGAGAGCCTTCTCGACCGCGGCGCTGACAAACGTGGCGTTCTTGACACCTCTCATACTCTCGAAGACGGCGCCATTTTCGTAAATGATACTGGTAGGGTAGGATTGCACAGCGTGGTCCATGCATAGGTCATAGTATGCAACACAGTTGATGGTTGCAAATCGGAAGTCGTAGTACTTGAGGAATGTCGTGTCCACAGCATCGGCCGCGACAGGCTGCGAGGTGTAGTAGAATTCGTAAATCGACTGAAAAGTGGGAGCGAAATCGATACAGTGAGGACAGTATGGACTGGCCATTGATTAGCATGACGTTAGCATGAGGTGTTGTTCGAGGGCTATACCTGTAGTGCTTCACAAAGAGGTACTTAGTCTTGGTGATCTCCGCCTCCCAGTTGGCGGGGGTCAGCTCCAGGAGTGCCGGTACTTTCTTGTCGTTAAAGTAAGTAGCCTCTTTCTTGAATTCCTCTTCATCGGGCATCAGCTGGGCACTGGCAAGTGCCACAGCGCCTGTAAGGACGGCAAAGGACGAGAGGCGCATGATGGGCAGGTAAGGTGCACCTCGTGGGCGCAAGGCTCTCGGATCGGCAACTGGTCGGTGGGAGGTTTATAAACGCGTGGGCAAGGAATAATTATCGAGGTCGAGGATAGAGTTCGGAGTTGGAAGGTCGGTTCGTGGAGACGGGCCAGATAGAATGCTGAGACAAAGTGTGATGAATGGTGATGCGATGGCGGGCGCGCGTGGCCGATAACCTCCGGGTGATGAAGACGGTGCTACCGCAGCATGGGCGTAAGTGAGACAAGGAATACAAGACGGAAACGCGCACACCAGGCGCAAGAATCGTCGACGCAAAGGGGAAAAGAAAAGCAGAGAATGCGATCAGTAAGCCATGAAAATGGACAAGATGGCGTTCAGGAGAAGCGCTGCGTCGGGACACGCAATGCTCATGCTACCGGTTGCGCCACAGGGTCATCAGCCACATTCATCACAGCCACACCTGTCAATTTGAAGCACCTTCTCACTTTAGCGCCCGCAATTCGACACAGCATCCCTGCTTATCCAACAACACCAACATCTCCGCGTACTCGTCAGAGCCGTCACGTCGAGCAATCACACTAAACCCATTGCAGGATAAGTTTCTTTTGTCACCTAATGGCGCGGATCAGAATTTACTCTTTGTAGTGGCACAGGTCGTCGCAGACATGGAGCGTCCTCAAAAACGACGACTCGAGGACGAGGAACCTGCGATGCCGGAGTCCCTCACACGCCCAATTAGTCCTCCTAGCAAGAAACGCCGCAGCTCTCCTGTCATCAGGTCGCCATGGCAACTTACCTGGATTCGAGACCTCCCAGACGATCAGAACCGAGACGCAGTTACTCTGAAGGACCTCCTTGGGGATCCACTCATTTCAGAATGTTGGGAGTTCAACTATTTGCACGACATACACTTTTTGATGGACGGGTTTGATAGTGATGTCAAACATCTCGTCAAAGTTCACGTAGTTCATGGCTTCTGGAAGCAAGAAGATCCTAATCGTTTGGCCTTAGTGGTAGGTCATCCTTTCCGGCTCGAAATCTTTGGGAAATCCCCTGCACGGTGGTAAACCAGCACCTCAGGACATTTCCATTGGGCATTAACCTCGACCCATCAGTCCAAGGACTTTGCTGTCCGACTAACACCTATTAGCAAGCGGCTGCCGAGTTCAACAATGTCCAGCTTCACGTTGCGCCGATGCCAGAGATGTTCGGCACTCATCATTCCAAGATGATGATTCTATTTCGCCATGATGACACAGCACAAGTCATCATCCACACTGCCAATATGATTCCGAAGGACTGGACCAACATGACGAACGCAGTTTGGAAATCCCCATTTCTTTCTAAGACCTCCGAGTCGGTCAATACGATCCCCCTCATAGACCAGCCTATCGGAAGCGGAGAGCGCTTCAAATCCGATTTGTTAAACTACTTGAGATCTTACGACCGGCGAAGAGTTACATGTAAAGCTCTAGCTGATCAACTCGCTGGCTTCAACTTTACCGGCATTAGGGCATCTCTAATTGCCAGCGTACCGGGGAAGCATGAACTGCATGATACGACCCAAACTGCATGGGGCTGGTCGGGTCTGAAAAGATGCTTACAGTCTGTCCCCTGCCAGTCACCGGATGAGTCAGAAATCGTGATCCAAATATCATCAATTGCGACACTTGGGGCGAATGATGATTGGTTACAGAAGACGTTGTTTGGGTCATTATCTCGGTGCAAGAATCAAGGGCTTGCTAGGCCCAAGTTCAAGGTAGTTTTTCCAACTGCGGACGAGATACGAAGTTCACTCGACGGATACGCGTCTGGCGCGTCAATTCATACCAAGATCCAGTCACCTCAACAAGCGAAGCAGCTCCAGTACCTTCGACCCATTTTCCATCACTGGGCCAATGACTCTCCACATGGAAAGGGTAAGTGGCCCTTTTCGGGGTAATTGTTGCAGATGCTGACCCACTAGACTTGGCCGATGCTACAATTCAAGATGGCGGGCGCCAGCGTGCCGCACCCCACATCAAGACGTACATCAGATACAACAAGAACTCGATCGATTGGGCGTTGCTTACATCTGCCAACCTATCGAAGCAAGCATGGGGTGAGGCTGCGCGCGCCACTGGCGAGGTCCGGATTGCCTCCTGGGAGATCGGAGTCATGATCTGGCCAGAGCTGCTCGAGAAGGAGGCGACGATGGTAGGGACGTTCGGGACAGATGAGCCTCAGGCCACGCAGCAGGGCCAAGAGGATTCAAGGCCTCTCATCGGCATCCGAATCCCTTACAACACACCATTGCAGCAGTATGGGAGCAAGGAGATCCCCTGGGTTGCAACACTGGTCCACAACGAGCCGGACTGCATGGGTCGAGCGTGGGTGGAGTAGGACGGGGGCGATAGCAATCGCCATGATCCGTGCGAACGGCATTGACAATTGTCCAATAGCATCACCAGAGATTTCAATTATTGAACAGCCGAGTTCTTATCAGCATCACGACTACCGGCGTCAATAGCAGAGAAAGGTTCAAGACCGTCGCGAACGATCCACCCCCGCATGCGCTCACCCCGATCCAAGCGCACTAAGACAAATCAGTTTTGCGGTTGGCGCCGGAGGACGATTGAGCTAGCGGCTTGGCTTACTGATACGGCTACGGCGAAGGCGGCCTTGCATGCGCACTGCGCGGGCAAGCTTTTGTCGACGAACCAGTGGAGGAGTGACTCAATCGCCGGGCCGAAGGTGGCAACAACTCCACCTGGACTATCTCTCCAAGGGCGCGCTCTTTGCCTTGGGTGGGCACCATGACCCGGCCGGAGGCGAACGGTCGTGCCATGTTTAAAAGCACCATGTCCTGGTCGTTCCGTTCTCGTGCGTCGGCCGATAGACATCATTATACTTCATCACGACCGTTGGACGTCCATCTGATCACTCAATTGATGCAGTTTGTTGCTTTTGCCTCCATCTGACTCTGTCGGACTCCACTGTGAAGCTCCAGTCGCCTGACCGGGAGAGATTTTGCGGGGTGTCTCCCAACCTCCAAGTCTGCGTCCTTCAAAGAGGCGCCTCACAGACTCTGCATCTGCAGAACACACATTGACCAGACTTTGCCTTTCTCCTGGATCTGCGAATCCAGCCCTCCACAATGGTGAAACCTCAAGGCATCATCTCGTCGTCCCCACACGGCAATCGCTCTGTGCTGGGGAGTTCCTGGCGAAGCGGGTCACCACTCGCGGAGCAATTCCTGGCCAGAGACATTGCCGAGTGTTCGGATGACGAAGCCATAGACACGGCTGGTGAAGATGTCTCCGACTCAGAGTTTGACGTCAGCCCTACCATGTATCGTCGAGCAAGTGGTGTCGCGTACGGTGGATCTCGACCTGTCCTCAATCCCCAGACCTTTGACGAGCCAGCCATGACTCCTCTCGAGAGGAAGCAATCCCGTCATGCGGAGCGCAGCCTGCTCCGTGATAACCACGTCTTGCCACCTAAACACCCTCATCGCAAGGATACCCTCTTTTCCCGAGTGTATCGTCGCCTATTCAGCACCAAACTCCCACAGCCTCAGGACGAGGAGCGGCCTGCAATCGTCGTTCAACCACCAAGTGAGACGTCACCTCTCTTGGGCGCTGGCAGTGATGCTTCAACTACCTCATCTGATGATGGTTTGAATGAGACTTGGGGGCAGGCTGTTGCCGAGAACCGAATCCGCACGACATGGCAGCGTGAGACACAGACTATTGTGGCCTACTCAACGCCTCTTATCATCACATTTCTTCTCCAGTACTCTATCAATGTTACGAGTATCTTCGCCGTCGGTCGTATCGGCAAACTCGAGCTCGGTGCCGTCTCATGTAAGTGACCTATCTCCTACCCTCCTCATTGGAGAGTCGTATGCATGCGATAAAATTCTTTGTATCTGGACTGACAACGTTTCAGTGGCCAACATGACTGCTGCCATCACCTGTCTAGCCCCATTCCAAGGCCTTGCTACCAGTCTCGACACCCTCTGCGCCCAGGCTTACGGCTCCGGCCATAAGCACCTAGTGGGACTGCAGTTCCAGCGGATGACATGCTTTCTCTTTTGCCTCAGTGTGCCTGTTACTGTGCTGTGGTTCTATGCCGAGAACATTCTGTACCACATCGTACCTGAGCCCGAATCTGCTCGTCTCGCCGGTCTGTACCTCCGTGTCATGATCTTCAGCATCCCCGGCTTCATCCTCTTCGAGGGTGGCAAGCGATATACCCAAGCGCAAGGCCTCTTCCGTGCCACAACTTGGGTCCTCGTGATTGTCGCCCCATTTAATGTCTTCCTGAGCTGGTTCCTCGTTTGGCACCTCGGCTGGGGCTTTGTGGGCGCTCCCATGGCCGTAGCCATCACCGAGAACCTCCTCCCTCTCTTTCTCTTCCTCTACGTGCGCTTCGTCGATGGCCGCCAGTGCTGGGGAGGATTCAGCCGCCGTGCCTTGTCCAATTGGTGGGATATGATCCGCCTGGCTTTGCCTGGAATGATCATGGTCGAGGCGGAGTGGTTGGCATTTGAGATTTTGACGCTCATGTCTAGTCGCTTTGGATCCGAGTACCTCGCCGCCCAGAGCGTGCTTGCCACGGTTACGACCATTTCATATCAAATTCCTTTCCCCATGTCCATTGCGGCGTCTACGCGAATCGCCAACCTTATTGGAGCTGGTCTTGTCGATGCCGCCAAGACTACCGGTGTAGTAGTATGTCCTCTATGTCCCGCGAAGTCCCGTCCTTAGTACTAACAACTCATAACTCTAGGCCTTCGCTGCAGCCTGTGTCATTGGCATCTTCAACCTCGCCCTATACGGCGGTCTGCGATACTACATCCCGCTCCTCTTCACCAAGGACCCTGAAGTCATTGAACTCGTCGCCACCGTCATCCCTATTGTCGCCGTCATGCAAGTCTTTGACGGCCTGGCTGCCGGCGCCGGCGGTATCCTCCGTGGCATTGGCAAGCAGGCCATGGGTGGCCCTGCCAACCTCTTTGCCTACTACGCCATTTCGCTCCCGTGCTCGTTGGTCCTGGCCTTTGCATTCGACTGGCGCCTCAGCGGCTTGTGGACCGGTGTTACCTTTGGGACAATCACGTAAGTTGCATTTGTGATGCTACCATTAGAGTGCAGAAGAGGTATGCTGACTGTCAATAGTGTCTCGTTGATTGAGTATATTTATCTCGTCAAGGCCGACTGGCACAAAGCTGCTGCAGAGGCGGCAGCCCGAAATGCTATAGGTTGAACAGATTGTTTGCTAGGGGCTTGACGATACGTCCCCGTATCGCCCTCGCCATTTGCGCGTGAGGGACGGATTGCCTATGGACTATTTGAAACATGACTAGCTTGGCGTTGATGGTTGGAAAAGAGAAGCCGCGAGCGATTGTTTTATCCGTTATATCTGCTCTTTAGATGAGTTTATCTGTTTGAATATTAAGCAATCTCTTCCTGTCCCCCAACAAGCTATATGCGATCCGCATAACACTTCAAGCTGTGGCAAAACTGGCAGTGGTCCCTCATCACGTCAATCTCATTCCAAAGACTAGGAGGGATATCATACAAGGCAACCGTAGCTTCTATACTATTACACCGTCTGCCTGTTCCCTCCTCTCTCCCATGCATTCATCTCGAAACAAGCCGAGGTCTTACTCTCAAGGTCTGCAGCTGTCCAACCGGACCTTGGGGGCTTCACTGTCCCTAGCATCGAGCATCTTTGAGTCTTCCTTTTGAGCGTCTCCATTCCAATTCGCTGGCCCGAAAACTCCGAGTCCTCGTCTCAAGTAGATAAAAACCAAACAAACAAAAACCTGAAAGCAAGGCATCGTTTAGCCAAGCATGGAGTGGGTGCGGATACCCTTGGGACCCAGCTCGCTGTTTATTGTTAGCATTTCAACGTTTTATAGAAACGGGCAGGTGAATGGGGCTTACTTGTAATCGACTCTGCTCAAGCTCATGAGCCTCTGTGCCTCAATGGCTTGCGCATCCATGTTGGTGTGCAGACAGAAGGCAATGCGAGCTGCGACCTGTGCGCCGAGGAACATGGATTCTTCAAAGCCGTTCTTGGTCCACTCGCTCAAGTACGTCGGCAGAGCGGCGGTCTTGATGCTCGTAGGCGTCTGACTATGGAAGTGATGGCCAACAGCGGGACCACCAGCCTCAGATCCGGCCTGAGGGGTTGCGACAGCGTTATTAACACCGCCAGCAGCAGCATTGGCTGTGGTCGCGGCCTGGAGCAGAGGGTTCACGCCGCTTGAGGACAGCTGATGCGGCGCGCCGGTGAAGGATCCTGTAGGAGTCTGCGCGCCGGTGCCGGTAGGGGTGGCCATGTTAGAGGGCAGCTCCGAGGTGAACATGGTAGCTGTGGAGGGCGAGACGAGGTGACGGGCGGTGAGCGTCTGGAGAATGTTCTCCTTGAGGCCTCGCAAACGGGAACCATTGCCGACGAAGACGAGGTTGTCCCAGCACGCCGGGCGCATGTACATGTCATCGATGCCCTGAATAGTGCGGTAGATGGCGTTGACGATGCGGTCGATCTCGACTCGCTCCGCAAACTTGAACCGCTCCAGACCGACCTCAATGTCTCGACGGACGCGCTTAGGTCGCCTCTCAGGGGTCTCGTTGGTGCTAGTGGCGGCAGCTGCAGGAGCCTCGGTTTTCTCTTCAGGCTTGTTCTCCGTGATCGCGACCTCGCCCTCAGGCTTGGGAGCCTCCTTTGCTGCAGCATCGTCGGCTGGAGGAGCAGCGGACCCGTTGGCATCACCCTCCTTCTTCTCACCCTCGGTTGGACCATTGGTGATATTCGCTGTGGGCTCCTTAGCCGGCACAGGCACCTCCTCAAGAATTACTTCCTCAAAGTGAAATATGTTCTTCGACCTCTTCGAGTTGGGCAAGCGCGCGGGCTTGTTCGCGGCCGCATCGGCATCCTTATCGCCCTTGGCCTTTCTCCCAGGCTTGCCCTTCTCCTTCTCTTTCTCCTTCTTAGCGAGGAACTCCTTGGTCTGGCCGGTGGTAACAATGGTGGCCACATCCAACACACCGTCATCGTCGCCGTTACCATTGGAGTTTTCGCCCTCGTCCAGAGGTTTAGGCGCATCAATGGCCGTGGTCATAGTCGCGTCAGGAGCAGAGTAGGCGGCTGCCTCGGAGACAGCCCCCACGGGCAACTCCATCAGGTTAGCCGCCGTGCCTACGTAGGGAAGAACCTCGCAGATAGAGCTCTTTTTTAACTGCTCGGCCATGTCGTGGTTGAATCCCTTCCCTTTCAGTAACCGGAGCAGGTTCTGGGTGAACACCTCTCCGCCGCTGATCTGTCCTTCCTGGCCTGACTGATCCGCGGAGCTGACTTCCATATGATTCGCAACGCGTCCGTCGTGAATCGCTGTCACATCGACCTTCTGAAAGCCAATATCCACCACGGTCATGTTGGGCCACTTCAGGCCGTACTGAGTGGCGACACCGCTGTGGATTATACACAGTGCCGGGGTTCGGGTGTTCTCGAAGATGTATCGGGCAATAGTCTCGCAATCGGGGCGCGTCCATTGCGGCGAGGCCATGAGCATGATGGGAGTGTTGTGGTAGGTGGTCGTCAAGAGGCCGTGTACATGGTCGAGGAAGGCGAGAAAGGCCTCCATGTTGACAATGCGACCAGCTAGAATGCGCAATTAGCCTTGGGTTCTGTCTGCATCCCAACCCGTATCGCTTTCAGTCGCAATCGCTCCGGCGACCAACAAATCATACCTTGAATGGGATACACAGCACCCTCGTCCTCATCCACATCTTCCACCCACTCCTCCTCCTCCTGGCCATTCACCAGCTTTGTGCGCTTCGTCCTATGGTGAGGCGCCCATTGTTCGCCATCCTTGAACATCCGAGTTTGCATGCGGCGCGTTGGGAGGGTCAGCTCGCTGCATCCTAGCTGGGCCATGGTCATGCGGCTGCCGGGGCAGACGATGAGGACCTGCTCCTCGCGCCATTTGCCCGTCGTGCTCGACATGGTGAAGAGCCGTCTTCTGATGGAGCTCCTTCTAGAGGTATGCGATGGCGGTGTGGCGGTGCGGATTTGGGCGTTGTCGAGAAGGTGCGCTGGATTTGCTGGTGATGCTGCTTCGCGCTTGTCTCGTCGCGATGCTGGTGTTGCTTGGGATTTGCGGCGGCGGAGGGAGCGTGCTGTGGCTGTTGGTGTGGCGCCGTGCTTTTTGGTGGCTTGGGCCTGGGAGGACTTCAGAGGCGTCTTGGTCACGTGAACCGTCGGATGTCCTTGGTTGGCCGTCATCTGTGCCATCGTCGTAGATCGTGCATTTGTTGGTGTTGAGGATGTGAAAAGGGAAGCAGAAACTGTGCCTCGATGAATTAAAGGTAAGAGTCGATTTCTATGGTATAATTTGAATAAGTTGAAAGCAAACAAAAAGCCGTTGCCACTATCTGGCAGTGAATCATGCCCGCTTCACCACCTGGGTCAGTAATTGGACACGCCCAATAAAATCGGACAATTGATGATGAACATAGAGTTGGCATTTATGACACAAGCAATACCAGAAATCAATAGAAACCCCAAATATTCTATTATTCCTACCTCCAAACCGCCTTGTGAATGATACTAGTGCCTAACCTGCACTGTAGCTGCTCGGGCGCCCACCACACGCACGCCTCGTCCAATCGGTGGGGCTGCACAAGGACAGCTATCTCACAACAGCGACAACAACAAACGTCGGCACCTGAACAAATATATTTCGAATCCGCACATGAAGCAAGCGAGCTGACAGCTTTGGGATAATGCTCCGCGGAATGTTCCTTGAACGTCTCCTCATTCTTCTCCACCAGAATTAAGACTTCCAGGTTCTAACTTGGCTATCCACAGCGAACAGAACAAAGACCCGAACAAAGACCCGAACAAAGAGCACTTGCACCTGCTGCTTTCGAATACAAATGTGAAGCAAGCCTGTGCTACGTTTGAAGCCTCTTCTACTCTCAGAAACTCATATTCAAGATAGAAATCATGGCACCTAAAGAGCCCGTTGTCTCTCCAGCGACACCCATGCCTAAAGGGTATGGGTTCCTGAAGAAGGGAAACGCATACGCGACAGCAAGCACACGCCGCAAGGTACACGCCGCGAAGAAGACGCTTTATGTTGTCTCGGAAAAGGGCAAGCCAGTGGGCCTTCGGGCGCCGATATGGATCCTTAAGGAGGTTCACTCGGAGGATCGCGCTACGAAGGAAAAGCGACAGAACAACGTCAAAAAACGCGATGACGCAACTGAGAAGGAATTCGAGACGGCTATACGCAAATTATTTCCAGAGATCCCCGAGGAGTCTCTTCAGAAGGTTATCAAAAGGGCGTTGCAGAAGCGGAGTGGACGGGTTGGGCGCTCCGGGGCACTGTCCGTGAACGAAAAGGTCCAGTTGGCTGTTTCGGCACACGTAAGACATTGCCATACACAGTATGATAAGCTTATCAGAGGACCAATGAGTAGAAACGACGCTCGCAAAAAGATCAAGGGCGAGGCACTACGAGTTCTGGGACAGTGGAGAGGCGCGAGAACGACAAACGAGTCGAGGAGACAGCGAAAGACGAAAGCCAGGAGAGCCAGCGCCACAAAGCAGGCAACTCCAACAAAACAAACAATTCAACCAAAACAGACGGCTCCGACGAAGCAGGCAGCTCCATTGGCACTAGTACTAAAGCCCTCAGCTGAGAGAGGGCAAAATGAACAACAGCCTTTGCCGCGGAGGCGTCGAAGAATGCCTATCCGGAGCTCAGGCCGATTGAACAACCCCGGTGTCGAGGATCTGAAAGTCCTGAATGTGTTCTCAGACGATGAGGGGGAGTCAAACAATTCCGACGAGGACGCTGAAGATGAGGAGGATCTAGATGCATTTCTAGACGATTTCTTGGTGGATGACAGTGAGTATGACCCGGAGTCGGATTGGCACAGCGAGTGAGCTTTTGCTTGACTTGCAGTAATTGGGTAGACTGTGCCGAGCTATTGCTCTTTTTTCTTTCAAGCTTTTGTCATGTGCAATGATGAAAATTGCATTAGGCGATTCTATTCACCTGGGTCCAAATAAATACTCGCCATAGTAAGTTTCCGTGAATGCTCATCTGACTCGTATTCGTGACTAGCATGGAGTCACAGATAGGCGTTGCTATGCCCATTGCTTACAGATCTGACGATAGATGATCTGATCGATACCTGCAGATTACAAGTCCAATGACGTGATGTCGAGGCACCACGAGCAAAGCCTCGAATGCTGGAGGTGCAGGAAGATGGCGTGAGATTTCCTCTCCCTGGGGTGACCATATCCAATGATCAAATTAGACCGAGAGCCTCCGAGTAGAAGAAGCGACTGGTTTTCGACAGCCTCATTCGGGCCTCGTAATGACAATACGAATGTGGACCACATCCCGGTATCAAGAGGGGTTAATTTGTACCTCATCGAACACGGGCGACGATGCCTCGGTAGTGCGAGAGTTTCTAGTTGACTACGATGGTATACACACAATGCCGAAGTATTCAAGGACAGCGGTGGCGCTTGCAGTCGGCAGTTACTAAATACTCTATACTCGCGGGCTCTTCCTAGTCGTTGGGTATGTCTTCTCAAGGACTCGAAGAACCGGCAACTTCTGCTCGTATCTATTGTAGGGACTTAGATGTCTGTGGCGCATTCTCACTGTCGTCCTCGTAGTTTATAGACTACCGTTAGGCTAGAGTGAGACAGAGGCCAGATCCGGGGTTAATACTCGCTATTCGTGTTTACTAGGTCACAGGTGAGAAACAAGAGTGTATCAAAGGAAGTCCACATTATATTCAACGGCATTAAGCATATAATACGCTGCCGGAAGCTTCTGTTCCCGAGCATTCGGACTAGTAACAACAACTCCCTGTACAGATCAGCCGCTCCCAAGGGCGGGCCCGGACTTCCACAATCGTGGATTTGCTCCATCCCATCATATCGCGTATATCAATAACTGTATGCCATCCATCGCATCAAATGCTCCCGAGCTGGTATCAGCAGATGCAAAATAATGTGTTCCTCAACGCCAGGGGACAAGTGCCCGCCAAATATAACCCGTCCATAATACGCCGTCGCCAAAGTATTGACATGAATGCGAAAACTCCTAAAGACCCGCTGCATCTTTTATGCAGCTGTAATGGTCACTTCCTTCGATCCCATCTTTTCTAGTTCTTCATACTTTTCATTTATCTCAGGTCGCTCCTTGGTAGATCTTCGGGGAGTCTCGTCCTCGGTAATGTCATCAATGACCGAGAAAGGTCGATCCGAAGTGGGGGTGGTTAGTGAGGATCCGTTCAAACTCCACTGGTCCTCGTTGGCACCAGCATAAACGGACGATGAGCGCTTCTTTGAGAGCGAGTCCGAGCTATCCGAATGCTCAAGCTGGGGCACGCTCAAGGACGGTTCTTGGTCTTTGGAGGTCTTTGTTTCCTCCTTGGGCTTGATGTCATCGGTCTTGGGTTCCTCCGCTGCCAGGAAGAACTCAGACTCAGAATCCGACTTATCCTGTTCTGATTTGACCGACTCACGCTTCGTGTTCTCAACCTTGGCCGATACAATCTTTACCTCAATAGGCTTTAGGAAGGGCGAGGATTGGGCCTTGGGTTGGCTCTCATCATCCGACTTGATATCGGCATCACCGAATTCCTGTCGGAGGGGGCTCTTGAGATGGCTGACGTCGCCGATTTCCGTCTTACTCGACCGAGACGTCCTGGCGGGGCTCCTCATAGGCAGCGGGGGAGGAATCCTCTTGGGGATTGTCACCATGTTGCCCTTAACCTGAACCACTCGCGACGCAACGGCCTGTGTCCTTGCTGGTTGCACAGCAGCCACCTCGAACACTACTGGCTCCTCTTCGTCATCATCTGAGTCGTCTAGCTCCTCATCGTTCTCCGCGTCACGGCTAGCCTTGTCGTTGTCGTCGTCATCATAGTTGCTCGAGGCCTTGTCGGTATCATCAGTAGACAATGCCTGATCAACCTTGAGAGTGTCATGCTTCGGAACATCATTCTTCAGCGTGTCGTGTTCCACTGCAGTGCTACCCTCGCTGGTTACACTGACAGGGGAATGAGATCCACTGATGTTTCTCAAAGGCGTCAAGTCGACCTTCGTGTAATCCACTTCCTCCTCCTCTTCTGTCACCTCGGGAATTTGTGTCGGAGAGCATCGGCCGTAGCCGTCCTCACTCCGACCTGGGCTTGGTGTTGTCTCGGGAGTGGTCCCGACCTCAGTTTGTGTTCCCGCATCCGTCATCTGGCTCTTGACCGTGCGTGCCGACATGAAGCTTCCGCGGTTGCTCTTAGTAGCATACGTATCCATGCTCTGTCTGTTGAATTTGGAGAACGCTGGACTGGCAGGGACTGGGTTAAAATCGAACTGGCTACTGGTTGGTCGTAGCCGAGATCCAGCCTCTCTAATCTCAAGGCCGGCCATCTCCAAAGCCAAGACTCCGAATGGATCGGGATCGTCAACGCTGGGGATTCCGAACGCATTGCGGGGCGAGACAGGCGTTGAGGTTTTTGGAGTCTCAATCATGGCGTCTCCCGGTGCAGGCTCGATGGCAATCTTGTCAATGATGGCAGAGTCGAAGTCTGTCCTTCCCTCGGCCATCTTAATGACCTCGAAGAGGGGCCTAGTCTCCTCGACATTTCGTGACACATTTCCCGCGAGGATATCCATTTGCGACACGGCGCTCGAGTAGAAGCGCTCGTTTTCGTTCCCTCTCTCGGCCAAGATACATCCGTATAGGTTAACCAACTGAGACTGGCCACGCGCCTTCATATATGTGAGAACGGTATTGCCCAGATCTTTCCACCTGATATGCGACTCGTCCGAATCGAGGGAAACGAGTGGGCCGCTGGTCAGGCCGACATCCTCGCCGAGAGTTACCCGCGGTCTAGTGATCGACTCGAGTGCGGCGAGGTTGTTGATGACGAGGACACAGTCGTAAATGTCAACGCCGATAATGAAGCTGAGAGTAGGTGTATGTAGCATGATACCAGATGGTGGTGACCATGTGCCGTCGGATTTTCGGGCGATTAAGATGCCTGAACCACCCGAGCCTGTCATCCACAGACCGCTCCGCATGCAAGTGAAGATTGCGATTCCAGCAGCATTCTGGATGATGCGCCGGGGAATCTTTTTCGTCATTTGAGCTGGGGTTTGGGGATCGTCGGGGAGGGGTTGTCCATCGTAGTCTTCTACTGGGGCGAGGTATCCATCGGCTGAGAGGATGTTAGCAGCAACGACGGCGGGAGGCAAACAAAGACTCACTAGAAAAGGATTTGAGGATGCGAGCGGCCTTTTCGCACTCCCCATCGAGAGCCGCGGGCCAAAAGGTCTCGCGCTGTATCCGCCCATTGAGATTGATACGGGAATTGGCATTTGCGGCAGCTGTGTTGATCTTGGCCAGGGCATTAGTTGACGGCATGGAGGTAGGGCCTGTGCTAGAGCGGTTGGAAGACCAGCCGAAGAAGCCATTGCGACTGCCGGATGTCCTCTTGTCCCACGCGGGGAGGAAGCCGGAAACACGCTGCATGGCCGGCCGTTTTGTCTCTCCGTCGCCTCTGTGTTGGCCAGGCGGGGGCACGACAGAGAGGACGGGGAGAGACGGGGGGTCCCGTATGCCAGGAGCAGTGGATGCGCTGTTGCCGAGGTCTATGTTGCTATTGCTCTTGTAGCTGTGTCTATTGAAGCTCGCTCTAAAGGAGGGAAGAGGTGATGTTGTGGTGGAGGTGGAGGTGGAACTGGAGGTGGTGGTGGACGAAGCAGGTGCGGAGACGACGGATGCAAAGCTGGAGGATGACGATGATGTGATGACGGAGGCGGAAGCAACGGCGACAGTGCTGTATGTGTTGTAGTCGGAGGGAGACGGCGACGGGATAGCAGGCGTCAAGGCGCTGCTAGTCGAGATGGTGTGCGCCGGGGCCCGGAATCCTTGGGAGTGGCAGAGGTAGAGGCCGTGGCGGTCGCGGTCGTGGCCGTTGGCGTTGTGGGCTCGGGCGTTGGGTCTGGCGCATGCGTTGGCGCTGTGACCGGCGCTCGCACTGGCATGAGATGGACTCGGCGAGGTCGAGGGAGATGGCGAGGGAGAGGGGGAAGAATGGAAGTGAGGAGAGTGAGGATGAGGCTGGCGCGGGTGCTGGGGCGGGATGAGATGCTTTAGAACCTGTCAGTCAGCAGAACGGACAGTGACGTGGGCCATGGCAAAGCAGGAGCAATGGAGCGAATGGAGTGAATGGAGCAATGGGGCAATGGCGTCTGAGAACTTTGGAGCCATGGGAATGGACAGTGGAGAGAGGGGGGAGAGACGATCGGGCCAGCCACGCCTAGCACGCACCCTGCAAGCTGCGCAAAGTATGAGCGAAGTGTGTGCGTGACCCGGCCTGTCCTATTCGGGAGGTGTATGTGGGCAATGTGGGCAATGTAGCCTTGGAGGGTGTGCTCAAGTCAGGTACGTGTGTCCGGCGGAAGGTACCTTGGATCCAAAGGGATGGGATGGGATGGGATGTGATGAGGGGGGACTTCAAGGGACCGGACCCAGCAACCCAGCAACCCAGCGACCCAGCGACCCAGCAACAAGGGGAGGGATTCAATTGAGGCGGAGCGGGCAAGCAGGGCAGAGCAGGGCAGGGGGAGGGAAGATGTGTTAGAGTTAGAGGGTTATTAGGGGGGAGAAGAGTGAGTGAGTACCTGGAGAAGGGTACCTGGAAAAGAACCCCAAAAAAAACAAAGGGACGGGACGCACATACCGATGGCGACGATGGTCTTTCTGACGAGAATGGCAACGAGGTCGTTGTTGTGGCTGGGCTCCTGCAGTTGACGCCGCCCAACCCAAGCTTGCTGCTGCGCTTGCTGTTCCTTTTGTTGCCGCTGGTCAGCGTGGCCATGGCGCGGATTGCCATGTTATTGGAGCTCATGCCGATGCTGGACCTCTTCCCGGCGTCCGCGGTAGTGGTCGCAGTGGTCGCAGTGGTCGCAGTGGTTGCAGCGGTCGCAGCGGTCATAGTGGCCGAGCGCCCACGAGCTCTGTCCATCCTGGAGTTGTCGTTCCCTGCGCCTGCAGCTTGCGCTTCCACACTGCGGGCGTGCGCGGCGTGGGGCGGCGCACCGGCTGCAGCGGGCGTTAGTCCGCTATACCAACTCTTCCGCTGGCGTGCCACTGCGTAAAGGTTAGCATGTATCCTTGGCGGCGGGGGTTGCACCGTTGGGTGTGTGCTGCGACGTGGGTGGGCTTCCCAAGGTTGGGGTTATTGGCTGCATCGAGAGGGTATTGGACGAATTGACATCGGGAATGCACATGGTGGTATCAAATTGCAAGACGGGATGAATGGGAAGAGAGTGAATGAGAAGGAAGGGACGGAAAAAGAATGGAAAAATGAAAGGATCATCCTACGCTCTGTGCCAATGGCTCCCATGACTGACTGCCGCCTCGAACAAGTGTTCGCAAGGCTTTCTTTTTCGTGACAACCCGCCGCATTTACGGGTGAGGCCTACCAGTGCGGCAAAAGATGACGGGAGCGGGTGGAGGAGGAAGCAAAAGCAACGGAAAAAAAACAAGATGCCAGGAAAAGTAAAACCAAAGGAGCAAGAAGGAAACTTGATGCATCAAATGCGGCGACGAAATACCTACTACCTAACCGTCGTCTCTCTGTCAATCCCTCCATTCCCCATCCCGTGTCTGATATTCCTCTCGTTGTTCTTTGACAAGAGCCCCAGCCCCATTCACCTCTCCCGCCAGGCACGCAGCCCCGTTCTGTATCTAATATCCCCGTGTCCCCATGGATCCTCATGCTTATGTGATTTGTCTCTGGTTGTCCAGCCGAAGAACCGGCGTGAACGAGATGAACAGCGTGCAGGTGCCTCGTCTCGCTCCGCACCAAGACCCATGCGCGCCCTCGCTCATCGCTTGGTTACAGGCAACGCAGCACAGGCGGAGACTAGCAGCAGAAGAAGAAGAAAACAAAGCTATTCCTCTACGGCAGGTTTGGAATGCAGGTCTGGGGAGAGAAGAGGCGAGGCCATGAGGGGAGTCCCCAAGCGGACCTGCGTATGCTAGTGCTTGAGCGCCTCAGATCCTGCAAGAGGCTAACCCCGTCACAAATTCCCCACCCACCAGGAACCCGCAGCACCTCCAGGAAGGTTTCGGCCAGGCAAGCAAGTCATTCCCAGGACGGCATCAATCCGACGTTGCGGCCTCGGCGGCGCCTTGCTCTCGGCAGGGAGAAAAAGTCTATTACCGTAGTTCCCGGCGGATCGTCTCTAAGGCGCTTCCGCGGATGGAGTGGCCCTGGCCTGACTCGAAGGGCCTGAATCTGCCATGCTTCCTAAGCCCTTCTCGACAAGACTCAAAACCCTGAAAGAACAAAAAGTGGTCTGTTCTCAGCTGACGACAACACTGACTGACTAGCTCTACCGTTGGAACTAGTTAGAGGGAGTCGGAGAGAACTCGTTCGTCGTAGGCTCTCGCCCTCCCTCGACACCACCAACCATTTCTCGCCCCCACAGGCATAGCGCGCCAGGCAGTTCCTGTCACCACTCACCGGCCGCCGGGGCATCCATCCCATCTCGTCCGGATCCATAGCCACATGCCACGGAAAATTCAAGCCACTTGTCAGACTGGTGGGGTTGTCGTCTACTATGTGCTGCTACGTAGTACGTACAGTACAGTATGTCGTGGGAACGGCAGAGCACAGTGGATAACCGGGTACATTCCGAGGAGAACAATCAATCAATCCCCATCGGATTCAGCCGCCACCGTTTACATTGACAGGCCGGAACGCAGCCAGGAACCACCAAGGCATGATACAGTCAAAGGAGTCAAGGCCCCGTATATCCACGAACTGGCGTGAACCACCTGCCACCATCCGCCACCGTCCACGGCGCATCCCTTTCTTTTTCATTCCAGGAGGGAAAGCCATACAAGGGGTAAAAGCCACCCAAGATCGAAATCCCTCTTTGACTCTGAGGCAGGCAAAATAGAATAGGAGAAAATACCAAGCCATTATGAAAATAGCTCTTTCTTTCTTCCTCGGGTTTCGCAAATTGGCGATTCGCCAACGGCTGCTTCAGGATTGCTGGGTCCAATTCACAGGGTCGGTGCTCCACGCGGGCCCATCAAGATGGATACGGAGTCGATGATGTGTTAGATCCCAGGGAGCAATACGTCGATCAGGGTCCCTGTCCTTGCTAGCACCAGAACAAAAAAAAATCCAGTCGGAGATTCGGGCGCCTTGACTCCCGGCGCCGAGGCCATGGATGGGCCATGGCTACCGTTCGCATGGCGGAAAGGCATTCGTTGATATTGCCAATTAATAAGTCTGGATATATGGAATCCTTTGCGTTCATCTCATCTCATCCTGCAGCAGGTTATTTAACTACTCCGCTCTCCCTGCATGCTGCTGGTGTATTAGTTGCAGCTTGCCTGCGCCGACATGTCCGACCTGCATTTGTACGTTACATACAGTATGTCTATTTAATCGGCGATAATTTCCATCCGCTTCCCGGTTCTTCATGATACGTACTGCAAATATTCTTCCGGTATTCCTTGCCCAGAACTATTTCCGTAAAACGCACGCGCCATCAAGCGCAACGTCCACCTCCTGCATGCTGAGTCTCCCCATCATTCCAGCTCAGCCCCAACCAGGAATGCCCTCGCAGCAGGGATGACGCCAGTTCCCGCAATATGGATGGGCGCCTCTCGCCAGCTCTGACCTCCTCTCCAAATTGCCTCCCTGCAGTGAAAGGAGGGGCATGCGCTGTGGAGAGAGCTTTCTCTAACACGCTTCGCAACTGGCTTATTGCACTACTGCACCACTTGTGTGGGCATGGTCCCTGGCGTGCTGCATCCATTTTATTACACGGCAGGATCTCTTCTTTTCTGATATTACCGCTGCGACTCGCAGCTGAGTTGAGTAACCTTATTTCGGCCCAGCTTTGACCTTGTAGAAAGTCGGAGCCACTGGTTTGATTGACGATTCTTTTGACACATTCAAAGACTCCTCCTGCTTCACGATTCACATAATCACACACAGGCACTGCGTCACACCGTATTTGAAGACGAAAAAGCAATTCCATTTGGGCTTTGAGGTAACAAATTGAAAAATCCCACGTCCCCGACATGTCTCATTCTCCCAACATGATATTCGTCGGCATACCCAATGTCTCATACCTCCTGCCCATCCTCTCCAATCGACGAATAATTCCCTCCACACCAAACACGCCTCTCCGAGAAATGTATCCGAGCCCCCCGATCACCAGCGCCGCGACGCCAAAATGGCATAAGCCCAAACTCCGGGCTTCAGGTCCCGCATATCCCGGGCAAGCCCCGTCTGTATGGGGAACGGGGGCTGTCGCGGGAGGCCGATGAGGGAACTCTGAATGATTCAAAGCCTGCCTTTTCTCACGGACGAGGATTTAGCCGAGGTCGTGTAATCACCCCGACTCCCAGCTCAACGCACGGGCTTTCACATGTTGTGTTGATCAATATTACAGCCGCTTCTTCAAGCCCCCGACTCCATCACCAAGTCCCAAACCGTCTCCGACAGACCCCACGGCACCCTCGTCCACTTCTGTTCACGGGACGTCAGCTCTCAGTTTTCTCGTCACATCTCACATAGTCAACTAACCGCTTGTCTTTTCTTGCGCTGCTTTAAGCCCTTCTTCCCCCTGCACCTGCTTTAGTGCTGCCTCCGCCTTTGCTTTCGCTATGGAAGCTCTGTGACATGTCTCAGCATTCCCTCATAGTTGATAGGTGCGCAAAACGCGGGGGGCCCCAATATCGTTTCTTTTTTCCCACTCTTTGCTTCTGTGCCACTAGACTCGGGTATACATCGCTCACTCACCCGATTGAATTGATAAGAGGATCGAGGTAACCTTCCTGGTACGACCAATAGCCGCCAGCGGCGACCGTAGTCAGAATGACTAGGGTCACCAGGATCGATACCAGGGTGGAGTCCATTGTGATGGTGGGATAGCTTCGATGATGGAATTTGCTCGGTGTGTGTATCTCTGGTCTCTTGCGACTTCTGTTTTGTTCTTGTTTTTTAAGAAAGATCCAAATCAAATATTCCAGTCTTTGCCATGTCTGTATAATGCCAGAGTCGTTGTTTTATACACGTACCAGTCCATCGAAGAGTGACGTGCAAGTGGGGAGGAAACCTGTTTTCTGTACAACCCACCTTGCGGGGATCGCTGTTGTCATATCTAAACACCGCATTTACCCATCACATCATCCGTTTGCCACGTCGTATCCTGTTTTAGGTCTGTTTAGATGCGGCATCCTGAGTTGGCTGTCAGACTACAATATGTTGTCGTCATGTTTACAACTTCTCAGTCATGTTGGAAGAGCACCACGCATGCATTAAAATGACGTGAAATTATGCGCGTATATGCGGGCAAATGTGCGAGTATGGATACCTCTCATGTTCATACGTCTTCACTATTGCCCTCTGATCTTCCATGGAAGCCGGGGACACTCGCCGCCCTCCATAATATACTTCTCTATCTCAGAGCCCTCCACACCGTATCTCAAATGATGCCCGCGAATGCCATCTCCAGATATCCAGGTGTATTGATCATCACTAAATGGCCAACACGACTGCCCAAACAAACCACTGATATGAACGTCATTCAGGCATTTCAGCTGTTGATTCATCAATTCAAAAACAAGTTCCCACGTGAACTTGCTGGGAACCACACCTCGCTTAGAAGCCACCCCTCGCATAGACCGTAGCTGCACACGCTTAACTGTTGCGCTGTGGGATACCAGAAAAGAAGCGAAATGGTCGAGGTTGAAAGCAATCTCCAAGAGGTCAAGGCTTTCTAGGTGTTGAAGATGGGTGTTAGGGAGGAATCGCCCGCCTTCTGGGGTCCATGGCTTTCGAAACCCGTGTAGTTGGAGTTCGCGGAGAAGGGGCATCAGCGAGATGAAGTTCTCCAGCTTGTCATCTTCAGGAGCTCCCTTGCCATCAAGCCCCAAGAGCACCTGTTTGATGGAACCGAAACTAGTTTTAGCCTGGCCGTCCAAAATAGAGGGAAGTGGGAGCCGTCGATACTCTATTGGGTCGATCGCCAGTCTTTTCAGAGGCACATTGCGCTTCTTTAAGACATCGAGAACGGCGCGCTGGACATTGAAAAGTTCGTCTCCGGCCAGGTCTACCGAGGTCTCGTCATTAAACCATCCTTTGACCTCTTCGATTTTCCACGGACACTCGGTCCACGTTAGATAGACAGACTCGAGGTTGATGAGTCGCTCCAAGGCGGGCTCAACAAGGTCCAGGTCGAGATGTGGGTTGCCTTCACCTGATGACTGATTGTTGAAGTAGTCATCCCATTGATCAACCAAGTGTTTAAACTGATGATATTCTGTCCCCCAATCGTAGACGCTTTCTCTCTTGATTTCATCATGGTCCATCCTCGCGAAGTAAAATTTGACGGATCGGATACGGCTCACCAACTGCGGCTGCTGAGACAGATCTGCAAGTCGTTGTGCGTCCTGTCTGAACGGAAAACCCACGAATTCTTTCAAAGCGAGCAGTTGGCGCGAAGCTCCAGCTATGAATTTAGAACAGAGTCGGAAACTTTTCAGATCGGGTGAGCTGAGAAGCGAAGCAATAGCCACAATCAGCTCATGCGGGAGCAGCGCAATGACGGAGAACCGAGGAATATTGGCACTAGGCATCCTTGGTGTATGCTGAGAAATGACGGCACCAGACTGCCTTGGTGTTTCCATGATCTTGGTGCCAGAGGGAGCCCATCTAGGCGATCAGATTCTTGTTGACGTTGTGAATGTGATGCGGACGAGAAACGATGTCATGAGGGGCTCCTAGGCGGAGTGGTTTAACTGATAAATGCACCCTGGCCGTCCCACTAGCGCCTCCAGCTTCGAAATTTGCAACGCCATCTCACGTCCGCTCACGACACTCGACCCTCCGCCGCACATTCATCGCTTGTCCAGACTATTCGAACCATGTTCAAGTGCGTTACTATCCCCTCGTCACAGTCAACTAATCCATTTTGCTCACATCCCTCTCACCCCGCTCTGCAGGGCCTTCAAAAACCTTCCTCCCAAGACTCGTGCTGGAGTCGGCGTCGCGATCCTCGCCTGGGGAGGAGTTGGCCTGTACCTCTCTGACCGTGCTGAGGAGGAATACCCGGCGACTGAGGAAGACAAGGCCAAGTTGAGCCGGTACACACCGAAGATCATTGTCGTGGATAACGACAAACCCCAGGATCGTTAGGGGTCATACGTCGAGATGAAATGGATTCGAAATGAGATGCTTATGCCAAAGAACGGCTCTATCCTACCAACCCAACGCCTTGTTTAATTATGCGGGCGTGAACGCGGTCTTCGTTATTTCCTAAGCATGGCAAATGGACCGCTGAGGTAGTCTCGGCATGCATTCACACATCACTGTCAATTGGTACGGGAATCATTACATCTTCAACAGTCTATTGCTTCGTTTTCACCATATGGAAGTCCCTTTGTACAATCAAACCACCAATCCATCTTGCATTCACCACAAAAAAACAAGTCTCACTAACAAAACGGACTGAGCGTGTCAAGGAGCAAACATCATTAACCAGGCCAAGCCATGAAGTCGTACGACCAACCTCCCTCTCTAAAGTCTAGTAATGCAACAACAACTCCTCCCCCGTCTAATACTCGGACGAAAATGCAGTAAGTACCGACCATGGATGCATGAGAGCGAATCCGAATCGAGAACGATCGGATCCCGTGAGCCAGAAAATCAAAATCAAATGCAACGCCTCCGAATGCAGCCCCCTCCTCCACCAGTTTGCTTTTTGAGAATCATGCTATGCCAGCCGTTTTGACAGACCCCGTCCCAGCGTCATCCACCACCGCTTGTGGCAGTGGCGTAAACATCTTTGCCATCTCAAGTGTTAAATCCATAGCCCCGAATTGATCATCAATCTCTCCAATTGATCCTAACTCTTCCCCTCTTGATGCTCCATCAGACATCACCCAGGCTCTGACCGATTTCAAGAGCTGCATGACTTGCATGAACCGCACGTCAGAAGCCATTTGAAATTCGGCAGGTCGAGTATGCTGCACCATGTACTTTGCCAACCAGTAAAAGTGAATTCCATCCCGTGAAAATCCATGTCGCCGAGGATTGTTTGACGCCGGTATCGTGGGTGGGAACTGCGAGGACATGTCCACATCCCAATTCGTCTTGAACTTGTCTAGCGCGAAGTTGAGTGCTTGGAGGCTCTGCAGATCCGGTTTTTGAGATGCCCCATTTACGGGAGAACCCCTGCCGCTGTGGACTCCCGCCGACGTCATCCAATCGCTTGGAGGTGGGGTCCCGTAATTTGAAAACTGTGCCGTTCCTTCCACCTGTGCCCTTCGAATCAAGGCCAATATGCCGTGTATCAAAATGAATTTTCCGTAGAGGTTTGTACTTCCAGGTTGAATCTCGAATGAGGAATGGAGAAGGGCTTTGAGCACCCAATCCATCTCTGGTTGCTTGGCCCGCTGCGTACCGTGTGCATTTTTCTCGCGAGCGACATCCGGACCTCGGAGGCCGAGTGCCGAAACACAATCCTCCGCCGAGTCCGCATCCCAAGCTGCGTCATCGCAAGGAAGGGGCAAATGTATCTCGAACACATCAAAGAGTGGATGTGCGTTGAAATACAGCACCATCGCGGTTTCGCAGAGGAAAATGCCAAACATGGTACGGTTGCGTCGTTCGTGGTCGATCCATGATTCCCAATTGAAGTCTTGCAGACTAAAACTAGAAGGGTTGGGATCAACTTGCCGCAAGAGTGATGTGAAAGCAGGGTCATCTGAAGATTGAAACAGGTTGAACTTTCGAGCGCCAGATGCCAAGAACGGATGCATCTGGCGAGCCCGATCGCGTTGTTGAGGGGTCCCGTTCCATACCAAAAGAATGCACATAAACATGACAGCTTGGAGTTCTTCAATGTCGGTTCGAGATGCGTTCATCGGTGAATTCGGCAGCTCGGCCCTAAACACCTTGCAATCGCGTTCGAGCGCAACGCACAAAAAGTCCATCATCTCGCGAACATTAGATGGCGTAACACGGTCAGAGTAGCAAGCACCGATACAACACATGCCTGCAAGTAAGCCAGTGTACGCATCCATGATCTTGAATGTTGCGACATGAAGAATGGGTACGTGGATATGGAAATGAGTGTACTTGTCCAGGAAATCTTTGATGTTGTCAGGTGTAAAGTAGAGGTTCATGCCCGCGCTTTGGGGATCAATCGCCTGATTAGGAGGGTAAAAAAAGTTGAGGATCTGATCGGAGAGTTGGTTGTATGGATTTTGAAGATGAGATGGCATCCCCCAATTCGAATTGAGGGTGTCGCTAGGCCTGGGGCCTGTCGTTCCGGGCTCGGCATTAGGCTCGGTTTTGGTTGCGATCTGCGTCTGTCCAAGATTAGGAATGAAAGAGGTGTTGACGTAGGTTTGATGCGCACCAGCCTGGAACATCTGAGACCAATCAAGGCCAGATTGTTGGTTTTGGTTTGAATTGCCATACATGGGCATTCCGTTCTGACCCGGAGGCATGCTGTAACCAGGAAGCTGCTGCTGGTTCATGGAGCTCGAGACATCGGTACCGTAAGGCTGCGAGCCGCCCATCACGGGCATCTGGCGCCTGTCCCCGTTATTACCGTTGTCGAGGCGTCCAATCGAGCTGGATCGTGACAGATGGTTCTGGTCTCCGGCCATGTTGTTCATGCCATCTTGGACGGGAACCATGCCGAAGGGGTGCACCATGTTGTCTCCTGGGATGTTACCAAGTCCGTTCAGGTGGTTCAAGTCACCCTCGTGACCGAGGCCAGCGGCCTTTTGGGACTGGGCATTCTTCTTAACGTGAGCTTGAGGGTGGGACAAGTGGCTAGCTCCGGTGGGGTTTCCACGGCGGATAGAGCACTTTTGGAAGTGACGCTTCAGGATATCACTTCGAGAAAACGTATCGCGGCAAAGGACACACATGTAAGGGCGGTCGCCGGTGTCTGGGAAAAATCTGCGTTAGCGGGTTAACATGGCAAGAAAGGTTCACATATACTTACGTCGCAAAAGGTGACGCTTAAGATGCTTCGCGTGAAGGTAGGTCTTTGTGCAATGGGGGCAAGGAAACTTTCCATCGGCATCCTTGACGGGAATGACCGTGTTCTTGGTGGCACCAGTGCCGGCAGCAGGAGCGGCGGGTCGGCCAGGAGCACTGGGTAGGATACCGCGTCGGCCCTGCGAACCGACAACGTGAGTAGGCTGGTCACCCTCGTGCTGGAGAACGGAGTTGGGCTGCATCAACGAGCTGGGTCCGTAGGGCGATGAGACGCCAGGCTGGGACATGATGCCGCCAGGAGGCATGGGACGCAACACGGGAGGCCCTCGACCGCCAACGGGGGCGGGAGCGATGGGCTGCGGGTGGGACGCGGTGGTGGTCGCCTGGGGCATCATGGCGCCGGAAGTGCCATACGCCTGGGGAGGGGGGTACTGGCTCTGAGGCATTGAGTAGATGCCGCCGCGGCCTCCGGGCTGCGAGGTCTGCTGGTAGCTTGGGAGATTGTTGTTCGAGCCGGGCGTGTTGGGAGTGCCCGGTGTCCGCGGCGTGTGCGGGTGGCTACCGTAGAGAGGCTGCATTGCTGAGGCGGGAGGCTGCAACGGCGGAAGAGTCTGAGGAAGGGGAGAGCCGGTTTGAAGCTGGTTGGGGGCAATGGCGGTGGGCGAAGGATAAGTCTGACCAGAAGAAGTCGTGTTTACACCATTGGTGGGATACTGCGAACCGTCCATGCTACTCTTGGTAGACACGCTCTGGATATGATCGTGGTATTATGGCCGCGACGCAAGAGTCCCGGGGTGAAGAGAGCTTGGCGGCAGAGGTGCGGACAAGATCAGGTCGAGATTGCCGAGGAGTAGAAGATCCAAGTTTGCGAAGCGGCGAGGCAAACAAGCGATCACTCAGGCACAGTACAGTGCAAGTTGCAAAGCTCCGCAGACGAGGTTCCCGGAAGGTGGATGAGGCTCGTGGCAGGTCCCTCTCGAGGTGGTGTTTGGGGAAGGGTGCAGAGTGGAGAAATGGGTCTCGAACCTTTTTATTTTTTTTCGGCGGACGCTGTCAGGGCAGCCAGGTCGGAAGGGTGGGTTGCGGAGGGTGGAGGGTGAGTGGCGCGGGTGGAGAGGGTGTGCGGCGAGAAAATGGCAGAGGTGCGAGGCGAGAAAAGGAGTGGGTCCGCGTGGGAGTGGATGCGAAGGGTGGGTATTGACCGCGAGTGAGGAAGAGGTGAGTGAGGTAACGAGGTAACAGCGGTAGCGGTGGACGTCCGTAGTAGGCGATTTTAGCGTGCTAGGGAGTGTCCAATGACCCGGCGAGTCCAGCTGTGACCAGGCCTGGGTACCGGCAGCGGCAGAGGCAGACGAGAGCCCAGCAAAAAAGAGGCGAGCTGTGGCGGGAGCGGCAGCGGCAGCGACAGCAGCAACGCAGCGCAGCAGTAGGAGCGGAACCGTTGAGATGCCTGGCTGTGACCTGGCTGGCACGCACGCGCACTGAGTGGGCAATGACCGTGAGCGAGTGGATAAATGCTTGGGATGGGAAGTGGGCCCACGGGAACCACAGCGAGGTCAGGATGAGATGGGATAGGCCGCTGGTGCTGGGATCTGGAGCTGGAGGAGAAAAAAAAATAGACCAGAGGGAGGGTCGCGGGTCGTGGGTCGTGGGTCGTGGTTGTGGGTTGTGGGCGTGGGTGAGGGCGTGTTTGAATGGAGCCGAGGCGCCAGACGCGCAAATCCAGAGCTATCGCGGGCGGGAAAGACGTAGCAGGGGGCTTTCAACGCGGACGATGATGAAATTTGATCCGGCAGTGGATTGGGAACGGTTGATGTTGGTGAAAGGGAGAAAGTGAAAAGATTGCGGGAGGGGAGAAACGGGAGACCGAAGAAGAAGAGAGAAGAAGACAAGGCCGAAAGAGCGAAAGAGAGAACGCGCGCCTGCCTGCCAGTGAGAGCTCAGAGACGCCGGGCGAGCCAGCACTGCGAACGCACTGCGGATGTACCAGTGACTTGGCCAGCAGGGAACACGCCTTGACACTTGGCCGCCAGCTGTTTGCAGCCAGCAGCAGGGTCGAATTTTTTTTATTTTTCGGGCAATTTTTTTTCGCTCGCGCGCTCATGACACGCCTACGAAGGTACTGCCACGCCCACGCTTAACCATTTCAGACCTTCGTCGTAGTTTGCTCTATCGGGATTACGGCCAAATCAATCGCGCTCGACAAATTTCACCACTAGCGTGCCTGCCATTGCCGCTCTAAGCCGCAAGAATCGGGGCCTAATAAAAGAGGCGGGATACCTAGGGGTCACCTCCCTACTGCAGCCGTACCCAGGCATCGGCCAGGTATCCCAGCCGTACACACCGCTGGCCCGAGTCGTCACCGGTATGTTGGTACGCATTTCCGAAGGCGTACTAGAGGTACCGACGCCTTCATGCTGCCCTTCTTGCACCGCAGCAGACGGTGAACATTTGCACGTCCTGGTTCACCCAACTGGCATGACGCCCCCAGAAACTCTGCTTCGTCATTCTCGTCAATCTTGTCAATTTCTGGGCCTTGCCGCTTACTCTGTACGTAGCACCAGTCGATCCAGTGCAATCTATCCTCCAGAATGTGGGAGGCGTCGACTTGATATGCAACCCTCTCCGCCCAGGTACCAGCTCAGAAGGATAAACGCTACGATCCAAACCAAGCACTGAAAGGCAGCGCGCGCGGCATCGGAATCGGCACCGGTATCTCCGTCCGACACCGCCCGACCAGGGGGGTGGCGTGGCTGCATGGTGGGTGGTTGGAGGTTGCAACTTTGGAGGGCTGGTAAGTTGGAGGATGAGGGGCCAGGCAGAGGCGCGAGCGCCCTCTCTCGACAGGCGTCATTTCTCCCAACATGGTCAGCTTCGCCGCATCGACAGTGCTCCCAGTATCAGGTCGTGTCCAATGCCTGGGTGTGTCAGGGATCTGGCGGCACTTGCACCGATGCTCGTGATGCTGCCTCGTCTCGCGCCATCCCAGATGAGGCCAGAGAATCGTTCTGCACAAAACCAGGGTGATGCACAAGGGGATGAAAAACGCACTACAAATGCTCATGTTGCCCGTCGGATTCGGAGGGGGAGGGGCGAGTTTATCGATGGAGGTTGGGTGAGGTTGGGCTGGTAACGGGTACACAACGCCAGCGCGCGTTTGCTTGACGATTCGCACAGAAGGCCGAAGTACTCCCTACCTGTTTGCCGTACCCTACCTTGGTACTTGGCCGACTCTCGCTGCGGTTGTCTCAAGTCTGCACGCTCAGAGCGCGCTGGCCGGCTGATTCCCGGCATCGATGCCGGTCTGGCTGCCCACCCACGCCGACGATGCTTCGCGCCAAACCAAGTCCTCTCACCGCATTACCTCATACACGACTCGGGACGCCGAGTTCGCGCCGGGATCTCTCGACAAGCTCATGCAGCCCTTTTCATTTCGAGGTTTTTTTTCTTCCTCCTTGCCTGACATTGTGAGGGCTTGAATACTGCCACACTAGTGTCGACGCTACGACCCAAATGTGATGGCCAGAAGGGCATGGAATCCGGCCATCGACAACGCGCGGCAACAACGTCTCTGTTCGCGATAGTAGGCCGGCTGAGACTGTCCCAGGCCATAATGTTTCACTCCGCCAGATGCTCCAATCCGAACGCCTCTATCTACCTTCTGCATACGCCTATCTTGCTGGGGTAGGGATATTCAGAGTTCAGCTTCTCAACTTACCTTTTTTGTGTTGACTTGCTCGCCTCTCGGTTGGTGGCCAATTACACGGCAAAGCTGTGGCTTGTTCGCGGGCGGCAAACCTTGGCTCTCAAACTTCAGGCTTCTCAGTGCCCGTGATCTGTCACAGTAACTTGTGCTAGGTTGTTTTCGACATGCCATGGCATGACACCTCACAACAAGACGTGCCTGATAGTCAGAAGAGTGGTTTAATCACAAAATACCATGCCGATTTCAGGCGGAAACCCTTGGCGCCTGTCGTAACCAAGGTCTGGCCTGTCCTCGAACTGGCACTACAATGCGCCGCCCTTGGGAGGTACGTACGTAAAAGGTATTGGCATCGTGACCTGGGCAGGCCATTTGCCAGTTTAGCCACCCCCCGGCAAGCGCTCTGTTCACCCACGGGCTGGCGCACGGCTCGTGACTCGATGCTGCCGGGATCCCAAGATGATGTGCAGGATCCCCGAGTCAAGCGAATCGCCAGCATGTCCCTGGATTGCCGCGCTCACCAACGGTGGCACTGACCGTTCGGGTTTACAATTAGGCCCGGTGCGTGCAAACCTCGGTATCGTATCCCTCGAATCGTCCCCAAAGTCCCCAAAGTCCCCAAAGCCCCTGGGTGGCACGCTCCGCGGAGTCCTGCCCTTAGAGCGTCCTTATTCTCAACCTCCCACGCCAAGGAACTACGCGATGCTCGGCAATTCTAGCCATCTGCAACTCTGTGGCTGGCTTTCGTTTGCTTTGCCTGGTCGCAGAGTAAAAAGCAAAGTCGCCGCCCAAGAATCTTAGCCCGATTTCAGTGAGAACCCTCGATCTGTGGGAACCAAGGCGCTGCCGCCCATCAGCTGGTCCAGCTCGGAGCCGTACTACGTAGCGAAGCCATCCTGCGCAACCGCTGAAACGCAATGCACGCGCGGATGGATTTAACACGAGGCGCGCTGGCTCGCCCCAGCCAGGGTCTTCCCTTCATCTCACATCGGTCCTGGAACCGTAATGGGGCCGTCCAATGGCTCCCGAAAACACCGCTGTTGTGCCCACCAAGCCAGATCTTGGTGGAGCCTGTACCCCTTGGAACCCCTCACCCTCCCGCCCAGTGCAGCTGCTCGAGAGCGACGACGAGGCCAGGGAAAGCTTCGATGATGGCTCCAGAAGGTTGGAGTGGAGTCACCTCTGCGAAGAGGCGCATTGGAGAAGCTGTCGCTTTTTGAGCCGCTGACGCTCACCTGTCACCACCTTCAACGTCGCGCAACCAAATGCTCACTGGGACCACGGATCCCACGATGCCCTGCCCAGAGCCCCGTGACCGTACGTCTTTGCTCGGTAATCGCTCTCGGACCGCGCAAAGCGCCTTTTCTTTTTCTTTTTCCTCTCGTCAACTCGGACCACACCCGCAGGTTCAGTCGGTACGTCAGCGACCGTCCTTGATGCGTAGTGGCGGGAAACACCGAGACAGGCGTCATTCCCGAGAAACAGCTAGCTGCTAATCCCAGCGCTACGACTTTTTTTTTTCATGGCTTCGCACCGGCCAACCACGGTAGGGGGGCTACCGAGATCCCCAACCCCTACCTTTGTGGCGGCGCCTCCTGGGTCCTTTTTGCTAGGGCATGAAATGCTGTGGGACACTGTCACCACCTAGAGCGTGGGACACAAGAACTGCCAAAAACGCGGATACATACCTAGTCGGGGTTATCAATCTCATCAATCCTAAATTCACAACCTCAACAACCAACAGCACAACAAGCGAGTCAGGCACATCGCATCGCCGACATCGCCAACTGGTGCGGTAGCGGTCGTGCCATTGCGATTGCGTCATGGGCTGAGGTACGAAACTATTCCGCGCAAGCACTGATTGCTGGCGACGTTTTCCCGAGACTTCACCGACTCGAAATACCGCTCCCTCCCCCCTTCCACGCTCGGTTCACACCGTGTCTGCCTCTTGTCTTCGGTTCGCAATTGTCATTGAGCCAAAAGGGTCGCCTTGGTTTAGCCACACTCGACACGAGTCAATCAATGATCAATCAGTGCGTGACTACACACACGACATGTCAAGTTTCTGAGAAGCAGGAGAAACAATTCCGCTGACAAATGTAACAGTCAGGCTGGCATGGACGGATTGGGAACTACAGCCGGCAGGCCAGGGCTGGTGGCGGCGCGAATGCCGCCGGCAAAGTTGCCCATCTGTCATGGCTCGCCTGGTTACAGGTACTGCGTACTTGTTGAGCCGTGAGAGGACGCTCGCATCATCAGCTGATAAGTGCGCGACGGACACACCCTCGTGGCAGATCCCTGCGCCGACTGTCGGAACTACTCCATCGGGAATTCCGTGTGATTCAGTGGCTGACGACAACGGCAGGGATATCGGAATTACTAGGTGCCAGTTGGGTAAGTAAATGTACAATTCGAACTGTCGATCGAACGCCTTTGTATGCAATACATTGTGCACAACTTCCAGCGAGGGAGGGGCGACGTTGGAAAAACCGAAGCCCCCGGCGTCATATCCGGAGGTTTTGTCCACTCCAGTCGAGCATCCACACCTCACAAGACGGAAAAAAAGAGGGCCATGTCCGGCAATCGTTGGAGAAGCGGGCCAGAGTGGAGAGTAGAAAGAAAAAAACTGCCGCTGGGTGGTGCCGAACGGAGCTGGTTGAGGCTCCAAGCTCCTGCTGGGTCTCCCGCTACCCATCAACGCCCCGTCGGGAGCCACATTCGTTGTTCTAACGCACAACATTGTTCAACAGAGCGACAAAAGTGCTGGTGATGGCTTCATTCAGCATGCCCCACGCCGGTTTTCCGGTTTCTCGCTGCCCTCGCAGAACTCGTCCTGCAGGCGACCTGGGAGTGTCGGGCCTGCCGTTTACACCCGATCACAAATCAGCGCATCGCTTGCATGTCGGCGGCTGCGCGAGTCATATTTCATTAGCCTCGGACTTTCGAAGCTCCTTGATACCGGCGTCAGTCAAAGCCTGCATCGTCCACACCTCATTTGTCCAACTCAGCCGGCTAGTGACGAGCCACCGAATCTACCAAGAGATTGACCTGCCCCAGGCCTGCATCTAAAAAGCGTGGAAGGGCGGAATCTCTCCAAGGTGCACGGCTCACTCCCAACCAAGTTGGCCGACGAGAGAACGCTGTTGAAGGTGTCCGACGCCCCGAGCTAATAGGGTAATGCTTATTTCAGCAGAGCCAACCACCCTCCACCCGCTTGGCTACGACATACGTAGTATGATGTACGTCACGAACGCCCAGCTGCCCTCTTGTCTCAGCAGGCTGGTCCGAAGTACCCCCTACCAGCTCTAGTGCGGAACCTTGCCGGAAAGGCGCAAATTTTGGGCTGGCCGCCGTGTCCGTTTCACCACGCAGTACCCACCAGCATCCAGGTTCTTTCGTGACGGACTTGGATGTACCACGTGGTGACCTATCGGCTGCGATGCGTTGCTTTCTGCTACGGGAGGAAACTTCAGCCGGGACAGTATGTTAAGCTGGTGACAATGACGGCCAACCTTGCACCACCCATGACGGCCATCCCGTCCTTCAGTTGGTGCCCGCCTCGAACGAGACGCGAGGCGTGAGGCGTGAAGCGTGAGGCACGGGCAGGATGTGGGAGACCCATAATCACTCGAACATGTCGCGAGTCGTCAGTCTGGGGTGTACGAGATACAACTTCACAGGGAGTCTAAGTTTTACTTGTTGGTTCACAGGCATTTCGCCCAGTACGATAATACTTGACGCTAGCTGTCATGGTAACAGTCTCGAGCTTCGATTGTGTCAGGACACGAGCGAGACGGGCTGTTGCCAAGGCACCTGCGAGGGAAGGAGAGAAAAAAAAACATCTTCCTTTCGTCCGTTACGAAGGACCATTCCTGGCGGCCCGGTGTGTCTCGTTCGATGGCTGGCGTGCTTGCTTTTTGTTTGTTGGGCGAGATCTCTCTCCCTTCTCTGGTCTAAGATGCTCCCGTCTCACTTAGCTTGATGTGGCAGATATGTCTCGCGGCAAGTCCACGTACCAGGTTAGCGAGAACCCCCCCCCCTTTCTCCCTACATACGTTCATACCTGTTATGCGCGATCGAGGCCCTTGCTACTGAGTCGTTGCCACGATGCGATGTCGGGCGTCCATCCAGCGGAGGAAATCGTTGAAATTGTGACCGACATTCGTCAAGTGTCTCTCGAAAATTGCAACATGGGAAACAGCACCCTGGCTGCGCCGAGATGCGCGCTATTTGGATAGACATGGATGTTATCACCCCGAACTATTTGGACCTGCATGGTCCATCATTGCCTGACGAGGGACACTGAAGACAGGGAAGTGCGCACCCCCACGCCGCCGAGACGCAATGGGTGACATCGCCCTTGTAAAGGAACCCTTGGTCGGAGGCATTAGGGATGCATGGGGTGGGTGTCCTGCGCCGATTGTACTCCGCACGCCTACCCGGGCATTTACGAGTGCTTACTGGGATACGAGCGCGCTTGGTATCATCTATGTTGGCTCTCGGCGCTAGGGTAATACCTGATTTGTAGGAGACAGTAAGCCCGAAGTTGATCCTCATGATCCTTGAGAGAGCCTTGGGATCGTGGAAACATGTTGACGCATGTACACGTGTGATGCGACCAAATGAAACTGGATGCGTGAGCGAGGTTGCAGTTCGCGGTCCGCAGTGATAACCCACAACTGTCGAGCGGTCTACCGGGAGGCTGGCGTGTGCGGCGTACGGCTCATTTCTCGAAAGCGAGTAGTTGGTTTCTATTATCTTGGGTTGAGGGAGATTCGCGAGCAGTTCCTTGAGCGGGGCTTGGCATGACCCGAAATACCGAAAATACCGAGGTTGGCGTTTGATGTTGTCCTGATGGTTGCAGTCAGCTCGGTCGCATCTACTCGCGCGCAGGTTATAGGTTGCGGTGAGCAGTCGTCGCGAACTACGAAACCGTCAACGTCCCGCGACTTTGCGACGATGACGTCCACCCGCTCGCAGTGCGGTTGGTCTTGAAACGTGGAGAACGAGATGGAGTAGAAACCTCTTTTTTCTGGGCTCCTCCCGGGCGATGGGTCCGCTCTGTGCTTCTAGTCAGGCACTGGAGAAGGACCCTGATTTATTTTTTATTTCCAGACGTTTGGCGATGGGGATGGGATGGGCCATCTGGATGGAGTATGCCCCCGCATCAGCCGCCCAATGTACTTTGTACCAGCTGCTATCCGTGCTGCAAGTGCGCCTCCATCGAGACCTCCAAGATCTGGGTTCCACTCGCCATGAGGACGAGATGGAGATGTGGTCCGCCTGGGATCCATACACAGTAGCTCGGTGAGCATTCGGTAGGCTGCGACCGCGAGAGCATTGGATTGGTCGCCTGATTTTAGCCGTGGCCTTGTCACGTGATATACGCATATGATGACTCAGCTCCCAGAAGCTACCGAATTTTTGACAACTGGTTGGTGATGCCATATCGAATCGTCCAAACTCGACGACGAGCAATTCCATGTCAATGGCGGGTCCCAATGCACTACGGCCTTCTGCCGGCCGGCTACTCAAGGCATGCTCTCCTGCCAGGCCATCTCTGATCTCCCAGGTTGCCACCACCACACCCAGAATCGCCTCACACTTCTCAACAACTGCACCACAATGCAAGCGCAAGACCAAGGATAACAACAAGTCCCGAGGCGTCAGTAGCCTGTACGGCTCAGGCCCCCGTGAGCACCTGTCCATGTCTGACGTGCCGCTACCGAAACCCCGCGACTTCAAGCCCGAGGTGGCAACGGACAAGGGCCACGGCCTCTGGGGCTTCTTCCCGGCGCCGGGCAAGCTGCTGGCGACGCCCAAGGAGACGGAGGAGCACGGCCGGGCCTGGACCGTGGAGGAGCTGCGAAAGAAGTCATGGGAGGATCTGCACTCGCTGTGGTGGGTGTGCTGCCGCCAGAGGAACATGCTCTCAACGTCGCGGACAGAGCTTGCCCGATCCAAGCTGGGATTTGGCGAGCGGGAGATTGATGCGCGAGACGAGCAGGTACGGATTTTTTTTTTTTTTTCAGTGATGTTGGTGGTTTTTTTGGGACTGGAGTGCTAATTTGCATGCGTTGCAGGTCATGAAAACCCAGCGAGCCATCAAGCACGCCCTAACGGAGAGGATGTACACGTGGCAGGACGCCATCCAAGTTGCCATGTCCGACCCAGAGATTAATTTAGAGGGAGGCGAGGGTCAGGTCTACACCCCCTCTGCGTACGAGGACGAATATGAGGGTGCGGACTGGGCAAAGGCCGAGGGCGAGGCCGCCGCTGAGGTTGAGGGAAAGGTCAAGAACGCTTCCCCCGTTGACGCAGCCGTGCCGGAGGCGGAGACTCCCAAGACAGATAAGGAGGTAACTCGATAAATCGAGTTGACGGCAGCCTAGAAAAGGTCTGCAATGTGTCGCGTGCCATGGTGGAGGGTCTGTGATTCTATGTTGGGCCTGGGAGGTTGTATCGCTATGTACATCTAGAGCATGTAAGATACAGTTAGACGCAAGCTAAGTATGCGTTTGTATGGACATGGGAACACGAGAGACGGCTACATTTTTTACGGGAAAGAACTCGATGTGTTGTGTGTGATGGCATGAATCCAGGGAAGAAACCAGGTACGTAAAAAAGAGAGAGAGAAAAAGTGCAGCATTTATAGGGTGTAGGGTAGGCGGGATGATTTGGGCCATCCAACCCTGTCTCCCCCCAGCCCCTGCGAATGAATAGGGAAATGGATGTAATTATCTTCACCGTTTTTGTCGTCGTACTAGGAGGTTGGTTGCCCGAAGGGTTATGGCTAGCTGGGGCTACGGAGCAGGGAGACCGAAACGGGCGTTTTCACGCATGAATCCAGCTGGGCGACGTCGGCGGGACGCTGCATGACAGTTACAAATCCAATGCATCAACGACACGGACTGGTCAAACGCTCGTTGCAGAAACGGGCTCGGCTCGCTTTGATTGCCAGGCTGCAAAGGACAGGTACATGACTCTCGATCCAAGCAAAGCCAACAATATCAGGAGGTCTCTATGGGGAGATTGAGACGGGATTAGCACATTAGACGAGCACTAATAGTCGAGTCGCCAAAGAGGAACGTCTCCACCCGTTGATGACCCCCTCCCGCTCCCACGTCCCATCCACTTCCCATCCAACCAACCCCGCCACTCGAGCTTCGTCCACGTCGGCTCTCATACCGCCTCCTCCCAACATAAACCACCACCCCCTTCACCCTTTCATCCTCCTCGCCCGCATCATCCCGCCTCCAACTGTCGCCCATCATGGATGAGATTGCAAAGGAATACGATGTCATCGTGCTGGGCACTGGTGCGTTCTCCCGTCATTCTCTTGTCTTGTCCGCTGGAGACCCCCGCATCCAGAGCTTTGCTGGCGTGGGGCCCAGCATCGCAAGACAAGGGAGCTTCTGATTTTTTTTGCTAACGAGTTGTAGGATTGACCGAGTGTATTCTGTCTGGGTACGTGGGAGCCCCGAGATGTCTGATATGCTATGACACGATGCCACGATGCCGCGATGCCGCGCTGGCTGCATGCTGTTGGCGCGCTCTCCGTCGTGGTGTCGGCGTCAATGACATTCCTTGGAATGTTTGGCTAACGGTTCCCGCAGTGTTCTGAGTGTAAAGGGCAAGAAGGTCCTCCACATCGACCGCAACGACCACTACGGCGGGTGAGTTCAAATCCTCCTCGACGATACTCGAGAATCTCCCCCAGTGCACTTGAACAAAACCAAGGCTGACCCCTATGCTAGTGAAGCTGCTTCCGTGAACCTCGAGGCGGTATGCAACCATTCCCCCCACTCTCCGTCCCGAACCATACCCTTTCTGATCCGACCTTTTTCTAACGACGAATACACAACAGCTCTTCAAGAAGCATGGCAACTACGCCCAGGGCGAGGAGCCCTGGAAGAAGTATGGCCGCCTCAACGACTGGAACATCGACCTCGTCCCTAAGTTCCTCATGTCCTCGGGCGAGTTGACCAACATCCTCGTCTCCACCGACGTCACCCGATACCTCGAGTTCAAGCAGGTCGCCGGCAGCTACGTCCAGCAGGGCGCTGGCCCCAAGGCCACCGTTGCCAAGGTCCCGTCCGATGCTGGCGAGGCTCTCAAGTCCCCGCTTATGGGCATCTTCGAGAAGCGACGCATGAAGTCCTTCATTGAGTGGGTTGGCACCTTCGACGTCAACGATCCCGCCACACACAAGGGTTTGTTTCCCCCAACCAGTCGGAACTCAAACGAGGCAAGGCCTCCGAGCCTTGTTGCAGAGAACCCGGGCTGACGAATGCATCATCTATCTAGGTCTTGACATCAACACCGTTGCTCTGAAGGAGGTCTACGACAAGTTCGGTCTTGAGGCTACCACCCGCGACTTCATTGGCCATGCCATGGCTCTCTACCTTACTGATGAGCACATCAATGCCAAGGGTCAGGCCCCCGAGGCCATCCAGCGCATCCGCCTCTACGGCAACTCTGTCGCCCGATACGGCAAGTCCCCCTACATCTACCCTCTCTACGGTCTCGGCGAGCTCCCCCAGGGCTTCGCCCGCCTGTCTGCTATCTATGGCGGCACCTACATGCTCAACACCAACGTCGACGAGATCCTGTACGAGGGCTCCAAGGCCGTCGGTATCAAGGCTACCATGACTGGCGTTGAGGAGATGAAGTTCGAGACCAAGGCCAAGATGATCCTTGGTGACCCCTCTTACTTCGTCGGCAAGACCAAGGTTATCGGCCACGTCGTCCGCGCCATCTGCATCTTGACGCACCCCCTGGCTGGTACCAACGACAGCGACTCCGCCCAGCTCATCATTCCCCAGTCTCAGGTCGGCCGCAAGAACGGTAATTTCCCCCTTCCCATCTTACCCGTAATGCGAATTCTGACATGTCCTAGACATCTACATTGCTTGCGTCTCATCTGCCCACAATGTCTGCCCTAAGGGCTACTGGATCGCCATTGTCTCGACCATCGCCGAGACCACGGCCAACCACCACCTCGAGCTCCAGCCTGGTTTGGAGCGTCTTGGCAAGATCGAGGAGCAGTTCATGGTATGCACCCTCATCTATCAGACGTGCCAGAATGAGACAATTAATTTGAGTCATAGGGTGCCCCCATCCCCATCTCTGAGCCCCTCGAGAACGGCTCCAGTGACAACATCTTCATCTCCAAGAGCTACGACGCCACCAGCCACTTCGAGACCACCACCGACGATGTCAAGGATATCTACCACCGCTGCACCGGCGAGGACCTCAAGGTTGAGGGCCTGAGGGAGGGTCTTCAGGTCGCCGAGGAGCAATAAGCGCCCGGCTGCCCTAGGTGATGTGGGTGATGCGACGAGAAAGTGCGCTTGGACGAAGCTCGTGCGTTTTGTTCCGTTGTGCGAAAAACGACGACCTCCTTTGCCTTAGCGTTGATATTGCATAGCATTTCATGCAGGGAGGCGAGGTCCTACTCTGTAGATGCTACGCACAGTGATGAAATATACCTCTTCGATATACACCTCACATTTTGAACCATGCACGACCCTGTAGCGAATGTGACACACACGGGCGGACAAACTGTGACTGACCGATCTCTCGACGTTGAACGTTGATAACTCGCCTTAATTTTGGTACTGACTGACATCTCATGATCATGATATATAAAACGTCCCAGGCAACCACCCTTTCTGGGGTTATCAGGGGGTGCCGTAAATATCTATCTAGCCGACCTGTGGGGTCATCGCAAGAAACACACACACAGAGTAAAATACTTTTTGGTGAGTCTCGCTCCCCTACGGAACAAACCATCCCATACGCCCCGAACTCCCGAGCAACCCACGACCCGCAACCACGACATGCGAAAAGAGAAAGACAAGCTGGAAGGGGGAAAGGAAGCAAGATGCAATTTTCTATCGTCGGGACGTCTTGCCCATGCCACGCTTTCCGGAAACCTGGAGAGTTGAAAGTTAGTAATGTGCCTGTGTAGCGTACATGTACGGAATGAGTATAACTTACCAGATGCTTGATGAGGGAGGCGGTGGTGTGTCGATCTCCCTCTCCCTGTCGGGCCATGCGGTTCATGCGCTTCTGGTTGAGCTTGGCAATGCGCTCGGCCTTGGTACGGGTACCCTCGTCCTGGACACCATCCTCGAGACGGTTGGTGGCGGGGAGGCGGCTCATCGAGCGAGCACGGCTCTTGGAGCGGAGGCGATCGCGAGGAGTACCGCTGCGGCCATCGACATCCATGGAATCGGGATCCTCCGTTCCCAGGCGGCTGCGAGACAGCGAGCGACCACGGGGGCGGGACTTGGCGAAGGCACGCTCGGTAATCTCGGTGGTGTCGACACCAAGGGAGTCGAGGGCATCCTCGAACTCGGAGAGGGGCTTCTTCATGCTCTTGCGAGGGATGATGGCCTGGTTCTTGAGTCTCTTCTTCATGCGAGCCTCGTTGCGGATCAGCTGCTGCTTCTCGCGGATGATCTCGGCCTTGCGCATGACCTCGGCCTCCTCATCATCCTCAATCTCCTCATCCGAGTCGTAGAATCCCTCGGCCTCGAGCTTCTCCTCCTCCTCCTCAAGAGCCTGGAGCTTGGCCTCAATATCGGGATCGACGAAGTCGTAGACATTCTTGCCCTCGAAGATCTCGGGGACCTTGTCGTACTTCCACTCGGGGTTGGCAAGGAGGTAGTCGTCACGCAGATCGACGTTGAAGACACCAGCACCGCCGTTCTCATCCTGAACATCCCGGGCAGTTCTTCGGCGCTCAGGGTCGTTTTTGTCGTACTTCTTGCGCTCCTTGAGACCCTCGGGGATAAAAGTCTCCAGAGTCTTGCCGCCCATAGGCTGAGCGACGTGAATTCGGGACATGACGTCGGCCAGTCGGCCACCAATGGCACCGCTGGTGTTGGTTCCGGCCTTCAGCTTCTGGTTGACTCGCTCAGCAATCAAGCGCTCGCAAGCGGCGTTCTTGACTTCCTGAACACCCTCCTGGGTGTTGCAAGAGAGCTGGAGCAGCTCAACCTCACCAGCCTTAAGGAGGCTCTGAAGCTCGGCCTGGAGCTCGGCATCGAGATCCTCCATTCGGGTGACGTCGATCTTGTTGATGACGATGAAGACGAGCTTGTTTGAGAAAAGAGGCCTGATGCTCTTGAACAGCTGGATCTGGGAGGTGACAGTGTAACCGCACTGCTCCGAAAGATCCATGAAGTACATGATGGCGGATCTCAAGTGAGCGATGGCAGTAATACTATATGCTGTTAATACGGTGGCTTTGCGACGGCGCGTGTAGATCTACATACCTCTGCATCTCAATGGTGTTCATCTCCTCAAGAGGGTGGTCGAGAATACCAGGGGTATCAATGGCCTGGAATCGCAAGTACTTGTAGTCGAAGTGACCGACAAACAGACTCTTGGTAGTGAAGGCGTAGGGCTGGACATCGACGTCGGCGCGGGTGACGCTGCGCAGGAAGCTAGACTTTCCGACGTTGGGGTAGCCGCAGATGACCAGAGTTCGGGTGTTGGGGTCAATCGAGGGCAGACGACCCAAATGCTGGCGGACCTGGTCGAGGTACATCAACGGGTCCTTGAGGCGCTTGATGAGGGTAGCCATGCGACCGAGGGCGGCACGCTTGAGCTGCTTGCACTGGTACAGCGACTGGCCATACTTGAGCAGGCGGACATAATCTCTGGAGATAGTCTCGATCAGGTGCTTGGCCGTCGACATCTGGCCGAGGGCGATTCTGAAATGGTCGGCATCGTAGAGGGTGTTGAGCAGATCCTTGTGGAAAGGATGGATATCCTGCAACCGGGGAAAGCTCTCGAGGATGGCGCCAAACTTCTCCGAGAAGGTCTCCTGGGTGAACTTGACCTTACGGGTGTAGAAGGCTGTGAGGATTGTGTCAGCGACGGGGAAGCGAGGACGAAGCGGCCGGGGAGAGGGCAGGCCGGAGGCTGGAGGCTGGGACAATGCGAACCTCGAATACGGCTGATCTGGAAGCCAGCGCGGATCTGGGTGGGCAGCTTGCGCTGGGTCCTGCTCAGCACGATGTCCAGGAACTCCTGCTGAGTGGGAACGGGGGGGATGTCCTTCCAGGTCGTCTTCATGATGGGCGATCTGGTGGTGGATGTTTCTGCACGGCAAATGGCTTCTCGAGTCGAAACGAGACGAGACGAGATGGCAAATTCAGGTGGGCGGTCAATTTTTTTTTCGAAAGAGGTGGGTGGAGTCGTGGCGGGTCTGCTTATCGATAAGCCTGCGCGTGGGATAAGGACCAAGGTCACTCCGCGCCTGTAGTTTGCGGGCGCGGTACAAGGCTCATTTTTCACCCCGCCGAACCCCACCAACAAAATACCCTGGGAGCGTGCGCGGAAGAAGAAGGCACTTCGGCAGGGCGACGAGGGGATTGCAAACTTGATTCACTCACCACCATTAGAATATCGCACTTCCAGCCTCAGTTCCCGCGGACATATTGGCCCAAAGAGGTAAGATTCAACCCAATTTAAATATGACTCTTTTCCCGACGTTCTAACCCACCCAGAGATCAAACACTTCTCCCATCTCCTCTCATTCTCCGTCTCACTTCACACCCCACCACCCAGCCCAACTACACCACGACATCTCCCACAATGTCTTCCCTTGCTCCGTACAAGAAGGAATTCCTGCAGTCCTCCATCTCCGGAGGCGTCCTCAAGTTCGGCAGCTTCGAGCTCAAGTCTAAGCGCATCTCACCCTACTTCTTCAACGCCGGCCTCTTCCACACAACCCGCCTGGCTAGCGCTATTGCCACGGCCTTTGCCCAGGCCGTCGTCGACGCCCGAAAGGATGGCCTGGAGTTTGACATCATCTTCGGCCCGGCCTACAAGGGCATTCCCCTTGCTGCCACCATTGCCGTCGAGCTTGGCAAGTTGGCACCCGAGACTCTTGATACCGTCTCATACTCCTTCGATCGTAAGGAGGCTAAAGACCACGGCGAGGGCGGCAACATTGTCGGTGCACCACTCAAGGGAAAGCGGGTTCTGATCGTCGACGACGTCATCACCGCCGGTACCGCCAAGCGAGAGGCCATCGATAAGATCCGCAAGGAGGGTGGTATTGTCGTTGGTATCGCCGTTGCCCTGGATCGAATGGAGAAGCTCCCTGCTACCGATGGTGACGAGTCCAAGCCCGGCCCTAGCGCCATTGGCGAGCTGCGAAAAGAGTTCAGCATCCCCATCTTTGCTATTCTGACCCTGGATGATATCATTGAGGGCATGAAGAGCTTTGCCTCGGAGGAGGACATCCAGCGGACCGAGGAGTATCGCCAGAAGTACAAGGCTACCGACTAAACGAAGAGAATGCCGTGATTCATAAATAAAAGACGACCTTTGCTAGTTTTGCCAGCAAGACACGAAAATCTAACCATACGGAACATAACCATGTGCTGAACTTGATATTATGTCTCAATATGAAGGGACCATAACTGTAAAAACATCCCATGCATCGTGTACCTGCGTCACGACTATATTCTTTCGAACAGCAAATAAATGCAATCACTGGGGAGAACCCGGGAACTAGTGCTGAATTTTAGACCAGCTATGCGATTATAAAAAATATTTTGCTTGTCTGATGGAAGCCGGGTAGCTGTGACAAGAACAATTCGAGAAAAAGTCCTCCGGGTAGGGAACTAATTACCCGGCATCCGTTGTTGGAAAGAGACTTCAAAGAAGTGGCGTGAACCTGAGAGTCAGGTCCCATTGTTTGGCTACGTTTTCTTGACTTTGGTGGGTTCCTCCTTGACCTTTGGTTTCGGTCCGCCTAGTTCAAGGACCTGTGAGATGGTTAGGTTCTGAAGCGAAGCTGGATAATGTAACACCTGCTTACCATGGCATGCCAGCCTTGGCCAGCCAGAGCCTTTGTGCTCGGGCCAAGATCCCTGAAACCAAAACCCTTGTAGAATTGAATCGAGTACTAGAATTGTTAGCAAGGTACAAGTCTATTGGGAGAACAGTATATTCGGAACTTACTGGCTGGCATATCAAAGCAACCCGATCTGCCATTCCAGATTCATTTATGAGTTGAAGATAAGCCTTCATCGCTGTCTTGCCGATACCGACGCCTTGGACCTCAGGACAAACAGCACAGGAATGGAGACAAACTGTTCTCCCTGACGATTGGTGGCCCAGAGGTGAGCCCTTGGAGGCTACAGGATCTCGCCAATTTTCGGGGAATTCCATGTCGGCATCCGTGATGACTGGATGTTTACCAAGTGTCGCAAGGATGTGGGCGAACATGACATGCTTGGCATGATCGGTGCGTCCAGATTCGACGGGTCGACTAGGGTCCATAGTTGCAATCCGCCAGTCCTTTGCATCATCGGGTCTAATTGTGTTGAACAAGCCATAGCACACGCCTCCGGATTTCCGAATGCGATACTCGATCTAGGGACGACGGATTAGTCTGAGTGAGAAATTCGGTTCCCGAAATCGCTAAGAAGCAGCCACTCGGAGAGAAAGGAGAAGAAGTTCCGATATACCTTTTCTCTGCTTGCTCGATGCTTCGGGTCCGACAAAGCAGCGTTCTCGAGCGTCACGCAGGTTTCAATGTCGTTCTCAGTTAGAGGTGAGAGCATCGGGGCCCAATGGAAGGGGATGACTTTCTTCAAAAGCCCAGCCTCGGAGTTTCGTTTCTGGATTCTCAACTGAGTGATGTTTCTCTTGGTCATGACCATCTCCTCATCAGCATCGCAGGAATCATCGATGGCATCGGCGTCTTGGTCTTCATCTCTCTCGGCCGTGGGCCCGTCAGAGAAGATAATGTCCCGAGCCGCAGTCGCGAACTCGTTTTTTTGATCCATGTTGGGCTGGGGATGCCGGGGCGGTCGTGAGGGTTGTCAGTGAGCCTTTGGCTATTCCAGGTTCCCCTTGGGTCATGAAATCCTGCCCTTGCAGATACGAAGCCGCTAATGCAGTTCACAGGTCGGGGCTTTTATAAAAGACTGCAGACAAGGGCGTTCTGTGGTTTGGAAGTTGGTTTGGCTAACGGTTTTCGTCCTCGCCCGGTGAACTGATTCCCCTGACCTCTTTGCCAATTCGTTTGATGACGATGGTGATGACGATGACGATGGCGAGACAAACAGCATCGCCCTCAGGTTCCAACACGGTAAAAAAACGCCAGTGCGGCAGGTTGAGCAGCAAGTTGTGAAGTTGTTTAGCCACTGAGCTGAGGCGTTGAGTCAGTGAATCACGGGCAGTTCACGATCGAAGGTCACGGGGTGCTGGAGAGGCGATGGACGCCAGTTGGTTTGCTCTGGGCCCAAGTGGACCCACGGACCCGAGAGATCGGACGATGAAGACGGCGCCGAGATGGGGCAGGTGGGACTATGGGCATTGGGGAGGACCGTGCCTAAGCCAACTCTTCCGAGGAATGGGGAATGGGAGCAGGATGGAAATAACTCGGCTGAGTGGTGGGGTGGGTAAAGACACGTTCGGAGCGGCTTGAAATGGATGAGAGTGGTGAGGGGTGAGTGGTGGAGCGGCAGAACATTCGTCTTGGATGAACAAGACGACGGGAGACATGTCAAAATGATGCGTCTGGCTGAATGACCTCATTGGGACAAAACAATGCGATTGTCACTTCACATTCAGCGTCGCACTTGCCCGCTTGCCCAGTCGGCGACCGAAGGAAGGCGTGACAGACAGTTAAGGCCGTGCCTACCTTGGTACCTAGCTGGGCAGCTAGGTACCTTAGGTTTTGATTATCAGGGTCGCGTGACCGAGGTGAGTGGCAAGCAATGAAGGTGATAGTTGGTAGTATTCTAGCTATTCTAGAGCAATCGCCGACGCTGGCTCTCGATCTGGACGACGGAGCATGCCACAATGTGAGAGAAACAAGGCTCATGGTGTGTAGGAAGTACCTCGCAGTAGGCATGTGGAAGGGCACAACAACGACCAGGGTTACTGGGCCGCACACACACATGTTCACTCATCAAGGACGCCTCTCGAAATTCAACCCTTCCTAGGTACAGATCACCTGCTGCAAGATAATGACTCAACTAGATGCAATCGAGTGCCCCTGCGCATACACTGCAGGCAATGGTGGCTGCAGTGGCCACATGCCCTGAGGCGTCGCCGGAAGCGTTTCCGTTCTAGTTTGTAGACTGTACCTCTAGGGTGCTATTGGGCCGTGGTCAGCATCCCTGCTCGAATTTGTTCAGAGTCAACAATCAAGTTAAATCTGAAATAGAACCTAGGGGTCCCGGAAAGGATAATTTAGTTTAGAGTGTTTAGTCATCTCGATCCGGTTGAGCTGCCGACTCTGGAGATATCGGGGAAGCGGCAATTCCGCACATCAACCACATCGCCAAACAAGGGTAAAAGGTGCTGCAGAGGAGATCATCCTGCACCTCGCTTTGGCTCCCTGTCGTAGTCAGCGATATGTAATTGGCCCCCATACGGTCTCGGACTAGGTCTCTCCCTGGAGCGGCAGCATCCGTGGCGATCTCAGGGCAAGCTCTACTCCAAATCACCAGCAGCAGTGCATCTCGGCCGGCATTGGATGCTTGCCTGGGCATCGATGCGTATTTGATTTGCGACACTTAGGCGCCCGCATCTCGTTTACACGCATCTGAGTGAATTTAGCCTGGTTTGGGTAGAGGCTTGCGAGATGCGAACCAATGTCGACCCGAGGAGCCATGTTAGAACTACTGTGTTGGAGGCTGATACGCGGAAGCTGTCGTGGGACGGCTTTGCCTAGCATCAGTCAGCAAGGGAGAATGCCCCAAGCCTTGATGTACTCGTGTTAATTCGTCATCGTGGTCAGTGCCTCATGGACGCCCGCCGCTGGTATCAGCCTGCTCGGCCTGCCGTTAAAATCCGCCACGGGAAGAAGAGCCGGTGAGTGCGGAGGTGATCGAATGACATGATAGTACCACGTCTCCCCGTGACTGACTGACAGACTGTTGACTGACTCACTTGTCTGACTAGCAGGGAAGAAGACAGGCAAGCAAGGTAAGCAAAGCAAACAAGTTGTACAATCAAACAGGCAGACAACGAGGCAGATCAAGCCGGCGGGCAGGCAGATACGCAGATGGGTAGGCAACCAGCCGTCAACCGAGCCGAAACACGTTGCGGTGGTGTTGTGGATGGCTGTTGTTGTTTGGCTCAGACATCGGCCGGATCAACTGAAGGCCAGAGGGAGTACCTAGATAGTACCGAGGCTGACGATGGATGGAAGGCGAACTGGACTTGTTGCCTTTTACGTGCCTCCTATGGAGCACCTGCTAACTACGCACCCAAGGTAGTCACTGCGGAGGATATGAACTAGGATGGGAAGTAGATCCGCGAGGCGGGAGCGTGGCAGTGGGGGGTCGTAGCGGGCTAGACGGCGGCCCTAGGCCACCGCCAATTACCAGGCAACTCACTGAAGCACCCGAGACACCCCCCGCGCCACTGTAGACGGGAAGCTGGCGGGCGGTTGATGCCCGCTGCTGTGTCGTCACCGCCGCGCCCGCCGAGGCCCACTAAGCCCACAGCGAAATTTGCCCCTCCAGCGCCCCTCGGGTCTCCCCCTCCCCTCTATTCGTAGGTACCTCCACTCCGCTAACCTTCGGGTTCCAGGTTGTAGGGACGGAGTACGTAGGCGGTAGGCTACCTAAAACGTTCCGGGGCATCACCCGCGTCACCCACTGTAACCTTGACCGGCGCTCCGTCAGCTTCCAAGGTTCCCCAGCCAAGCTCCATCTGCTTCTCCCGGTACGGTACTAGTTCAACCAGCCAGCAGGCCGTCCACGAGTCGCTTTGACCTCGAATCCATCAAACTCCATCCGTCCTGAAGCCAGCGACTCCAAGATCCGCGTCACGACCTAAACCTCCCCCACTCCGCCTCCGCCTCCAACCCTTCTCCCTCCCTTCTCTCTTCTTCTTCTTCTCCTTCTCCCTTTTTCCTCCTCCGAACCTTCGACTTGCCCCCCACACTGGTTTTGCTCGGAACCCTCAGATACTTCTCCTCACCAACCCCCCGGACAGCCAAGCAGACAGGTAGGCTTGAGCTTCGCTTGCTACCTGTCTATCATATCTCGGTGCTGTCTGCTGGGCCTACGCAAGCCCAGAAACCTCAAGTCTCCCAGGGTTGCCACTACAAACAACCAACACCGCAACCACAACCACGACTGCAACCTAGCCACTTGTCCCCTCGATTCCTCTTCCTACCCCGACCAGATCTCCTCTCTGTGTATCCTGGTAACCAGCCGAGCAATCCGAGCTCGTAGACCTGCCCAAAATGTAAGATCTACATCCAGCTCCCGTAGCCCCGCTATTGCTCAATGCTGACCCGTCATCGGCAACCAGGCGCATCACACTCAACATCTTTAACCCCCAGGCCGGGGAGCAGGACAGCCTGCTTACCCTCGAGATCTTCTCCGAAATGACCATGGCCACACTCCGCGAGTCCATCCACGCCGAATCCACCATCCCTGCGACCTCACAACACATCTACCACAATGGCCGTCTCATCTCAGATGACTCCAAGACCATGGAGCAGCTGCAGATCACTGATGGAGAGATGTTGGCACTGCATGTTCGCGACATGCGAGGCAGCACTGGCGTCCCCGACCAGGCGCCCCGCCCCCAGCAGCCTCGGAGACGGGCAAGCAACGAACAAGATCCTGAGCTCATCCGCCTACAGGTCCTTGGAGATCCTGCATTGAGGCAGCAGCTTCAGAGACAACATCCTGACTTGGCTTCCGCAGTAGAAGACCCGGCCCGCTTCGCCCGCATATTCCATGACAGCCAAGACCGTGAAAATAGAGAGCGTCTAGAACGACAAAGAGAGATAGAGAGACTCAATGACGACCCTTTCAATATCGACAACCAGAAGAAGATCGAGGAGATGATCCGCCAGGAGAGAGTCATGGAGAACCTGCAGAACGCTATGGAGCACAACCCAGAAGGTATGCCATACGACCTCGCCGCATAATACTTATGCAATTGCTGACTTGTCTCTAGTCTTTGGTAGAGTCCACATGCTCTACGTGGACGTTGAAGTAAATGGCTATAAGGTTAAGGCGCTGGTCGATTCTGGTGCCCAGGCCACAATCATGTCTCCTGCTTGCGCTGAGGTATGTGGCATCATGCGGCTGGTTGATACACGATTCGCTGGTGTAGCCCGTGGTGTGGGAACCGCGACCATTATTGGACGTGTTCACTCTGCTCAGATTAAGATTGGCAACCTCTTCCTGCCTTGCAGTTTTACAGTCATGGAGGGCAAGGCTGTCGATTTGCTTCTTGGCTTGGATATGCTCAAGAGATACCAGGCCTCTATTGACCTAGCCAAAGACAAGCTGATCATCCAGGGCGTGGAGGTTCCTTTTCTGGGAGAGGCTGAAATTCCCAGAGAAGAGGAGACCCTCACCGAGGAACCCACTCTACCTGGCCCTTCAGGAACCAGCATCGGCCAGCGATCGGGAGCTGTGATACCACCAGATGCTCCGCAGCAACAGCCCCCGGCTGCACCACCGCAGGCTCCCGCTCCCGCACCAGCTCCCGCCGCGCCGCCCGCTCAACCGCCAGCCTCGAGGCCCAACATCTCACCCGAAGCGGTCGAAAACCTGGTAGCCATGGGAGCCACTAGAGAGCAGGCGATCCAGGCCTTGCAGGCGGCAGAGGGAAACCCCGATGTAGCCGCCAGTCTCATCTTCTTCTCGTAATCTGGGACACTCGAAAGGCATTATGACTAGCATGACAGGGTATCAGGTATCAGGACAAGGACGGAAGTTCAGAGTTTTGGCGTGAGACGGATGATAATTAGATACGGGTTCTGGACAGCTCGTGGCGACAAGTGGATAGAGACGATGGCTCGGCTGCGCACATGCGGAGAGATTACATCTGGCTTGTCTACTTTGCTCGCATGGAATGACTTTTAAGAAAACCCCCTTTTCAGATAAACTAAAACAAGACATGACAGTGTATGATGCGGGTATTCGTCGTCGTGGAAACTAAATACAGTACCAGCCCAGAAATCAACTCCCCTATCGAATTTTGTAGACGCAGGGCTTCAGGATGGAAGCCTCGTTCGCCTCGGGCTGCTCATCGATCGGATCAATCTTGCGGATGATGGGCCTCCTCCCTCTAGGAGGCTCCTGCGGCTTCACTCCCTTGCCCTTGGTCGGCTGTGCAGCCTTGATGAAGTGCATCTTGACAAACATCTTGTTGGACAGATCGATCGCCTCACGGTCGCCCTGGGGGACGAAGCCGCGGGACTTGAGCACCTCAACAAAGGCGGAGACATCCGTCTCGCGGCGGCGGTCCTCCATGCCGTCGACCTCGACAGACAGGTCTTCGTCGTTGTTGCCGTCGTCGGCGCCCTTGCCCTTGGCCTTCTGGATCTTCTTGCGATTTCCAACGCTGTGGGTGACGGGGGCGTTCTTTTTGCGGATGGGGCCGAAGCGGCTCTTGATCTCAGCAACCCAGAGCTCGCCCTTCCAGTGCAGGATGCGGTAGGCCTCCTCAACGAAGTCGACCCAGTTGGTGCCCATCAAGGCGAGACAGAAGACGGCCACGTTGATGGAGCCGTCCGGGAGGGGCAGGTTGGCGATGTCGGCCTTGGTGACGAGCGGGCTAGGGCTCTGGAGATCGAAGCTCTTGACGGTGACGCGCAGCTTCTTGCCGTCGATCTGCAGGGCCTCGGCGAGGCGGGCGTCGCCGCACCCAAGGTCGGCAATGGTGCACTCCTGGTTCGTTCGGGGCAGCACCGTCTTGGCGAGGGTAAGCGGGGGGGCGCCGGGGCGCTGCTTGCCAGGTTGGCGGACACGGCCGCGGCCACGGATGTCCTTGAGGAAGCTGTCGACGGGGTTCTCGGGCCAGACCTTGACCTGGCGGCGGAAGCCCTCGTGGTACTCGTCGAACATCTCGGGGGACTCGTCGAAGAGCTGGTACGACTCCTCGGAAGGGCGCGTGTACAGCGTCTCGTTGAGGTGCCGGAACCGCGCCGAGATCAGCTTCTCTCTCATGGACGCTTGGAGGGGAGTGAGTTTGGGAGCGGGAGGTGCGACGGTCTTGGTGACGGCCTCGGTCTTTGCTGTTGAGGTCTGCTCTGAGGTGGCGGTATCGGCATCATCTGTGGGCTTCTGCTTCTGCTTCTTGTTCTTCTTGTCCTTCTTTTGCTTGGGCTGCGTCTCGCTCTCCTTCTCACCCTCCTTCTCACCCTCCTTCTCACTCTTCTTGTCGCCGCTCTCATCCTTGGCACCGGCGGCCTTCACATCTCCCTTCCCGCCCTTCTTCTGCCGCTTGGCAGCCTGTTCGGGCTTCGGGGCATCGCTCTTCTTGCCCTCGATGACAGATTCCCACAGGTCAGCAACCGTCGAGGCCGTGACGCCTTCGATAGCAGCAGCGGCCGTGGCGGCGCCTGCTCGCTTGCGCTTCCTGGGTTTTGAGCCGGGAGCATTGTTGCCAGCGGACTGCGTCTCAGACTTGAGGGTGTCTGCCGAGACGGACCATCCCGGTACAGCAAACATCTTGACGAGCTGGCGATTGGGGTTGTTGGTCAATTGCTGTTGGTGTTGTAGTGGGTGCTGGTGACTTTTCTTCAACTGATTTTTTTACACTTACGTCCTAGAACGGCAATTAGGCGGCGGGGTGGCCCGTGCGCGAGCTACTGATTGTTGCGACTCAGCGTAAGACGGACAGCAGCTCTCCATCGTCATGACATGGACGCAACATATAAACTTAATAAATAAATGTTGGATAATGAACCTTGGACTTTATACATGTTAATTATGCATAAATTGAATATACGAGTTGTGCAGCGCGGTGGTGCTTGAGAGATAAGTCAAGAGTATGAGACTCCCATGACAGTTACTGCTATGGTCAACAGGAACAATGAGGCTTGGCGGGTAGCTCAGTAGTACGCCATGGGTTTCAGCTTTGCTAAGTTACAAGGATATGTGCATGGTGACTTGCAGAGTGCCGTTACGACCTAATTATCTAGGAGGCGTTAAGGCATCTAATGCAGCCCTGTGAACCGCTGAGGCACCGTTAGGCGGGACACGAGGTGTCACGCCTACAACTGACTGTGTATAATATTGTCTACTTGACCTTGAATCAGAAAACCCCACACCTGGGTCTAAACTTCCTTCTCTCGTCCGCAATCAATATGGCATTTGAATCTACTACTGCGGGAACAGAAGCAGAGAAACGTCTACTGAGTTGCGCCTCCGTCGATAACTATTGGACACCGCCAGTCAAGTTACGGTTTGAGGAACTCGTAGGAGGAGTAGATACGGTTAAAGAATAGAGGCATCGAGAAATAGTAAGTTAGGATATTTGAAATGCCGCCTCGGGTATATAGGGTAAGGTTGAAGAACCAACTCCGGAGAGACGGTGTATATAATTATAGGTTAGGATCGGATACTGCAACGGTTTGAACAATATCAACAACTTGCGCGATGAATGCGATAGAGACCTAGCCTTGCAAATTGTCCCGGGACTCATCGGTGAGTTTTAGAAGAAAGGCACGTTGCATTCGGACCGGTTCCTTGGCGACTGCTCCCTGTCTCCGAACGGGTCGGGGTTGACTAATTCCTGGAACGGCGATGATTCCCAACTCGCTGGCTGTGGTACCGGATCTCACCCTGCATCCGAGATTGTACGAAGATGCCCCGGAAAACCTCTCGTCGGCCGCGGAGAAGCATGCATGTGACTAGCCGCCGGCACGGAGAGAGGCCGTCCCCGGGGCCGTAGCCGCGACACTGGGAGGTGGGTGACGCGGAATGCGTGTGCTCCATCCTGTAGACCATCTGCCTTGAGTGACTGGCTGGTAGAAAGGCGGCACTGGGCACTCCGCCGCTCGGATGGATGACAGGCCACTGTGCGCGAGAGACAGCTGCAGCAGGAACTGTGAGTCAACTGCCACCCGTGGTCTTGCTTATGCTTGAGGCCGGCTTGGCTTCGAGATAGTGACGAGGGCCAACTGGTTTCCATTCAAGGATTGGCTACATGGTCGGAAGTCGTCACACCGTCTCGCTCCAAGAACATACCCCGATCCGCGTGACCATGCTATTTACGACTGCGGGTAGATGCAGAGGTTCACGTATAGTTGGCGTCAAGACGAGACGTAGAGCAGAGACACATTGGCACGGTAACAGTCATCACAACTATTGAGGGCCATCGAGAATAAAAAAAACCACCCCCGCGTTGGTTATGGCAGGTCACGAGAGCTGGGCAGGCAGCGCGCCAATGCCGATCTCCAACGGCGTGAACTCGTGGAAGGATACAGTAACCTGGCCTGATGCACGATCCCGGGGCATTGGCGTGGCTTCCCGCGAGCAACCACGCACTGGGCGCTTCGTCCGAACACGAGGCGCAACTCTAACTCATGTTTGGGGCCTGTGTTGACGCCCAGTCGTGGAGGTTGCCGGACAGAAACGTTGACTCAGAGCAGTACTGGTGCAATCGCGCGAGGCTACAGTACGGCCTGGAGGAGCTTAACTCTCGACAGAGACTTGGCCATGTTGTTGGTGAACGTTGTGGCGGTCAGGGGCCGACATACAACTCACTCCAGGCCAGAGGTCAATACCACCTTGCAGAATGGCCTTTGTCCCTCAGAACCTATACCCCCAACGGGACCAGCTGAATGCTGTACGCAGTGCCCAGCCTCCGCTATTCCAGGCAGACAGAGATGGCTCGTACTTGTGGAACGGCCAAAGTGACGGCCACCAGTCTCGTTGCCGCAGGCCTCTAAAGGCGTCGATTTGTTTTGGCACGGTATCATTCAGATATGCCTGGATGAGACAGGATAGACCAGGCACAACTTTCCCCAGGCTGGTCACTGCTGAGCGGGTGTAAGACCTGTCTGCTCAGCCATTATTGATCGAAGGCTGGGTGTCGAGGATCACACTGGACACGTTCCCGCAGCAGAGAAACGGCGCCTCGGCAGCTAGCTGCAGGTTCACAACATGGTGGCTTGCTGGGGGGAGGGGCCTTTGGGTGAAATGACTCTTCGGGATGAGCTGGATAGATGGCCTACCCCTCCACAGCTGGCGATGAGGCAGAGATCCGACCAAGGCAGAGATGCCGACCTAGATGAGATGGTTGCGCAAGGGCAGTGCCTCTGGTTCTCGTACCGTCGTGAGAGACATGGCATGCGATCAAAGGGACCTGGAGATGGGCGCGAGACGAGGGATGTGCAACACCGTGCAATGTTTGTGTCACACAGCAGCATGACTGTGAGCTGCATCGACTGCCTCTAGGTGACCAAGGGTAAAGCCGGAGGTAGGTGCTTGTAGGCATGGAAATGGGTCTGGGTCTGGGTTTGGGATGGGGTGATGCTGGTTGTTGGCTGCGGTGTACATGGAACCTACCGAAATGGACAGGCTTTGTGAGCCTCGAGATTGTGGCTGCGTAGAGGAGACGTGGGAATTGGGCCAGTCGTTGGGGACAGCTGAATGTGAGGAGCACTTGTAGCACGAGGGGCACTTGTAGCACGAGGAGCATGTCCTAGCAGCATGATGAGCGCAAGGAGCAAGTGGCAGCTGGAGATGGTGATGGTGATTGCAACGGTCATGGTATTGGTGATGGTGGCAGTGTTTGTGGAGGTGTTTTTGGGATATGCTTTCGCTCAGATTAGTCGCGTTGCACAGGGACGAGGTTGCTAATAACTTAAGGTTTTGGCAACCGTTCGGAGGGTCCGAAGAGGAAGGAGCGGGTCCTGTCCGAGAAGCGCCCGAGCGAGCCGGCTCTCGAGTAGACTTCGGCATCTCGCTTGGCTGGCCTCTAGCCCGTAGCAGCCTGGAGTACGGATATTGGAAGGGATGTGAGGCTTGAGGGCTAGTCGGCTTCAAGTTTCAGGGTCCATTGTTGAAAAAAGTCTGTTGAATAATAGGCAGGGGGCTGCTTACGGTGCCTTGCAAGAGGGACCGCCTTTTGGGTGGCTGCAGGACAGACGTTGGTTGGAGGCTTGATGATCATCTTCGTATGCGAGAGAGGCGATGCGCGGATGGACGGCCGCCGGACTAGAACGAACCCTGCTAATGGCGAGGAGAGCGGGGATAAGGTTAAGACGGATGCACTGGCCGACCGCGCGCTTCTGGGCCATCCGCCTCGCCTCGCTGTTTGAGTGTCGGGCAGTTGCGAGACCTGACGTCGACGGTTCGCCAGCCACCAGCCACCAGGAACCTTGCTTGTAGGGCTGTAACTTAATCCCTGGGTGGTATTTTATTAGTAACCGTATTATTGCACGCTAGTTGGAGGAGGAATTGGAGTTTGGAGACGGAGATGGAGATGAGATGAGATGGGCAGTGAGACGAGACAGAGAGGAGGAGAGGAAAAAGGTGTGCGCGTGTGAGACACCCCTCGACACCGCCTGATGCTGTCCGGGAATAGGAGCATGGCTGCTCGATGTACGTAGTAAATGGCCCCTTCGGCACGCCGGAGCATGGGCAAAGTGAGCGAGGAACTGGGCGAACGAATGAGGGCATGGCAGTCGGTGGATGTTGGAAACGGTAACACGGCACGGCATGCCACCCATCTGCAATCTGCAATCTGGACCCATCTAACCAACCCTCGCCAGCCGCCATCCGGCCATTCAGTCTGTCGATATGCATGCGGGTTCGTAACTTGCCAGACCGGGGTCTTGGCTCTCGGGGTCTCGTTGCGGCTTGGGAACCCACTCCCACGTTGGGTAGGACCTGTCTGCCGGACGTGCTAATGCCAGTTGGTGGTGAGTCGGGTCTTGGCTCGACACACGCGTACTGTACGAATACCGGTATGCCGACCTACCTGTACCTATTTTCCCAACGGGCGACTAATACTGTACTCTAGACGCACATCCACCCCGGCCGGCATCCGCTCTCCATCAATAAGAGCTCCGTGCTAGAGGCTTAGGTACCTGCTAAAGGACCATCTCCGTATTCGATGGTAGGCCTCGGTTCGGTGTTCAGTGTTCAGTCTTGTCTTTCGACTGCCCCGTCCGTGTCTGTGTCTGTGAAGGTGTGCGTATGTGTGTGTGTGTGTGTGTGTGTGGTAGACCCTTTCTTTGGGCGACCACGCACCAACCTGGTGGTCCAAATCCATGCCTCCTCTCCTCAATGTCAGGACATGCATGGCGTAGGTTAGGGACTTTGGATGCAAATTGCACGGACGAGATCTCCCTTTTACGATAGATGCCGCGGCCCTTGCCCCTCCCACCACGTTGAGGGCGTCCTGGTCCCTGGTCCCTTGTCCCTTGTCCCTGGTCCTCGCCCCTGTCATCGGCCTCGGCGTCGACTTGTCCCTTGTTTCCTTGTTTCCCCTCCTCGATCTGGCAGAGAGACAGAAGAAACAGAAGCAAGCAGCCAACAGCCAACAGCCAGCAGCCAGCAGCCAGCCAAGTCACCCACCCTCCTTGCCCTGACCCTTGTCCGGCTGTGGTTTTTGGTGATACCCACCATCTCTTCTCGTCGGTTCACTCCTCCTGCCCGCAGCGCCGCCGCCGCCTCACATCCATCCCCATCCAATGCCCTTGATCTGATCTCGCGCGGCCTTTGCTTTTGTGTGTCAGTCTCTTTCTCCTTGCAGCCGACTGCGGGCTCACGCTCTTGCTTTTCCTCTTATTCTCCCACCTTTTCCCTTCTCGCCGGCTCTCACACCGCCGCCTTCCGACTAGCAACACGGCGAGCAGCAATCACGGACCGACTGCCATTTCTCTTGTGCAGTTTGCTTCTCTGGCCCCTCCAAGTCCCGACGCAACAACTCCACTCCCCCACCCACCTCCCGACACCATCACCTCACCTTACCTTAGCTACCTCCATACCTACCGACTAAGTTACGTAGTAGGACTACACTGCCTATTACCTACCTACACGGCACGGCACTTTCACTGTGCAAGGTACGGGCGTCAGTCAACTCTTGGCTGCCAATTGCCACCATCACCAGCGCCCCCCACAGTGTAAACCCATCACCATACCATAGTACCATCTCCACCTCTACCTACCACCGCCTAGCATCGACCTTACCCACTGCACCCGCTAGCTGTCTGCGGCAGTCGTCTTGCGCCTTAGTCTGGGCGAGCCCACTTTCACTTTTGCTCAGAAGCCGCGGCCTGTTCTCTCATTCATAGTCACCTTATTTACAACAGGCTAGGCTAGGCCACTCGCTCAAGTCACTCAGTCACTGCTTTCCCTATCTTGAGCTACCTACCTACCTACCTTCCATCTCTTCCTTACCACTCTTCCACGACCCCCTTGTGCGGCACAGCGCAAAACAATTGCTTCAACTCATCGGGGAATCGATCCGCTCTCCGTCGAGAGACAAGAGACAAGAGCCCAGACACGGGCCACAAACACAAAAGACAAGACACACACACACACACCACACAGACAGTCAAAGACCTGCCGTCCTCCACCCTGGCTCCTGCTGCTCCGCTGGCCCTCACCGGCCCCCGAACTGGATTGGTAAACCACCGACCATCGAGTTACACCAACATGTTTCACTCCCCCCAGGAAGCTTCCTGATAGACAAACCCATCTTGGCCGCCACTGTCTTGCTTCTCTCCTCTCCACCTCCTGCATATCATCCGCCTCCCCCGTTTCTCGGCCCTAGACATTTCTCTCGACCGTATCCTGTCCGGATCCTGACTCTCGTGTCATTCACCCTCTCCGCTTTGCCTGGTCGTCGCCTTCCTGTCTCGGCTTGCTCTTCGTCCCACGCTTTTTTGCTTCCCTGTCCCTGTCTCCCTCACAGACTCCCGTGCTCTGTTTCTCTTGACTAAACGGAGACTCGCCTTTTTCATCATCCACCTTCCCTGAGCTGTTTCCCACCCTACCTCGCTTTCCGCGGGTGCCGAAGCTCTGCCTCCGGCTCCCAACTTGTTGTTCTGACCCGGCGCATTGGCGAGCATCATGTGAATCCGCCAATTGGGTACAGATCTGTGTGAATTAAGACCTATCAAAGCGAGCCAGTCACGGTTCGCACCTTTTCAATACTGCAGCCATGGACCAAGCCTCCGGTGTGGCGTCTGCGGCCACTACATCTCAACAACCCCCTCCGGCCACTGCTCAGCAAGACGACGACGGTAGGGACGATCCTAATCGCAAGAGAGCCAATGTTAGAAAGCGGACAAAGACGGGATGTTTGAGTAAGTGGAAACCTAATTGATACGAAATGTGCTTTCTTGACGGTAATGCTAATCCGCGCTGCGTAAAGCTTGTCGCAGGAGACGCATCAAATGCGATGAGGGCAGGCCGACCTGCAACAATTGCATCAAATCCAAGCGGCAATGCGAGGGCTACAGTCAGCGCGTCATCTTCAAGGATCCAATGGGTGCTATTCAGGGCGGTCCGTTCGGCCCAGCCTTGTACCCTCCAGGATCCGCACATCTGGTCAGCCAGATGCAGGGCAAGAATTCATCCCAAGGGCCCTTGCCCGTTATTGCTCCCAAGCCCCCTTCATTCAGTTACCAAGGCCACGAGAATACGACCTACGGACACTATACTCATGCGCAGAACGGTCAAGCAGTGTATGAATTTAACCCGGGCCAACCAATTCAACTTCCGCATCCACAAGCCAACACTTTGGTATCGCCGCAGACCACAGCCGGATATGTTAAAATCGAGCATGATCCTCGCCCCCACCACTTTGGACCCCCTCCTAATGGGCAGGTTGGCGATAGCTATTCAACCTCCAGGCCGCCGACGACGACCGATGGGCCGGATGAAGCTCAAGAGGAGTACATTGATGCTCAATTTTTGGACGACGACTCGCTAGATGAAGATGCCGAGATGGGCGAATCAGACGATGAATCCCGGGATCCCCAAGAGGTCCTAGGTCCAATGGTGAAGCAGTTTAATGGGTCATGGGATGCGGACGGCACTCAAGTCCGAGCCTTTTCCGCATTTGCAAAATGCAATGTCCTTTCAGAATACACGGCTTCTGCCCAGACGTCAGAACTCAAGGATGCTAGGATATTGGCCATATTCATGCATTTTATCCAAGTTACAGGCCCGAGCATGTCATTATATGAACGGCATCCATTCGATCACGGATGCGATGATGCCTATGATACCACTCCCAGAGGAGCCAATAACCTCTGGAGCTGTGAGTCTACCGCCGTGAACAACGAGGCTATGGACTAATTCAATATCTAGACACCTTTCCAATCATAGCATTCAACCACCCTGCGCTGCTTCACGCCATTTTGGCCCTGGCAAGTTTGCAGATCGCCAAACTACAAAAGATCCCGGCCACTGCAGCCATGAAGCACTACCACCTGGCAATTCGCAGAATAGCCAAGAACGTCAACAAACCGCTAAGGCGGACGCAACCTCCAACCCTTGCAGCGACCCTTTTACTGGCATACTTCGAGGTCTGGTCGTCAGACCACAACAAATGGTGTAACCATCTTTTTGGCGCCAGGATTTTGCTTCGCGAGATGCCCCTGAAACATATGTCCAGAAGATGCTTGCCGATCAAACGTCTCGCCCAGAGAAGGAAGGATGCCGAAGACCAGAACCAGATGAACTCTTTCTTCCCTGGCTATAACGTGAACCCCCTGAGCAAACTACTTGACCTTGACTACGAGCTCCTGCAAAGGTTGTCAGGCTTGAATGTCACCGCCGAGGACTATTGCTTGGGTGAAGACCAACCTCTTGATCCGGGGAGCCACCTCACTTCGGAAAAAGACATCGAGCAGTACGAGAATTTACGGGACTTGTACTGGTGGTATTGCAAGATGGATGTATATCAGAGTATGCTGGGCGGTACGAAGCTATTGTAAGTTCCGGCCATCTGCGGGAATCTTTGCCGAAGCTAACGAGTTCCCCAAGTATGGAATACGAGCACTGGACTCAATGCCCACCTCGAGGCCCCATTTCCAGGTTGGATGCTATGTAAGAACTCCCTTGGACTCTCTTGGAGTGATTTTGACACTGACTTCTTTATCCAAGATATGGAACATACGATCATCTCATGCTCCTCCTAGGACGGGTGACAGATTTCTCTTCCAAAGACGTAGCTCGAAAGCGAAGAGCAAGCCAAAACAGGGCCCCTCCTCCGGGGGCACCATCCCCCCCTGCGTTTGTTGGCATCATGCCCACGACTGGTAAATTCAAGGTTCCAATGGGGTTTTCGCCCCCGCGAGAGTCCTCCCCACAGAGCGAATCCAGCGATGACCAAGATCCCGATATCAGTTTCCAGATAGCAGTTCAGCAGTGGGAGTCTATCAAGGAGGGATTTGAAGCCTTTGAGAAAAGCCTGGGGCCCGAGTTCCAGCCTCTCCGGCCAGAGTATTCAGATAGAAGGGATTCGCCATTTGGGATGACGTTACAGTATCGGACCTTCTCGGTTGCCGGAATCTGGATGAACTTTTACATGGGCATGATTCACCTGTACCGTACCCATCCCTCAATGGCCCCAGCAGCCATGCAGGCGGCCGGGATGGCGGCACATCAGACGGGAGCGTACTCGAACAAGCTTGGACGGATAGCCGCGGGTTTGTCGGACGATTGCTCCCAGGTGACGGAGATCAGCACTCTCGTCAGCGCGGCTTTTATCGAGAGCTGTTTCTGCCTGTTTGTGGCAGCCATCGAGGTATGGCTTTCCCCCTTCTCCCGCAGCCTAAGTTGGCAGACAGTTTATATTAACATGGCTTCAGTATCGAGAAGATGCCCAACGTCAGTGGGTCGTACGCCGTTTGCGTGACATCTCCCGTCTCACGGGCTGGCAGTCTGCGAGACAGATCGCCGACGGCTGCGAGTCGGGCTGGGTCAAGGCCGCTCAAATCGGTCGTGGCCCGCCGTATGTCCGCGTGGAGGAAGTTGGTGTGCCGATATCTGTCTGGAATGACACCCGACGCATCGCCCGCAAGATCCGAGAGCTTGACCAAGGAGACGGCGAGGAGCGACGCCTGGTGCTGGCGAAGTCCGAGCGCGCCTCGTATGCACTCGGACTGCTCGGGGTGGAACACGACCTTCAATTCCTGGAGCTCAAGGATGAGATGGTGGTAGTGCCACAGGAAGGAGAGCGGTCCATTGGGATCGATAACGTGACATGAGTCCATCTTTTGAATTGTCTGTGCATAAAGTATCATGAAGCGGTCCCAGGACCTAACGATGGGAAAGAGGAGGCGGGAATGTTTGGCATGTTCTGTGTGAGGGAGAGGTTTAGATGTCTGGCATCGTCACTGTCAGTACCCTTACATTAATGATACATAATTGCGAACCCTCTTGGGTATAACGCCTTGTGTGTACGTCTCCCTTGCAAGTAGTTGGGCCCTGGTCTCAAAGCTCAAAAGACGTTTCTCTATTTGTTCTTGGTAGCCCTTTCTCCGCTCAGTTCGCCGGCAGCCGCTCCACAACCGTGGCCATCTCCTCATCTGTGTATATTCTGAAACCTTTCTCCTTGGTCACGCTCGCCAGCTGCACGTTCTTCGAGTCTAGCTTTTCCTCCATAACCTGCTTCAGCGTCTTGAGGACTAGGGTCTCTGCGTCGATGAGGGTCAAGGACTAATCACCCCGTTTGTCAGCTAGTGTTCGGGAGGGAGGGGTATTTCAAGAACTTACCTTGTGGTACTCGTTCTGAAGCTCGGCCTGGGCACCCTCAGAGCCAGAGCCAATGGCCTTGGCGTCGTAGCGGTAAAAGGTACCGCTAGGCTCGGCGTGGAAGAGCTGGGGGCCATCCTCGTCGAAACCAGCAATGAGCAGGGCGACACCGAAGGGACGGCTCATGATGGTCTCCTCGCCGTCAGCACCCTCGCCGAAGCGCAGGGCAAGATCGCAGATGGCCTGGGTGCAGCTCTCGACGCGGAGGTTCTCGTTGTAGTTGAAGGCGTGGCTCTGGCATTCGACGCGGGCGTGCTCGACCATGGAGCGGGCGTCGGCCTGGAGGCCGGACATGGCGCAGCCGATGTGGCGGTCGATCTCGACAATCTTCTCGACCGAGGACGTCTCAAGGAGGGTTGAGGTGACTCGCTTCTCGACACCGAGGATGACGCCCTCTGAGGTGGCGACGCCGATGGCGGTAGAGCCGAGCTTGATGGCCTCGAGGGAGTATTCGACCTGGAAGAGACGGCCTTCGGGGGAGAAGGTGTTGATCCCCCGGTCTGCAATGGCGAGCGAGAGGTTAGCGAGATGCTGGAAAGCTGAGGGAGCCAGGGCAGGAGCAGCAGAGGCCGGCGGCGGGGGATGGGAGACGGGGATGGGGGGTCAACATGCCGTATTCCGATCTTGCCATAAACATCTTGGCGGTGTTGGAGTCTGAAGGATGGGCGCGTTTGGGCGGGGAGAAGAGGGTGCGAGAGGGCGGCGAGGACGACGAGTCGTGGAGGAGGGCGTGGGATTGCGGATTGAGCGGGGTCGGAGTTGTAGTGGATTGAGGATGAGAGGCGGGCAGGCTGAAAGAAGACGATGGACGAGCTCTGGTGGAGTGGACGTGGAGTTGGAGTTTGGAGTTGCTAGGCAAGCAGTCCGCCTACGTAGCCGCAGCCGCGCCCACACCGAACCCAACTGAGCTGCGCTGGAGCTCTGGAGCGAAGTCCGCTGTAACGCCACAGCGCACCACAGTGGGAGGGGCCCCTGTAACGCCGGGACTGTAGGTGCTCCCTGGGAGTGCGAGCTGCCTCATTGGCCCGTGCCACACATGGCAGTCGATTTCACCGCCACAGTTGTGTTTCCAAGCTAGCAGTCCTGGTTAAACCTGTTTGGGCCTGTTGTCATTGCCCTTGTACAATCCTCAGGACTTGACGTTGTGGGCTTTGAAGAGTAGCCCAGTGACTAGACTAATAGATGCTCTGAACAGGTAAGGATTTGGGAAATACCTAGGATATTTAAATGGTATTTTCACGAGTCTTCACAGTTGAGCGAGATTTTCTCTCGCAGTTGTTGGTAGCCCAGTCAATTAGATCGGAGCACAATAAGCACAAGCAAGGCCCGTCCCCTCAATTTATGCCTTTATGCCGACGCGACACCCCACGTCGATGTCCACAGCGCGATTGGGCACACACTTATACCAACTTCGATTCAACATCTCGCGATTCCCCCACCACAACCGACCCGTCTACGGTCCGATACCGACAGCGCTGGGACACTGAGGGGTCCCTTTCAGATGTAGCCCGCCAACATGGCATCCGGTGCACCACGAGCATCGTCCCGAGCCAACGGCCAGGGCGACGAACGGCCCCGCGTCTCTACCCATGCAAGCAACAGCTTCAAGAGCGAGCGCTCCGAGTCCAGCAAGGGGCCGTCGCCTCGCCCAGGCGCCTTTCCGGGCATGCACAAGCGTACGGCGTCGGGGAACCCCCGGGCCACGAGCAGGAGTGTCGAGGAACGCCGCTTCGAGGAGAGGAGGGTCACGGAGCGGACCTATGAAGCGCACCTGGAGCGAGTGATACCGCGGACTACGAGCCCCGAGAGGACGCATCGCCGGGGCGTTCCCTCTGAGACGAGGGCTGCGCCGGACGCGCCCAGACACAAGACACCTGAGCTGAAGGTCAGAGCCGAGACTCCGCAAGGTATGCCCGTTCCATGACCTCGAGCTGGTCGACCGAGATGACTGAGGCGGCGACTGACCCGACGTGAAGCACCATGGAACCCCGAAGCCACCCTACGACCTCATACCACCGCCCCCCTAGCTTCCCGAATATCAATCCCCCCCCTGGCCTCGACCGTACCTCAGGCCCCGCAACCGAAACCGCTGAGTGAGCTGAGCCTAGAGCTGCAGGAAGCCGCTATTGTGGAAGACCTCCTCTTCGTCTTCATGGGATATGAAGGCCAGTATATCAGATTCGCCAAGGGATATAACCCCAATGAGGAGAGAGACAGGTTATCTGGACCAACGTTCAGAATCCTGCCTGGTCTCGACCCCAGCTTACAGGATTTGACCCAGTCCATGTTGAAGATGGCGACCTATTACTCCGCACTCGAGGCCTTTGTCGACGTCCAAAGCCGCGAAGAGTTTGGCGCCGTCAACCATGCACTTTGCGCATCAATACGCAAGTTCCTACAGGACTACCTTGTCATGATTGCACAGCTAGAGACGCAGTTCTTGACTAGCGAAACATTCACGGTGCATGTGCTCAACATTCACACCATGCAGACGAGCCAGATGATGCTGCAGTTGTACTCACTTGCCCATGAGCTGCTCAAGAAGAACGCGTTGCTGGACGACTGGGCTGAGGAAGAAGAATCCGACGAGGACGACTATGACAAGATCATCAAGAACCTGCAAGACGGAGGCGAGATCATGCCCGGCAACATGACGGGAAAGAAGATTTGCAAGGGCGGCGTTGTCCTCGGACTGATCACCAAACGACTGGAGTCCATGTCTGGCGACCCGTCGGCTCGGGCGCTTCTCACATCCTTACTGCGCGATGCCAGCAAGCCCTACATGGTTATGCTCAACGAGTGGCTCCATCACGGTGGGATCCACGACCCTCATGCAGAGTTCCTGATCAAGGAGCAAAAGAGCATCCGCCGCGAAAGGCTCGAACAGGATTATACCGACGAGTACTGGGAGAGGAGATACACCATCCTCGACCAGCATGTGCCGCCGCAGCTGGAGGGCGTCAAGGACAAGGTCCTACTAGCCGGCAAGTACCTCAACGTAGTTCGCGAATGCGGCGGCGTCGACGTCAGCAAGGTCGTCAAGGACGTACCGGCGTCGTTCGACGACAGCCGCTTCCTCGAGAACGTCAACAACGCCTACGCTCACGCCAACGAGTCCCTGATGCAGCTCCTCCTCACCACGCACGCCCTGCCCGCACGCCTGCGCTCCCTCAAGCACTACTTCTTCCTCGACCCATCCGACTACTTCTCCTACTTCCTCGAGCTGGGTGCTTCGGAGCTGCGTAAGCCCGTGAAGGCCGTTAACACCGGCAAGCTGCAGTCGCTGCTGGACCTGGTTCTGAGGCAGCCGGGAAGCATCGTCTCCATGGATCCTTTTAAGGACGACGTTAAGGTCGAGAAGAATGAGACTCCCCTAATTAGGTCCCTGCAGCGCGTTGTCAACATCACCGGCATCGAGCAAGGCGAGGCGCTCCAGCCGCTTGCCAACGAACCGACTGAGAAGGACAAGAACGCCATCGGCTTCACGTCGCTGCAGCTCGACTACTCGGTCCCCTTCCCCGTCTCTCTTGTCATCAGCCGCAAGACCATCTGGCGTTATCAGGCTCTCTTCCGCTTCCTCCTCTCCCTACGCTACGTCGAGTCGCAGCTCTCGGCCACCTGGCAGACGCAAACACGAGGCATCAGCTGGGGCCACAAGGGCACCCTCCGTAACCTCGAGATCTGGAAGCGCCGCGTCTGGACCTTGCGGGCCCGCATGCTCGTCTTTGTCCAGCAGCTGCTCTACTTTTGCACTGCCGAGGTCATCGAGCCCAACTGGACCAAGTTCATGTCGCGCCTTAAGACCGAGGAGGGGAATGCCGGGTCGACGGGCTCCGGAGGTGTCAATCGGACTGTCGATGAGCTGATGCAGGACCATGTCGACTTCCTGGATACCTGCCTCAAAGAGTGTATGCTCACCAACAGCAAGTTGCTAAGGGTATGTATCCAAACCTCCCAATCATCTCGTTTCTCGCTGACCCCGTCGCCTCCAGATCCACTCCAAGCTCATCCAGACGTGCACCATCTTCGCCGCCTATACTAACCGACTCACACGCGAGCTCGAGAAAGCCGACCCCGACCTCTCTGGCTTCAGTAAGCCGCCCACCATGACGGCTGACCAGTGGAAGCGCTTCCAGATGACAAAAGCCGTCCAGCGTTCCTCTACGGCCAATCACGATGCCTCAACCGCCTCGGCTCCTGGCGCTGATGCCGACGCCCGTATGGAAGGCCTCTTTGAGATCATCCGAAATCTGGAGGGCAGCTTTAGTCGCCACCTGCAGATCCTGCTCGACGCCCTCAACCACTACGCCGCTACCGAAACCGTTGTCCTACTGAGCTTGTGTGCGCGTCTGAGCACGGCCAACCAGGGGACTGAGTACGCAGGCTTGCGCCCCGAGGAGGAGGCAGTTTGAGTGAACCGTCTGGCTCTACGAGTCTAGTGTTTATATAACGATTCAAGACGAGGCTAGTTCAAGGATTCAAAAGTAGGATGGCGTTGGGATGACTTAAAGATTGGGGCCACTGAGAATTAGATACCACTGATTTGATTGATTAACGATCGCCTACTTCACCTACTCTCGCTACGATAGATCCGTGGCTAGGGCCCAAATCTGGTGACTTGCGAAGCACCACGACTGTGGGTGCTCTCAGATAAGATGGCTCCTCAAAGACACCGTGATTTAAAACGAAAGCTGTATTTCTTCTTCCTCCACCGTGGTATCGGTTGTCGCTCGTCGCTCGTGTCATGCCGTGATATGCCCCAAAAAGAGTATTTGCCTCCCATCCCCGGAAAACCTCTCGTGAGAGTTAGGTGTAAATCCTCGCCTGATGTGACACAAACCAGGATCCGTGATGTCTGCTCCGCCGTAATGCTAGCTTAGTCCCTGAACCGGGTCTGTCCCGGAGCAGAGAAGAATAGATGAATAACATGATGAAAAGAACCGTTCCCAATACGCCTGTCCAATGCTCGATAAAAGCTTCCCCAATCGCCGAAAAAGCTGGGTATCTTCGCCACTCATTTGAAAAGACTCCGCAGGTCCATGAGCTTTTGCCTAGCCGCCTCCGCCTTGTCCAGAGCCTTGTTTTGGCCGTCCATGCTGAGACTTGCCAGCTTCTTCTTCTTCTCCTGAAGCTCCAGCATCTTTTCTTCGAAGCTGCCACGCATGATATACCGGACAGTACGTACAGGTCGCTTCTGGCCCAGTCGGTGAACACGGTCCACAGCTTGCGCTTCCGCGGCCGGGTTGTACTGCGGCTCCATGACGTAAACGCTGTTTCCTGATGTCAAGTTGAGACCCAGTCCACCCGCCATGATCGAGACAAGGATAACGTGCACATTGTCGTCCTCTCGGAACCTATCCATAGCGGCAGTACGTGCTGTGCGGCTCATGCTGCCGTCAAGCCTCGTGAAAGTGATTCCGACGGCATTAAGAGCGAGTTCAATGAGATCCAAGTGCGAAGTCCAGCCAGAGAAGACAACAGATTTGTAAGGCGGCTCAGATGGGTTTGCCTCACTTGCTGCCTTTGACTTCAAAAGATCTTCAACTAGAGCTCGTGTCTTGGTATGCGGTCCATCGTACTTGTCGAGCTTCTTTCCAGGGTTTTTGGATTTGGCTTTTGCAGGACCGTCATGCTCGGCGTCTACTTCTCGTCGGTGAAGCTGTACGAATGCGTGTTTGACGTAGACGTTGCAGATGGGGCAATATCCTGAAGAAGAATCTGCAGGGTTCAGCGTCTGTCTCACCCGTTCCTTGTACGTCTTAATACAAGAGCGGCATATGACATGGAAGCAGGGCGTCATGAAGCCGAGAGTGTCGTCTTGCCCTTCCACCTCGATGTTTGAACTTTCAATTGAGCCAAGTTTCCTGCTGCACTCAATGCAGGCGTCATTGTTCGTCTCCTGCATCAATGTGAACATCTCATGGGCTTTCTGATCTGAGAGAGATGGTTTGTCATCTTCGTCATCGTCGTCATCGATGTCGATGGCCATTTCAGCAGACATTCCTTGGAGTGCCTCAAGATCCGCATCATTGAGCAAGTCTTTCCCATGAGCGCAAAGCAGCCTGAGTCGCAAGATGGCCTTCAAAATATGGATGTACGTGTTTCCACCGAGAGCTTTCTCGTTGTTGTTGCCGGCAAGCACCTTCACACGGTCCTGCGCATTCTTTGCGAACATATCGTAGATAGTGCGCTCATCTGGGCTGAAATCGAGCCTAACAACGAGGTCTTCTCGGGGGGGCAAGTTGATCTTGTCCTTTAAGCGGCGAAGTGTGATTGTGTCCACAAGAACACGCAGCTTTGGGACAATCTCGGGATCACACGCTTTGAAAGGTTCCACAATATGTCGAAGGAACTTGCCTCGGTCGTGAAATGGGTGCAGACGAAGGAACGCCAGGAGTGCTGCCAAATCATCCAATCGATTCTGTACCGGTGTGCCAGTTACAGCCCAGCGCCTGTTTGCTTGCAGACGGCAAATGGCCTTGAACTGCAGAGTCGAGTGCTCGCGGATCATGTGTGCCTCATCTAGTACAATCCTAAACCAGCCCATCTGCTCCAAAGGATACAGGCCGTCCTTGCCCTTTCGACGAGAGCTAAGCTCGTTGGAAACTGAGCCGTATGTAGTGATGACGAGATCGAAAGTAGCAAGTTTTGCAGGATCCTTGATCCGATTTGACCCATGATAGATGTGATAACTCAGGGCGCCTGGGCGAACGTGTTGCTTGATCTGCTCTTCCCAATTTGTAACTGTACTGAGAGGACAGACAAGCAACGTGGACTTTACGTTCCGAACCAATGGGGTGAGATTGAGACTTTGCTGATGGACCAGAACATCTTGTCTCGATGGCTTCATTTCCGGGACTTCTGGTTGCACTGGTGCCAGCTGCTCCCACTGGTTTGCAGCCTCAGTGGAACTGACGAGCAGAGAGAGGATGCTTAGCGTCTTTCCGAGACCCATCATGTCACCGAGGATCCCGCCACGGGTTTCCGCTGGGGGATTCGCCTGGGTTTGGCCAGTGATGACATTGAAGAACAGCTTCTGGCCGGCTGGGCCAATCTTGGTCTGCCAAAACGATACCATGTTCTTTTCTTGAATTTGAAGTTCTCGAGGCTTCTCTCTTGTCATCATAAAATATAAACCCTGTTTTTGATGCTGAAGCAAAGGTGTCGTGATGCTGGGATCAGGCTCCAATTCTGGTAAATCATCGCTTCGGGTAAGAGAATCGAACACGCCCATAACTTCTGAACGAATCTCTTCGACGGTGCGATTGGCAGAGAGAGGGGTGCTTGTTGCTTGTCCTTCAGTGGGATAACTCCGAGGTGCAGGGGGACGATACTCTAGGACATGAGGATTCTGAACTCGGATGCCCTTCTGAACCAAGTAAGGAGCCAGCAGCTTCTGGTCGTATTTGCTCAAGTGAGCACCCACATTTCGGGCGAACTTTATGGGACCATACATGACGATGTCAAGGGAGTATGACCGGGAGGTTTGTTGGCCAGGCTCTTCGCCAGGCAACTTAGGCTGGGGCGGGATCCGACACTCAGTCCTTAGCCGAATGTTGGAGTCGAGCAGGGGAGCAACAGCACGTGCATTTGCAGACTCCACGAGGCCGATAATCTGCCGGGTATGATCGTAGGCTTGTATTTTCAGAGACGTCTCCCCCACCTGTCTCTTCAGTACAACTTTAATTCCAGGCGCATAACCTGGCCCCCAGAGGCTCTGCATTCCTGGTTTCGGCGAAGGGACCCGTACACAGTTCAGACTGGCCTTGATCATGCCATAGCAAACCTCCTCATCGCGAGGATCTTGTATAACGACCACGTCATCATCATTCCCTAGTAGGGGTTAGTGACAACTAGAGGGTGAAATGGATATGGAGTTGTCATACCACTGGTCAGGTCGACGGTCAAGGCCTGAGAAGCAGTTGATCCGTTGGCTTCCTTGCGCTTGTCCTTAACATATTCGCCAAGGATACCGCTTCCTCCCCGGGGTGTGGCGTTTGCGCCATCTTGAGAGCCGTCTTGGTCTTCAGTCTTGCGCCGCTTGGCCTGGGGAATGGCCGATCGGTGTTGAACATTATTCATACGCTCTATCCAACCTCCGACGCCGTTCGCGCCACCGCCATAGGAACTGCTAGGAGTGGATGCTCGGCTCGAAGGGCCGGCGGATGGGAGCTCGTTCGGGTTTGAGAACTGAAAAACTACTGAGTCGTTCGGGTTTGGGTCGTGCTGAACTCTGGGGGAATTCTGGGACGGGGAGAATTGCCGCAGGGCGGGGTTGGTAAGGTCTGGAGTCGAGGAGGTTCGGCGGTTTGGCTGCAGCAATGCACCCGGGCTCCACGACGGGGCAGCATTTGCAGTTCGAGGCGTGTGGCCTGGTGAGTGTCAGTGAGAGTTAGTGGGTGAAGCGCACAGCCGAGGGATTCGGGTGATTGCGCAGGTCGCCCACAGCCCGCGCGGGTGTGCAAATGGTGGAGTGTCTGTGGAAGAGGGATGCTGTACCATTTGTAGCCATCTCTTAAGAAGGCCTGCGGTGGCCGACGATAGCGTGCAGAAAGCGAGTCAAACGATGCGCTTCGCAGCTCAAGAGAAGGAGACGTTTTATTCACATCACAGAGTCTGCGAGATTCGTTGCAGGTCGAAATGCGAGGAGCGGGCGCGAGTGCGAGGTGTTTGTAACGAGTGAAGGTGGCGAGCAGGCGGGCGGTTGCTAAGTGTGCCGCGAGGTTGAAGGCAACAGACCCGCGATAAGCGGTCGTTATCGGCGAGGTGGAAAGTGGCGGAGCGGGTCAGAGGGACTCGGTGGGACGCAGGGAAAGGGAAAAGGGAAAGGCGAGTGTTATGGGGGCTCTATATGCTAGCAGTGCAACGGCCGCGAGAGTCGTAGTTGGAATCGCCGAGCCTGAGAAGTCGAGGCAAGGCCAAGTTCAAGAACGAGAACGCGGGTATGTCCAACTCGCAGACGAAGCAAATGGATACTTCTGGCTGCAGGCAGAGGTCATGCAGGCATGCAGGCTTTCCCCCGCGGAGGCGAGCACGTGAGCGTGTCACTTGCACGGCAGAATTTAGTGTCGACTAGCGGAAAGGTTGCCCAATCCGACGACGGCCTGCGTGACAAGGGGGCCGGTCTATGACTATTATTTCCTCATAGATGGAGGAGCCGCGGGTTTATTGAGACGCCCGATCTTGCGGGCAATCGATATCAATAGCTTGCTCTTGCTCTCCGTCGTTATCGTGCTGGCAAAGCGGGCTACTTGACAAGGCCTGGAATACGTGCATCGGGCGGCGCACCTGGAGTGGGGCTGGAGCAAAGAGGGCTGATCAGCTGGTGGCTAGGTTGTGTGGGCTTGTGTGGGCAGATGGGTTGAAGCATTCGAGCGCCTTTTTTTTTCAACCAAAGAATGGCCTGAGATGCCGCCGGTACGTGCGGAGGCGATCCAGGGGCATCAATCGAGACATCGGGAGTTGCAATCGTGCGAGGACGAGGTGCACGTGTGGACGGCTCTCCCATTGCCTTTATGCTCCCGTGTCTACAGTACTACGAGTATATGCGGCATCTGTCATTACCACGTCTTACATGACTTGGAGTCAAGCATCTTATCTCTGGTGGCACTGTGCTGTGCCTCAAGTCACAATGGCTCCCTCGCCACCTAATCAGAATCAATGTGCGATCTAGACGGTGTTGGAACATGGTGCTGCAGGCCACTTTCCGAGATTGTCCTTGAATCCATATCTTAACATTGGGTTATTCACATAGTCCATCCTATCCGATGCAAGAGAACGCGATCCAATTACTGTAGCTGTAGGTACCTCCCTACCTAAGGTACCTTCAAAGGACAGGACGGTCCGACCCGCTTACATAAGTCTGGGTCTTGGTGGGTGCGAAAAGGCGGGAGGAATACTGCGTAGAGCCAGGTGAGGTAGCCGCGCAGAAGATACGTACCTCCCTCCACCATGGCATTTCCCACAGTTCAGAATTCGTGCCCCGCCTCCAACTCAGCATCCATTCAACTCCCCACCAAGCCAAACCTCCACGTCAAGTCTTGTGCCTTGGTCCAGCGCTCGCGCCAGGCACACTCGACCTCAGCTACCGATCTCAACATATATTGCAGCTAGAATTAGCCCGTATTTTCCAACTACACCCACCGAACCAGCACTCTCTCGCCTCGGCGGCCTTCCATCATGGACATCACCAGCTTCGTTGTCCAAGGCCGCGACAAGGCTCTCCTCTATGGCGATCATTCAACCTACCATGGCCTGCTGTCCAAGCGACTGCTCAACACCCGAAAAAAACTGAACATAGCCACCAGGAACCGTGGCAAGTTCCGGCCCCAGGGCAAGCTCACCCCCGAGGAGGTTGCCGAGAACCATGCGTAGGCAGTTCATGTCCTTTCATCCCACGCCCGTCTAATGCTCGATCCAGATATGTCCACCTCCAGCTCCTCGCCAGCGAACGCGCTTGGTCTCAGGCCATGGACATTAAATCCACACGCTCTGCAGAAAAGAAGGGAATCACCGGCAAAGCCCGATCCCACATTGTATCCCGCTTGACTAAGGCCGCCCGCACCGCCGACGAGCTTGTCGACGCCCTCTGCCAGTCCGACATTTCGGGCGCCACCGCAACCGATATCCTCGAGGCCAAGGCGTATGCCGCGTTGATTCGCGGCGCTATGTTGTTTGAAAAGCAAAGCTGGGAACCTAGTTTGCGAAGCTATGCCACATCACGAATTGTCTACAGCGCTTTGGCCACGACCACCAAGGGCGACATCTTCAAGGACCTACTTTCTGAGACTATTGATCCTTCGATTCGGTATGCCGCCTATCAATTGAACACCCCTCGAACTGTTGCCATCCCCGTCATCGCCCAACGGGCGTTCCCCAAGACCGACGCCGCCCTAGTTCAGGAGATAAACCGAATCGACGCCAACATCCTCCAACAGAGTGAGACGGATTCGAAGAAGGCATCCCCTGGCGCTGAGGATGCACCTAAGACGCTGACCTGGCGCTCTCGGGAGGTCACCATCGAGGATGCCCAGATTGCGGTTGCTTGGGGTTCCGTGCTCGCCGCAAAGGAACGACTTACTAGCAGCCTCGCGGATGCCAAGGAGAGGCAACCGCAAGATCTGTCCGCTGCCTACGATGAGATTCTGTCGACGACTCAGGACGCTGTCGACGCTACCAAGCAGGCAATCGATGAGATGAGGGCAGAGGGAGTTGAACAAGGTGATCCTCGGATGCAGAGCTTGCAGATCACACGCACCGCAGTCAACTTTGAGATGATTAGCTGGAGAATCGGCCGCAACCGTGTCTTGACTGGAAACCAGGACGGAGCAACCGAGGAGTACAGCCAACCCAGGAGAAGAAAAGTCAAGGAGGGTGAAGAGCCTGCCAAGCAGGAAAAAGAGCTTACACCTGGCAAGAAGCTTGCCAAGCTCAAGGAGAAGGTTGCTTTGTATGCCGGAATTCTACAGAGCATTGAGTCGATCAAGGAATTACCCGGCGTGGCTAATGACCAGGAACTGGCAAATCAAATCGACTCCTTTGTCAAGTACTTTGCGGCTCTCAAGTAAGTCACTTGCAACCTACCCTAACAAAACCAGCAACTAATGTGTTTCCAGGGCTCTTTCGGTCGCTCGTTCTCATGCCATCATTGGCAATGCTGCAAACGCTCTGGGCTTGATCCACCATGCCTTTGGCCTCTCTGAGGAATCACTGTCCAAGGTGCCGAAGTCTGAGGACGAATCCGCCAAGGCTCCCCTAAACCTCACCGTCGCTCCAGAGGCCGTTGAATTCCTCCGCAACCTCCTCGACGGCGAGCGTCAACGCCACCGTGCTATTGTGCACATCAACGAGCTGCGACAGGACAAGCAGGAGGACGCGGAAGACGACGTCAAGAGGCCGCTAGTTGAGACTCTGCTAGATTACCCCATCAACGGCGTTGAGCTGAACAACATTGTCGAGTATCCCCCCAAGATGGCTCTGATCCCCATGAAGCCCATCTTCCTGGACGTCGCTTGGAATTACATCGAGTACCCAGGCAAGGCCCCCGTCGTGGAGAGTCAGCCCGCCGCGAAGGAGGAGAGCGCGAGCTCCGACGCGCCAGCTCCACAAGAGCCGGCGAAGAGGGGTTGGTTCGGTTTCGGGAGGTGATAGTCAATATATTCCACACAGGGCACATCGAGGCCACGGCTGTTTGCCAGCATCCACTTACGTACGACGCATTTGCGTTCCTGTCTAATCTCGCCCCTCCCTCGAGACGTGTCTTGGGCCTCTTGGCGCGGTTCTTGTCCGTGCCTCTAACATGGTTACCCAGGCGGCGGACCTCGCTCCATGAAAAGTCCATTCCTAGCTGGAATGTGCCCTATCAGACCTTCCGTGCCAACAATCTCTGCTAAAAATGACATAACCGTTGTTTACTTCCTCTATCCCATCTTGTCCTCCTCGTGCTGTGATACTGGCTTCCTACATCCGCCCGCCATGACCGCCATACCCGGCTAACTCCTCCGGATACGGTCCTCTTCCGCCTCATGCATTGAAGAATCCTCCACCCGTCCCACCATGCCGGCGGTCGCGATGCCCGGGCCGCAAAGCCTGCAGCCGCAGCCTCCATCTTGGGCGTGGCCGGAGTTCCGCCATCCTGCGCCCGCAACCATCGCCGCCCTCGTCCTCATCCTCGTCCTCGTCTCCCTTTTCCTCTCTATCCTCTGGCAGATTCTGCAGCGCCACCTTGCCCAGCGCGCTGGCTTCATCCTCGATGCCCAACACTCCGCCGCTGCGTCCGACGGCGGCCCGGGCGCGAAGTCCTTCCGCCCAACATCCCTCACCTCCGAGCTCGAGATTGAAACGAGACAACTACTATTCGGCGAGCGCGCATCTACCGGCGAGCGCATGCCGCTGTGCAACCCACAGAGCACGCGCGCGCGCGGCTCGCTATATGATACCTTCCAGATGCCACCCCCGCATACAACCCGCCTCAAGTTCTCGCGGTCTATGATGGAGCTCAATGGCGGCGAACCGCTTGGAGACGGCGACGACAAGGATGGGGCGAAAAGGGCCAAGACGATTCACTGGCATGGAGTCAACCGACTGAATACTGCTTGGGCATGGATGTCATAACACAAGACGATCTTTATATTCTTCTTATCTGTCACAAAACTTAGTGTAACATCGCGACTGTAGCTGTACGGAGGCGGCCATCAATGAGGCAGACAAATCAACTTTCTTTTTCTTATCCGTTTTATATCCAGCCCATCAAAGGAAGGCGGAGCACCAGTAGCGTATTGGGTTGAAAACATCAGGTAGAAACTTAGTCGTTGGCTTTTAGTAGGATGCTTTTATGGAAAACTTTTATTTGAGGGGGGAGATTTATTATCGTCTACCTATCTATGACAGGCACGCTCATGTTACAATACCAAACCGACCCCAGGTCCTAACCAAAGACCTCCTAAGTTTTGAAGCTCCAACGCCACCATGCAGACAGACATGGATGAAAAAAAGAGCCCCTAAATGCGGCTGAGGCGGTATATGAATACAATTGAGTACATGGAGACGAAAAGGGTTCTATGCCGCGCACCCCTCGCTCGTGGATATTGGAACACATAATTTTAACATTTTAACACATCAAGTCATTTAAGGCTTGGTCTCGTCCTTCTTCTCCTCCTGGGGCTGCTCGCTGGAGGTCTGCTCGCCGCTGGAGGCACGGGCCTTGTGCATCTTGTCGAAGAGGTTCAGGCTGGCAACCTGGAGATCGTCGGTCTTCTCCTTGATCTCGGCAGCGGTGGCAGAGCCCTCGCCAGACAGGTTCTTGGCGACAAACTCACGGAGAGTAGAGATCTTCTCCTTGATGCTGTCGGCCTCGGTCTTGTCGAGCTTGTCAGCGTACTCGTTGAGGGCACGCTCGGTATCGTTCAGGACGCTGTCGGCGCGGTTGGCAGCCTCAATAGCACCCTTGCGCTCCTTGTCGGTCTCGGCGTACTTCTCAGAGTCCTCAACCATCTGCTGAATCTCGTTGTCGGACAGACCAGAGCCAGAAGCAATGGTGATGGACTGGTCCTTGTCGGTGGACTTGTCCTTGGCGTGGACGTGGACAATGGAGTCGGCATCAATGTCGAAGGTGACCTCGACCTGGGGAACACCACGGTGGGCAGGAGGAATGCCAACCAGCTGGAAGTTTCCGAGGAGCTTGTTGTCCTTGACGAGCTCACGCTCACCCTGGTAGACCTTGATCTCGACGGCGGTCTGGAAGTCAGCCGCAGTAGAGAAGACCTGGGACTTCTTGGTGGGGATGGTGGTGTTGCGGTTGATGAGGCGAGTGAAGACACCACCCAGAGTCTCGATACCAAGAGAAAGAGGGGTAACATCAAGGAGGAGCAGGTCCTTGACCTCGCCGGAGAGGACGGCACCCTGGATAGCGGCACCCATGGCGACAGCCTCGTCGGGGTTGACAGACTTGGCGGGGTCACGGCCGAAGATGCCCTTGACGGACTCAGCAACCTTGGGCATACGGGTCATACCACCGACGAGGATGACCTCCTGGATCTCCTTGGCCTGGAGGCTGGCATCCTTGAGGGCCTTGCGGACGGGCTCAATAGTGCGGGAGATGAGAGGGTCGACCATCTTCTCAAGCTGAGCTCGGGTAAGCTTCATGTTGATGTGCTTGGGGCCAGAAGCATCGGCAGTAATGAAGGGCAGGTTGATGTCAGTCTGGAGAGAAGAAGACAGCTCAATCTTGGCCTTCTCAGCAGCCTCACGGATACGCTGGATAGCCATGCGGTCACCGGACAGATCAATAGAGTTAGACTTCTTGAAGTCGGCAACAATGTGGCGGACCAGGTGGATATCGAAATCCTCACCACCAAGGTGGGTGTCACCGTTGGTAGACTTGACCTCGAAAACACCGTTCTGGATCTCCAGAATGGAGATATCGAAGGTACCACCACCAAGATCGTAGACAGCAACAATTCGATCAGCCTCCTTCTCAAGACCGTAGGCCAGGGCAGCGGCAGTGGGCTCGTTGACGACACGGAGAACGTTGAGGCCGGAAATCTGACCAGCATCCTTGGTGCTCTGTCGCTGAGAGTCGTTGAAGTAGGCAGGGACAGTGACGACGGCGTTCTTGATGGGTTTGGAGAGGTAGGCCTCGGCGGTCTCCCTCATCTTGTTGAGGACGAAGCCACCGATCTGAGAGGGGGAGTAGTTCTGGCCACGGGCAGAGACCCAGGCATCGCCGTTGGTGTGCTGGACGATCTTGTAGGGGACCTCCTTGATGTCACGCTGCACCTCAGCATCGCTGAACTTTCGGCCTATTAATCGCTTGGTGGCGAAAAGGGTGTTCTCTGGGTTGACGACGGCCTGGCGCTTGGCAGCGACACCGACGAGGCGCTCGCCATCCTCGGCGAAAGCGACGACGGAGGGAGTGGTTCGGGCACCTGTGGGTTGCTATGTCAGCGAAGCTCTGTGAGCGAATTGATGCATGGAAAAAACTTACCCTCAGAGTTCTCGATGATGCGAGGAACCTTGCCCTCCATAATGGCAACGGCGGAGTTGGTGGTACCCAGATCGATACCGATCACGGCACCGGTGACCTTGCCATCGCTGGAAGTCGACTCATAGCGAGCGAACTTAGATGGGAGAGGGGCACGGGCGAAAGCAGCCGATCGAGCGGCGAGGGGGGAGGCTCGGGGAAGCTAGAATGCAATGGTCAGAACGCGCGCGAGTTGCGCAGGGAGGCATTGGCTACTTACAGCTCTCGACAAGCGCGAAGCCAACATGATTATGGTTATGGGGTATAATACAGTCGTAAAGAAAGGTGAGAGGTGAGGGAGGAGGGTGTTGAACGGGTTTAAAAGGTAAGAGGGATGGGTGTGATGAAAATTTGTTCTGTACACCGTCACGGAAAAAGAGGGAAGTCGACAGAACAGCGCTCCGGCTCAATTTTTTCGGGCCATGGTTATTCCCCCCGGGACGGCTTCCCGAGGATAAGAGGGGTGGGCCGCCACCACTTGAGTCAGGTGCTCCAGCGGCGTTGCCGGAGCGGAGCGAAAATCGTGCAGCCAAACAAAGTGTGGGGGCTCTGGATTTATTAGTAGCTACGTAACTACCTGCTTGCCACGAAACTGGTCGAGATGGCCGGTGTTTTTCAGTGAGAACCCATTTGTAGTGTAAGTAAATGTGTATAGATAACGAACCAAAATCTAGGAAGTGGTCTTTTCATGGTTCTCCAAATCGGACTGCTCAAGGAATTTGTCTGAGTAAGTACTGTAAATAGGTATCTCCGAATCGGGAAGCCATCCGCGTCCACTCCGGCCAAGGAACCGCAAATATCGGAGCACGGCGGTTCTGCTGAAGATGCGGGGTGCTGTCGAGACTTTTAATTTATTTTATCTTTGGTACGTAGAAGATGTCCATTCTCAACAATTGTTTCCATCAATTGAAGTCCTTGGAGACAAATCTCAGCCCGAGGTTTCAAGGCCCTCCAGCATAGCTTTTACTACAACGCGTACTAATCATGCACGTTCTACAGCCGCTCTAAGTCGCAAGGGGTCTTTTTAATGTAATCGATGCATAAGTGGTCCAGATGAAACAGTTGTCACCGTATTTCGACTGTTCGGCAGGAACAAAACTTTCAACCATTCAAAGTCGCACAGCGCCAAAAAGCAAGGTGCGCCACATGTTAGGGCATTACGAAAACCTAAATGCATACCCCTCTTTTTACTATCCTGAACTTCCTGAATATATACGAATACCCTTCTAATTTCATGCTTGGCCAATCCCTGACATTATCAGACTGCTTGAACTTCTATCCACCTCAACGTCCCATTTAATATACGCCTCTGAGCTACATCTAGGACTAACGGTTCAGACCGCAACACCTTCCACCGCACAGTATGGACACTTCGTCAACTGGTGATATGGTGGAAGAATTGCATGACGATCTTGCTCGAAAATATACAACCCACGTTGTCAGGGTTGAGAATATTTGGCGATCACTGAACAAACTCCAGCGAGCGAGATGTCTCAAAGCCGGCGCAGCAGACGGTGCCGTGCTGAAGCACCCATTCGATACGTCTTTGGGCAATGTGTATAAACTCGTACCGGAGTTGAATCTACGCGATATCACAGAACCTGGTTCAGACTTTCTCTTGGATCTTCTCAAATATCGGGCCACGAAGTCCCTCTTCGAACAGTACTGTGCTGGCATCAATGGTGGACCAGGAGATCGTGCATTCATCCATGAGATGATGGAAAAGAAAGGTCTCCGCCACGCTGAATCTTTCAAGGATTGTCACACCTTTTTCATGGAGGGACAATACGGGACCTCTATCAGAATTATGGCTGAACACGCTGAGACCCTAGCTGATTTCGCGCCCGCCATCCAGGCTGGCCTCTGTATTCCTCAGGCGACTGGGGAATTGATTCTACAAAGGCAAATCTTTCTGTTGCAGTCCCTCACAATCCTCATCGATGATATTCTAGAGGAGGGTTCGAAAACGAGAAGTCGAAAGAAGCCGCCGACGAAATCTAGCACAGCGGCGACGGCAGCGCTTTCTAAGCTCACTCTTGAAGCACCAGCAGTGAAGCTTGAGCTTCCAGATCTAGTCTCCAGCGCTCGCAATCAAAGAGACACCTTCGAAGAGGACCTGAACTTACTCTCCACGGAGCCTGTCGTGCTTGCACATGCGGTCAATTTTTGGTACTTCAGTCGGCCAGATCTCGTCGCAGACGAGAAAGGGCGCCGATTGCCGGTTCACACCGACAAATTCATCAGCGGTGCGGTTTTCGACGCAATTCACAGTGCAATCCAGGGGGCGGCGATCTGGAAGTACATTGATCGTCTCCTCGAGCTTCTCGCAAGCTTTGTCGCCAACAAAGTCTATCGGGCTATTGTTCTTCAAGAGATATCCAACATCTGTCATCTGGAATACAGCCGTGCCCAATCCATCTTCAAGCGCCATATCCAGACAGGTTTGGGCACGAAGTGGTTCAAGCGGACCGCAAGCACTTACGACAATGCTGGCAGCGCACGTGTTACCATGAAAGGCAACCCGGAAGATTTGACTAGGAGCGATCCTCAACTTCATTTCGTCCTGCGTCTCTGCCAGCCTGAAACGAATGCTGTCAAGGCTGTCGACTGGATCAACAAACTGAGCAAGCTTCATGAAACATACCCCACGGAACGGGAGAAATTATGTGACCGCGAAGCGAGCTCGCTATGTGATCTAGCGGTCATCATCGGATTCATCCAAGATCTATCTTCGGCAATCCCAATGCCCTCTCTCTCACGCAAGAAGGGACAGTTGTTTGTGTCTAGATCCCAGGAGCTAGAGCGTGAGTTGAGTCTTCTCAAAAAGCAAGTTGACCTACGCGATTTTGCGGTTCCCATTGACAATCTCCTGGAGCCTAATATGGCAGAAAACGCCTTGAAAACTCTGGATCAATTCATCATCGATCAGGCTGGCACAAAGGTGGGATTCATGTACCAGGATTTGGTCGATGACTGCTTCTCCGATCTCGAAGCCCAGTACGAGCGGGAAAGGGCCAAATTGGAGCAGAAGAATAAACCTGAAGTGGTAACACTCCTAATGTCGACTCCTCAACAGCCGGAGGAGCGAGTGGAACAACGGAGGCAAAAGGAGAAGACCCGCCCATCGCATTCGTCCACCTACGAAATCGCACCGAGCGCGGAATCCCCTGCTGCGGAAGAGCTCGCTCCGTCATCACAGACGTTCAGAGTGGGATCATCCACCGCCGAAGTCTTCTCGACAATCTTCGCAAAGTCGCAGGCCCGAGGTTCCGTAAACTGGGCAGCTTTTGAAGCTGCGATGGCGGACCTGGGATTCTCGGTGTTACCCAAGTTCGGTTCGATCTACACTTTCAACCCCCCAGAGCCCATGACGGTGAAGAGGTCGTTGACACTACACCGACCACACAAATCCCGAATCGAAGGATACCTCCTTCTTATCTTTGCGCGGAGGTTGAAGAGAGTGTATGGATGGGGTGAGCAGACGTTTGAGACAATTTGACTGTCAAGGAGCAAACCAGTTGTACTGCGGGAGTCTTAGGCGGCATTCGGCGATGTGAAATGCTCAATCAGCAGTGACATCCAGGATCGAATGGTCTGTACCGATGGAAACGAGGGCAAATTGGACAGTTTGACGGCAATTGAGGTCATTGTATGCGTTTGTCAAGCGATATATAACACGAGGCATGTCACCGCCCGCTGGATAGCCCTTGGTCACAGCACATGCAGGTTTCAATGCCCTGCGGTTATCAAGGCTTGTCGAGTCAATTTCCGCTAATTTTTATCCGAAGGTCCGTAGATTGCTAGCTCCAATTAAAGACGTTGGGATTCTGCTCTCCTAATCCGGATGGCTGGAACGGCAGGTTTCAGTCAACGGCGGACGAAAAGTACGCTACCAATCGTAACGGACACAAGCTGTCAGACTTCAACCCAAATAGTGAGGTTGGGGGTTACTTTGATCTAACGCACGTGTTTTTTTTCTTCTTCTTTTTTTTTCTTTTTCTTTCCAGTAGGTATGTGGTTCAATTATCTCGAGAAAGTAGATCTCCGTGGCCGCATTCACCGAGTTCGGCTGCTGCAACATGGTTCTGGGAGACTTCCCCACAAGCGCCACCTGGTGGGTAGCTACATGCGCAGACCCTCTCAAGCTCTCAAGCCGCTCGCAGACAGCGCTGGTGATGGAATCAGACACGGTACATCAAAAGTCAAAGTCACGTAAATAATAACGCGGTTCACCGGGATGCAGCATCATTTACCCAAGCCGAGTCCTCAGTACGCATCATCTTGGTGGTACAGCGCGACCCGCAAACACGTACCGCCGGCTTAGGCTTTCCTCTAGTAGGTTGAACCGCCGCTTGTCCCAAGTCATCCAATCTCCTCCAACACAGGCCAGCCTTAAGTCAACCCATCCATCACGCGAGAACGTCATTCAAAGCTCCTCCACAAAATACGCCCCAGCGAACCATCGCAAGCTCCTCATCACCGAGGCCGTTAGCAGCGCATCACCGCTCTTCTCGCTCGTCAAGGCACACGATCCTTCGCCTGCCCGACCTTCGCCCCCCGGCCCACGATCCCCAAACTGCTTGCCGACTTGCACTCCATCGACCTTTGGCGCCCTCGACCTGACGAAACATCGCCTGCTGCTTGGTGTCACGACATCCTCCATTCGCCGGGTGGCACATCACCCCCTCGACCCGTCGAACCGGCTACAAACGGTGGCGTCGAGAACTATGGCCGTGAAGGACGAGGGCGAGTACGTCATCTACCAACAACGCCGCTGAGATCCGCCGCTTGCGCGCCTGCAACCTGATGCTAATCGTGGTGCTCAATAGCATCCATCCCACCGAGTTCCTCGTCTCGCAGCGGGCTCGAAAACACTACCGCATCCCCGTTCGCTCGCAGTATGTTCGTGCCCGCCAAGTTACGCCCGCATCGCTAACACCTCTCCAGGCATTGGCAGCTCCGGTCGTTGGTCAGCGCCGAGAAGGACAACATTGTCTACTTCCCCGGAGGCACCGGCAGTAACCATGTGCAGCGCCTCAACACAACCACCCGCGAATGCGAGACAATCAAGCTCTTGACATTTGCCCCACGATGCCTGGTCGCCGAGAAGGGGTGGCTTTGCTGTGGGAGCGAGAACGGCGACTTCGTGGCAATAGAACTAGATGAGGGGAACGACCGCAGCGACCAAAGTCTATCCGTCGATGCAGACTCCGATCGACTCGGACTTGGTCTGGATTCATCCCGCGACGACTCCATCTTCACCTTCTTGTCTCGTGCCCGCCGATCTAACAAGAGCTTGATTGCGAAGAGTATGAAGCTGGCCAAAGACCGAGTCAACTGCATTAGCCTCTGGTTCCCACCTACGTCATTGCCAGCCTGGGATACGGCATACAGCGAGCCTATGGCAATCCTTGCCAACAACGATCGAACGGTGACTCTTGTCAGTCTGAAGGATTTCGACGTGAAAGACAGGACGGAGCCCTTTGATATTGTTACCTATCCCGACTTTGTGAATCGTGCCATACTCTCGCCCGATGGTCGGCTCCTGGTTTCAGTCCTCGACGACCCCTACTTGTATATTCACCAGCGGGTCAAGGCGATTCCAGAGTCACAGTCGACGCAATCCGGGGAGGTCAACAAATACCAATGGGAGCAGATACAGCGAATACTGCTTAAGAGTCAGAAAAAGGACGACAGATCTGACAGCCGAGGCAGCTTTGCCGCATGCTTCTCCAGTTCGGGCGCCTACCTAGCTGTCGGCACACAACATGGCACCATCTCCATCTTCAACGCGGCTCTCCTTGCTAACCCAGATGCTGACCCCCTCATTACCACATTCCAATCGTCACGGCCGCAGAGTGGACCCGGTGCAGTCCGAGATATGGCGTTTTGCCCAGGCCCCTTCGACATTCTTGCGTGGACAGAGGACCGTGGCAATGTTGGCATCACTGACATGAGGAGCAACTTCATCGTCCGTCAGATCATCAACATCGACGATCCTGGATTCGAGCACATCAGCATTCTTGACCGAAACACCATCGATCCACGACTTTTGGAAAGCCGCCGAGATCGGAGGAGCAACTTGGGCAACACGGGCAACGCTGGGAACGCATCGTCTTCGACATCTGGCAATACCACCAACTCATCCGAAAGCCGTAGGCGCGGAGCGGACGGTGTTGACAGCCTAAATACACCACTTACACCCAACGAAACGCTTGTTCTCGAAGCCATCCAGAGGGATCGACGACGGCGAGACCGAGAATCTCCAAGGGGACCTACCGAGGAGCGGCCATCGCCGTTGACCACTAATACGATCTGGTCTGATAGATCAGCTCGTCGGGGTAATACCACGAATGACGACACTCAGAGACCTAGCGAGCGGAGAAGCAGTAGCATTGGTCGCGGCACTATGGGAGAACTCCTCGGCAACTACCGCGCCCAAGATCGCGCTCGCACTTCTCGACAGCTCTTACGAGATGCAGCCGAGGCTGGTGAAACTGGACAAACTGGTCGACGGCCCGAGCGCTGGATGGAAAGTCTAGGCGAAACGGTTGCGATGTTGCGGGAGCAACGACAGAGGCAGGATTCGTCCTATCTCACAGTACTCGAGATCCTACAAGCCAGAGAGCGGTCGAACGATCGGGATCAAGACGAATCTTCCATTCTTGTACCGTTGGTCAACCAAGTTGTCAACCGGTGGGAAGAGAGTGCCCTCCGGGGAACTCTAGTCCCTGACCACGGCGTCTTTGAGGTACCGCCTTCACCGGATAACACTGCGGGTCTGGCCTGGAGCGAAGACGGCCGTGTCCTGTAAGTTTATTGCAATGCATCGTCTTCCCTTGCAAGCACTAACACTATTCTAGCTTCGTCGGCGCTCAGAACGGCATATATGAGCTCCATATCAACGTCCAGAGCAGGAAATTGAGTCCCAGTATTTCGATGCGGTGAATATGATGTCTAGTTGTAGGTTGAGACTCTCATTGACGGGCGTTTAATGGCGTTTGATGTTTCGACACAAAACTGATGAGCTACGAATGGCTATTGGGACCTTTGCATGGAAATACGAGATACCTCGAGCACACCGCACATCTTTCGCAGGGCGTTTTTTTTTCTTAACGTACAGGCTAGCTGCCCACTCGTTGTAGTCTGTTTGCATTCATATATCTTTCCGACTGTGCCTCGGGATTTTGATCTGCTACATGTTTATGCCCTCGCAGTGCCGTACATGAGCTCCTCAACCCTTTCTGCGATTGCCAGCGAGCTCGTCAAGCCGGGGCTCTCGATACCTAACAGATTTACCCAACCTTCATATCCATCCTCCTTGCGAATGATGAAGTCGTTGAAACTCTTCCCCTTGAGGACCGCGCCCCGGTCAGACAGCTTGGGTCGAATGCCAGCGTAGTCGGGCGCCAGCAGCGTCTCATCCACACTAGGCAGATATTTCTTGATCTCGCTGATGGCTTGCGGGAGGCGGGAGCCGTTGACGGTAAGTTCATCGGGGCGGTCGACCCACTCAACGTCCGGCCCGAAGCGCAGACGGCCCCCGAGATCCAGCGTCAGGTGCGTGCCCAAGCCGGCGGCGCCAGGTTCCGGGGCCGGATAGATGAGGCGGGACACGCGCGGGTTCGAGGCACCGTACGAGAAGTAGTTGCCCTTGGCGTAGTACAGCTGCTTGTGCTGAGCGGCGGGGACGATCAGGTTGTGCATGTCGATGGAGCCGAGGCCCGCTGCGTTGATGAGCGTCTCCGCCGTGATGGCAGATGTTTCGCCTGTCGCGGCGTCCTTGACTTGGACTTCCCATCCTGCGCTTCCAGGCGTGGCCCCGAGGGGTTTGATGCCGGTGACGGGCGAGTTAAGCGCTGCTACGCCGCCCGCATCCTCGAAGAGGCCCAGCAGACACATCATCAGTCCGTGAGAATCGACAATACCCGTCGTCGGGCTGTCTAGGGCAGCAACAGCATGAACTCCTTCGCCGTCACGCTTAATCTCCTCCTCGCCAACCCACCGAATCGGCACGCCGAGCTCGTCCTTGCACACGGCGTGAATCTTGCCAAGCGCCTCGCGCTGGGCATCGTTCTGCGCCACGATCCACTTGCCCGTGCGGCGGAAGCCCACGTCGTACTTCTCGCAGAGCTCATAGAGCAGGTTCTTGCCGCGGATGCAGAGCTGCGTCTTGAGGCTGCCGGGCCCGTAGTAGATGCCTGCGTGGATGACCTCGCTGTTGCGGGAGCTCGTCTCGGTACCAACGGCGTTGTGCCGCTCGATCAGAACGGTCGAGGTGTTGTCGCGGCGGGAGAGCTGGCGGGCAATGGCAAGCCCGACTACGCCGCCGCCGATGATCTTTAGGATAATTAGTTCGCCTGCTCTTTCGGGTTTCAAGTATTATTGAATTTGTAGTCCGTCGTGCTACAGGATCGATGTCATCACCGTTACGCGGGTCATACCAGATTGCGAGGCTAGAGCCAGATGCGTAGGGTGTTGGGGATATCAAGTAATTTAATTAGACTTACCGCATGAGTAAAGTCTGCCCTCGCCGCTGTCGTCGAACTGAAATTGAGTTTCTGGACGCCCCGCCAGTTCTTCGGCAGCGATTTCATCAATGGCCGCGACAACATGATTGCAATTGATGTTGGTAAGTGGGAAGTTCAGGGTAGGCGGAGAATGGTTCCACTGTCAGAGTTGCGTGATGCGGCATATCGAACCTCAGAGCTCCAACAGGAAGACGAGCAAGGGCACATGTGCTTGTTTCAGAGTTCAATGATTTCCGTATCGTAGTAATTTGAGTAGGATACCTTGATGACCCTAGTTTTGAACGGATCCCACCCATACGTGTATCATACGAAAACATCGTGTATAGGGATACCTAAACTCCAAGATAATCACCATGAGGAAGACACCGATCTTACAAAGAGCCACAGGGGCCATCGTGCTTCATACCTGCACCCCTAATCCTTTCCCAAACGCCGCATATGATTTAACAAACACAGGCCAACATCACTGATTTCCCATGACCACTAGACTGCTCCACTCCATGATCATGGCGTTTTCATGACCGTACCATAACGCATTCTGTCTCCAATAGCAGGTCCATCAATGGGGGTTTTTAGACATCTCTTGGTGATTCTGTAGTAGTGGTTCCTTCTTCCTTGTCTGCCACGGTCGATGACCTCGTCAGATTAGAGTGATGAGGCGGTCCGTGGGTAGCCGAGGAGCCGACAGAATATAGTCTGTCTTTCTCACGCTCCAGCTCAGCCACTCGTAATTTCAACATCTGGTTCTCCCGAGTCAACATCTGGGTCTCAGCCTGGTAGAATGCGCTCTCATCGCGGCCTCCTAGGACCCATTCGCCGCTCTCACCGCCGATGGAGGTCGAGCGCATTCTCGGGGATGCCCCACGGCTAGGTGTTCTAGACCTTCGTTGGAGGTCGGCGCGAGCCATGTCGAAAGAGCTTCGTGGGTGACGAGAGCCTGCAGAACGAGGAAAAGAGCCACCAGACGGCACGGATGGGATGTTGATATGGGACGTGGATGCTTGGGGAGTACCGTGCCCCGATCGTTCAGAGATGGTGTCGTCAACGGCTGAGCTCTGGCTCTGTGGCTGGCCGGCCTGAAGCCGCTGGAGTTCAAGTTGCTGCTGCCGAATCATATGGAGGAGGCGGTTCTGCCAATGTCAGTTATGTATTGCATGCGCCGGACCTGGTGGACATACGACATGCGCTTCCTGTTCCGCTTCCAGTTCCTGATGGAGCTCGCCCAGGCTCGGGGCCCGGTGATGATGGGGATCTGCCAGCAAAGGCGAGCCGGAGAGTGGCTGCGGGCTGGAAGCCCGGTTTGTAGAATGCTCGTGGACCATCTCGCCTGGGGCTGGCACGGAGGGATCGTTGAGGTGGAGATTCATGAGGACGACGGATCGTCGACGGCCCGCTTGAGGGGAGGAACGGTTTCGCGAGAGGGAGGTGCTAGAGGATCCTGTGCACAGTTAAGCTTAGGGGACGAGCGCGACGAACGCATCCAGGACTCTTACTGCGCGTGGGTTCATGCTGGAGCCCTGCGTTCATGGTAGCAGCAGCCTGCAAGGATATCGAAGCTGATCGAGGGGATCTCGTTGGCGACTCGCTGCGGGGGTTGGCAGCTGCATCACCGTTGGAAGCCATCGTCCTGTGCTGTGGGCGCGGCTGCAGCGCTGTGGTGTCCTGGAAGAGTTGTCGACAAGAGAATCGCACGGATGCACCCGAAGCTGGTCGGAGAGTGAGTTGAGTGTCGGGATTGAGGTAGGTGCCTCTGTCGTTGCCTGGCAGTTGGTGTTGGAAGGTGGATGGAGGGGTCGCGTAGCGGTTGTACCCCTAGGTACGTAGGAGAGGGGCGGAGGCTAAAGGTTTAAGGTGAATGAATGAAGAGCTCTGAGGCGAGCCGCCACAGGCTTTTTAGGCACTGTAAAGGCTGAAACTGGAACAAGCGGGAACGGTCATCGTGATGCCGAGGGCGTTGATCACTGACGGCTTGGAATGGAGTGGTTTTGGTGGTCACAAGGAACCATCTGTCGATTGCGGACTTACTGTGGCGTCGAGCGAGGCCCGTGACGTCGGTGACTGACGACACCTGAAGAGCACTCGCCGGAGTGGCCGTGCCAAATTCGGTGGCGCAAGGTGAATGCCTATACTGTTCATTGCTTCTCGAACCGGGACTTCCGGCACGTGCTCGCACCACTGTTCAAAATAGAGAGGTTGCAGCCGTAAGTTAGGCGATGGATAGATGATCTCGATTTGGGTGCGCGCCTTGTAAATGTCTTGCATTCTGGGATCCGGGATGTGTCGCAGTGACGAGGTGCAGAACCACCTGTCATCTCTCGTGGACACCGGATGCCGGCCTCTGACGCAAAGCCTACATCGATCGTCGGTCACTGGGCCATTGCACAAATATCCCACCATTCATTCTCCCGGATTAATTACGAACCTCTTACACACGTCAATCAAGCCAAGGAAGTGAATGTTAACCATGTTTTGCCTAAAGCAGCAATCCTCACGCCGGCACCCACCATGCGGCATCATTAGTCATGGCGAGCAATGAAAAATACAGTGTGTGGGAGGGATGACAGGTATGAGACTAACACGGGTCAGGGGACATTGCAACGGCCCGGGTTCTTAATGTTTTTCCCCATGGCCCGGATGATGGCGGGCATATGGCGGTTCGATAATGATGACCAACGTGAAGGGAGCCGCTCCGAGGGCTACGTAGGGCGGCTGCAAGTCAGAGTTGAGATGAACTTTGCGGGCCCGCATGTGTCAGAATAATTGCCAACGTCGTCCGAGCCAAGCCGCGAAGCACTCAATCGCCATCTGGGACAGAGGATCCACGGACGCCTCAGTGCTTCCAGCGCTCTGGTCCCGTGCCAGAGCGAGCGTCCAGGCCATGTGTTCCAGCACGCCATCCTCTTTGACCCGATGGAGCGAGGACGGGGAACTGAGACCGGAGCGCGCGACTTCTGAGTTCTGACGGTCCGGACAGGGACGACACAGACGCTGGGCTCCGAGGACGGCCCTGACGACTTCCGGGGAAGTGCTGCTGGAGTCCTGAAACACCAGCATCCAGCATTCAGCGCCTTGGGCAGAACAGGCCACTCCAAGGGGCGCTGATTTGCCACAGAGGGATCCCCCAGCGCTCCGACCAACCGGTGGGATAACGTTGCGGGCGTGCTCCACGGGCGTGGGCTATGGTGGTGACCGAGGTTGGTCCATGCCCAGGCCCATGCCCTTCGGTGCAGCAGGATGAATCAACATCAAAGACGACTGGGTCGGAGAAGTGGAGATGAGAAAGCACAGAGAGGGTCCTGAGGGTCCCGAGGATCCTCCCGCAGACTGAGGCGTGTCCTCGTTCCTTTTGGCGGTTTCACCTCGTCCCAAGGGCTAGGAAAACTCAACCCAAGGGTTCCAGCTGCTTCCAGGGAACAGCTGGCCAAAGCGACTTTGCACTCTTCTCATTTCGCCCAAAATGACTGATCCGATGGACAACATGGGGGGGCCTCTGTGCTGTCTTGGTCTTTGGTACTGCCGGACCTCGCGCCAGAAGAACTAGCAGGTTACAAAAGCAAAGACGTGCGAACCTAAGCCTTTTTGCACTCTACGTGGACTACGCACAATCAAACACATGACTTGTGGTGAGGACGCTAGCCGCGTCGATCAACCCCAGGAAGCCTTGGAGAGATCTGACGAGCGAGGTAGTATTGCCGTCCGATCAGAATTGGCCGGCTCAGGACCGCCCGTCTGGTCTGTTAAAATTCCTAGTCTCTAGGGCCCTGTCACCACCCGCTTCACTCGGCACTTCCTAGGGGCAGGGTGCTGTAAATAGTATGACAATCCCAGGTTGACGAAAACCGGGCCTTGGCAGGCTTCGCAAGCTTTCTCAAGCTACTCCACTGGAAAGGAGGGAGAGAGGGAAACCTTGCCTGGGTCCTTGTCCATATGGGTCTGGATGCAGCCGAGATGCCCACCCGACACACACTAGACTTGGGCTCACCCTCGTGGGCATCTAGACGGCTTTTCACACTACCTGTTCAAGTCTCAGCCATGGGGAGTCGGGAGGAGCTTCCTTCGAGACTGGTGATGGGGGCTGGTGTATGACGAGCCACGACGCATGCCCGCTCCATAATCCTGGCGTCTTTAGTATCTGCGAGCGTACAGGCACCATACGTAGGCGACTCTGGAGCCAGACAAATCAGAGCTTAGCCGAAGCTGCTACTGCAGGAACAAAGGCGAGGCGATCTGCATCTGCCGTCGATGACTACTTTTCAGCCGACGACGTACTACGTAGTTTGTACCCGCCTACTGCCGAGCGAAGGCAGAGACTGAACTCACTAATACGTAGTCACTGGCTAGTGCCTTGTGGCCGTCCCAAGTACAGGGCGTAGTACAGCGTAGACGACGGCAGTGAGCTAAACCCTGCAAAGATGCAATCCAGACAGGTCATAGTAGCGAGACCGAGACCAGCCATCTACAATTGGCAGCCGAGATGCGAGCTGACGGTGATGGAGGGATGACACCTCGCAAAAGCAACGATAATGGGCTGCGCCGACATCCCCAATGGCTGGGTGGTTGGGAGCGGAACCGCACATGGCATTTGTACTTGGTACGGTACTCTGCATAGAAGGAAGACACGGTGTGTTGAGGTGCGTGTGAGTGGTCGACTGTTGTGCAACAGAGACGAGGGTTGGTGAGAGAGCGAGTCTTACTCGATTAAATCGACACTGCTACAACCGACAGAACTGCACCGTGCAGAGCAATGTCTTGGGCGTGCAAAAGGGATGGAAATTGCAGCTTTTGGCGCCGTGGATATCCATATCCCACCATTTCGGTCAGCACATGCCTGAGACCTATATGTTATCAGTTAAGAGTCCGCCCTGCGCGGCTAGTGGTATTTATTTGTTGATGATGATGTTTGTTGTGATGTAAGACAGGAATCATCCCAGCAACTGAGGCCTTCCTCTCATGTGCGAGTGCATACGTGGTGTGGAGCTGGCCACACCCGGTGAGCCGACACAATCGAATCAGGGAAGCTGGGGGACATGGGTCGTGCTCCGGGGGGGGGGCAATCTCGTGCCTCCTTCGTGTGCTTTATACAGATGTAGTATGGAGCGTGAGCTTCTGAGGGATCCGTCTCCCAAGGTGTCGATATTAACATCCGCTAGACCTAGATGGCGGAAAATTTGGCATCTTGGACAGCTCGGGTAGAACAGTCAGGAGGATCGGAGATAGTGAGTTTGCAAGGGTTTTCTTTTAGAAAGCGGCCATAGAGAGCCCCCGTCACTTTGTGATTGATTGCGCGCCGATCCCGAAACACCAAACCAGCAGCAGCTTGCAAGTGAGAGAGCGGCCCAAGCCCTGCCTTCCCCCGGGCACTAGCCAGGGAGCTCTCCACTGTGTTGGTGACAAGACAGGCCAGACGGGCCTAAGGAGGAGGAGAGGGAACGAGGGTATGGGTTGGGGGTTTGGTTTGGGCTGGGAAGCCCACCGCGCAGAAACTAGACGGGTGGAGGGGCCCCTGGTTCCCGTGCGAGACACTGGTCTGGCGGCGATCGAATGGCCATCGAACGGGTGCACAAGAGTAATGGGATGCACGATGAAGAACTGGCTGCGCGTTGGGTTGCATTTAGATGGAGAAAGGAGACAGCAGCACGAGAGCGAACCGAGCGCGTTGAGAGTTTTGAGAGTTTTGAGAGGGTTGAGAGGGTTGATGTGATAAGACGCGGGTTGGCATAATTACTACGTAGGAGAATCGAAAGAGTGACGGCCGAGTGATGACCACCACCACCGCTACAACCGTCAGTCACTGATCACCTGCCAAAAGATGTGCTCGCAAGTGGTAGAAATCCTGCCGCTCGTCAGGGCTCGGGAGGGAAACATGGCTCTGCTGCAGGGGCATGGCCCTTCTATTCCCCTTTGGGCCCCTTGGGGTGCCTGCCACGGGCTGGCTCTCGCCCGGCCTCTCACAGACTCGAGCTTCCCAGCTTGCAACCCAAACACCCGCTCGGCCCTGGTCTGTTGGCTTGCTGCCCCTGGCCCGCCAGTTTTCGCAACGCCAGTTCTACGGCGGCGCGACAAGCTCAGTTCTCTCTCTCGTTGAGTTTGTTGAGTGCTAATACTTAGCTCTGGCCAATGTTTGTCTTTTGTTCTTTGTTCCTGTCTTGCCCGAGCCCTCCCAGCCAGCCAATGGGCGCCGCCACGCTGTAGCCCACCCGCAAACCGCGGACTCCCCTGTTTGTTGCGCGTCCCCGGGGCTTATACGACTAAAGAAACTCTCGTGCATTATAGGTAATGATCTCTCAACTCATGTCTCCAAAAAAAGAGACACTTTGAGCCAAGTCGACCTCCAGGGCCTTTGACAGGGAACTTGGGTAGCACCGCCCCGTATGTTTTCAGGCTATCTGGGCCCCATCGCGGCCACCACGGCTCCTTGGCCGGCCACGAAAGAGACTAGGCAGTGAGCGGAGTAGTCTGGGACTGACTTGGGCAAACATGGCCTTGATGTTTGGGGGAGCAGTGGAGGGCCGCCGTGAGTCGATGTTCAGTATCTGATTCAGCCTCCACCAACTCAAGGTACCTTCGGCTGGGCCGGTTGAGAGGTGGTGCGCCCGGTAGTCGTACTCGAGGAGGCGCCCGATTCAACTGTTGGTAAAAGACCAACCGCTGGGACGAGAAAGGCAAGATGCCACAGCCAGTCCTCCGCCGCCCGGGCTGGTTAGCCCCTCGTAGCAGCCGTTTTGTCGCTGAACAGGGGCCTCCCCTGTCGGGACCAGGCTTGTGGATGGAGTCATGGAGCGCCATGGCTGGATCCTGGCGCGCTCGGCTTCCAGGTTCCCCCCCAGGCGGGCATGCCTAGGCCAATTACCCCTGTCGCCGGGGGCGCTCGACTGGTCCTGTGGCCGTGGAGTGGGAGCCGAGTGGGCTGGTGGGCTGGAGTGGGTGCTCGAGGGCTTCGTACCTGCATCTGTGGTTGCATGTTATTATGACCTGGGCGAGCGACTGGTACATGTGCTTTCAGCAGTTTGCTTGACCGTGCTGTCGGCCATCCCTTACATAGGACTTCGATCGCTGTCGACCCATCCTCCGTCCTTCTGGACATCATTACACTACACCACCCGCCGCCCCTCGCCCGCTTGCCTCGTTCTCTTTCTTCCCTCCTCCCTTCCTCGCTTCCCGGTCGCGTACGCCGGCGTCTCATTCGCCTGTCCCAACCACCTGCCCTGGGCATCTTCGTCGCTCTTTCTCGTTCTTGTTTCTCGCCCCATGTTATATACTGGGCTCCATTCGTTACCTCGTACTTTCCTTTCTTGGTAAGAAGAAAAATCTACCGGGCTATCTACAAGTCGATGCTTCTGCGCATCGCGTGGCCGGACCTTTTTTAACACAAGACTCCTCTACCAGACTCAACGTCGGGAACCCGCATTCCAATCATTCCTACAACACTGTCTCGTTGCCCTCCACCGCGGTCGCACCGGTCGTTTCCCGTTGACCTCGCCCGATCGAATCCCACTTGCTAGCGGACGCACTAGACGATCCGACGACGCTGACATCACTACCCGATCCCATTGAAACGTACAACCGAGTCAGTTGTTACCAACCCATGCATTTCTTTTCCCGGGTCGAACACCTGCCTCGACGATAATCGCCTGGCCGTCCCTTCGGGGCTCTCCTCCGCCACCCTCCTACAACACTACCAATCCTGGATCGAATTCTCCGTCATGCAGAACCGAGACTCAGTCATGGCCCACAGTGGCATCCTCGAGACTCTCCAGAGCCAACATGGCCCGTCACGAAGAACCCGCCCTCCGAATCTCGACCTCATGGCTGCCGAGGAGCACCGCGTACCATTGCGCCCGGACAAAGTCAATAGGCGGGAGTCGAGATTGGGGCTGAGGAACATCTTTAGCCGGACCAAAGCATCCAGGGAGCCGGCGCTGCCTCTTTCACCCCTCGACAATCCCAAATCCACGGCGAGTCGCACATCCGTTGCCGATATGAACAACTGGACATTTGGTCAATCAGCAACCGCATCTGACCACACCCCAACCACACCCCGTAGTCCGAGAATCTTATCCACCATGTTCGAAAATTCACCGTCAGGCCCGCCCCCTGTCAAAGTCATGGGGCCCACGAAGCCAGCCCGAGGACCGCTTGCAATCTGGAGTCCTCCACCCCTGTTCAAGGCGTTCCCCCAGGCTATCAAACACATGACGCTGCCCGCAGCATCTCTACCTACTGAGGTCATTCTTCGCATACACGAGCGGAGAGCCAATGTGGTTGTCGAGAATCCCATTGAACAGACCGAGCAACAGACCGAGAGGCTCAAGTCTAAGAAGAGGCATCGCCGTAACACCTCGGGCTCAATGCCCAAGTTCGAGTGGACCAACAAGATCTATGTTCTCGCCACTTCTGGATATCTACTCCAGTACGGCGCGGATGGACCTTTTGACCGACTACCCGAGAAAGTTCTTCACCTAGGAAAGAACTCAGCGGCCTTTGCGAGCGACGTCATTCCCGGTCGCCACTGGGTGATCCAAGTCTCGTCTCTCATGGAATCCGACGGCACTGCAACACCCGATTCCCGATCTCTTTTTTCCCGCATGACTTTCCGAGCTGCAGAGAGACGCCAAGCGGCTAACTTTCTCATGGTCTTCGATACTGCGGAAGACATGGAAAGCTGGCTAGCTGCTTTGCGCCACGAGATAGAGATACTGGGGGGCAAGAAGACACTGACTGAGACGGGTAAGCCTAAGGCTGAAGACGAAGCGACGCAACTGAGAGAGCAACCTAGTCAGCGAACACTGGTTGTTAGAGATCCGGAACGTCTCTCTCGAATCCTTCCCCAGAACTTTGGGTGGCAGGACGCCATGGATAATGATGGCTCAGCAACCACTGTCACGGACCATAACACAGTCATCGACCAATCTTTGGATGACATTTCTACTACCAACAGCTTCGTGTCTCACGACGGCAGACAACTGGATAACCTGCGAGATAGCTCGAACCGTCTCTCCTTCATTTCATCCGGCCAGCGAACGATTGTGACATCGGCAGGGTCCTCATCCCCCGAGCCGTCACCAACCGTTGACACGTTCCCTACACACTTTGACGAGAAGCCTCATCACGATATGAGCCATCAAATAGAGGCTAGGCCGAGACCGAATGCTGCCGCAATTTTGGACCGACGACAATCGATGCAGGTTATGACACCTTTCGTTGACCTCAGAGGCGGGCCAGTCAACCTTCGGCCCCTGTCCAATTATGCCACTGGGCCTATGCCTGAACCGATGCCATCTCACTCAAGGGCAGTGGTAACGCCGAACTTCAGTGTACCTAAATCGTCCAGCCGAAGGTTTTCTTACATGAGAAGCCAGGAGTTGGGCATGTCCACCCAGCCTGTGATCCGAGAGACCGAAAGCCTCCCACGCCTTACAGCTCGAAAGTCGCCGCCAACAACACTTGCTGTCGCCCGGCCTCTTTCTATGGTAGCTGACCAGCCCTCGCCAATGGAAACCGTCCATGTGCGACCTGCGACCCGTCATGGAGAAGAGACTCAACCTCCACGGACAAGTGAGGAGCAACCTAGGCCTCTGACCTACGCTCCTATTACCTATGACCTGCCCTCACGGCGATCAAGCCTGATGCCCCTCGACGAGACACGTGTGGAAGTCAACCGCCCAGTCGGATCTCGCAGGCTTTCGACTATGCGTCCCTGGCAGAAACTTGACCACTCCACGAACATAAACCGCACCTTCACAGCGCCGATGGGACCTGTGCCGACCCAACGAGCCCGTTCTCGGCCCTCTCTACCGGGACTGGAAGAGCTGCAGCCTCGATGCCGCTCTTCTTTGGACCTCCATCCCAGTTCACACAGCGAAACTTCGTCTGTTAGAACGCGGTCCAGGAAACGAGCGAGCATGCAGTCGGTGGTCTCGGAGCATTCGTCCCGGTTCAGCATATCTAGCGACCTGCCCGTTCCTCTTGTACCTGAATCCCTTCCTGAGCCGCCACCTCCGCCGTCAGCGCCTCTTCCCCCGATTCCCACGTCTACCAGCAACCCGCAACTCAGGGCGGACGCGATTGGGAAGGCTTCATTGGCTGGCCGCCGGAGCATGCCTCAGCTGAACGATGGCCCGCCGCCAGCGCCACCACCTACCTGCGCGTTGCCGCCGATTCCCCAGAGGATATCAGCCATGATTTAAGACATCTGTGGCCATTCCAACTTCCCTTTTCTTATAATCTCTGTATATCTAATGACCGGCATCAAGTGCCTGATGCAAGTTTCCTTTGTCGAGGATGGCGTTGGGATGTAACGCCGGAAAAGTGAATTGGGGTGGGGCCTTACCGCTTCTTGTTTATGAAAGAATTTCTTGTATTATATATACCATTGGACTGGACGAGGGCGCTTTGCTGGATATTTGGCCATGTCGAGCCCCTGGATGACTTTATGTACTTGTATTATGGAACGGTTTACAGGCGGAGCACCTAAGGATAGGTTTGGCCATAGACGCGGGTGTTGAGAGGTAGATGGGCCTGCTTATTCGACTGCATCGAGGAATACTCTTTGGATCAATTAAAATGCTTGAGATTTATGGTTATCTGATTTCCTGAGCGTTGGATCTGGTGTGTGTTGTTGATGATTGTTCGTGTAGGAAATTGGGCGTCTGGGGAGCTCCGGAACGGTTGACGCCGAGGTCCCCACACGGACCGGACCGAGAATGACGGTACCGGGCTCGGGGACGGAATGTCTAACAGTACGGCGTGCTTGAGCCGGCCAGGACGAATGGATCACTTTCAACGTGTCTGATGCCAACTTGGTGCGTTATGGGGCCAATTTGCGTGGGCAGCTAATTCCGCCACTGAATCATGGCTGGTGAGGCGGGTGGGGATCCATCCATCCATTCACCTCGGCGGGAAATCGAGTGGCTGGGAGAAGCTCGCGCTCGTGCAATGATGCCCTGTGCTGCAGGCGGGAGGTCCCGCGTCCACTCCTTTCGTGTTTCTCTGCGTTGCGGCCATCCAGCCTGATTTTCTTCTCATCCATCTACAGTTGTCTTTACTTACGTCTGCTTTGAGCGTCGCGTTGAACGAGGCACGGCCATGCGACGAGGGCATCGCGAGTGAGCACCACCACGACCGCCATCGCGACCGCAACGAAACATCACATACCAAGCCGCCCCTAGACAGTCACCATGCCGGCCATCCACCTCCCTCCCTCCAAGACGCTCCGCTCCGCCGCCGATGCCATCTCGCTCGTGGCCCGCCAAGACGAGTCGAGCTCCTCCTTCGTCTCCATCCCGTCCTCGTACGGCAACCTCCACAACTCGCCGCACCCGGCCGTCGTTGCGGGTATCGTGCTCGGCTCCGTCGCCGGCTTCCTGCTGCTGCTGTACATCATTTACGCCATCCTGCACGGCGGGCCTGTCCTCATCCCTATCCGCGGCCGCTCGACGACTGTGGGCACCCCGTCGACGCTGGGGACCTCGACTGTGGGCACATCGACGTTGGGCACTTCTACACTCGGGACCTCGACCGTCGGAGCCTCGACGTACGACACCCGCAGCGCACTAAGCTTCCGCTCCCGCCGGGATAAGAAACGCCGTAGCGCGCCGTCCTCGTCCTCGCGCCGTACACGCTCCCGCACCGAAACTGTCCAGGTGCGCACACGCTCCGGCCGCCGTGCCGCACCCGCCATCGTCAACCCGCCGCGCACGCCATCACCCGTGTCCACGGTCCCGCCCCGCGCCGTGCCGGCCTCCGAGGTCTCGGCACTGTCGTCGCTGGATGAGATCATCGTCGAGGAAGAGCACACGCCGCCACCGCGGCGCCCGAGCCGGCGGTATAGCCCCGAGCGTGGGTACCGCCGGGACAGCTACCGGGAGGACATGGAGTCGGAGCGGTACCATTCGCGGAGGGACTCGCCGCCGCGACGGGGGAGTCGTCACTATTAAGCCCGTTGTCATGGGCAGGGCAGGTCGCTTCTTTTTCTGTTTGGCATGGCGTGGCATCGCAATGTGAGATGAATTATGATATTGGGATTAGGCGAAAAGAGCCTGAATAATATGTATCAGTGTTGAATTAAAACAAATCTTATGATCTAACGAATGGATGGGGAAGCAATAGAATCAGATAACATGTCGTGGTTAACTACCCCGGTCTTACTACCAGAATGCCGATTTCCGAACATGTGAAGTGGACGAGAGACTCAATGGTGGATAATACACATAGAGCAGCATGGCCTTGGGGAATTCCATCTTAGCATCCAGCGTCAACAGACACACGGCATCATCATCATTAAGCTATTTATGAAAAATGTTCCGTGCCTCGCCAGCTATCTACAATCAACATGGCTGTTTTCATGTTCTTTTTCGCAGTAAATCTTTCAACGTTACCGTCAACCATGACCAACTATGCATCCAACACCTGAGAAAATTCGACAATGACCTCCAGTCTCTCTCTAACCCTAACTTTTTTTCGGATCTTGAGGCGAGGACACGGTCCTCTGCCCCAATGCAGGTATCCAACCAAAACTGAAGACAAGCCCAGGAAATAAATGAATAAACCACCTATCCGCTTCGCTTGACAGTTGTGGGCCAACGGTCAAGGAGTCAAGTACATTTCACGCCAGCACCGGCAGAAAATTCAGAAAAAAAGAGTATAACAAGTCGCTTACATGCCCATACCTCCGTCGTTGTTTGGCCCAGAGCCGTTGCTGCCCTGCTGGCCTCCGAAGAAGAAAGTGTCAAAGGGGTTCATCTGTTGCCCGTCACTGAAGTCGTGATGAAGGCCCTCCCAGTTCATGCCGAACCCGAGATCCACCTGGGATTGGTCGAGGTTCCCGAACTCTCCGTTGGACGTGGCACCGAGGTTCTGGAGGAATTCCATTGTCTGCGCGTCTGGGTAATCTACCGAGCCCGGTCCGCTGAACTGCTGTTGCTGTTGCTGCTGACCGGCGTACGAGCTGCCGGTTGTCGATGGCTGCGACGTCACCCGGCGTGACACAGGCGGCGACGGGACTACGGAGGAGTCGACAGGGGATCCATCTTGCTTGATACCCATATCGGTCGGACTGGGGCCCCCGCGGCTTCTCGGCTTCATCATGTATCCGTCGGCGGTCCTTGGAAGAGGAGGTGAGGGTTGAGCGGTTACATCGCCGGTAACAGACAGGGTCGGCGATGAAAGCGAGTCCGAAAGCGCCAGATCGAACTGGTACGATGCATGATCAGAGTTCTGGTGTCGATGACGCGTCTGCGTTGAGCCCTTGGATGAGTCGGGAGTTGTGTTCCAGGCTGATTGCTCACGACGCGACCGTCGTGACTGATTCGTGGGCACGCCAAATCCGCCGGTGGAACTGGCCATCTTGATGGTTGCCTTTGCGGTTCGATCGAAGGCATCTCGGCACGTTTCCGCAGGTGGACACTTATCCATCATGTCGCTCAGTACAGATTTAGCTGCTAGAATGGTAAAGTCCACCTCATCCATCGTCTGTAGTTTTGTTAGCTTCCTCTCGAGACAATAGCTCATTCCGACAAGATGGGCTTACCAAACGACTTCGCACAATGGGGGAGTGCCAGATGGCATAGAGGTACGAAATGCCCGCCATGAACAGGTGGTGGGTAGAGAGGTAGGTGTAGCTGACAAGGCCGCTGAGATGAAGCTGTCGGTATAGTCGAAGAATCTTCTGGCCGGCTTCAGCAACCTTCAGATATATCCGGTCCTCGTCTTCTCGCAGTTCAGCCTGGAAGGCCGTCGGACTGTTGACTTCGGTCGAAGTGTTGTATTCCCCTTCGAACATGGCAGGCACGCTGAGGCTTTGACGGTATAGCATGATGATGGCCTGCCAATAGTTGAGCTCCAGGAACTCGGTCGAAAACATGACCCCAGTCTCCAGCCTCGTCGGCGCAGATGTCTTCCATTGATACAAGCGCCTATCAATGTCGATGCGCCAAGACCTGAAGGAATCGAACTGGACAAGAAACGGGGAGGGAAGATGGATGTGCGTGCCCTTGCTCTGGATCCCGGCCTTTACAATCTGCGTCTGGTTGTACTGCAACACCTGAAGGATTTCCGACTGCAGCAGCCGCAGGCGGAAGTAATGGTGCGCGACATGCTTGTAGCTTGGCTGAACCTGGTCCGTAGGTGGATCCACGAACCCCGTCGGCGTGATGTAGTCGTCGTCCAACGACGAGGGGAACTCGGTTGTGATGACCTGATCGCTAATGCCGAACGGTCGGCCAACACATGTGCTCACCAAGCGATCTAACGAGTACGTGCACCACCAGAGGCGTCGTCTCATGTCGCGAATCCACAACCGTCGTCCGCGACTCTGCATACCGTTCTCCCGCAATCCAGCTGCTTCGGGCCCATCAGCTTCGGAAGCATCGGGTATCGAACTGTCCATGTCTCTATCGTCCTCATAATGCAATCCCAGGTCGACCGCTAAACGCACAGCAACTCCAATAATGTACCTGGTTCGGGTCAGTCAGTCAGCTCATCTCAAAACATGGTCCATCAAGACTTACCAGAGACCAGGCGGCACAGGGCGAAGCAAGGCGAAGTTGGCAAGCAGGAGAACCGCTTGCAACACCTCTAGTCCTCCACCACTGTTGCTCAAACACGACTCCAGGTGAACAATCGCGCTTGCATGATACTCCTCTGGGGCACTGTGGTTTCGCGCTTGATCGATGCTCATGGATGACGAATCACCCGAAGATTCCGTCTTGACCGGCTCGCCGACAATAACACCGCAACCGATAGCGAAGACCATATTGAGCAAATAGAGCTCCCGCGACCCTCGGGCCGGATCCTGGGTTGCATAGACCCGCTCAAAAGTCTGCATAAACTCGCCTCGGTGCAGAATCGGGATCTGGGGGTTGGAATGCTCAAAATAGAGTCTCACCAACCTTAAGCCAACCTCCTTGTCCGGGAAGGTCGCCGGCTTAATGGTCGGGCGCGTATGGAGGCCAAAGAAGGAATCGCGAAGGGACGTTCCATTTCCGGCGGGTTGGCGCGAGCCTGGACGATCAGTCGCACCCGTCTGACCCGAGACGGAGTATTGTACAGCAGCGAAGACGACTCGAGCAAAGGACACGCCAGAGGCTGATGCCAGCGATCGCGGCTTCGAAGGGCTGACAATATTGAGGAAGCCGGGGCCCTGGCCGGGTTTCTTTGGTTTGAGCGATTCGACCGCCTGGCTCTGGGGCCGTATCATGCCCCGATCGCCAACCTCAGACTGGCCCGAGTAACCCGTGTCAGCGGTAGAGTTTATACTAGCGGTGTCGGTTCCTGGGCGAGAGCATATTTCGAGATTCTCGGCGGGTGGAAAAGGGATGTTGTTGGAGGATAGCAGGTTCTCGAGCTGCTCAACTCGGGTTTCGAGATAGAAGACATAACTGCGCCTCGGATCAGCACCTGCATAGACAACTCACGACGGATCGCCGCCGATGCACCACTCGAACATCTGGCGCAGTGCTCGGCGCGACGGCGCGTCTCTTGCTCATACCTGCGTGGGATTTCTTTTTTAGTGATGGGGTCATAGCCGACACAGGCGACGCCGGCCTTGGCGCAACTGGCGCAGCTGGGAAGCTTCTGGTCGCATCGGTTCTTGCGCAGGCGGCAGCGATTGCAGGCGCTGACGTTGCGAAAATTGCTGCTCTGCCCCGCCTTGGAAGCAGCTATCGACGGAGCTGCGGAGGAGGTGCCGTCGGGATGGTGGTCGTTGGGACTCGTCTGGCCGTTGCGCGGTGAGCCATCGTCGAAGGAGGACTGTCTCTGTCGCTTGGCGGGTTGCGTGGTCGGGGACGGAGGGCCACGCGCAGGCATGGTGACGGCCCACCGGGGCGACGGAGGACGGAGGGCGGACTGGCGACGGCGCGGTACTGGTGACGGCGACGGGAGTGACACGGGCGGGTTGAGGAGTGGTAGATGGCGGTCGGATCCGATGGCTGGACGGGCGGACGGACGGACGGACACGGGTCGGTGAGTCGGGGGCTGGACTGTTGCAAGGCGGAAGAGAGGTGAGCGCCGGGCTAAGAGAAGGTAGGTAGGGGAGCAGGATGTCGGGAGCCGAGGCGAGGTGAGGCAGCGACGGCGAGCGGAACGGATTCGAATTGGATTGGATAGGATTGGGCGGATGGGAGTGGGATGGGAGGCGGATGTGGGAGTGAGAGGGTGGCTGGGATGGAAATGGGATTGGGAACAAGCAAGCAGAAAGCAGTTAAGCGGTTAAGCAGTCAAGTAACCAAAGAAGCAATCGGCGAGATTCACACTCACAGGTCAAGAGTTCAATGCCTCGTGTCTATGGCTCGCTGCGGGGGGAATCCTATCGTGGATCTCGGTTGACGCGCCCCCATGCCCCGAGACAACGAGCGGCAGCGGCGGTGGCGGCGGGCGACAGCACGTTGCAGCAGGGAGCAGGGAGCAGTTGCAGCAGCAGCGGCAGGAAGCCACAGGAAGCAGTTGCAGCCGGCTCAAGGCCGGAGGGCGATTGATCAATGCTCGACCGATTAAACGTGGCCGGGGGGGTTTAGCTTGCGGCGGCGGAAGCCAATTGCAATGGGCGGCGATGGGGAGAACGGGACAGTACGGACGACGGACGACGGACGACGGAACGACAGACGGGCAACGGACCACGGAGGTGAAGATTTTGGACGACGGGGAATTGAAGTGCCCCAGTCACGTTCTCATGACCCGGAAAATTGGGCACAGTCGCAACCGGTAGTTGCAGTCGCGGTCGCAGTAGCCGGTGTAACAGTGGCACCGTGGGCAAGGATTGAGCAAGGCAGAGTGACTTGATCCCGGGAGCCTGGGGGAAAGATGGAGGGAGCGACGAGGAGGAGGCGAGACGAGGTAAGGCAAGGCAAGGTAAGGCAAGGCAAGGCGGGAGATAGAAACGAGGCCCGGCTTCTTCATACGCAAGGCGAAGAGTTGTTGATCAGTCAGTGCGAGCCAACCGGGGTCGTAGCCCAAAAAGATTGGGGGGAGCGGACAGCGTGCACCCGGTTGCCCAGATCCAGCCAGATCCGGGTTTTGGGGGGCAGGTGGGAAAGCAGGACGAGGAGGCTGGAGGGTGACCTACAGCAAAAGCGCAATGCGGGCGCGATATGGAAAGTGCGATTATCTACGGAGTGTGCACTGCTTGTTGTCTGGTGTGGGTGGGTAGCGTCTTTCTGGGACAGGGAATCTGATGGCTGCTGTCAATTGCATCGAGCAACCGATTGCTGGACTGATTTGCTAGGGCGCGGGCGGATAGTGGATAGCGGGTGGATAGCTGCTGAGTGAGTGGGTGGTGATGGACGTGATGGCTGTGCGCCGTGAATTAATTGGCACAATTGATAAGCAGCAAACCGGCGCCGTTCATCCCCCAATTCCGCGATATGATCTGATAGTCCGGACGTGTTCGTTCATCTATCCGCCTTCGATTTGGCCGCCGGCAAAGCTAGCAAACCATTAATAAGCAACACAATCATTCTTCAAATTACACTTCAAATTACACTGAGCGCTGCTCCTATTTCCAAGTTTATCTGGACGCCGTTGACTTGCCTCTTAATGATGTCGTCGTCGTCGTCCTTTGTTCTACTTGTACAGGGCATTTCTCCGAACCGGCAGCGACAGCAGCATCAGCAACGCGGCCCCCATCTTTAATCTACAATGAAGGACCCGGTACAGCCATACCTTGCCTCTGGTTGGGGGCCCTGTCAGTTGTCCTTTGCCCTTCCAATCCGGTGTCTGCATTTCGAGAGCCTTGATGCTGATGCTGCTGCTTGCCCCCACCTTGGCCGCCGCAGCAAGCAAATCAAGAAGAAAAAGCAAGCCTCCTTTCATCCATCATGTGCTCCCCGCTTGTAAGCCCGTTACCCCGTGCCAATCCCCAAAGAGGAGTTCTACAGCGATGACCAACAACCATGGCGTCAAATTGACTGGCAATCGGCGGAGGAATCGGCCGAAGAAAACCGCCCCCCCCCCCCCCCCCCGCCAGTCCAAGGGGATGTCAGCCCAAGGAGACGCCAGCGCGGGTATTGTACAGGATCGTACAGGTGCCGTACAGCCCTCTCTCAGCCTCGATCTCCATTACCCCACAACCTTGGCATCAGTCTTATTCACGCATGTCCTCGCGCGCCCTGCCTGAAATAGGCATCTCTTAGCCCCCCACTCTCCAACGTCGGAAGCCGTTTCAACTTCTGCTTGTCTGGTCACGGCCGGCTGCACGCGCGCCTTACATACCTTCAGGTAGCTGCACAGCACTTCGGAGCAACTAATAGTGGCTGTACTACGAAGGGACGACCTGACCTCAATAACACAGCAGCAGCAGCAGCAGCAGCAAAAGCACAGCGAAGCGGGGTCCCGTCCCCCCGAGACGCACACCACACGCCCCCTGGAACCTGGAAACTCGTCGACGACTCCCGACCAGACATGCCGGCGGCGTATTCGTATGGGAACAGGCAGACGGGGACGGTCAAGTGACTGACGCGATCGATGGCTGATGCTGAAGGATCGATGCTAGCAGATGACTCAACGACGGAAGACAAAGTGCGCTGTCGTGGTCCCTTGTTTTGTTTTCTCATCCGTGACAACAGACAACCTCGTTTAACGGTGAGCCAGGCCGTCCGCCACGTCTACTAGGTTGATTGGGCGCGGACGCCTCGTCCAAGTTCTCATCTCCTTTCTCTCCTCTCATCTCTCTTCTCTCGTTTAACAAAGGAAAGGCGAAGAAGAAAATAACACGTGCGCTTAGTCCACGTCACATAGTACGCTCTCAGCAAGTCCCCAGTTCAGCCATCTTCTCAATTGAGAAAAAAGGGAAGGGAAAAAAACCAGGGTCCTGGGATCTGAATAAAAAAAAAAAAAAAACTTTGAGGTGTCCAGACGAGCCTCCGACGCAGCCAGGGTGCTGGCCCCCCTACCTAACCCACAAACCCACACCCCCAAAGCTGCACCACTGCATCTCTGCATCTCTGCGTTCAATTGTCTGAGCGTCCCTTGTCTGAGTCCCCAGTCTAAGGCAGTCCCCATTCTTAAAGAGTCGGTCCCCAGTCAGTCTCGCAGTCCAAGACCTAAGTAACTTATTAGCTCCAGTCGCCAAGATGGATCCCCAAAGCAGCACCACGCCGCGGCAGCGACACCACAGTAGCCCGAATCGTGCATCCCGGTCCAGCCTCAAGAGCCGATTCGGCACCGCCTCCCAGGGATCATGGGGTTTTCAGTATGCAGACATACATGGCAGTATTCGTACACGGACTTGTTTGCTCCTCTTTTCTTACTCTAGAACGAAACGATTTTTTTTCTTTCACCTGCATTTCGCTTTTCCGTTTACCGATGCAGCCACCTTTGCCGTGCCTCTCTGCACCATGTACGCTTAGACTTAACCCGCCCGTCCTTGTCCCTGGCCGGCCCTCGACGAGGCCGGGGCCGGGGCCCGGACTTTGAGGTGCTCTCGACCTCTCGGGCGGCCCGGGGGGGAGTCTCCTCATCGAGATGTATAGTCCGCCTGAGTCTAGTTGTCGTGGGCCTTTGGCGTCCGGGTCTCCCTGCCGCCGCCATTTCTGCCGGACACTATTACTAGAACATGCAATGCAGTCTAAAGTCTTTGGGCTTCCTATGCCTGCTGCCCCTACTAGGCGCTCCATACTATCCATTCGGACCCGGACCCGACGCACTCAGTCTCCGCGTTTCCGCGTCTGGTATTATTGTCTCATTGCCACTCCCTACCCAAGGCACTCACCGAGTCCCACAACTCACACGCCCAGCTAAGCATCGTGCACGTACTGTACTTGTAAAGAATTACGGATGTCAATTGCTGCCAATTAGGTAGGTATCCTATCCCTTCCCGCCTCGCTCACACATTTCATCCCATTCCTTTACACCGCCAGTCTCGGTTCCGCGAGGTAGCCAGACTCCTTCGTATTCTGTTTGTTCATCCAACTTCTTCCTTGTTGCCGTTCCTGTCCCTGTTCTTCTTCGCAATAAACAAAAAAAGCAAAAATGAATCCGAAGACCCGTGGGCCGGACGTCGTCGTCCATTCCACAACGCCACCTCCATCTCGTCTTCGCCTCTCTCCCTGCTCTGCTGCTGGTCCCGTCATGCCAAGTCCCGGCCATGTTTGCGGTATTGCTTTTCCGCCATGTAGCTGGCATGCAACTGTTCCATCCCCACCCGCTCAACTCGTTTGTTGTTGGAGTTGCGAGCTTGCTTCCTATTTCCACCCCATCGTCGTAGCCCAAGAAACCAAAAGTCTATTACAAAAATATTTCCCAAACAAAACCCCGTCTTTAGGTAAACGCCGGTCCCAATGCCTCGTCGCTGTCATTTTAAGGGGGTATTATCGACGAGAGCGGTCCTCTCTCTTTCCCGCCCCATCCCAAAAAGAAATGTCGCGTGTAATTGAATTTGTCGTCTCATCCCGTCGCAAGTCGAAACGCTCAAACGCCGGAAAAATGCGGTACACCCGGTTTGCTCCTTTAGACCCTGTCGTCGTCGCCGTCGTAGTCAGTGAAAAGACCCTCGTCCAGGAGCGGGTCCTCCTCCTCTGGCACCACCACGTCGTGGTAGCCTCCACCCTCGGTGATTTGAGAGCTCAGGTAAGCGCCCGCGATAGTAATAAGCCCACTGAACCACCAAGCCAGCCCGGAATATCCAGTCTGTAGACCCAGGGAGTACAGGAGTCCGGACAGTGTCGGCCCCAGTGCACGGCACAAGCTCGCAGTTGACGCCGCAATGCCATTGATCGTTCCCAGGACTTGCTTCGAAGGGGCCGAGTTCGCCAACAGGATCGCATTGCTGGGGTAGGCCATGGTCGAGAATGTGCACTTCCAAATGACAAGCAGGTAGATGGCTGGCATTCTCATCGTCTCGGGGAGCAACACCAGGTAAGGGGTGACGAGGTACAGCGCGAAGTACGAAAAGGCGAGCATTCGGAACAATCGAAGCGAACCCAGTCGTCGGGTAACCGGCGGGACGATCAGGTAGTTGGAAAGCAGGGAGTAGACGCCCTGCACCGACATGATGACACCAATCGTCTTCGTCTCCAGGCCAAATCCGTCAGTGAACCTGAAAGGCAGCTCCAGGATCGGGTGTTCGGGTCGCGAGGTGCTGAGGAAGACGGGAAACAGCTGATCAAAAGTCATGGTGTGGCTAAAAGCACGCATTAGCAGGGCGCCAAGAGCCAATGGAGCCGGGGCTCACTTACAAAGCCAAGATGCCGTATGACATGATGTTCGTGATGACCGGCTTGGTAAAAATCCTTTGTTTCCGTTCCTGCTGGACAATCGGCGAGGCCGGCTCGAGCGGGGCACTTTCGAGAGACCTAGTGTCGGCTTGGGGAGACAGCCGGGGTGAGTTTTCCTGGCTCTGGTAGGCGGGGAGCGCCTCGTCGTCATCCGAGTTCGTCGAAGACACACGCGATGGTGCGTTGCTCATGTATCCAATCCGCGGCTCGCCATCCAGAAGGGCCTGCTTTTCGGGGCCTCGCTTTCGTCCGTTGCACTTGGTAACTCCACCGAACAGTTGGGCTAGGTAGTCACCCATCTCGCGGCCACGGTCTCGCTGCGACTTCTTGTCTGCGTGGGTTTCATCGAGGAAGAGAAGACCAATGATGACTCCAACGAAAACAGTAGCGGCGCTGAAAAGGTTAGGGAGGAGGTAGGGGTATTTGTCCCAGATGGTGCCACGGGCGAAGATCTCGGGGTAGCTGATGCAGGGTCTCGCCAGAGCTCCTCCGATCATGGGGCCAATGATGGATCTGCGCAATTCGGTCAGCGCCAATGCAATGCCAATTGGATTTCCATAACTTACCCAATACACCACACCATTGGCATGATAGTATAAGCGCGAGCTGTTCACCGTCAGTATTGCATTTCCTTCATCATTCCAGGGCAAAACCCACGTTGTTGTTCCTTGACAGTTACAAGTTCGGCCACGGTCGTTTGCAGCACTCCGATGTTTCTAGACCCTGGTCAGTCTCGAGTTCACGGAACCTGCTCAAACAATGTGCCATACCCATTGAGAAGGCCTCCCAGCGCACGGGCAAAGAGAGCCACAGGCAGATTGGGGGCGAACCCGAAAGCAAGGACGCTCAGGGCAGTGCCGATCAAGCCAGTCAGAAGTACAGGTTTCCGTCCAATCTTGTCACTCAGTCGTCCCCAAAGGACTCCAGTCGAGAACTCGGCCAGAGTGAAAGCTGAGGTGACCATGCCAGCGTAGACAGCGATCTTGTTGGTGTCGTCGGTAATGTTGAAATCCTCAATCATGTAGTAGATGTAGGGGAAAATCGACATGAATGCAATCGGTTCGCATATCCGGCAGCAGGCTACACCAGTCAGTCGTGGAGTCCCCGTGAGGGCGGGAGGGTGACATCATACCGAGGACAAACATTTGCTTGGCCGGGAACGGGGGAGCACTTCGGCCACCATCGCTGCGGTTGGCCGCTCCAAGGCGACGACTCCTCCCCATGTTTGCTGCTTCACTCGGCCTAGCACAACTCTGGTCGTCTGATAATGGCCCGTGTCAAGGCCAGGTGGTGGAACTGCTGCGGTTCAAAGACGGTATCGTGTAGCACAGTCAATCCCCAAGGAATTCGAATCGGTCCGAGGTGCGGTTGGATATGGAAACGGGCTCTGTCGTAAAGATGATGCCCGCGAAGGTGGTGGGCGCGGTGTAGGTTGGGTGGTGGTAAGTTGAGGTAATGTGCCAGGTAAAATCAAAATGGTGCCAACAACGAAGTAAGGAAGGGGTATATAGGCACAGGTGGCGGAGGAAGACAAGACACTAATGGGAGTAGAAGGATCACAGAAGGGAAAGAGAAGATTCACGACGGGGAGTGGATACACTTATAAGAGAGAGAGGGTCGGAGTGGGAGTGTGCAAGGAGTGTGTAAGGAGTGTGTAAGGAGTGCGTAGCGACACCCCTCGGGCTGGGGTACAGGTGGGCTTTGGCCATCTCGGAGCAAATTAGACCCAAGATTGGAACGGGCGGTGACATGAGGACAAGAGGGCAAATCTCCTGTCCAACAAAAGGCAATGCGGCGAGCGGCGAACGGCTCCAACTCTCGGGGCAGCCAGCATGACACTGGGCGGTGGGGGCGTCTGGAAGGGCGCCGGAACAGACCAGAGACCAGAGACCAGGCCAGAGAGACAGCAGGCGGGACCCCGGTTGACAGGGCGGACTGGCCTTGCAGCGCGCAGGCTTGCAGGCTTGCAGCAGGACCATCGGTCGGGTCGACTGGGTTGACTGGATTGACTGGGTTGACTGGGTCGCTGGGTCCTTCTGGGTCTCCGGGTCGTGTCTCTCGCTCTGGGGCCCTAGAGACCTTGGATCCACGGCCGGCGGTCCAAGGGTGTCCGTGTCCGTGTGGCCGTGTGGCATGGGAATGGGGCTCCGGCTCTCTGACTCCCAAGTACCTCGCATGTACCCAGCAAGGAAGCAAGGGTGGGCGCGTTGAGACTTACATGGGGAGATGGGGGGCGCGAGAGGCGAGCAGGGGGGCGTGCTCTGGCCGGTTCGAACGAGGCGGACGGCGGACGGGGACGTGTGCCGAGCGACGCCAGCGACGCCAGCGACACCAGCGACACCAGCAAAACGCCATGGACTGACGGCCAGGCTCGAGCTTAATTATTGGGCGCGCCATCTGGAGCCGACAGGGGCGCTAACTGTCTACCCCGGCATTCCCGTCGCGTGGCTCACGAAACAAGCTCGTGCTGCTGGCGACGTTGGACCCGACGGACGAGGGAGGGGAGAGGAAGAAAAAAAAAAGTGCCCACCGACCCTCGTCACTGGTCGCGGGGAGGGTCGGTCGCCCCTTGGCTGGACTGGACGAAAGGAGGGGTGTGCGTGTGTCTATGTGTGTGTGTGTGTGTGTGTGTGTGTGTCTATGTGTGTGTGTGTGTGTGTGTGTTCTGTGTGCGAGCGTGTGAGTGCGTGAGCGTGTGAGTGCGTGAGCGTGTGAGTGCACAGTGAGCCTCTGGTTGCCAGCACTCCTACCTCCCATGCCTGCCATACCATGCCTGCCATCACAAGGCAACGACAAGGTGACCAGGACAAACGTTGTCCGTTGACAATGAGGCGGACTCTGCCTGACCCTTCCGCTGACAAAAATCGCTGTTGGCGAGCACGCGAGGAGGCGGTGAATACAGAATAACGGTTCCGGCGGCAGCTCGTGGTCACACGGAAACGGGCCCCGGGTCACCTCAACGCAGTCATGGACCAACAGGAGGGGGACGGTTCCGGATGGGCCGCCCTCCTCTTACACATTGACCACCAAACGCAGCTCGCTCGCAGTGGGAGCCTCGAGTCGAAACATCGATCCTGACATGCCTCCGACGACCAGGGCACATGGCGTGGCTCTGCTCGTCCAGTTTGCCTTGGCGGTGCAACGTACGGTGACGTCGGTCTGAGCAGAGCCCTCCGCCTACATAGTAGGGATGCGAGATGCGGGATGCGGGAGGAAGTTATCGGTCCCCCCAGACATCCTATAGGCGAGTTGCAGTAGTTTCCTCGTCGTCTCTTTGTTTCCTGCCCTGCGCCCAACGAACGGTTGGATACCGTGCCTCCCGACGCCGGAGCCTGCCTCTGTATTCGTATGTGGTGTGGTTCTCTCTTTGTCATTGATTCTATTCACCCACTCGACTCAAACTCGGCCCTCCTCCTGCGAACCACTGGCGCCCTGCAGCCAGCAATGCCCTCCCTCTCTGCCTAGAGTACACGCCCGTTTTCCCGTCACAGGAGATTACGATGTGCAGGGCCAGCAGATAATCACAATGCAACGAGGAGTCATTCGGGATTCCACTGGTGATGGCATTGCCAACACCGCCGTAGCACCACAGCCCCATCGTATCGCTGGCATGTTCCACGACGCACACTCGGGTTTCTGTAGGCCGTCTCGACGCACTCCTGGGGCTCTTCGGAGACTTGGGGCACGAGACCTACAACGATGCAAGAAACGGGCCAGCGGGGCTACTGGACTTGTCTTGACGTGCTACGCTGCGTAATGCGGTGCACGTCGAATGGGGACGGGTTGATCTCGGGCCAGATGCAACCTCTCACGCACCCGTCGGCCGAAACGCACCCATCTGGGCCGAGATTCCCATCTTGGGGATGGCGGCCAAGATTTGACCCAAAGCGTTGGATTGCCCTGTGAACTTCCCGTATCAAGCTGTTCTCGGATGGATTTCATGAACAATGGCTACATACACGGGGCCTGGCGGGGCCGCTGACACCCATGATGATGATGAGAGCCTGGGTTCTTTGACAGCGACTCCATCCAGACTCACCGGCAGGCAAACCCCATCGTCTTTGGATTCAAGTTGTCATACCGGACAATAATACAGATGTAGGCTCAGCTATGGGGTCAACCAACCAGTGACGATTCTCTCATTACACGTACATACACGCACATACACGTACGTCAAGCACCACATTGAAGAAACGGTGAGGATGGATGTGTGCTGCTGCGGCCTGCCTAGCCCTAGAGAGAGCCAAAGGGCTTCTTCCCAGGTAGCGGACCTCTAGAAGATGGAGTCCCCGCGGATTACCAGGCTCGGTCAGCAAGGAGCCACATACCCGGGTTGGCAAGACCGGCTCCATCGCGGGGCGAGGTTCTTGGAGGTGAGCAGGGGAAGGGCAGAAGCAAGCGAGGAGATGGTCCTGCCCAATGATGAGAGGATCCACGGAGGGGGGTTGACGATGGAAGGGTGTGAGGGAACAGGGGAGGGCAAAGCGAAAACGTCCTCGTCACCAGGAACCCGAGACATTGTCACCGCCATGCCTGCCATGCCATGCCATGCCATGCCGGACCCTTCGCCGCCCCAGGCACGTGGAGCCGGTGGTGCCAGCCACCATCTGGCGCGCAGCCCACTGAGCCCGGAGCTGAGACTGGCGGTGATGGGGGGGTTTCTGGCGGTGGTGGTTTCAAGCCAGGGCCCCAAACCGGGAAATTGGGCATCACGAATAGGCCCACGCGGGTCTCCGGGGCTTCCCTGACTCGCTGCTAGTGATCCTGGGAGAGGTCCACCCGCACCCAACCCGCTGGGCCGTCAGCCCCCAACGCAGAGTGCCGGATGGGCTGCCGACTCCACAGATGCAGACTAAAGTGCGAGGCCCAGGTTCTGACCTTTTGTTGGAGTTTGTCGCGCTGGCCGTACTGGCCTTGCTGGTAATTAGCCGCTTTATTTCCAACAAACTCCAAGGACGGGGCTGTCATCCAGCAGCTGCTGTCACCCCTTGCTGCGAGTTGTCTCCGTACCGCACGAACGGACTCGGTACATGACGAATATTGGCAATGCCGGTCCAGGGGATAGAAATCCGGGATGAGGTGCGTACGAGGTGCAGCGCAACATTGTCCCAGACCGCACGGATTGGACCCTCGCTATGTGATCTCCTTCCAGTACATCCGAGGCTCCACGCACACAGAACAGGCTTCCCAGAACATCAGTCAAATCCAGAGCCCTGCCCTTTTTGTAAATTGCCACGGGCTGTCATGTACTATGTATGGCCGTGGATGCACATCGCCGGTGGTGCAGTGTTCCATCCGTACGCACTATGTAGTAGCTTTGCGCGCACACCCTCGCATCCATATATATAGATATACATGTACGCATGTCGTGCAGCGGGTACTTTGTCCAGACTCGCCTGAGTCCCGACGACGTGGACGCACTGAGGCGCATGCCGAAGCGGCGCCAGATCTCCCTAGCCAGCCCAATGTGCAGCGTCAGTCCCATCGGTGAAGCCCAAGACGTCAACTGTGCTGCATTATGCGATGCTACCGCCTCAACGCCGACGCGCCCCAAAAGGGCCACAGGTCAGCAAGCTCACCGCCAGCTGGCCACGGCGCCCAGAGCCCAGCTGTCGCGTAAGCCGTGACGACCACGTCCTGCAAAACCCATTGTCGTCATCGCAGGGAGCGGGCGCTTGGGTCCGTCCAATGGCCGGCCGCGGACTTCACCTTCAATCCCTGCGAGGGCTCCGGATCCCATCTCCCTGGTTTCCGGCCCTAGCGAGTGCTGTAGTGTGTGCCGGTACCTTTTAGGTCTTGTGCTACGAGGAGGCTACCTGTCTGGGAACCCGTCGCATGGCGCCCCACTGGAGGGGAAGAGCCGAGTGGGCGAGCGGTGGCGTCGGAGGATGGGGCCAGGGGAAAAGGGGCGGCGGGCGAGCGTCCCGGTGGACTGGGTTGATCTTATGCGTCCCGTCAGTACGGGCTGCGGATGTGGAATGACGGATGGACTACCGGGCCTCCGCCTGTCAAAAAGAAAACAAGGGCTGCAGGGAAGATCGTCAGAAAAAGAAAGACCAGCCCGGATACCAGCAAAGTGCAATCCGAATGGTCAACTAAGAAAAAATAAGTTTGGCGTTTCAGAAAAGCACGTACATAGTGCCTTCTCACCGGATGCTATTCGTATACGCGCGAATGGTCCAGGGAGGACCTGTGCTTCGGTTGGCGACAGCGACATGGGGTTGGGACGGCAGCAGGTCTTTCTCTCAGCTCATTCAAAGCCGACGGTGAAGCGGCTGGTTGCCTATGCGCCTCCGGGTGTCTCGCCTCAGAGACTCTCGCCACCGAGTCTCTCTCTGTCCACCGAATCCGCACACCGACTGGCCTCTCGCTCGGTCGCATGCATGTCCATGACAGCGTCGATCGTTTAACATGCGCGCGCGACCGCATCAAATGTCCACGTCGGCGAGACGAGTTGTCGAGAATAGCAAAATGAGAGGACCCATCCATCATCTCGTGTTGATTACCATGGCCCCGCAAGCGTTCGGCGTATGCCGTCCACCATCTCTACTCCGTACGTACTCCGTAGGCAATAATACCGAGTGTCGTGGGTTCCCTAGTTCCCTAATTCCCTAGTCCCCTAGAGTCGTGGGCCCCAGACGGACTCCCAGGCTGTCGGGGCGAGTCGTGGGCTGGGGATGGCGCCTGGAACGGGCTCGCCAGCGAGCTGAGCAGCCCCGCGAGCGGGCGTATTTCTCTGGAGAAGTGCTGTAATGAGTCGGAGGACCAGGCAAGGGTTGTCAGACTGACCGCCGGTCGCCCCAGTTATTCTTGGATTCTCGAAGGTTTCGAAAAGGGGCAGGGGTGGATGAGGGTGGAGAAGCCTGGGAGAGTGGAGGGAGGGTGACGGAAGGCGAACAAGGGTGGGCGAAGGGGGGGCGTTGAGCTAGCGAGGTGATGTATTCCCACTTTGTCACGAGCTGGTACTCTGGTGTTGGAGGCAATCTGGAGCTGGACGAGCGCTGGCTGTACTACGGACGTACATCGCACGTACTCTGGAGCTGAGCTCATCCTTGCAGGGGCGGGTAGGATCCCGTGATTCGCAGCAATTTTCCATCACGGGGAATCGCGCCTGGCAGATCCGGACGAATTGGATCATTCGAGGCAAGAGACGCGGCCGAGGCAACTTATTATTCAATCGCTCTGATGCACACACTCAAGCTCACGCTCACGCAAAGCAACGCAACGCAACGCACACTCTGACGCTCATGTCTGCCCAGTTTCGAGTCTAAGGGGCCCGGACCTCTTCCGCCAAACGTTGCTCATACACCTTTTCTCTGTGAGGCGCCGCAGCTCGATTCCGCAGCCACCATGACCTGTCACCTCATCACCATGACGTCCGCCACCGCGATCACAAAAACTGAGACCAGCTGGGTGAGCACGGCCCGAATTGCTGAGATGCGAGGGGGAACGGCTAGCCTTCGGGGCCTTTGAGTTTAGATATTCGAGGCCTTGGGCGCCTTTGCGCCTTTGCGGTTTTTGCCTTTCCTGCATCTTGATCTGGCATCTTTGAGACAAGGGCTGATCCAGATCATCGGGTCTTGTCGCGCGCGCTCTCCCAGAAGGGGCCACACGCCACGTCAACGAATCCAGGCACTTGATCGGACCAATCTCGCCTCTCTGCAGCCTTGTTTTTCGTCCGGGGTCCTGCGACGCGCGAACACCCCCGATTGCCGTTTTCGGTGAGCCCAGCACACCGGTCTCACACTCATGAGCGACCTCACCGGGAATCAAGTCTCGACGCAATTCCACCTGCACCACGCCTCCGACAGCCTGGACATGATGTTTCCAGGTCTGGGATGCGCAGCCCTGCGCGCCTGTTCCGTGCCGTCGATCCCCCAGCAATCCAGGAACACATCAAGACATAACCCAGTACCGGTCAACCCCAGCTCCAACGATAAACTTTCCATTCACCACCGCTCGGATCCCTCATCGTCCCCCGTGCCCCGCGACGGCGCGCACAATCTTTCAAGCGGCACGGTCGGCTTGGCACGGTTGTGGTTGGGACATGCTCGTCGTGGCTCTCGAATTGACAAAAGTGGCATCCTCCCTGCGTTTGCGACATCAAAACACACAATGACCTGTCACATCTGGTCCCGGACCTTGGGCTGATCGGTGATAGCAGGGGCATTACAGCTCTCTCTGGCCGACCACCAATCCGAGCTCATCAAGCCCCCCGGACCCGTTAGAGAGGACAGAGCTGAGTCCTCAACCCTGTCACACTGAGCCCATCTCACCGGTGACCAATGGATTCGGTTTTTCTGTGCCGTTCGCGGCAGGATAACGCTTCGATGTCTGCATTCCTAAAGGATTCACCGGCAGCAGCCTGAGCGCCACTGCGTTACGCACTTCAAGCATCATTCAGCCCGAATCGACGTGGATGGCGCTGGGTTGTGGTTAGCGGGATGTGCAAGCGGTCCAAGGGGTGGTCGCGCGTCAAGGCTTGTTCCTTGCCTTTTGCGACGTAGCACAAGAGGTGCCAACATGCGATTATAGACGCGCCCGCAACCCTCAAAGGCCAACGTCCCCCCCTATTGGCCTGTCGGTTTACTATTTCTGTCGTAAGTTTGGCAGACTAGGCGAGAATCCGCACCGCGTATCTACATCCGCTGCTTGACATTTCCAGCTCGACAGGCTTCCCCTCCAAGTCCTGCGCCGCTTACAGTGGGATGACCGGACATGCGCTTTGGGCCTTATCCCCGCGCGCAAGGAACAACCAGAAGGTCAAACAATACAACCGTGGTGCAAGGCTCGTCCACTGTCATAGGCCTTGTCTAATTGGTAGGCATACTTCAACAGTGAGGAAACGTCATGGTGTCTCTGTTTCCTGCATGCTCACGATTGCGGCGTTAATGGTCCGTGGATACAACGTGATGGCGTGGAGGTACGGCTCACCTCGCGAAGCACGCTGTGCAGCCAGTCACTCAGCTCGCCTACAATTTCTGCCGACCTAAACGCCATGGTCCGATGAGGCAATCTTGGCATGGCACCCAGTCGACGAAAACAGCAACAAACTTTCGAAGCGAGGGGGTCAGCAGTGGAGCAGCGTCTGCCCTGGGCAACCAACTTCCAAGGTCGAGAATGCTTCACCAACCCCCCAACACCAGGAGCCTTAGCGATCGTCTCATATCATGGCTGGACACGCAAAAGGGGAGATCATAAGGCAGGGACACGCATCTTGATTTGCAATAGTTCCCTAGCAGCATTGGTAATCTCACCCCGCAAGGCCCGGGTCTATCAATAACTCCGCGGTCAGCCAACCCTTGTTTTAGACATTAACGCCGACCATAACCCAGGGCATGAAATGGTCAGATGCGCCTTCAAACTCGGTCTTGGGGAGGCACGCAGACCCTGGCGGGCTTCGGAACCGGATTTGTTATCACATCGCATCCAAGGCCGGCCAATAGGTGCAGTATCCGTTGACAATCGGACTACCACGGTACGGATTGCACCCCGGACCACGTTGGGAGGTTACAAACATCATTGGTACCGATAATTCTGGTATCCTCAATGGGGACGACGATGTAGGAGCCTGGGGGCATCCCGTCGGAGTGGGACGGACTGCAATGCCCGCCGCCTTATCCGGCAGAGGGACCCTGGATCAGTGCTGCACATGGGTCATGTTCCATCACCCATTGAACCATCCGAGTGGTGCCAGAAGTGACCTCTAATGGGCACTGGTGTATCTCACGCAAACACCTTCACCCAGTTCTTCGGGCCAGACCATGGTTGTGTATAGTCACAACGTGTTATACTGTGCTAGCTGCGGCCGGGGAGGTCAGGTGGCCGCCCGCATCCCCCTCCTTCATCGAACGAGCCCCGAGCGCGATGCATTGATCCATCGATCCATTGATCTTCCCTAAGGCGCGGACCCCCAAGAATGCGGGGGTTTGTCACCACCCTGGTCAACAAGAGATCCCAGGAGCAGCTCATGGCGCGGCGCCGTGTTTGTCTGGATAGATACCCGGTCAGCCCGGTGTACCCACGGTCAACCTGCGACGCCAAATTAGTTGATGCCCTGTCCCGTACCGCGATTTCGGTGCGCAATTGCAAGGCTATGGGAGATACCGACAGCAGTCCCCGCCCAAGGGATCGGGAAGTGCATGGGAGAAGTGCGGAAGCCCCTAATGGGGCTAACGCGTCTGACAACCATAGTCTCCCCGGTCCGAATGAGGCCTGCCATGGATTGACCCCATGTCGAGTCTTTGCGATAGAGGCGTGTCTGAGCGTCTCGGGAGGATTAGTCGCGATACGGGCCGCAGTGCTTGGATGTGTTGCCTATCCAAGGCGCAGCGTCCGAAGCAATCAAATCTGACTCAGAACGCCGGCCGCATGGGCAATGACGCCGGAGTGATGATGATACGTTGAAAGTACGAAGTGCGGCGCAACGCATCTCTGGGCGCGAGATCCCAGCAATTCAGCTTGCTCACCTAAGAACTCCGACGGCGTGGAACCAGCCCCTCGTGTAACCTGCACCTGCATGAGGGTTGTCAGGTGTTCGACGCAGGTCGCACAACATGCGGCGGCTTGGATCCCTGTGACGACTATTGATGCGTAAAGCCGCAAATTGCTATGTAGAAGTCATCATTGCCCAGCCCTGCTACCGGGGTCGCCTGTCGGCCTCAGGTCGTCGCCTCGTATTTGATGAGACGGCTACCGAGTGCCTCACCCGTGAAGCTTTTCGGTAGGATGTATTCGTAATTTTAGACCTCGAAGCTGCAGATGACGTTGATGAACAAGGCCAATGTGGAGCACTAGGTACACCACGGGTAGATGCTGACGGTTAGGGGCAGTGTATATTCGTTGGTATACACTGTATCGCACACTGTCCGGGCCGGCCAAGAGAGAGTTCCAGGCATCAGCCTCGATTGGGAGACGTACTCCGCCAGACGACATGTCGAATCTTGGAACTGAAGCCCTCACCAAGCATCAACGTCAGGCTCGCTAGCCCCAACACAGAAGTGATTCGACAACCTCCCCCCAACGCTCGATACCCCATTTCCGTAAGCGACGCAACTCATTTCCTTTGGTCAGCCACCGGCGCCATTCCGACATTCACAATGGCCGGCAAAAAGGGCGAGAACAGCAGAAAAGTTGCGGGCAACGCTCGCAAGGCGGATGCTGCGGCTCAAAAAGCCGCCGCTGAGAACGCCCGTGAGGCAGCTGTCGAGGATGAGCAGTGGTCAAAGGGATCCAAAAACAACGCAAAGAAGTGAGCACGCGACGCAGTGGTACATGACGTATTATGCAAAGCTAACATGACGCACAGGGAGGCCGAAGCCGCCAAGAAGGCAGAAGCCGCCAGAAAGAAGGCCGAGAAGGATGCCCTCGTCGCCGAGGAGGAGGCCAACACCCCCGGCAAGACCCCCAAGAAGTCCAAGGCACCCGTCAAGAAGTCGCGCGGCCTCGATCTCGCGCAGCTCGACGACGACAAGCCCAGTGCCCTCAGCGCCTCCGGTATCGACAACGCTCTGGATGCGCTGTCGTTGACGGGCGGCCCGAGCGAGGACAAGGTCGACAGGCACCCCGAGCGACGATACCCCGCGGCCTTTGCCAAGTACGAGGAGCGTCGCCTCCAGGAGATGAAGCAGGATGGCAGCGGTGTCGGTCTGCGGATGGACCAACGCAAGCAGAGGATCAGGAAGGAGTTTGAGAAGCATCCCGACAACCCCTTCAACCAGGTGACAGCTTCCTACAACGCTACGCGGGATGATATGGCCCAGATCAAGGCCCAGGAGCAGGCCAAGATCGAGCAACGCCTCGGGCGCTAGTTTTCGCGCCCGAGATTCACATGAGCTGTGAGGGATAGCGTTGGTGAAAATGTTACGGCAGCGGAGGAACATATACTTGTGAAATAAAGGACTGCTGGCCAGTATCCAGCTACTTGAAGAGATTTTGTCACGACCCACGACTTCTAATAGCTCCTTTGTCTTGCCAGTCGCCGTGTGGTCGCGCCTTGCGTAACCCCACCATAGCAACCCCGCCATCGGCCTTGGCAGCTTTGCCTTCTGTCCGGCAGAATCGTAGACCGCCTCCACACACCGCCTACCCGCGTCGCAGGTATGCTATGCATAACATCATCATCGCCAGTTGTCGCCAACGCCGCGCATCCCTATATCGCAGTCTTCGCTCGTGTAGCGACCGCACCGAAGCAGCATGGCTTCCCTCAAGATGGGGACCTTGCCGTCGCTGCGCAAGCAGCAGCTACTCTCCGAGTTGTCCGTACCAAGTCCTTTCCTCAACACACCTCCCTGCCCGTCCGCGCCGAGACTAATGGGGAGACCAGCGCCGGGCTGAAGCAGGCTTGCCCCGAGGGAATGTTTGTCAGTTTGACCCCAGGAGACCCAACTATGTGGTCTGGCGTCCTCTTCGTTCGGAATGGTGAGCCCTGTGGCTGGACTGCCAGCGCGCAAGACTGACCTTGACATCAGGCCCTTATGCCCCTGCCGTCCTCCGATTCCAGATCTCCTTTCCCGACTCCTATCCCCAGCTCCCGCCGCTCGTCACTTTCTCTTCCGACATGTTCCATCCTCTCATCACGCCCTTGACGACCTACATGTACACGACCGATATACAGGACAGCGGCACCGTGAGTGCATCTGATCAGGAGCGGCTCCCCCCTGGCGGGTTCAGTCTGCGCCATGGCTTCCCCGATTGGTTCGGGCGAGGGAGGCGAAATGCGAGGGAAGCCAAACAGGGCACCAGCCAGACAGCCGCAAGCCCGACACCTCCTCGCGGAACTGCTAGCAACCTGAGCACACCAGCATCAACCGCTTCTCCGGGGGGGGATTCACCGCTCTACATGCAAACCAGCAAGAAGGGGACCTCTGCATATGAAATACTGCGATACATTCGGGGCGCCTTTGACGACGAGGAAGTTCTTGACTCGGTGCCGTTGGCCGCGGCGGGCAACCCAGGAGCATGGCACGCTTGGCGAACTCATCGACGAGCAGCAGGGAAATTGGCAGAAGATTCCGCTCCGGTAGAGGATTCTCAAGCACACGATGGGGAGGATGTGCGGAGTGCCGAAGGATCCCCGGGTTCAACCAAGCCGGCGCAACCTGCTGGAGCCCCTCGACAACCCGGCGAGTGGAATTGGGATGGCGTCTGGGAAGACAGGGTCAAGAAGGGCATCGCTGCAAGTCTGTCGGAGCCTGTTCTCTATGGCGCGGCTACTACACCTGATGATTTGGTAAGTCATGTCAGCCACATTTCCCAAAGGCGCGCTTCTAACAACCCAAAGATACGATTTCTGGCGATGGAAGACAATGACGTAGATTCAGTGAAGGAAAACCTCAGACGTACCCTTGGAAGCACCGCATGAGCTCAAACTTGCTGATATGTCGTTTCTTGGTTTTTGGGGATTGCCTTCCTTACATTTTTGTTTCGGACCAAAAAGCAGCAGCTACCCTAGAGACGAGTGCGGAGTTATCTCGACGTCTCCTACCTACCTTGTCGATTATTCAAACCCCTTGCTTCTCGGTAAGAGCGCTACCGATACCCTATTAGAGTCTTATTTTGTCGTAGTCAGAACCCAACCTTGCTTCTTCGTTTCTTCAACTCCATAAATCTTCATCGTCTGTTCCAAAGTATATGGATAGCAAGACATTTTCGCACTGCGACAACCAAGAGAGCGGTCTGATTGTTACCTGTCACATCATTCCCATTGATCACACCTGGCCCTTGGTCTTACCCGGTGCATCATTGAGTCACTGCGGTCCCTCTGTTGGCATATTCATTTGAAATCAACTCCATCACGCAACTCGGAGTTACCGAACACCACCATCTCGCAACGTTCTCGACCCCAACACTGAAACCTCAAGACCCCAGGGGGTATTGTTCTAGCGTGTACTCGACAGAAAGATCATGCAAACACGTTAGCTTCCTCGGAAAACTGCCCCAATAATCAAACCGGGATCGACACTTTGGTCGCAGAATGACATCCACAACCAGCGCACCGCCTCTCACAGAGCTCCACGCCAACGGACAGCAGATGAGATGTGACAAACCAAGCCCTTTGCGAATACCCAAGAAAAGCATCTATCACAAACAAGACGACATCTTCAGCTGCAAGAGTGACTCAAGTGATCACAGCGCTAGGGGTGGGTCAGATGCTCTAGCCGCGGGTGATTCGCCCGTGATAGTAAGGCGCAGAAGGCCCGATGATGTCTACCAAGCGGTGGGGAAGGAGAACGACGCCGCTGATTACAAGTCTCACATCTCTCGCAGGGTGGAACATGATGGTCTTTACGCCTTGCAGGAAGCCAAGCGCTGGGTGTGGGATGGCAGCCCACCTCGCCAGTTGGAACTCGGGCGATCCAGGCCTTTAACAGTTAGAAAAACACGACGAGGACGCATTGACACCGCAAAGCAAGTTCATGAAAATGATTCTTAGCGTGGATCTTCGCCTGCTGCCACGTTTTCAGCTAGTTGCGGCGTCCGTCGGGCAGTAAAGGCGCGTCCCCCACTTTCTAACCTCCATGATGCATCTGCGGATGTCTCTTGGCTAGGGACGATTGACCAAAGCAAAACGTCGTCACCCGGCCTGCAAACTCTGGCCAAGGATCTCGATCCATTACGGCGGCCAGGGCCAGCATATGTGCTGGCCCCTCATGTTGAGGTCACGTCAGAGGTGGCCACTCTTGCGGCTGGGCAACACACCTGGTGGGCAGCCATCGAGATCACAGGCCGACTCTCGCCAATTCCGAGCGGAGATGTAAACCTAAGGGCCGACGAGCGGTCAGAGAGTTGCATGGGGCCGCATGTTCACCACCAGCGAGGTTTGTGGATAGTGTGGACATATCCGGCGTTTGAATTATGGGGTGCTAACCGGGTCTCCAGCGGACATATTTGAATTCGGTAGCCTTTACGACCTCACTATTGAAGTATTACCCACTGGAAATTCATCTATTCTCCAAGTATTGCGAGAGCAGACCTTCCCGTGGTAGGTATGCTGGGGTGCTTGCGGGAGAGACCAGGGCGTGCTGACGAGTAGGGCAGCACTATTTGCCTGGGATCAAGCATCCTTATTTTAGCCCAGATCCATATCGATCTCAAGACGACACCGCTAAACCAGAAATCATGGAGTGGGCACGTCCGACAAAACTCGGCAGATCTGATGGAGGATCTTGCAGCAGAACTGGGGGACGCTCGGGTGGGGTATTCGCATATCCGAGTATCATATCGTCACTCAGCTTTTCCTACCTACAGAGACGCTACCAGCGTCGGTGGCGGCGTGTCAAACGTCCAGAGCAGGGTAGACACAGTCGCTACTGCATCTGTAAGCGTTCACAACAGCCTCTCGCCGTGGTCGCCTCCTCCGGCGCGAGTGCTGGAAGCTCTGTTTCCACTCATGCGACGACACTGGGGTCTCACAAAGGCGAATGCGGCGATACGACAGATGGGGAACCATGGTTGCGCGCCGCGTGTGATTGGCGAGGCAAATTCCCAGGCATGGCCACGACTGGATGTGGATGATGATGCACATGAGATTGCTATGCCGGTAAACTCCGCCCACACGGCACCGCCTGTGCCACTGAGACATGCGAGCCTCCAAAGGGATACCGGGGTCCGAGGACCCAGTGTGGCGATGGGCCCCATCAACGAAATGAGGCGAGTGACACCTAGAGCGACATCGGCGTCTTCGGGTAACTCTTCCCCGAGAATTGGTGAGATATTGTCGAGCCGTGGGCCGTCAGTCTGTGTAACGAGGTTGCGCACTCCTGATCCGTCACCAACAGGCGTGGGACCGCAATCTCAGACTCTCACACGCACGGAGCACCAGGGGAGTCGTCCAACAAGCGGGCTGTGGAAGAAGCGGTCGCTCGGGGCCGAGACTCTGAGGGGCTTACTGCCGGTGAGAGCTGATGTATCAATTGCGGCTCGGGATCAAGAGACTAGCAGAAGCGGGTCAGTGCGAGAGGGACAAGCAGCACAAGCTAAGGTTAGGAAAGACGTAGGTCGATGGGGATGGGGCGCGTGGTTCTAAAGGCGGAAACAGGGGTGTAGCTGTCTTTGCAGAATCAAGTCGATAGTTTTTTTATGTCTACTCTAGTTCGTCCCTCCAGGGAATGGAGACTTGGGCACCCTTCCGCGAGACAGTGATGGCGGCGGCCTTGTTGGCGGCGGCGACGGCGGTCTCGATGTCGAAGGGGCCGTCCTTGGCAGCCACGGCGGCAAGGGCATATGAACCAACGAAGGTGTCGCCAGCGGCAGTGGTGTCGACGACGGAAGTCTTGGTGGCGGGTAGTAGGACACTCTTACCAGCCTTGTTCGCAAAGTACACGCCGCGGCCACCAAGGGTAATGATAACGTTCTCAACGCCTCGCTCAATAAAGACGCCGCCCACTCGGACGAGGCCCGCGAGGTCATCTAAGTCAGATTCGGAGCAACCCGCAAGGATAGCAGCCTCAGTCTCGTTAACGACAAGGTGGGCAAGTCCGTCATATGCGTCCGCAGGTAGCTCCTGCGCCGGGGCCGGGTTTAGAAGAACGGGAACCCTGGCAGCCTTAGCGGCCTTGAGTGCTTGCATAACAGTGTCAAAGGGGATCTCCAGCTGCATGATGAGTAGATCAGGCAGAGGATCGGGCAGGGTCTCAAAATCCTGGGGGCGGAGCGAGTGGTTTGCCTCGGGGGAGAGGATGATGCGGTTCTGACCGGAAGGCTCGTCAACAACGATGATGGCGATGCCCGTCTTGTGGTCTTTGCGAACAGAAACAGCATCTCCAGAGACGCCATAGGCTTGGAGACTGTCAAGCAGAAGAGTTCCATAAGGATCCGCACCGATGGCGCCAATCATGGATACGGTGGCTGAAGGGTGGGACAAGTCAGAGGCGCGAGAGAGCTTGCCGCAGGCGACGGCCTGGTTGGCACCCTTGCCGCCAGGGGAGGTAGTGAAGTAGTTCGAGGTCAGGGTCTCGCCGGGAAGGGGGTGGTGGGGGACGTAGGAGACGAGGTCCATGTTGAGGGACCCCAGGATGGTGATTCGCGGGAGAGCCGAAGATTCCATGGTGGGCAGTGGCTGATCAATGATCGGTGGCTAGGAGATTGTTTGGACGAGATGGCGTTTGAGACGAGACAATCTTATCTGGTATTTTGCGATGGCCGAAGGCAGCCGAGCCGGGAGAGTCAAACCCGAGATGAGACCAAACACGAGGCTCGGAGAGTTGGGACGGGACAACGCACACGGCAGAGTGAGGATCCGGAGGACACCGAGGGCTAGAGAAGCCAATGACGGTGGCGCAAGTCCAAGGCGGAGGGGGACTCAAGATGATGGGAAGAGCTTGTGAGGAGCTTGTGAGGAGCCTGTGAGGAGCCTGTGCTCAGATTTTGGATCGAGCCTGAGACCTTGGATCGAGCCTGAGGCCTTGAATCGAATCTGAGGCCGTGAGGTTGAGTTACCTTAAGTGCGGTGAAGGAGTGGGGTGAGTCGCCGCGTCGGGTCGGGTGGGTTTAGTGCGGCGGGGTCGTCGTCGTCTCGAAGAAGGTGCCCCACTGAGTACATCGGAAAGTACATTACGGACTCGTGCTTTCCCGAGTATTCAACCGATGACAGACGGTGACAGGACATATTCTAGGCGGGAAGCTAACTTAGACAATTCTGAATTCGGCTCTGGAGGGTGTCAACCCCTGAAAGTTCAACGAGAGCTAGACAGCAGATGTCAACGTACTCACTGCGCTACCGGGAGCGTTGCGCAGCAGTGACAAAGTGTGGGCAAGTCGAGTTCTGTTAGGTCCTGCAGCTACCTAAGTTATGTGCTTGCCTTCCCGTTCCCGTTTTGACGGATGCCCTGCTGGCATGCACTGCACGAGCGGGCGGGCATGCAATGCACCGCTTACTAAAGAACGATCGATCCATTAGATCCTGTCAACTCCTGCAGGGCCAGGATCAACGAGATGGAGTTTTCTTTTCTATTTCCTTTATTTCTCTTGCCTCTCTTCTCCTTTCCTTTCTTTTCTTGCGCCACTTCGCTTGTGCTTTCAGCCCGGTGATTGGCGTACAGAGTTCCCCGATTGATGATCAGGCTCCATTGCCAATATTGACTGATCAACCTGTTTCACCTCGGTTCCTTTGGGGCGCTCAAGCGTTGTTTGTTAGTGTCGACGGCAGACCTTGCAGCTGGGAAGGAAAAAGAAAAGAATGACGGTGATATAGACGGGGATACAGGACCGATGCTACCTGGCCGGACGAGCCCTGGACAGGAGGTGGGGGCACAGGAGGCAACCGGTAAGGCTCGTGTTCTAGAAGCATTCCGCCATGGAGGTGAGAAGACAGCTCACAACTCTAGCATCAGAGCAGAAGCGAGGGGTCGGGGATCGAATGAGGGTCGCATGTACCGGCACAACCGGGTCGCTGGGAATTTCTGTTTCTGTCACTGCTAGTATTCCCTCATTCCCCTTTCATAACCTACCTAGGTACCTAGCCACCACGTGGATGAGGGAGCCGGTGGAGCGGTGGACACTATGACATACTTGGGTGTCACCTGGCCCGTCCATCATTTTGTTTTCTCACTCTCTTTGACCTAAAAGTTGTCGGTCAGCCCGATAAGTCGGCGTATCCTAACTAGTTACGACGGGAACTAGGCCGGGCCAAACAAGTCTGGGAGCTTGGGGCCTCTTGTCTGAACGCTCGGGTCACCACACAGCGCCATGGCCATCTATCAGATTCTCTATTCTCTGTTCTCTGTTCTCCAAGCCTACTACTGCACATACAATATCCAAAGTACTCCTTGATCGCACGTTCGCAGTACCTCGTGTGGTTGGAGTTGTCCCAAACCCAAGGATCTGAACTTGAACTTGAACTTGAACGTGAACTGCATTAGTGGATGAACTACCAATATCCACTAAAATGGCAGCCATGTCGGGACTCGGGTCGGGTAAATGAACCGTCACCGTCCACGTCAGGTCCCAGTTTTCAGATTCGGACGCACATGGCACGTAAGTTAAGTTAACTTACATTCCGCATTCCACATTGTATTCCGTCCCCCACTCACACTCTGCCAGCAGTACTGCAGCAAAACTGCACCAGACTGCGACTATCATAGGGCGCCGTTCCCCCCCGTGACGACGAAGAAACATGACGCAGGGCGACGAGGGAAAAAGAAAACGTACAGCGCGAGCACAGCCTAACGCGGCAACCGCGCTTTTAGCCCTGCTTCCCTAGCGGCTGCTCCTCGTGCGTCTTCCGTCGTGTGCATCTTCCGTCGTGTGAGCCCGGTTTTCCCGCGTTTCCGTCCTCTCGGGGGCCGTTGCGCGAGACACGGTCTAGAATAACCCGAGATTGGCCACACAGATTTGCAGATTCTGCAACATGGAAAAGTTGACCGCGGGAAATGCCTCTACTTTGGACGCCGTGGGAGGGCCGCCCTTGGACTCCATCGTGAGGATTCCATTGTGGACTCCATTGGCAAAAGACACGCCATGTGGTCCCCATGTGGTCCCCATGTGATCCCCGATGTCGCCCCAAGTGGTCCCAGCCGGCAGATGGGCCTATTCAATGCAGACTTTGGCTGACCCGTCCGTAAACATCGTGCCTCTCAACCTCCGCCAAGCCGTCCGCAGAGTAGTGCCGCAGACCAAAAATGCCGGTCATGACAGAGCCCACCCACTCCGCCCAGTCGTTCTGTCTGTCTCTGGGAGACACGTATGTTGACTAGACACCTGTCGCCAGTGCTCGAGATGTAGCTGCGAGTCTGATTTGTAACTCAACCCTTGATGCGTGAGACAGGCCCAAGTCGGTGCGCACCGGAACCGCAACTCGACCCAAAGTCCGAGCCCTCGAGTAAGTCGGCACCTGCCTGGGTAGGTAGGGAGGCAGGGAGGCATGTACCTGCCTCGGTGGTTCCTACCTCATGAATCGCGTGCAATTATATGCAGCCGTAAGGTACATCACGTACCTGCCTAGATAATTAGTGAGGAAAGTACTAAGTAGGGCGAGTGGCCACTACACTAGTAAAGAGGAAGGTCCAACCCAGTCCAGTCCAACGAAGCCATCCCCAGCACTCAATCACTTGCACATTTCGACCCAATTCACTTCAACCATATCGACTCCTCCAAATCATTCAACTGACTTGAAATCCCCTGTCCTCACGCTCTGCAAAGAGACCAGACCTCTCCAACTTTGTAACCTGTCCAACTCTCCAACACTCCAACCCTCCAGCCCTCCAGACTCCCTAGACTCCTCCTCCCAATTCAGGCGTCATGGAACCCATATTTTCCAAAGTTCTCATCGAGTTGGGCATCGTCTGCATGATCGCCATAGTTACCATAGCCCACTGGCGATCAAAACCTACGCTTCCTCTTCCCCCTGGACCTCCTGGAGAGTTCCTCTTAGGGCATACCCGTGTGATACCCAAGAACAATACCGCAGGAACCTATGCAAGGTGGTCAAGGGAATACAGTAGGTCTTCTCATCTTGTTGGACAGCTTCATAATAGTTTTGAGGGTCCCTAACGCGAATTGGAATCAAAGACTCAGATATTATCTATGTCAAGTCTCTTGGTCGCTCTATTGTCGTCCTTAACAGCGCCGAGGCAGCTAGGGACGTCCTTGAGCGGAAAGGCGCGAACTTCTGTGATCGTCCTAAGTTTACCGTTTTGGAAGTGTAAGTAGTCTTCCCGTTTCACATTACCCCTGTCCTTGTATCACAAGCCATTCACATTTGCGGTTTGGATAGCATGGGTTGGGGGAAGACCCTGACCTTTCTCCCCTTCGGCGAGCGATGGCAGATGCACCGGAGGTTGCTTCAGACTTCGTTCAGCAACACAAATGTACGAAGGTGGCATAAACTTCAGATGGCCGAAGCACGACGAACAGTTCGAAATATTCTGCATCGCCCTGATGGTTGGGAAACCTCCCTTCGTCGGCTTGCTGTGGCCATTGTCCTCCAGGTGAGCTACGGGACTGAGGTTCCTAACGACGATGATCCGTACATTCAGATTGCCAACGACGCTATGTACGCCACTGGCAATGGCGGTGCTCCAGCCAACAGCATCATCGATCTAGTACCCCCAGGTAAGCAATTCTTTTTCCTTTTCTTCTTTTTTCCTCTTCCCCCCCTTTTTTGGATTCCCTCTAGCGTGATGGGGAGAGTGCCTAGGTTGGAATCGATTCTGATTCTCGCAGCTCGCCACCTACCAGATTGGCTTATTCGGGACTGGTCCCTTCGATTTGCACGACAATGGCGGTGGGCTATCCAGAAACTACACGACGTCCCGTTTGACGTTGCCTGGAAGGAACATGTGAGAGACCATCCGCCTTTTTTCATCTTACCCCTGAGTCGTGTTTACGTCCAGAGTGTGAGAAAGATGTGACAGAAGTACTGACGGCGGCGGTCAAGGATAATTTGGACGACAATACGTCGCTAGCACACCAATTGCTGAGCGTGTACAAGTCCAACGAGGCGCTTGGTAACAAACAAGAGTGGTCGCTCGACGACATCAAGGGCGCAGCAGGAGCCGTTTTTATTGCGGGGGCCGACACGGTAAGTCAACCCGGCGAGAGTGCAATTGATTTCGATTACTCAACAACAGACTCTCAGACCTGGGCGACCTGTGTGATTTTTATCCTCAACATGGTGCTTCACCCGGAAATCCAAGAAAAGGCCCGGAACCAACTCGATTCGGTCATCGGCACCGACAGGCTGCCGGCGTTCTCGGACCGGGGCTCCTTACCTTACATCGAACACATTGTCCAGGAAGTGTACCGGTACGTCTGCCAATGTTTGAAATCTTTAAACACGAGGATGGGAACCTAGACTGAATGATTGTCTCTATAGCTGGTCGCCCTTGGCGCCACTAGGTAAGCCTCCCAACCCTGCCACATACATGGTGGGGAGCGCGTACTGACGAGGGCGTGCAACACCAGGGATCCCTCACAAGTCGCTCCGGGATGACGTATACCAGGGCATGTTTATTCCCAAAGGTAAGTGTACGCCCAGCGCAACCTGTATGATCAATTGTGACTCACTTTTCGGTGCCTGCAGGGTATGAAACTTGGCTTACTGCCGTTCCCAAACGACGTGGATGAGTCTGATAAGCTCCAGGACCGTGGTGTATGCCAACGCCCATGCCATGGCGCATGACGAGCGGATCTACCAGGCGCCCCACGACTTCAACCCCGATAGATATGAGCCGCTGGCAGAGGGAGGGCCGGGCGAGCCATTCCCCGTTGGGAATTTTGGGTTTGGACGACGGTACGTGGTGCACAGCCTCAAACACAGTGGGGGATTTCATCCCTGGACAGTCTCGTGCTCACTCTTCAGGGTCTGTGTCGGTCGTTTTCTTGCCGACAATAGCGTCTGGATCATGGTGGCCACGATGCTAGCCACGCTCGAGTTCCGCAAGAAGCGGGATGGTGCCGGAAATATCATCGAGCCGCAAGTCTCGTTTACCAATGGTGGCACCTGGTACGTTTACATCCTCCCGACTTGATGCCCTCACGGTCTTGAATCTCTTCGTATGGCTCTAATCCCTTGTCCACGGCCCCTCCGCCCCTCTGCCCCTCTGCCCCCTTCATCCCCACAATCCCCATGCTTGTTGGTGCTGGTACACTTTGCTGACATGGATAATGGGGAAAATTTAGCCATCCCCAGCACTTTGAGTGTTCCATCAAACCCCGGAGCCCCGAGGCCTTGGTTCTCGTTGGAGCCAACTAGTATAAAAAGGAACAGACAGTGGGTAGCTGCGTTAGTTAGCCTTTAGTAGTCGTCCGCTGAACTGGAACCCCGGCAGCATGGCAAAGCTGATTTCTGCGCTCGACAAGGCGGGTCCCGAGTCAAGCCGCACACTGGCGTTAAGTTCTCAAAAATCAGAATTCGAATTTCTTCTCTCATTGCGACATCCTGCTAGATCCAGTCGTAGATTTGGCCCGTAGATGCTCGGTGGTGATCTGGCCTAGACGGATTGGTCTGGGCTCAAGTCGACCGAGCGACTGAACATTTGACCCTCCCCCTTTTCTTTTCTTTTCTTTTCTTTTCCTCCCTCTCGCTAATTCTCCCTTTCATCCCATTCTTGACAGTGGCCGGTGTCGCCGGACTACTGCGTAGTAGTTGGTAGAGACCATTGCCATGTGGCGGACAATCAACAATGTAACCCCCTGATGACACTAAACCCAGGCTGTGCCAACAAAGCAACAAGCTAGTGGCCGACTGATCCATTCTCAAATCTAATAGCTGGGAAACTAGTTTTCTCATCGCATTTGCACAATGCTGGCAGAGATCACCAGGCGCCGTTTCTGACTAGCCCCCATACGGTGCCCCGGGAAAAGAAAAATCAACCAACCCGGCCTCTCCCAAGAGTCCGGGCTAGAAGGGGTCCTCTGCCAGAACCCTGACAGGTCCACGCCGACCTTCCCGCGCTATCCCAATGTCAATCGGAAGTCAGATCTGCGCTCTAGGAAGCGCCGATGCCTCAGACAGCCCAAACTGGGTGCTGATCGGCAGTTGAGGAGGATTGCTGCGTCCCAGCGAAGCAGCGAGAGAGTGTCTCCCCCCACGGACGTAGAATGATGAATCAGATTATCATGCTGCTGCTGCTGCCCAAGTAACATTCGTAAAAATTTTTTCCCTCTCTCGCAACTACATGCAGCATGTAAATCGCGCACAGATGCTGGATCCAGAGATTTCACACAAGCCAGGACGGCATGTAGCCACTGCGTCCAAGCGAGCCTTTGGATTTGCATATCTGCCATCCCACTCACCCTTACACGCCCCCAAGGGAATGGCGCAGTGACACCGTAACTGAAACCACATATACACCCTCCCACTTGGTTGCGTTTGCTGGTGGTGTGTTCCTCAAGCTGGCACGCTGGTCGCGGTGTATTGCGTGGAACAGCGGGTCTTGAGTTGGGGCTTAACGTAGTTGACCCGTTTCGCGAAGAAGGGGAGAGGGGACGCGAATCGACTTGATTCTTGGTCACATATCGCCTTCCTAGCTTCTCTCGTGGGACTCTCCTGGCCAAGGGGAGGTTGTCCTTTGAGACATATGTACCATTCTAGCTCAATTCCGGCAGCTTGCCTTGGTGTGGTCAAAACTTCAAAACAGGGACTGGGTTAGTAGTCTGGATAGTTCCCCGCCCTAAGCGCACTAGTGTAGATGGAGAACCTCTTGGTTGCACAAAAGGACGAGCCTAGATTGCAACGAAGCCTCCCCGCCCCTCGCCAGGTTGAGTGAGGGTCAGAGATCGTACGGAGTGGACAGCTCGGCAGGGACTGCGCCTTTGACATGCGTATTGAGCAAAAAGCGCATCGAATGTACACACCTGCAAGACGTCCCAAGAGTACCATCGCGGCCTCAGAATGCCCTCATGCTTAAGGGACCCTGCACCTTGCCTCGGACCGTTGCATCGATTCATGCTTGTCGGGTCCACATGACCACAGGTACGATCCGGGCCGCGGCGCCCTGGAAGTTGAGCCTAGGTTCCGCCGTGGCGATCGCACTGACATGTCTGTCGATTGAACTTCGGGAATAATGCAAGGAGTCGGGGCGGGGGTCACGACCGTGCTGCCCTGACCAAAGACTTCGTTCGTGTCGGTGTGAGACAACAGACGAAAAGAGGTCGAACGGATAATTGTCCGATGCCGCGTGGGCAGGAACACCCTGGGCGTCAAATTAAATCGTTCTGCCAGGAAGTGGCGAAACGCCGAGTGGCACCCCAAGTGCAGGTCTCAACACAGTGGCTCTGAGTCGCCAAGCTGCTGCATGCTACACAAATTTTCAGCGACATGACAAGACAATAACAAGGAGACTTGGTGCAGGACACGGACTCCTCGTCTCAATTCTGTTGAATGATAGCTTGGTGGGAACCGCAAGCAATGGCCGATAGCTCTTGCGTCGGCCGAACTAGCCAGGTTGGCATGCCCAATGCACATCAGTGACAGACAGCATGATAACACAAGATCCAGAGCGGTGGGAACAGTGAACCAATGCGAGTGAAAGCAGTGAGATGAATGGTCCCGGATTCATCTGCCTGCATCCCATGTTGGGTTAAAAGGCTCACAGCCGTGCGTTATTGTTCGACTTCATCTTTTCCCTCATCTTTGTATCAATCTTGTTGACGACCAAAGTTTTGGGAATTGGACCATGTGGCCAACAGTGTCCAAAATGAAAGACCAGACGACGAATGTTGACGGCGATTTGGAGGCGAACCAGGGACCTCATCCTACCGGCCATGTATTGCCTACTGATGTCCAGGCCAGCAGAGACACCGGCGATGGCAACAGCGAGATGTCTGAGAAGCAAGGTCCCATGACCAATTCAAGGTGGTATCTGAAACTCCTTGACGCCGGCGTTGAAGAGAATGGAATCAGGCCCGTTCCACCAGAGGAACGAACACAGACCGAATACAACGAACTGTTCACCGTTTTCTTCACCTGTCTCCTATGCGTGTTGCCGTAAGTTGTCCCCGCCCCGTGCCTCAAGAGAATGATCTTAACAACGCTAGGTTGCCAACAGGTGCCCTTGGAACAGCCGTGTATGGGCTGAGACTCCGAGACGTATCGTTGATCATCATCTTCTTCAACATCATAACTTGTATCCCGCCGGCATTCATCGGAATCGGAGGAGTTCAAACGGGCATGCGACAAATGATCCAGGCTCGGTATTCGTTTGGGTAAGATTATGCACACTCCATGTCCGATCCTCGTATGGCACGAAGCTGACACGAAAGACGCCCAATTAAGGCTCTTCTTTGGCATGATCCCACTTCTCCTCAATGCCGGGACCGTTACTGGCTTCACTCTTATCGGATCTATTGTCAGCGGGCAGGCTATCGCGGCAGTGAACGAAAGTGCTCATGTTAGTGTGAATGTCGGTATCGGAATTGTCTGCGCTCTGAGCTTCGTCACGGCGTTGCTAGGATATCGAGCCATCCATGTGTGGCAACGGTGGCAATGGCTACCCAACTTGATCGGGATCGTCATCGCGGTTGGGTGCGGAGGCGAACATCTCGTCAACCAGGCCGATGCAGGACCAGCAACAGTAAAAAGTGTCATCGGATATGGCAGCTTGATGGCTGGCTACTTCATGACCTTTGGTGGGACGGCGTCCGACTTCACCGCTTACCACAATCCAAACGGATCCAAGTAAGTAGTTTCCATCCATAACGCCCATGGGTGTTTGATGATGCTGACAAGTATCAAGTCTCAAGGTATTCATCTATGTGTATCTGGGGCTGCTCACCCCTTCCACGCCACTTCTCATCCTCGGGGCAGCGATAGGAGGTGCTCTACCCAACGTTCAGTCTTGGCAGACAGCGTGGGATTCATACGGGATCGGGGGCGTCTTGGCGGAAATGCTTGAACCCGCTGGTGGATTTGGGAAGTTCGTGCTCGTAATTCTCGCACTGAGCGTCGTCGGAAACATGGTTTTGTCGAATTACTCGGTGGCCCTTTGCCTGCAGATGCTCCTCCCCATCTTCGCCAAAGTCCCCCGGTTTGTTTTTATATTCGTCACGATGGCCATCATGATCCCCATGGCCATCTATGCCGCAGCGGAATGGGCCACCTCGCTTGAAAATTTTCTGAGCCTCATCGGATACTGGGCTGGGTGTTTTGATGCCGTCGTCATCGAGGAGCTAGTGGTGTTTAGGAAGTCGGACTACACCACATTTGACCCACGAATCTGGAACAAATGGCGGAGTCTTCCTCCAGGATTTGCGGCCATTGGTGCTTCACTGGTCAGCCTTGCCGTGGTAATTCCTTCGATGGATACGACGTGGTACACTGGGCCCATTGGCGAACACATTGGCGACATTGGATTCGAATCGGCATTCGTCGTCACAGCACTCGCATACTATCCATTGCGCACATTGGAGATCAAGTGGACGGGCCGCGTCTGAGAATGTGAGGCCAAGAGGATGGGTAGCGGGACCGAGGTCAAGATTGGGATGGAATAGGACGCGGTAGGATGGTCGGGGTCGGGGTCTTGAGGACATGATCGGGAGTATCAAAGCGAAGGAGCGGAGGAAGCTTGCCCTGGTATCGGTCCACACGATGTGGGAGGATATGTTGAGGAAAGGGCTCGTAAAAAATGATGGAAGATATAGAAGGATCAATGGAAAGAAGAGTGTTGCCAAAAAGAACCAGGGGCGGGAGCTCAAGATATTTATAAGGACGGCTTCCGGCACTAGGGATGCAGCTTCCCACATAAAACGACGTCTTCGCCAAAGGGATGCCATGACACATCCGATAGCCTTGCAACCGGGATGGGAATGCCAGCGGAGTCGTGGGTGCGATCTGGAGATACGACGACACCCCCTTGGCCGAGCCAGGTGGGTGCAATGGTGACGATGACGGAGTCAACCAGGGCGTGGAAGCTTGGGTCCAACAAAGAGTTGATGATTTGGCCACCCCCCTCAACCATAACGCTCAACAAGCCTTCCCGGAACAACACGTCAAATACGACGTGCCAATCAAAGCGCATCCTCCCGCCTGGACCAGATGAGGTGGCTGCTAGGGGAATATACTTTCCTCCAAGTCGTTCGAGGAGGGCGACGCTCGCGGCAGGCAACGACTGCGCCTCCACTCCGGTCAGGACGAAGGGGGCTAGGCCCTGGCCAAGGCGGGCAAGCTCGAGGACCTTATCCGCGGAGTCAGGAGTCCAGCGAAGATGGGGGTCAATGATGATGGGACGGGGCTGGCTTGCAGCGCCCGCGATGCGGCAGTTCAGAGCAGGCGAATCGGCTAGGAGGGTGGAGACCCCGATGAGGATGGCGGCATGGCGCGAGCGGATGTAGTGGGTCATAGCTTTGGATCCGGGCCCGGAGAGCCGGGTCCGAACGCCGGGTGCAAGGGACAAGGACGAGTCAAGCGATGTTGCAAAGGTGAGCGTGACAAACGGCCGGGATGGTGTCGTTGAGGGCTCTGGCGGAGGTAGCCGAGGCTCTAACAGAGTGGCAGAATTGGCGGGGAAAGTGAGAAGCTCAGTCATTTTGGCGAAGTTGCGCGGTCAAGAGCCAAGAGGAAAGAAAAGGGAAAAATGAAATAAAGAGGAGAAAGCTGCCTGTGTCAATGCGCGCGTGTGGTTCCTGAAGAAGAACTGGTATCTTAGGTGAGTGGTTGAGGGAGGTTCACGCAGGCGTCGAGGGAGATGCCGGCGGCAACTCGGCTGTGGCTGGCTACGTCCGGAACACACGCATGCACGATGAGTCGATGGCGACGCAAGCGAGGCGGGCTTGGTGCAGCAGGCCTGTGCGACGACGATGGACCGCTCGTCCTACATACAGGAAGAGAGTCAGCGACCAATGCAAGGCTAAGGATTGAGGGGTCTGAGAGGGTTGACTGTTACCTTTCTCACGCTTTGGGAGGATAGTTCCGGGGGTTGCTGTGCAAGGAAAAGTCGGTGTTAGGGGTGGGAATTCGACGGAGAAATTGAATTCGATCTTGCATTCCCATTTCGGGGCTTCTTGCCCAACCGAATTGGCGGTCTCCGTGTTCAGCGGATTCTGGGAGGTGCGGCCCACTCCCCAAGTGCCACAGCCCCCTGTAGCATCCCCTGCACTGCCGGGCTCCTTCCTTCTTCAGCGTCGAGCACGCCTGCCCCCGTTACACCAGCCAGCCACCACAAGATCCAACATCAAAACTCTCCGGGTGTGGGTTACGCTCATGTACCGGTATACCTGAATCAAGGCTGCTCTATATCAATACCAATACTGTCCAATTGGATGCAAGGGTTTCTACTCTTCTTCTCCTTGGCAGTTAGCTTGATTCGCCTGCCGCGCCTCCGTCATTACCCTCAACCGAAGCCATCCGTCCCAAGTCCAAGCTTCCACACACACACGATCTGGTGCCGAGACTCCACGGTCAAAAGACGCTCATCGAATACACCCTTCCATGCAAACCATCCCACGCAAACTGACCGTTCGTTCTGTTTGATTCTCGAGCCGCTTTAGCTCCAACTCTTGGCTTCAGATAACCGCGCTACGTACTCCGTTTGTATCATGACACCTATCCAGTAGTCTCGGTTGTTTGCTAGGGCTCACCATAGACTTATAGATATTCTGACCTGAGGATTCCATCCCCATACCGTACGCCCTTTCATTTTCCCTCCATCTCTCATCTTTTTCAAGCGATTCCAGTGGCTCAACCTGTAAAATTTACGATTCTGGCATCTCTCGAGGTGCAGAAATGCTCTCTTTCGCTTGTATCGTATCCATTTAGCTCCAGTATGCTACACCAGGTGGGAATCTGCACCCAATGATCACTACCTAGGCAGTTGCTTGCTTGCGCAAGGCTTCGTTACCCATCACTAGTATCTAGTACCACCACAAACAGGGGGCTTACCAAGCTACCATTTTGAATCGGCCGCCCTTGGCTTGTCAGATGAAGTTCAACCGCCACACAAGTTCCACCCTAAGAGCGGGTCTATCTCCTCCCAATTCCCCAACCCATCTGTGTGGCCCCGTCTTAGAGCGCAGCACTGCAACTTTTTCTCTAAATGCGCACGAATGCACGGAATACGCCAGGCTTGGATGTATAAGACGGACTGATTCTCGGCCCCTTACGCCTTGTTCTTAAATTTTCCGCTATTGGGCCGTCAATGCCGAGGAGTGTCGTGGCAAGATGTGACTGGTAGGCATGTCTGATCGTAGCGTTCTTAAATTCTCGTTTTCCTTCGTTTCTCTCCCTTGTTTAAGAAAGAACCAGATTTTGTCCAAGTTACCGAGGCATCCAATTCTCAGCAACAAGGACCATGCGGCGGGTGGATATCAACTTCGCCGGTTCTGTAATATACGTACAGCGGTGACACTGTGCTCGGACAAGGCAACCTTGGTGTGGAGTGTTGAGGTTTGCCGATGCTTCGAGCTCAGCGACGGGACTGTCAGACAAAGACAAAGACGCATTTGACGTATATCCACTTAACCGCCAAATGGGGGACCGCGTAGCTGAAGGGGTTGCCCAGATGACGATCTTGCGCCCGCAAGGACATGCGTGAACCCTTGAGTTCCCCCGCGTACCAGCTACATGGTCAATTGCTAACGGCGGATGCAGCAGAAACGCGAGGGGAGTGGCGGTGTAGTTAAGGCAAAATATAGGCGAGTTCGAAAACGTTCGGACTATTGATTCAATGCCGATACTCTTGGCTTCTCTTCTCATACACCACCAACGACATGCACTAGACTGGGAGCCAATGTACATTGCCAGCAAGGTGATATGACAACCTGTCTTAGCCTGAGATTAGAAAGGTTGGTGGTGAAAACAAGTCTGCTCCTCCCCGAGTTTGGATTTGGAGGCACCGAGCTATGTACGATTGGCCGACTACGGCACACGTTCACTCCCTGTGCCCGACATGTAACTATACGCATGGATTTACTCTAATCCATACGGTTACAGATACATTAAAAAGCCTTTAAGATCGCCTTACTTGGCACTGGATTCCCATCATCATCAAACTCCGCCCATTGGAAGAACCCACAACTCTCTTTTTCCGGGACATTACTAGCGTAACACATCCAAAAGTATCGGCCAAAATTCTCCTTCTTCCTCTGCACAACCCGCAGCACACATGGCATTTTGCAAGGGCACTTGGGCGTATATCTCGGGTGCATGTTCGCACGGTAATCTCGGTATGTAATGTTGATTCGTGCTGTTCCCGCAACGGGGTGTGGGTCGATCGATAACGCGGCGGAGATGCAGTGCTTCCACTCCTCCTGCATCTCGGCGTGCATCACGAGTAGCGAGTTGTGGGGAAGGTGGATAGAGATCTGGCCCTCTGCATCGGGGTCTTCGACGGACTTGTTGTCGTTGTCCTTGGGAATGACTTTGCGGACTCGAAATTCGCGAGCAACTCCTAGAGACAGCGAGCCGATGACGGCTCGTGGTCCAAGATAGGTGAGCCGATCGCTATGCCAGCCTACATTTTCCTGAGGCCCATTGTAGCAGTTCACGAAGGCAGCATTTGGCGTCCAGGAGTCTGGTGGTTGATATCGCAACTTCTTGCCGCCTGGGTATTGAGTTTTTATTCGATTTTGCACCTCCCTGTTAACTGCATCCTGGACTTTGGGCTTGACCCTCGCAAGTTGTGGTGTGATCCTTCGGACATCCTGAGAACTATTAGGTTTCAAGTAATTGGAGTGGTCGCTGTGCCCAAGACGTACTGTCAATCGAGCGCCATTGTAGTGATACTCAGTCTTCTGGCGCCTGATTTCATCGTAGCTCTCAACATAAAAGCTCGATGTATGTGGACTTGAAACCACATTCTCAAAGAGCTTGAAGGTTATCTTCTCGTATGATTTCGACTCCTCTAATAGCTCCTCCAGGAGCTCGTTGGCTTCCTCGGGGGGGAGGAAATTGTGTACAATGGTGCAAGGCGTATACTCCGCAACATCCTCTGGGTCGTATAGGTGAAGAGTGCTGCCTTTCTTGGGCTTAAGTTTCTTCTTGGCTGGGGACGTGGCGTTGCTGGGGGCAGCGTACTGCTTTAAGGATTTCTGATAGCCGATACCCCGGCTACCCTTCTTGGTCGGGGAGGGGACTCTGAGTGAAGCTGATGCTTCTGAAACAGAACCATCGTGAGCTAATAGAATGTCAAGTAGTGCCTCTTGGTCGAGTTTTGGATGCAGAGATGACAAGAGAGCCAATTTGATCTCGGTCGGTTCTTCGGGCTCTGCACACCTCGCAGGTACTTGGGGGTCTGGTGTTAACTTGCGTTTGGGACGCGTCAGGAACGATTTCATAGTCTCAACACCAATTAACTGAGTTTAGCAATAGCAATACGCTGATTCTCCTGCAGAACATACTGGGGAGACAGCAGTAGGCTGGGGAGAATGAACAACCTGGTTTTGGCGACTCCGCTTGTCACGGAGGCGAAGGGCGCGGTGGCGGATGCGACAGCCACGCGAAAGCACGTGATATTCGGCGGGGAAATATATGAACTCTGTAAGTGCATCGGAGGCGGCTATGACGCATTTATGGTTAGTTGCATCGGTCAGCTCCCCGCGGCTTGGGTCATTACCGAGGCACATGCCATTACAGCTCCCACCTTCATGCGGGCTCGGCCAAGACACATCATGGTGAATTGCAGTTTTTCTATATCATAACAGTTCTGTTGTCGATGCGCCCTGTCTCTGGCGCCTCCCATCCGGCACAATGGCCGCAATGCTTGAGTTCCGCACGCAAGGGTACAATCCCTATGCCGTGAAGTACTCGCCATACTACGACTCGCGCATCGCCGTCGCGAGCTCTGCCAACTTCGGCATCGTGGGCAATGGCCGGGTCTTCGCCCTCGGGTTGACGGCCCAGGGCATCCAGGTCGAGAAAACGTATGCGCGCTTTTCCCTCGCGCCTAGGCGACGCCGCCAGCGTCATGGCCAGAGACTGACATGTGCCCCTCTTGCAGGTTCGATACCAATGATGCGCTCTACGATTTAGCTTGGTCAGAGATCAACGAGAACCAACTGATAGTCGCCTGTGGAGATGGATCGCTCAAGCTCTTCGACTTGGGCGTGGACGAATTCCCGATCATGAACTTCCACGAACACAAGCGGGAGACCTTCTCAGTGTGTTGGAGCCCCGTCACCAAGGACACCTTTGTGTCGAGCTCGTGGGACGGCACAATCAAGCTTGTCAGTTGGGCTTGCATCTTGCGTCTATTATAGCTACTGACACCTTCCAGTGGTCTCCAACCCGAAACCATTCCATCAAGACGCTCCCCGTGGGGAACTGCACGTACAGCACATCCTTCTGCCCCTCCAACCCCGCCCTCATCTCAGCCGTGTCCTCCGACTCCCACCTCCGCATCTTCGACCTCCGAACTCCGTCTTCGGCCAAGTACCACCTCACCACCACCATCCCTGTCCATGCGCCACCCGCCCAACCCAGCATGGCCGTCAGTCCCCCGAGTGCGCCGGCTGAGATCCTCACGCACGACTGGAACAAGTACAGGGACACCGTGATTGCGACGGGCGGCGTTGATAGAGTCCTGCGCACATTTGATATTCGAAATCCTGCAGGCGGACCTCTTGCTGTCATGCAGGGCCACGAGTACGCCGTCCGGAGGTTGGCGTGGAGTCCCCATGCAAGCGACACTCTAATCAGCGCGAGTTACGACATGACGGTTCGTCTCTGGAATGACGGATCAGCACAACCCCAGAACCCGGCAATGGGTCCTGCACTTGGCGCGCAAATGGGAATCATGAACCGACATACCGAGTTCGTCACTGGAGTGGACTGGTGTTTGTTTGGGATGGGCGGCTGGGTGGCCTCAGTTGGCTGGGATGAGAGGGTCCTGCTGTGGGATGCCAACATGATGATGGGCCAGCGAGGTCCCTGAGTATCGGATCAGGTTACGACTATTCTGGGCGTTGATACAGGAGTTTATCTGCGGCTTTCGTAACAATTGGTCGGGTTGGCGTTTGGGACGGCTACCAAGCGAATTGATCGCGGGGTGCTGGAGCATATATATCTCAGAAAATCGCCTGGATTGGCACAATTATCATGATACCAGGATAGAACAGTGTTTCTGGTTACATCAGTTCCCAATTCCCCTCCTGCGACATGGGATGGTACGAAAGAGGGCAAGGTTACTAGTTCCAAACGTCACAAATTGGGGGCCCAAAGAGATAAAGCAGGCAAGTTGATAAGATATGTCATAAGAGCATAATTAACATGATTGTTCTAAGTAGAGTTTTGTGGACTAGAGCCACATGGTATGATGCTGCCCTCGTAGTAACTAATTACAAGCCGTACACCTTTTTGTCCTATCTTACACCCGCCTATACCATACATCATGCCCAGTATAAGTACAAAGTCCACCCCTACAACCAACAATAATTCATGAAATGCGTATGCGTAGCTGGCGTGCGACCCGATCATGCCAATGCGCTACCATCTTAAAAACTCGAGCTACCGTAGTCACGGCCGCCGCGCTGACCACGTCCACCGCGGTCGCCACGGCCGCCACGGCCACCACGGCCGGCGTCATCCCGGAAGGCGTTCCTCGCCATGGAATCGAACATATCGCCACCGGATCGGTTCGAGTCAGATCGACCCGATCCACGTCGGTCACCATAACCGCCTCTTCGGTCACCGCCATCACGGTCGCGGCTACGACCGCCATCATCGGAGATGTTCATGCCCGGAGCGCGAGACAATCCCATGAGAGTAACCCACCTGCGTGACACGGTGGGGGGGGTAGTCCAGCCCCAACCGTGAACGGTCCATTCGTTCACGTCCTCGGCCACGGCCATCTTGTCGGTGGCAGTACCAAACATGGATGTGTAGGTGGAGCCCAGCAAGCTGCGGGGCATCACTCCGAAGAGGCTCTTCATCTCCGAGTGAGCGGCAGTCGACTCACCCGATGCCAGGTCAATCTCGGCACTCTCCAGGGTGCCGTCCTGCTTGATGGGGAGTCCCTTCAGCATCTTTCGGGCACTGGGGACGGAGGCATGGGGGATGATGAGCCAACCCTCACCCTCCTTGTTTTGTCGTCCAGTGCGTCCCAGACGGTGAATGTACGACTCTCGGTCTCTAGGGGTATCCACCTGGATGACGTGTGTGACATCAGGGAAGTCCATGCCTCGAGCAGTTACGTCAGAAGACATGAGAATTCCTTCCTTTGCCCTACGGAACTCATCAGCGGCCTTCTGTCGCTGACCCTGAGTGAGCTTTGACTGTAGGACGTAGGAGGAAACGGGTCGAGAATCACCAGACGCATTGCGCTGACGCTGGTAAGCCAATTCTCCGGCGAGCTCCACCAAGGAGGTGGTGTTGAAGTAGACAATAGCCTTGAAAGGTCGACCGTTGGGGTCTTCGTTGGCCTTGGCAACCTCACGGTCGACGAGCTCAAACAAAGAGGGGAAGACATTGGACCAGCTGGTCACAGGAGCAATGTGCTGAGGGACTTTGTCGTGAGTGAGCGAGTCGTTCTCAGCAATTGTTTGGACAAACTCGAAATCCTCAGGGCGAACCATTGTGCGGGCCAGGCGAATAACGTTATCAGGGATGGTTGCTGAGACGAGCATGGTCTGGCGAACCTTCTCGGTGGTGGTGGGGAGACACTTGATGATCTCGTTCAGCTCCCTTTCGAATCCAACATCAAGCATTCGATCGGCCTCGTCCAGAACAAGGGCGGCCAGGTTCGGTGCGTCAATGCCGCTTCGGGTGTCCTGAAGCAGATCATTCAATCGACCGGGGGTGGCAACAAGAAGATGGCAGCCATCTCGTCGAGTCCTGTTCAGCATGGAGCGCTTATCGGTACCACCAACGGCACACTGCACCACCAGACCAGTGTGCTTGACAAGACGGCGGGCCTCGGCTGCAATTTGCTCGGCAAGTTCTCGGGTAGGTGAAAGCACAATGCCACGAATATCGTTGGAACGAGCGTTGTACTTGGCGCCTCTGCGGGCGAGGGTAGGATCTTCGACAAGCATCCTCTGTAGGAGAGGGAGAAGGAAGGCCAGGGTCTTGCCGGTACCGGTCTTGGCTTGGGCGACACTGATATTGTTAGATGGAGGGAACAAGAGGAGGAAGTAGGTTCAATGCTTACATGTCGGTTCCCTTGAGAGCAGGGGTGATGGTCTTGGCTTGGACGGGCGTCATGTCGTCGTAGCTCATGCCTTCGGTGATGGCGGTGATAAGATTGGGATGAACACCTTCCAAGTCGGCGAACTTGGGCACCGCCTCGGTAGGTGCGGCGACGGGGGCCTCATTTTGCGCTGCCGGGGCTTCGCTGCTGTATGCTCGCGAGATAGATGCGATTCTGTTCAGGGGAGAGAGGGTAGAAAGGACAGGCACAATCTGGCGCCTGGCAATGGGCAAGGTGGTTCGGGTCTGTGAGAGCAACGAGGCGGTGGCAGTAGCCTTGGCCTGGTTGGCGCATCGCCGGAGGCTGTTTCTGAACATTGTGGCGGAAGGAGGCCGATATGATTAAGCCGTAAGAGATTGGACACAGATAAAGAAGAAGAAACAAAAGTGGTGATGGGAGGGACAAAAGGTGGTGAAGGGAAGAGAGGCGAGCTGTCGCGTCGCAGAATGGGATAGAACGGGTAGTTTTTTTTTTCTCGCACAGGGATCTGCCCACCATGAGTTATCCAGTTGGCATGTATCTTATCGGTTAAGTGGGCCAATGGCGGGCGCTAGTCCCATGTGGTCACGTGGCCTCGCGATGTTTATTGCCGGTCATTTTTACCTGATTAATGCAGCACCCGCCATAGGTGGTAGCCAGCGATGGTTACTGTGTGCAATGCGCCTTATGATAGTCATCAATTTTTGTCAATTCTTGTCGCCATCAAAGGCGAGTTCATATAATCATGGCGTTTAAGTCTATATCTCTACTAGTTCCAGCCGAAATCAAATCATATAACCAATCTAATCAGATGGCACTTCTGGCCCCGACAATGGACAGGCCCTCGCCAAGACCGTCCGAGATGCCTTGAGCAACACCATCAACCGTCCATATTACCGCCTCTAGGAGAACCTGTCCAACCTTTCCGTCGTTCATCTGGCACATCGACTCGGTGAGTGAGGCGCTCTGCTTCCCAATCGAGTTGGCAATTTCCAGCCCATGCCCAACTACCGTCTCGGAGACCTTGTACTTCCGTTCCATCCTTGCCGCATACTTGAGCAGATACATCAAGTACGGCATCAGAAAGCTGAGTAAGAAGATCAAGTTGACCACAGTCATTTGGACACCGCGGTGGAGAATTGACCTTGGCTGGGGAGGAGCCGGCAGGGCACTGGAGCCAGCTCCAGGCCGAACTGCTACAAGGTTGAGATGGGCGACGTCCTCCGGCAGAGCGGACTGGATCCGCCTCAGTTCGCAAGCGTCGAGATCCTGGGGAAGTGCCTTGAGCAGATACGTCACCCCGTCGATGAAAGCCTTCCGTTCGAAAATAACGTCCTCGTCTGCCATTGCTGGCTTGCCTCCATCGATGGAAATATTTACGAGACTAGTGCCTATGACGAAATATGGTCAGTATGGTGGTGGCTTGTGGGTCGGGGGAGTAGATTCTGTCATACCCTGTCGCGCAAACTTCCAATGGACGCCAGAGGCTGCCCTAACAGTCTGGTCATCGTCGACAGTTTCCGAGTAGAGAACCCTGCTCATTGGCCTCGGGCATATGGCCTTGGAGTCTGGGTCATTGCGGGCATCACTCTGGTCCAAGATCTCCGTAACTCGTCCCTCCGGCTTCAGGGTCGGGACATCGGCCTCAGAGAGCGGCCGAGGCTTTGCCTCTGGCATGAGGACACCCGATCTCAAGGTGTGGAGACTAATGCTGCGGCGAAGAAAGCGAATGGGTCCCATGCTGGATTGCAGCGATGTAGGAAGCATGGCGACGACGGTTGAGATCCTGCTCTCGGTGATTTGATCTACCTTGACTTCTTGGAAGCCCTGCATGAAGGTTCTGGTACTGGAAGACATGGTGCGATATGGTAGAGCTCGATGCTAGTTCAAAGGGGACTCGGACGTGCGCGAATTGAAGAGCCGGCTAGAGTGGCTTTGACTGAGAGGGAGCTTCTACCGCTTCGGCGGCCAAATCATGATGTTGAAGGCAATGTCGTAGTCCAAACCAACGGGATGATAAGCATGTGAACGGTCGGGTCGGGTCGATCTGAGGAGGAGACGGACAGGACGGATAAGAAGCGAATTGGTGGTTAGAGGACGCCAGAGTTCCCAAGAAGCACCGACAAAGGTATCAGGGCCAGCTGGTGAGCGACATAAGTGTGGATGGCAGGCAAAGATGCAGCAAGCGCGCAGTTATCTATCAACTGCGCCTACAGTATCTACATGCAACTCCTGACATGTGAAAGCCACGGCCGGGAAAAAAACTGTTGGGCCAGGATCCGATACGACCAAGGATACCTTGCACCTTTTTTAGATCGAATGATAAGCGTCCCCGTTCCAATGAGCTCGCGACAGGTGGAGAAGCGGTGACTTCTAGCTTTCTTTATGCTCAAAAGCACTCCACCAGAGTCTCCGTCGGCCTCCGTCAGCCTGTGACGGGTCCACTCCCCCGGTGCAACCTCCGACATCCTTCCCGGGAGACCGGCATACATCGACGCTGCATGACACTGTACATAGTCGTATGTAAACAAATCTCATTGTTTCATCAATGCATTCCTAGATTCCCAATGACTAATTCAATTCCGTGCCCGGTCTCCATGCGCCAAACAAAAGTGCTCTGCCAAGCCGCGTCTATGCCAATGTACAATTTGCCGTCAATGATGCCATCTCGCTGCAACGTAAAATCAACCCCCTCTTCCATGTCCAGTTGCACTTGTGGCATTTCCTTCCAGGTTTCGCCTCTGCCTGAGCCCTTGGCAGCCTCTCGTCGCCATATTAAAATCACCATGTGCAGGGCGTTACATCATCTCATATGTCCATCCTCCTTCTCGCCTCATTTTGTCACGCACTGCCAGGTCCTTGCGGATATCTTCCTCTGTCAGCCGGTCGGCGCCGCTCCAGTTGGCACTGGACGTTCGAGCGCGGAATTTGTGCGATCGGTCCTTGCTCTTGCTGAAAACCTCGTCCATGTTCAATGGCGCCGGGGGGCCAAAGATTTGCGATGGATCCATCAACTCCTGTCGCATGAGAGCTCGGCGAAGATCGGGTGAATCGGCCCAAGCAGCCGCAGTCATACCATGTGACTCGTCGTCGTCGTCGTCATCATCGTCATCCGTCATGATTTCGGGCAGTTCAATGGACTCGCCGTTCTGGAACCGCGGCGATGATCTGAGAGCAGACTTCGCTGCTGACTTAGCACCGTTCATCGCACCAGGACGAGCTGGTGTCTTGTATGACTGTCCCGCAGGGTTGGGGTTTGGTGCAAATGGAATTGCGCCCTTCGAGATTTGTGCCATATCTAGGGGGTGGGATGCCTTGGTTTGGCTCGTGTGCTGAGCAGTCACCGTAGCCTTGAACAAGTCTCGCGTAGCACTCTGTGGTACATTAGTGTAGCCACTCTGGAACACGGATTTCGCCTGCAAGTCCTAATTAAAGTCAGCTTCTATTTCCTATAACCGGAGATGTGGGAGGTCCATACCTTCTTAAAGCCGCCTGATGGACGGACAGGCGGTCCCTTGATGTTCGGCAGGTTATCCGTCTCCAATTCATCCGCGAACTCATCACTCGTACGGCGTCGCTTTGCATCCTTAGCTTGATACTGAGATCCGCCATAGGAGGGGGCATGTCGGGCCTGGCCCTGCTCACTGCCGTCCTGGCCAAGTGCCCGCTTGAGCACAGACTTGGAGGCATTCGACAAAACAGCGCTCACCGGCCGTCCAGTGTCCTCCTGTGACCTAAAAATGCCAGAGTTCATGCGTGACGGTGGCCGAGTTGGTGGGCGATCATCTCGCTGAGACTTATCGTGTGTCGTGCTATGATCAGGAGGGCCATTTGGCTGCGATCGAACTGCTGGAGGTGGTGCCCGGGTTTGCTTTGCCTTCTCGATGGCTGCTTGCCGTTGGGAATTCTTCTTCGCATCTGCGTGTTCGCGGTCCTTCAGTTTCTGTCGTTCGGCCTCCTGTCGGCGTTGCAGCTCCTGCTTTCGCTGCTCCTCTTGGGCTGCTGCCCTCTTCCGTTCGAACTCTGCCTTGGCATCCCGTCGCCTTTGCGCCTCACGCTCATCCTGCTCTTTCTTCCTTGCCGCCATGTCCAGTGCTTTCGGGCGACCGGTCGATGAAACGGAGCTCTTGAGACTTTGCATCGATGGTTTTGGTTGCACAGATGCCTTGCTTGCTTTGCTTCCTGGTTGTTGAGATTGAGAGCCAGTGGACACAATTGAGTCCTGAAAACTAGCCGACATGGTGCTGCCCGTAGGTTGGAACTGGGAATGCTGGGATCCTGTGTTCACTCTGATAACCGTGGGAGCCTGTTTGGCCTTACCCGGCTTCATTGGCCTTCTCACCTCTTTGCGAGTGCTTTGGCTAGGTCCAACTGAGCGCGGTGCGGGAGGGATAGTGGATGGCGCATCCACCATGTCAAAGTCTTGTTCCGTCTGCTGAGTCTTGGCTTTGCGGGGGCTGGTCCTGGTTGGCTTGGGAGTCTCCTTGCCAGCACTATTCTCGGTGTCCTTCTTCGAGCCAACCTGCTTTTCCATAGCAGCAATCTTTTCTTGCTCCTTGCTGAAGACTCGGACCTTTTCTCGTTCCTTCTCTCGGGCCTTCTCAAGTTTCTCCATCTGCTCCGCCATGTGCATCGCCTCCCTCTCGCGGCGCTTCTCCTCCTTCTCACGCTCCACCGAAGCCCTAGTGCGCCTGGGAGCAGGACGAGCTGGGCTTCCGTCTCGGCGAGACGGGCTCTCCAGTTCCATTCGCAGTGATTCGTGGCTTGGCTTCGGCACGACAGACTCTGTCGATGGAGCAGGATAGATTCCAAGACGGGTTGTGGATGGAGACAACATTGATGACTTTCCCTCAGCACTTATCGCAGCGCTACTTGCAAGAAGACCCTTAGAGCTCTTCAAAATAGACGACAACTTGTTTTTGACTTGTTTTAGAGGGCTGTCGCGGAAGCTTCGAGATGGTGACTTCGAGGGTGTTTGAGAGCGAGTTTTCTCTAAGACAGTTTCCATGGCCAAAGATGGATTCGAGACGGAGACAGTCTTCTTCAGTGGACTGCCATCCTGGTCAGACGAGGCAGTAGTTGGGATAGCCGAAACAGATGCAGATTTAGCATGCCCCAGGAAATTAGGCCGTTGAGGCATGGTCAACCCTCGATGGAGAGGAGACCGAGTTACCTCGTGCAAATCAGCCTGCGTGATTGCGGGGCCTACACCAATGTCCTTGCCATGGATCCCCTCCATCACATCGGCAGTGTGGCTTTTAAAGAGAGTCGGTCGCATGTCAGCCGTTTCAGGTAAAACGGGTTCAACGGCAGGTGGGTCAATCCAATCATCGTCGTCGTCTTCAGGGAAGGCTCCAGGAGTCGTTGTGGTCTCTTGCTTCTTCAGGGACGGAGACTTCGGTTCTTGCATTGGCTGAGGGGCAACAGTCGTAGGTTGTTGAAGCGAAGTAAGACTGTGAAGCGATTTTGAGGGCCTGTCACCGTTCGGCTGTGATTTGCCAAGCATGTTAATCTGGTCTTGCAGTCTCTGGGTGTATGTTTTGTTGTGATGCATTGCAAGATCTTCGGGTTCTTGAGATTCCTGGGCGGGGACGGAAGGAAAGTCATCCACGTCCATTTCGTCATCCTGATCGTCATCATCTGATGAGTCTTGTTTGGCGTAGTTCCCAAGGCTCTTGCCTCCAGTGTGCCTGTTGTAGTAGCTTGTCCTGTTATGATCGAGATGACTAGTTCGAGACACGCGTGCACCAGCACTCTTTCCGGCCGTCAGAGGCTCTCTCGCGGGCAACGACGCAAAATTTAGGCTGCTTTTTCGGACAACGGGTCGGATGGGGCTAGATCCGTCAGAGGGGGACCGAGCATCCCCAGGGGACTCCTCGTCTGGTTGAGTTTCGTCAACCTCATCGATCGTCTCCGTTCCAGGCTGGGTCTTGGCAGGCGAAGAAGGATTTGTGGAAACGTGACGCGACGCAAGAGGTGAAGTCACAACATCGTCATGTTCAAGAGGTTTCTCAACCTCAGTAGGAGATGTGATAACGGCCGTGTTGTGCTCAGCCGTGACGCGTGTTGTCTGGTCTTCTTTGGCAGTTCGGAAAGTCTTGTCAGGGGATTCCGGCGCGGTCGGTCGCGCCGGGCTCTGCTTGACGGGAACCGCGGTTGGTGCATGAAGCGCGACATGGTCAACGTGTGAGACATCATCCTCATCAATGAGGTCAACATCCATCAAGCCAACGTCCTGGCTTCCATAATAACCTGAATCCTGGGTTGCTGGCTGGGTTTGTGTCGGCTTTGGCGAGAACACGTCGCGTCGTGGAGAGCCAGTCTTCACAGGGCTGGGCGAGCCTGGTTGTAGTCGAGGAGACTGGATTTTACTGAGTTGTTGTGCGAAACGATTTGCTGTGCTGGTCGGTGTCGCGCCGAAAACGTTGGAGAGAGGCTAGGATATATTAGTATGTATTCTCATTCCACTCATGGTGTCGAGGCTCACCACTCTGGGCTCGCCAGGTTGCGCTTTACGCGCCGTACGTGGCGTCTTTCCGCGAAGCTTGCCCGGGGTTTTGAAGGCCTCGGCGATGTTCCTAAAATCACATCAGTCGCTGCGATTCCTGCAACCAGGAGACGCGGGTGCACCTACGTCTCATTTTCATTAAAGATGCCAGCCATATGCTCATTGAGCCAGTCTAGCTCGTTTCGGGCGGAGTAGGTGAACTCTTCAACCTCTGAGTCCACGATTTGGAGTGCAGACGCGCGCTCCTCAGCGACCCACGCCGCCGAACCAACTTGAAGTCGCGGTCCTCGCATTGCTGCCATTGTGCCGAATTCGATGGGTCGCGCGAGATGGAGGAAGGTGGCCGAAGTCGACTATGGTCGTCTCTTAGAGATCATAAATGCATCGGGGTTGTGTATCGGTGCGAAGTCGTGGTGCTTGGGAGCTTCAAGGTAGAGTGAGCTTGTTTGATAACATGGAGAGCTTGGGGGAATGGGTGGCTCGCATTCCAGGTCACAGTCCAATGTTTTGATTCTGTCCCAATAGGGCTAGCGTCTTTCCAAAGTGGGGGCATGCCCTAGATTCGCGTCTCCCATCCCCCACACGTGATGATGTCAGCAGTCACGTGGTGATAGTCTTCTTATCGGCCACGGATCCCGCTATTTGTTTACTTTCGTGTCGCGCCTCCAGCGCCGGTGCTGAGCGACGACCAAAGCATCCAGGATATACGTCGTTGCAACCGGGCGTCGACCAAAATGAGGGTCATTGAAGTGATTATTGACGTAAGATGCGGTTTGACGGTGATTTGGCGATGAATATGTCTGACTGTTTTCCAGGGCTTCAAGTCGTACGCCGTGCGTACAGTGATTTCAGGATGGTAAATACGCACCAGAGAGGGGAAGTTGCGTGCGACGACTGACCATGTCTAGGGACGAGAGCTTCAACTCCATCACCGGCCTCAATGGCAGTGGAAAGTCAAACATCCTTGATTCCATTTGCTTTGTCTTGGGCATTACCAACATGTCAACTGTTCGAGCGCAAAACCTCCAGGTCAGTCGCCAGATGGCAACTCCCCACTGCATCCCGCTGACATCGCCGTCGTAGGATCTGATCTACAAGCGCGGCCAGGCTGGCGTCACCAAAGCCAGTGTCACGATCGTTTTCGACAACAGGGATACCAAGAAGTCGCCGATCGGTTTCGAAGAGTATGCCACGATTAGTGTCACACGCCAAATTGTTCTTGGGGGCACCTCGAAGTACCTCATCAATGGACACCGGGCGCAACAACAAACCGTTCAGAATCTATTCCAGTCGGTTCAGTTGAACATCAACAACCCGAATTTCCTCATCATGCAGGGTCGCATCACCAAGGTCCTAAACATGAAGGCGGTTGAGATCCTGGCAATGATTGAGGAAGCCGCGGGAACAAGGATGTTCGAGGACCGACGAGATAAGGCACTTAAAACTATGGCCAAGAAGGAGATGAAGTTGGTAGAACTCCGGGAACTGCTCAAGGATGAGATTGAACCCAAGCTCGAGAAACTACGGACCGAGAAGCGAGCATTTCTGGACTTTCAACAGACCCAGAACGACCTTGAACGACTCACGAGAGTCGTTGTTGCGTACGACTATGTCCGCTGCCAGGAGAAGCTGAGGCAGTCAGCTGCGGACCTCGAAGGAAAGAAGCAAAGGCGACGGGACCTAGAGGAATCTGCAACACGGCTACGAAGCGAGATTTCACATCTTGAGGAAGACGTCAAGAAGGTGCGGACGCAGCGAGACAAGGAACTCAGGAAAGGGGGCAAGGCACAGGCACTGGAAGAGGCGACAAAGAAGCATTCCAACGAGCTAGTGAGACTTGCCACTGTACTCGATTTGAAGAACTCAAGTCTGGCAGAGGAGAAGGAGAAGAAGATTGCGATCGAAAAGGCGGTGTCCGAGTCAGAGGCAACACTCAAGGACAAGACGGCGGCATTCGAGAATGCCAAGGCCAAGTATGATGCGGCAAAGAATGATCTCGAGCAACAAAATCAAGACGCCGAGTCCAAGGAGGAGCTTCTCCAAACTCTACAAACCGGTGTGGCCTCCAAGGATGGCCAGGAAAACGGTTACCAAGGACAACTCCAGGACGCCAAAGCCCGCGCCACCACGGCTGCGACTGAGCAAGAACAAGCCAAGATCAAGATTTCTCACTTAGAAAAGCGGATCAAAGAAGAGGAACCCAGGGCCAAAAAGGCAAAGGAACAGAATGCCGACCTCCTACGTGACCTCGATGGCCTGAAGGTACAAGCCCAAAAGCTGGAGAAGGAGCTCGGTCGACTTGGGTTTGAACCAGGCCAGGAGGAGGAGATGTATAAGCAGGAGTCAACTTTGCAACAAACCGTCCGGAACCTCAGGCAGGAATCCGACAAGCTCAAACGGCAAGTTGCGAACATCGACTTCAACTATGCTGATCCGGTTCCCAACTTTGACCGATCCAAGGTCAAAGGATTAGTTGCTCAGCTCTTTACTTTGGACAAAGAGCATACTGCAGCGGGCACTGCGTTGGAGATTTGTGCCGGTGGGCGCCTTTACAATGTCGTGGTTGACTCGGAAGTGACTGGCACTCAGCTTCTACAAAAGGGAAAGCTCAGGAAGCGAGTTACGATTATCCCTCTCAACAAGATTGCAGCCTTCAAGGCTTCGGCTCAAACCATTGCCACGGCACAGAAGATCGCACCCGGCAAGGTGGACCTTGCTCTGTCCCTGGTCGGATATGATGATGAGGTCTCGGCCGCCATGGAGTACGTGTTTGGCAACACCCTTGTGTGTGCTGATGCGGATACTGCCAAGAAGGTCACATTCGATCCCAATGTCCGGATGAGGAGCATAACTCTCGAGGGTGATGCATACGACCCATCCGGCACGTTGTCTGGTGGCAGTTCACCAAACTCCAGCGGCGTTTTGGTAACTCTCCAGAAGCTCAACAGCCTCACCCGACAACTAAGTGAAGCTGAGTACTCTCTGAAGGAACTTCAGGTCAGAATATCTAAAGAGAAGTCTAAGCTTGACCAAGCTCGTCGGATCAAGCAAGATTTGGACCTGAAGAGCCACGAGATTAAGCTCGCCGAGGAACAGATTGGCGGCAACTCTTCGTCCTCCATCATTCAGGAGGTTGCGAAAATGAAGTCAACAATCACCGAGCTCAAGGAGAGCATATCTGAGGCCAAGGTCCGCCAGGCCAAGGCTACTGCGGATATCAAGAGCATTGAGAAGGACATGAACGACTTTGACAACAACAAAGATGCCAAACTCACCGAGCTACAGAAGAGCCTTGATAAACTCCGAGCTGGCCTCAGCAAAAATGCTGCGGCCGTCAAGACACTTCAGAAGGAGTTGCAGGGTGCTCAACTCGATTCCGAGCAAGCCGGTGTAGACCTTTCTGCCGCTCGTGAGCAGCTTCAGGAGGCCGAGGTTGGAATCAAGGCTCAGCAACAGGACATTGAGGATATTGTTAAGCAGCAAGCCAAGCTCACTGAGACTCACGACGTTGTGCAGGCTGAGCTCGATGACGAGCGCGCAAAGCTTCACCTCTTCGACGATGAGCTACGGGCTCTGGAGGACGCCACCCGCTCCAAGAACGGGCGAATCGCTGAGGAGGGCCTCGAGATGCAGAAGCTAGGTCATCTCGTGGACAAGTTCCACAAAGAGCAACAGGGCGCCGCCGAGAACGTCACTCACCTGGAGAAGGAGCACGAATGGATCCATGATGAAAAAGACAAGTTCGGCCGCAACGGCACGCCCTACGATTTCCAGGGCCAGAACATTGGCGAGTGCAAGTCAACATTGCGTAACCTGACCGAGCGCTTCCAGGGGATGAAGAAGAAGATCAACCCCAAGGTCATGAACATGATTGACAGCGTTGAGAAGAAGGAGGTCTCTCTGAAGCACATGATCAAGACTGTCATTCGCGATAAACGAAAGATTGAGGAAACCATTGTCAGTCTAGATGACTACAAGAAGAAGGCCTTGCATGAGACTTGGGAGAAGGTCAACGGCGACTTTGGCCAGATCTTCTCGGAATTGCTACCCGGCGGCAGCTTTGCCAAGCTGGATCCCCCGGAGAACAAGACTATCAGCGACGGTCTCGAGGTCAAGGTCTGCCTGGGCAAGGTTTGGAAACAGAGCTTGACCGAGTTGAGTGGTGGTCAGAGGTAAGAATCCCTTTCCAAAGCAACGTATTGATGTAAAGAAGGAAGTATGCTAACCGCAAGGGACCTGCAGATCACTCGTCGCCTTGTCGCTCATCATGGCTCTGCTCCAATTCAAGCCTGCACCCATGTACATTCTCGATGAGGTCGACGCCGCGCTGGATCTGTCGCACACGCAAAACATCGGTCGTCTCATCAAGACCCGGTTCAAGGGCTCGCAGTTCATCGTTGTCAGTCTGAAGGACGGCATGTTCCAGAACGCGAACCGCATCTTCCGGACGCGCTTCAGCGAGGGCACCAGTATGGTACAAGCCTTGACGCCAGCGGATATGAGGTAATGTCACAGAGTCATGCGATGTATGAATGGCGTGTCAATGAGGAATGACAGAACATATGGGCGTGTTTATGCACGGGGCGTGGGTCGGGGCATGGGAAGGCAGCGTTTGGTGGTTTGACAAGATACCGATCGATGTAATGAGGACATGGATAAATGAAGTTTCCGTTTAAATCAATGCAATTGTTAATACATTTTAACCCAGACCACCCACCCTTGTACCAGTACATGCTACTGTTTGATGTAGAGATGCGAACCACGTTTCGCGACGTCAATGCTCATGCCAACCTCGATATAGGCGTCAGGTTCGTCGCCGCTCTTGGCATTGGGGAACATGGGACACAACTGCATCCCCATGCACCCCATCTTGGGAGCCCCCTCATCAACGTCGCGGAACTTTCTGAGCGCGCGGTCGGGCTCGACCTTGTGGCGGATGCCCGTTTGGGGATCGACGTTGGGCAATTTGCACCTGAATCGGTCAGTTGGGTTCTGGTTTGGGTAGTTTGGATTGTGGAGCAGCCTACCGAACTGTCCGGCACGAAACGTCAAAATGGCACTCCTCGTTGGTGGACGGGTGTTTGAGGTTGATGACCTTCCAGGTCTCTTCCTCGTATTCTTCGCTCCCGGAAGCTTAGGTAGATCAGTTAGTCTGCGAAGCTAAGGCAAGGGGTTCGGGGGCGGCGCACTAATGATGTTGGGCCTGAATCGACGTGCATCAAGTTCTTCCATGGCCTCGTCCTTGAGGAGCAAGGTGTCGAGGTTCTGCATGCTAGTCAAGCTAAGCAGGTGGAGGGGATACTGGTAGATAGATTGTCAATCGGAGGGTCCGAGATAGGCTTGCGAAATGGAAAAATGGTAAATGACTTACACCATCATGGAAGTCAACGGCAGGCTGGTAACCAAGCTCGCTTTTTCGCTGGGCATTGCGGAAAACCTCTCTCCGCTTCGACGGGTCCATCCTGAACAACCCGAGGCGATGTTGGACGCCCAGATACTGAGTCAGCTCTGGGGGGAGCTCAGTTTCCACATTGAGCGCGAATGTCACGTCATTCCAGATCTTGACATTTGCGAATGTGTAGCCGCAAGCCTTGATGTCTTGATCGGAGGGGAACGAGACTGGCAACATGAATTCCTTCTCGGGCTCAGCCTGGAGGCCACGGCTTAACTTTGCCGATACCCACTGCACCAGGCCTCGCAGGCCGCGGTCCATCCATGGGAATCTCACGACCAAGAAGGCCTCGTCCACCTTACCAAGCAGCCTGCTAGTCTTTGTCGGATCCGGAGTCCAAAGGTCGACCTTGACATTGGCCAAAAGAGGAAGCTGCCTCAGGGTCAGGAACTGCCACACCGGCTTAGCCTGTAGATCACCGGAGGTGGCGGCGCCGGCTCCGGCGGGAGCGCGCAGCTGGGCAAAGGTGTATAGGCGGTCAAACTCAAGGCCCGAGGACAGGACCCTGCTGCGGGCGAGCTCGATGCCTCTGCACGACTTGATCGGGTAGATGTACAAGCTCTGGACCTTGGCAGAGCGGCCGGGCTGGGCGCGGTGGACGGGCGACATCTGGTCCCGGAGGTTGGTGGACTTCGGCGGCAGGCCGAGCATGGAGTGGGTCTGGCCGAGGGCATCGCTGCGCTCGACCGGGATGGGCGGGAAGAGGATAAAGACGGGGACAAGAAAGGCGACGACAGTGACGACGAGCAGGAGGAGCGAGACGGCGTCCAGCTGGTCGACGAAGGCCGGCAGCGTCGTCGTGGAAAAGTGCCCGAGCCTCTGGACGAGGGCGGAACCATGCGTAGCGTCTGCGAGCTGGCTCTGCAGGCCAAACGCCCCCGATCCAGGTTGGGACATTGAATGGCCAGATGTGCTCTCTCGCAGCTGCAGCCTACTATCTCGGCGGTGGCGGGAGAAAAGGGAGGGCCGTAGCGGCGGGAACGCGTGCGAGATGGAGGTGCAGACGGGGGGGGGGAAGGTTCCGGTTCGGTTGCTATGCGGTAGTTGGGTAATTTAGTTGCTCTGAAGCCAGATGCCAGATTCCAGATGCCAGATTCCAAGTTCCAGATTGAAGAGAAGTTGTTGTTAGACTTCGGGTGTAGTCTGACCAGGCGCTCACCGGCTTGATAGGCCCACTTCTCAAACGCCTGCCGCGCCCCCGTTGCCCCCGAATGTCTGAGCGCTGCAGGACGTGGCGCATTGACCGTTTGAGCCGTGACTGACTGAGACTGACTTGCTGTGACCGACTTTGACTGAGAGGCACTGACTGGGACTGCGACAGTGGCTAAGGTAGTGAGCATGTCATTGCGCCTCGATGGATGGTCCAGCAATATGAGACACCATTCCATACTCTGCAGTCCGTCTTGATACACGAAGCTGATGGTGTTGAAGACGGCACTCACGCAACGTTCCTGATTGCTGATTGGCAACCCGGAGAGGGCTGACCGAACTACCCTGTACCTGACAGTGCAAATCTTGCGCGAATCATCAAATCAGCCGCAGAGGCTCCCCACCATGACGCAGCGGGCTCAACGTGCTAGGGACCAACGGCACCTTGCAGCCAGGATGGCAATTGATACGAAAAAGTATCCACCAACTCCCGAGTCCAGCTGCACAATTGAGGCGCGCACTTACAAAGTTAGCTCTCAGTCCTACTGCGAGTGTGCGGGAACTGTGCTGTAAGTGTGTAAGCGTGCCAGATGGTCCCGAGCGTGGCGATTTTCAGTGGCGATTACCGTATTGGTAGCCGTGCCTGTCGTGTGTGTCTGTGTGGGGGGACGGGGGGGACGGGGGGGCCGAGAACCACGACGGCTGAGAATCGTGGATGGGAATTGGGCTTCACAGATCGAGTTGTACTACGTAATGCACTGCCTGGCGGGGGCATGCCAGCTATGCACGTACCGCACAATCTCGATCGCCCGTCACATCACCCCATGCTGCTGGTCTCAGTCCAATACCTGCAGGAGGAAGTCGTGTCGATAGGTCCCCAAGGTGCTCCGCGCCAACGGTAAAACGTACCAAAAAAACCTTAGTCTCGAGCTTCCCCATCCCGTTTTTAGGGGACTGCCGCCAACGAGCTCTGATACGCAGGAATTGGCGAGCCAGCGATCCCGAAGGGCGGTCAAGTGCATTTACCCTTTGGCGGAATGTCCTCGTGGCTGGTCCAGCGCCGCTCACTAGAGAACTAGGGAGCTAGAAAGTGCTATACTACCGACGTATTGTCCCTGGAACGGGTGTCACCTCAGCTGAACTGGGGTAGCGTCCTTTGGTGACGCAAAAAGGAAACGAGGAAAATCGATCTAGGAACGCATCCGCTCTCACCTCATAGCTCGGTCGTTGAACTCCGTCGTGTTACGTGTTTCGCCCCCTCAAACCACACGATCCAATATTGCGGTCGGTCACTGCTAGGCCGTAGTCTCGCCGCGGAATACTCGGTCAATCTCGCGCACATTGGCTAAAATCTCCAGGCCCTAAAATGATCTGCCCGCTCTGAACAGCTGAAGGGCGGGCCTAGAGCTGAAGACTATGGTCGTCCCATGCTCCTAGCTGATCTACTCAGCTGCACGCGTACGAAGTGCAAATCACCTCTAGGGTAAGGGTACGAACGAGGCCGGCAATATCGGGACGCATCCCGCCAAGCCGCTCGAGCCAGATTGCAGTCAGTACTCATGCGCTCTCTCTCAGCTCTGTGCAGCCGTGCAGGAGAAAGGAAGAGGAGCTCCCGCATTGATCACCCCGAGGCTGACGGGAAAGAGGCCATCCACACCACTATTTCCTGTTTCCCTTGATGTTTCCGGTGACTGACTCGTGGCGTACCTAGCGGCGGGCAGATGCTGGGAGGCATTTCACTGGATGGGTGTCCCAATGCGGTCGCCAACTAACATGGATGGTGAGCAATTGGGGTTGGTTGCCAATGTCTCTGTCAGCGTCCATCCTACACGCCATGTCCGTAGCGCGTGCCGTACCCCCCGCATGGCATGCCGCACTCCGTTCTCCGAACACTGGTGCTGGATCTCGGTGGTATACATGTTCATGCTGGCCCAATCTCACATGACGAGGAGAAGTGCGGGCGACCCAAAAATAGGCCGCCCACCACTGGCACGCAGTAGGGTTACAGTAGGTATAGTAGCTCGACCATTGGAACCAAGTTTTCGATGGTTCAGTATGCCGTGGCGGGCGACGGGCCAGGGCCTGCTATCCCCCGCTCGTGCGGAATGCCTGTTGGTGTGAAGTCGGACCTGGATGACGGCGCCCCACACACACGCCCACCTCTTGGGCCTCTCCCATCCCCACTGGAGTGACCATCCTCGCTCACACTCACGCAGGTGTTATGACACACGCGCGTGCCCCATCTGCAGGGCAGGGCAGGGCCGGGGCCGGCCAAGAGCCAGCGTCCATAGACATCGCAGAGGATGAGGCCAAGACTCGAGAGATCCATGGCCGGGCTGAGGAGGGGCGGGTGGGTGGCCGTCGGCGTGCAGGGTTGGATCCTGGGAAATTGGAGGAACGAGAGGCAAGACACCGAGAGGGTTCTGCGGCGCCGCCCTCTCCAACCTCCGTTCGTGGGGCCGTGGGCGGGATCCGTCCCCCCCATTCAGCCTCCGCGAACTTGAGCCACACGCCGTCCGGTCCAATGGGTGCCGACGCTTATCGGAGCACGTCACCGCAGAGAGCCACCGTGTCAAGCCATCGAGGCAAACCAGTCTCGCAACCTTGGGAGGTTATCGGCAGTCAGAGCCAGTCCGGCAACCAGTCGGGCAGAGAAATTGACCAGGACGAACTAAAAAAGACTCGGCAGTGGGGCGGCCATCGGAGATGATCTTCTGCTTGTCGAGGCGGCTGGCCGATATGTGTAGTGCTATGTGCTAGGTGCTAGGTGCTAGGAACGCAGGGTAATCAACATGCGGACAAGTGAGGAGCAGCAGCAGCAGCAGCAGTAGTAGTAGGAACGATACGTACTTTTCGTTCGTACTTTTTGGATACGGCGGACCTGGGTGCGAGCCATAATGCAAGATGTAATGTTTAGGTCGAGTTGGGTGACAGGGATTGGAGGGATATCCATCAAGGATGTCCACCCAAGGATGTCCACCCGCACCTGCAGAAAGATGCCAGTTCCTGTTTGGGCTGTGGCCTTTCGGGGGAAGACATCGAGGAGCCACCCCCAAAAAGCGGCCAAATAGTGGGTGAGGGGCAGCTGCGGAAGGCCGTGGCCGCGGCCAGACGCCGGTACCTCCCCTCCCCACCCGGCGGTATGTACATAAGGTAGGTACCTAGGCAACTTAGCTAAGGTAGGGAGTGCGAAGTGCCATGTAAGAATTGTTTGGCCGGGGTTTGGTTTCAATCAGCGGGGGTTCCAGAGGGGGAGAATTAAAAGCATTCATGCTTAGGTAGGCATGATCTGATATCTGGGTCTCCTATGAACTAAGGAGACCCATTTTCGACGCGTCTCAATTTCCTTCTGTCAAATAAGTAAACCTTCCCTTCGCTGGCTTGTTGGTAGAAGAAGAAAAATCAATCTCGAGGTGAATTACGTAGGTGGTACCTCTTGGGCTCCTCACCGGCTGTGTCCTCCTTCGCCCTCACCCGTATGCCGCTCTCCACTGCGTGCACTAAAAGTGCACCGATGAGCCCAATGAGCCCACCCTCCACCATCAGGGCTCAAACAGACAGAAGGCTTCTAGACCCGTAGACCCCAGCGGATCCCTGACCCCAGAGCTGGGTTGATGCCAAGACGACCGTCAGATTTCCATTTCTAGTCAGGGACTGGAGTCGCTGCTCCATACCCTGGCGCTGGCATGCCCTGCCTCGCTCTGTCTGGCCAGGGCGCTTGCGGTCCCCACGCTCCGGGTCGTGAGTAGACGCCGGCGCCGCCTCTAGCACCGCCCTAAGGCTCGTTGGATGGCGTCTTGCTTCCTTGTCAGGCCACTTCGACATCCGCACGACGTCAAGGCCGCAAATCGAGCTGGTCGAGTGCCGGGGTGGGAACGCGATGCCGTTCCCCCCTGGTTCCTAACTGGTCAAGCCCTGCCGACTCAGTCCACAGGCTGTCAGTAGGGGTTCGAGGGAGCCGGGCGCGGCAAAGTCTGATGACGGCCTCTTGGTTTTCCCATTCTGAATTGAGATTGGAGATTTGCCACGATGGCCTTTATGACCCAGGGCGTGTATTTGGTGCACACCACGGAAAACACCGCGCTGGACCCCTGTTCGGCCCCTTGCCTTCCCCGGTGTGTTCTATTCGCTGTCAAGCAAGGCATCCCTCGACTCGGGGGAAAATCCTTCTCGACCGGGAGGAGCATACCGGCGTCAAGCTTTGAGCATCCTCTGTCACCGAGACCTCGCCGTCAGAGGGATCTTCCTGGCAACTTGGCAAATCCAACACGAGCCTCGCCATCTTTACCATAGAAGGACGAGTTGACTAGTCAACTCCATTCCTCATGACACAGGCACGTAATTGCGTGCTGTAGAAAAAAGTTCATCCACCAGAGGGTCATGCTGCTGGATAGGTACTAATGATGCGACAGAGCAAAACAACCGCCAGTTAGCATGATCGTACTTTGTCCAATGGGTGGCATCGATATGTACGACTGATACGACAAATAAAGATATCATCGCTCCTGACCAGCCTAGGATTGGCTAGATGAACGACGGAGCCCGTTGCAATTGCTGGGCCACCCCCCCGTTGGGCCTTTGGGCCGCTTCACGGCCGTGCTCTCCGAGGGCTGGCGCAGGAAGTTTGACAACTTCAATAGGAGGTATCTAGGCTGCCCCACACAGTCGATATACGACCGATCAACGGAGTAAAAAGAGCCTTACAGAAGCTCTCTTCTAAAAATTAGAAATTGAGAAGTAATTTAGTGTTATATACTGTGCTCTGTAGTATACTTTAGATCAACAATATCTTATCTGTGACCCCACTTTTAGAAGAATAAGAACTAAACTTTGGTACATTATCTAATACTTTTGGGTACTGAATACTAAGTGTTTAAGGGGCGTATTAGGCACTTGCTACACTGTGCTACACTGCACGAACGGTACGTACATATACATTGGGAAGTTGTCAAACTTCCTGTGCCCGCCTTCAATATAGCCCGGATCCCTTGCACCCGGGTTCCTCTTGTGGAGTCGACTGTTGGCTGGGCGCGTTCAGGTTGACCAGCCCAGGGAAGATCATCATGGTACCAATATGACTTGTCATCTTGACTTCGCGGCCAGCACCGCGGCGTTGTCCAAGGGCTGCGATCAAGAGAGGAGCCCGCGATTCGTGGTGTCAAGAAGCTCGTAGATCAACCACGAACGGAAGTGCAAACCACCCAATCATTTCCTCTGCTCTTCACAGCTGCTGACATCGTTCTAGAATCTAGGTAGGCAAGGGTTTGACGGGAAGCTCCCGATCCGTGTAACAAAGCAAAGTGGCGGGTGCCCTTGTTGACACGCAGCTGTCATGGGATGCTTGCCTGTACACCTGCAGCACTTGTGCACACTTGCCAATGAAGCTCCATCCAAGAGTCACCTGACTGTTGGTCATCGGAGCCGAGTCTGGATTGCCACGTGAGGTAAGACACCGATATCATCGTACAGAGGCAGCCTCTGAATTCTTGCAGATGGATCGTGTGGCTCCTGAGGCGCCTTCCGTATGGCAGTCGAGCAACCTCCCCCCGTCAGTCAACATATGCTTCGTAGCGCCCGAAAGTGCAGCAGCCTAACAAGGAGGTAGAGCTAGGGTAGGGTTACTCATAGCTCCGAAAGAGACCTCCGAGACATTGGTCGGAGCAATCGGGGCTGATCCCAAATCACAGCTGAGGCCATTGACGGGGCAATGCTTGCTGCAGGGCCCGGCGGTTGCTCTGCCTTCAAACTTCCAACGCATGCCGTTTCTCTTCGGGCCTGTGCTTCAGGTTGGCCCGAACTCTCCCTAGTGCTTAATTAAGCCCAGACCACATAAGACGAGGATTGAGGATCGCGGCCGGGCGGCCAAAAATCGTTCGGCGGCGGAGGTACTCTGTACTTGGCCGTTGTGTGATCGGTGAATGGAATGGGAATCGGTACATTCCGTTTCGTCGGGTCTCCGCATCCGGGAGAGGTCCGGTCCGGCCGAACAGAGGGAGATGGCGTGTACTGAAAACCGGGCAATACCCAGCGCCGGCGCTGCCAGCCCTTGATGGTGTTCTTGGTATGCCGAGGTCCGCATAAAAAGACTTGTCGACTGTTGGGGTGAAGTCAAAAACGAAGCCACGGCGGCGCTCCGGTGCTGGGTCGGGCCACGCGACGACCCATGAGTAGCGCCGGGAGCGGCAGCTGATCCAAGCGTTGAGACGCCGTTTGCTGTGTGGGTGGTTGTCAGAAGTTGGGACGGATCCGGCGTCTGGTGGAAGTTGATGCTACATACGTAGTAGGGCGTAACTCAAGCCTGTATGAACCTATTTGAACCAATTATCCCGGCCCAGTCGACGGGGCCCTATCAGATCGCCATCTACACCATGTTTTGACTAGGGAGCCATGGACGGATGTCACACCAGGATACCCTGTCACGCCGGCGTTATGCCCTGGTCCCCTGCACTTGCAGTGAGGAGGAGGTGAAGGAGGGGAGCTATGAAGCCCTGGGTGGCATGGCTGGTTCGCTGGGTGGATGGATGGATTCCCTCTGACCTCCTACTACCCTCTTCCCCTCCCGACGGATAGAGTGCAGCGTTGGGCCTGGAGACAATTTTGGCAGCGACAGGCATGCTGTCTGACAGCGCAGGCCAAGTCTGCATCCAGGTCTGCATCGACCCCCGGCGGCTTGGGGGTTTGGCTCCCAAAAAACGTTGCATCACCGCCTGTTGGGCCTGTCCGCGAGGCCGCCCCTGGTCACGGTCATTTCCAAATGCCTCTGGTGCTGGTGAGAGCGCGTCGATGCCAAGCGCGCGGCCGCAGATGTGAGATGCCAAAATGGGCACCATGGACGAACAAGTAGTTACTCCGGCCCCGACGGACGCCACGGCGGCCGATCCACTATTGCCTCCAGAAGTTCAGCTCCAGTAGGCCACCGCCCGTGTCGGCCAAGCGGTCGAGTGGCTGTCGCGGGCTGTCGATGGGACATTCGAGGGGGGCTAGCAGTTGGAGAGCAAGGGATGTTTGACGCCGTCCGGTCCAGCCGTCCGGTTTGCTTTCCGCGCTGTTAAGCTCGTTCGGGGCAAGCCTCACTTCATCAGACTGACTAGACTCCGAGCCGTGTATGTACTGTGCGTATTCATCTGCCATCCCATCGTCAGCTCAGCACGCCAGAGCGAAAGCAAAAGCCACGGCTAGAAAAACACCAGCGGCCTGGAACTGCCAGGGTCAGAATCGCAGAGCCCAAACAGCCCAAGAGTCTGGAAGCTTGCAAGGCAAGGTCGGGACCCTTGCTCTTGCGGAAGGTACATCGTAGTCTGGGAGGCCGGGGTGTGCTCCTTCCCCCTCCAACCATCCTGCCTTCAACCCGCCAACCTGCCGCCAACCTGCCGCCAACCCAGTCCCGCCCCGCGCCCGCTGCTGGAATAACATCATCCATCCTTCGTCCATAATCCGTCGCCCGTCCTTCGGCCTCTAGTACAGCTCTTATTCTTATTACTGACACATGGGCCACCACCACATCCCGGGGACCTGTTCTTACATATTAACTACACTTATTGTTATTGCCGCTGTTGGTTATTATTACTGCTCTTTGCTAACTCCTACTACCTGTCTCATCGTCATCGCCATCACCATCATTATCATCAATTTCGTGCCGCTCCCTACAACAAACAAAGCCACTGGCCCTACAGTGTACTTTACTTTACTCTCTCCTCTCTTTAACGCCTCTCCATCCTTGGCCCCCCCTTCTCCCTCCCACACACGCACACACACAGACACACACCCATTTCCCTCTTCTCTCGGCCGGCGTTTCTTCCGCACTTGCTTCTTTCTACCTATACTTCCCAACTGACACACACCCACACACCCACACACACACCCCCCGGCAGACCCATCCATCCCATCCACTCCTCTGCAGAATCTCCAGCCCGGATCCGCACCCGCAACAAGCAACAACAGAAGTAGGTAGCAGAAACCTACGGGGCTCTGCTGTCAACTCAACAACAACACCACCCGCTCTGTTTTCCCCTTGTTGTCTCTCTTTTTGTTGCCACACCGTTACGTCCACGCGCGGGCCATCCGCAACTAGTGGCCTGCTCTACTCAGCTGCTTGTTTGTGGACCTTGCCGCTCATTAAAAGACCCGGCCTGGTTCTTGGCTGGCTCCCGAGACGGCCCACGATCATCGATTGACGCCCCCATTAGGTCTGCATGCCACAGCACTCTCCCGAAGAATACGACATCCCCGGCTTTCATCTCCAGGGGGTCTGCCCAACCCAACTGGACCAACACTGCCTTCGACCATACGGTCCATACCACCTCTTGCTCGCCACTTCGGACTTTGAATGGACACCCCTGACTTCCCGGGATCCCGCCCAGCTTCTGCCCTACAAAGGGCCCTGGAGCTTCTCCTGTCACGGCGTGACGGCCTACCTCCCCCTCCCCAGCTGCTATACATGACCCTGCTGTCGTGGTCAGCCCCTCCTCGTTGACGGACATCCTGAAAGCCCCCACCAGCAACCAAACAGCGCCCTTGCAACCCACGTTTCACTAGACCGCGGACATTCTCCCGCTTTCCTGGATCTATCCGCAAGCCCAAGGGTCTTGACAGACTTGACCCTGTAGCTTCCCTTTCAACTAAAAGTTGGACAGCTCTGGACCGGGCCACACACTGACACACTGACACATCGACATCATCCAAACCCCCCATCACATTTCATTCCTTTCCCTCCACGCCCTTACCACTCCGCCGGTTTTCTACCAGGGGTTGTCAATATAGACTAGGGCTCGACCGTGGTCCTGGTTAGTCACTTCTACCGGCAGCAGCCAGAAATTGGCAGCTGGCCCCTGGAATTCTTGACCCCCGTCGACTTTGTCTCATCGGATACTTTCTTTCGCCGTCAGTTCCTGCTTGGCTGGAGCCTTGAAGCTCATATATTCCTAGCCGCCCTTGGCAACCGACTGGTTGGAACCGCGGACCTGGTGTTGAAGCAGAAACAATCTGCTTTGGCGCAACCACAGGTATTTGTGTTTCTGACGCAGGCCCCTAGTGGTTGCAATCCAACCAGTGCCACGTCCCCGGCCAGCATGCGAGTCTTACCCTTAACCCTCCAACACCGCCCCAGACGTTCTTAAGAGCACCGAAACGCCCCAGTTACTCGAGCGACTCTTGATTCGCCTGCCACCATGGGCGACTACTATCACCACTTCCTCTCCTCAATGTCTGGGGCGGGGATGAATCCAGTCACTACACCAGAGGAAATGTTCGCGCCACACCTGCATGGACAACCGATTCCTGTCCCATCGGCTCCGGTACCTGGTCCATACCAGCAACTGGGATACTTCACGGGCTTCCCGGAACCCATGATGTTTAACCCGTCCAAGCCACAAAAGAGTCGAAGGAAGTCCGGCCCTGCCACTGGGACAGGCATGGATCATGTAAAGCACCGTCGGACGCGCTCGGGCTGCTTTATGTGCAGAAGTCGGAGAGTCAAAGTAGGAACAACCCCTACATTGGACTTGGTAGTTGGCTAATTGTTTCAGTGCGACGAGACACGACCGATTTGCGAACGTGGGTTTCAAGATGCTCTCGAATTACGACGGGAGGAAATGCTAACTTGGAGCTAGGTTGCAAGAAAGGAAACCGCGAATGTGTTTACCCCGAGCCTCCGAATTCAAAGGGCTCATCTGGGAGCGGCAGATCAAAGGACCCAGGGGCAGGGACGCAAACGAGCCCGTCGTCCTCGACAGCAGATGATGACGAAGACACAGAGCAAGAAAGTAGGCTTGAAACAATTCTAGACGAGGACGAATCCGAAGACCCGGCGCAGAGGACTTCAAAAGCTTCCAAGAGTTTGGGAAATATGCCTTCACGACGTCAACCCTCCGAGGCCCCATCACAAGCCAGTACGAAAAGCTCATCTCCATCAACCGCAACGGCCACTCCTATTAGTCTCTCAACTACCTCGTATCCGTCTGTCGAGTTTCCACTTCATCTAGGGCCACCTGATTGGTCTCATCTTCCGCCGGATTTTCAGCGATGCCTCGGACACTTCGTTGATAACATGACTAACTTTCATTATTGCATCCCTCACGACTCGGATGAGTTCTTCAAGACTATCTTCCCGAGTGCAGCTCTAAGGCACGAGCCGCTGCTCAACGCCTTGGTTGGGTTCTCTGCCTACCACCTGACCCTTCAGGACCCAAATGGGAAGCTACAGGATTTTCTCCAATACTACAATAGGAGCGTTACCTTGTTATTGGGCACCCTAAAGCGGAAAGAGAAACATACCGTAGCAACGCTCTTGACCATCTTGCAGCTAGCTACGATCGAGGTGCGTTCTGACCAAGCAGTTTGTTTGTCGTTGTTGGCTAATATTTGTGGCAGGAGTATTTGGGTGATTGGGTCAACCTCATGGGCCACCAAAAAGCAGCGTTCGAAATCCTTACTAGCATGTTCACGCCTCAGACGATTATGCAGACTCCGATGGGCCGCATGTGTCTCCAGTGGTACGCCCGGTTTGACAATTTTATTGCTTTGATGGGAGGGTTCCCAACCGACCTGCCCCGCGAGTGGTTTACTGCCATGGTGGAATTCCACCAATCGCAGATGATAACATACCCCGAGGAGTTGCGTTGGAGAATTGAAGAATGGTCTGCAAGGCTTCGTCTGCTTTCGTATGACATGTCGATCCTGTTCGCACGGGGCAGTCGAGGTCAAATCTCCGCCGACCAATTTGCCCATGAACACGATCAGATGACCAGACTTCTCATCGAGTGGAAGGAGACGAGAGATCCTACATTATCCGATACCAGGTACCTCGTTACCGATTTTCCGACACCACAACACTCGGATCCCGACGATATTGTCGACCCATACACCCCCGGAATTCTTTACGAACATCCATTATTTACGACAACGATTCTTTGTGCTGAATGGAATTCCATCATGATCATGCACAAATGCCAGTCATCAACTATGCCGCCAGAAATTCTGTTTGGGGAGTTGGGTCAATACGCTTATATGGCGTGCCAATATTTCGAGTCTCTGGAATACTGGCCTTTTACCCCCAAAGGCGTGTTGATCCTCACCCAGGCAAGTATTGCTATTGCTGCTCTATTTTTACCACAAGATGCGCGGCATCACATGTGGTTTCGCCGAAAATTTGCGTTGCTTGAGACTATGGGGTAAGATTCAGATTCCGGCACTGTGCTTTCCCGATCAGAAAGTCAAGAATTGCGAACTGACTGGATAACTAGATACATCCACCCGATCAGCCTTCGAACCAAAATGGCCGAAATGTTTCGAGACCCATCATGCGCTCAGTGGTGGCTTCCGAATGACGAAAGATTTAATATAGTATTGCAGAGTATTCGAAGCTTTGCCGACGAACGAAATGCCGCCGCCGTGACGGCCCAGCAGGAAAACCTCCGAGAGGTTCGACATATCTTTGCAAAGCTATCGATGAACGAGCAAGATAGTGGATCATCCACGATGGGAGATGGCCCGGCAACCTAAGACTAGCGAGTGAAAAATAAAAGCCCCAACTCCTCTGTGCAAAAAATCAAAAGAACTGGTCCTGGACAGGCCCAGGAGACAGCACAAGGGCTCAACCGGAGACCAAAACGATACAATCTGCAACAGAAGAAAAAAACCCTGTCACGAATACAAATCCAGCAGAGAGTGATGCTTGGGATTGTAGGCGCAAAGGAAATTGATCTTGGAACCGAGTAGCAAGGGCGGGAAGTTGCTAGCCAGACAACTACTCAGCTGCTAGCATTTTCAGTTCTATCTATACACAACATATTTGCGATACCGTTCTTGGGGTTGCAACATGAAAGAAAAGCAAACATTGGAAAAGTGAAAGAAACGGGCTGGACGATTTATTTCGATTTACCTCCCCTGTCATAGATACCCAAAGTCTCTCAGCATTCTGTGGTGGCTGAGAGATTCGATTGCATAGAGAATAAACGGAAACAGGCGCATGTTGGCGATGGGATATCCGTCCCTACAAGATGAAAAAAAAACCATTCATCATTCATCTGCCGTGCCTACTGGAAAAATCTTTCATGTATCCTCGTATCTTCTTGAAGGGGATGTTATTATACACAGCTTCAACTACAGTGGATGAGCACCCAGCTTGCATCTGGATAAGCCAGATTTGAACCACCAGCTGGGGCACACCTGAAATGAACATGACTAGATTAGGTCCACCTGGTAACTTATTTATCGTCCTCTGCGGGCTCGGTTTTCGATGGAGCAGCAGTCGTGTCTTCCTCGGGTTTCTTTGCGTCGACTTCGGTAGCTGGTTGCCCTGAGGCCGCCTCTTCGGCAGGTTCCTCGACCTCTGTCGATGCTGGGGTCTTGGAAGATGCTTCGGGCTTTTTCTCATTTGCTAGGTCGTCCTTGGGCTTGCCGTCATCTGTGGCATCCTCCGAGGCGTCCTCCTCCTGCAGCGGTGCGGGCTTATCGGCTCGTGCATCCTTGTTCTCTGTTGGCTCAGGCTCAGGGTCCGCTTCCATGATGGTTTGGTCTGCGTCCTCATCTTCCTCGCTTTCCTCTTCGTCCTCCTCGTCCTCATCCTCTTCAGTTTCTGGGGTGAGTGGGTCTTGATCCTGAGCCGATGATTGTGCCGTGACGGATTGTTCAACAATGACGGGGACTTCCGCGACCTCAGGCTCCTCCTCGACAGTCGAGGGCGCCGAAATGTGCATCTCTTTTAGCCTCCGTGACACACCGCCTGCCTCCTCTTCCTCTGCTTCTAGGACCGTCGTAACAGCACTACCAGTTGACGGACTGCTCCTAATGTGTCGTCGTGTGTTGGTTCGAGTAGGATGGAGGTTATCTTCTTCACCACTTGAGCCATGTTGCTGTACTTGTGGCTTCAGGATGGTTGGCGTAGGCTTCTCAATCTCCTGCTCTACTGATGGGGCTTCTAAGCCTTCGGCCTCTGGAGGCAGCTTGTAGTTCTCCGCAGGCAATAGGTCGTACAGGTCGCAGACGGTCTTGAAAAAGACGTACAGACCGGTCTGGCCCTCAACAGACCAGAAGACCCCGCGGTGCTGGAACCACGCATGAGCAAATATGCGATGAAGACGGCGAAACACGTTGACCAGATTCTTGACCCCAACGTTCTTGCTATGGTTATCGCTGAGGACGACGAAGCGGCTGGGGAATATCTTTTGGTCAGTGACGACGTTGGCGGCCCAATCGAGAGTGTGGCAGCAGTAGTCGATTGCACAGCAGCTCTTGGGCTGCTCATGGACAGCGCATAGGAACTGCCATTCGGAGGCGCGCATCTCGGGACACGTGCTTGCGCTGCATGGAGGGGTGTCGAAGAGGAAGCCGACGATGAGGGAGTTGCACTGCGAGATGAGGAAGCGGCAGAGCTCGTAGAGCCAGATGGTGCGATCGATACCGGTAGGAGGTTTAGCGAGCTGGAGGGCGGTTTCTCGGGTGAGCGGCTGGGTGTTGGAGGCGGTATGGTAGCAGTGGAGGGCGGCAAGGTGTTCCTGGAGTTGGAACGCTGAATCCAGCTGGTGGAGGTTAGTTTCTGAGGTAGGCATGTGGCGATTCCAGCTCCAAACGAACCTCGTGAAGGGGTATCAAGGGAGGACCGGCTGCCATGTCGGTAGCTTTGGTTCCCGGGTGTATGCGCCGCCTGGAGCTCGCGTCAAGCAGCGTCTGCTCCGAGTGCGTCGTCTGGGGACTGGCCGCCGAGCCACCAGAGGGCGATTTGGGCCCAATCTGGATCTCGGCCGGCGGCGGCGGACTTGGTAATCGTGGGGAGCTCGGTGCCAGCGACATGGTGGGTTGAGGCGAGGCCGTAGCGCGTTAGAATTCGAGGATCGCTTTTGCGACGAGGTCGGGGAGAGAGCTGCGGCGCCTAAGACAACGACAAGGCTGCGGGTTTGAGACGCTTGGCGGCGTTAGTTGCATTTTCTGACTGGAGCTCGGTAAGTGCATATGCACGACTAAAGTGCATCTAACGGGGGCCGTGCGAGATGTCCGTGTGTGAATCATCTTTGTCATGGCTGCGGGATGCTGCAAAACCCAGTTGGATGAAGACAAGCAGTGGCAGTGACCTTTGGAAAGAGTATCTGCAGGTGAAGAGATTCACTCTTAATCGACCAATCGGTACCCGCAACCTAGAACCTGGGATTACTAGCCAGGTTTTCTACGGCACCATTCATCACCATGGATTTTGACGATGATGCCCCGCCAGAGCTGGTCGACACTACCACCAGCGATGCTCCAGAGGAGATCACAGTCAAGGTCCCGATTACTATTGTGACAGGTAACGTGAACATGACTTCGTCTCATTTAGTATCAAATATTCTGACATTATTTAGGTTATTTGGGAGCGGGTAAAACGACATTGCTGAATTACATCCTCACGGCTCAGCACGGCAAGAAGATTGCCGTGATTATGAATGGTTTGCACAACCACATCAAGTTGGAGCTCCTTTATTGACCCGGGAAATAGAATTCGGAGATTGTAGGTTCCATTGCGACCCTTGATGAGTTATTTCTCTAAGTGGGTTTGCAGCCATCGACATCGAGAAGTCCCTCACCGTGAACAAGGGAGATGAGCAGGTTGAGGAATGGCTTGAAGTCGGAAACGGCTGCATATGTTGCTCAGTGAAGTAGGGCACATTCTAACCCACCACGGAAGCGGCTAACATCCTTAGGGACACCGGAGTAAATGCCATCGAGTCGCTGATGGATAAGAAGGGCGCATTCGACTACATCCTTCTTGAGACTACAGGCCTTGCTGACCCTGGGAACCTTGCGCCCCTCTTCTGGGTAGACGACGGCCTTGGTAGCACGATATACCTAGACGGCATTGTGACACTGGTGGATGCGAAGAACATCCTGCGCAGTCTCGATGATCCGAGTGGCAAGGTTGAGGGCCACGACGACCACGACGACCACGAGGGCCACGACGATCATGGCCCTCTGATGACTACTGCTCACGTCCAGATCTCTCACGCAGATGTGATTGTCATCAACAAGGCCGACATGGTCACAGAGAGTGAGCTCAGCTCGGTGCGAGCCAGGATTGAATCCATCAACGGGCTGGCAAAGATCCACGTGACGGAACGGAGTGTGGTGCCGCAGCTGGAGGGCTTCCTGCTCGATTTGCATGCCTATGACCAGTTTGATGAATCGGAAGCCAGTGCCAAGGGGCACAGTCATCTTGATCCTGTGAGTGGCTGGAAATCGACGGCTCGGGGATGAGCATTGCGGCTGACTGCTTAGACAATATCTACCGTGACAATTCCTGTCGGTCGCCTACGGCCCGGCCAATTGGACGACGTCGACCGCTGGTTACGGGCCGTGTTGTGGGATAGCAAACTTCCAGCGGCGGCGGAGGAGAACACGTTCGAAATACACCGTTGCAAGGGCCGCCTCGTATTCGACAATGGAGACGTCAAGATACTACAGGGCGTCAGGGAGGTCTTTGAGATAAACGACGCCCCCGTGAACGTGGACCAGGAGACGCCGGCAGAGGGCAAGATGATCCTGATTGGGAAGAATGTGGCGGGCGTAGACTTTGAGAGAAGCTTCCAGCAAGCCGTCAAATAAGTCGATAGAGGCGTGAATAGAACCCGACCCCGCTGGCATGGAGACGCGCACCAGGACTCACAGTGTCCGGGGTCGTTCCGCTAAGGCACCTCAGCTGTGTTGTGAGCAAGCATCAACGTCAGCCTTGGCCCACACCAAAACCTGATTGGCGAGCACGTCGCTGTCGGTGCGGACCCACTTGAATCCGGCCACGGCTCCAGGTGCATCGAGCCTTAAGCAGCCTTCTCCGACCAGCGCAGCAAAAGTGCAAACACCATCTCGACAGGCAAAGACGCTGCCTAACGACCGACTTCGACCCGAGCAGCCCCGTACTCCGAATCGAGAACCCACGAACATCGCGCGCTCGCCGTTAGTCGCTCACGCGATCCCTTTGCAATCATGAACCGGCCAGGTAGGACCGCTCCCGACCACCTCGTTCCTCCTTCGCCATAGACCCCGCTGCTTGCCCAATCCGCGATCCCACGAGCATGTTTCGCCGTCGAGATGAAGAGAGCGACCGAGCCAGCACGTTGCGCTGCTTGCGCCGCGCTCTGGTGCCGTCGTGGGCTCGCAGCCTCCTCTTTGTGACCATGCCCCTCCCTTGCCTGACGTCTGCCGCTTGGGCATGATCCGAGGAGCGACTTCGAACCGATGCGAGACGTGAAAGAGGCAAGGGGAAGGAGGCATTATGTGTCGTCCAAGTCTGGGCTGGCGTGCTATGCAGCGATTATTCGAGCAACGGCTGACCAAGGTCTCGGACGGTAGGGGCAGTGCCACAAACACTCCGCGGAATGCCTGGTGGCTTTGGAGGTCAACAACAACCCCAACAACCGGGACGAGTAGGATCGAACCGTTTACCGAATGGAAAGCTAGGTATGGCTTGGTGCCCGCGAGTTGGCTGTGCGGCCACTTGCGTTCTATTGTGGGGGCTGACTGTTGCGCCATCAATACAGCGAACAATAGCTCCGGCTGGGCGTTTGGTGGAGGCGTGCCGATGGGAGCTGCTGGCCTTCAAAATCCCAACCGTCAACTCGGTGGAAACGTCAGCTTCGCTCAAAGCTTGAGCGGTTCGCAACCAGCAACACCGCTCGACTTGTCGTATGTTCTTTTCGTTTACTCAACTCGTTGCTTCTTTGTCCTCACCCCTCATGCACGACCAACATCATGGGCTCCCGCAACACAAGGAAGCCAAGACTATCCAGAAAACGCAATGTGACAGTCGATGATTGGTCAACGCCTGAAAGACCATCGGGCTTGGCCTACTCAGCTGTTGTGAAGGGGTACTGCTTGGCCGTTTGCTTAATTACCTCCCTTGACATGGCTCACCATCCCCAATATGATCGGCCCTGGATTGTTTGTGCTGACTATATATATCTAGGGAATTTCCTTCATTATCGAACAACTCTCAACTCTCGAGTGCTAATCAAGCTTCGATGTGGTCAGGCACTGGGTCCCGAAACCTAGGTGGCCCCATACAACGCAGCCAGCCGACTCCGCTGTCGTCCCAGCAAGGAGTCCAAGACGACCTCTTCAGTCCCAACTCTTCTCGTATGCCTTCAGTGCAGGGGTCGTTCCGGTTCGGAACCCAGGGAAGCATGGGTGTCCAACCATCTCAGCCGCAATCTACGAGCATCGACGACTTCCCTCCACTTAACAGAACCGCCAACGGTGAGATAGGATCTGAGCGTGGCGCAAATCTGATGTCGTCTCTGGGATTCGGTCCCCAAACCGGAGCACCAGGGCCTGTGCAGAACAACCGGGGGAATGGTCTCCTTAACGCTCTTTCGGCCAACAGCCGGGTGAGTGAAGTAAGATCGCCCCCGGGGGTGGGTGCACCTGGTCAGTATTGGTCCTCCTGTTCCTTGAATTCATCCTAACTTCTAAAGGCTTTCCCCGACCGCGAGATCTCAAGGCTATTGGCAATGAAGAGGAAGCGAGACGAACACCGCCATCATTCCGAGAGGAGGTTTCGGGGGCATCTGTGCTTGCAACTGATGGAGCTTCGCAAGATGTGGAGAGCCGCCCCCATTTGGGTCCGGTTGGCACTGATGATTCCGTGGAGAAGGTGAAAGACGAGAACGAGAACAACGCACCCGAAGTGATTGACCCTCTTGAGGGTATGCCTGCGGTGGATAAGTGGGGAATCAAGGGGCTGCGAACGTTGATGAACAACTACCCCGACTACCATGCAATGGTTGTGGGCATGGATCCTACTTCACTCGGGCTCGATATGGGATCTCAAGAGTGAGTTTTCCAACCTTGGATTTCTCGGCTTCCACTAACCGCCACAGGCCTTTCTCGACCCAGATCTACTCTCTTTTCGACGATGCGCCTCCGAGACCAACGGCGAATACTGGGAAGTTCCGGCTGCCTGATTGTTACAGCGTGACAAATGTACAGCCGATTGAGAGCAAGATCCAGAGCTTCAACGAGGAGACCTTGTTCTGGATCTTCTACAGCTGCCCAGCAGATGTCAAGCAACAAATGGCTGCGGTGGAACTGTGAGCAGTGATTGACGTCAATGGTTGCTCGACATACTAACATGGCACAGGCACTCTCGAAACTGGCGGTGGCACAAGAAGCTACAAGTGTGGCTCACCAAGGATGAGCACATGACTCCTCAAATACTGAGCCCAAACCATGAGCGCGGATACTACATCGTGTGGGACACCTCGAATTGGCGGAAAGAACGAGTAGGTCGCCTCTATTGTCCTCTGGAGATACAGATGCTAACACAGTCCGCACAGAGGGAGTTTACTCTGCATTACGGGGATCTAGACACGACCCTCAACCAGGCACCTGTTGTGCCATAATGTTGAACAGACATGATCGGGGATTCCGACGGGTTGGGTGATTTGATGCTTAGCATTGGCTGGTTGAAACTGGGCGAAGTGTATCATCGGGCGTTTCGCCGTCAAGGCAGGGCAACTGTTACTTGCGGTAATGGATCGGGTCTGTTGACCCTGGGGTCTGGGACGGTACGATCTGGTCATTGAGGTAGACGGGTTGTCACCTGGATTTGAGGGCTGCACCGGGTTAATACAGGATGCTTCCCAGTCGCATGAAACGAGCACGTGCTAGTGAATGTCGGTCCTTTTGATCTTGATGTTGATGCTCGGGTGGACGAGAAGATCCGCCTCGAGTTCTATGGCAAGTTTGTTTTACGGTATTAAAATGAGATGGTCAATCTCGTTGACCAACTCTTGTAACTCCGACCTCGTCGCAGTCTGTCGAGGTATGTCGCGTGCGATGTCGTGTGAGCTTATCGTTTGTCCAGGGTATGAAGATATTAGCCGAGGTTCCTCCACGACCGGCTTACTACGGAGTGCGCTACCGAGCGGCGAGGCTGGAACCCCGGTTCCGTAACCTGGTCTTGTCTTGTTGGATTAAGAATAGATGGGCATCGACCCACGACCGCCACTCTCTGGCTTGTGGAATACCTTGTGAATACTTTTGAATACAGGCATCGACGCCTCAACCGCCATCGCAGTCGATCACTCCCCCACCTTTGATCAACGAAGCGCTATTCCCATCGCTTTATCCGGAGACGGACATCCGAGCAACCATGTCGGACGAACAGATCTCGCTGCCGTACTTCGTGGCCATACTGGTCGTCTTCGGCTTGATAATACGATACCTCTTCTTTGGAGGCCCCGCACCCCAGCAGCCCTCCCGATCACCGGAGGCCTTCCTCAGGTCAAGAGAGATCGCAGTCGATAGGATACAGCAGATGTTCCCGCAGGCGGAGAGGCGAAGTATCCTCTGGGACCTGCAACGGAACGGGGGCAATATTCAGAACACCACCGAGCGGATTCTCGCCGGCCGACTGGACACGGTATGTCGTCAATTCCCTCGGTCAACCCTTCCGAGGGCGATGTGCACAATGGATCTTGCTAACAGTGACGCCCGTATAGCCCCCGATCACTTTCCAACCTCCCCCGCCCCCCGGTGGCAGCACCAGCGCTGTGACGGCGCCCCGACAACCGCACAAGCCGGCGCAACCGGACCTGATTACGCGGTATAACTTGAAGGGCAAGGTTGCGTCTGAGGAGGCGACGGAGGACGACAAGAAGGGCAAGGCGTGGAGCTCAAACCGGGACGAGAGGCACGCTTCGCTACAGAAGAGGAGGGATGAGATGATTCTGGCTGCCAGGAGGAAGATGGAGGCCAAGATTGCCGCGGAGAAGGCGATGCAGGGAAGCTGAGCCGGGGATAATTGAACGATGACATACGACAGGGCAGAATAATTGTTGTTGAAACTACGTCCCTCTGGGTTTGCTTTGTGATGGCGTGGTGCTTTGGAGCAGGCGTCCCATTATGAGCTCTATATCAGTATAAGCTGGAGGCCCCTCTGGAGACCCCTCTGAAGGAGTCATGACAGCACTTGTTACGATGCGGCGGAGGAGTCGTTCGGCCCGAGGCAGCTGGACCTCCCAGCAACCCACCAAGCTTAGTGTAACTCCAGTGTTGAGTGTCCTTCTGGAACTGGGATGAGCTGTGGGGGCGCGCTGACGTTGAGGTGCGTTGGTCATATGCGCGCCGTCTCGTTGGGTCAGCAATAAAGATGTGCGCTCGTTGGGTCGCCTAGAAGCAACCTGTTCGTGCCTTTCAACCCGGAATTGATGGCGCCAAATCGACAGAGGACTCGCCAAGCTGCCTTGAGTGACGGTGCCTTGGTGTCGTCATGTGCTATCCGAAGTGATGGATCGACTTGTGGCTGGAGAGGAGTCCGTGTTCGGATGACGACTGTCCACGTCAAACGGTTGTGGCAGTGCTGCACAACTGTTTGGCGGGCATTGGAGGCCTTGGGAGTCATGAAGGTCGTAGGTACCTGATGATTAACATGTCGAATCATGACAATGCCACAAGGCTGAGGCTTTTTATCTGATTTTAGAAAGGAGGCGGGCATCTGAATGGAATCTAATGGACAAAATAGGGTACCTAGGCGACGAAATGTCACGATGATGTTCAATGCTCACCAGTTGGTACCCGGGTAGTTCCTCGTCCAATCAGTCGGTGAATAATGGAATAGATAGAGAGGCATTAAACACGAGCATGTAAACAAGATGAATTACAGATACAGAATGGTCACCGGTTGTTCGCTCGTCTGTATGTCAGTGAATCAAGGACAAGGACAAGGACAAGGCGATACAGGCCTTGCCAATTCCAGCCCGAAAGTGGGGTTATTGCTGTCATCGCAGCTCACTTCATTGTTCCGCTGCTGCCCATGGTGACCCCGCCAATAATAGCTTGTTTTGTTTTCTTTCCTTGCAGTCGTCTTCTCGCACCGGAAAATCTGCCCCCAAACCCCCAGCAAGCAAGCAAGCACAATCTCGATCCGGTCGGCTTCTTTGGGAGATGTCTTGCAGAACAGCTGAGACACGCTAATTATGCTGTAAAGCACATATCCGACGCCTCAGACAGAAGACAGAGAGCACTCTCGCTGGAAGGCGAAAATCAAGCGCTGAGCCACAGTCCCTAAACGCGGCCCGCCGTTGTACATTTTTGGGCCTTTTACCTCTGCTCTTCGTGCCTAAGGGAGGTACATGTACAACGCAGTGCACCTGGCCCGCCGACTTAGCGCTTCCATCCGTCACACCTCAACCGCGGCACATCCACTGTTGCACTGCGCCAGCTCCTCGCCTTCAAGCTGCACTTCGCGACTTTGGGAGCCCGACCACCTCTCTCGATTTATCGCTGACTCCGCCGCGCTCTCCGACGTCGAGCCCGCCTCGATCCCCCGGACCCAACGTCATTCTGGTAAGCGTCCTTGCTCTGTTGATCCGCTGCCCAATCCTCTCCAGCAGCGAGTCTGAGACTGAGGGTCGCCTCGTGTCGCATCTCGAGGAACAGAGACAACTTGGGCCCGCCCTGCCTACCTTGCGCCACGGTAGATCGAGGGGACGCACGCCTTAAGCTCTGCTGGGCCCAGTCGCCTTTGACTGGCTGACTCCGAGATCGTCTTCCACGCCGCCCGCTACTCCCTTCATCTTCCTCCTGCCCTCAGAGCCCCGACCCTCGCCGTCCACTGCGATTTCCCACTTCTCTGCGCCGTTGACCACCCGCTGACAGAGCTGGAGCAGCTGTCAGCAAACCACTCCCTCGATTCTCAACTTTCTCACGACGGCAGAAAACCTCGATTGTACGCCTTCCCACGAGCACACGCCGTTCCCCACCCTCGACGCCCGCCTCACTTGTCGCTTCACTTGCACATTACCCTAACCTACACCCTAATCCAACGCTGACTTCGGGTTTCCCAACAGAAGCGTCACGCATACCCAACCTTGGATCCAAACCCTGCTCGAGATTCGACCCTTCGTCCTTTCAAACCAAGACCCGCAGCATTGTCACCAAGGGATTAGCAGGCCTCGCTCTTCATATACCCGGCTCTGGTGAAGGGTTCTCAACACACCTGAGCCGCCGACTGCGATGGGTACACCCCGGGACTACTACGCAGACCTCGAGCTGCCTGCGTCGGCAGACGGGGACGAAATCAAGAAACAGTTCCGGAAGCTTGGTATGAGGTAGACAGCCGTTGGAAGCTCGAATTGACTAACCCATCCGATAGCCTTGAAATACCACCCGGATCGAAACCCTGGTCGAGAGCAAGAAGTGAACACGAAATTCCAGATCATTCAGTCAGCACATGAGATTCTCTCAGATCCCGAGCAGAAGTCAAAGTACGATGCGACCAGAACTCGATCCAGATACCCTACTGCCTCGGGCGTAAGGGGCAACCCTTGGTCGAATGCCGGCGATGCGTTCCCGCCGCCTCCTCGCCGTAACCAGCCGAATCGGAACCCGCCAAATCGGCCCGCACCCTCTGGAGCTCAAAGATGGCAAAACCGCTTTTCCCAAGGCGTCCCCCCAACCGCGAAGCAGTACACAACTGCTGATCAGGAAGCCAAGAAGAATGCCGCCAAGGCATTCGAGAACATGCGCAAGCCATCTCAGGCGAACCCGAAGCCGGCCGAGCAGCCTCGACCAACTCCCCCACCCCCTCCACCGCGAACTGAGTCCGCAAGACAACGCGCTCAGGCTTCTTTCGGATCTAGAAGGGCAGGCTACCACCCTCGGTCAGCTACGCATGGTGACGAGCCTCCTGTGGCCAGCAGCAACTACAATTCTCGACCAGCCCCTGAGCGATTCGCCCAATTCGCCCAAGATGGCCCTAATTCAGGACGACCTGGCCCAGTACCAATGCCGGATCCCTTGAGTCAGTTCAGAGACCGAGACAGTTCCGCGGATACCCGACAAAGCACGCCATATTCTAAGCATGGCGGCGAAAAGACAAACCCCTTTGATGGCGTGCCCTTGGGTCGAACAAACAGTGGTCGAGAGAGCCGCCGACATGATACCTCCTCTCCAGATATTGAAACGCCCACCAGACAGCGCAGCTTCGCCGATAGGCCGAAAGGGTCAAATGGAGAAGAACCGACATCATGGGACCTCCCAGATATGGGAAAAGATCCTTCGAACGTTCCCGTGGACGTGGACGCTCGCCGCAAAGCTCCCCTCAAGAAAACTCGCGCCAGTCAAAAGTCTTCGTCCACCACAGCACCCCCAAATGGCTCTACCGCCCAGCCGCCCAATGCCCCCACGACTGAGACCCGTAAGCCTATATAACTCTTTGAAAACATACAAAAGACTGACCGTGCTAGCATCCAAACCCCAGAGCAACACTCCTGGAGGCCCGACTATGTATGACACACCGCCCTGTTCACGTATTAATCATCCGTCGTCCTCCTTTTCAAGCTGCAGCACATGTCACACCTACAATGCCCATGCACCTGAGCCGGGTTGGACAGCAATGCATCAAGATGATGCAACATACCCCTTCAATTCTGACAACGGCTCATCCCTCAACCCGTCTCCTAGTGGAGGTCAAGACTCTTCCCTTCTGCTGACCCCCTTTGAGCGGCAACAGCAGCAGTTGCTGGCCCAGCTGATCAAAAATGCGGCACCTGGAGGGTCAGCTGAGAAGAGAAAACACAAAGACCAGAATCCAGAGCCACTTACTTTCTCGAATAGTGCTAACATCAAGGCCTCGAATAGCTTCAGTTTCCCCGTAAACGACGACACTTTTGCACAAACTTCTCCCGAACACCACACCTTCTCGCGAAGCACCACTGATGACATCAACACGAGCTTTGTAGACGACCAGGACGCAGATTCTTGGCAATTTAGCGCCGGTGGTTCTGAGCAGGGTAGCCCCACGAAGCCACATCCCCAGTCAGGGAACCGCACCGGCCGCCGCTCGCCGACCAAACGCCCTACGATTAACCGTACTGATACCTCAAGCGTCCCCTCCGAGTCTGGGACTCCGGAGCCAGGCTTTAACCCTGACGGCTGGAGCAACGAGTTTGGCCCGCACACCTTCGTCCCGCAGCCATCCCCAGTCAAAGCAGCGTCACCAACCCGATCCATGCGAGGCAATCCGAGGAAGGCGAAACCTGCCAAGGTGCCAGGGATCTCAACTGTACCTGATGATAGCAGCAGCGAAGAGGAGGAGCTCCCGTGGCGGGGGCGCCAACCCAAGGGGGGACCCGTTGCGGCAGACAGCCCTCAGGCTATGGATATTGATAGCCCTCCCGCCGGCTCGGCAGCACCAGAAGCAGCGGCGGCTGTACCACCACCACCGCCATCCTTCAACCCGACTCAACCACCAAGTGGCGCAAGAAACATCAATGTGGAGCCTTCGAGGCCAGAGTGGCGACCTGGAAACGTTGAGGGCGTGAACGGCGAAGCAAAGCTCGCGGAAAGCCCGAAGAAGGAATTCAATCCAAACGCGGTGGGGTCAGAAGATAGCGAGGAATTCCGGGCGAGCCTTGCTGATCTGAAGAATGTCGCACCATTTACTCACCAGGACTCTGGCTTGCGGTCTTTTACCGAGTTGAAGGACAACTTGCCCTTTGAAAGCAAGGCCTCGGCCAGCATTCCTATCAAGCCTTGCAAACCGCAGAGTCTTGTTTTCCCGACACCTCCTATCGCTCCCGCGCTCCCACCACCTGTTGCCATCAACGGGATGAAACCGAACGTTGCGTCTTGGGATAAATACGTCAAAGAATTCGAGATCTATTTGCAAGAATGGGATAGGTTCAATGCTAGTGTCGTGGATCATTTCAGTACTAGGAAGCTCAACATTGCGAACAAGCGGAAGTCACTGGGCTACTCATTCTTGGAAGCTCGTGATGACGCCGAGATTCAGGAATATTTCAACTGGTTACAGCAGGACGGCGATGTACGAAAAAGATGGGTTGCATCATGTGACGAGCACGAGCAGCGTTTTCGCGAGTTTATGGCGTTCAGAATGAAGATGAAGCAACTAGCTCCTTCGCCTTAGGAGTTGGCAGGTTTTGGGATGAGATGTTGACATGTGGCATCATGCATTGCTTCGATATGGGGGGTTTGCTATGGGGAGATGGCTTCGCGCCAGTCAACGGATGCAACGCGAGTGTTTCAACGATGCGCCAGCAGTCATTTGTAAGATTTCTGCGGGATTTGACGAGACCACGACCACCATCAACGTTTAGGATTTGGGTTGGAGGACATGATGCAAGCATATGGCGTGAGGTGTGATGGACATTCGGCCTGATTATGGTTTCTGGTATTGGCAGCATCTTGGAGCTGGCACTGAGGACATCATCATGTCTTGCTTACGTGCTGAACCGAAGGGATTTGGAGAATAGGTTATGGCTGTGGCTTCGGAGTTGGGATTCTGGAATGTGTACACGAAGGCACGAATGACACATAGACATAGACAGGGATGGCAGCATATTCGCTACTTGAAGAAGGCTCTTTAGGGCATTTTCCCTTTCGATAGGCAGGTCTGGACTGCTTGTTGTGGTGTTTGCTCAATATGTATTGTATTCGGGAAGATGATCACGATCAGTATTGAGTCTTTTAATGGCAAAACTGGACTGCTTTCCTAGACAAGCTAAGTTAGGTATTCAAGGATTCTGCTCTTATGGTTTGGCCTACTCCATTATACAGTTCACTCACCCTTCTCTTCATTTCTTCTAAACCTGGTTCCGCCCTTGAACCTCTCATCCAACTTGTCACATCTACCCTTGATACAAGACATAAGATTCTGACGAGAAGATCACCCAAATTTCTCCACTTCAAGGCAACCAATAAACATAATAAATCACCACCGTGTTTGTTTGCTCGGCTGCCTGTGACCCCCACCCACCCTGCCTTTAGTCTCAAACACTTCGCACAACTTTCGTCTGGCGTTTGCACTCCCCTAGTAACCGTGCAAACGGTGAATCACAATCACCGTGGCTCGCTGTTTATTCGGAGCCTAAGCGCCTCTTGCGTTGGTCCGTATCAACAACTGAAAACAGCTGTTTACCTCGCGTTTGGTCCACGAGCGAACAACCTCCTTTCCTCCACACTCACCTTTCCTTCACTCTCACCCCATTCCCCACGCTCAACCCTTCCTGTCGGTGCCTCACCTCACCTTTCAGCCTCTTTACCTCATTCACCTCTTTTCAGCACGAAGCGCAACCACTTCTTTCGCCCTAAACCCGCACATTACCTAGAACATTTCTACCTTCCATCCCCTTTCATAAGCCGTTTCCCTCTCCGCCGGCGCACTGCTCTCTCAACCCTTCTCCCTCACACGCCCAACATCACCTGAAGCCCACCTAAACACAGCGTCAGGGATCACCGTCTTGGTATCCCTTTAAAATTTCCTTCTCAAGCTCTTGTTCTTCGTACCTTATTCCATCCACCATGTCCGACACTGAGAAGGGCGAAGGCAAGGTCCTTCCTTGGACCGAAGAGGCCAAGGTGAGTGACCTCTTTTGTGCTGACACACTCCCTGCTTTATCTAACATGCTGCCCAAATAGTATCAGTTCCTCCTCCGCATTGTTGCCCAGTTCAAGGAGGATGGCAAGCAGATCAACTGGTCTCGTGTCGTCATGCCTGGTCGTACCACCAAGTCGCTCCAGAACATGTGGACCAAGATCAACAAGGCAGTCTCTGACCTCGAGGAGAAGAAGGGTAGTGGGGATTCTGAGGCCGCGGCTACTCCAACCAAAAGGACCGCCACTCGTAAGTCTTAACCTGTTTTGCATACTCAAAACGTTGTTGAAACTCGATCGAATCTAACGCGGTTTTTTATCTAGCCCGCAAGCCTCGTGCGAAGAAGGCTCCAGTTCCCACCGATGATGAAGACAGCGATGGCAACTCTCTGAGCGTTAAGAAGGCGACACCCCGCAAGCGCGCCGCTACAGGTGAGTAGCTTCACAGTGAATATGCGGCTTCTGAAGTAAGGCTAACATGGCTACACTAGGAACCCCAAGACGCCCTGCCAAGGTCAAGAAGGACCAGGATGATGAAGACATCACCGCTTCCATCAAGGCCGAGGCTGATGGGGATGCGGACGAGGACTGAGTCCAAATTCCACCAAAACCTGGACATGAAGCAATCCAACCAGTGGGCTTGCGTATGAGTTATTTTTGGAAGTGATGTGAATACTGGAACCGCGGCTTTCCACTGGATTTTCTTTTCAATGATGTCGTCGCATCTTGACACACAAATAGCATTCACATCAGAGGGGTCTGAGGGAGAATGATACCGCCTTAGGGTAGGCTGCAGAGCTAGAATATCCAGCAATGAGAACTCAGAGACCGTCATAAATAATTTCTAAGCCAAACGAGGAATGGCGACAACTTGGCAGTCGTTGCTTTATTGAAGAGCTTAGCTTCTTAACCTCATATCAGTTGTGGCAGCATTTAAAAGCAGAACCAGCTGAATGAAGTTGACATTTTTCCTTGATAAGACGGACATCGATCTTGTACAAAGGGATGACGTCATTGTGAGGTGAGAGGGCATTGGGTACCTGGAGACTGAGATAGGAACATGGGTGTTAACTTAAGGATTGGAATGCCTGGAATTGTCCAGATTCTCCAGCACCAGACTGCATTGGGTTGCTATCGAATACTCCCGAACGAACCAAATCCGGTGACAAGGATTTAATATGGTTATTGACATCTGCGAGAGACTGTCGTGTAATTGTCCCAGGGTCCCATGATCTGCTATTGAATCTTGTTGGGTAAAGGACGAAATGCTCAAATGCCCACGTCGACATTCTTGCTTCGTCGGGCAACATGTTGGGGATGGGGCCGACCGTGTCGTCAGAAACGAGTACGATCTAAGAGCTAAGTTAGTTGCCGGCAATCATTGGCGCCGAGCGGCCAGAATCAGCCCATTGGGGAAATATCCTGGATGGGCCGGGGGCTCCATATATCCATATACACATCCACCTTCGCCGATAGTCGGGAGTCCTGTCAGTGCAACCCCAAGGCTCACCGACGGTTAAATTCCATTCCGCCACAGCCATCTGTCGCGATGGAATAAATCAACATCAATTGCTGGAAGAGGCGCTTCGTGATTCATTGGCGACATGTACCAACCGGTAGACCCAATGTCGCCCACGGCTGGCGCCGACGGAGAGAGAACGCCGCTGCTCGGCTCCCAGCCCAATTCGTCGTTACGCAACACCGGAGATGATAGCCCAGACTCCCACGATGACAGCCGGTGGACGCTCAGCAACAGCACGCGGCGCCTCTACGTCTCGCACTTCCTGTCCACGTGCAACACCCGCGTCTTCGAGTTCGGCAGCGTCTTGTACCTGGCCTCCATATTCCCCGGCACGCTTCTGCCCATGTCGGTGTACGCCATGGTCCGTGGGGCGTCGGCCATTGTGCTGTCTTCGTTGGTAGGGCAGTACATTGATCGCGAGGACCGGCTGAAGGTGGTCAGAAGGTCGATCGGTGAGGCAAATTGACTTACGTCCTCGACATTGGATCTGTCTGCTGACGCGACGCAGTCTTGCAACGGGCCGCCGTCGCTGCGTCTTGCACCATCTTCTTCGTTTTAGGAAGGGTACAGCATGCTTCTCAGATGTTACGGACCGGTCTTCTTGTCTTGCTGGTTATTATGGCTTGCATTGAGAAGCTGGCCGCCATGATGAACCTCGTGTCTGTCGAGCGAGACTGGGTACCACATCCCTGGGAACATTTGGGGTTAACACATTCTAATCATGGTATAGGTCGTTGTAGTGGCCAAAGACGATGCGACGGCACTTCGATGTGAGTCTTATATCCGCTGAACCCTCTTAATTATTGCCTCTGACATGATCTTGGTAATACAGCCATGAACTCTCAAATGAGACGCATCGACCTCGTTTGTAAACTCTTTGGGCCCTTCTTCATTGGAGTTGTCGATGGTATCTCGACTGAGACCGCAATCCTGGTGAACTTAGGAATGAATTGCATTTCTGTCGTCATCGAGTACTTTTCTATTGCCAAGGTATGTCTACCCGGAGTAGTTAACCTACGAGGTCACCTGCTAACTCAAGCAGGTCTATTATCAAGTGCCGGAGTTGCAGCAGCCAAAGGGAGCGCCCAGCCTCACGCCAGAACACGAGCAAAGTGCGGACCAAGCACGTGGCTTAAGATGGCGGTTCATCACACGCTCTATGAAGAAGGCTGGCGAGGATACGTTGGCTTACTTCAGGCACCCAGCTTTCATGGCCTCCTTTGCGGGCACGCTGTTGTATTTTACAGTGCTATCTTTTAGCGGACAGACGGTGACCTATTTGCTGGCCACTGGCTACACTCCCACTCAGATTGCCGCTACAAGGACAGTCTCGGTGATTTTTGAGGTCTTGGCCACTTGGGTTGGCCCATGGTTGATGGCTAAGATAGGTCCTGTCCGTGCTGGACTCTGGTTTTCGAGCTGGCAGGTAAGCTGCCTGGCCATCGGCATGTCCATCTTTTGGCAATATGCGGATAACAGCCTCATGTCAACTTTGGGCTTGGTCGGTGGTATAATCCTGAGTCGTGTAGGACTCTGGGGCTTCGACCTATCGGTGCAGATCATTGTTCAGGAGGTAAGTTGTCACTATGGAAGGCAGACCATGCTCCAAGTACTAACTGCCGCGCTTAGGAAGTCGAGGCGGAAATCCGAGGCGCATTCTCTGCCGTGGAAGCAAGCTGGCAAAACGTATTTGAGATGTGCTCGTACACGCTGACTATTGTTCTCTCGTCGCCCAGCCAGTTTGAATGGCCTGCCACCATCAGCGTTGCGGCGGTTTTCTGCGCGTGGGCTTTGTACACTAGGTTCGTGAGAAAGCGACGAGGCCACCTTATCCACTGGCCGGCGTGCATCTCACATCCAGAAAAGAGGCAGCGATCGACAGAAGACTTGCTTCAAGGCATGGCACGGAGGCAGAGAGATTGACCATAAGAGTGCCCTACCAAAGTAAAACTAGCCCGGTGATCATAATGGGAGGTATGAGGGTGTCGAGGATACGATAATACGAAGAGGAGCAGAGGAGCCGAGTGTGGATGTGACGACGCATAGAGTCTTCCAGTTACAATATTTACACACGATACGACTATCTAGCTTGGATATGAGCATCGCATTATCACATCACCCACTTCATATGTATCTCACGAGACATGATCATGGTCACCTGGGGTCCGAGTGTGGTGCAACAGAAACTGCAATACCACCGGACTTGTGGTGCCGGAGCCGTTCACGTCTGGTTCCGTGTCTCAGAGACGGCTGCTGTCTTGGACGCATGCATGGAATGTCTCTCAGGCCCCCCTTTGCACGATGAAGCAGAGCCGGGCGTAGCGGGGGGCTCAGCACTGCCGGCATACAAGGTGATAAGACGGAAGGATTGTCGTAGAACCAGGGCACCCGGGCTCGAGAGCGAGGGCGCAACGCAAGGACGCGCACGTCCAGAAAGGATCGAGGTCAGCTGCGTCGGATCCGAGTCGCGTGTGCGGATGACGGAGGTCAATAAAGGTGTGCGAAGGTGTGCGGAGGTGTGCTTGATATAAGACATGCATCCAAGGCCTAGAACCGGTTGCACACCTCGCTGAGTGTGCAAGACCGTCGCAGATTAGTAATGAGCGAAGCTCGCCGCACGTAGCACACAACGGAACAAGTCTCAGTCGCCCACCACCACGTTGAGGAGAACGGCTGTGCGCGAAGCTGGTTGGTGTTGTGCCACCCACCTCCGGCCAAGTCCACACCCACATGTAGTCTGAGTGTGGAGGATCGAGGTGGTGCAGACCAGGCCGTCCGGGTACCTACGGTATGCAGGTATGCACGGTGGCGTCGCCTTACATAAGGTGACTTTTTTAGTGGGTAACGTCGCCCCAGCTGCACAGTCGGAGGCGTTCGTGATAGGCAGCCCTGGGGCGATGATGGCGATGATGCAGCGGATGGCCCCCCCTGAAGGCCCCTGAGCCTGCCCGTGGTTGTAGTGGGTGCAGGGGCAAAATGACGGCCGGAAGCGTGGCGTTGGTGGCCCCACCGCCCCCGGGGAGCCATAGAGTTGGACCTTATGCAATAATCCTGCTGATCCACACTCCCGTGAGGCCAAGGCCCAAGGTGCAAGGCGAAAGGTGTGCATCGTTTTTTCCCCAGACTCAGCGTGCCGTCACATGCGCCGTGATTCCCTCCAGCATCGCTCTTTTGCAGATTCGACCTGCTCGTATTTTCCTTCATCCGCGCTGACCAGGCCTGTCTCGATGCGCCGTCGTCCCTAGTCGCGCCGAACACCATCCTGCGATTGCGACCGCGACCCTTGGCCCAACGCCCTGCCCGTTTCCCCAGTCCGAATATCTCGTCGTCCCCATCCCACTCCCGTCTCCACGCTCCCTGAGCTCTCGACTCGCGATCCCGAAACCGTGCCTTTTTTCGCGCCCGCCGTCTCGTCCCTCGTCGCGATCCAACACACTTCGTCATCATGAACGGTACTGCGGCCTCGGCAAGGGCCAAGAGAAAGGCCCCGAGTTCGCCCGACCAGGCTCCCCCGTCCAAGCGACCCGTCAACGGAAAGCTCTCGGCTGATGACAACACACCTGATATTGTCGAGTACGACGACCACTCTGACCTCACCGACGATCTTCACTCACACGCCGCCATGTATATCGGAACACCAGGAAGCTTGGGAGAGTGGCAGGATACCATCCAGAAGGTTGTGCGCAATGTCGTCGCCATCCGCTTCTGCCAGACCTGCTCTTTCGACACCGACCCTGCCGTGTCCAGTGAGGCTACTGGATACGTCGTCGACTCTCAACGAGGGTTTGTAATCCCGCGATATGGCCTCTGGTGTCGACATGACTAACACTCCCCTTATTTAGATACATCCTGACAAACCGTCACGTCGTCGGCTCTGGCCCGTTCTGGGGCCACTGTGTCTTTTCCAACCACGAAGAAGTCGACTGCTACCCCGTCTATCGCGACCCCGTCCACGACTTCGGTATCTTGAAATACGATCCTAAGGCGATCAAGTACATGCATGTTGATGGACTGGAACTATGTCCCGACCTTGCTAAGGGTATGCACCCTATCGCTCCTCCAGATACGACGACCCGACCGAATATGAGAAAGCTAACATACTTGCTTAGTTGGTGTTGAGATCCGAGTTGTCGGAAACGATGGCGGTGAAAAACTCAGCATCATGTCCGGAGTCATCAGCCGATTGGACCGAAACGCCCCTGAATATGGCGAGGGCTACTGCGACTTCAACACATGCTACTACCAAGCTAACGCTGCCGCCACTGGAGGAAGTTCAGGTAGTCCCGTCGTGAACAAGGATGGGTGCGCTGTCGCTCTGTTGGCTGGTGGTCGATGCGACGGTGCTTCCACTGATTACTTCCTGCCTCTCGACCGACCCCTGCGAGCCCTGCAGTGCATTCAGGCTGGGAACCCAATCACTCGAGGTGACATCCAGTGCCAGTTCCTCCTCAAGCCATTCGATGAATGCCGTCGGTTGGGCCTGACTCCAGAATGGGAAGCCGCTATGCGACAGCAGTTCCCTGACGAGACCAATATGCTGGTTGCTGAGATCGTTCTCCCGGAGGGCCCTTCGGATTCGAAGATCATGGAAGGCGACGTCCTCGTTAAGGTGAACGGAGAGCTCATTACTCAGTTCATTCGTCTCGACGACATTCTGGACTCGAATGTTGGCGAGACTATCAAAGTGCATCTTCAGCGTGGCGGGCAAGACGTCGAGGTGGAGATCAAGGTAGGAGATCTCCACAAGATCACACCCGACCGCTTTGTCTCTGTTGCAGGCGCCAGCTTCCATGATCTCTCTTACCAACAGGCCAGGCTCTACGCTGTTCCTGTTAAGGGAGTCTATGTTTGCGAGTCGGCCGGATCTTTCCGTTTCGAGAATACCGATAATGGATGGATTATCCAGACCGTGGACCATAAGAAGGTTCCGGACCTCGATACCTTCATCGAAGTGATGAAGGGCATTCCTGACCGTGCGAGAATCGTGGTCACTTACAAACACCTACGAGACCTGCACACCCTGAACACGACTATTATCTATGTGGATCGCCACTGGGCTTCCAAGATGAAGATGGCCGTCCGAAATGATGAGTCGGGAGTATGGGACTTCACTGACCTGGGTGATCCTCTCCCCCCTGTCCCTCCGGCTCGACGATCGGCCTCATTTATCGAGCTGGACCACATGCCTCACCCGGGCATCGCGGACCTCATTCGAAGTTTTGTTCACATCAACTGCACCATGCCCATGAAGCTGGACGGATTTCCCAAGAACCGAAGATGGGGCATGGGTCTCGTAATCGACGCTGAGAAGGGATTGGTTTTGATTTCGAGAGCTATCGTCCCTTACGACCTCTGCGATATCACTGTTACCATCGCGGACTCCATAATCGTTGATGGAAAGGTGGTGTTCCTACACCCCCTCCAAAACTACGCCATCGTCAAGTATGACCCGTCGCTTGTCGATGCGCCCGTGATGAGTGCCCGTCTTAGCAACGAAGTCCTCACCCAAGGTGCCAAGACTTACTTCCTCGGCCACAACCGCATTGGTCGCGTTGTACATGGTTCTACCACCGTCACCGAGATCACAGCGGTGGCCATCCCTGCGAACTCGGGCGCTCCTCGATACCGAGCCGTCAACGTAGATGCCATCACGATTGACAGCAACTTGGGCTCTTCTTGCAACAGCGGTGTCCTCGTTTCCCCCGATGGCACTGTGCAGGCGCTCTGGCTCTCGTATCTTGGTGAGCGGTCACCATGCAGCCAGCGGGACGAGGAGTATTACCTTGGTTTGGGTACCAAGACCTTGCTCCCTGTCATCGAGACTATCCAGAAGGGAGAGACTCCCCAACTGCGAATCCTCTCCGTCGAGTTCAGAGCTATTCAGATGTCCCAGGCGTCCGTCATGGGCGTCTCCGACGAATGGATTAAGAAGGTCACCCAAGCCAACCGATCGCATCACCAGCTGTTCATGGTTAGCAAGCGTACATTTGAGCGCACCAACCACCCTGTGTCGCTTCTCGAAGGCGATATCATCCTGACCTTGAACGGCAAGATGTGCACGACTATCTCTGACTTTGACGTGATGTACTCGCATGAATTCCTGGACGCCGTGATCGTCCGTGAGTGCGAGGAGATGCAGCTTCAGCTTCCAACCGTCTCGGTCGACGATACAGAGACGGACCACGCTGTCTCGTTCTGCGGTGCGATCCTGCACAGGCCTCACCAAGCTGTCCGCCAGCAAATCAGCAAACTGCATAGCGAAGTCTATGTGTCAAGCCGCATTCGTGGCTCTCCAGCTTATCAGTATGGTGTTGCGCCGACGAATTTTATCACTCATGTGAATGGCACTCCTACCCCTGACCTCAAGTCATTTATCGCTGCGACCCGAGAGATTCCTGACAACACCTGTACGCTGCCCCGGTATCCCCTCCTCAACTTGAATACAGAAAACTAACATTGATCCAGACTTCCGACTGAAGGCGGTTACGTTTGATTGCGTACCATGGGTCATTACGATGAAGAAGAATGAGCACTACTTCCCTACGATGGAGTTGATCAAGGACGACAAGGAAGCATGTGGTTGGCGGCGAGTTTCGTATGAGGGTAAGCAGATCATCAAGGGAGAGGCAACTGATGGCGTCGCTCCGGTTGCCGAGGATGCCAGCATGGAGTAGATGGGTGCCTAGACGAGGACCGATGCACTTCCCGTCCATGAGAGGAGGGACTGGTTGCACAGAGGCGCGCGAAAAGCGTTGCCGAGAATTTGGCTGGTGTACGAGCATGGCTGTCAGGGTTTGGACAAGGCGTTTTATGGCGATGAAGGATCTCTTGCGGTCATCTGGAGCTGTGCCGCAGCATCGGGCATGGTATTATAACTATGGACACAGCTGCATATTCCCCGGATGGGCTTGGTTAGGAATGGAAGTGTAACATAGATAGATTAGGTCCGATTTATCGGATAATTTTAGGGCAGAGCAGGCAACATCTCGGGGGATGCTAGTTTTGAAAGCACATCCACTTTGTATCACATTACAGGCGCTGTATGGACGTATGGATTGGGTAGTCGTGAGACGCGGGTGCACTTATCAACGGCTTTCGTTGCCTGAAGAGCGGTTTTCAAGAATCAGTGATGCCTAGCATGGACCGCACGGTGGTTGTTGGTGAAGCTCTCATGGTTGCGTGGTGGGGCTGAGGCAACTGCACGAGCTCATAGGCCGATGGGTCCCGATACGTCTGCCTTGTCGACACCACCGCAGCCTCTCCTCTCCCACTTAACACTGTCTTTTCCTTGCCTGGGCTGATAGATACCCGCGCCCTTCTCCATCACCCGCCGTGTTCGCCTTCTCCCATCCTGCTACAGCTCCCATTAATCGACTCGCCATGGCGCCTCCAGGTGCCACTCTGCTGGTGAGCTATGCCCCCCGCGCTACCCCGCCATGCCCATGAGCGGCCTGAGCCAGTGACGCAATTACTAACGACGTCCGGCCTGCGCAGACCAAACTCAAGGTCCAGCTGAAGCTCGCCATCGCGCGCCTGCGCATGGTCCAGCAGCGCGATGAGCAGCTTGGAAAGGCGCAGCGAAGGGCAATGGCCCAGCTCCTCGAGGCCGAAAAGATCGACTCGGCGCGCATCCGCGTCGAGAACATCATCCGATCCGACATCACCACCGAGCTCCACGAGATCCTCGAGCTGTACTGCGAGTTGCTGCTTGCGCGCGCCGGCCTGATGGAGGGTTCTATCTGTGACCCGGGCCTCGAGGAGGCCATCAAGAGTCTCATTTTCGCTGCGCCCAAGACGGAGATCAAGGAGCTGGCTACGGTGCGGGGGCTGTTGGTGGAGAAGTATGGCAAGGAGTTTGTGCTTGCGGCCATGGAGAACTCGGACGGAAAGGTCAACCCCAAGGTGGTAAAGAAGCTGGGCGTGGAACCGCCGCGGGAAGAGCTGGTCGTTGGATACCTAGAAGAGATCGCTAAGGCGTATGGCGTGGACTGGCCCAAGCGGGAGGTGGTCACACCGCCGCCGGACCTCCTGGATGATGACGATCTTGGCGGCGACGACGACGACGCAGGCGGCAAGGAGCAGAAGGTTCTTGTTGATCCCCTACGAACCGACGACATCAAGCCGATGAGCACGCCGCTCAAGAGGCTCGGACCCCCAACGAGTCCCTTGACAGTGACGCCACCCCGGATGACGACCGATAACGTGCATCCTAAGGTGACACTGGGGTCAGTAGAGCTGAAGCCGAACAAGAAGATGGAAGCTGCGGCGAAGAAGAAGGGCCCCGACGGAGAGGTGCCAGATATCAAGGACTTGGAGGCGAGGTTTGCGGCTTTGAAGAAGAGGTAGGGAAGCTGAGAGGGCCATGAAGAGGGTTTGAAGCGCTGGGCATGTTTACTGTATGACACATGGAGTTATGTGGGTTCTTTGAAATTCATTAAACTTGTTTCTTGACACGAGTTGGATGCTTAATGCGAGCTATCATGACCTGGTGTAGTGGGGAATGGCCACATTGTTGGTGGCAATGGCAAGCCAAATGTGCACCTTCGGGGGCTGCTATTCAACATGAAGGAGGATTAAATCGTTGAGCGAGATCGGACTTCACGGCTGTACTTTTGTCTGCCTAGAAGCAAGCCGAGTCTAATACAGGTGCGCACTTGCCGTATTGTAACCACCTGCTTGCATTGTCCTCGGCATCCTTTCACTCCCACTTCACCTTTCACTTCACTTTACACGCCGCCAACCCACAACTCACTTTCTATTCATCCGATTTGGATGACGACGAGGCACGTTTTTTTCACCCCCTCCTTCCTATATGAATCTCCCGCTTCCGCACTTCACCTCACTTCGCTTCTTCACCTCATCTCCTTCTTGATACTCGTCTTTTCGTTTCAACCACCCTCGAAAAGCCATTGTCAAGCACCAACAACCAATTCTTCCCTTCTTTCTTGTCAACTCTGACAACCGTCTTCTTCAAGATGGACTCCGACGAGATGATCCTCCAAAACATGCGAGAGGTCGTCGGTTGCACTGGTCTCCGCAACTTCACCGATCTCCGCCGGATGCGCCAAGACACCCTCGAGAAGCGCATGACTGCTGCGTCTCCGAACCTCTCCACCGACAGCATGGTATCCATCTACGCTTCTTGGATGGTCGGCCAAGCTCTTCATCTTACCGGCGATAAAAAGAAGGAGACCATCTTCCGTTGGATTGGGTATATATCCCACGCAGGATGTGGTCAGTCCAAGGCAGAATGCGTGTGGGATGCCTGTGTTGATCAAGTGCTCGACTGTACAAGGCACAGTGAGGTTCACCCCGTCATCGATCAGATGGATGAGGTCAGGGATATCATGTCTTGTTACTATCCCCGACCATTTGAATACAGCGGCAGCAAGGAATCTCCCATCGTGGGCCTTGACACCCCTGTTGACAAGGCACTCGACACAACGCCATCGCCTAAGGCCCGAAGCCAGCTTTCCGAGTCACCGCCACTCTCACTCAAGAGAAAGAACATCTTCTCCCTGACACTCGCCTTGAGGGGGAATTCTCACAATCCTCCAGCGGAAACGACAAGCCCCGAGGTTGTGAATCTTGGTCGGCTGGGCGGCACCATTTCTCCAGTCCCAAAGAACTACCCCTGCAAAGGATGCGGTATCAGAGGTGAGTCCCAAAGGCTATTTGACTGAGTCTTTCACTAATGACCTGTTCAGGTCACCTAGTCAAGGACTGCCCCGAAAACCCGGGCCCTGCTTTTGATCTTCCACCCGACATAGACTATGTCTGCCACCTTTGCGGCGCCGAGGGAGATCACTACATCTACAGCTGCTACAAGTATAATTACAAGTCAGCATCGGCCACCCCCCCTAGCCGAAAGCGTCCCGCACCAGTGGATGACGACGACGACGTGCCTCGTCGAATTTTCAGCCGAGAAGCCCGAGAGGGAAGGCTCTCACCTTGGGAGGTGCGTGGCTACCTTTCTCTCACTCTCGTTTCAGGAATAACAAACATTTAGGGTTCGAGCAACCGCGACTTCAAGTCTAGTGCAGAGTCAAGCCCCAGCATCAAGGAGGTTGAGAAGAAGGCTGGCCAACCCTACACGATCCCTACAGACCAGGCAAAGGATTTGTATGGGAATCGATACTACCAATCTTGTCCGGGCAGTTGGGTTGTTGAACCCCACCCCCAAGGCATTCATCGCCCCACCACTGATCATGATGTCTCAGTCTTCGGATAGTATCCAAAAGACAACAAAAGACAAAAGACTGATGGAGGCATGGAGACATGTGGATTGACGGATTCTACTCAAGCTGTGTTGGCCAACTCTGACAAGTTTGGTTCATTTGGGCCATACCAAGACTCGCCCAATGCTAACTTGTACTCCCCAACTACGCCGGTCATTGAAGTTTGCCGGTACTCAAGCCCGCACTTTAGTTCATCGGCTTCGGAACAAGACCCAGCCACGCCGCCCCAGGCGTACGTGACCGAGAAGAAGGTCGAGTACCCACCTTACGATGCGGCCGTTGTGGACCTTTTCGGCTCTCGGGACAACACTTGGGTCAACACATGTTCGCGGCCAACAGCACTTGGGATGTGGGATGTGAAGGAAGGTGGAGAGGAGAATGAAGAGGAGAATGGGGAGGGGTATGGAGAGGAGAATGGATATGAGAATGGATATGAGCATGGAGAGGAGTGTGGAGAGGACGAGTGAGAGGTGAGAAAGCTGAAGTGGATATGAAATTTTGGGGTTGGGAAAGGTCAATGAAGTATGGAAGACTTGAAGGGTTCTGGTCGTGGTTACGGAGTTGAGGTACATTTGCGAAGGTTGCTTGATTTTCTTTGGTTTCTTTGCTCGCTATGGATTGGTCGTTGGTATTTCCAGACGACTCCTCATACAGGAGAGTGAGGGTTCTGGTCATGGAGTCAAGGTACATTTGCGAAAGTCATTTAAGTTGCTTTGGCTTCCTTTCTCATTAGGAATTAGTCCTCAGCTTTCCAAAGTGCTCCTTACGCAAGAGGGGTAATCGAGAACAGGGTTCACAGGGTAGATAGATAGGCCCCGGTGGTATATTGATGAAATGAAAACCGTTATACGGTCCTGGAACGCCCAAACTCCCGCCAGCCTCCCAATGATGTGTGCAAGAAGACGAATAGCGCCGCCGTCACATGAGGGGCGAAGAATAAGCAGCACGAGTATGTACCACCAAGACTGCGGCTATGTAGAAAACAGAGGGTCTATTCAAGCTTGTCGAGATGTTCCAGCCTCGTCAGGACGACCTGTTTACTCGTCTCCTCGATCTCTCCGGCAAGGAAGACCTCGTCGAGGATGGCGTAGACCTTGTAGAAGTTGAAGACGAGGTCGAGCTCGCAGACGTTGCCGAAGAAGGCGTCGAGAACCTCGACGAAGAAGTGGATGGCCTCGAGGTAGGCGAGCTCGTTGTCGTTTGTGTCGACGCAGGCGCAGAAGAAGAGGCCGGCGTAGCGGCGGTAGACGATCTTGTTGTTGCGGAACTCGACGAAGTTGGACTGGTACTTTTGGTCGCGGGGGGCGACGAGGCGGTGCACCTCGCCCTTGAGCTTGATCTTTTGGTCGTCGCTGAAGGGGGCGTACCACTTGGCGAGGCGGGTCTTGCCCCTGGAGAGAGAGAGGTGGTTAGCTCGGGGTGGGATTGTGATTGCGATTGGGGAGTGAGGGGTCTGCGTACTGTCTGTTTTGGATGAGGATGAAGGAAAGCATGGCGACGAGTCGGTTCGGGGTGTGTGGTGGTGCGCCGGAGCTGAGGATGTCGCAGTTGATGGCGGTGGTGGTGATGAGGTGGGATGCGTGCTGGGTTCTAGGTGCTGGGTGCGCCGGGAATGACGGACGGACGTGCGTTGGCCGAGGAGTTCGAAGTACGTACCGTCTCTCGCGGGGGAGGGGGCGGTGATTGGGCGTCGACCCACGAGGCCGTTGGGGCATGCTCCCACTGAAGAGCCGCACGCTGCCACTGTATTACAGAGCTAGTAGCCCTGCATTTTCAGGGACTCTGCGGCAAGTAACATGACAAAGCTACACTGCGGACAGTCCGCTCTACCTAGGTACCTACTGTGAAAAGGTAGAAACATTCCATAGTACGTAATTGCCCTTGACAGGTTTTCTCGTTTTGTTGTTTTGTTGTTTTCTCATCTTCTCATCTTCTCGTCTCCTCGTCTTCTCGTCTTCTCGTCTTCCTTCTCGTCTTCTCCTCAGCCCAAAAGTGCAGTCACATGGGTCCTAATAACTGACTTTGTACAGCAAGGACATTTGGGAGGCGCAAGTGTCGTGTGTGCCGCTTTCAGCGATGCCGGCCAATCAGTCGATAATTAGTGTCTCTGCTCTTGCATGCGAATCTGTAGGTACTTGTGCCACTGCCGAGAAGCCCGTCATCGTCCGGCCGTATCTACAACTGCACATCAAAGTACTACCCGTCCCGTCGGGTCGTCGTCGTTCATGTCGGGCAGCAGGAAAAAGAAAGCACGGTAAATGCAGGGACCGCCCCGAGATCTGCTACGCAATAACTAATATCTCTCTTCTCCACCAAAGGCTCGCATTGGAATTAATCGAGGCGCCTGGGCCCGGAAACCAACGAGTTGGATCGAGTTGGGGAACTTGGGTCCCTGGTCCCGAGACACCAAGAACTTTCACCCCGCTATCTGGCATGATTTCATATCAAGTTTCGGGGCATTCCCGCCCAACGACGCATCGGCCATCCTCCAACTTCCACTAGCACTTGCCGTCCTTATTAGCGTAGCATAGCACTGCACTGCGCTGTAGCACCTCGACTTTTATCTCTCTCACTACATCCATCATCCATCTCCCATCATCCATCTTCCAATGTCATAAAACAATTGCCTCTCTGCCGCTTTCTGCATAGCTCATCTTCTCATCAGTTCCCTCTCTCTTCATCCCGTTTTCTCCAACCCGAGGCAGCTCGAGGCGTCAGTCCTCAAGTCCAGTGGATGATATGGCATGGCCTATGACGCAGCACTACCAACATCTCTATCATCGCTAATATCAACACAACCGCAATGCCGTCCTTCGCGAAATCAATCAAGAGGCTGTTCAAGCTCCTCTGGGGCGACTATCAGACCAATGACCTCTGGCAGCGCATCGTTAAATGCTCTTTCGCCTGCACTGTCGCCGTCATCGTTGTGATCCACCCCAAAGCCGTCTCCGTCTTCGGCCCTTCAACCTTCCTCTGTCCGATGGTCACCGTCTTTGCGCATCCCGGCCAGCGCATGGGTATGATGATTGAGTCGCTTCTCATGGTGCTGCTGGGTTCTCTCTTTGGTCTCGGGTGGTCTCTTCTCGGTCTCTACCTCTCCAGCCTTCTTCTCGACAACAACCAGCCCGCGGCATTCGCAGTCCGAGCCATGTTCCTGCTTGTCTCTGTGCTCTTCCACGGCTACGTGCGATCTTCAAGTCCTCGTCTATTCACCATGGTCGCATTCCTTCTTATTGCTTCCATCATTGTCCTCCTTGGCAGTTCCCGAGAGGTCACCTTGGCTATCTTCACCAATGTCTACTATCCCCTCCTAGCCGGAGGCGGCATCACGCTCTTTTTCAACGTTTGTCTTTTCCCGGAACTCTCAAGCAGTTTTCTTGGTTTATCCACTATCGACACCTTGTGCGAGACCATGGAGACTTTGACCAGAGCCACTCACTGGTTTATCACGCCTGGCGGAGATGGGCTTGCCGCCATGAGCACGGTCAAGAGCGCCGCAGACAAGGGCGTCGCAGACAAGCCAAAGCGCAAGAAGAAGGGCCCGTGGCGAAAGTTCCTTGATGAATTTCCCAGCCCGTTTCAGTCCGCTCAGGGTCGGTACAGGGCGTCGACTGTCCCTGTCCGGCAGACTACCGTCGCCAGCTTGACTGGGAGGAAGGCGAAGCTCCGAACTCGTCTTGCCCGTTGCAAGGCTGCCCAGAGAGAGATCAACTACGAGGCTTCCATCTCCTCGCTCCCTCCCAGTAGCATGAAGCCCCTTAGCACCGCCTACATGTCCAATTTGGTCCAAAGTACCGTCACACTCATTGGCGCTTGTGAGAACAAATTTGTCGTCCTAGAGAACGAAACACGTTCTATGGGAGACGATCTCACTACGACTGACAGCTATGTCAGTGACACAAGCGAAATCAGACGGATGTCGACCATAGACGACTACCTTCGAAGGGTAGAAAACGCCAAGCCCATCAGGGAAATTGAGGCCAGCAGTGCGAACCTGCTTGAATCCATTCTCGAGCGAATTCGTGAGCCAATTCAAGAATTTGAATTGGCTTTGAAGGAGGCTGTTATACTGGTTGTTTCCTGTCTAGCGTATTGTTATGACGTTCCCAGGCTTCCTTCCGGAGCTCCAACCCCAACTGGAATTCATCTTGAGGAACTTGACCTCAGGATCGACCACTTCACCGAAGCACTGTCTCGTTTTGATGCTAGTTGCGCGAGCAAGCTTAAGCGGTCAGCAATTGATAACAGCGGCCATGGCATTGATTTTATGCCTCGAATGGAGACGTTCCTGATTTCTTCATTCGTGCTTGCGTTCCGTCAATCCGCAATGCATGTTTTGCAGATGCTTCGCCATATGAGAAAAGTTGTCGAGGAAAGAAAAGCCAACCATGATAAATCATCACTCTGGTTGCCTCGACATACCAGTATTCGCCAGTGGTTGACAACTGGCGGTGAAAGCGACGGCTTGGTTCTACCTGAAGCCGCCCGTAAAGAGGTTCGCCGGGGCAAAGTCGCGCCAGGCTCGAAGCCCAAGACCCAGCCTCACCCTCTAAACCACGAGCATATTACTAAACAAAGGACCATGGACGAAGAAAGGGGACCCGATCAACCCAAGAATGAAACACCACCAGAGCGTGAAGATGATACTAGCAACAAAAACGAGGGGAAAGAAGACAAGCCGAAAGAAGTTGACTGGATACTCAAGTTGAGGGGCAAGGCGGCGGATGCACTAGAATGGATGCAGGACTCAGATGACGTCGCGTATGCCCTTAAGTTGGCCATTGCAGTTTTCCTCGTCAGCTGGCCTGCACTGGTGACATCCTGGAATGACTGGTACTCTGAAGTCCGTGGAATATGGGCTCCCATGCAGCTGTTTCTCGTCTTCGAGGTCGCTGTTGGCACCTCCTTCTTCATCTTCTTCTTACGACTTAGTGGTGTTATCGCTGGGTCTGTATGGGGTTATATGTCGTATGAGATTGGGAGAGGCAACCGCATCGCCATGGTAGTCATATTGATGCTCGGTATCGTTCCCTCGTACTACGTCCAACTCGGGACTAAATACGTCAAGGCGGGCATGGTCTCTACTGTCACGATGGTTGTGGTCGCCCTCGGTATGTCTTCCTACTTCTCGTTCTCTTCCAATCGCTAACGAATCACAGCTGCCATGAATGGAAACGGCACAGCAGTAGAAAACTTCTACAAGAGACTCACTGCCTTTGTGGTCGGAGGTGCAGTCGCCCTGGTGGTTGAATTATTTATCTACCCCGTCAGAGCCCGCGATCGTATGCTTGAATCATTGTCTGCGTCAGTCAGACAGGTCCAGAACATGCAGTCTGCTATGGCAGTGGGGATTGACTGTCCTGAAAAGCTCGACCTGCGAGCTCCCAACTTGCACAAGCGCTTTAATCATGCGCGTGCCAAAGCTCGAGGCGCTCTCGCTGCCGCGGAGACATTCCTCCCCTTTTGTTCAAGTGAGCCACGTCTCAAAGGTAGCTTCAAGCCTCTGGCTCCCATCTATCAGGAGATTGTCTATGTTCTCCATCAAATCATCGATAGGATGGACAACATGATTCAGCTGCGCAAGGAATACGGCTCCTCCGTCCTGGAGGATCTTAATCCCAAAGTGCATACATATCGCCGGAACGTGGCCGCCAGCATTATGCTCGTGCTCTTCTCCGTCAACGAGGCCCTCACCACCTGGCAGCCGCTCCCGCAATTCATCCCGTCAAGTCGACTAGCGCAACTCCGCCTCGTCACACACGTCCGCGAGGTACTCGCATCGCGCAGCGGCACGCATACCCCTGCTGGAGGCATGCCCACCGTGTTTGACGAGAACGGCGAGTTGGCAGAGCAGATTGCGCATCTCATCACGCAGAAGCGCTTCCTCTCGTGGAACGCCAGCACGGCGGGTCAAATGGAGATTATCGAGTACCTCGAGGAGCTGGTAGAACTGGTCAAGTTGCTTGTGGGCGTTAACGCGTTCCGTAGCGGCATGCTCGAGATGCCTGACTATAGTAACTACCGACAGCGTGTTCTGACGAAACGAGTGCCGCTAGCTATGGTGCCTACCGCTGAGAGTAGCACGGCAGGCGTCCCAGCTGTGGAGGTGGTGACGGCACCTGCGACGTTGCTGGCCGACGAGCCGGAAGGTACCGGTTTACATAGGACAAAGACTATGCGGGAGCGCGCAGGACAGATCAAAGAAAGGCTGCGGAGGAAGAAGACGATGGAGGAGGAAGCGGTAGGGAGTGACAGCGAGGATGATATCCCGATGAGTCTCCAGAGAGTCGGTACACGGCTCTGGGAGAATGATGCTGTCGTTCGGCGTCGGGCATTTACCATGAGCCACGATAATAGGTAGAATCCGGGTGCTCATTTGGTGGGGGGGTGGCTTGTTTGTGTTGTTTGCGCTGCGCCACTGGATTAGGAGTTCTGGATTCACTTGGGATGCATGTACTATGAGATACCATGGAATTGGAAATTTTATTGTTGTTCATTGAGACCTGTTACCATTTATCAACCAGTTCCTTGGGGCTAAACCATTCCATCTGCTCCTAAACGCCGTCGTAGACCGAAAAAGAAAGACCAGCGCCAACACCGGGTTCCGGTATGTAATCTCCACTCAGAAGATGTTGAGGGCAGTGTGCTGGGGGATTCTGGTACCGTTAAGCATGGCCCGTCCCTTCTTGGGCCGCTGTTGCAGGCGGCGGGAAGCCTCCTGGACGTGTCGTGGCTCGATGGGAGTCTTTCCCTCGCTTGGGGGGTCAAAGAGCGCCTGTTCGTGCTTCCGCTTCTTCGTGGTGCCGTCGTTGTCGCCGCCGCTGAGGGCGCGAGCCATGTCCTCCTGCTCCTTCACCTTGAGAGCGACCTCGGTGAGTGTCTGGACCATCTCGAAGGTCAGGAAACCGAGGATATCAACAATATCATCCGAGGGCTTGCTGTCCGTCACGATGCCGAAACCCGCCCACTCACGGAAGCGCTTACCCTTGCGGTACGTGAAGGAGGCCTGGCGGTACTCGGACCAGGTGACGTACTCCTCTCTCGTCATAGCCTTTGTGCGCTCATCGGCCTTTCGCAAACGCTGGAGGGTGATGTAGTTCATTTCTTCCTCTTCTTCATCCTCTTCATCTTCTCGCTCGGGGACTTCGACGGGGTAAAACGACGATGGCTCCCAGGGGAGACCGACCTTGGCTTTCTTGTTCTTCTTGGCCGCCTCATCGTTACCTGCGTTCCCTTCGACCGGGTCTTCGCCTCCTGCTAGATCCGCGTCGGCGCCCTTGTCGTCGGAATCTTTGACGTTTTTTCGAACATCTTTCCAGGACAAGAACGTCCGGAGGCGAGACACCTTAGCTTGATCATGACGGATCTGAAAAATGAGGTCGTTGATGCCGATCGACTTTGAACCACGTCGAGAAGCCAGCTCTGTGCAGTTTCGAAGCTGTTTGCTCAGGTCAGTTAAGGGTTCATCAGGGGGTGAGATGGGGCGTGCTTACCAGTTCAATAACCTGTTGGCGAACAATATCCTCAATGATGCTGGTAGTTTCGACAGGAGGTTCCGCAGTCTCGCCAGATACATACATCATCTGTCGAAGAACGTTAGTGAACCTGGTCTTGAACTGCGCCAATGTTTCGTTCAGTCCGTTGGCGGGCAAAGCTTCTTCAGGGCAGGAATGGGGTTCGGGGAAACCACGGTCATTCCAGTACGACTGCGACATTTTGGCGGGATCGTCGTATCGCAGCTGGTGTATATAAAGTTCAATACGTCCGAGGTAGTTGGGGGTATTGATCCGAGGTTTAAGTACAGCTGGAAGTGGAAGTGCTGACGGCCAGCTCATGACTCTATGGTATTGAGGCCAGCTGAAAACCGTCTCCGTAGTGATACTTGCAGCGTTGAATAGATCAAGATTGTCAAATGGTTTGCTCTGGCTCACAAGCAAATAACCAATTTTTTATTCCGAAATCATACCTTTTTATCGGTTGTTGGTGTTGGGAGAGTTGTTTGGCGTTGAGAGCTTCTTGGAACGGGGTGGTGAAGCTCGTCCTTGATAAGGTGCCTAGCCAGGAACTCAAGTCGATGAGATGTGCGTGGTTTCGCCTTCCGATCAAACCCGGGATAGAATTCACGGCTCGGGTTGGGGGGGTTTGCTTGATGAAGTAGCAGCCAGGCGGTCATTTGGATGGCCAACGCTGTTTGGACGGCGATGGCGGCAGCATACATTCACGGCAACGGGTCATGCAGGGCCCCTGAATCCACTGACAACCGAGCATGCGGCGGGCTAATCAAACAGAAGAAAATAGTGCCTTACCTGACTGATCTCCTGGCGATACTTGTACGCCTTGCTATCCCGTGTGTCCGCCATCCTTGCGATAGGCCGACTACGGCGTCTCTGCGTTGGGTGGTTTGGAGCGATGCACGAAGCGATTCACGAAGCGATTCAGTGGTAAACAGCCGGGTGCCTCCAAGGTTACAGCCTCGTTCGGAAGGTAACAAAGCCTGTGAAGCTGGAACCCAACGAAGATCGTAGATGTCGCAGACGTCGTCGCCTAGGTACGTGGTGGTGGTGATCTAGGAACGTCGCTGATGCGGGATGCTGGTACGCCCAGGGTTCAGTGTGGTGCCATCCAATTGGCCCGTGATGCGGGAGACGGCGACCAATGAGCAGGATGCCGTCGGGAACAGCAAACCGCAGCGCGACGCGAGAAAGAGGGCTTATTCGTTGTGAGAAATGGATGTTGAACGGTTGGAGAGAGGGCGATGTCGCTGAGTTTGGTCAGGGCGAAGGGTTAAGTCAAGTGAGGTACTGAGTACATTGACGCACTGCGCCATGGCAATGTACCTTGAGGTATCCCGCTCCAGTGATAGACTAACATCACGTGACGCTGTCCCAGGCAACGCCAACGGTTCAAACCTGGATTTCTATAAGCTGAACAGAGTGTGTGTATGTTGTGTTCTCAGTTAATAATACGACCTGTTTCTATTGTGTATTTGCTAATTAACAATTTGCATAGCCCTGTCGTGGTCTCGGGGGGTCGATCACTCGTATTCACCAAGAAACGCAATTGCATGGTGGGCGCATCAAACACAAAAAACACACCAACACAACATCAAGGTCGTTACTCACTGCACTCAAACTTCTTTTTGGTTCTTTTGGGTATCCTATCGGTCGGGTAGACAGTGAATCTAGGCTCCTCCGCCTGCACTCTCCCACCGCCCAAACCCACTCCCCGTGGACCCCCAAACCACAATGTAATGGCCTGCCAGCAGCTTCCATTCCTCCACCTCGTCCAATCCCTCGAGCGAATCTACCCTCTGCTTCTCTTCTGGTGCAACCCATGTTTCCCAGAGGTCGTCGATGGTCATGTGCCGCACCGTTTCAAACCCTGCTTGTCGCAACCGGGCCTCCTGGTCGGCCGGCTCGCGGTACACTGCTACCGTCGGCATGCGGATGCGCCGTGCCGCCAGGTTAGATACCATCATCCGGCCGAATGCGTCATCAGGCTTGATGGGCTCGTATATCACGGTAGCCAGGCTGGGGATTCGCGAGGTGAAGTAGCTCAGCACACCAGCCGCCTCAGATGGGGAAAGATAGCAGAGGCAACACTCCGACAGGAGCAGCGTGGGGATGTCGGTGCGGAGGCCAGGCAAGGTGACCTCTTGAGACTCGGCCTCGGCGTTTGGGTTGGGGCCGGAGTTAGAGTCAGGGATGGGGTCGGGATTGGGGCTTGAATTTGAGAGGGAGCGGAGGTCGGCACCGTGGCAGTAGTATTCACCTCCCAGTGTAGGTCTACTGGACCATGAGGAGCTATTCTCCTCCGCTGAGATGTTGGTCAGGATGTTCCTTAGGATGGGGGTGGCCTGGACGGTGCGCAGCTTCTTGGCACAGGTGGTGTCGAAATCGATTTCATGATAAACCAGGCCTGTTCTTCCTAGCTGGGTGAACAAGCGAAACGGCCGCGTATCAGTGCCGGCGCCTAACGATACGATTTGCTTCGGCGCGGTTCCTGGTTCTGCACCCTCCTCGTCGGCGAGAAACGAGTCGACGAGGGTGTCGAGGGCGGTGGTGCGCGTGTAAGTCCCTACAGCCGACTCAGCTCAGCTCAGGGTAGCATGGACAGAGCATCTCACACGAGAGCTCGGGATGCTGGCCCACCTCGGTTGATAATGGGCAACCGCCGTGGCGCGGGGCCGTCGACACTTTGGACAAAGTACGGTGCGTACGGGTCGTCGAGATAGTCCATGTCGACGGCGCTCAGCCTAGAGACGGCGGCATCGGTGTCGGTGCCCTGGATGGCGGCTTCGTGGGTAATGGCGGATGGACCCTGGGCGCCGCGGCCTCTACCTCGTCCGGGGCGACCGCCGCGGCCGTCTCGGAGAGAGTTCAGCAGATTCGGGATGTTCGGGGCCGACATGTGTGACATCGGACAAGGGTTGTGCGGCTTTTGGAGGGATATAAAAGAGAGGTTCTACGGTGTCAACAAGATGGAGCTCAGCTAGATGGAGCTCTCTCTAGCGGACCTCTCCAGCTGCACCAGTGACGTCGGATCTCAGCCTGATGGATGGGGGAGCTACACTGCGGGGCACGCAAGTCATCCCTGCCAATTTTGGTGCATCTGTTCACGGCCCACAACGCCGAGGATCGCATCGTCTTCACTTCATCTAGTGAATATGTACGTTAACAAGATTTTTGCGACTTGCAAACCCAATGACTAAATCCCCAGGATGCACCTCTTGCGAGTTTAATAAACACTGTTTACCAACGCGCTCCTCCGCTTTCTATATTAACCGGCTGCTGAGAGCTACTGTGCTGGACCCTCGCAGCACCTGTTGGCTGCAGCAGCACGCGGTTTCAGGCACAACCAGCAACTCCTGCTTGTCGCCTTAGGAGGGGTGCAGCGGGGGTTTTTAACATCCAGACGCCCCCTGAGCCCTGTATTTTCAACACATTTCGCGCTACACCAAAGCGCGCGCAATGGCGACCGCCGACCGGCCCCGGGACCACCGGTAGATTGATCGCCCCGGAGTCCGACTGGGACTGAAATAGAAATCGCCGAACAGAGCTTCGTACGCCAAACCCACCACAACATGCTGTGACATTCTTGCAGATCTAGTGGGAGACGCCACCTGAAGGAAGGGGAAGTTCACAAAAACAACTAGAGACGGTGATCATTGGGCCTCATTGTCCTTTTCCAGGGCCTCATTGATGCATATCGGTGGTAATGATAGATCCTTCTCCAAACGCGTCAGTCACAGCACCGTGAATGTCACTGCAGAGGGTGAACCCACGAAGCCCGCCCATTACCGGATTGAGTAATGCCCGAGCCGGGGGACTGCCTTGAGGGTGTGCTCCCCAGCCTTACCACGCCTGAAACTGTACCAGAGGCATGGCAACACGCAGCAGCATCTGGAGACAGGGCGCGTTGGTGGGAGCTATCAATCGTCGGTATGCAGCCTGGCGGCACGGAACGGTATTCAGTGTCCTCTTTTAAACTTGAGTCTGGACGTTGGCTTGACTTGGATTAACGATCCAGTTGTCCCTTCGTCGCTCAGGGCATCCCTGCCAACGTCAATCAATACATCGCCATCGAAAATCCACTGGAAGGATTTGGCAGCGGGTGGCTGTGTCATTCCTCAAGGCCAGCAAAGCCAAGCTGCCTGTTGTGCAGCCAGTCAGTGCATCCAGTCCAGTGTAGCAAGCGCTTGGCCACCCGAGCCCCGCTAATGTTGCCTTCTGGGGGCTGCATGGACCCGCCAAAAACAGCCCGTGAGGCGTCCGGGCGGGGCGTAGCTGCACGCCCCACGCCCCACGCCTGCCTGGTCGTCCGCATCATAATTAAAGGGCAGTGCCAGGCCGGAGTGCACCACCCTCTTCCTTCGTCCGTCAGCACCATCGCATCTTCTCTTGTGTGCGGAACATTCTCATCAAATATTTAACCTGGTCATCACCAGTTTCTCTTTTATCTTCTTCTTCTCCTTCTCATGTCATTTTGTTCCACTGCTGGAACCTGACCACGACTCTACCTCTCGCCAGATTGAGACGACGACCAGCATCGTCACCAACCGTTGGCCCATGATGCTCTCCCACATCGCTCCCACGCTCCTGAGGCGTGCCGTCAACATGGCCGTCGAAACTGCCTCTGATTCTCCTTCCGAACCCCATTCATCACCTCCCCAGCTCCCCTGGTGGGGCTGGCTCATCTTCTTTGGCGACTTCATCGTCCTTCTCCCCTTCTTGATCCTGGTATGTCCTCCCCACACTCTGAATACAATCACCAGTTACTAACGTCTGCTGTCCCATCAGACCAGCTACACTCTCCAGAAGGTCCTCCCCGTCTTCGCAATCATCGAGGATGAGAACCCCCCTGCCTACGAGCCCGTCGCCCTCGATTTCGAAGCCTCCCGCTCCGTTCCCGAAGCCCCCGTGCCCGCCGGTGTCACCAACCCGGTCAACAAGACCGCCTCCGCCGCCATCCCCACCGCCCCCGTCGCCCACAATGCTCGTCCCATCACCTCGTCTTTCCGTGCGACCTGGCGCTTGTTGAAGTCCCACGGTGGTTTCCGTGCCATCTTCCGCGGCTTCGGCTGCTACGTCTTCCAGGGCTTCGTCAACGTTGTCCTAACTGGCTTATTGACTCCTATCCTCGGCTACTACCTGAGTCCAATTGCCTCCCTTCCCGCTTCCCTCCTTCTGGTTCAGTATAGCACCGCCTGGGTCCACATTGTCATTACTCCTCGCTCCCCTATCAACTTCTGGAGACGCCTCCCCGCCTTCCGATCCACATTCGAGGCCACCTGGCGCCCCGTCGCGCTCTTCTGGTTCTCTAACGCGCTGGCCAGCTGGGCTCCTTTCCTCTTCTCCTTGATCCTGAACTTCAGGTTCCCCGACTACAGGAACAGCCCGTCCGTCGGGTTCCCTGACAAGAGTGACGGCTGGAAGATCCTTGTAGCCAGCCTGCTCTCCATTGGTCTGCAGCTTTTCATGGTTGTCCCGGCCTATGTCACCCTCGTCCGCGTCCAAGCGTCCCTCCTCCCCGACACTCTCGAGAGCATTATCCCCTTTGACCGCACCTTCCAGGGCAAGGTCGAGCCCGCCGTTGTTAGTGGCAAGGGTTATGTCTCCCTCGTCGATGCGTGGTCCACCTTCAGCAAGGCCGCCTGGCGCCGCCTAGTCATTCTCTACGTCAAGATCATGGCCATCTCCATGGCCACCACTTTCTTGATGTTCGCCCTTGTGGGTACTCAGTGGTCCATCCTGGCTATCAAGACTGGCAACTCCGACAACTCCGACAATCAGTAATGTCGCAAGCCTCTGCCACCCGGTGTCGTCCAGACATCACTCAGAATCACATTTGCTCCCCATTTGTTGACTCAGGTTTCGAATAAGCATGTTCCATGTTAAGGCGGGTCGCCGAATTTTGGACACGACCCTACTCACTATCTCTTGGAATGACGCATTACAACGGGTTCTTATTACAATAGCCCATCTGCTTTCTTTATGTTGGATCAGTTCAGTTGCATGCCTCAGTTATATGTCAAAGAGTCTTCTAAGATAGTTCTACTCCTCCCATACCAAATAACAACGATTTCTTGAAAGTCAATTCATTCAGCGTCTTTAACTCATCCGTGGCGTGGTCGTGATAAACTCCCGCCCATGCAAAACTACCACCCTTCGGTAGCCGTCTCTCACGCTCAGACACTCGATCCACCCATCCCTCATCCCGTCTCAAGGCGTATCATAAATCCAATCATCGTTTGCCACCCCCATTCTCTATGGCCCTCGTTAAAAAGTCACAAAGGAAAAGTAGAAGCTCATCGAATGGGTATGGGGTATGGTGCGGGGTCTACCGGTCCTGCTCACAACGCCGCCCAAAGCCGAAGCCCGCGGTGGGCGGGGGGCTTTCCGTCTATGACTTGTTGAAAAACCAACTGGCTCGCTTGTTGCTGTTTCCTTCACTCTGGTGGAGGTTCTGGATCGTCGGGATGGTAGGGGGGGCGCCCTCGTTGGCGCCGCCTCCACCTCGGAGGGGCTTCGCGATGCGGCTACCCGCGCTGGCAAAGCTGAAGCCGCCGGGGGAGTTGAGGCCACGCGTGCTGCCGGCCTTGGCGAGCTCGAGGCGCTCCTTGACTGCTGCCAGCTGAACCTCGAATCTAAGGGACGCTGTTAGTTCTGTTGGGTGCGCTGGGGTTATAGGGGGTACTAACTTGTGGTTCGCGGCAGCCATCTTCTCCTGGCTGTCCTGCAGCAAGCTCTCCAGGCTTTGGATACGCTCGTTTCTGGCAATGAGCTTGCGCTCAGCGATGGCAACCTCCTTCTTGAGGGCCGAGTTCTGCTCGACCAGCTGTCGCTGGACTTGGGTAAGCTGCTCCAAGTTCCTCTCAAGGAAGGCCATCTTCTTCTGCTGTGCGCGGTTGTTGGACGACCGCAGGACGTTGTTGTACTGCTCCCGGGTCTCGTCAAGGGAGATCTCGAGCTCCACGACACGCTCGCATCGGTTTTGCAAATCTCGCATGAGGCTCTTCTTCATGACGTCGAACTCAGCAATCTGCTGCTGGATGGTCTTGCCGTTGGCCATGGGTGCGGTGGCTCCCGCCTTGACCCGCTGTTGCAGGTCATCGATCAGCGTCTTCATCCTTGAGTTCTCTGCCGCCTTTTGGGCAGCGTCCTCCTTCAATTCATCGACAAGCTGAATCTGCGCCGACTCGCGGTTGGAATAGGCATTCTCCAGTCTAGCCTTAACTTCCTCGATGTCACGGGGACCAAGGTTTCGGGCCAGGACCTCCTCGTACTCTTGCTGCACGGCCTCCAGTCGAGTCTCGAGCTCTTGTCTCCGGCGGCTATCCAAGTCGTTGGAAGAAGTGCCGTACATGGACAGCTCGGCCTGTCGGACAATGCCCTGGGTCTCGACCAGTCGGGCGCGGAGTGCCTTAAACTCATCCGGTGCGATGTTGTCACCAACGGCGCTCATGTCGTGGAGGGTATCGACCTTCTCAATAGCCTCGGCAATGTAGCGCTCATTCTCGCTGAACACATCACCACCCAGATCGAATCCGGCCATCATCTTGGCCATCTTCTCGGCCTTCTTCTTTTCCTTCTCGTCGAGGGCGGCACCGTTTTCCTTGGCACTCATCTTGACATCGAGGAGCTGCTGCTTCACGTCGTCAAGTTCTGTTGTGAGTTCCGAGTTGGCCTCCTTCAGAGCATCCATGGTGATCTGAGCTTCCTTGCTCTCGAAAGTCAGTCGTTCCAGCTGCATCTTGAACTCGTTCACCTCGGTCGTAAGTTTCTCGTTCTCTTTGCCAACCTTGCTATCATGTTCTTTTAGGTAAGCCAACTCCTCTTTAGTTTCACGTAGGTGCTTCTCAACGGCGGCAGCCTGGGTCTCCTTTTCTGAAATCTGGTCCTGCAGTTCATTCTCTCGGCGCAGGAACTCATCCCTCTCATCTTTGTCCAGGGGCAAGCTGGGTGTGCCAGAGCGCTCGGATATCGCAGGAGTCTCAGAGCGACTCTCTGCTGTTAATCGAGAGGGAGTGGAGGGTCGCGGTGCTCGTGATTCCGCCTTGGCTCCAGCAACAGCATCACCAACTCGAGGCGCTGCCCACCTGTCCCTAGGAACAGACTCTCCGGCACGCCACATCTGGATTTCGCCTTCCAGATTCGAAATGTAGCTCTCAAAGTTGGTAACTTGTCCCTGGGCCTTCTTAAGTAGCGACTTGAGTTCAGCAGGACTAAGTTCAGCGTTGACCTTGGCCTTGTTCTTGATTGACTTGGCTCTCGTACCGAAGCGCAAGGTTCCCAGCGTTTCGGCATCGTTATAACTGCTAGGGGAGCAGTTGACAATGAGAGTTGTTCTGCTGTTACCACCCAGTGACTCTTGGAGAATACGGGTTAATTTGGAGTCTCGGTAAGGAATATGTGAGGATTTGCCATCGGTCAGGGCGTTGATGACCATTCCCAAGGCACTCAAACTCTTGTTGATCTTCTTGGCCTCCTCGAGGGTCTGGCCGCTGGCGCCAGTCTTCCCCACCTTTTCGCTACCCGCCAAATCGACCAGGAACAGCTGGCCGCTCTTCGCCGAACCGGTCTCCACATTCTTCTGGGTGATTGTGATGACGAAAATCGAATGTGATCGCGAGGACTCTTGGTTCATGTTGGTGGCGGCAACAGCTCGGGCGTTTCCTCCTCTCTTCATCACCTCGTACACCTCCTGGACGCTTGAAACGTAAATCTCCAATAGGCCCTTGACGTAAACACCGCGGTTCTTTTCCTCATGCACGGGCAGGTTGTCGTTTTGAGGGGCGAGCAGATCGCGGATCCTCTCCATGTAGATTTCCATGTAGCTGACTCGCACGGTGTACTCGATGGTGCCGGGGCTGGACATGATGCTGGCGAAGATCTGCTCGACGATGCGGGGAATAACACCTCGGCCCTCGTCTTCGTCGATGTTGGTTCCCATCATGGTGTACGACTTACCAGCACCGGTCTGGCCGTAGGCGAAGACGGTACCGTTGTAGCCATTGAGGATATCATCGACGGTGGGGCGGATAGAGAAGTCGAAGATGTCTTGTTGCTTGCAGGTCATATCAAAGACTCGGTCGAAGGTGAAGCTGCCCTGAGCATCCCTGGACTGCAAGGCCAGTTAGTCGTGTCCGCGTGGCCATAAGGGATCAGGGACGGGAGACATACGTCAACAGTGCATGTATCGTCGCCATCGAAGGAGACAATGGGCTTGCCGCCCGACTCCAGCTCAATCTTGTTCTGGGGCCGGAATCGGGCGACGACCTTGATGCTGTTCGGAGCCGACATGTTGGGCGCGGTTTGCACGTCACACGAAGGGCGTTATCATCGGCCGCGGCGGTCGACCGCTTGGAGTATCAGGGGGGGTAGCTGCGAAATGCGGGCAGCGGGCAGCGGGCTGCAGCGGAAACGCACGCAAGGGCCGCTAACCGGCGACGATGGCTGTAGGACGGGCCTCGAGCAAACAAGAGGGCCTCGACGAGCGGGACGACGATATGACAGCTCAAAGGGCCAAGACACGGCGGCCGTGGGGTTGTGGTGGTGCGATCAGCAACACAACAGAGACGCTGCGGCGCACACAGTAGTTTGGGATGTCAACGACAACGACTGGCGGTGGGTTACGTTGATGGAGTTGATTGGGGCGACGCGCCAGGAGCATTCGCGTAAGTCGCTGGCCCCGGGCCCCGGCTCCCGTTTCAGCCGACTTCACGCAATTTTGGGTGGCTGCAATGCGGCGGCGTCGAGCGTCGAGCCACTGCGCAATGCCTAACGGCCCCCGCTGGGCCACTGTACTTGTGCGGCAGCGCCCTGACAGCGCCCCAACAGGCCCCGGCACCCTCTGAAAAAGCAACCGCCACAGGGGGCCACAGGCGGTCAATCACAAGAGGGGACGCCCGGCAGCGGAGAGCGGGGCCCTGGCGCCCTTGAGAAATGTAAGATTGCAAACAATGCAGGGTGGGAAAGCTGCCGGCCGCGGAATGACGAGGAGGGGTCATTCCTTTGTCCATGACGGGTCACCGAGTGCACCCTCGCGACACGCTCGCGGCACCCTCGCGGCACGTCTATTATCGCTGTGGCTTGTGGCTGTCTCTTATTTCCATGATAACAGCATGTGGCTTGAATTCTGATGCAGTGCAAACTCATGTTTTTAAATACAGAAGCGGGAACGGAAAAACGCCTCTCCTAATGAGCCTCGTGATATCATGTCTGTATACAGCCCCAGGGCCGAGGAGGCCGCCTCCGCCCTCAGCAGCGCAGGTAACGCCCCCGAATGCAATCAGTCCAACTCCACGCACCAGAACGCCAGATAACTGCCCCGCCTGTCTTGGTCCGGTTTCCCGAGCGAAGGAGCATACGTAGAGATGTGGTTAGATACCACGCCAAGCCAGACCAGGCCCCCAATGATGAATCAACGCTGCTCGCGTGTCCATTGTTGGGGACTACCCTTCGTGTGGTCGTTCGTCGTCTAATCTTCCCAGCTCTTCTCCACCGTTTCCCTAACACGCTTCGTGTACTCCTTTCGGTTATCTTTGTACAGGTTGGACGCCTCGACGTTGGCGGGGGAGCCCGTGTTCGGATCGTTGAGTAAACTGTCCATTATCAGCACGCCGTCCAGCTCTCGACGCCGGAAACATGGCCTCCTTACCTCTGGATACTAGTCAAGACAGCAGCGACATCGTAGGTAGGACTCCATCGGTTCTGAAGAATATCCAAGCACAGCTCCCCTGTGGCGTATACGTTGGGGTGGAACATCTGGCTGATGAACTTGACCTGCGGCGGCTTGTTCGGGTACTGCTCTTCGAACTGCATGACGAGTCGGAAAGTGCCATCCTCGAATGGGGTGTCGGCGGGACCGATAATGACGGCGTTCCTATAGGCAAGGCAATGAGTACTCAGGCCGGCGGTCGGAGGCGTTCGATGGCAGCGACATACCACGTCATGACATTGTCAGGGACTGGGGACGCTGATACACCGGCGGGAGGGTCGGTTTGCATCCGCTGCAGCCACGATCAGCATTGGAATCACGGCTGGAAGCTCTATGGAATCAGATCGAACCTTAAAGTCTCGCATCAAGCGACGACGTGCGGCGGTGGACATGATGATAGATGGATCGGAGGGGAGCGCTGGGGGGAGGCGTAGGTGTTGGGGGCCCAAGGGATTGCACGGGCGATGGTGTTTGCGGGAAGTTCTAGTGCAGAGCCGGCCAGGGAGCGTTTCTATTCAAAATGACGGATGGTTCCCAGGGTTCACGTCGAGCAACCGGCTGAGCAAGGAGTCAGGATGGACGGAAACGGGCGGAAATGGAGATTGGTCATCGACGCCTTCACGAGTGATTCGACCCAAGGCCCAGTATCAGTGGCGACTCTGCCAATCACAGGCCGCTAGGTGTGTGGCCAATCAATTGCATCCAAAAGTTGCCACCGTTCTGGAATTGGCACGTGACTCGTTCAGGTTGTTTCAAGGGAGCTCCAGAGCTCGACAGCTGCCGATCACATGCTCCCCACGCGAATCTGTCCGCTGGGAACTGGTAGGCGTGTTAGGGCTCGGCAGAATACGCACAGCGCCGAAGAGTCGCACGGCGGAAGCTGCAGAATGGCCGCCTACCAGGGGGCTTTGGCGCTTAATCCAGCAGTAGATGGCAGTGGAAAGCTCCAGAGGCGTCGCATTGGGTTGGTAAGGGCGAGCAAAGGCGGGTTATAATAGTGCCCCTCTGAGGATTCTGGTGCCTTGTTAACTATCGGCTCCGGAGATGGCTCGGCTCTCCCAAAAAGTAGTGCCCGCCACTCTCGGAATCACCCCGCTGTAAGCCGAAGAGGACCGAGTGGACCGAGCGGAGGGCCTTGTCCGTCGACTCCATCGCAGTGCCAGCCATACCCGAGGGCCATTGTATTGTTCCGCGGGAAGCGGCTGGACCTCGATTATCTACGGTATTTCTGCTCTGGCCTGCGTCTTCTCTACTGCGTCTTCTCTACTGCGTCTTCTCTTCTCTCGCAGCCAAGCTCCTTCTCCTTCACCTCCTCCCACAATGCCTGTCACATCCCATCTCAGATCCGCCAGCCGGGTGGCACAGCTCGCCGGCCATCTGCATGTGAACTCGACGCGCCGCTTCGGAACCAGCACAGCTCTGCGCAAGGAGCTTCAGGATGCCTACATTCTGAGTGCCGCCAGAACCCCCACTGCCAAGGTAAATGCCGGCGTTGCGTGGAGGGCCCTGTTTCCGACATGTCGTTGACCGCAGTGTAGTTCAATGGCGCCTTCTTGACCGTGTCAGCACCAAAACTCGGTGCCGTCGCCATCAAGTCTGCCATCGAGAAGTCCAATGTTCCTATTGAGAAGATCACCGATGTCTACATGGGCAACGTCCTCCAGGGTTCCGTAGGCCAGGCGCCTGCTCGCCAGGCTGTCATCTTTGCCGGCCTGCCCGAGTCGGTCGAGGCCACCACCATCAACAAGGTCTGCGCTTCCGGCCTCAAGTCGGTGGCCCTTGCTGCGCAGAACATCCAGCTGGGTCTGGCAGAAGCCCAGGTCGCCGGTGGAATGGAGAACATGTCCCAGGTTCCACTCTACGTACCGCGCGCCAGCGGACTCCCCGCCTTCGGACACGTCAAGATGGAGGACGGCCTCATCAAGGACGGCTTGACCGACGTCTACGATCAGTTCCACATGGGCAACTGCGCCGAGAACACCGTCAAGAAGTTCAACCTCACCCGCGAGCAGCAAGACGAGTACGCCATACAGTCTTACAAGAATGCTCAGAAGGCCTGGGCGAACAAGGCATTCGCCGAGGAGATCGCTCCCGTAACTGTCAAGACCCGCAAGGGCGAGGTCGTCGTTGACACCGATGAGGGCTTCATGGACGTCAAGTTCGACAAGATCCCCACTCTCAAGCCCGCCTTTGTCCGTGACGGATCTGGTACCGTCACCGCGGCGAACTCTTCGACGCTTAACGACGGTGCCAGCGCCCTCGTCCTCGGTAACAAGGCCATTGCGCAGCAGTATGGCTCCAGCTCCCGCGTCCTTGCCAAGATCTGCGGCTACGCCGATGCTGCCATGAGCCCCATCGACTTCCCAATTGCGCCTTCAAAAGCAGTGCCTCTTGCGCTCGAGCGCGCAGGTATTACCAAGGACCAGGTGGCCCACTGGGAGTTCAACGAGGCCTTTGCCGCTGTGATCCTCGCCAACTCCAAGATTCTCGGACTCGAGGGTGCCAACGTCAACCCTCTCGGCGGTGCCATCTCACTGGGACATGCTCTGGGAAGCTCGGGTTCGCGAATCCTGACGACCCTTTTGCATCAGCTCAAGCCTGGTGAGTATGGTGTTGCAGCAATTTGCAACGGCGGTGGTGCGGCGACCGCTCTCGTGGTGCAACGAATCGAGTCGGTATAAGTTGAAAATGTGTAGATTATTGTTACGCGAAACGACACGGATTAAGTAGTGTTGCGGGAACAACCAAATGACAAATGATATCAATTCATAAAAACTACACAATCTATTGAAATGAACCACCTTAAAGAATCGAAATATGGGAAACAATTCAGCTCAATATTAGTACAGTCCAAACGACATGGAAGTCGGCTACAGGGTAACTAATGCTCGAGGGATGGCGTGGAACTTTTCCGCTGTACCCAGCGTCCAGACAACCAGTTTGCAAACAAACATGGAGGGACCATTGGCGAGGACGAGTGGGATACTGTTGAGTTGGTTTCTAAATGTACGAATATTAACGATCGGTTCAATTGAATTTCATATCTTGTTTCTGAGAATACAGCTCTTCTTTATGTTGTTCCGCGACAACCAGTGGAGCTCGGACAATTTTCCACCGACTTCACTCGTCGCTTCATTCACTCACTCGCTCATTGTCACACTCACCCGCAACGTCACTCATCATCACGCGCAGCCGCGCGCTCATTCCTCAACCGAGTGAACACCACGCAGCACGCGCCGTTCACCGCCCACAATGCCTCTCGTCATACAGTTCCTCTCGCAGATCCGCCAATACGTGCGGTCTCAGAACGGCGATGAACTGCGCTCCTGGCTGCAGGTCGAGCCCGGCTCGCCGCAGCAGTACCACAACCTCGCGGCCGAGCTGCGCTCCCAGTTCCGCCAGCAGGGGCTCGACAACATCATCGACAAGTCTCTGCCCCAGGATGACGATGTCCCGGAGGGCCAGGCCACTGTTTGGCCCGGGTTTGTGGCCTTTATGAAGGACTACTTCGCGTTCTGGCGGGACATCGATTATGACGATTTGCTGCGCGCTCACCAGCTCCTCAGTGGCCTTGTCAAGTATGTCGTTTGCCATATCCATCTTCAACCCACGCCATACCATAGAATCTACAAAGGGACAGACTTACTGACGCCGACCCAGCTCATGCGCCACGGCCTTTGCCCATCCAACGTACGGCGCCATGCTCCTCAAGACCAGCATGTCCCTCTCCGAGACGCTCGCCCGTTTCACCATGAGGCTCAACCGGCGGCCAGACTTGACGCGCCGCCTCCGCTCCGTCGACGAGGACAAGACCATCGCCGAGTCGTCGGCTGAAATCATCCAGAAGATCTTCACCACCTGCCTGACGGACCGCTCCAGTGGCCGCTACAGCAAGCCCGAGGGCAAGAAGATTGGCGTCTACATGTTTGCCAACCTCGTCCTCAAGCTCCTCTTTGCAGTACGGTTCCCATTAGCTAGATGTCGACTGTATGAAGACCGACTAATCGATTATAGTGCCGGAGGACGCATCTCGCAAAGATGATATTCGTCAATATCTCTACTATATCTCCGCCGCTGGCCCTTTACCCAGCCGCCCAGCGCGTCACTTTCCTCTACTACCTCGGCCGCTTCAACTTCTCCAACAACCACTACCTTCGTGCTGCCCTTTGTTTACAAGAGGCCTACTTACAGACCCCCCGACAGCTCGTCTCCCACCGCACAAACATTCTCACCTACCTCATTCCGTGCAACATCCTACTCGGTCGCTTCCCCTCGCAGACCCTCCTCCAGCGACCAGAGGCCCTGTCCCTCACCCCCATCTTCATCCCTCTCTGCCAGGCCATCCGCTCTGGAAACTTCATCCAGTTCCAGCACCACCTTGCAACACATGAGACCTGGCTTTTCGAGAAAGGCCTACTGTTGACGCTTACCCACCGTTTGCGCCCACTTTTGTGGCGGTCTCTCAGTCGCAAGGCCTTCATATTAACTTATGTTCCCCCCACTGACGCCTCCTCTCGGAAAGCTGCCACCCTCGACCTCGCAGACCTTCAAACTGTCGCCGTCTACCTCCAGCGCCGCCTCGAGGGCTGGCTACCCTCCAACCCCAACGCTCTCGGCCGCCCACAGCACGTGAACCCACTCCTCATGAAAGCACTCGCCAACAATGCCCCAGATCCAGGGATGTCCACGCTGGCGCCTCCCCCCGGTGGCCCCAAAGGTCTGCGGCCCAACGAGGGCATGATCTGGGGCAACGCAGAGGTCACCCCGGAAGATGTCGAGATGATGGTGGCGACGCTGGTCCAACAGGGCTTCATGCATGGGTTCGTTGCCCATGGCCAGGGCCGCTTCGCCATTATCGGTGCCAAAGCCAAGGGGCCCGTGTTGGCGGGATGGCCCAACGTGTGGCAGACGATCCGCGAAAGGCGGTACGAGGAGGACTTTGACCCGGAGGAGGTTGTTGGTTGGGTTAAGGAATAGAAGGGGTCAGGATGGAACTCGGCAATGGGATCCGTGCTGTAACTTTTAGGATAGATCGGAAAACAAATACATGATACCCAGGAGATAACACATCACATGCATGTCTTGGAAACGTCACGCGAGTAGAGAGGCACAACGGCTGTCTGAAGCAAAATGACTTGGCTTGATCTTCCACATTCCTTTTGTCCGTGGTTCCATGTAGGAACATGATTTCATAAATAAACATGTCTGATCATCTCTTTTCTGCTCAGAATAAAAAGCAAAAAAAGGTCCGTAAAGGACCCGAGATGACCCAGAAGGTCATCCCATGCAACGAATCTGTCTGTTCCAACCACATCCTCCTCTTCTCCGACACAAAACTAATTCCGACACATGCATCATCAAAAAAACAAATCCCATCAAAATCCGGAAGTATCGCTGCTCATTTCGCTTTTCCTCCAAGATTCGAAACCTCCAATGCTGTGTAAAAGGGTATATCGACCATGAAACGAAGCGTAGAATATATAATAATGCCCAAGGGCCGTGAGATTCTCGTGGTTAAAGATTCTTCGATATGAATCAGAAGATGTCCAAATGGGCATCCGTCAGTCCTGATTGCTACTACAGTCGGAGACCGAAGCATAGACGCATTAGGGGTTTAAGGTAATAAACACTATCGCCGATAGGGTGGTTGGCTTGGTAATATATGTAAAAAAATGAATAGTGAAAATATAGCCTCATATAAAAGACCGATTTGGAAAATAGGAGCCGGAGAAGAGAAGAATGCCAGCTGCCAGGATGGGCGGCGAGAACGGTGGCTGAGGGGGGCCGCGAATAGGGTGAAGAACTAGCAGGCTGACTGAGAACGAAGCGAATATATGCTGTTCAGCTAGTTTCTTCGTTTAGAAGAAGCAAGCAGCGGCGATGAAAGCCACGACGAAGCTGGCGACGGCGGCGCTGCCCTGATGACGGATAGCCTCGCCCTCCTTGGAGGTCGTGGGGGCAGCCTGGGAACCAGAGTCGGAGTCGGCGGTGGCCGAGGGCTTATCGGTGATGGTCTCATCAGCCTCAGAAGTGGTGGTGCCGTTCTCGTGGAAGATACCCGGGTTGACAGTGGGGTGGGACTTGGTGGTATAATCCGCCTTGGTCTTGGTGGCCTTCCTGGTGAAGTGCGTGGTCGAAGCTTCAGTCGTGCTCGTGGTCTCCTCCTCGGTCGAAGTGGGGGTGGCAGCGGTCGAGGTTGTGGGCTCCTCGCTGGTAGTTGGCTCCTCGGTAGTCGAGGTTGTTGGCTCCTCGCTGGTAGTTGGCTCTTCACTAGTAGTAGTGGGCTCGGCTGAGGTAGTCTCAGGGGCCTCAGTGGTGGACTCGGCCTCAGTCGAGGTTTCGGATTCGGTTTCCTTGTCGTCAGAATCGTCGCTAGAATCGTCGGTGCTTGAGATTGAGCTGGAACCGACACTGAAGGCGACAATCTGCGCGGTGCTGCCCTTGGAGACAGTGACGACACAGAAGGATGCGCCACCAGCACCGACGGCGCTCTCGGAACTCTGAACTGCACCTTCGCCATCTGAGGGATCAATCTTGCAGGGCAGGCCGTTGCAGCCACCGTCGGGGCACTTGATCTCGATTCCAAAGTCAGGCAGCGTGCCCTTCAGGGCCGAATCCTCCCAGATGGGGTTCCATCCGACCTTGACAAAGGTCTCGCCGCTAGAATCGGTGTTGGCACCGGCAACGTACGGGCTCCAGTTACCAATGGGCTTGCTCTCGGAGCCCCAGATGCAGCCCTCTTCTCCGACACCAGGACCATTAATGTAGAAGCTGATTGACAGTTAGACTCATCGACTTTGAATCATCGCGCTTTAAGTTTGAGTCACTTACTGAGCAGCGGTAGAGCACCAGTATGAATCGTCGGGAACGGCGATGGTGGCGGTGCCAGTGACAAGAGTAGGAATGAGCATGGCCTCGTTGCCAGGCAGGACGGTCTGGCACCAGGACATCTGAGAACCACACTTGTTGACGGCTTGGATGGATCCGGTTCCCTCGACACAGTTGGGCTGGTCGTCGAAGGGCTTCTCAATCTCACCGTCATCGTTGCAGTACAAGCCGCCGTTCTGAGAGACGAGTCAGTTAGGGTAATCGAACAAGGCGATCAAAAGCCAACCTACCATTGATGAGGGATAGACGTAGGTGGAATCGGGCTCCCACTGAGCCATAACCATGCCGGGCTTGCAGGCGAAAGGGCAGTAGCTGCCGGGAGTGCACTCCTGATCAGGGCTCATGGCCCAGCCAGCGTTCTTCTCGTCGGGGGTGACAGCGACCATGTTGGAGTCATCGGTAGGGAACTGGCATTTTCCTCCACGCTTCTGGACGATGGGCAGCTCGAAGAACGAGGCTGATTCGGGTAGAGGTCGCACATGGTCATGATCGCGACCGTGATGGCGATGAGCCTTGGCGTTGACAGAGGGGACGGCCAGCAGCACGACCGCCGCAAGGGCAGTCGGGAGGGTCGTGAACTTCATTGGGGGTTTCGTCGAAAAATGAGCGTCGGGGCACTTGCGAAAGATCCAAGCGCGGTTGTTCTGAATGAGAGATATTCCTCCACGCGTGTCGCGAACTGGGGGAGGACTTGGTCCGAGGTGAATGAGCGGATGTCCCGTCGAGCAAGTGAATGAGTGCGAAGCCGACGAGGCGAAAGCGAGGGAGTCGTGGACCAGCAGCACGAGCAGTATTTACGGAGACAAGAGAAACAAGATGAAAAAGAGCGACGGGGTCGGGGAAACAAGTCAACAATGAGATCGACAGTGGCAGCAGGAGACGGACAGCGCGAGGGCAGATGGGATGGGCCCCAGGAAATGAGAGTCGAGCAGCGCCGCGGGACCAGCACCAAACCAGAACCACGCGCAACACCACCAGCGGCGGCTGGAGATTGACCCATGAGGCTACGGCCCTCTCGCCTCCCGCCGGTGGCCCCAGGAAGCTACCCCGTGGCCCTCTTGGGTTTCGTCTGGCGGGCCCCTGGTCTTGCGTTGGCCTGCTCTGGCCTACTCTGGCCTGCGCTGCCCTGCTCTGCGTCGGTTCTGGTCCGTCCTGGCCCGCCCTGCCCCGTGAAGCCCGGTTCGATTGTGGAGCAGTCTCTCGGCGACGGGGGCCGGGGTAATGAGACGCTGCCCAATGAGACAGGCACCTCATCTCCTGCTGGCCGTGCGCAGCCAATCCTGTCGTGGCTGGGCCCCGTTGCGTCAGGGGGTTCATCCTCGTCGCAGATTAGACCTCACCACGTCGATGAGTCCACGGTTCAATGCATTGGTATTGTTCATCAAGGCCTCCTTGCCTCCTTGCCCTCCCTGGGCTGCCCATCCGCAATGAGACAGCGACCGAGCGGACAATAGCCGGATCAGGGAAGTCATTGTCGGCCGAACATGCATGCCCTGCCAGTGTCCATAGTATAAGGAATAAGCCCCAATCGGTTGTGTGATGAGGTGCGAGGCGAGGCGTCTCGTCTTCTCTCTGCCTTTGCTGTGCCGCACATATGATCTTGTTCCTGGCAGACCCTGGGAGTTGGCATCTGTCCGGTGCCTGAATGTGCCTGACTGTGCATGCGTGTTCCTGAGTCTTCCTGAGTCGGGTCTGGTGCGTCTGCCCCTCACGCGCTCTCTGTGGCTTGGTTGGGGGAGGGGACAAGATTATGGCATCACATTGGCTGGTGGGCAGCGAGGTTAAAATGACCCTGGTCGAGTGACCGACTGGGCGAATTGTCGGATAGCTGTTCCTGGGCCAATGCGGGAGGTGATGCCCGCCCAGTCTTAGCGGCGCGGCCACGCGAAGTCACCATCCAGCTTTCGCCGAGTGCCACAACTGACTGCGGAGGCGAGAGGAAAACGACCCCTTTACCGAATCACGATGGGGCCTGGCAGATGGGCCAGCCATGGAGCCGGTTGGTGGGCAATGGTCAATGGCAAGGCGACGATGGAGACGATGGAGACCGAGGCCCTGAAACGCAGCCTTGCTCGGTTCCTTGCGTGATACGCTGTCCCACTCACTATGTTCCCACAGTGTTCTAGACCTAGACGCGCATGTTCGCCCGCATGTCTCGATGACTTCATTGAGTTGAGTTGAGGACCAGGCTTTAGTCCTTGTCCGTGACGGGTTTCTGATTGTTGCGACCTTGCCGTCCTGCATTCTGCCTCCCCAGTCGTTCATCTAGCGGCTTGAAGATTGCAGAGACGGCCTGGACGGTGATGACTTCATACGTTAAACGAACTGACTTGCCTTGTTAGGCTGGTCGTTAGGCTTCTCGTTTGGCTTTGATTGCAATGGGCGGAATCTGGGCAAGCGGGCAGACTTTTGACGTTGGTGGCTGCGCCAACGCGTGCGAGGTGGGTTCAAGCTGAGGTGAGCCGGTGCTTGGCTCCGCTCTCGACAACGCTTCCGTGCCAGGAGCGTCGATCAGGCGAGCGCGTCAGGTGATGAAGAGGAATGGGAAAACAAGACTGCAAATGAAAAGCATTGTTGGGACGGCACGTGTTGCATGGTCATTACATCCTAGAAGACTGATGAATGGCTCCCGTCCTGAAGCTGTCGTGTCGCGTGGGTGGTGGGTTCATGTCAGTGCAGCCAGAGCGTCAGGAGCCCTAGACCTTCTGAAGAGGACGTGATTGTGATGCCCTGTCGCGTCAGCAGAGCCCTGCTCGCCTTGGACACGCCGTTGAGTGATCTGCATCCATGCATCCACGCATCCAAGTGTTGAGCGAAATAAAAGAAACACGTGTGTACTGCGTAGTACTTGGAATGAAAGAAAGAAACAAAGAAAGAAAGAAAGAAGAAAGAAACGACAAGCAAGCCACAGACGAAGGTGGTACCTTGCCATGTCTTGGACAAAGACGTGGAGTGAGATTCGCGACCGGTAGTGGCGCACGGGACGCTGTGGAGAGACGGCCAAGCCCAAGGAATCGAGTCCATCGATCTCGGAATCGAGGGGCAGCTGGAGCCTGGAAGCGGCCTGTCACTATTTGCTCGCTTGCCGAGATGAACCGAGGGCACACTTCCCACGATGTCGATTTCTGAGGTGAGATGGATAATTCTTTGACGAGTGGTGCTGATGCAATTTAACCTTAACGTTGATGTGAGATCGACAGTGCTCTTTGTTGATTGGTGATGCATTGAAACGGCGGTGATTGTCTTACTCGCTGCAATATGGAGGCGTCCAGTCGCTGTGTCTTGACAACTAGCACAGCGAACTAGGTGATCCTTCTGTTTGCCGATGGATCACTTCCATGCCGTTCCTCCTCTCGAGGACTGGCCTGCCTCTCACACGGGCAGCAGTAGTGCAACAGATGAGTGCTGAGTGAGGCCCAGTGTAACTCTACAATAAGTGCTGACAACGACCATCTCCCGCCATCTTCACCGCTTGGATCCTGACGCTGACGGAGACGACATCCATCGGCACGCATGGACCTTATCCCGGATGGAGTCCAGAGCAGCATCATCGGATGGTATCGAAACGAAACGCCGGGAAACATGTGTGGATGAAGAATGGGGAAATCTTGCATGAGGTTGCAGATGATGGATGGCTTCGCTGGGCCGTGGCGGGCCCTCGCTGTAAATTTAGGGTCCAACACAGGGTGCATGCTGGTTTGGCGCCGTGCAGTGCTGCGTTGGCCGCTGCACCGAAGCTCCCGCCCGCTTCCCGCCCGGATCAGCGTGCCTCCGTGGGGCGCTGCTGCCCGCTTAGCAGTTCCAATCCATCCGTGGCACAGCTCCTTCGCTGGTTGGTGCTGATGCTGTGGCTGCCGGTTTGCTGACGGTCGCCCAGAAAAAAAGCCGCTGTGCGCTGTTACTCGTTAGGGCGTCGGCCGCCATTGTTGGGTCTCCACGGCTCCCACGGCTCCCACGGCTCGTCGCTTAGCGCTTGCCGAACATCCCCGCGCGCCGTTATTTTTAGGCGCACGCACTCAAGATTCCAAAAAGAACTGCAGCCACAGGCGGCCATAGGCGCTGCGGCCACTCACCAGCCTTCCAGCGACTGCTGCACAGCCCGCATCTGCCATGTTGGTGAGGGTCACCTATACTGGGCCACCCATGCCACAGCCGCCACACCACTACTACCACGACAACTAACACACACAAACACACACAAACACACAAAGACACCAGAAACTCCTACAGAAGGATGATTGAATGCGGGTCCCCTTGGCAGCACGTCCTGCGAATGCGTGAGCGCCCCGCCGGCCGGGATGGTGACCACGGAAGTCTGACATGCCGGACGCCAGCCCATCATCCATGTGCCGGCGGAGTATCTTTGGCATCACACAACATTGACTGTCAGATTCTTACTCACTAGGGCCTTGTTGTAATTGGAATGAACTCTGGCTTGCCGACATCCCGGCTGTTGGGCTGGGGGCGGGACGATCATGTATAAGAAGATGGCCTCGTTCCGTCATTGAAACGAAACATCATCGCACAGCAACACATCACAACAACCACTACTACACACCCATACACCCATACACCCATACACTCATACAACTCTAGCTTCTTCAAACTCTTCAATAGCTACTTTATACTTTTGCATCTACATCCGCATCTTCGTCTACACTTCACTCCAACCTTCTCCCCAACCTTCTCCATCTTCTACACTTCATCACCACAATCATCTTCACAATGCAGTTTTCCGCCGCTACCATTTCTGCCATCCTGGCCTTCACCTCTTTCGCCTCTGCGGCTCCTTCCCGGCGAGGCGGTTACCCCCAAGAGCTCAGCATGACTGCTCAGCTTCAGCTCGCTGATACGTACGTGCAAGCACTCCCTTCTTGGTTTATTCGAGACATCAACTAACACCCTCTCCAGTGCCGTCGACCGCTTCGCGCTTCTCAAGGATGATCAGTTCGTCTTCGACTTCAATGCCGAGCAGCCTAACCCCGGAAAGGGCGGCCAAATCGTTGCTGCCAACCGCAAGACTTTCCCTGCTCTTGTTGGCACCGGCTCTGGCATGGCCTTCGGCCGCGTTGATGGTGAGATTCCTTATTCTTTGTCTCCCTCTATCTACTACAGAGACTAACAAGCTTCCTCCTTACAGCCTGTGGAATGAACACCCTCCACGTCCATCCCCGCTCTGCCGAGCTCCAGATCGTCACCTCAGGCCGTCTCATCACCGAGATGGTTCCTGAGAACGGTGTCAACAACGAGGATGGCACCCGCCGCGTTATCCGCACCGAGCTTGGCCCCAACATGATGACTCCCTTCTACCAGGGCTCCGTCCACACCCAGTTCAACCCTGACTGCCACCCTGCCACCTTTGTTGCTGCCTTTGCTGCTGAGGACTTCGGTACTGGTCAGGTTCAGGATGAGACCTTCGCTCTTAGCGACGATGTTATTGCCGCCACCTTTGGTCAGAGCATCGCCGGCGCGGACATTGACCTCGTTCGCCAGGCCATCCCCAAGAGCATTGCCCTGGGCGTCGACGAGTGCCTCCAGAAGTGCGGCATTCCGAAGCGTGCTATCTAAGATGGTCTAATGATCCGCCCCTTTTCTTCCCTTCTTTGATCTGCATCGCATCCCGACGCTGGGATATGCACACACCATAGTTTAGCGTTGGACAAACACATCCTCCCGCACCTAATGACTGGGGGTGGCTTGTCTTTCCCGTGTATATAGTTCTGTTTTTGGTATTTTGGGTTTCTTGCTCTTTTTTGGAATTTTGGAATTTGGTGTAATACCAACATTTGGACATAACATGTACATAGTATTTAGATATTTATAGATTCGGCTCCTCTCATCTTTGTAATGGCTCCTTCGCATGCATGTCAGCTTGCATCAGTGTCTTGATTGGTTACAACCTCAACAAAGCAGCCTGGCGCTACCAAAATAGGTCTGCATTTAGCCTGATGGGGTTTGGATTCCTTCTTTGACATGCCATATGCATATTTTGTTTCAATAAAGAGGAGGTTATGTTTGGGGTCGAAAACAACGTCCCCCGCCTTTTGACCAAGTTTGGATGTATTCATCTCTCATAATCGTGATGTTTTGACAATCCAATTTCAACCGTCATCATACACTTCTAGACACATTGTCTAATGTGTTGTTTCATTTTACATAGACATAGCAGATGCACTGCTGATCTGTTCCCATGATGTCTTCAAAAGCCAAGCGCTCATAGCCCCTTCTCTCGGTGGCCTACCACCTTGGCAAACGAGTCAAACGACATCGTCATTGAATGTCGGCCTGCTGTTTTACTACGCAGGTGGTTATCGTAGTCTAGCATCTCCTTGTACGGTACCTTGGCCACAATCTCCACCATCCGAGCCGTTGACTTTTTGCCGCGCAACGATGTCACCGAATCATATGGGTCGGGTGGGGTGTATATTTTGGTAACATCGATATGGTCGTCGCCAGTCGACTCGGCAGACCTGTCGTTGACCTCCAGGACCTGCCCACCAGCTCCCGCGGTCACGTCGTGTTGGACAGTTCCGGCTGTGACCTCTGGGCATGTGATGTGAGCGAGCATGATGGGCTCGAGAATGCTGATCTGCTCTCTTTCGAACGCATCCCTGAGAGCAGCCTGCACTGCTGTCCTGGCAACACTGCTGAAGTGTCCTCCAGTGGGAGTTTCACAAGCGCCCGGTGATGTGTCTAGTGTGATGGTAACAAGGCATCCATGGATCGGTGCAGCTCGTCGTGGACCCCTGGCCAAACCAGCGATGGCTCCGTTAAGGAGTTGGTGCTCGGCATCGTCTACATCAAAAGACAACGAGTTCGAGTCCCCTGGTAGAGGGACGGAGATGTGATAGACGTTACCGTCCCTCTCGATGCTGGAACCGAGCAGCGCCTCGCGGTCGTGTTCCTGGAGAGGCTCTAGCGTGACGGTACAAGACGCCTTTCCAGGTTTGCCGGCAATCGGGCGGTCGAACACGGTGTGCTGGGGTCGAGTAGCTATTGTGACACACTCCTTGTAGTCGACCTCGATGGGTCCAAAATCGGCGTCAATCTTGTACTTCTGTCTCATGCTGTACAGCGACACATCTAAATGGAGCTTACCCATTCCCTGGATGGTAAACTGCTCGGTCTTGGGGTTTCGGCTCCATCTGAGACTGGGATCTTCACGGCTAGTATTCTCCAGCGCGGTCTGGAGCTGCTGGGCAGCGACGTTTCCGTATGGTTCAACCTGTAGAAATGCAACTGGTGGGGGGATCTCCGGTGGCCGGATTTGTACGTGCCGGAATCCTTCAGGAACAGGCTTACCACCCACAGTAGTAATGAGGGTATCCCCAGTTCGAGCCTTCTTGAGACCCCTCAGCGCTCCAATCTGACCCACCGAGAGCTCTGGAATATCCTGTGTTTTGGATGCAGAAATCTGAAGAATGCCCATCGGCCGCTCGTTTATCAACATGTTGGTGTTGAAGCTCGAGGCATTCCTAGACATTGTGCCGTGATAGACCCGCACATAGCTGATGACGCCTTCCTTGGGGTGGTTGAACACCTTGAACACGGAAGCGATAGATGCGATCTTAGACTTGCCCGCCTTATTGCCGGCTAGTAAATCATCAAGGCGTTGCTTTGTCGAGCCGACTCGCACCTCTGCTGAGGGACGTTCCTCAGGGCTTGGTAAATAGTCGTTGACGGCATCCATCAGTGGCTCAACACCAATGTGGCGAAAGCTGGATCCCGCAAACACGGGAATAACTTGACCGTTGCCGCTCCTGATAGCTCTTCGGATGGCTTGCTTGATGAGGGACCCATCGATATTTTGGTTCTCCTCGAGGAATTCGTCCATAATGGCGTCGTCGAAATCTGCCAGGCCCTCAACTAACGCCTGTCGCGCCCGCTCAATTTCAGGCAGAAGGTCTTGGTTCGAGCTGGAAAGCTTCTTCTGGAGCTCAGGGAAGTCATATCGGGTCTTTTCGCGCTCCGATTTCCACCGATATCCCACTCGATCAACCACATCGATGACGCCGACAAAGTCCTCCTTCTCCCACCAGGGGATCTGGCAAACAAGGGGCCACCCCTTGAGCCTTGTCCCAATTTCGAGGACAGCCTTCTTAAACGATGCGCCCTCACGGTCAAGTTTGTTGCAGTACACTATTCTGGGAACCTTGAATTCGTGTGCCGAGGCCCATACTCGTTCGGTGTGGGCTTCGACGCCTTTGACCGAATCAATGATACATACAGCGCCATCTAGAATTGGCAGGCATCGGTCGACCTCGAAACGGAAGTCTTGATGGCCGGGCGTGTCAATTAGATTGATGGTTTTCGACTGAGTTCTAGGCGGGAGATTCTGGGGGCGAGGCCAATTGAAGGTGATGGCCGCGGACTGAATGGTGATTCCTCGTTCCCGTTCCAGTTCGAGGAAGTCAGTGACGGTGTTGCCAGAATCGACGTCTGATTAAGTTAGCGAGTTCATTCTCACTGTGCGTGAGATGTAGATAAAGAGACAATAGAGTAGTGAGGTAGAAGATGGCGCTGTCTATGAGATTGGACTTGACATACCTCCCACCCGTTGAGTGACACCACTATAGTACAACATGCGCTCCGTCGTAGTAGTTTTGCCCTGATAGCACCTGTGAGTTTTAATTCTTCATAGAAGATGCATGTGGAGACATACAGCATCCACGTGGGCAATGATACCGATGTTGCGGATATTCTGAAGCTGAACCTCCGCGTGGCTATGCATCGCTCGTCGGAACTCGCTATTCCGCTGTAAGCTTCGCCATTGGCGTGCGAGACAGCGGCCCGAGCCTTGCGCAGCCGGACCGCGACGGAGAAGCGAGAGAAGAAGCATCACCAGTGCGGGCCCGTGATGAGACTCTTCGAGAGCATGTCAATGTCAATCCTCGCTTGGCGCTGAATCCAAAGGGGACCGAATTCGTTTTGTGCAGCTTCGCTTTTTCGCCCACCATGTCATTCGTCGCAGCGCAGGCCAAAACCGGCGGTTGACGGGTAAGTTAAGTTACGGGGCCTGGGCCTTTCCAGATGCGGCAGGCGGTGAGGCGTGGCGCAAGCCCCTGTGTGGCTGGGGCACGTCCGCTAGCGCAGGCTAGCAGCAAGCTTACAGCAAGCTCCCTACGTAACTCGCTTCTCCTCGACCTTTCAACGTCGTCTCGTGGCCACGCATTACGCATACATCGTCCCCATCTGACTCCGGTCCGTTAAACCGCTGCCTGGAACCGCGCAACAAAACGCATCCCATCCGCCCGCCGATTCCCTCATCGTTTTATCCATTATCCCATATCGATCCTCGCATCCCCTTCCGCAATCGCAGCAATGGAGCTCTCTGACATCTTGTGAGTTGGCACTCGCCGCATCCTCTCTCCGCGCCGGGACGTCATCGCAACTAACCGTCGCTTCTCTGCAGTCGCATTGTTAACCTGGTCGTCGGCGCCATTACCACTCTCGGCGGTATCACGCACATTTTCACCCTCTCGCTGTACGTCCCATCCCGAACCCTCATTCCGCCCTGACCCGGCTTGCGCGCCCCGCTGTGTCCGATGTTTCGCATCGCAAAGCGCACTCGGTCCATCACATGAAGGACGCTAATAATCCTTCTTCAGGCAATCGATCGTTGTCGGCTGCTATATGATCGTCTTTGGTCTTTCCATCGCGCTTCTCGGTATGGTTTCCCTTGTGTAAAACTGGTCGTGGTCCGTCTTCTAACGTAGCGCAGAGTTCCAAATTCCTCCCCAGCTCTCCCGATACGCCTCTTTCCTCTTCTCCTTCATTGGCCGCGGTGCTTGTAGGTCACATCTTGAGCTCAAATTCTTTGCACGTGCTCACACTTCCCAGTCTACATCTTCATCGGCTGCCTTCTGCTCGGGAAGATGTTCCTCAGCAAGATGGCCGGTACCGCTGTCGGCTTCGTCGGCATTGCCTACGTCGCCCTCGAGTTCGTTCCCTCCATCGAGCCCCCGAGCAACATGCGTGAGGCCGATGAGGCCGGCTGGGGTGCTGAGGAGGTTTAGAAAACTTGACCTGTCAGCTCCCTACCTGAGCCCACTCCTGGGCAGTGGTTGACGCCTCCTAGCAGTAGCTACTTTCCAAGAGATGGGTCAATGTCACCGACTTCGACGGACATGGGCACGATGGGGCGAGGTCTTGGAACCTACCTGGGGAGCAGTTTGGCAAGAGAGGTCTTGTGGGAACCTGTACTTTACAAGTCTTGGGGGCGGAGTTCAACGAGTAGAAGCCGATAGGACAACTTCGGCAGATGGGAATATGGAATAGTATTTGTCAACGGAATAGATGCGTTTCTCACATTGGTCCTCTATGTGCTTTTGTAATAGGCCAGACAACAACAAGGATCTCAACAAAACAGGGCCTGCCATCGGCCAGGGATCATAATTCAATGCTTCTATGTCCGGGGACTCCTCAAGAAGCTAACCACACCACTGCAATAACCAACCAGCCCGTCTAGCCTCGTGCACTCCTTCTCTTGATACGCCTTCCAGTCGCCGAGCGCCGCCAATAGGGACTCGTTCTCCATGACGAGGTCGAAGTGCAAGCGAAGGAAAACAGTCATCCAGGCCTGGGTGAGTTCGTAATCGCGGCGGGCCTGAAGGCGGGCGGTCAGCGCGCGGATGAAATGGAGGAGTTCGTTGGAGTCTTCGTCGCCATCGCCGATAGACAAGGATCGCAACTCGAGGTCTGCGCTCGATGGGGAGAGGGACTTCAGGTGTTCAATAAACTCGTCGTCTGGGGGGTATGTTAGTTTGACCAGGCTAGTATAATCGTCCTTGATGGGGGACACTCACAAACACCAGTGGCCACTCCAGAACGGAGCTTGGAGCTCAGCACCTCCTCGAAGCGAGCCTTCTCAACCTTGGTGATACGGGACTTGTTCTCCTCATCAGTTCCCGACTTCTGCTGCGCGAGTGCACTATCCTTGCCCGAGGGCAAGAAGAAGGGGGCCTTCTCAGGGGCCTTGGGGGCTTCCTTGGGTTTGTTCCGCTCCTTGATAAGGTCCAAGTGGAGCAGGGTTTGCCATCGACTCTTGGGGACCAAACTTAACGTCGTCAAGTCTGCGCTTAACTGCTCAATGGTGGGTGCAACCACAGTATCGTCAGCCTCCGATTGATCGTCTTCGAAAGCGCCTTCCAGCATGCCCTGGTTCCCTTCGCCTGAGACAGTAGGAGCAGAGATTTGGCTGATCTCCTTCTCCGAGATCTGCCGTGTTGGTACATGCTTGAACAAGGCCTTGTTGGTCCAAATGGTAACTCCTAGCTCATCCTGGATCGTAGCGGCAAGGTACTCGCCAGTGACGGACATTGCCAGGGCTTTGCATGGCTTCTCCAGCCGGATGGCGTCAATCAAGTGACTTGTTGGAAGATCCCAAACCCGGATAACACAGTCCTTGGAGGCTGCAATGATCCACCGGCCATCGTTTGAGAAGCAAAAGTCGTTGATTGCATCTTGCGGGCCCCAGAACTCTCGAATTGTCCTCTTGGTCTCCATGTCCACCACCCGAATCGACAGATCTTCACAGGAGAAGGCAATCAGATTACTGGCCGGGTGATACCTACATCCTGTGGGGAACGTCATAGGGGCCCAGTCGATTTGCTCGAGGAGATTTCCAGTCAAGAAATCCCAGAACTTGATTTTACCATCCAGAGAGCAAGATACTATCGTCTTGTTCATCGAGTCAACAACAATGCCAGTAATGGTTTTGGTGTGCCTGCCAGTACCGGCAGGGAATTTGCGTCCTGTTTCATTCTGCAATTGCACCACGTCATCAGCTTGTCGCAATTGTTGCATCTTGAGCTGACGTGCTTGAGCCGGCGTTAGCTTTGATGGGAATCGTTGTCGGTGTGTGCCAGACTGCAGATTGTACATGTCGATGCCGCCAACTTCAGAACCCACAAGGGCAAAAGTTCCGCAAGGGCTTATGGCAACTGTAGAGACATTGGAGCCATCTCCTGTGGGGAAAGCCCATCTACCCGCTCTCTTTCGTCCCCAGAACCAGGTTCTGGCGTATGCGTCGTCCTTGTGAGCCGTCACGACACTTTCCCAGCCCGTCATGCCGCTGACTTCAGCGTTCTGAGTCCTCTTCTGGTTTTGAGACTTTTGCCATATCGGCTGGTTACCAGGCATAGCACCGATACCACCATCGCGATTCAGAGAAGACGCCATGCAGGTGATTTCCGGTGCTTTGAGGTCTTCCAGAGTGGTTGTCGGCCCATGAGCCAGGGCATTGGTAGCCAAAATTCCCACCTTTTTAGCCTTCTTGCGGATATTGCCTTGACTGAGTTCCGTGCTCTGACCATCTCGTCGCAAACTCCAACCCCAGAGGCTTCGATCTTGACCACCACTAAGAAGCCACTTGTTGCCGGCATCCGAGCCGTCGAAGTCAGAAGGTAGAAACTGGAGACAGTTGACAGGGCCAGCATGCCCGCTTCGAGAGTGTAGGATTCGAGGAACGGGTGAGAACGGAGTTTCGTCGAAGATCCAAGATTTAAGCGAGTTGTCACGGCCACTGGTTAGGATAACTGGCTGGCCAGGAAGGAACTCAACCTTGCTGACACCACCACGAACAGCCGGGCCATCATAGGACGGCGGGTTGTGAGCACTACGCAGGACACCCATGACGCGACCTCCGTTGTTGAGATCCCAGAAGGTCACATCTCCAGTGGCAGCTGTTGCAGTTGCCATAACACCGTCTTTTCGGCCATCGTGGCCGGCGCCCATACCATCAGTCCTGAAGGAGATGGAATTGACCGGGGCCGAGTCACTACCAGCCTCAATCTGCAAAACCCGCTTGTCGGTGAGGACATTAGTGATGACCAAGGGACCTTCGGAGTAGGCGATCGCGAGGTGGGAGAGGGCGGGACTCGGCTCTAGGCAAGTAACGGAACCGCAATCGGGGGATGGAGGGAGGATGGTATAGATGAGTTTCCCGGTGCTGATATTCCAAATCTCAACCCAACCGTCCTTTCGACCCACAAAGACCTTGTTTAAGAAGGTAGGCATGGAGACGATACCACCAGTGATTTGGTTCCCGCCGTTGCTGGCAGCCATGGTCTGGATGGTCGTGTAGTGTTCGAAGGTGGCCGTCTTGAATACTTCGAGTCTGGTCAAGGCACAGGCAACAGTCCAGGTCCCCAGGACCAAGATCTGCCGGATAGGCTCATTCAAGTCGGAGGGTAGCTGGAGCTCGTCGACCTTCTTGCCCCTCTGGAAGACCCAGATACCTTGGGACTCGCCATTTTTCGATCCGCCCCATGCCGCAAAAATCTTTTCCTTCCAAGCGAGCGTCGCAGTGATGTCGGCAGGAGTCTGGGGTCGAGTGATGAAGACGAGGTTGAGGCCGCGACGGAGATCGTAGGTCTGGATTGATCTGCCAACCGAGGTGGAGATCTGAAAGGTGGTCTTGCCGAGGGGGATCGAGGTGAATGGGACTCCGGTAGGAGAGACGAGGCCAACAGTCTATAGTCGGTTTGAGTCAGAATCACGGCACGACGTCACAATGGGCAGGGGAGGTTGGAAGAAAGCATACTCGGAAGGGAGCGAAGATCCTAGAGGAATTAGAGGCGAGCTTTGTAGCATTAGCTGGTAGGGTCGTTTTCTGGCGCTTGACCAGCGGGCCATCGAGGTCGGAGTGAGGCATCTTGACCTTGAGCGACACGGTTTATAGGAGGAACCTGCGCTTGTCACCGTTTGGCTATGTCATATGAGGCGGGTTGGTTGGTGAGGCTGCGACCACCTCCAGAAATTTTTGGCGGTGTCGCGGGAGGGCACATTTTCTGCCACTCCACCCACTTCCGCCCACTGCCACTCGCTGCTGCCCGCCAGACAACAGGCCTGAGAGGTTGCACTCAGGCGCTGTGGTTGGCTTAGCGTCCCTAGGGGCGGGCAGCCAACCAGAGGTCACCCACTGAAGGTCGAAAACCCAGCAGCCGCAGCACCTTCGCTCCAGAACCCACCACCGCACTGACCAATGAAGCAACCCCACCACCAGAACAGAGCTGGAATTGCGGGACCATCGATTAGCAAAGGCCAGAAGCACGAATACCAACAAACGGAGTGGAGAGGATGGAGATCGACGAACGACAGGTCAGACAGCGCGGAGGCAGGTACCGTGACGATTCGCATCGGCAGGGGAGAGCGCCCAGTGGATCTCGGTAGGTGCGAAGGGCAAGAAGACAGACGTTGTCTCTGTACGTTAATACTGCGTACCTATTATTCGGAGTGTCTGAAAACAGTCGTTGGTTGGTCGAGTCACTGGGTGCAGTACCAGTCATCTGACGTCGATGTCTGCACTAGCACTACTAGGTATCTAATGCAACTCTCTACGAGACAACAGCAACGCAACTAAAGACCTCCAAGACAGGATAATCAAGGTCGAAACCCCTCCATCATCATTTGGCCGAGGCTCAACTCTACATACGGCATGCACTCAGCACACCATCTGCATCCGCTCCCGGGCCACATGCTCATGCTCCCACATGCCACATCCACCATATCTCCTGGAGTACCATCGCCATCTTTAGATGCTCGCCAGGATGCATGGCCGAGATGCAATGCTCGGCCCTCCAAAGGAAAGGAACGACCCGACCTCGTGGCCAGCCCGCTCGCCCTGGATGGATGCAGCTGGCCCAATGGCGCCCCTTCAATTCAAGCTTAGCTGAGCCGGCGCCGTTATGTATGCGTTGCAACCAAGACGCACCACTCTCCAGGCCGGATCCATGACGACGGAGTGGCACCCTTCCTCCCTCCGTGTGAAAGCCGGCTGTCTCACATAATTACTCGAACTCGCTCACGCACTGTCTTCATCGCCCGCAAGTCTAATTAGGGAGGGAGGGCATGTCTCCTCCCTCCACGAGAACAAGCGCCGCACACCATCGTTGCCGCATCCAACCAAACAAAGACGCAAACCACCATTCTCCTTGCGGCCCCTTGTCTCCCGAGACCGTCTTGTATCTCCCTCCGACCGCGAGAGTTCTCTGGAGGCCTTTGTGTGGCCCCCCTACCCAGTTGACCCTCCCTCTTCGCCCCCCGCCATCCCAACAGTCCAGGGATCCAGATACCTTAGGTCCCCGCCAGCGGGCCTAGAAGACCAGAAGTCCCAGGTGCCAGTCTCTTGATCAGTGATCGTGACTGATAAAAAAAACCCCCCCGACGACGGGAGAATCGCTTTCAGGCTGTATAAGCGCCCCAACCCTGCATCTGAGTCCCTACTAGGTGGCCCTATTATTCCCATGTCCCAGTCTCAGGAATCAGTCACCTTGGCAGGTATTTCGCCACGCCGTGGCAATTTCTAGCGCGCTGCGTCATCGCAACCGCTGATTCGGCCCCCAGGCGAACAAGAAAAAATGTGCCACCCCTAACTTACCCTCTTCAGTGAGGTGACCTGCATTGGCGGGAACCCACTCTACAACGGCCATTGAGACGAAGCGGTCGCGACCTTGACGGTCCAGGTGCGGCTAATCCCAATCGCATCTCGAGCTACCGAGACCTGGTGTTCCGTGTCCGTCCCGCCGGATGCAGGCGCTCTGAGACACGAGCCAGCCAGAATCCCGATGACGGTCGAGCCTGAACTTGATAAACTTCGCTCGCCCCGAACCAAAAGCTTAGAAGCCCCAAAATCAAATCAATCACTCCCAACACGTAAGCTCTAAGCTCCAAGCTCCAGCCTCTCAGCAGTCCCAAGATATAGGCTCTTGACTCGAGGCTCCAGTCACCCGGCCTTTAGCTTGTCCCGCCAAACGGCACACAACGCACACAATGGATGCCATGGATATCGACACAATAGGCGCCGTAGACCGACCGGGCCCGAATTCTGCTGGTACCATCGGCGCCGTAGATAACCCAACCCACTCGGCTAGCCCCTCCGACGACGCTTCTCCCGACTTTTCTCGCCGCCCGCCTACTTCTGTTTCTCTCCCGCAGCCCCAGACCAGACTGTCCCGCCATCCCTCTCAATCGTCCTCATTGCCCCTCGCCAATTCCTTCGCCACCAGAAAGGGCCGCTGTGTTGAGCCCGGTACCTCGGACATCCACGCCCGCCGTACCAGTTGCTCCATCCCACCACCATCGTCCACGTCCCTGAGGAGTCCGAGATCGGTACTCACCCGTACCCGTGGGGAGTCTACGGCCTCAGACGCCTGGAGCGAAGACCTGGCACTAGCCGACTCCCAGCAAGCCCTTGGAGACGATCCCCACCTGCATAATCGCCTGTCCGCCGCCACCGACAACTTTCACACCGTCTTGCCGGAGCCTCTGCCAAACTCGAAGTCTCCCTCCTCCGATCCCCAGACCAACAGGCTCTCGGGAAACTCACTCTATTCCCTAGCCTCAGCTCGGGGCGTCATCACACCTTCAACCTCTGGGCACGGATCAGAATTTGGGACACCTCCTCGCTCAGTGACTGGTTTTATGCCCCCGTCCAAGAGCATCGGGCAATCCCAATCCGAAGCTGGAATCTCGAACGTCACCGTCACCACCTCTTCAACCGCTCACTCGAACCAACCAGGCGGGGGATACCATCACCTGGCCCCGCGTGATTCTCATTCACAGTCACTAGACTTGAGAAGACGACCCCACCGTGCCGAAACAATGCAGAATAGCACGCCCAACCTGCGCTCCCAGCCCGACCGGTCCCGCAGTCGGGCCAAGAGGCGGTTCAGCGGGAGCACCGCAACAAGCAGCCACAGCCCAAGCAGTGATCGGGGCCCTCATCACCGCGAGAAGGAAGACGGTAAGCTCCTCTGTCTCTGGATTGAACAACTGCCACATATCTCGGAAGCCCTCCTAACACCAAGCAGTAAAACCGGCACGCTGGGGCGTCATTGGCGTCTGTGCGCTTGATGTTAAGGCCAGAAGCAAGCCTAGCAGGACCATCCTGAACAGGCTCATCGCCAATCGCGAATTTGATGTCGTCGTTTTCGGCGACAAAGTTATTCTTGACGAAGGTATGTTTACTCAGGAGAGAAGTCGCATTGTAAGAATTATACTAATCTACATGTTTCAGAGGTTGAGAATTGGCCCATATGGTGAGTCTCTAGCCCCTCGGTGAGCTGAAATAGAATAGTGGCGTGCATCGGCCATCTGCAATAGGCACGTGCTGTCTTTCCTGTTACGATCACTGACAGCTCCCAGCGACTACCTCATCTCCTTCTACTCCGACGGCTTCCCTCTCGATAAAGCCATTGCGTATGTCAAGGCGCGCAAGCCTTTTTGTGTCAACGATGTGCCTATGCAGCAGATCCTCTGGGATCGCCGCGTCTGCCTGCATTTGCTCGACAAAATCCAGGTCCGCACACCGAAGCGCCTCGAGGTGAGCCGTGATGGCGGCCCCCAGATGCTCACCCCGGAAGTGGCCAAGCACATCAAGGATATATCCGGCGTCACCTTGGAACCAGTCGACCCGAAAAATTTCCTACCTCCCCGCAAGGTAGAATTGCTCGAAGATGGCGATGTTCTAAGTGTCGATGGCCAGCTACTAAAGAAGCCATTCGTAGAAAAGCCAACCAGCGGCGAGGACCATAATATCATCATCTACTTTCCCAAGAGCGGCGGCGGCGGCGCACGCAAGCTCTTCAGAAAAATTGGGAACAAGAGCTCCGACTTCATCCCTGAACTTATCGTTCCGCGAGCGATAACCGAACCCAACAGCAGCTACCTCTACGAAAGCTTTATGCAGGTCGATAATGCCGAAGATGTCAAGGCATATACTGTCGGACCCAGCTATTGCCATGCGGAAACTCGGAAGAGCCCCGTTGTTGACGGAGTCGTCAGAAGGAACACACACGGAAAGGAATTGCGCTATGTCACTGCATTGAGCACCGAGGAGAAAGAAGTAGCAAGCAAGATCTCAACCGCATTTGGCCAGAGAGTGTGTGGCTTTGATCTCTTGCGTGCATCCGGTAAGAGTTATGTGATCGATGTCAATGGTTGGAGCTTCGTCAAGGACAATGACGAGTACTACGACCATTCAGCAAGCATTCTCAAGGATATGTTCATCAAGGAGAAGCTTCGTCGTGGCGGTGTCACTCCGCCCATTCCCTCACCTGCCCCGTCAGATACAGACCCCTTCACGCGTGCCTCCAACGCATTCAAGGATCGCGAGCAAGCCCATATCCCAGCCGCGAATGGAAACAGGAACTCGACCATGTCAACCAATGGGGCCGATACTCAAAGCATCGATTCATCCCGACGCGTTCCCAGCGGGACTGCATCCCCTTTCCCTACGGACAGTAGCCTACCATCGAAAGCCCAAGGGTCGACTACGCACCTGCCACCCCCTCTGGACCTGTCGATCCCTGGAGCAGTATCTGCATCTCCTGCAACCCAACAATCCTCGACTTCCACGGATCCACCTCCTTCAGAATCGCATGAAGACAGCATGCCAGCTCCACCACCCCCAAAGCATTCTTGGAAATTGAAGGGCATGGTGTCTGTGATTCGACACGCAGACCGCACACCAAAGCAGAAATACAAATTCACATTCCATACGGAGCCATTCATTGCGCTTCTCAAGGGCCACCAGGAAGAAGTGCTGTTGATTGGCGAGGCCGCATTGGCAAGTGTGATACAAGCTGTCGATGTGGCATTCCAGGAAGATATTGAGGATCGATCAAAACTTCGATCTCTTCGCAATGTCCTGGTAAAAAAGGGTAGCTGGGCGGGCACGAAGGTACAAATCAAACCGATGTTCCGCAAGAAGAAGACCGAGCCCGTACCAGTCGTGGCTGAGATGCCGGACTTGACTGAGAATGTGGAGTCTACCGTAGTGGAGGATGAGGGCAATTTGTCTTCCAAGGAAGAACCACATCGAGCTCCCAAGCGCCACGATTCACTCTCCGGCATGACTATGTCCAAGTTCACGGCCGCGGAGGAGAGCCTAGTCCTCGATAAGCTGCAGCTTATCGTCAAGTGGGGAGGAGAGCCAACGCACTCGGCACGATACCAAGCCCAGGACCTCGGCGAGAGCATGCGCAACGATTTGATGCTGCTGAACAGGGACATTTTGGACGAGGTCCACGTATTTAGCAGCTCTGAGCGACGTGTAACAACGAGCGCACAGATATGGGCCGCTTCCTTTCTCGACAAGAAGGATATTCCCGAGGACCTTATCACGATCCGCAAGGACCTTCTAGATGACTCGAATGCCGCGAAGGATGAGATGGACAAGGTCAAGAAAAAGTTGAAGGGGCTTCTGCGCAAGGGCAATGAGCGACCGGCCCAGTTTGCCTGGCCGGAAAACATGCCCGAGCCGTCCGAGGTGCAGACACGAGTTGTGCAGCTGATGAAGTTCCACCGTCGCGTCATGCACTACAACTACGGCAAGCTGTACAGCGGGGCTGTGACTTCTCTCAACGCCATTTCTAACCCGAGCACCGAGAAGTTGGGTGGAGATGGTTCGAGTTCATCCATCTCATCGTCGATCTCACATGCCAACGCCGTCAACAACATTCAATCTCGGTGGTGCTGTGGTGAGGATGCGGAGCTGTTCAAGGAACGCTGGGAAAAGCTCTTCGCTGAGTTTTGCGACGGTGATAAGGTCGACCCTAGCAAGATCTCGGAACTCTATGATACAATGAAGTTCGATGCCCTACACAATCGCCAGTTCCTGGAGTGGGTGTACACCCCGCCCAGTCACATGCTAGAGGAGTATGGTTACGCGATTACGGAGGCAAAGCCCAAGGTATCAGAAGACAGCAAGTACTCGGAGGACCTCAAGTCGGAGAAGGCCCAGAACCCATCGCCTGATGGCTCGGACAAAGTCGACATGGGAAGCCGATCTGCCTCGGTCAAAAAACTTTTCAGGCGACGGTCCTTTCTCAACAACCTTCGGCACTTCCACGAGGAGTCACCGCCGGAGCAATACTTCCGACTCTACAAAGGCACAAACCAAAGTACCGCTAAGGTGGACGCACGGAACGAGCCGTTGCAGGAGCTCTACCGGCTTGCAAAGATTCTCTTCGATTTTATCTGCCCCCAGGAGTACGGTATTTCGGATAGCGAGAAGCTCGAGATAGGCCTGCTTACGTCACTGCCGCTCCTCAAGGAGATTGTTCAAGACCTAGAGGAGATGCAGGCATCCGATGATGCCAAGTCGTTCTTCTACTTTACCAAGGAGTCGCACATATATACGCTGCTCAACTGCATCATTGAGGGTGGCATTGAGACCAAAATCAAGCGAAGCACGATCCCGGAGCTTGACTACCTCTCGCAGATCAGCTTCGAGCTCTACGAATCAGAGACTAAGACAACCATACACGGGTGTCCAGATGACGAGCCCACCTTCACGTACAGCATTCGCATTACCATCAGCCCAGGTTGCCACGTCTTCGATCCCCTGCATGTCCAGCTAGACAGCCGACATTGCATCGGATACGCACCCAGGCGGAGCTTGACGCCACACGCGGATTGGCTGCAGGTTATCAAGACACTCCGGGCAAAGTTCAACCAGTAAGCTTTCCGTTAATGCACACTCCTTACCCGTGACATATCAACTAACTCAGCTGTGCAGGGTCAAACTGCCCAAGACATTCCTGGCGGTGAACCTGTCTGATGCTTTCACATTCGAGGAGAACGAGCGACAGGGAAGCGACAATGATGTGCTTGAGATGAAGGTGGCAGCACATAAGCACTTCGGGCCCGAATCGACCAGGCCGAATGAGGACAATGATATTGTCATGGGTAATGGAACCGAGGATAACAAAGAGGCCAATCCTTAAGCCGCAGAATAGTGGCTGGTTGGTACAAGCTCGCGTATCCGAAGACACTTTAGGGTAGGGCTTTTTGGACATGATTGTTGTCCACACTAGTTCGCCGCACGACTCTTCGCCAAACCGGCGAAATTCTTGGAACGTGATCCATGCCGCGTCTAGGGGCGAGAACGAGAACGAGGGGGAAGGCATTGTCATCATTTCTCGTTCGTCAAACTGTCATTAGGGACAGATCATGAGATACACAAGACGGGCCGGCTCGGCAGCGAATAGATCAGTAGCTTAATAGAGAAAAAAAAATGATACATCGCAGTGTCCATATGGGTAATAGGGTGATAAAAAGACGTGCGTCAGGCGTAATCATCCAGGGTGGCCATGAAAGTACGGAAGGGTGCCCCTTTGCCTGCGGAACCGTCATCGCCAATGTCGAGTACGCAACATGCAGGGACGGGATATTAGCGGGAGACACTACTGCACTCACTCGCATGTGTCAGTGACTGAGATTGGACAAGTGACAGATGTCCTCACGACGTGCCTCAGCTGAGGAAGGCAGGCGGAAACGCACTGGTGGCGTTTTGGAGATATTAGCGTGGTTGGAGAGCAACGAGACGGGATTGGTGTAGGAGGTCACCATTGTCACTTGTTCCATGAGGGTACTGTACGATCCCGCGAGGGTGCGAAGGGCCGGAAATCTGGGTCACCGCCACAAGCCGATCCTCTCAAGTGGACGAGCTTCCCCTGAAACCTGCACCGAGGATATGGGCGCGGAATCGGACTCCTTTCGACTGGGGTCTAGTGTCATAGCATGCCATGTGGTGGCATCACCAAATCCTCTCCGTCGGGAAACGCTACGTGATGAGAGGAGACAAAACAGTGGGGGTGTTCTCGCAAGCCAGGCCTAGAATGGGGCGATTCTGTGGGGGGGCGAAGAGGCGCAACGACAGGGCGGTAAGCTCCGCCGGGAACGATGTTCGACGGGGCCTTCTGGAAATCGGGAGACCCACAGGAAGTGCTTTTGTGGTCTGTTGGAGGGGGTTCCGTCGCCTCATTGAGGACATGGCTGGCTGGTACGTAGTTTGAGGAAATTGCGCTTGCTGCACCGACCGGTGGGAAAAGGGTTTCGACTACGGAGACGGGTTCTAGGATGGCGGACTTGTCCAGGATTGGCGGAAGGCGATGGTCATGATGGAATATTCCGTTGTTGTCTCGACGCACTCAAGAGATGACTCCACTGTCAAGACAAGACAGTAGCCGCAATTAAGTGGACCCGGGCCTGATCGTAAGATGAAGCGTGTGGGAGTAGGCATCGTACAGGGAGGGGCGTCTGTCAACTGGCGGACGACGTCACTGAAAGGCTGTCCAGGGCAGGGTCAAGGGCGACGGGGGTTAAGACTGGCCAGTGAGATTTGAGGTCCTTCACTGACAGATTCGAGGCGGAGGCGTCTGCAGATGGGGAAATGCCATGCCCACCACCGGCAGATGCGCATGGGGCTGGCTGGACCTACAAAAGACCAACGGCGACGGCACGGCATTTGATCCGTTTCGGGATGAGTGGGAGATGGAGGCGTATTGGGACTGATAGTGTTTAGACGCCGGTCTTAGTTTCGGGCACTGGACACTGAGCGTCTCGTATCGATTGAAAAGAGACATTGCACATCAAATCTTCTGCTATCTTTAGCCGGGGTTTCAAAACGAGGCGATGCCATCTCCTTTGACCGAGGAACCCGTGTAAGTGCGAAGGGTTGTGCGCCTCGCGGATTGATGGAGCCATGTCTCACGGGAGGCGGCCACGCCGGATGCCGCAGCACGGCGTCGGTTTCAGCAGCTAACGACGGGGAGCTGCCGGGTTGGTCCAAGCTGAGGCGGCCATTGACGCCGACACCGCGTGGAATTTGAAAGTATGATGTGTGCGGATCGAGTTTTGGACGTTGAATGGCCTGGTCGATGGCTGGCCCGGGACGGACGTGGGAGTGCGCCGTGCATCAAGTTTGGCAGTTGGCCGATGGCCGGGGTGGCGGGTCTCTTCCCGTCGCCGACTCCCATTTGAAGAGCGCAGGTGCAATCAATATACTGGGATTGCCCTTATGAGCTGGCGGCAGACCATAATGTATGGAGAAGCGGTAGCGCTGCCGTTATGGGGCAACCAGAAGGTTGTGTCGTGAACTCGTTTGTCAATTGACGAATCCGTCCCACGCAGCAGGTAGGTACGGAGGGGGGGGGGGGGGGCAAAAGACCCTGGGAGGGTCGCATGGCCTGCAAGTCAGCAGGTTTGACGACGAGAGAAGAGACCAGAAAGCTACGTTGTGTCGAAAAGAGCAAACAAGACGTGACAAGGGACAAAAACCGGTAGACCGGATAATTCGAGATGCAGACAGGGCGAACATGGGATATGGTCGATCGGTGATGGAGACAACAAGGACCAGACGCCTAGGACCAGCTGACAAGGACCAGCAGCGAAAGCCTACCATGTCGTTTCTCTGACTGACGGTGTGCACCTCTTGTTGTCTCACGCGCTGTGCTGGTCAACGTACTATGATACGAATGCGTGGGGAATAGCAAGCGTGGTGTCTCCCTGACCCCGGCGGCCGGAAGCGAGCCCATTTGTTTGCCAACCTGGAAAAGGTTGTTGATGCTGGGGGGGCTTAGGTTTGCGGGATGCGATTCGCGGTCCGCGGTCTGCGGCTCACAGGTTATGATTGGTGGCGAAGCCGTGATTAGGATGACGACGAGGAACCACGTAAGTTTGGGGGGTCTGAGAGTATGTGAGTATGCAAGTCTAGGAGAGGTAGGGATGTGAGCGGGAGTGGAAGCGACATGGAAAACATTTGTCGTAGGGCGAGGCGCGGAAACGGGGGTTAAGTGGATGTGGTGGATGTGGTGGATGCGCCCTCCGGCGCACGGAGAGTAGCAGTGGAGGTGGCTGAGGAATGAACGGCTCCCAGTGGACTCTTGCCATTGCAACAGAGGAGCGAGGAGGCAGTCGCTGGACGAAAGAGGAAGTAGGTCCTAAGCAAAGGGCTCTTGCGCCGGTGCATCTCGCTGAAAGGGGATATTCGAAAAATCAGACCATACAACAGTAATAAGTCAACAACCAAAGAAAAAAGCCCCCGTGTCTGCATCAAGTAAAGTACCGGACAAACACGGACGCAGTTGAGGAGGGACGCATTGCGCACGCACCCGCCAACTACCATTGATGCCTCCGAGCAAGGAGCCGGACGACCCAAAGCCACATGTCAGGGCAACTGGCATTGCATTGACATCAACCTGACGTCTTAGACGGTTATCCGTCAGCCTCGGGCCGTGGGGGGCAAACACACCCGCAGGATCACAGGGACAGGCCCGGCAAGCGGCTAAGTAGAATCTGCTATAGTGCCGAGATGACATAACGACCAGCGGCCATGAGCTGAGGCGGTGAATGCCGGACTTGTCTCAACATGATATCCGTGAGTTTATGACAGCGTTTCGGGACAATGTTGGGGGACACATTGACCTGGAATTTGACAACGGCCCTGGTCATATGCAGTGCTTGGTGGATGGTGAGAGCCGTGCACTCGCCCCAACGTCCATGCCGGCCTCGCGTTCTCGTTCCCACGTTATGCAGACGACTGCGACAACAGGAAAACGAGGAAACAGGAAAGAAACAGGGGCGTATCGACCCGGACCACGTCTTCCCTCGGCTTCGCTCTTTGTGTTGTGACGAAACTGCAAGCTGTTGCAGCGTGCACCAGTACCGGTGGTCGGTGGCCGGTGAATGATGCCTGCATCAGAGGGTGGTAACTGCGAGCAATCGCAAACAGCCTGACCAATAGCGAGGCGTCCTGGTCTGGCGGCAACAAGTCGTGGCATCTGACAGATCTGGTCCTCTGCCCCGTCGGGGCGCAGATTGATAGCTGGGCTCGGCTCTGCGTGACATCAACGGACTTGTCGATTTCCCGTTATACCTACAGTCTTAGCCCCCCCAAACGCTTGTAGTCGCCGATGAGGATGGGGCGTGAGGATGAGCCCGGGATCGAGCCGACCGATCACTTCATCCTGCGCCAAACAAAATGATGTACCGTACCGTGCCGTCCCTCGCCTCACCCGCGTCGCCTCGCCGCTCCCTACTCCCTCCGGACCATCTACCCGTGATTCAAAGGGTGTGGGGGGGTAAGTGGGCACAGCGGCGGCGGCCCCGGGAGAGGGGCAGTAAAAAGCAAGTCTGCCGTTGATTGCAAAAGGACAACTGAAATCCATTCCCATCAAAACGAAAGCTGCTGGGGTGACATGTCAGACGGGGACCGGGATTCGTTGTTGTCGAGCCGCACAAGCTGCCCGATTACAAACAGGGAGAAGCAAAGAGGTCGGTCGTCTTTAGGTTTCCCCCCCAGTGCGGCGTCACGATGAGGTCGCCTAGTTCCGGCTTCAAGGTTCACCCCGTCCCAGAGGCCCATAGGTTCGTGGAGACTGGACCCACGCCAGCTGGGCTGATGGCGACATCGAAAGACTGCTACGGGCATTAGGATGGGGCAGGATTCACCATTAGAAGGGCTACGAGAACGGTCGATGGCAGTGTCAGACAACGTAGTGCCGGACCGGACTTGGGTGCCGGGATGAATTGGCCGTGATAGCCAGCATTATCAGCTGTCAGTGGGAGAGCCGAGCCATGACTGAGATGACTATTACGATGTACCTGGACCGAAGAGCGGGCGACCCAAGGGACCGTAATAGTATATGTTATGGCAATCCTTGCCATGCCGATCCAAGGCACCGGTCTACCTGGTCACAAAATCCCATATCGGACAGGGCAATTATAGGGCAATTGTAGGGCAATTGCAAGGCAGAGGTGGGTATCTTTTCGCGGGACCAGGTCGCTTTTCTGGGTACGACAGGCATTAGGCCGTTGGGATGCGCGGCATGGCATACCGACATGACATGGAATGCACGGAGAACTTGGGAGGAAGATTGTAGACGACGGTTGAGAGCCAGGGTGCAGTACAGCGCTGTGTAGACCGGGAACTGTCAGTTTAACAGTTTGGGTCAGACCGAGACTCCAGCATTCGAGCGACATCGCCATGGTGAGCGACAAGTGCAATGCCGCCGTTGTCTCATTCATTTGTCAACAACCGTACCTTACCTGGGACGGCGACTGCGACTGCGACTGCGACCGCGGTCGGCACTCCTTCAATTCCGCTCGTCTTGCCCGCCAATCCTCCGTTCACCGAACGGCGAGCTGGACTGCCTCCAGTTGACATGCGTGCTTCCTACACCACTCCGCAGACACCCACCACCGCCACCACCCTGGCGCAACAGATGCTCCGCTCCCGCGACCACTTGGGGTCTCAGTCTGCCGCTGACTTCATGTTCTGCCTCTCCCGTCCCTTGTCTCGCCTTGGCTCTATCCTCCACCCCTAAAATCCCTACAAACCCTACGAATCTTACAAACCCTACAAACCCTACATACCCTACAAGCCCGCCCTCACTGCCTGCCCGCCTGACTGCCCTGTCTGCCTGCCTCCTTTCTAACTTCTGACTTTCTGACCTACCGGCTTCCCTCGTTTGGTCGGTTTCGCAACATGGTGCGCACTGACGTACCTGCCCTCCTTGGCCCAAGCTCACTAACTTTCATTAGGCAAAGCACTCGGCATCGCTCCCGGAGCGTCTCTAAAAGTTTCGACCCCATCGCGCTTCTCTGCATTCTACACTACACAGGCTCACTACACCACGCTACACACGCTACACACTCCGCGCACTATACACGCTCACACTACACACACGACCCCCCATGCCCATGCCCCGACCCATGCCTCCCGGACAGCCCTTCACGGTCCCAAGCTCCTGGCTAACTGGCCGTCTCCACCCTCCGATCCTGGGCGGCTTCTGGGCTGCACCGAGAACCAGGACACGGGGCGCGAGAGCGGAGCCCTGCCATGCCATCCGTGGACGGGTCTTTCCATGTTGCTCGCTCGACACCCTCAGGCTTTCCCATTCCCAGTTGCCAGGTCTCCCAGGCTCTCCCAACCCTCACCTCACCTCACCTGTTCGTCATTGCGATCCATTGATCCCGCGACCTCGACGGTTTGGATTCGCCTCCCCCGCCCATTGCGCTCCTCGGCTTCGTTCCCCGAAGGCCGTGGCCGCAGCGCGATCAAACAACGAGCCAGGTACCCGTCCACTGTGGGTACACCTCATGTATTAGCTGGGGGGTTGCCCGCTGCCCGCTGCCCGCCGCTGCTTGCTGCTTGTTGCTTGCGAAAAAGCCGTTTACCTACCCCCCCTTCCCCCTCCCCTCCCCAAAGGGACCACCAGGGCATCCTGTCCCGGCCCCGTCGAGACGGGGATTGGGGCACATCTGGGACTCACGCCGACGGGCATTGCGACTGTGCAAACGGGAGATTTTGCAACTGGCATGACGGCTTGTGGTCTGAAGGAGGGGCCACAGTCCACGTCCGTCCACGCCGTCCGTCCATACAACACCGTCCGGGGGCCGCGCCGCAGGGTACATTATCGCCAACATCCCCGGGTTTGTTGTAACAGCGAGAAACTCTAACGCTCGACCTGCTTCGCTTTGTCTCCCGCCGTCAACCAACTAATCTACGTCGTTGGTTACTCTCCCGCCTCGTTCCTCTCCCGTCTTTGATTCCTGTCCTTGCTGTAGCCAGCCTCCGCCCCGCCTGCACCCCCCGTCCTCATCACGGCTCCCGTTTGGCATTGCATCACGGCCCTGGTCTACAACAAACCAACTTTCCACGACTCGACACTTCACCCATCTACCCCCTCCCCCCCAAAAAACCATAAAAGCCTGAGCATCTGGCCATTGATCCATCCTCTTCACTTCTCATCAATCTTCAGACTTCTTTGGCTACCTTCAACTACCACCAATACTTCTCAACCATCTCACGCTTGGTAGTCTCTTGTGTGGATATCCACCCACTTCAAGCCTTCAACTTACATCTCACTTCACCAGTAAGTCCCCCCTCTTCTGCACCACACATGCGGATGGGAGTCCGTCTGTTTGCCGAAAAGGCTTCCCCGGCCTTCTCTGACTCTGTGTGGGCAATTTCCTGTTATGCAAGGCTAACTCTGGTCCTCCCCAAGGAGCTTTTTTGTCCAATCGGGCCAAGTCCTGTTGAAGGATTGAAGATTATCGGTCCGGCAAGACGCATCCTAGCAACAGAAGCAGCATCAACACCACCCAATCAACCAACTCTTCCACCACCGTGGCTACCGACAAAATGGCCAATGCGTGCGCGCACTCGTTTCGGATGATCAAGTCGGACAGCACCTTGATCCAGTGGGTTTGCCAACATTGCCGGTCTGGGCCTCACTGGATGATCTTTGAGTGCACCTACTGCAAACTCCACCTGTGTCGAGTGTGTACGCAGGCTGCTTAACCCTCCGGTGGGATCCCCGGCGGCAAGGCATGTGTCACTGGTGTCTGGCGTGGGGGAAGGGAGGGGTGTGTGTGCGAGCGTGCGCATTGTCCGACTGTGAGTGTAAGTGCGAGAGCGCGCGTGGGCCGTTCATCCAGTCCCGTCCTCGCTCGCGTGTTCCCAAGTAGTGGGCATGGCCTGACTGACATGGTACCAGATTTGCAACGAACAAAAAAGAGATGCTTTGTTAGTCCCGGCGCAGGAGCAAAGACAGACCGTCACATCCGGGACTTTGATTGCACATGGCAAGGCTACCTGGAACTTGGCGTTGGAGACGTGGTGCTGCGCAAGGCGGCATCGGCGGCACACGCCCCTCCACCTTCGCAGATCCATGGCTGGCGACAAGACTCCCCTTGGCCGTCGACTCAGGTGGCCGAGCTAAACGGAGCTGAGGCCAGGTCGACACGACGCCCACGGCTAAAGCAAGAAGTCTGAGGGCCTACGCAACGTCACCGATACCAGAGGAAAAAGGGGCTCTCCGTCATCACCGTTTATTCCTGCTGGAGGGCGAGCGGAGGGCCAGCCAATACTAAACCAGGACATTGGATGACTTACAGTTTTCGACTTTCCTTGAGGGTGTAGTGCCCTGCAAGATCCACGTGGGAGGCTCCAGCCAGTGTCCCGTTTTGGGAACTGTGCAGCACTAGCGACCCCCTGGAGCAGCCCACGACGCCTAGGGCCAGCCCCTAGGACATGCCGAGAGGGTGGTCCAAGGGCTTCTTCAGGGCTTCCTCGGCGCTCAAAGAGGAGAGGCGCAGGCAAGTTGAAGCCCCTGGCCCTCTCTTGCCACGGTCACAGCCACCTCTCTATTGCCAATCGCGAATTGCCTAACGATGGAGCCTGGGCCTGGCTGGATGCTGAGGGCGGCTTGAGCCGGTCAATCTGGGTTGTTTTATTTTGCTTTTATTTTTCTTTCTTTCTGTTTTCCTATTTATTTTCTTGGGGATTTGGTCTCTTTGGTGCGCACAAAAGGAGGAGTTATTTACTCTGGGTTGTGTTCCGCCAGTCGGAATTCCTCCCCACATCTGCCTGGACTGCGATGAAAACCCGTTTCATCTTTTAGCATGTCTTTTTTGGGTTCACGGCGCATAAAAAAAGGGACGGTGGGTGTTGGGGGTGGTTCGGCGCTCGAAATAGACTACGGCTTGAAATGCAATTTTTTTCTCTGGCTCGGGCCAAGCGGAACAAACAACGAAGGAACGCGAAGCGGTGAAAGGGGTTGGGGAGCTTAGAGCCTGGAAGTTGGAGGTGGAAGAAGAAAGAAGCGGTGATGATAGCGAATGATTTCTTTTTAGTGGACAACATCCTCCCTGGCTCCATTTCCGATTTCTGTTTTCTGTTTTCCGTTTTCCGTTTTCCGTTTGAGGGCGCTCTCGGTCTTTCGATTGTTACTGTTCTGTTTCTGTATCTAACTACATCCGGCGCTTACTGATGGCAGCGGGCTACGGTACCTACCATGTAACATGAACTAGGGATTGGATCCTTTACAAACTTGGCAAAACCGCGCACTGAAGAATGCAAATGGTGAGACGTTGATTGGGGCGGCCACGCGCAACGGGTAACGGACAACGGTAGGCGGAAGGGTGGAGGAGTGGAGGAGTGGAGGGGCCCGAGCCGTGAGGGAGGGTCCTGTGGAGGGTCCTGTGGAGGGTCCTGCAGCGGACCTTGCAGAGGGCCTTGCAGAGGGCCTTGCAGACGTTTTCTGCAATGCAGCCCAGAGCGGCGGATATACTGTCGAGAACGGACGATTACCAACCCCCATGCCTCGGAAAGTTTAAAAGGTCATAAAGACAAGACAAACCAAGTTCACCGAGAGTGGAGATGTGAGATCCCCAACCAACTCTCGTACTCTTTGAAGGATGCTGCGAGGGTTCGTTTGGCCGGCAACGATCGGTCAACTACCTAGGTGGGTAATGTAGGTGTCGCTGGCGGCTGGTTGCTGGCAATGGACCCTGGGAGCGTGCCTTCCTGCAATCTCCTCTTGGCCGGTATTGTGCCGTGTGTAGTCGTCAACTCCCCGCGGCCGAGGCTCGGTTGGGCACTTGGCCGTTTGATCTTGGTTCTTTCCTCCCTCCCTCCCTCCCTACCTACCTAGGTACATACCTTACATGGTAGTATTCGCGCCGTTTGCTCTTTACGCTTTGTGGCCGCTGACTGATCCTGATCTCGGTCAACGGCGTGTCCCCCATCTCCCATCCCCCATCCCGGATCTCACATCCCACATCTCATATCCCACTCTCACATTTCTACATTCCCACCTTCCCATATGCCGCATTCTGCATCCTACAGAGCACATCCCGCATCCCACATTCACCCGATCCATTGACACCCCCCCATGCCCAGCTCCGGGTTTGTTCCCTCAAACATGCTTCCCCTTTCTCCCGCGCTCGCCTCGCTTGGCAGGTTGGTGTCGGCGTTCGCGTCATTCCCTTGTCTCTTGTCCGTTTCCCCGTCAGATCATGCCTCTCTCCTCCGTTACGGCAATCTCGTCCTCTACTCCTCTGCCGTCATCCATCATCATAATTCGACTGGGGTAAAATACGTAGTTGGTGTCGACGTCCTAGTCTAGCCTTGTCTCGTCTTGTCTCGCGTCCGTTCCGCATCGAATCGGTTCACATCCACAGCCGGCGCCTCAAGACCAGGCTCCTCCCTCCCTCCCTCCGTTCTCCCCACCCCACCCCCGTTCGGACAGCTACGGATGGGGCTTACGGAGGGCTACGCTACGGCGCCATGGATAAAACTGACCAAAAACGCAGGCAAGGATAATACTGATTGGCGGCGCTCTTACTATGTGCTACGGATGTTACATCACCTCGCATAGTGGCATCGTGCGCCAGGAATCCCCAAGGATTACTGGCTCATAGGGCAACCTGAGGGACCGGCGTGCAATGGGCTGGGCGCCAAGATTTGAGCCAGAAGGCTTCCAGAACAACTAAAAAACGTTCGGCGTGTTTCCACTCTCCGCCCGCGCCATCCATGATCCATGCCCATGACCATTGCCTACCTTAGGCACGGACGGGGTACAAGGTACATGCGTTGCAAACGTTGCAGGCGATGATAGCTGTGGCGGTTCCCCTTTTCGGCTGTTAATAAAGGCACTTCAGCGACGAGTTGCAGCTAAGCACAGGCCAAGATGCCGATAGACGAGGCCCCCTTCATTGAGTCTGCACCCACACCACTCTCAGACACCGACACCAACACACCGTGCCGTCACCGACACAGACGCACACTCGGACAACAAGCCACAGGCACACACACACGGACTGGGCGGCTCTTGGGTGCTTCGATGCGTACCGAGGTGCATAACTAGGCTGGCAATCCCAATCAGCCTCCGTCAATCGTGCTCTCACACCAGCACAGACTCGAAACAACCCATCCACGCTCTTACACTCACGCACTCATACACTTTGACACCTTCACACTTTCACACTTTCACACATCGCCACACAATACATCCTTCTCACCTTGTAGACCACCGCACACCACCCCCCGGCCACCGGCTCCGGCCTCCCGTCCGCCCGGCCTGCCGGACCCTTCGGGGAACGAGCCCGACGTGCCTCAACGGTGAACTTACTATGTGTTCACGGATCTACTAAGAACAGAGTTTATGAGGCCTGTACATCCCTGCCCAACTTGTCCATTCGGATGTATGCGATTAGCCCTTAGCTCGTCTAGTCACGCCTCGCCTCGCTTCGCCTCGCTTCGTTCCCCGGGTATTGGGATTGGTTTGTGAAACGTTCCTGGGATGCCACGGCCCTGCGGCCATTGTGACGTTGTCCCAAACATGCCTTCTTCAGCGCCCGCGCGGCTGCAGGCAGGGCGGGTCATGGAACAGTGAGGAACACTTCCAGATGCTGCCACCAAAGTGCCACCCGCCACCAGTCATTCCCCCACCACCCTGGCGGGTTCCCTGTCGTGTCTTCCTTGACCCCCCGGTCGCCGTTCCGAGCCGCGGAAACCCCAAGTCACATGGGACAGTTCCCGTCCTGTGGCGGTAGTGGCTTGCCTGGATGGCTTCCCCGGCGCCGGCAGTTTGGCACTCCGGAGAGTTGCTGGCAGTAGCCCGTGACGACAAGTCAGGTGGGGGTGTCACACCTGACGTGGAATGGTCATAGAGTAGCCCTGTGGATGCTCAGGATCTCTTATTGGGATGAGGCAGCAAATGTATCTAGGTGAGACTCTTGCCAGTTGATTGCCGCTCGTCTACCAGGAACTCAACAGCGTGATAGCCCGGCCCACCTTGTGTAACACTCCCCTGGCAAATACATAGTTCCTCTGTGGAGACATGATGCATCACCAAAAGCTTCTTACAGCCCGAGACGGGTCCGATGCCAACGCAAAGACCACCTGGTTCGACAAGGTTTTACTATGCCTTAGGGTTGTTGATAATACCTGGCAGCTTGGGGATCCTTTATTGGCCAGTCCCAAACTGCCCGCTGAGCCATCCTTGCCTTAACCTCGACGCTGTCACCAACAGAGACCTTATCGTTGCCGTCGGGGCTACCAATGAGGAAACCATATCGGCCGAAGACCGGCGAATACTTGGCTCCGCTATCGACCCTCCGGTCGGACATGAGCTTCTTCAGCACCGTACCACGTTCTCCCGCTGCAGTACAGCCGGTGTTGTAGTCGACGTTCAACGATGTGCACCGGTTGCAGTTTTTGGTCAGGGCCAGCTTATGGTTGCGGTTGATACAAAGCTCTGCCCAAAAGTCCTCGTCCCACTCGGCCTCGCCACCCACAACCACGTTTGGTCGAAATGCGCTCATCTCCACTTCGCCGTTGGCTAGTCGAGCGCTGACGTTCTTCAGTGACTTTTCCGTCGTGACGAGGTAAGGTGCGCAGTCTGTAAATGTCAACCAGTCCTCTCCTTCTGTATCGGTCCTGTTTCCTGCAACATAGCTCGTTACAGAGGAAACCCATGATTTTGCAGCCGGCTGGGACTTGGGTGAGAAAGTTCCCAGGATGGGACGTCGGCCGTCTCCGATGAAGACGAGCGCAGTATCAAACCCAAAGCAGGCTGAGAACCATGCATCGCACTTGGTTCCCATGCGATACGCAATGACGAGGCTTTGGTGAAGGTTGACATCTGCCTTTTCCAAGTCTTCCAAGCTCGGCTCGAGGGGAATGTCCAAAACAACCTTTTGCTCAGGCCGTGAAGGTACCAAAGGCTCTTGTGGAGTCATGTACCGGACATGGATGCTGTCCCCCACGATCTCCTGCGCGAAGAGAGAGCATTGCGGATACTTGGATAGTTGGATCTTGCTTAATTCTCCGGAAGCTTCAACCTTGCACAGCATGAACCGGCGATCGTGTTGGATACCCTGAGGCCCAAGCTTCGAGACATCGAGTTGGATGCCTCGGATGCCCTTGATCGGATAGACCCAAAGCTACTGCCGGTCAGAGGTGGACTTCGGGATGACAAACCACGCTGCACTACGTCTAAGAAGTGATTCTACTCACCTCAGTGATCTTCATCGTTGGAAAGGTGCTTCTCCCACTCGGCTTGTGGTCCCGTAAATCACAAATGTTGAGATCGAAGCGGGGATGATTGATAATCGAGATGGACCCCCACCGGCGAGGACATCCACTATTATCTACACCTCGACAAAATAAGATGGTCACCGGTTGTGGCAACGAAACGGCATTTAGACATGGCAGATGCAGGTGGATCAACGCACTCGACATTCTTCCTACAGCTGGCGTGCCTCGCTCTTTTACCACAGCAGTGATTCACTGAAATGAGAGAAATGCGATTGTGCTCAATGGGATCATCTATTGGGAGATTCTGAACATGCCATCTTTCAACCTTTCTTTTCTCGCTTAATCGCCGACGCGTCACTGGTCATCTCCGAGCGCATCATCTATTTTGTCGCCCACCACGGGAGATCTCTCGGTTTTCATCCCGCAAACCGAACCTGGAGTGTCCACAGTGGAGCCGGAAGAGTGCTAATATATACAGTCGACGGGTCCGTATCATTCCCACTTTTCGCTCGCGTCGAACACACCCAGCGTCTTGTACGAAAATACTCGCGAGATCCGGAAGCATCGGACGACTCGGTGTCCATTTTCCTCCCCTGGGAACCCTGCCCGCACGAACCCGCCCCGCGCCCAGCTCCGGTGTCAGACAATGGCCGATAAGACGGCGGCCGGATCGGCCGTCGCAGTTTCAGATCTGACCCCCACTTCCCGGGACTCGCAGCAACGCTCCGATGTCGAGGCCGATATTGAGGGTAGCGGAGGAGAGGATACGGCAGTGCAGAAGAAGAAGGTCTCGACGATAGGAGAGCGTCCGGCATGCTTCAAGAATACGTTTCAGGAAGTTTCGTTTGTCTTCATGGCCACTGTGGCCATGGCGACCAGCGCCTTCTTGACTGGCGCAACTGTCATTGTCACGGCCTCTATCGGGAAGGACTTGGACATGTCCCAGAGTCAGATCTCGTGGATCTCTGCGGCAGCAACGTGAGGATCCCCTCTTCCCAAGTCCAATTGGACTCTCTCCCTCCGTATCAGGCCACTTCTGGCAACGCGATGCTAACTCACGTCGCAGCCTCGCCGCGGGAGCCTTCCAGCTCACCATTGGCCAGCTCGCCGATTTGCTGGGCCGCAAGGTTGTCTTTCTCTTCGGCATGGGCTGCTTCAGTGCGTGCTCCTTGATTGTGGCCTTTGCGCAAAACCCGTTCTGGATGGACATTCTATGTGGTGTCCTCGGTCTGGCCTCGGCCATGGTCGTCCCTCCAGCCATCGGCATCCTGGGCGCGGCATATGACGTGCCCTCGCAGCGGAAGAACTGGGCATTTGCTAGCTTTTCCGCGGGCAATCCTCTTGGTTTCGCTGTGGGAAGTATAGTGTGCGGTATTGCTGCGCGTATCTTCGACTGGCGTGCCAGCTTCATCCTCCTGGCCATTATCTGGGCGATCCTGGGCGTTGCGTCCATCTGGATCGTGCCAAATGTCGAGGCCTTTGAGCCGGCGCCATTCAAGACCCGGCTTCGCATTGCCGTGCAACGCTTCGATATCCTGGGCACGATCCTCACCGTCCTTGGTGTGGGCATATTCACGGCAGCTCTGACGTCAGTCCTCCCTTATCCAAAATGACTGTAAATCTTTACTAACATGATAACAGGCTCGGTCCCGGAGATGGCTGGAAGTCCGCTCACGTTATTGCCATGCTTATTGTTGGCTTTTTCCTCCTTGTTGTATTCATCTTCTGGGAGAACTACTGGGAGCACCCCCTGATGCCCCTCCACATTTGGAAAGACAGAACCTTTTCTCTGGTATGTAATTAACTGCCCCGTTGTGGTCAAACCACCTTGGACTGCTGTATCAGGGTACGCTGACATGGACGGAAAGCTTGTTGCGACCGCAATTCTGGGTATGATGTCCTTTACATCATCCAACTTCTGGCTCGCGCTCTTCATGCAAGAGGTCAAGGAATATGATGCCCTGAACGTGGCCGTGCATCTCTTGCCGCAGGTTATTGCAGGCGTCCTCTGGAATATTGTGGCGGCCAGCATCCTCCACAAGGTCAACAACACGCTCATCATGGCAGTTGGCGCCGTGGCCTACGTTGGTGCCAACCTGCTGCTCACGTTCAACAAGGACACCTCGTTGTACTGGGCGTTTATCTTCCCCTCGCTGATCATGAACGTCTTCGGCGCCGACCTCCAGTTCAATGTCACCAACGTAAGCCGTCTACCTTTGACTTCGATATTTGTCCGCAGTTGCTAACCCCCCCTCAGATGTACGTGATGCAGGCACTCCCAGCTCACCAACAGTCGCTTGCTGGTGGTATTTTCAACATGCTCATTCGTCTCGGGTCCACCATCGGCCTGGGGATTTCGACGGCTGTGTACAGCTCTATCAAAAAGGCTCAGGCGGGAGATGGTGACATTAACGAACCGTTCCGGATGGTCTACTTCGTCTCCGTGGGCCTTGCAGGCCTTGGGTGCTTGTTCGTTCCGTTCCTGCGGATCGGGACCCAGGGCAACGTGGTGCCGGACAAAGAGGCGACGGAGGTGGCCACCGACCTCATGGAGCCCAGTACTGAAAAGGATGGCGAGAAGCCCGTTGCATCGGAGAGGGAGGATGATGGCGAGAGGACGATCACTGGCAGTGTTACCGAGAAGTAATGGTCTCCTAACTCTTGATGGGGGAGGCATGAGGATCATTCACGACACCACATAATACCAGCGAAGTGGATCATAATTTTTTGGGAAAAAAGGATAGAACTAAGGCATTCTGGGAAAAGCATTTAGGACGAGTAGACATGGGAGAAACCAGCCCAAAAGCACAGCGAGCGATCCAGTCATTCCTATTTCTATGGGGATACATCAAATCATAGTTTTGTTTTTGAGTTCATGTGTTGACTTTCAGTTTTGGCTCCTTGGCTCGCGGCTGGGATGAAATCTCGGCTTAATGTTTTCTCTCCCTCGACGCTCAGCTGGACTCGGACGGAGTGGGTATTACAAAAGAAACGAGACTAAATTTATTATAGGCTGGAGTTGACGAGTGAGTAGATATAGGTGGATGCCTTTATTTTTCTTTCAGCCCTTTAATTAGCCCAGTGAAGATTAAAAAAAGTTAGCTACCCCACAGTGCACGAGCACTTTCGTCCAGCCTTATGGGGGTACGTACTCCAACCGTTGAACTTCTAGCCATATTTCGGCTCTGATTCAGCCTTAAACATCCATCCGCTGAAAAGCCTAGCCCATTCCCAGTCTGGCAAATATCATGCCATTGAGAAGCGTCAAGCGTGGCTGAACATGACAGGGCTCAGTCATTCACTGTCACTTGTGCTTTTATCCACCAACCCCATTTGATTCAGGGACTGACGTCGGTTCTGATTGCAACCTGCGCCAGGATCTCGACGCGAGAGCCGGGCTGTGAAAGCCGGCCGTCGCGCGGCATCAGGCCTCATTTGGTTCCGATGCGCAGCTGAGAATCCTCTGGCAGTCAGCTAGGGTGGGAACTTGGGAGAAGCGCAGATGGATTCGCCAATTAGGGAAACGGACTCGCCAATGCCCCATCGCGGAAGTGACGACGCCACTAAAATCTCACAGGAAGATCTTTCGAGCCCCGGTTTCGCTTGTTATGTCTCGTGAAATAGTCGCCGACTGGATCCCCGAGCCCTGTCTCATCGACACTACGCTGCTAGGCAAGGTGTCTCCGAGTTAGATGAGATGGGGCTTGCAAGCTTCCTCCGACGTTGGCACTTTGGGGGCCGAGCCGGAGCAAGGCGGTAATTCATAAAGAGGAATATGTCCCCGAAGAAGTTCGAGATAAACTCAAGCTGCTGCGCCCCTGAAGACGGCCCCGAAGACGGCTCTGAAGACGACTCTGAAGACGGCTCTGAAGACAATTCGAAATGGAGCCTCGGGACATTGACCCGGCGTCGATGCCGCAGGACCCGTTTCTCCCACAGGAGGACCAGCTGCAAGGTCCCATCTTCTTAGACACCCAGGCCTGCCTCTGTGCGTTGCAGACGTTGCCGAGTACGGACTCGACAAAGGACACCGCTGCTTGGCAGTGTATCGGTAACCAGACGCAGAGTGTTTACGAGGTGACGACAGGAAAGTGGTTCAACACTCTCCATGGCGGCAGCAATATCAACTTGACCCTCTTCGACGATTCCAATGGCCCGGATACCGCAGAGCCCAAGACCTGGAACAACCAGTCCAAGTCTCTGAAGGCTTTGGCAAACGAGAAGAGCCTCACTGTGTATGATCGGGCCTGTACCGGGAAGAACAACACGGCCTTCTCAACCAGCTACTATCAGGCCGTCACACAGATGAGCAAGGACGAGTTCCCCATTGCCGCCACACCCTGTTGGAGACCCGGTGCCTTCCCCATGCAGCTGCAAAGCGTTGATTCATGGGAGTCCAAGGGTTGCAATGAAGGATTCCTATGTAAGCCCATCACCGAGAGCCCTCAATGAGCCATGCTGACGTGCCCAGGTGCTAACAACACCATCAACTCACTCCCTTTGTTTTGCCCTCCCCTATCTGAATGTCAGGTCGCAAGATTGACAGGGGTGACATGTGCCCTCAACGGCAAGAATGTGGCAATGGGGCCCTTTGAGCCTGTCGTCTGCCAGCAAGGCTGGTACTGCCCCCCGTCAGCCAAGGGAAAGAAGACGGTCCGTTGCCCGGCGGGTTCGTACTGCCAGCCCGGCGCCTCAACTCCGACTCCTTGCAACTTCGGCAGCCGGTGTCTCGAGGGTTCATCATACCAGCTCTTCCTGATACCCATCATGGTTCTCATCGTTGTCGACATTCTCCTCGTGGCTGGAATCTTTTTCGTCAAGTTCAAGCACCGATTCCATTCGAGTTCCCGGGCACACATTAGCTCCTTGAAGAACCACAAGGGCATAAGTGGTGTCACGGCGAGCATTACAGGCTACAAGACACTTCCTGACGAGACCGACGACATTGACCAGGAAATGGTACCGATGAATGCGACATACCTTCCAAGTCAGGACACTTGGACTGGCTTTGAATCCGCTTTTGACGTGCTGTCCGCCAACAACACTGACCGGTCTCAAAGAGAGGCCGGTCTGTCGCCTCACCTCAAAGCCTTCATCGAATCCATGAGAAAGGCAACAGAGGCTACCAACTTTGGATTGTCATTCGCATACTCTGACCTGGTTTTCCACCCCAAGGGCAGCCCTAAGCCAATTCTTCAGAACGTGACCGGATCCATCGAACGAGGGTCCCTTGTTGCTATCATGGGTGGTTCGGGTGCTGGAAAATCGACCTTTGTAAATGTGTTGATGGGCAAAACAAACAACACCGGCGGTCTTGTTTCCGTCAACAATGTCCCTGGCAAGATGAAGAAGTACAAAAAACTGACGGGCTACGTGCCCCAGGACGATATTGTGCTGCCTGAGCTGACCGTCTACGAAAATATTGTGCATTCTGCGAGAATTCGGTTGCCTCGAACCTGGAGCGATGCTGAAATCAGAGCCCACGTCGAGTCGGTCATCGACTGCTTGGAGCTGTCGCATGTGAGAGACTCTTTGGTTGGCAGCGTGGGCAAACCTGTTATCAGTGGTGGCCAAAGGAAGCGAGTCAGCATCGGCATGGAGCTGGCCGCAGCGCCTATGGCCATCTTCCTAGACGAACCGACCAGCGGCCTGGACGCCACTGCGGCTTCATCTATCATGCGGACGCTCAAGGCCATTGCGCGGCTTGGAATCTCAATCATCGTCATCATTCACCAGCCCCGTGCAGAGATCTTTGACCTTTTCGATAACCTGATTCTCCTTGGAAACGGTCAAACCATTTACGAGGGCTCCCAGATTGAGGCCACACCCTACTTTGAGGGCGTGGGCTTCCACTTCCCTGAGCACTGTAACCACGCTGATGTGATTACTGACATCATCACTGGCAACGGTCGAGACTACAAGGCGAGCGGTGACATCTCGAAAGAGGCCTTGATTTCGCATTGGGGAAATTGGCGACAGTCAAGGGGGAACGACACCAAACGCAACACGACGGTTTCCATGTTGGGTGGAAACTCGATGCATCAGGCCCTCAAGAAGCGTGGAGCCCCGCGTATCAAGCAAGGATGGCTTTGCCTGAGCCGGGCCATCCTCCAGCAATACCGTGCAAAGGGTGCTTTCTGGGCCGAGATGGGATTGGCAACGCTTGCCGGTGGACTTTTGGGACTGGCCGAGAATCCTAAGCACGGCGTCCTCTTCGTTGGACTCTTTAACGAACCGTACGGAGTCTTGTCAACGGCCATGGACTTTCGGTCCGCACCGGAGTTGGCGCTTCTCATGGCCATCGCTATCGGACTGGTGGCAGGCCCCCCCGGAGTCAAGAGCTTCTCGGAGGAGACACTGCTGCACCGTCGAGAGGCCGAGGCTGGCCATTCTCGGCTGGCCTATTTCCTTGCCAAGATCATTTCTGTGCTGCCCCGCATGACTCTTGGTTGTCTGCACTTCACTACGCTCGTACTCTTGTTGTCTGTCCCGATTATCGACTGGGGTCTCGCGTTCCTCGTGAACCTGATGTACTTTTACTGCATCTACGGCCTAGCGAGCTGTGTGAGTATGGTTGTCCGGAGAGAGGATGCGCCTCTATTCGCGACCATGATCAGCCTTATCGTGGGTATTCTTTCTGGAGCCGCACCCCCACTAGCGAAGGTGAAGGAGTGGCATATCGAATGGCTCTGGCGGGCGTCACCCGGCGTTTGGCTGGCCGAGCTTTATTTCGGCCAGTTGGTGGCGCCGTTTGAGTATCTGTTCAATGTTGAGGCCGCATCGAAGGTGACCGGATTTCATCTCGATTGGAAATGGATGAACATCTTGGTCTTGCTGGGGATTGGGACCGTTTACAGAGTGCTTGCATACATCGGCATGCTTGTTGGGCACAGGTTGAGGAAGTAACGCAATGGCGCTTTGATAATGCGATACCATACTGATAATTTAAATCATTCAAACTACTAATCAGACAACTCTTCACATCTCTCGTTGCCTTGATATTGTCTCATGGTTTTACAGGCAAAGTAAATACCGTAGAGGCGGTATCAACTACTCAGGAATGACCAACATCAAGACACAACACCTATTAGACGTTTAAGGAGATGGTCAAGTGTAGAAACGAAGATCAATTTAACTATAAAATTAGGGTATACGTTATGGCATCCATCGGGCCTACCTACGCCTTCTCAATCTTGCCAGTCTTGACATCGTAGCTATAGCCTGTGATGGGGACATCAAGCACAAGGGGGCTCTTCTTCAAGATAGCAATGTCATCTAGAATGCTCTTCTTTACATCAGTGAATGCAAGGAATGCGAAATGGTCCGCATCTTCATTTAGATCCTTTCTGATCTTGGACTTGAGATCACTGTCGGAGAAGGTGAGCATGCCGCAATCGGTCTGTGCAAGTCAGCATTTGCGCACTGCATCGCCTCATGGATGAATTTTCTTACGTGGTGAATGATGACTATTTCGCGAGTTCCGAGAAGCTGCTGCGAGATAATCACAGAGCGGAGTGCGTCTGCGGCACGGCCGCCGGCGTTGCGGATGACATGCGCATCGCCCTCTTCAAGCCCCAGTAGTTTTGCGGGATCTAAACGCGCATCCATGCATGCGAGAACGATGACTTTTCTGCATGATGAAGTTATATCAGTACTAGTTTATCGTGACAGTTTAGTTGGATATGTACTTACCGTCCTGGTGGCATAGGCAAGCTCCCCTTGTCAAAGGAGGCCGCGTACTTCTGGCTTGCGGCCTCGAATTCTGGGACGACTGACTTTATAGACGCCATGATGTTGATTGTGTATTCCCTTGGTCTTTTTTGCTGTGTCGTTTTAAGAAATGCATACATTGTCTCTGGGATCTAGGTCTTTATGTATTGCATCCGGAGTTGCTTTTGGGAATAGTCACTGGCCTTAGTTTGCGGGGTTCACCCAATGGTATCAGTGCCATCAATCGCCATTTCGACTATCTATTTGCCATTCACTGTCACACGTCATTCTACTTTCAGCTCTCTTGTCAGACCAAGTAGTATTTAACAAGGGTGCACTTGATAGGGTGGTATCTGACACGCATGTTAAGGCACCTCACGGAGCAGTTATATTCAATCTCCGTCACTTTTGTGCAGGTGATCGACAACCAAGGCGCGAGGCGAACTCGGAGTGGGAGCCCAGCTTCTTTGAAATCCCAAACTCTTGGGGATAGCGTGTTCTCGGCGACCTCCTTTCATTGCCTCCTTCCTCACGCCAACCCGGATTGTCCATGTAAGCCCCGATAAGATGGATGTCACCGAGAAGGCACGACGATGGCGAGGTCGAGCCGGCTATCATCCCGTGACGACTCTCATTTGAACGATCCAAAACCTTTCAAAACACCAACTCCAAAACTACCAAAACAAGAGGGGCGATGGCGGCGAGCGCCAAGCTTGGTGTCAGCCCAGCAGCAGCATTGTCCGAATCCCCGGTTTCCGAAGGAGATCCGGATGCAGTCCCTGAAGCTGTGGCCGTGGTCTTGCTCATCATGTCCTTGTACTTCTGGACGACAAAGTTGGCCACATCGTCGCCGTAATTAGTTATGTACAACCTGTGCACTTCTCCGTCGGTACCAAGGTCGCAGAAAACATCCCCGGTGTCGCAATATGACCGCATGATGCCGGTGTAGTTGTCCTCGCACACGGTGATGTTTTCACGCGGCCAGACCTAGACGCATCAGTTCGCCGCAGGGCCGTAAGACGGTAAGCACACATACCCCGTTCTTTTGGCTCGTTCCCCTGTTGTAGGGGGCTTCGGCCACATGGGTCGGGTCTCCGAAGACGATGATGGCGACAACTGATTTAATTAGTAAACCGAGCGGCATTATATCAGGCCATTTGATTTCAAATACCGCTGTCATCGACGAGGCTCGTGGGGAGCGGAGCGGCCTCTGAGAAGCCGCTGATGCCGCTGCTGCCGCAAAAGGCGTCGCTGGTGACCTGGCCGCCCTGGGAATAGCCGAACACGGCCATTTTGCCATCCGGACAAGCATCATGATAGCTTGTGATCATATCCTGCATGATATCCACGCCGTCTCGCTCAGAATACAGGTAATCCGGGTCAGAAAACGCGGCTGGGTAGTCGAGGGGCTCAACCGCCGAGTCGTCGATGCGGTCCGCAATGTCCTCGGCGAGGCTGCCTGTGATTCCACTGCCCTCCTTTTCGCCAGTGCCTCGCGCAACAATCATGTACAGGCCTTGGACGCATGTTATGTTGGAGTCCTTGGCCAGGGCGCCAGTGGCGAACAGCGCTATGGGCAGGGCGGAGAGGTGCATCTTGAGAGGATGCCGACTTTGAAAGGTGAGCTGGGACCGGCTGAGACTCTTTGAGGTGGTAGAAAGCTGGAATAAGGAGCGACAATAATATATGAGGCGGATAGGCTGAGAATATGAGTTGTCAGTCTGTCCAGCGCAGGCCAGGAACGAGCTGAGCTCCAACTGCAATGTAGGGCAATGTCTATGATAGTCCACATAGTCCGAATAGTAGTTGCTTCTGCCCAGCTCGCACCCCACAAGGCCCACCAGTCTAAAGCCGTAGCACATAGCTCTCAGGAATGAGCACTCTGTAGAGTGGAATCAGTCGGGCATTGATTGGGACGCACTGTCAGAACTTCCCGAGACCCCGTGGAAGAGCAGAAAGATGGCATTTTGATCGCCACAGACAGTGGGGGTATATTTCTCCATTTGGTACTCAAATTATAGTTTTCATCGATCAGACAAGGCCCATCACTCATCTGTTTACAAAGATGGTTCCTGGACTCCCTACGAAGCTAACTAATTGAACCTGGCGACTTACATGGTGCATATCGTAGCTACGTATACACATCATGGATTTTTGCAAGCAGGAAGCACCCAGCACGGAAAAACTCAAAGAGAAAACGCTAGAATACTCACGATGCATTCCATGTCTCATCCTTTATCGCACGGCCATGGCCACAGCCTGTTATCACACCCACAATGGCATTGTCTCACCCAAAAAAACAAGCTCCACGTCTCTTCCGCAACCAGTCACCACAACAAACAAGGACCCATAACCAGATATTCCAAGACAAAAGTCTGCCGCAAACTCTAGCCCGTAGCGGACGCGACATCTTCTCCCGTGGCCCGCGGCGGACTACCAGTACTGCCCGAGACACCCGCTGCCACGGCGGCATTGCCTCGCTCGACGCCCCTCCCGTTTCCGAATGTGGATGTTGCTTTTGCGAACGGGAAATTCCCGGGAAACGATAAAGATCAATCTGCGTATTTAGGAATCATTAAATAACGCCATGGTTCTGCGAGAGTTTCGGACGGGACTAGGCTCGCGCCACCTACAAGAGGCTATCGCTGTCGCACAGCAACACGTGAATCACGTCTTAGACCTCGGGCATACTGTGGCCATACGAATACAGATCGACTCAAATAAAACACCCAGCGGTGTCTCCGGGCTCCGGTTAAAATTGGAAAACACCTACTTTAAAGTATTACAATCCTACTGTGGACTTCCCCAGCCCTATTCGAGCATAAGTGGCCAACCACTTCCCAGTCAATGGTTTACACGACCTTGTCATCGTCGAAGATCCATTCGAAATCACTCAAATAGCTGCCCATAGAAGTCGTGTCCAGGTCGGGTGCGTGTCTAAGAAAAAAAGGAGCTCATTCTCGGCCCTTTGGAACAACAGTAGCCTCGAATTTATTGACCTCAGCGTCTGAGTAGTCGATACCAGGATTCTCGTCGCTCGCGCTCGCGTGAAGATTACACTCCAACGGCGAACGCGTTGCAACTGCTCTCATCAGCTAGGCGCATCTTCACGGATCAGAGGTTGAGCACCAAGACTTAGTACTGTAGCGAATCGGTGGGCCGCGAGCTCACATGTTCCGGATCAAATGCGAAAGTCGGCATGCCTGGGCAAGTATTAGCCGTAAAATGGCACGTCCGCATACCTGTAAGTGGGCGTAACCTTCCCTTCTACGTTTGCTTCGTAGGAATTCATGATGGAATCGAAAGGAGAGCTCAGAGACCTGACGCGATGAATGAGAACCAGAGATAATGTGTTTGACATGTGTGGTATGACTGCTCCGTGAACCCGGTTCAATCAATTATCCAACCATCACCACGTCTAAATAGTCGATCCAGCTAGTCCGACCGCTGCTTGTATTTCCGAAGTGCTTGAACTCTGGGGTGTGATCAGGCAATTTCAGCAGTTCAGGAACCAACAACATCTCCTCTTTCAGGCTTTAGTGCCCAAGCGACATACAATTTCCCAGCGCCATGAGCCACAAGGATCGCCGAGCCATTAATTTCAACGCGCAGGGAGAGCGATGGCTTGGCCCATGATAATGGTAGCAGTGGCTCCTTACGTTGGCTCTGTACACTGATTGGGTTCGGCTTAGTTGGGTGTAAGTAGATCTGGTAACATCAAGGACAATGCGCATTATTTTATCCAACCATAGCGGTTCAATGCTGTGAGAGTGTCAAATCATCACGCCCTCTGCGTAAATGTTGTATGGGCCCGAATGACAACTTGTCCTGGTTGCTTCACCCGTTCTCACCTGAGGTTTTCGCTATGTCAATGTCGGCTGCAGCACACATTTAGTGGGGCTGAGTCGGATTCCTAATCTGGGCAATAAGTCCGCCAGATCCAGCTCCGATTGGTGGTTACGACCCCAGCCGCCGGGGTATCAAGGATATGACTGAGATCCAAGATCCAAGAAATAGCGGGATAGTTCCAAATAATCCAGCTGATATGTGTAGTATTTCAGAAAGCCCCTAATACCACCCGCATCTAGTCTATTGATGTCCCGATTGAGTCAAATAATGGGAGTGATCTTCAAAATTTGCTCCGTAATCAAGTTTAGTGATTAGAAAGTATGCGGAACCCACCCATCGAGGGCCAATCGGTATTTTTGAGTCGTGCGATTGATGACCACCGACAGAGCTGGCAGGTAACCACACAGCAGGACCTCAAATAAGTTTGCATGCGATTTAGCCCTATCCGGCAGTTGTAAGTGCAAATTAATAGGCTGTCACGCTGGTGGTCGTTCAAGGCAAGGAACAGGAGCCGCTTGCAAAGCCATAAGTGTTGGTTGCTTGACTTCCAAACAATATCACGACACGTTGAAGGGGGCCAAAATGGAACCTCGAAGGGCTTTCTGTGATTTTCCAAGGCGCTTGAGGGCCGGCGTCGATAGTTTCAGAAGAAGCGCCACACCGGTTCACTCAAGGTTGCTGTGGACGATGGTGACAAATGAAACAACTAATGCGTCTTCGTTAGTATCAAGACATGATTGCTGCATACGACGACAGGATGCAATAAGGTGGGGTTTCCTGTTAGAGAATGGTAACACGATGGCATGCGTGTCAGTCTTGGCGAGCTGTCACTCATCGAGGGGCCAGCTGGATTTAGGTGACATGAGTCTTGGTGTTGGTCTTGTTTCGCCATGACCGTCAAGCCTAGATCATGGGTCGCTCCATCCCTAGTTCATGATGATCATGTTCGCAGTGGTGGTGACAGTCTTCTCTCGTTGCATGAACTGCTGCCAACAGAGTCGCTCAGGCTAACAGAGACAGGAAGTATCATCTAGGTAAAAGTGTCGTGAGAAATTGAAACGAAAAGCCAAGAGTCATTGTAGTAAGCAAGCCCCATAGAAGGAATATCCAGAAATACGATGCTGGTTAGCTCAAGAGCCCCGTCATGGACCGGGTGGCTTCTAGAATCGGGGCCGGAAACTGGCCAAGCATAACAACTGGCCCCTCCTACGAACGATGATCTCTTCCCCACACGTTGCTCAACTCACGCTCGGATTGCTTCAGCTACTTTTAGTATCGCTTGTTTCCATCTATTACAAGCGTAAAACAAGGCACAGAAACGAAACCCAGGAGTCAATGCAGCTGTATCATGAACGCAGCCGCGCTACTGGATGTCGTCAAATGCGATCGCCTAGAAGCTGGGGTCGTCCACCCACCTGCGGCGCGGCAGACACTTGTCACAGCCCCCCGTCCACTTCAAAGTGTCTCCTAGCAACAAGCAAGGACATTTATCCATCGCAAAAGCCGACAATCTCGTCTTCTCCAGCGACACTTGGCCAATGCTGCGATACACGGCTGATCGTCAAACGCTGCGGAGAAGAGCAGACGTAGTCGAGCGTTTCAAGAGTGCATCCTTGGCGTTTGAGCTGAGGGCGTATTGTCGGGGGGATGCACGTTTGAGGGAATCGTCCGAGCGGAGGGGTACAGCGCGATGCGGCGCAGGGAGCTGGCGGCTATCGAGTTAAACTTGGTCCTCATTCTCACCGTCCAAGAACCGAGATCCGAATCATTGAGGGGACTCGCACCAACCTCCCCCGCAGCTATTACCGAATTATTGATCGGTCGCATGAAGCGCAATAACTAGGTCAATTGGTGGCTGACAACTGGTTGTGAAGGTGGCACACGGCCTCCTCGCTAGTCGTATCTAATGACCGCGCGGCCTTAGTCCATCCCGCACGATCGGGACATGCCTTGGGTTTAATCACTGGTTTATGGTTGGACAGACGAGCTACTGTTCGATGCTTCGTTCGGCCGCTGGTCGGTCCCCCACAGCCAACCCAGCGACAGCCAACAGCCAAACCCGTCTGTTGGACGACGCCAGGTCGGTTGGCGCATCCCCGGCCTGTGTCAAATGTCTCGGGATTCGTGTGTCTGGTACGTCAGCGGTGGAGTCGGCCAGCATCTGGGATCCTCATAGTACAGGTGATGATGATGCCATGGCGGCGCTGTTGGCGGGGTTTTGAGCATTTTTTCCCCGTTTGTCTTTGGTCGCCATGTCGTCGTACGTCGCAGTACGTCGCAAGCGTGGAGGACTGCATTGCTGTCGTCGTCGTCGCCGTCGACGTTGATCTGCGGAGGAGAGTGCAAAGCCGTGGGCAATATCAGCGGTCAACCTTGGGTACCCGAGACGCCGAAGACGTGTGACCGACCGACCCAGGCCCATGCTAATACTGAAGCTAATGCCATGCATGATTGAAAGGCGATGGCGTCAAAGAACAAACGAACACCCAGCCAACACCCAGCCAACAATTGCTAGCCTGTGAGTGCCTCGTGCCCGCCCTTCTTGTTGTTGGTTCTTGTTCTCGCCCTTCAGCGGCGGGCCCATCCCCAGTCGGGCACGAGACGGTGGTCGTCGCGGGTCCAGACTGCTGGTCCCCTGGGCGCTGTGCCGCTACCACGCGCACCATGCTGCATTTGCCTGCTAGAGGCCGTTGTCATTCGGTTCACGGCGAACAGGTAGTGGCGTTGGGGATGACTCGGACGCCTCGACCGTCGACAGCTGCTCGCGTGTCGCTCTATTGGACGCCGCCATTAATGGCGCCTTATCACACGATGCGGGCAACGTAGGTTAAGGCAAAGTGCCCACACACACTTGCAGCCAGGCGTGTCTTGGCTTGGCTTGCGGATTCGGCTCCCCGGACATGGGAAGTTGTCCATGATGGTCGACAGGCGACTCTAATGAGGACAAAGGAAATATTGGGTGGGAACTCGGGCACCGGAACGAAGCGTGTTGGGCGACGCTACAGGCTTTGCGGGTGAAGCCAGCGGAGAACTAACGGCTTCTGGACTCCAGGTCGGCTGGGCCCCCCGCCTGGGCGCTTCCAAATAATGAGTCTTCTTCAACCCCAAGTCGTCAATCCTCGACCCTCGACCCCTGTTAGCTTGCCGACTTACAGCGGGTTTGCCTATTGCGCTTAATTAGGGTGCAGCAGCTGGAGCTGAAGCTAGGTATGGGGCTGGGATGGGTGAAGGGGAGGTGCGCCGTAGAGTCGCAAGAACGAGATAGCCGCCTGTTAATAGACGTTACGCCGCGGGCCTGCGTGCATCTCGCAGCCAACAGGGAGGGCGTGGGAGAGGCGAGGTGAGGGTTGGGTGAGGGATAGGACCGATGTGTGTGGTGGATGGTTGGTGGATGGGACGTGGATGGGAGGTACTCCGTAGATGGTTGGTTGATGTCCTCTCTCAGATAAGGCACCGCGCAACAGAGGCGGATCGACGTGACGGTGGTTGACGTGACAGTCGACAGGAAAAGTCCTCATAATCACGCACTGCTGGATGGCTGCATCGCAACCGCACATGTAGGGGGAGCGATGCAGCAGGATCCGACAGTCTGGTCGCCCTTTGCCAATGAATCGAGGCGCGGAAGAGGGAGATTCGAGCCGGACATGGCGTGTCATGTCACGTCGTGTTGAGGTCGTGCCTTGTTGAGTGAAGCGTTACGGGCGCCCTTCGAGCCTTTCCGCCTTGGGGGGCGAGGAGGTGGGAGGTTCAAGGTTGCTAGGGAGGCTACGGGGGGCTACGGCAGGTTACGGGGGGGTTGCCACCCACCAAAACCCACCGCGACGGGCACCCACTAACTAAAACAGGAGCCCATGGAACGACCCTTGATCCCACACGCTAACAACGGATCGCTAGTTTGAACGGGCGACTACCCAAGGCCAAACCGAGTCCAGGGATGGCAAGCCCCGGACAAGGAGGAGATGCATGGGCTGCAATGGGCTGCATGGGCCTTCCAGGTTGTCAGCGCGCGCAAGGGTTCCAGTGAAAAAGACGCTGCGACCACCAAAACGTCCTCGGTCGCAGGTCAAGGCTCCTCTGGCGTTGATCGAATAATGCTGACGACCGCCCTCTTCATCCTCAGCTCCTGCTCTTCGTCACACTCCTCGCATTTCTCCACAACTCAATTCCTTCTGCCATCTATTACTGTATAATCTTCTTCGCCTCTCTATTCATCACTCTCCCATCCACACTCTACCCACTACTCTATTATTCTTTGCTTTATTGTTTCCGGTCCCTTTGATACCCTCGGTCTTGTCTACTGTCTACTATACCCCCCACCACCACGCGATCTCCAAGTCGCCCGTCGTCGACGCCTGCTCTTCGAGGCTGGCTTCCTCTATCTCTGTCTCGCCTCTGTCCCGACTCTACTTTGGATCTGATTATTATCGAATCCCCCATTGATCCCTTCACCTCTTTCTCGATACTCCATCCGACCCCACGAGCTTTCGCAACCATGGAAGCTCCCCACCACATGGCGATTCGCGAGCTCGACCTCAGCGCCTACCATCCAAACCCTCTGGTCGACCGGGTCAACGCCATGCCAGGACTGAAGACAAGTGCAGGTAGGCATCCTTTTTTTTTCTTTCTGTTATTATTGTTTTCTGTTGCATCTTCTGCTTCATACGGCTCTCTGTCAACATGGCCGTTACTCGTTACGAGCCCAGGGGCCCTGTAACGTAACCGAGTTTTTTTTCTTTCTCGCGTTCGTTACCTTGGCCACCGGAATAATATCCAACCCTGGTCATCAGCTCGCTTGGCCCTGTGGGCACGAGCCTTGGGGACCCTGAATCTCAACCTAATGTGGTGAGCCTCGGGCCTTGGTAACATTCAGCACTTGGCGTCTAGGCAGGAAGTCAAGCTGTCGCTGGGAACAAGTGCTCCTCCGCCTCGGTTTTTTTATGTGGGAGCGATGTCGGTGGCGATGACTTCCTGTCTTCCACAGCGCGCCTCACGTCCATGGACGCTTTCTACCCGTGCACGAGAATAACTAAATCTCAACGAAACACAAAATGGAACCTGCCACTAACATACTCCTCTCCAGCTTTCTTCACCTTCCTCCGCGCCAACCTCGTTCTCCACTCCGCAATGTCCTCCGCCACCAGCACCCCGCGCCTCGGCCCGTCCTACCCATTCGCGCCCTCGCCCTCACCCTTCTCTGCCTCTGCCGCCGTCTCCGCCGATCAGCTCTTCGATCTCGATGACGACAACATTGATATCCCCCCGCTGTCCCTCGAAATCCTCGAGTCCCGCCGTGACAAGGTCGACGGCCTCCGCCTCGTTGCCGACTCTATCGCACAGATGCGCCAGCGTGCTTCCGTTGCCCTCGTCTTCCACCCACTCTGCCTCGCCGGCCTGTCCGCCGCGCTTGCTACCGTCTACCAGCTGGGCTTTGTCTCTACCCTCGATATGGGCGTATCCATGACCGTCTCCTGCGGCGTCGTCATGAGTTACCTGATGGGCATCCGCTACCTCGCCAGTGGATACGTCTCCCTCGCCGAGCGTCTGCGCTGGGGCTGGCTCCGCGCCGACGACGGTGAGGAGGACACACTGCTGGCTGCCCGCTACAATGACGAGATCATCGGTTCCTTAGTTCTTCGCCTCGAGCCCAACCCGGCCGCCCTCGCCAGCCCCAGGCGCAAGTACCGCAGCGTCGCCCTCCGCGGTGGCAAGGGTGTCATCCGCGCGTGGACCACGAGCCTGCGCTACCGTGGCAAGGGTGTCGGTAAGGACCTACTCTACGAAGCTGTCCGTATCACCAAGGAGCGCTGCGGTCGGGATGCCGAGGTCGGCTTCGCCCAGGAGCATGCCAACAGCGCCATGCTTCTCCCCGGCATCTTCAATGCTCCATTCCGCCGGGACGAGGTCCTCGCCACCAAGGCGCTTGAGGAAGTCCTCGTCGACTACGAGGTGACTAAGAAGAGGAGGTAAATGAAGAAAGGGAAGAAAACAATAATAAAAAAGAATAAACAAGACAAAACAAAAGAGAAAGACTTGGAAAGATTGTGTCTGCACTAGAGGAGGCAGGTAATGGTTGGAGGTTGTGGCACTTTTGCATATTATACTTTCACTTGAGATACCCCAGATACCAGATACCATTCGTTTTAAGAAGACTAGTAATTCAATTAGGTCATGATAGATCATGACTTCAAACTCAACTCCTAAACACCTTGGAAGTCATGTCTTGCTGTGTTGAGTGTGTGTCCCTTTGACAATCTTACATCTGATCGTTACCATCTGCACATTACCATCTCCCCTTCCAAGACGAAGCATCGCGACGAAACAAGTCAAGCCAAATACCAACATCCATCAAGACAACGTTTTGAAATCAAACCGTGGGTATCATTCAACCTCGAACTGGTAATCCTTGCATCGCTTAAGAGTAGCCAGAGGCAGGTCCGGCGGCGTTCTTGGGCTTCTTACGGTCATTGTAAGTGTCCGGGTCGAACCCATAAATAGGTCGACCAATCCGCTTCAGACTATGGATGACCTAGAAACAGATGTCAGTCATCTTGCAGAACGAGCCAAATTGGAATAATAGTGGGACGTACATCGTAGACTGTCACCGTCTTGGCTCCACGGTATTCAACATACAGGGCACAGTCCTTGAGGATCTTTGACGTGGTCAGCTGAGAAAGCATAAAAGGCATAGTGGCAGGCCATACCATTTCGAGTCGGTCCTTTAGAGCGGCGCGGGCATCATCATAGATGGCAGCCGAGATTCGCTTGACACCACCACGACGAGCGAGGCGTCTGTGTGCTGGTCAGTAGAGTACATTGCGTGATAAGACGTGACTGGGAGTGGTGATAAGGGTGCGGATCGAATCGGAAAATAGTGGCGCGCTTGGTCGCTGTTGTTGTGATAACAGTGCAGATATCGGAAATGCATGAACTCACCTAATCGCCGGCTTGGCTGTAGCCCAGTTAGCAATCGCGCTAATCTCCCGGATCCAGAATCACATACTTATCCCCAGAATATTGTCCCGGAGGATCTTCCTATCGCCAGATCGTTAACACCCGCCACAACGTTCCAGAGCCGCCCACCACCACCTGTCTCACCTGTGTCGCTTTCCTGACATTACAGTCTTGCCTCCGACCCTCGCAACTCCCTTCTTCGCACCGCCAGGCCCGCCACGCTGAGGGACTGTGGTCCCCATGCTTGGCTTTATCGGTGCGCCCGCTGGGAGTTGGCCAGGTGGGTTGCTCGCGGGCGCTTATCTGTGAACGCGGGGTGAGGAGAACGTTATCGTGTATCAGAGACGACCAAGCGGATAAATGGGAAGCATTCAAGATAACACGTGTGAAGCTCAAACGGCGGATTGGGAATTTGTGTTGATCAAGGATTTGAATCGGGAAGGTGAAGGCGTTGTTTATGAGGGTGTGATTCAGTCAAGCTTTTGAGAGCTGTGAAGGCTGCCTCGAGTTTCTGCACGTGACATTGCTAACGTCTCAGTGTGCATACAAAGAAACCAACGATCATGCAAATAGCCAATTAGCCCAAGCGTCCTCAAGGAGCTCAAGTTTTGGTCTCACCAGGGAACGCTATAGGTTTATTATACTAAGGCCTACTCTACAATTAGGCGCAATGTGCTTTTACGGTCAATCGAATAGCTATATGTAGAAAATACCAAAGTTAAAAGCATCACATTAGACATGTTCATGGGCTCACGTCAGAACAGAATCGGGTGTCTATTTTTTCATTGCCAAAAGCAGCGACACTTTTTTACGGTCCACGTCTCATCTCAGTATCCCTCGTGCCCGTGCTCCCACTCAAGCATCGAGAAGAATTCGTTACGCCCGGGTGGAGTTGTAGGTCCCGAGAAGTCGCGTGGAGGCAGGTATCAACGGCTTCATAACATTCCGCCCCAAGCTCCAAACCATTCGCCCCCGTCACATCCTGGTATAATCCCGCATATACCGGCTCAACATAAAAAGCAAAACTATGTCCTTGAACGCCAGGACCCCTACTGTGGCTGCCGCTTGGACGTGTGGTTGATGAACAAGAAAGCAACGCGAGTGCACCGACGCCTCTTGTACAAGGGTATTAAAAGGATAGGAGTCGTAAAACGATGCAAGAAATCATGGGTAATCCATGCTTCGGCACCTTGTCCGAGTAGCAAAGAGCACCCTGGTATCCCATTTGGGGACAGATGGCCCATAGTCTCAGTTTGGGAAAACGAGAGGAGTCAAAGTCGTCTCCCAAAATATGACATGCAATGGCATAGCTCCTATGCTGCAGCGGAGACTTCCGTGGATTCAGTTGCCTTGATGGCCTCGGCGGCTTCGGGGGCTTCAACAGCCTTTGGTGCATCAGTCGCCTCGGGAGCGCTGGGTGCTTCGGTGCTAGATGCTTCCGGGGCCTCAGAAGGCTCGGTAGCTGCAGGGGCTTGGGCAGCAACTGGGACTTCAGGGGCATCCTCCGATTTGGGAGTTGGCTCAGCGAGACGGGCCCTCTTGGTAGGTCGCTCGTTTGCTGCTTCGGCGGCGTCCTTGGCGTCCTTCAACTCAAGTTCGAGGTCGTCAAGGCGTCGCTTCAGACTGTTCTCTCTCCTGTGGCTATCTTCAAGCTGAGCGCGAAGTTTAGCTTCGCTATCCTGTGCCGCCTCGAGCTGCGCGCGCAGTTGGGTCTGCTCGATACTGGCGACTTCCTGCCCTCTTCTCGCTGCGGCCTCTTGCTTCTCAAGCTGGCCTAGGCGGCCACGGAAGAGCTCATTGATCAACTCCAGTTCGCTCACTCTCGTCTTGAGACTAGAGTTGTGCGCGATAAGCTGCTCCTGTGTCTGGGGCGCATCGGGATTGCGGTCCCCGTTCAGTGGAGATGCGGCGCGTCCCTCCGCGTTTGTAGTAGCAGCGAAACCCACGGCGCTGGACTGATACGGATCGTCAACCATGAAGGAAGGCAGGCTGTGGTTGTACATCGATGGCGTGCCAGTGCGCGAAATCGGCGAGTCGGATCCATCATTATGTCCATTTGCAGACCGTTGCGAGGCACGTCGCGCAGCCTGGGCAGCATGCGCATTCGCATTCTGGCCGGAGAGATCGAGTCGGTTGTGATCAGTTGCGATGGGGAAGTTCTGGGCTTGTTGTTGCTGCTGTTGCTGCTGCTGCTGTTGTTGCTGGCACGTGTCAGCGATGCGCGGTTCGAGGTGTAAAACGGGTGTACCTTTTTCTTCGGCGCGAGATCTGGTCGCATCGTCTTGACACGATTGCGACTCTTGATAACGTCAGTCTTGAGAGAGATAGGCCGAGGGCGGCCGTGCAACTTGAGGAACAAGCCGCAGGCATTGCAGAGGACGGAACCAAACTCGTCGCGACGCCATAGCGGTGTCGTGGAGGTCGCGCAATTCTGGCAGGTAGGCTGCGTAGATCCGTTAGTGGCCATCATGACGCCGGTAGTTTGGTGGTAAAGTGAGGGCGAGGCGGGAGGGAGGGCGATGATGATTAGTATCTTGATCACGATAAGAGGATGGAGTAAAAATCTTTGGCCCCAACATAACTGGTCTGATAAGCCAGATAAGCCCACACAAGGGATCCACGAAACTGCCAAACTGAGCCTAGCACGGCCAGGATTATGATAACACACGTGATCATATCAGTAGCACGCGATAAGACGGTGGAAGTGGCACATTGGCAGACCCCCGATAATAACGCCTCGGCAATCCGACATTACATATCTCCCCTGCATGCAGACGATTGTTGTGGCTGGCCAATTGCGATGCGATTGCGAGAAAGAGCGTTTCGGACAGATCGGTGATGGAAAGTGTTGTGGTGATGGGACATATTTGCGACGTACCAAGTTCCCTCCAGAACCCCCACTCGTGGCGGCGGGCGACGCACCGGTATACATCGTGGGCGGCGGTCCGTTAGACGGTCTAGCAAGAAGATGTTAGTCAGCGAATTATGCACAGTAAGAAGAGCCTTCGGGATCTTCAAGCAACTTCATCCGGGGCAGGGGAGAGCCTCGGCGCAGATAACGTATCGCTCGCGACTCCCGGTCACTCGGGGGTCGCACAGAGACTTGTGTCCAAAGCGCAGCGCGTACCTTGACTGTGGTGAAGCGGTCGCCGCGCTCACGGCCGCCAGGGACGATATGCCGGGCAGCTGCGTCAACGATGCCGATGCTGCAGTAGAGGCGGAGCTCGGTCGAGAGATCGGCTCGAGAGTCGGCGGCGGGAGAATCTGGGGCCCTTCCTCCATTGCCGGTCGAGGAAGGGAACAGGTCTTGTTCGAAGGATGTGTAAAAGCCGGGGTAGTTTGCGGGAGAAGAGCTCCAAGGTCGAGCTGAAGCGCAGGGCTGTCGCAAAGTGAAAGGATCGGTCTGGGAGTCGATATTCCGTCGCGCTCAACGATTGGCAAGGATTATGATGCGATTGCTTCTCCTCCAAGGGCGGTTGTCCAGAGGGCAGAAAACGTGAACGAGACCACACAGAAGAATCGTACGGACGTGGAAAGATTCGAGGGACTCGGGGCACGGGTCAAGGAAGCGGACGAATAAGGACCAGGTACACGGCCCGAGCGAGAAGCCAAATGAGGATCGAAGTGCTGCGGGAAAGCCAAAAACACCCGAGACAATAAGACTTCAGGTGCGCGGGAAGTGTGCGAGCAGCGCTGGGCAATGCGACAGCGAGTAGTGATGTACAGGAGCAACTATGGAAGAGCAAAATACGAAAAAGGTCAACGACCCCCCCTAAAAGCAAAGTCGCGGCGGTTGTCGTCTGCGAGTGCGATGGCCAGCGCGGTCAATAAAGTTGGTTTTAGGCTGGGCTGCACGTAATAGAAAGAAAGGATCGCACTACGGGAGCGCTCTCATTGGACGGCGTGGTGTGAATCCAGGCGCTCTGGTCTCTGGAGGGTGACGGTAATTTCTGGCGGACCAGCCTTAACTTATCCCTTATCACTTATCCGATGACGGGCACAAAGCCGACGGATCTTATCAACGCCTCAGGAACGCGGGCGGCTTCATGGATCGCCGCCGATTTGATCGCCCGCCGTGATGCCGGCGCAGTGGGGAAATTTGTGAGGTACGTACATGGCCAGCATCTCCCAGGGGGCCACCCAAATCTCTTTCTGCTCCCGTGATGGTGGTTATGGGGGATCCGCACGAGTGATTTGGCGCATCTCGGCGGTTCCTTTGGCGGACCCCTTTTGGGAATGAGCTGATGGTGTGCCAATGTGCTTCCGAGTCCATTACCAGCTGTGGATTGATAATTGGCATTAGTGGCTAATTACAATGCTACTGTTCACTTGTTCTGGGACAAGGGACGAGTGCGATCGGGGGCCCTTGCATTCGAGTCTGTGACATCGCGGGCCTTGTCTTTTATCTCGATCTAGGGATGGAAAAAAAGGCCCCAACGGCATAGACATTGGCCTTCCCCATCCCCAAGACGGTCTACTGCGACAGGGTCCGTACCGACTCCTTGTTACATAAGGTTACCATCATGTCAGATCTTGCAGCTGTGTCAGCGCAACCTGCTGGAGACACTGAATCTCATGAGCCCCTTTTCAGCACCAGATACGTAAACACAAGGAGACACCGGGTACATGTGCATCTTCAGAGTACCGTTCCAACGGCCAAGCAAGTTCGCAGCCAATTCTGATATTATCCAGCTCGCCTGTGCGGCCTTCCAACCTTTTGCCATGGTCGATGCCACGAGGTCTCCAGCTTCCGCAGCATCCGAACGGCACGAAATTGAATTTTCCTCCATTGATACTCCGTACGTCAGATGAATGACGATGTGCGGCGCACGCACTAGTGGTAGACGCAGCGTTGGACTCTTCGCATGCTTTACGGCGCTGGGAAAGGCAGGACATTCAACTAAGCAGTAAGCAAACGTGCAGGAAACACGACGCGTCCTTGGCAGTCCCTCAAGACGAGTCCATACGCGTAGTGTTGGTTGCGAGGCACGTCATGATGCAAGGCGTCGAGCCACACCTTTTTCCGCCCATGGCCCAGTCTGGCGCTCACCAGCCACGGCCCTGGCGTCATGGGGCGGCGTCGACCCTCATCTGCAGCGACCTTACAGCGACCTACAGCGGCCCCTCCACCAAAAAGCGAGCCCGCTACCCGCCGCCACCTGCCCAAGGCCCGAAAGTCTAGCCCAGCCCTCCAGCGGTGTGAGTGACATGCAGCGGACGTCCTGATCTTCGACTCGTTTTGGATATCCTTCTTCCGACTCATTTCACTTCCTCCGACCATATCGCTCTTCGTCCCATCGCCCTTCACTATCACCTGTGTCTTGGATCTAAAAACAGCCACATCCGTCCATCCATCATGTTCAACTGGGCCAAGCAGACGTAAGAAATTCCGCCCCCACCTTGCCGTGTTCTCGTTCCCCTCCAAAAAACGCTTCCCGAGACCGGGAGATGGATGGACAGGCAGACAAGCAGACAAGCAGACAGACACCTAACTGACTCTCGCAATTACAGGTTGGCGAATGTCGCCGGCACCCAGGAGCCCATCTATGGCCCCACCGCCATCAAGTCGGTCGCCCTCGAGGCCGAGAAGACGCCCTTCACCGAGCTGAAGCGCGAGGACCTTGCGTGGAAAGCCATGGATTCGACGTCGGTCGAGACAGCGAGCTTCTACCTCATGAGCGACAACGGCTACGTCGCGCTCGCCCAGGTCATCTATAGTAACGTGGCGTATGCTCCCTCTCCATTGTCGATGAGACAAATGATGCTAACCACGGTCTCTGATCCAGCGGCATCCGAACCACCTGCCAGTTCAACTGCAAGGTCTTCAGCAAGGACCAGGACAAGCCCCACCTCTGGTGCTCGACGCCCCTCAACAACGTCGAGCTCAGCGACGACAAGAACAACTTCTACGCCGATGACTGCGCCGTCGAGCTGTCCGACGACGGCACCTACTACACCATCAAGAGCATGAACGATGACCGCGCCATCGTCAACCTCAAGATCACCCGCACCACGCCGGGCTTCCAGGTCGGCGAGTCCGGCCAGACGCTCTTCGGCACCGACCTCACGAAGCCCTGGGGCTCCATGCGACACGCCTTCTGGCCCCGCTGCGTCGCCGAGGGCACCATCTCGGTCAAGGAGGGTCCCATCGACTTCAAGGGCCGCGCGCTGTTCGCCTACGCCCTCCAGGGCATGAAGCCCCACCACGCCGCCGCGACCTGGAACTTTGTCGACTACCAGGGCCCCAACTACTCGGCCATCCTGATGGAGTTCACCACCCCGCCCTCGTACGGCACCACCTCCGTCGTCGTCGGTGGCATCGCCAAGGACGGCGAGATCATCACCGGTGGCTGCGCCCACGCCGCCGCCCACACTGCCATCAAGGGTGACAACGAGAACTCCTGGCCCGAGCCCACCGAGGTCAAGTACTCCTGGTCCGGCACCACCAAGGACGGAAAGACCGTCACGGCTGTCATTGAGGGTTCTCTCGGCGAGCGCAGCGACCGTGTCGACGTCATGGCTGAGGTCCCTGGCTTTGTCAAGAAGATTGTTGGAGCTGCCGCTGGTACCAAGCCCTACATCTACCAGGTTCGTATATTATCCCGGTCTTTATATCCCAGCACTGACACCCCTCCAGTACCACCCCAAACTCCCCTTCAAGCTGAAGATTGGCGACGAGGAGATTGTCGAGGAGGGCATCATCTTCACCGAGGCCACCTTCATCTCGGACCCGGCGTCCTCGGAGTGAAAATCGCCTTGAAGGACTATTTTCGAAAGTGTTACAACTGTGTCGCATTGGGTAAATACATAATCAGGGTCGGCGTTGGAGACGGCTTGGTCACTCGCTTGGTACAAATACATTGATGCCCTTTTCATTCTAATAACTGGCATCCCCCACAGCGTCGGGGCCCAGAAAACATACAAATATAATGCCCATTTTTGTTAGTCGAACCTAAATACCATGCTATCGTAGTCACTGAGTCCAATCCAATCTCTTTCGCGCAAGGGGGTATTGGATAGTTCCGTCACCGTCTGGCAATAGTCCAGAGGCTTGAACCCAAGGGAGAAGCAAGCCAAGCTGAAATGATTTTAACATGTAGATGTCTCACGGAGGCGCATGTCTCTGTTCCTGAATCAGTCTTTCCTCGCCTGTATTCTGCAGTTAAGCAGTGCCCCCCCAGGCTTAGGAATCCCAACAGCGCGGGCAACCCCACGTGTGGCCCTGGCGATGGATCGCGACTATACGCGCAGCATTCCAGGATGCCGCAATGTTTTAGATGCGATCCCTCCAGCCCCTGATGTTTTTTCCCTGTCCTCGGCCCCCCGCGCTCTTATTCATTAAATACATCTGGAGGAAGAATCTCTCGAAACCAAAACACAATCCAGTTCCAACCCTCCCTCTCTTCCTCGCCTCCTCCCCTTCATACCTCACCATGTGCTCTGGCGCGGTGCCCTGTCTATCGAAAATAACGTCCGTCGATTCCTCATACGCTCCCCTGGTCCCCTCGCCATTGAACCCCATCAGCTATGGCCCCGACGGCTGCTCAACACGCGCCAGCCGCCGGAGACGGGGTCAGTCTGTTCGGCGGAGGCCGACGTCGCACACGCTCGCGCAACGGTTGATGCGTAGCAAGGCGGCCGAGGCGTGGCGAGGGCATGTGCTGAGCTCGCAGCTGGCGCAGGGTGATAACATCGGCGTTGTCCGTCGCAAGGCGCCGAGGAACCGAGTAAGTTCCGCATCCCTTTCCTTCGCGGGAGGCTATCGTCAGTGATGTCATGATTGCTGAGACGTCGTGCAGGGGTGTTGTCCGTCACTCCCTGACCTAAGAAGCCTGGGGCTGAGCTTCTCTCTCGTGGGATACACTCGGAGTCAAGAACCTGTGATTCGGTTCCGGCTGCCAGACTTGTCAGCCTTGACGACGCGGCGGGTGATAATGGCATTGGGCCTAGCAGGCGTGATACCGGCATTGAGTGCGCAGAACTTCCTACGGCCTGCCGAGCCGTTATGACACGGACTGAGATGGGGAGAAGAGGAAGGTGAAAAAGTTAATGATGGCATGAAGAATTGTGATTTTGCTCGGCGCCCACCTGGCCTGATGTTGAGAAGTGTCTATGAATATACCCGCGTACCCCGTCCGTCATTTGCCCCCCTTCTATGCGTCCGTCGTTACTGAAATGCGTGACCGTGCCAGTATTATCATATCATACATCGTCTAAGGCATAGCAGCTTTTGACTCATTGATCCTTTTTGTTATCCGATTTGTTCTCCGGGGGAGGAGACCCCTGCGTGTCCGACTTTTCTGAGACCGTTCCTGCGGAGGCGTCCTTGGGCGTCTCCTCTTGGTTGGGGTCCTTGAGCGACTGCTCAACCTGCCATATGGCCCTCTCCAGCTCAATCTCCAGGGCGGGGATGTCGAGCTGGCTGGAGAAGGTCTGGACTTCCCTTTGGGTCAGCAGCGTCTGCTCCTTGTTTTGGGGCTCCTTGGGGGTCGCGGCGTGGGTGGCGTAGAGCTCGTCGAGAATCTTGGAGGGCGCGGGCTTGACGAGCTTCTTCTCGAGGAGCCATTGGATGTGCTTGCCGCCCGCAATGGCTCGCCAATGTGACCACGCGCGGTACAAGAGGTAGAAGAAGGGTAGATTGGGGATTCTGCAAGGCACGTCAGCGGCGTATCTCAATGGGCGGAACTCGGAGGACCTACACTGGTACGAGGGCAAAGGGGATCGAGATGGGCATGCCCACGCAACACCAGATGAGCTTCCGGCGATGCAGAGCCTGCCTCTCCGTCGCCAGCGTACGGAGGATCCCCTCAGCCTTGGCGTGCGGTATGACGGAGCTGGGGTAGCACACTTCGATATTTTCCCTTCCCTCCAATTCATCCGCACGGCGCCGCGTCGACAGCGGCGGGACGCTCTTGAGGCCCCATTCCTGGTAGGGGATGCGCCGGAAGGCGTAGTTTCCGTAGTCGACGACCTTGCGCTTCCAGCCCGACTCCTGCTTCTCCCACGTGGCCCACGTCTTGGCGGCCCAGACGGTGCCGCGGTCGAGGTAGCTGCGGTCCTGCGCCGTGGTGACAACGTTGAGGCGCTGCGCGTACAGCAGCGTGCGCCGCGTCGAGAGCGGGAGGAGGAAGAGGCGCATGGCGGCGGGCGAGAGGCGATATTATTGGAGGCGTGGTTTTGTTTCGAGATTCGGTCGGTAGGACAGGCGAGAGAGTTGTCGGGGCGAGCTGACCTTGGGAGATGCAGCTATAGCAGCATCGCGAAGTAGGCCAATCCACCAGAGCAAGGCCTGCAGCTGCTGCAGAAGAGAGAGAGAGAGGGCGGGAGAGCGGACGAAGGGGCGCAGCAAGCAGACTAATAAACGAAATGCTTGAGTGTGTTCGTTGAGCTGCTGGGGTATTCCACCTGGACGAGCTGAGAGGAGGATTGGGGCGATTCTAGAGCGCTGGAGCCGTGGCGAAGCTGACGACGATGATTAGTTTTCAGGCCCCTCTGGCAGGCACCCGCTAGGAGGCCCCCCCCAAAGACCAAGGATTTGGAGTGACGCACATGGTCGTCATGGTTGGGGAACCAAGATTTACAGCACGTGCATGGCCCCCAATCAATCCTCTTACAGCGGTCAAGACGCCCTGTCGATGCCGGCGGCCTAACCACGGGGGTTGGTTAATTGGGCATTTACCCACTGACGGCCCGGTAGCTGCAGCTTTACCGCTTGACAGCACAAGGCATGACGCAGAAGACTCATCATTTCATCTTTCATCTCCTGGCAATGGCATATATCGACGTATCGCCATATATCACCCATCATCTCCCTCTCGACCCAAGAGTTGATGCACAATGGCCCGTGCATCCTTCAACGCCATGCCGAGAAATCCGCCTTGTTGGGCTTGTAGCACATCCTTCCCAGGCCTGCAACTTGCAAGCCGCTCCCTGTCACCGCCGCCACCAAGATGGACCCCCAAACTCCACCGTCAAATCCCCCCCTCCACCCCACATCGACACCCACTCGCCCACACAATCAAAATTCTGCTTCTTAGCTGCAAATCCTTCCAGTTGGTTTCAACATTCACTCGGGCGAATGGTTTAGTGGTATAATACTCCCTTAGCATGTTTCATCCGAATATCTGGGAGTGGTCCAGGGTTCGATTCCCTGTTCGTCCAACGCAGGTGGTTTAATCCCACTGTTATATCCTTTCTTTTTGATTTTTTTGCAACCTAATTTTGCTCCTTTCTCAGTAACACGACGTGTACCTTTTTGCTATCAAAACATAATTCCTAGTTTAAGACCTTGTCTAGGATTTTTCTCACAAATTGTTTTATTTTATTTTATCTGTTTCTTTTTAATACCAAGCGTGCCAAGTTAAATTCACCTCCGTCTACCCCAAGTCGGCTCGCTGGTTGCGCCGTGGTCCTCTGACCCTTGCCCAAAACGGAAGACCCTCGACCACCTAACGTCAACTTCGATGAGGATCGTATTACATATCCTCAGAACAATTCCTGAAGTGAGTGGTACAACCTTCAGTTTCTTACCCCCTCTCTCGGCTTTCCCTTTTGGTGAGGCCTGAAGCTGTTAACGTCTGCTACTAATCCCACATAGCTACAAACGAAGGAGACGAATGCACATCACACGAAAGTAACACCCTCAAGCAATGCTGGACGATTCTGCCTGATATCCTTTCGACATAGTCCTCGTGCCCAAATTTCGTGCCTTAATGATCCTCATACGTACACTTAGCAGAAAGAGCATAAACGGTTGCATCAAGGATAACTTAACTACGATACAGGGTAGGACACTGTCCATGGAAACCACAAGCATCAAGACTTCAATGTTCTATGGGAGTCAGTTCGCTTCTCTATCCTAAGGCTACCTCACAATAAAAGCTTCATCACTGCCGCACAACTTACACAAAACTCCATGTCTCATCATCCCAAACCATTACGCCTCTATCAGACACACTCTATCTATGCCCATATTTTCACATCCGACATCGTAGTCATGACATGTACATGTATGTATCCAACCGTCTCAGTTCTTTACGCTTTCATCTTCGGGGCTCTTCGCCCGAGTTGAGGGCCCCTTCCCAACAATCTTCTCGGCCCAGTTCCACCCAGCTGAAAGTGGGCTAGAACTTCGCTGCGCCTCCTTGCCCTTTTCCTGCGATGTGGGCAATGTCAATTTCGCAGGCCGCCTCTCTGAGGGAGGAGGGTCGCCACCAAAGTCTAGATCGCTGTCGCAATCGCTGTCGACCCAGTCGCGCTCGCTCCATGTCATAGAACCATCGTGGTCAGTTCGAGACGGTTTCCCCGAGGTGTCACTGCCTTGGGACTGTGGCGGAGCTTGTAGGCCCGGTAGATCAGACACTTCATCCAGGGCTTCGCGCGCCTCGCTCTCGGTACGTGTGGCCGGCGCCTCCGTAACAGAAAGGCTGTCCTGGCTGCCCTTAGTCTCGCCGCCATGTTCGTCTGGTGGCTGGTTGATTTCCCGCGCACGCTCGCGGTTGCTCTCGTCTTCTGTTCGCAGATGGGAGGCCGCTGAGTCGCTAAAGTGCTCATCCACCAAGTGCTTGACGACAGGCCAGCCGTAGGCATTGGCGAACATGCGACGGACAAAGATGTTGTTGTGCGCGTCGGGCTCCAACTTGACCAAGACTTTCCTCCAGGACAAGTCCCGATGATAGGCCCTCGAAATCTTCTCCTCGACGCGCATGTTAGAACTGTCGATGATCTCTTGGGGATCCTTGTCGGGGTTGGTATTTTTCGTGTCGTCGTAGTCCTTCATTGATTGCGCCGTATCTTCGTGATGAATCGAGGGATATGGTGACGAGGACCCGCTAGCTGTTGAGACACCTGTCGAGGCACGCGAAACAGAATTTGCCTGAGTAATGGTTTTCCTTCGGACTAATGTGGTCGGCCGCTTCTTCATCGGCGGCCCTGGGATATCGGCCGGGTGATAAACTCGATCATGGAAGATGGTCCGCGGCCGCTCAGAAGGATCAATCAAATAATCAACATCTGGCATCTTGGGATTGAGGAGATCACCAGCAGACTCAAAGAAGGTCGTCTTTGGCGGAGCCGTAACTCCCTCCTCTTCTTCCTCATGTCCAGACGTTACCTTTGACGGTTTGGGCGATCCCGAAGGGCTAGGCTCTCCGCTACCTGTGAGCTCCCCAAAGCTGATTGTCTGACTCCTCCGGAAAATCATCCGCTGCTTTTGCGAGACGTTGGGAGGTTTTGGTGGCTCATTACTCTTGAAAAAGTTGAAGAAGCCCGACAACGGTCCACTGTTGTTAGAGTCTTCCGAATCGGATGGCACGTCCTCCATAAATGGCGTGGGGATGGACCGCAAACTCGCCCGGTCGTCTTCGATAAGCGCATTACTGGATGGCAGCGGGACCTCTCGCATATTATCTCGAGACTTGTCAGGCGTTACTGCTCCAGACAGATTCCGACTCTGTCGATCACCCGCTGGAACCTGCTTCTGGCGAGGAGAGGCCATGTTGGCACCGGTGAGTTCTGCCCATCCGAAACCAACTACCGTCTCGACCAGGCCAGCATCTCGCCGCGCCTTCTCGACGCGATCGAGGCCTTGCCAGTCCAGGAACAGGAGACAACTCGTGCGGAGGGGAACGATGCCATCGTTGACAACATTGGAGTACACGGTACGATTACGGAACTTCTTCAGGGCCGTATGCGCGGGTCCCGTTGGTAGGATCCTCAACAGGGGTTTCGACTCCGGCTGTGACTCTCCATAAACCTTCTTGTGTGCCGTCTCTCCCAGGTTGCCGACGAGGGCGCCCCATCCGCTCCGTGCAAGAGTCGGAGCCCTCCACGTCAAGCCCAAGTCTTTGCCAGTCCTGCCAACAAGGCCAAAATCTAGGGCAAACTTGACATAAAGTGGGTTCTCGTTGCTTAGCCCCAGAAATGGCGACGCCAAGGTAATGAAGTTGATTGGTTTAATGAGGTTGAAGAATTCAGGAGAGTGTTTTTGGATGTAGGCAATGGCGTAGGTCTGTACAAGCCCTCCCAGTGAGTGTGCAATGAAGCTGATGCTGGTGATTTTATATGGTCGTTCGTGTTTTTCTAAATGTTCTTTGCTGTGGTTCGAGACCACACTGCTGTGTTTGTGTGCCGGTTTTAGCTCAGAGTCGCTCTTATCAACCTTGGCAGAATGGAACACTGATTCGGCAGCCCCCTTTACTGACGGGAGGAATGGTTGGTCTGGATATGTTGTGGAGAGCACATATCTGGCGAGTCGTTTACCCAAATACTTGATGCCTCTCTCGGTCTTGGTGGCATTCCCCGAGTAACCACGGACAATGACTTCTTCGTCGTCGCTTTCATGCTCATCCTCGTCGGAGGGGTGGTTCTGGACCTTTTCGTCGTTTGTTGAATCGGCGTCTAAGTCCCGTTTCCTCCTGGTAGCTCGCTGTTTGGCTCGCCGTGCCCTGGCATCGATCTTGGCCTGTTTCACAGCTGCATCAATGCTCTCCTTCATGAAGAGCATGTCAGCGCCAAGATTACTGTGGAGGCCATGCGTCAGGACCACCAAATGGATATTCTTGTGCTTGCGGGGTACTGGCTCTTCTTTAGTCTCCGGATCTCCTGTCTGGACCATGCTCTCGATTGCCTCATCAGCACCTGGGTGTCTCCGGGCTCGGCTCTGGCCAAGGTCATCCCAACCCGGAAGTCGTGGCGTGTTCCACAGTGTGGCTGTATCCTCAACCTTGACCCTTACAGCTCGCGAGAAGACTCCCCGGGGCTGCGCTGGGTGGTGGCCGTCCTTGGCACCGATACTCTGCTGATGGTCGCTCACTTTGCCTGGTTGCGGCACTTGAGTCTGTCCGCTCATGACGGGGCTAATGCTGCTTAGGTTTAGGGACTTGTGGTCGCGTGCCACCACGACCTCATATCCCACGGCCGCCGAGGTGGAGAACAGGACCTGCGACGCTACCTCGATGATCCAGCTGGCACATTCTTCGTCATGCTCCGGGGCCTTGCCAAAACCGCCATGGCCGCCCATGCCGGCGCTCTGGCGGATGTCGTCTGGTACGACAAGCTCGCACTCCCACGAGCCGCCAGCCTTGACCATGGGCTCAAACTCGGGCACGCCATACCGCTCGGGGTTCTCAAACTTCTCGTTGGGGTTGAAGGCGGCAGGGTATGCGGCGGCGGAGAGGGTATACGGCCCGTGGACGAAGGCGGCGCGCAGGGCAATGGCGCACGTGTTGCGGACTCGCAGGTAGAGCTTCTCGGGCGACGGCAGGATGCGGTCCTGGGACGGCGTGTAGGTGACGGTGTATCGGACCACCTCGCCCGTCTTGACGCTGCCGATCTGGTGGAGGAGCAGCATGTTGGCGTTGGCGTTGGCGTCGGCGCGGCGCAGCGTCGTAGCGAGGGTGCTCTCGAGGGGTTCGGGGGACGTCGGATGGAGGGCGAACGAAGCTGTCGGCGTGGGTGCGGAGACGCAGACGGAGGCGGAGAGAGAGGGAGAGAGCACGGGCGAGAGCGAAGGAGATAGGGCGAGGGTGAGGGCGGATGTTATTCTGGACTTCCTGACGTCACCATACCCGGCCAAACGCTCCTTGTCGCTGGACGAATGGGTTCTCGAAGCTGAAGCTGTCGGGGGCGACGGTAGCTGCGGAGGGGGTTCGTCTGGCATGGGGGTCACTAATTAGGAAGCAGAAAGCAGACAGCAGAAAGCGGGTTGGCTGACGTGGACGCAACGGTTTCGCGGTGGGCGCGTGGTGAGAGAGCCGGCGACCGAACCACCCGAAAAGTCGCGATTTGCGATTTTGCGAGACCGAGCGATGACGGTAAGCTTGGTGCTTGGTGCGTAGTGAATGGGCCTGTGATGGCGGCTCACTGCCAAGTGCTCACTGACAAGTCACACCCGTGGACCTGTTTCGGAACATTTGGAAACGTCTTGGCCTGCCTCCAGCCTCCAGCGCCCTTTTTTGGCTACGGGGCCCCGGGCTTCCTGTGCATCCCGGTGCCACCCATCCGCCGCCGGGAGTGCGCCAATCATGCCGCGGCGCCGACATTCTTTGGCTGTGGACGACCCCGCCATGGTGCTGGGAAGTGCTCCAGTTGGGAAGTGCCCTGTACGAGGCCTAGAGGGGTCCCTGTGCTGAGGTTACCTCCCGGCCTAGGTACCTAAGAGATAGGAAGCCCTGGGCGTCCGATGAAGCCGCCCCGAAACCACCGAAGCCACCGAAGCTGCCGATAAAGTCACTAGAATGCTGTTGGGCTTAGTCCGCCGATGGTCTTCGCAGGGGTCTTTGGGAGCTGGAGGCCTGTCAACCTTGGCGGCTGGCATGTGGTGATGCGCAGTAGGGCTAACCATCACACGACTCCCATCGTCATCGGGTTACTTCCTTGTGACAGCCAGGACTGGGATCACCGCTCAACTCCTTAGTTGTGACACTTGACACACCAAACACTGGACACTGGAAAGTAGTTACCAATGACCCCATGGTGGTACCTAATGAGGTTGACATTTCTAAACCAAATACTTCGCCGCAACTAAAGATAAATCCTGCCTAAACGACACCCCGCCCACCCGTCAATCAACATGTCCCAATATCCAGTCCTGTTGGCCTTCCGTCCTGAGCATCGAGTATCCCGCTAGTCCGCCATACGCCCGAGTCCTCCCTTTAGATATCCATATCCTATCATACAGCGAGGGGAATCCTATTTGTCTTGGTTTTTTTCCTCCTTTTTTCGAATATCCCCGTAGACCGACCGACCGAATACCCAACCTTTGCCTTCATAATCGTAACTCGTAGCTTGTGGGTGCTGTTTAAGCCATAGCCATGTTGTGGGCGGCGGCAGCAGCAGCAGCAATCTCTCCATCAAAGTCTCCTGGCTCGACATACTCCCTCCATGAGTGTACTCGTCCCATGCCTATGCCGCGACCAGTTAGCCCGGCAAGAGTCGACGATTTTGGAGTCACACTCCGTCGAGTGGCCCTCCTGCCGTGCGAGCCTTGGCTAAAAAACGAGCCTTCATCATCGTATTCGTTGGGATCATGTTCCACCACGACACGACCTGGGTATACCATATTCATTGGAGGCGGCATACCCATAGGAGGAGGCATCCCCATCGGAGGTGGCATCCCCATCGGTGGTGGTGGCATCAAAACAGGCCCCATGTGGTGGCCCATCGGCGGTTCCATCCCAGGCATCGAACCCGGCATGTGGCGGGTTTCTGAGAACCGGTCTGCGAGGCGACGCTCCATCGAACCCCCTCTCGCGCCTCTACCTCTGCCGCCATGGCCGCCGCCATGGCCATGTCCACCCCTCGGGTCTCCTCTGTCGAACCCGTTTCGACCTGCCGGTGGTGGCGCAGCCGGAGGCGGTGGTCCTCCGTGGCCGTATTGGCCATTCATGAAGTGTGCAGGCGCATTCCCAACCCCACCGACATCCCCTATCCCGTCCATGGGGTCATATTCATCCTCCTCGCCGTAGTACTGAAGCTTTCGTGCCATTTCTTCGTCTCGCTGTTCCTGGATCTGTCGTAGGAGCATCTCTTCTTCATAGCTCTTTGGCTGCGGCCGGACTGAAGGTAGGCCTCGGCTAGCCCTTCGTTCTCCGGGCGATGGCGGATCCTCGTGGTGGAACCCGTTCTCCAGTTCTGCACGACTCATGGGGGCGTGGCCACTCATGTGCTCGACGTGGTCCGAATCAGCGCCCTCGAAGCTGAACCACGGGCAATCACAGCCCTTCCACTTGACACCGCAAATCATGCAAAACTCCGCACCACATCGACTGTTTCTAGTTAGCATGTGTACAAGAGCCTCCAAATACAATACTCACCAAGTCATGTGGTTGCATCCTTCCTTGAGTTCAACCATGGCTCTGCATTTGTAGCACCTCTTCCAGCCTTCGTCCTTGGCCTGCTCCAAGAACCTGGCAGTTTCTTCGTCCCTTGGGCACCTTCGCGGGTGGTGCCATTTGCCATTGCAGGATACACAAACCTTCGTTTTGCAACGGCCACAGCGAGCCATCTTACGTCCAGAATCACGGTCGCGGTGGATGTTGGCTGGCTTGATCCATTCGCCACATTTTCTCATTGGGCAGTACACGCGGTTCCGTGTCGAATATTCGGCAAACTTGCGGTTCCACGTCTTCTTGAAAGAGCGATCGAACAGCTTGTCCACGTGGTGTAGTGGTATATGGTCCGAAGTGCAGCATTTAGGAGGCATATGCTGGGGATCAGTAAGAGATATTTTGAAGTTTCGCTTGAGGCAGGTGTGGCACATGCGGTGGCCGCATTTGAGTCTGGGACACCTGTTTGCAGGGACCTCATCCAGGCATACAATACAGTCACGACTAGAACACAAGTCAGATCTGCAAACTTTGCAATGAGACTCGGAAGCTTACAGTTTGGCTGGCCTCTCTGGAGAAGACTGGCGGGATGATCCGCCAAAGAGACTTCCTAAGAGACTGGGTGGGCGTCGTGAATTTGATCTAGACTGCCGGGTGGTGTGGATGATTGCGGTCCGGCGAGGTCTACCCTCGCGGCGGACCTCTCGATTTTCATAAACCTTTGTAGTTCTGATACTCTAGTTAGACACATGGAACAGGGGATGGATCACATCTGGGGTCCCAACCTTCTAGATGACACGGGCGGTCGCGAGCTCTCGATTATACTCAATACCCTGGATTGGCGATGATGATTTGGGGAATCACTGGCCTGCCTTCTAAGCGGGCGTCGTCGCCGTATTGGAGAGCCGTTCTCTGAAGTGGCATGGCGGTAGTTGACGGTATACTCTTCGTCAGACCGGGAAGGCCTCCTTCTACTCCTCGCCCGCAGTCTCTTGTCTTCGGAGGAACCAAAGTAATCGTCCCGGCTCGAATGCCGTTCTTGGCGACGACGGTATTTAATGTCGTCGTCCTCGACTTCCTCCACGACCTCTATTTGGTCTTCACTTTCATCGCTCTCATCATCACTGTCACTTTCACTTTCACTCTCCGTTGTCGACGGGGTCGACTCGGAGGAAGGTTCTCGATGTTCTCGGTGGGCTCGAGGTATTGGTACTCTGTGTTCTTGTGGTGCTCTGTGCTCTCGAGTAGCTCTGTGTTCTCGATGTTCTCGAGTCGCACGGTGTTCTCGGGGTGCTCGGTGTTCTCGAACTCCTCGTTGTTCTTGATGCGACCGGCGTGGGCGCTCCCGCTCATACTCGGGACTCGTCTCTCTGGTCCCTGACTCCCAACGGTCGTCTGACGAATCCTCATCCTCGTCTTCATAGACCAGGATCTCCCTGGGCCTCCGGTAAGCATCTGTTTCGGCTCGTGTTAGGTGCGGCGGCGGCATGGTGCGATGGAATGCGTCCAGGCTCCTTGCGCTCCTTGCACTCCTCACGCTCCTCCCATGGCCCCTCGGCGTCCGATCGTCGGGCCTTTGTATCTCGTGGATGCGTGGTGGATGGGGCAGCGAATAGGGCAAGACGTCATCTGGGGGATACCAATCATGGGCCTCTGGGCGACGGTTTCTGCGCCGAGCGATGCGGGCATCTCCCTCGTCGGCGTCTCGACGCATTCCCAGCCTCATTTTGCGTCCGCCCCAAGGACTGGTGTTGGGCCTCGACACGGCCACGGTGGTGTCCGAGGCTTGACTAGTTGCTGTAAGAGTAAAAAGGACAGGCGACTGCGACTGTGATGAGAGTGGGCGGCCACTCAGCGAAGTCCACGCTGCGTGCGCGATTGCACCCCCAGAAGCTGATTGGAGTCGGGAGGCTGATCATGCATGGCAGCCGCAGCGTTACGTCGGGCGAGAACGAGAAGCGCACGCCCTGCAAATTGGGCCGCCAGCAAGGACGGCAGCGAGAGGTCGGAGGGGGACAGGCAAGGCCTTTAGTACTGCAGCGTCGCCCGGGAAGGTTAGGAGAGGCACACAGATGCGGGCGAGGACTCTGAGGCTGTCGGTATGTAAGATGTCGGGAGAAAGGAGGGAGCAAAGTGGTCTGCCGCGGCGAGCGCTGGAGAAGGCGGTACGGTACTTCTGGAAGCAAAGCAAGTCTGGGCGCGGTTCATAGGTCACCCCATCGGGTACGGGGCGAATCAATGTGCCCCTCCCCCGCGTGCAACTGGTGATGCACTGATGTCTTGGGAGCGTCAGAGATTCCAAGACACGATATCCAGCCAGATACGGGCTGAATCATACGAGGGTTCGAGAGCCAACGGAGAGGGATGACGAGAAATGCCAGCGCGCGCGCTCGATGGTTGGTGGCGGGCTTCGCAGGGCTTCCAGGTTCGCAGGGCTTGTGGACGAGTGGCTTTGTCGGTGTGCCGTCACGTGGCGGAGGGGGGATTGGGAGGGTCGCAGATGGGTGGTGACTGGGAGCCCGATGACGGGTGGGATGGATTGGAGGGATGGATCATGGATGGATTGGAGGGATGGATCATGGATGGATCATGGATGGATCATGGCTGGATCATGGATGGATGACAGAGGAATGAGTGGATATGAGGAGGGTGGCACTTTGAATGGTAGTGGAGGTGGAATGGATGGTACTTTGCAAGATAGTGGAGGTTGGATGGTGCTTCGTTCGGTAGTGACGAGTAATAGTGAGTGGATGGATGTTGGGCGTTAGATGGTGGAGGGATTGATTGCCCACAGCCTGCAGGCCACAGGCCATAGGCCACAGGGCCCAGAGCCAGGGCAGGGCCACAGGGCAGGGTTGAGCCGTCAACCAGTGGACCAGCGGACAGTGAGTCAGCTGAACGTTGGGGCTGGCGCCTGCGCCTGCTGGGGGCCAGTGTCCGGTGTTGAGGGCGCCTGTTCCACGTTGTGACTGTGTGTGCGCTCCGACATGCCCGTGTGCCTGTGTGTGATAGTGTGGCCGTGTGGCCGTGTGGTTGCGCTTGTGCTTGTGCTTGTGCAAACGCGCAAAGATCCGGGGCGGTGCGGTACGGATGCGGCGGTACGGTACGGTACGGACGGTACGGGCCCTTGGCCTTGGTGCACTGCCTGCCCGCGCTGTCCTTAAATGCTCTGGCCCGCGGACCTATCCCTTCCTGAGCGAGGCGTGTGTGCCTGGGCGTCATCGGGCGTCTTCGTCTGTGCTCGCCTGCCGGGAACACATGACTGGACAAAGGGATGTGAGACCTCCAACCCAGGTTGTCAGGCCCTCGAGGTAGCCTCCATCTCCCCGACAGAGTGAGCGTTCGGCTTCATCATCTGGTACTTCCGTTGCCTCAACTTCTCAGGGCTCGCCGGAGTGGGGAACAAACATCGGCCGATCCGGGGCTCTCCGGGTCCATCCCTGGTGGACCAGCCCCTCTCTCCCCTCGGCCCGGTCCGGCATCTGCGGTCAACTGCCGCACCCTGACCGATCCGGCCTCCGCTGTCTGGCTTTGGTTGTTTCGGCCTGCGTTGACGCCGAAACCATCCGAGTGTTTCCGCCTCTTTTCGTCGCCCCCAGCCGCCCCCAGCCGCCCCCGATATCTGCACGTACGATGACATGCGTCACGACTAATGGTAGCACATCTATACCCCTAAGAGGTTTCGTGATGCCCTGTCAGAATAGGCAACTATCGTCCTCGTACAACCATGCCGTGTCATGAAACCATCTCACAGCACAAGCCAACTTCTGCCAACTTCAACTGGGCTGCTTTGACCGAACTCCTGAATTAATTTATATCCCCTGCGTATCACCGTCCAAGGAAGGAAATGCCTTGCATGATTCTCATTGGCTATTCAATGTAGAGTGCCCATGTCTTTGCACCTTTGTACTTGTACACTAGGAAGACAATCAATATCCAACCTCGCCCTTCCTCCCAAGATAAAAGCACCTGTTAAAATTACAGAGATTGAAGTCACGACAATCCTGTATTGTCCTAGAAGGCGAGTTGCATAAAGCTTTGGGTATTGCTGTGTGTCAACAAAAACTCCTGAGCGATGAGGGGCAGCCTTAGTCGGCTCCAACTTGAAGAGTTCCGGTTTGTGCCCTCATCTGGGAAATGAGTTACCAAATTGGTAAATATCCGTCGTCCCCTGAAGATCCACCGGTGAACCGGAAGAGTTCAAGGCCCGTTGCCGTTGTGTGGTGGCATGTCGGCTGATCGGTCCGAACTGCCGTGACGTCGTACTTACCCAGCCAATCAACGAAGCCCATTCTGAGCGCTTCATTAAAGTGGTGGTGTAAGCCTAGAATATTCATACCCCGGATGAACCCCCTGGTACAATTTCTCTAGCTTTGGGGTGTTTTCGCGGGGAACACTCGGGTTCACCCTGGGCAGAGTGAGATCAACCCAGCATATACCGTTCAATAGTTTCTGCCAAGTCATCTTGTACCATGGCATTCCATGGTTCTGGGTTGGTGGCTGTGCCCATAGGTGTACTCTGATGTCTGGTTGGGGTTGTTGAGATGTCACCATTGAAGAAGGCTCAGGTGGAGTCCATGCACGTAGAAGTCGGTATTATCGTTTTCTGGACGAATGCTTCTGGATTCGGACATCAGGTTCCGAGAAATGTTCGCCTCCGTACTTCTGCTTCCTTGATGATCTCGGCGGCAAGGTTTAAACTTGGTGCTAATACGGCGTATCGTTCGATTTCTAGCACAACTTCGTTGATGATTTGGTCTAGCGCCTCGCGGTGAGGCACCAATGTGAGCAAGATGGCGAGTAATGATGGCGACATGGTCGCGCCCATGATGAGCAAGGTCTGAGAGACCACAGAGAGAGCACCTTGCCAAATATATGGCATATGACCTGCATGGCTAGAGAACAGTTAGCGTCAAAAACTAAAAGATTTCTTCGAAAGAGGTCTTACTGCTCAACAATGTGTTCCAACTGTCGTATGGATGCCTCGAGGCATTTGTGGCAGCAATCTCGTACCGCAGGATCCAGAACCGCCTGCTCATTGTCCAACACTGCCAAGATGTAGGGCCGATATATAATGGTACGGCAGGCGAAGAATCGTAGTCGAAGGACTGTTTGTATCGGGTCCTGGATAACAGTTCGCGTGAAAGGGAACTGTAGTGGCAAGGGCAGACTTTCGTACCACTGGGTGAGTTGGTAGTCAAGCTCCGCAACGACAGGCTCCAAGCTGGTAGTGGAAGCCATGGAGTCCTTGGAATATATGAGCTGGCTGACCCTGTTCAGGAGTCGACGTAGCGCAATCTCAGCAAGAAAATACCAGAGCTCATCTCGACCAACTTGTTCCGCCTCCTCTCCTTCGAATCCTCCAGGCAAGCCAACGTTCTCCTCGAACTGGACCACCCCCGAGTGTGGCAGATCCAATTCAGCGAGTAGGTCGCTTTCGAAAAGTAAGGCATTCCAGTAAATGCGCTCCACGAGTTCTCGTTGATGGCTGGGAATTCGGCTTGGAGTCATAAGGAGGAGTTGGAGCTTGGTGCTCGTGGTGCAGAGAAGGTTCCACGCCTCCATTGGCCGGACCAGATAAAAATGATATGCAGCAGCGAGAAGATGGCACTGCGCTGCCACAACGCTGTTTGCTGTCATCATTCCCGGGAGGAGTGACCATGCAGCCGTGAAGTACTGTAGACCTGGTGGGTCATCCTGAGGAACGATTCGTGAGATGCTGCCATGCAAACTGGCTTGACCGAGAGCCAGAACAAGCAGCACAATACAGCTCTCAGGACCTTCTCGAAAGCCGTTTGAAAGAGCTGTCCGGTATTGACTACGCCACGTATACGGGTTGACGCAAGCGTACCAAACATTGACCCTTTCGAAATACGCCTCAATATAGGCCTGGGTGTTGGACAAGTCCACGCAAGGCGTTTTCGTCAACGAATGAAGGGGTTCTCGGGCCATCTCGAGCTGCAAGAGGATTTGAGGATCATATGGTCGCGAAACGAGGTCTCTGATGAGCGGCCACTGCAGCAGGTGCATTGCGGCGTTTGTGTGAACCTTGGGCATCGTGGAGATGTTGGTACCAGTAGGCTGGGCAGACCACGTACCGAATCCACCGTTTGGGATGGGAACAAAGCTGGCATTAGTACCGAGGAGGACATTTTCGCCGCTGAGCCCGGTGCCATTGCTCATCGATGGGGAATCTTGAGTCATGTTGAGGCCGTTTCCTTGAGCATTAACCATGCTCATCTGCAACAAACTTTCGATGTGGTTAAGGCGCTCAAGAATTAGCTTGTCGCCGGCATCCAACTTAATACCTGGTTCCCGATAGATGCACTCAGCGCCCAGTTCAGTGCACAGCTTGCATTTTGGCTTCGTTCCATCGCACCGGGACTTTCTCGACCGACAAACCTCGCACTATAATAATGGTTAGCCGGTCGCGATACTGAAAGTTATCCAAACTTCCGCTACATACAGCGATGGTGGCTCTGCGACGTGGGTAATCAACCCCCGCGTCAGTATTCCTCCTCTTCAGTGGGTTTGAGCCCTCATCGCTCGAGACCCTTTGCCCATTGGTCATGTTGTCGGGCCTGTTGTCAGAAGACTGTGAGAGATGCCGGGATTTTGGAGCAGCGCTGAGCATGCCGTCTCTGCTGAAGCTGGACGTTCGATGGGTCCTAAGATTGAGGGGAGACTTGATGCCGGCGTCGTTTGACATTCCTGCTAGCGACGCAGACGATATGTCGATGCTAAAACTGTCACGAGTGGGAAGCGGATACTGCCTGGTGGAAGCGCCCGAGGCTGAGTGAGGAGATTCACCCGTTGAGGATGGGGACATGGCGTGAGGTTGTGGTCGAAGCCAGATATTGCAAGAGATGAATACAGACGATGAATCGTCGTCTGATCTGACAGATAGCGCTGGGGCTTGAGGCGGTAATATGTAGATGGCTTCGCTAGGAAGCCGAACCTAAATGTGTAGACAATCCCGAAGAGAGGAATGTCAGCGAGGCGACATGTCGGGTACGAGGTGGCGGGGAAGAAGCTTCAGGTGACGAGAATCAACCAGTGGGCTTGAAGCTTGAGGGGTGAGACGGCAAATCGGACGTAATGATGGGAGGCGACTGAGGTTGTCTTGGCTGGATGAGAGGATGAGAGTCGACTGTGGACGAGTGAGAGAGGCTGGAATTCAGCAGGAAGATGAAGCACTTCAACAGTTCGTCACCAAAGACCAGAAGTTGGGGAAAGGTTCACTTCTCACGAGCAGAATGGATGAGCTATGGTTATGTATGGGGGACAACAGGGACAAGGGTCTCTGGAGGGCTCCTGGAGGGCTCTGAGTCGACTTGTCGGAGCGAACCCCAGACCCTAGGCTGGCCCAGCGGTGGAGGTGGGGAGTGGGAGGTGGAGACGGGGGCGGATGGCGGATGTGCTTGGGGGGATGCTGGGAACTTCTGGAGAAATAGGCCGGCCCTTGGCCACCCAGAGTCGGCGACGGGGCATCCAAATTGGACCTAGTTGTGATGCACCCGGATTAGACGAGCTCAAGGTGCCAAGCCCCAGGCCAGACCCAAGGAAGGGGAGAGACATGGCATGACAACCGAGGGCCGACTCTCCTTGTCGACAGCGGTTTCTGGTGGTGGTGTCGAGTCCGCCACAGACGTATCGAGATGTTGAGCACGGCCGCGTGTCTTGGAGGATTGAGCCGTTGCTGAGACGCAGTCTGATGTACGAGGTAGCGTGCTGAGGTAGCGTTGAGGCATGCTTGGGTTGCGAGCCCGTTCCCCCGGAAGCCGCTGCACGCTCGAGGCACCATGTAGCCGTGGCGCGCATGCTGGCAGTCTGACAGCCTGCTTGGCGACACCCATTGCGCGGAAAAGGTCAGGCAGGTGCTTTGTCAACTGTACGGAGCATCCTCAGCCAGCTTCCCAAGCACACTCGGCCGAGCATGGGGCGGCGGGGTGACGCCAATACGGTGGAGGAGGGTGGCCGCATAGCATGGACCGGCCGACCCCCCCTCATAAATGCAAGCACGCCATTTGTGGATGAAGGTCTCTCCGTCCGATCTTCGACGAGGCTCATCGTTGCATGCATCCAGGTTGCTCTGGTATGAGATTTGGCGTCCTGGTTTGCGGATGGGAGCCGTCTAGGGTGCAATGGACTTGCATCGGAAAAGCGTTTGTCGTGAGGTTCAAGGATGGATCAAGGTTGGGTCAAGGATCGCCCTGTTCTGCTGTGGAAGAACCACAGAGATTGACCGTATGTCGGGTCAAATTAGTACTGTATTCTTGTAGGCACGCCCCGCTCTGAATTTACCCGCCAGGCGCCAAATCCCCCTGCTGTCAGGCTTAGTGCGTCCCCGCGATACAGTGCGGAGAAATATTTCTCTCTACTCTAATTTTCTTCAACACCTATATGAACATTCAACGTAACTCGGTATACGGTCCTACCGCCTTGGCCTTGGTATCTATATACACTTGGGGAGAGGGAAAAATATTGCACTTCTATTCTCAGATTCTACTGGAAACCAACCGATCCCCATACAAATCCAGGTTTGTCCTTTTGCCGTCCCTGTAAAGCTCACTCTACCAAGTCAATTTTAATTGATCGAACCCACGGGCCACATGTCACCTTGAGTTAAAGCCTCGCGACTTTTCCCTTTCTCTCCCCAACACGAGACCTGCCTACCTGGCACATGGCTACCAAGTCCCACCAAAGGAGCCTCTTCCTTAGGCCAGGGACCATGCGGATCGCTGGTCAACGGTGCGGATCCCATCCTGGGACTGGTACACTCTAGTCATGGGGTCCGTCCATCGTCCCAGGTGTCAGTATCATGATACTGCTCGCGCTTTCAGTGGGCACTTGAATGCCTAATGGTGAGTGTCACCAGCGTCCTTGCGAGTTGCGATGGCAAGCGATATCCGCCGCCTCTGCGGATTGGGTGCTGTGTCCATTGGGAGCTGGATATGGCCAGAATTCAACATCAGCTCACATCACCTACCGCCACCTTCTGAACTCGCTGACGGAGTCTCGCTCTCACATCAGTATCCGGCCCTCACCAGACTGTACCTCGTGCGTACCCGCCACCGTAGATGTAGCACGTCAACGGCCCGAATAGGAGAACCACGCTGCCGGAGAATGCAGCCAATCTGCTGGTGCGCGACGCCTAAGGAGAGAGTCTAGCACATCTTGAGGCGCCGGATCCAGTGGAAGAGGCTTGTCGAGCTGCGGGGAACCTAGGGTGTGCCACACCGTCCCCGGCTCATTAACTTTACCCTGCAAGCCTGGTACCGACGTAACCGGGCCAGTGCGGTAATCTGCGGCCTGAGACGATGGCTACGCTGGCGAACCCATAAGCGTAGTGCTGAGATCATATCATATGTCTGATCTTTTTTTTATAAAAAAATTATTTGAAATAAGACGCCATGATGAGGCGCCCTTCAGGATCTAGTGAATATTAGGGACGCAGGGATGATCGGACCGACCTGCGTCTAGCTGGTAGATGGAGGGTAACATTCTCACATTGGGGGGCTGTGGCTTGCCATGATGTCAGCTTCCAAGCTCTTTCCATTGTGACGGTCCCCGTGACCCTTCTCACAAAGCCATCCTTCTTGATCAAATGGGATGTATGTATTTACCTTCTACTATAGTATGCACTTGGGCTTCTTCGACAGATCCAGATACAACGCGCAGCTGAGAGTCGACCATGGTGATCCTGACATGGATACGCAGATACTGAGGTTATGTGAGACACACCCCATGCATCACAGAAACTATGGTAGAAGGATTTTGCCTATATTGATTAATAGATGTGTACCCGGCCCTATATGTTGAGCTTCAAGCGATAGCGACGGCATATATAGAACTAGAACGTTGCACCCGCATAGAAACGCTTCCAGCCCTGTCGGATCAGAGCTCCGGTCTTCCGAACTTGGGTAGTAGAAGACCTAGCTAGGTCTGTCGCGGGTGATGGATTATGTGATTTCCTCTGCTATAAATTAAATTCTCGTACAAGTTCATGCACGTTGTTGGAAATGAGATCTGCCCAATTTCTCTCCTTGGGTGTTCTTAAGGAGGGAGTGTGGGCATGTGCAGACTCTTCATAGACCCTGGTCATTATTCTAGATTTTTTTTTGAAGATTTACGGTAACCAGGTTCATGGAACTGGTCCGTATATCGTATCCCTATTTGTACAAATAATACAACCTCGCAAACCCATTCATTTACTCATTGAAAATAACTGCCGTTACCTCTCCTTCAATACTAGCATGCGCCACAAAGTTTCCCAACTCTCCCGTTTCAGCATCCCTCTCAATTATGACCACCCGGCCATCACTCTGAAGCCCCACTGCGACCAGTGTCCCGGCCTTGTTAATGGAGAACTGGCGCGGGAATAGTCCTCCGCACGGTGCTTCTTGGACTAGGTCGAGGTGGCCCGTTTGAGGGTCGATGGCGAAGTTGATGAGCGGGTCAGATGCGACAGCAGTGCTGTTGTCGGGGTCGAAGTTGGGAATCTCAAGGGTGCTCTCATTGCGTGATGAGAGAATGAGAAAGTTGGAGTCAGGCTTTACGCTCATGTTAGCAGACTTCTTCCTCACCCGTCAAGCGTGAAAGAGGTTTCTTACCGAGATGATAATCTCAGACGCGGCGCCGCCGGTCGGCACATGATTCCCTTTTCCATGTATCCCACTTGTCCAGACCTCTTCAAAGGCGATGGACTCAGCATCGTATGTCACTTCGTACCCGACGACGGTGTTACCAAGCTCCGTCACCAGGTACATAAAAGTTTTCTCCCCCCGATCCGCGAAGGCTAAATGCCTGGGCCCACTGCCGGGGGCCACGAAGAGGGGATCGTGTTCCGTGAGGTCAAGATCACCGTCACGGACAGCGTATATGCGGATGAGGTCGGCGCCCAGGTCCGGCACGAGAATAAACTGGCCCGTGGGATCTACAACAGCAGCGTGGGGATGTGGTGCTTCTTGACGGGACGGGTCGGGTCCAGGTTGGGCCATCTTGAACAGCCGAGTCTGGACTAATGTAATGGTAGATGGGTCTTCAACGTCCCAGGTGGATAGAGCTGAGCCGCCGCTGGAAAGAGGTTGCGTTAGCAAGTGAATATAACAGCCTCAGATGAGATATCTGGAGGCACAGTGGAAGATGGAAGCATACTAATGGGCGAGGGCGAGTCCATTCCTGTCTTTGCCGTACACGGCCGCACTTACGGGTCCAAAGACAGTCCGCACCCTGTCTAGTCGGACCAAGCTTCCATCTTCAATGACCGAAAATGAAGATAGAGATCCTTCACTCCCAGTCGTCAAACCCTCATCGGTACAGTACAAAACAGAATTGGCGTCGTCAAGCGTGAGCCATGAGGGACTTCCAGCGCATCCATCTGTGGAGGCAACGGGTTCGAGGTCCAGGGACTCGGCGCCGCCGCTCTTGGTCAGTTTAAACGTCGTAACGGTCCCGCCGTACGAGGCAACATAAAGGAAGGTAGCCGATGCGAGGCCATCGGCGGAAGCAAAGGGTGCCGCAGGCTCCAGGCCGTGGCTGAGGTCGGCGGAGTGGCCGTGGTCGTACCTGTGGTAGGCGCAGTGGACGAGAAGAGCGAGAACGGGCAAAGAGAGGAGCAGCACGGGGAGGAGCACCCGGGAATTGTTGGCCCGGTAGGACGCCCCGTGTGCAATGGCCGGCCGAGGAAGAGATCCCATCGTGTTGAACGAGCTGGATGTTGTAGGAAGACGAAGTTCTCGAATGTCGAGAGTTACCAGTCGATGTTACGACGACATTTCCCGAATAGGTAATTGAAAGACGGGTCCCGCATACGCGTAACGGGCGACGAAACGAAGGTTAAATGTGGAGAAGTGGAGAGCAGCACCCAGGGGCGGCGGTTAGTTGAAAGTCCAGAGAGCTGGCAGCAGGAGGAGAAGTGAAGGGATGGAAGGAAGGGATGGAAGGAAAGGATGGGAAGATAAAGGGAAAGAAGTGAATCGACATGAAATCCTTCTCGTAGGAGCAGATGCTGGGCAGGTCTCAGTGTTCAGTTAACCAAGTCGTCGTGTCATCCTTCGAGGACCGGATCAGCACCAACAACAATGGGACAAGCGCTCAGGTCGCAGGGTGTCTTGACCAACCCTTGTCGCTCTATTTCCACCCGCATGAGGCTGCTTACGGCAACATCGCCATGCAACCCTGCAATATCAGGTCGCATGTAGATGGACAGAGACGCGATGCAGACACGATTTCTGGCTCGAATAGAGGATGCGCTTTTGCTGCTGCACGCCGAGATCTTTTTTCATTCGTGGAGATCCATGCAAGGAGACTTATATCATAACCCCGAATTGCACGAGCGCATTCCTCATTGAAATACAAATGGCTTTCAAACCCGTGCCATGCGACGATGTACCTGTACCTGCTCCAGGTTCAGCCCCACGCCATCCTTCAGCTAAACGATGGTGGCGTCGTCGATGGATGAGCTAATATTAGATAGACGACCAACCGAAGGATTATGGCCAAAACCTTCGCCTCAGCTCGCTGCTTGCTGAACCGTCGACAAATCAGCGAGGGCGGATATGCCACAGAATTTGATAGGATTGCATGTGTAAGAAGTCATCGGTGCGTAGGCAATTTAAAAAGTAACAATAGATCGACGCACATTATACTTTGTTACATTCCATGATTTTATCCTGTCAGCGAGAGGCGAAACGTAGCCGAAACATCCGATGGTCTAAAACTGAGCAACAGAATCAGGAATCGAGCACTGATCTCTCTTGGACCAAAGCTCGAGTCTCAGAGCCACCTGCTGCCTCTCCACCTCTGCCCATCCTCTAGTCTTGGGTATCAACGCTTTTCCAGCATATCCTGAGTCCTAACCAGCTAATCGCCGCGATTGACCTCTAGCGGCTAGAATTCGTGGAGCAAAAGTTAAAGAACCTTGCATGCTGTATCAATATTCAAGTATAACTCCAAACCCAATTTTGAAATCGACTACATGCCAGGGGGCAGTAATTACACTTTCTCTGCAGTGAAATCCTGAATCGCCGGTGTAGTAGTTCCTCTTGATCGAGACATGCTGTAAGGGGCCTATAGAGTGCGTTTGTTAGCTCAGAGATGGGATGAGCCAACAAACAGGCGACTTACCAAGACCTCCTTTGCGTTGCAGACTCTCCAAGCCAATTTCCTCACGTTTCCATCCGCCGCCACAACGGGGGGTGCGAATTCAATACCGAACATCTCACGGATAGCGTAGACAATCCTCTTGGCGTACTTACTGTGTCGCTCAACGTGACCCCCGAAAGGCTCCTCTGGTTTGTTGGGCGCGATATCAGGATCGCGATCGAGGCAGTTCTGAACAACAGGGAGAAGAGCCGCCTCGACAGCTTGCTCATACAAGCCTTTTGAATCAACATCCACGTCCTCTTCATCAAACTTTGCGATTTGAATCGCAAATGGTTCCGAAATCGCCATGGCCGTGTGATTACCATCGTGATGATATCGGAATTCAAACATGCCTTGAGTCCACCAAAGTTTGTCTCCCTCAAAGACGACTTCGCCTTCGACTAGATCGGCACCTGATGATTCGGATTCGGGCACAGGGTGCTCAAGAATGGAGATGCTTGTATCAGCTGTCAACGCGTCGTATAGTCCAGGGTTTGTTGGCGACCAGCGTCCAAGCGAGGGAACTTCGGTTGTTTCCCGAGAACGGTTGTCCGTGACCATGTACAAACCAATCCAGTCCTTCTTGCTGTGGTTGGCAGGGGCCCTCCACTGAACCTTGAGAGGCGCACCGTACTCGTAGGTCATCGTCTTGATAGGCTTAGGGAACCTGCCATTCAAGCTTTCCTTTCCAGTAGCCCTCTCATCTCCAGATAAATAAAGTGACGGTTTGCCATGGACAATAAGAGAGTACTGCTTGGGATCTCGTCCTTCCAGATCCGGGGCGATCCGGGTGATTGTGAGTCGCGCAGGAGCCATATTGAATAGCGCCGAAGTATCGCGGACAATTGTCTTCACACCAGCGGCAAACTTTGGCCGGGCCATATCAAGGAAGTCGTCAACAAAGTGGGACGTTTCATCAATAACCTTGTCCATGCTCTCCTGCCATACCTTGACGGGAGGGGGCAGCGAGCGTTTGATGAACTTGGTGAGACCAGCTTCACCACGAAGGCCTCGGCCATAGATCTTTTGCATGTGTGGCTGCTCAACGTAGGAAATGAAACCGACGGTCAAAATCTGCGTCACGAGGGCCATCAGGAAGATGGATCGACTCCAGGTGATAAGAGCAGCGCCCCACACACCCGCAGTACCGAACACTCTCTCGGGGTTGTTCAAAAACCGGTAAATGGACTTGTACGTCAACTTGGCTTGGTGGTCAAAGAAGAAGTCGCCGCAAAACCAGCCGAACTCGCCAAGAGACTCGTAGATGCTGAATGCGGTCCATAACTGCAAAGCCACCAGGCCAGCACCGAGAACGTGCTTAAGCATGACCAGTCCATATGCCCAGTCTTCCGGAGGGGAATACATCTTCCAGCACGCAGCAATTAAGGAGGTATTGGTCATAACCACAGTGATGTGGTACAAGCCCTTCCACTGACGCCAAGCCTCACCTGCACTCTCACCATACTTGAGGAAGTGGCGGGTCCACATCTTAGTCTTTGACTGCTGGTCCAGGATAAAGCCGAGACCGAGATGATACCACGCACGCCAAAGCAATGCATGGATCACGAAAACACCTTGCCAGAGCGGGGTCGAGGGAGCCACGAAGGTGAGGGCCGCTACGTACAGGGGCAATGCAATAACTGTAAAGTCCGGGACTCGGAATAAGTCGATGTTGCTTATTCCGACAAGGTTATGGACCGGGGCCGGAGAGTCCTTGAGGGACGGAGTGAGGGTCTGCTGGTCGAAAGATCCTTCAGCAAGCACAGAACGGTCACTTTGGCTGTCGGAGGCGGTCCTCTTTCGTGGGGAAGGAGGGTTGTAGATCTTTTCAATGTGAGGGTTCTCGACAATCACAAGGAAGGCGAACTGGGCCAGGTGGGCGAGAACTGAGATGAAAAGGACCTCATAGCTGGCAGCCATCATGGAGATGCCGTAGTAGCCGGCATAACCGATGGAATACATCGGGTGAGGAGCCATCTCGAAGACACCATCGAAGGTCAAGTCTTGGTCGATAAGGTAGAAGAAGTCTCCCCAGTACCAGGCGAAGTCCTTGACGACTCGGTGGGCATCGAGCTTCACCCAGAGATTGAAGCCGATCAGAGCAATTCCGATAGCCCAACGAGCGATCCCAAGCAGGGGATTCTCTCCCTCGGGAGTGTGCCCACATACAATCGCGAAGAGGCAATAGGACACGAAATCACACATCAAGATCAAGTCAACAACCCTTCGGAAAACCAACCAAGTGTTGTACTCAATGGGGGCCTTTTCGAATTCGTAATCCTCGGGGATCTTGGCCTCGAGCTCGCCTTTGAGGAAGCTGTACAGCCATGGTCGCGGGTTCTTGCCAGTCGCCGGGTTCTCGAAGAGCTTCCAGCGCTGCGCCCAGGTGATGAGGCGATGGTGCCGAGACTGGATCTGCAGAAGAACGCCAATGCCGATGTTGTACGAAGCGCGCCAGAACAGGAAGACGAGGGCAAAGACGGTGCGCTTCCAACCAGCCGGAAGCGAGTAGGCGGCGAGGATGTGAAGAGCCAGAATTCCGAGGACCAAGGCGTCGGACAGATTCTTGGGTTGTCGTGGATCGAGAAGTTGTGAGACCATGTCATGAGTAGTGGGGACAATGAAGACTGGTTTTGACATGTGAAAGTCAGCCAAAAGGGCCTCTGGGGTACATCATTACTGGGACAAACAAACCTGTGCCGTCTGGGGTGCGTCCATACGTCTTCTGGACTTTCTCCTTCGGGACACCAGCATCGGGCGACTCTTCGCTTTGCCCTGGTTCTGGGCCAGAGCCATCCTTCTCGTTGGATGAGTCGCCCCCGGACTGCCGAAGCCGAAGGCCAGGGCCACTGGGTGGCAGATCGGCGGAGGAGCTCATGACAGTTGATGGCGACAGTGCTCAGCAGACAAAAGGGTGTCAGACAGGCAATGAAGAAAAGAAAGGTGGGAAAAGGGGTGCCGAATTAGGAGACTCAGAAGAGGGCATCCACGTGCTTAATGTTAAGTATGGCAAGGTACGAGAGAAGGCGGAAGAGCTTGACGGAAGTAACGGGCAGCGAGCGTACAGCGGTAGCGGGCAATTGTTGGGACGCTTTGTGCGCTGCTTAAACGACGTCAGGGCTCCGCAGGCCTGCAGTCTGAAAGAAAAGAAGCCAGCGTTGCCAGGAGCCAGGGATTGATCCCAGTGGGCGATTTAACCAGGGAGCCGCGCTGGGCCTCGAATTAATTGGCTCGTTGTGGACGGTTGCGTGGTTGATCGCAGTGCGTGTTATAAGCCTCCAATGACGTGAAGCAGAGGCTTACGCCGTTGAAGCTCTAGCCCGGAGTATTTTCTGACAGGCGTATCGGGACAGATGGAAAGGGCGTAGGAGGGATGGAAAAGTCGAAGATCAAATGCAGTGTCTGTGTTTGTGGCAGCATCCATGAAGCCAGCGCAACCCATAGCGTCGTGGAAATGGCGGGGAGGTAACCCTTTGCATGTGCCATGTGCCATGTGCCTCCCGTCTGCAAACTCAAGTCACAGCCAGCGGGCAAGGGAAGGCCGCACCTTCCCCTCCAGAGCTCCAAGCACGGACCCGCATTTGGGCCACTGGCTGAAGTCCACTGGAGCCCACTGGAGCCCACCGCACCACAGGGGCACCCAGCCTTACCCAAAACCGTGGGGAGCACTGCCGTAGCTGGCCACCGAGCCCACTAGCAACCTCCACTACCAAAGCAGCGGTGCCCCGGAACGAGACGCTTTCAATTGCTCGCATTCCACCGCTCCACTGAGTCGCGTGCCTCACCCAGCAGTCACAGGAACTCCCTCCCGATTGCCACTTCTTTTATTTTTATGTAACGTCCACTACGGTGCATGTCTCGCTCTGTCCGCAAACAACAAAGATCGCCGATTCTACCCGCTGTTTTAACACAGTTACAGACCGGGCCTGCAGCTGGTCATGGCCCCAAGCTCAAGGCGCTCTTCCGATAGGCACCCAGAGAGCTACTCCACACTCGGAGCCCAGTGGGGCCCGTCTTCACGATGGAGCCTCTTATATGGCTGGATTCATTCCACTAACTTCCGCAGCCCTCAGGACGTCGTGGGGGGGCACAATCACATGCTCGCACTTTCACCAGAACCAGGAGCATCGAACAGAGAGCTGGGCGTACTGAATGAATCTTGCTGCTGTCCATGGCTGAGAGTCGTCCCCCCAATCAGCATATCGCATAAGCTAAATACGCCACTCATCGTCCAAATGAGCCGCATGAAGGAGGAGTCTATTTCACGTTGCGCCCTCGCATCGCCAGACAACTTCTTCTGCTCAGTCGCATCCCGCCATTCGACCCTGGTTCTAGCCCGCACTAGGGGTGTCACTTGGGTGCTTAGGTAGTCCCTTGTCCCGGACGAGTGATTAATTCCAAGTGGAATATTCCAGTAATTACCCTAGTCTCCCTTTGTTGGGGGACTTTGGGTTGGCCCAGGGTCCAGCAGGAGTGAGGCCTCATTCGTCTGGCTTCCGCAGTGACGAATCTCCCGCACCAACGAGGAGAGAACAACAACTCGTAACCAACGCCGAGTGGGCGGGGGATAGCTGCCCTATCCCTCAAGGAGGTAGGCCAGGCCGGATCGTGACTCTCGTTCTCTCGGCCATAGCTTCCGTTCTTACGGTGTGGGGTCTAGACTGTTGTTCTCTCTTGGGCAGAGCTGCACGGAGCTGGTCTAGAACTGTCGGGCATGGTTCTTATCTTTTGTTGAGCTTTCCAGAATCGTCTTCTGGAAGGGAGTTTTCCGGCCGAAAGGCTGAAGATCGGACGACAGAATCGCCCAGGATTGAAGGTAAGGAAATCGTCTTTTCACCAGATCGGCCAACCACAAGCCAACCAAACAAATACTGTCCACTGTCCACTGTCTCATCCCTGACGCCACTTCGAGCTTAGAGCACGACTATGATTTATCTATTCAGTGTACCGTTCCCTCTGTTGTCCATGGACACATATCAAGCCCCTCCGGGCGAGGGTTTACCTTGGCTCGCGCCACCTTGGGTCAATAGAGGTTCTCAACCAGTCAATATGTGGTCAACCCATCGCCATTTATATTCAACCTCCCTCACACGCTATGGTACTTGCTGTCTCTTGAACATTCGGTCACTGGGATGCCTCTCAAGAAACTTTGGATTAGCATCTGAGGTTCAAACTGTCAACATTCGAATACCCTAGTCGTTTCTCGCGTCCATTCAAAGTGAAAAGTATACATCAAGTTGGCATTATTTCTAGCCGTTTATTCATTTTGGGTGATCTTCACAGATCATGCACAGTATCACCACTCTTTCGCCAACCCAGGAACAAGATCCAGATAGCCGTTGAATCATGAGGTGCAAATCCTCGACCAATGCATTACCGTGCCCCTAACTAACCCGTGACAAGAACGAAACAGCCTACGCGGCCTTTTTGGCAAACTCCACCCGGAGAATGAGATGCTTGAAACCGAATCCGTCCATCTTGGCGGCAGCCTTAACAGCGTCGCCTCGGTCAGCAAAGCTGATAAAGGCGAAGCCCTTGGCCATGCCAGTTTCCCGGTCCTTGGCAAGGAATACTCTGGTGACGCGACCGAAGCGCTCGAACATATCCCGCAGCTCTCCCTCCTCGGCCATCTCGGAAACCTATTATCTAGAGTTAGTATCGTAGCCAGTGCAGACTCGAGGATATTACTCACGTTTGTGACACGCAGCGTAGCAAAGTCGTCGCGCTCGCCAAACTTGGATCCGCCCATACGCTCGCCAGCAGCTCCTCCGGGCCCGCCACGCAGGGCGGGGGGAACATAGGAACCCTTCTTGCCAGCAGCAGCACCACCAGCTGAGAAGTCGTCGCCAACTCCAGCAGCAACGTCGGCGGCACCGCTCTCTCCGACGGGGGCCATGGTGTCCTTGTAGGGACATCTGGCAGTGAAATGCTCTCCGTTACAGATACGGCACTTGACTTGCTTGTCCTTCAACTTGTCCTTCATGGCCTTCGAGGCTGAGTCGCCACCGTCCTCCTTGGCATCCTTGCGCCAGTTGACACTGGGTCGGAAGATGATGTTCTCGGCCACAGAGGTGGTATCGGGGGCAGGGCCGGCAGGGTCCTTGGCGCTGAGGCCGAACTTGGGCCACGATTTTCGGTCGGCGACTCGGGGGTTCACGGTCTCGGTGTGGGTGATGTATCGAACGCGGCGAGTGGTCTTGACCTTCTGGCCGTCATCGTTGTATTGGTAGGTGATGATCGTCTTGGTTCCGTCCTTGTTGGAGATGGTCTGGGGGGGAGGGAGCTCAGATGTGGTGGTGGTGGTCTCCTCGATGTCGTCGTCGTCGGCCCAGTCGTGCCTTGATGGTGGGGTTAGTCAGAGGGGAGGTCGCATCCGCAGGTCGAGACTGCACTCACTTGGGCTTGTTCGCTGCTGCGGTAGCCATGATGAATCAGCCGTATCCGAGGTGTTGGTTCAATATCGGTGATGCGTTCTCGTTCGGTCTGGGGGTGTCGTCGCGGCTCAGAGGGGCGTTCCGTCGTGATCGTGGGGTTTCTCGTCGATGAATGAATTTAATCACTTTTTCGTGGTGCGGCGGTTGCCATTGGTGGGGCATGAGTCAAGCCACAGGCAGGCTTGGACCAAGCCACGGGTATTATCACGTGATGATAAGAGCTAGGCTTGAGATACGCCACAGGATGTGTCCTCGCTATCAACCCAAATTAAGCTCAAGAGGGGCTTAGAGAGAGTGTCTTTGGAATCATGCCATTCGGAAGGATCGGTTTAGTTGCTGCGACATTTCCCCGGGTCTCTCGGCACTCAGATACGACAACTTCCTCATATTGGAAACGAATGAGGGTTCAGAGTTGTGGCGCAGCTCGTCGCAACCAATGCAGTGGCGTCAACTTGACGTCTGAGGCTTTGTCTCGAGTCAACTTGTCTAACATGGCGAAGAGGACTCCAATTTCGCAAACCGAATGTAAAGAAATCCCTCTGCGCGGTGATTGCTAATCGGAATAAATGAATGTTGGGAGCGCTTTCCTTGGGCCGAAAGGCCACAGGCCACCTGCCAAGTGGTTTGGCGCCGGGGAACAGGAGAGCCAAGGGTGGCGCAGCGCAGCCCTCACCAATCCCGACCACGTAATGAGAGGCGAGGCCTGTGGCGCGCAAGGGGGCCATGTGAGACCGCGACGTGAGTTTGGCCCCAGATTCAACTTAGCTTTCTCGTCGTCTTTATCTTCCACTTCTTCCTCTCCTTCCATCGAACCAACCGATTTCTGTCCTTTTTTCGCGAATATCTCATCCCTCTAATCCATCTCTTGCTGTCGTGCGCGCTCGAGCAAACCGCCCACATCGATTCAATCCACCGAAAACACATCACGATGGCCTACAAACAAGACGAACCTCCGTCCTACGGACACCCTCCCGCCGCCCCGCCCTCTGCATATGGTGGTCAACAAGATCCATACCAGGGCCAGCAACAGCAGGGCTACTACCAGCAAGGGCCTCCCCAGATGGGATACCAGCAACAAGGCTACCCTCCTCAACAGCAAGGCTACCCTCCCCAGCAGGGCGGTTATCCTCCTCAGCAGGGCGGTTATCCTCAGCAAGGCGGTCCTCCCCAAGGATACTACCCTCCTCAGCAGGGTGGCGACTCGAAATCCGGCGGCCTCATGACTGGTCTGCTGGCCGGTCTGGCATGCTGCTGCTGTCTGGACTGCCTCTTCTAGACGCCGAATACATCGAGACCTGAGGATGGTGATGAAACCACGTGTAGTTTGTCGGGCTCACCCGGTCGCGGCGTCTCGACTGGATACCGGTGATATATTGCGAGGAGAAAAGGGATTTGAGGGCGATGCGCAACATGGCGCATGATTGGACAAGTTTCTGCAGTGGACGTTCGACATGACTTTGGAACTCGTCTGGCGTTAGGGTCTGGCTTTGCTAATATGCGCGTGGACTAAGCATTGCAACGAACTTCACCTTCCGTTCATTTGTATCAAAGTATTAATATTTACACTTCGACCTCCTATCCTTGCTCCATCCGTACTGTCAAGGCTATAACTAAGGCTACCCTTAAAGACTCGTATAGAATGTGTCGAACTCTGCGTTGACCTTTTCAACACAATCATTGCTGTAAATCATGTTCTGGACGTCAGGGGATGTCCACTTGTCCGGCACTGAGCCGCTGGTCTTGTGTTCCTGGAACATCCTGTCTCTCTCTTCCTTGGCCTTGCCTTCGCCTAAATGTAACGTACGCCCTGATAAAAAGGCCATCTGTACAAGGTTCGAAGTCCACTCCTTGCGAGACATCTCGTATACCTTGAGGCACTTGGCGATTGTCTCTGGTTGGGCGTCTGGAGCTCGGGAGAGTACCTCGGCGATGGTAGCACCATCCTCGATGGCCATGGCAGCACCTTGGCTTAAGTGAGGTAGGGTTGGGTGGCATGCGTCTCCTGCGAGGGCAACGCTTCCGTGTGTCCAAGTTGGCAGTGGCAGATACATCCTCAGCCTCCACTCGCAGACCTCTCCCTCTGGGACAAGGTTGAGCATCTTGTGAACCAGCGGACAAAAGTTTTCAAAGACCTTCAGCATCTTAGTTTTCGATCCCTTGGTTGTGTACGTGGCTGAGGGGGCAGTCGCAAAATTCTCGTCGGGTTGAGAGGTCGAAAGGTTGTACAGAGACTTTCCATCGATGGAGTAGGCAATGATGTGACGTTTTTCACCAACCCATCTGACGACTTTATCACTTTCAATCAGGGCGAGCAAATCTGGGTCATGTGCCATGTCTTCACGCTTGAGCATGATGCGGTAGGCAGCTTGCCCAGTCTCAGCTTCCTCGGAGGTAGCCCCGACTTGTTCCAGAAGCTTTACCCGAGTCACGCTTTTGATGCCATCGCAGCCCAGGAGAATATCGGCTTCGACCTTGCGAGGCTCAGAACCTCTTTGCAAGACAGTAAAGGAAACTCGGGGCGAAAACCCCGTAATGTCTTGCAGGGAAGTTGAGAAGTGGAAATTGATGCTGCCCTCCTTCTGGCACGCCTCGTACATGCGGCCGGCCAAGGAAGATCTGTGCCCACAGCAATGCGAGTATCCGTATTTAGCCTTGATATCCGGCATGTCAACGTGCGCGAGTTCAACGTTGGTAGCGCCCTCTGTCGGTCGTTAGCTATCTGCAAGTGCAAGGCCGAGGATTCATTGTCATACGCCGGATACTACTCCCTGTAACATGCGTCGCGTCCCTCTCGATTTCCGTCCAACAACCTAGCTTGTCCAGGATCCTTCCCATGTTTGGTGCCATCTGGATTCCGGCTCCAACGAATCCGAGGTTGCTGGCCGATTCGTAAACATCGATGTGCTTGAACCCTTTCTTGGCAAGGGCCAATGCAGTCCCAAGGCCACCCATGCCGGCGCCCATGATGGCAATGTGCAAATCTCGAATATCACCCATCTTCACTTGATTGATTTGGATAATGAAGTGGAAGAAATAACTGGTAAGAAATGAATAGCAGTGGTATAATGACTCAACCAACTTGATGTTTATAGGAGCCCGACTGGGTTCAATATCTAGCTTGAGGGTGGAGATACATAATGCGGGGATCAATCACGGCTTGCCTGAGAATGGAATTGAGAAGATGGGATGTGGGGAACGAGCCAGTTTGCCGATGGCGAGGTGTCTAGAAAGATGAGGAGACATCGGTAGGTTTCTCGGAACCGGCAAAGCAATCGGCAATTGAGTGGGCTCGGAGGTAGTCGTCAGCCTAACCATCGACAGTCGCGAGCTCAGCACAATTGGAATTGAGCGTACCTCATTAAACATAGCTGGAGTGCTTGCACATCCCTTATTGATGTTGAGCAATCCCCTAATCTCGCTTTCTTTTCATATTACCATGATGCTATTGAGGCCAAGTAGGGATTGCTGAGATAACGAATCGCTATCCTGCCCACGACGTAATACCCTAGACCCCAAAACGCAACTAGAATGCTGATGCTACGAATGGAAATTCACAGCCACCCAAGATAGGTTATCGAACTTTGAGATAAAACTTCACCTAAAATATTATTTTGAATCCCAAATTCCCTTTCCGGAATAGAGTCGTAAATCGGTTGGATGTGACAAGACGATGCGTGCTGGAGTGCTAATCGTATTGATAGTTCGAATTATGCTCTCCTCGCTGAAGTAAGAGGTTTGTCTCCACGCAGAGATGTTTTTATTTATTTATTACACTTCTTGAATAATACTATGTGTGAATATTTAATTGATGTACCTAGTCTCCTTTCACATCCTAGAATGTCAAGTATCTTCACAGTAATAAGCCCCAACGTCCATCATTCTCGCCATGCATACGCACGGAATAGACTTCAAGTAACATGTTTCGTTTCGGGTTACCAAGCTAAGCTGGCAAGAATGACAATTAAAGAACCCCGAGTCTTTGTGCCTCATCAATTTTATCTCCCATTAATACAATCAAGTACGAGCTCATCATCCGACCTTATTCATCTCAAGTGAGAGAGAGGTAGGTGGATAGGTGGATTCATCTGTCACTTCCAGCCGGGTTGATGTTCTGTCGAAGGGATACAATCGCCTATAGGCAAACAAGTCAAGACCAACGCAGCATTGTGGTGTCGGAGATTTAGGTTCGCATTTAGGACGACAACGGGAGCAGGGACTGTGGCGAGAATATGGGCGCTTGAGAGGAATATGGGCTGTTTGGGGAGTCGTTTTTGCAGTGGCGAGGAAGCCAAAGCCTATGTGGTACTTAGCTGTCTTCATTGCCAAGCGCGAGGAGGACACTAGGCGCCTTCTTTTGTGAGAGATCGACAAATTGAGAGAATAAATGAAAGCTTGGGAGCTTTGTTATTTTACTGCTTTGTTCTAGACTAGGTCCGTCAAGTACCTGGAGATGCTGAGAAGCTATTGAAGGTTCGTGTTCATCTCGTGTCCATGACGGGTGGCTGGTGGAGGAATGGAGAGTCGAGGTTTTGACGTCAATGAGGATTTAGGCTCGGCGGCCGAGAGAAGGAAACATGCCAGAACGCGCAAACTGGAGATTGTCTAATACAGGAACGAACTACACACGAGGCAGGCTATGCAAATGAGGGCGAGCCAAACCACTCTCACAATTATTCCTCATACTGGGACATAATATTAGAGTTCAATGCATGGAGAGTCATTGAGAGACTCATGATTCGCTTGCTGATCCAGGGTACAGATGAACTGGTTCGCAGAATACAGCTGAAACGATGATTGAAGCGGGGTGATGGAGGGGCCCTTGATGCGATCGTTTCCATGGCTCGGCAGCACAGCCCGTGGCACTCTTGTGTTCGCCTGTAATAGGAATGGGATTGGCTGGAGGCGGTGGCAACGTGCTCTTCGGGGTGCAATCAACGTGGTATTTTTGATGTGGGTTGGAAAATCATACCAAGTGCGGCCGAAAAATCAAGAAAGAGATCTTCAAAGAACGACATCATACCCTCTCTTGGAGGGAGGCCGCTTGATTGATCCTTGCCAACGCGTTCCCAATCGGGTGGTTGGCCCGTCATCGGCCAAGGTGCTATTTGTAGATGACAGCTCAGTGACGCTACGGAGGACACCCTCCACTGTACCACACAAGGCCACGCACAAAGAGTCATACAGGGCACAAAGAAATGATGGATAGCCGCAGGCGGGATCCATGTCGGAGAGCTTAGAATAAAGAGAGGATCGATCCCGGGCCTCGTCGACAAAGACGGGTCTCGTCTGGGCTCTCGTCAGGGCTCGTCTGGGCTCGACTGGGTTACGGAAGCGCGCGGTCCAACGTTTCTATTTTGCCTGCCGTGGCGCCAAAGGGCGGCTGGCCAGGAGCCATGACAGCCAACAAAAGCCAGCGCGGGCCCAGATTCCAGGCAATTCCAGGCACAAGGGCCTGTTTCGAAGCCGGCCGTGGCCAATGAAGCCTCTGATGTCATGGATCCAGCGCGGCGCCTGCTACAGGGTCCGTTGCCCAGTTTTTGTGGCCTTTGTGGCACAGTGGGGTCCAGGCGGGGGCCAACCTGGCTCAATCGCTGGAATGGGCCTGCAATGGGCGCTGGCGAGCCACTCAGCGGCCTGCTTCCGGGCCACTCCGAGGCCGCAGCCGCTGCAGGGGCTCCAAACCATGACGCGACCAAGGATGGCACTCAAACATGGCGACAATCTCCAGTAATTATAAGCCAAACGGCCGTCGTCTCGCTTCGGGCCTTGTCTAATCATGATTCTGCCGCCCAAACACCTACCTACTGTACCTTGAACCTGCGACTAGCTGTGATGGCCGTTTCCTGCCGTCACTGATTCTCTACACCATATTCCACTGTCGATCCTGAGAAGCCCATCCCCTCTTGAGCTCTGAATCGCCGCCCTTGCCCGCCTAGGGCCCTCCCTCTCCTCCGCGTTTCAACGACCCGACTGGGCCAGAAACCGCAGCGATGGCTTCAACTGCGTCTGAGACGTCCGACTCGTCCGAGTCGGTGACCAACACGCTGTCGTCTATAGTCAGCTCCGCTATTCGCTCTGCGGCCTCCTCTACCATCACCGCCTCCGCTTCCCTCAGTGCCTCCGACTCCCAATCCGACCCCAAAACGCCTACATCGACAACTTCGTCGTCGGCCGCGGCCACCACAACCGCCACCAGCGATGCCGACAGTAGTCAGGGAATTGGAATCGTCAGCTTCCTTACTGCCTTGGCTGTTGCCATGATCGTGTTTGCGGTCCAGGTTTTGCTCTTCCTCTTTCTTCGGAATAAGTTGGCTCGAATCTTGTACGTCGATAAGCTCCTGAAAGCTCCTGAAAGCCTCCCCTGACCCCTTCTCTAGTAAACCCAAGACATATCTGGTCCCCGAACGCGAACGAACCGAGTCTCCGCCGAGAACATTCGTGGGCATGCTGAAGACGCTATGGCTATACAGCGATCGCGAAATCATCAAAAAGTGCGGTCTGGACGCCTACTTTTTCCTTCGATACTTGAGGACTCTCTTGGTCATCTTCATCCCCATCTGCGGCATTGTCATGCCCATTTTGATTCCCCTCAACTACGTTGGAGGAAGGGGTAAACAAGTCGACATCGGATCCGACGTGGCCAGGAATTCTTCCCAACCAACTGGACTAGACACTTTGGCGTGGGGAAACGTTAGCCCTACTCAAACCGAGCGGTACGATGCTCATTTACTCATGGCCATTCTCGTTGTTATTTGGGTTTGCGGTGTGTTCTTCTTTGAACTCCGAGTCTACATCAAAGTCCGACAAGACTACCTCACCAGCGCCGAACATCGACTTCGAGCTTCCGCCACAACCGTCCTCGTCAACTCTATTCCTTCAAAGTGGCTCAGCGAAGAGGGTCTCAGGGGACTCTTCGATGTGTTCCCTGGTGGTATCAGAAATATCTGGCTTAACCGGGATCTGTCTAAACTTCTCGAAAAGATCAAGGTCCGGAATAAGGTCCACCTGCAGCTCGAACAGGCCGAGACAGACCTGATTAAAGCCGCAAAGAAGGCACAACTCAAGAAAAGGAATGCCGAAGAAAAGAAGGAGCGCAAGATGATGAAGCTTGGTGCCCTTAGCAAGGAAGAAAAGGCTGCTCGTGATGCTCAGGAAGATGAGGAGGCCAAGATGAGAGCTAACAGTGCCGAGGGCACGAATGCTGGAGACAACCACGATGTGCCCCATACCGTTGATGCCGGAGTTCGCGAGTCCCGGTACGAAATACTTGAGCACGACAGTGACAACCACCGTGGGAGCGAGGGGAAGCATTCAAAGGGATTCAAGGTGCCCTTTATTGGCGATCCCCTTGCCAAAGTTGGTCATGGAATCAAGGGGGTCGTTACCAAGGCTGGCAACGGCGTCGAAGACACACTGGAGACAACAAATGGATTCATGGGACTTAGCCAGTCAGACGGTCGTGCCCCATCCCGCACTTCCGACCGTTACCGACGCCCCAACACAGCGGATGATGGAGGCGAGTTTCCCCGTCCCTCGGCCTCGGATACATTACGCGCCTTAAACACCCACTCTCGAAACGTCTCCACCGACTCCACGAGCGAGATTCGACCAAAGGACCCGTACGACCCCATGGCTCGAGGAGGCAATACTGTCCGAGCGCTTACGAATATTGACGAAATGCTCGAAACGGAGGCTCCGAAATGGTGGCAATTCTGGAAGCCGCCCCCTGGTAGTTATGCTTCCCCCATTCCGCAGGGTGCTGCGACAGCTATACGGAACTCGACCGAGAGCAAACCTCTCTTGCTCAAGATTAAACATGCCATTCCATTCATGGGACCAGAGGAGGAGGTTCTCGAGTATCCCACAGCTCACAACCCCGACTACGAGGAAGAAAAGGAGGGTCCTGCTGAGTGGGAGAAGTATCTTAAGAAGAAAGATCGCCCGACTCACCGTCTCCCCTCGTTTGGGGTTTCTTGGCTCCCGGGTCTTCCTCTGATGGGCAAGAAGGTGGACACCATCTTCTGGTGCCGTGAAGAGTTGGCCCGCCTCAATGTTGAGATTGAAGAGGACCAGAAGTACCCCGAACGATTTCCTTTGATGAACTCGGCCTTTGTCCAATTCAACCACCAAGTCGCTGCCCACATGGCTTGCCAGAGCGTCATCCACCATGTCCCCAAGCAAATGGCTCCCCGAATGAATGAGATTTCTCCCAAAGATGTTATCTGGGATAACATGGCCTTTACCTGGTGGCAGGAATGGCTGCGAACTAGCATTGTCACCGCCATCGTTTGCGCAATGATCTTCCTGTGGGCCATCCCAGTGGCATGGACGGCGGCCCTGAGTCAAATTGATACCCTTATCCAAGAAAATGACTGGCTATCCTTTATCAAAGACAACCCTGTCCTCGAGACCGCTGCCAAGGCGATTGGTGGTGTCCTGCCAGCCATTGTCCTCGGTCTTTTGCTCTTCCTGATTCCTCACATCCTCGATTTCCTTGCTGGAGTCAAGGGAGCCAAGACTGGATCCCAAAAGGTCGAATTCGTCCAGCAGTTTTACTTTGCCTTCCTCTTCATCCAGGTCTTCCTCATCGTCTCCATCGCGTCCTTCTTCGCAGCCTCTTTGGATGCTCTGATCGAGAACATTCAGAAACTGCAGACAGCTCAAGATGTTCTGAACCTCCTCGCGGAAAACCTGCCCAAGGCAGCCAACTACTTCTTCTCCTACATGATTCTGCAAGCCATGTCGACGAGTTCTGGTACTCTTCTCCAGATCGGCGCTCTTATCATGTGGTACGTCATTGCTCGGATCCTCGACAGCACGGCGCGAAACAAGTGGTCCCGCAATACCAAGCTGAATCAAGTACGATGGGGCGCTTTCTTCCCCATCTACACCAATTTTGCTTGTATTGCGTTGGTTTACTGCGTTATTGCGCCTCTGATTTCCGTCTTTGCCATCATCACGTTCGGCCTTCTCTGGGTTGCCCAGCGATACGCCATGCTGTACGTGACCCGGTTCGAGAACGATACTGGCGGCGTTTTGTACCCCCGGGCTATCAACCAGACCTTTACCGGAATCTACGTCATGGAGCTTTGCATGGCAGGATTGTTCTTCCTCGTCGACGACGAAAAGGGCAGGAGCGCTTGCACGGTTCACGGCATCATCATGATTGTTGTCCTCCTTTTGACTATCATCTACCAGATCCTGCTTAACATGTCGTTTGCACCACTCTTCCGCTTCCTACCGGCAACATTCGAGGATGAAGCGGTGCTCCGCGATGAGGCGTTCCAGCGCGCCCAGGACCGTCGCCTCGGTCTTCTTGATGACGAAGACTCGTCTGATGACGAGTACGAAAACGGAGGCATCAACAGAGAGAAGGCAAACCAGGTGGATGGCACCCAACCCATTGAGCTGGAACGGTTTGGTTCGATCCGACGTCCAGTCAAGCAAGTCGGAACATGGGCCAAGGGCGGAGGCAACCAGCTCCGCAAGCTGGCGATGGTCAACAAGACCAAGGACAAGAGCAAGAGAGCGTCTCAGTACCGACGCAATCACCGCCAGAAGGATCTAGAGGCCCAGCGCGCCATAGGAGAAGCGCTCTACGGAGGAATCCACGACGAAATCGAGGACCTTACACCCGAGGAGCGAGACCTGCTCACCCGCCACGCCTTCCAGCACGAGGCCCTCCGCGCCCGCCGACCAACAGTCTGGATCCCTCGCGACGACATTGGCGTGAGCGATGACGAGATTCGTCGCACCCAGAATTACAGCGAGCACGTCTGGATCAGCAACGAGGGCACGGCGCTTGACAGCAAGGTGCGCGTCGTCTACGGCAAGGCCCCGCCCGACTTCTCAGAGATCGACCTGATCAACCTGTAAATCAACATTGCACTCTCGACGAAACACAAAAACACAATGAGCGCGCAGCATTCCAATTTTTTCTTATTACGTATTATGTTTATTGCGGACTCTTGTCCCTTGGCGCAGCTATCACATGCAGCTTGCGGGCAAGATGCAGTTGCAATAGGGGGAAGAGAGATTCAGATGGCAATACCCAGAAAGGACAGCATGGTCCTGTGTTGAGAAGGACAAGGGGCGCGGTAGTCCTATAGATACCAGTTTTCACTAGACTTTATGAATACACACGTTGAATCATTTCAGATTATACTCAATCGTCCCTTTTGGACATGGCTATATTGCGCGAATATGAATGCACGTTTGGCAAATCTCTGTCGCGAATCTTAGGGTCCTCCAGAGTATTCTTTCAAGGTCCATCTAGGATCTATCGAGAGCTCATCACAGAAGCATGCTGGCTGCACATAACACACAAGCGACCCATGAAAGTATGCGTGAAGTAGAATATGATCGGTATGAATATCGTCTCTCGGTCTAATTACCGTAATGTAATGCTGGCTGTATGGTCAAGTATATCCAAGTCTAACGTGCAACGAAGTGCAGCACCACAAACAAATTAACGCCTCACATGTCCTCCCATCATGCTTCATGACGGCCGAGGTCTTGTCCCTGCACGTTAAGGTGCTGGTAGACAAACGGCCGTGTACTGGCTTCCCACCATTCTCCTTGCAACGCCGTCCCAATGATTCCGCCTTTTCTGGGGTTCTCGTGCCCTGCCCTCCTCGAACGCCGTTGAGGTGATGAGAGGGTTCTATATGCGTTCGTCTACAATTCGCGCTTCTGCCTCTCTGTCTCCTTGGTATCCTCCAGCTCCTTGCGGATCATGTCGTTGAAGTCGTCTGGGTTGTCGAGATACAAGTGGTGACCAGCTTTAGAGACGAGCAAGACCTTGGCGCTGCCGTTCTCACTCCGCTTCTCCTCATCTGTGCCGTGGATCAGGGCCTTTCGCTTGGTCTGGTTCAGCTTCTCCTGGGCAGCGAGACCACCAGCCACATCCATCCAGTCGTTTTCTCCGTACATGAAGACAATCGGAATGCCAGTCTCCTTCAGTGCCTTGGCACCGTCTGGTTGTGGGATGGGTTGTCGGCCAACTTCTTGGATGCGGTTGATGACTGGTCGGCGAGCATACGCGCCAGGGGCGAGGATGTATGCAAGCGCATACTCGCCGCTACCCTTTTGTTTGAAGATGGAGAAGGAGTAGTCGTGGAGAGCCTGGGACTCTTTGGGAGGCAGATGATTGAATCTTCGGGAACTCCACCCAGAGACGAATCTGGGGCCCAAGGGACCAGTCAATCGCACGATGCTGAATGGGGAGATGTTGGCGTCCCAGAGCCAGACAAACCAGCTCGGAAGGGGGCGCTTGATGACGACATGGGCGGGCTTGTGCCTTGCGAGCGTGCTGGCAGCCTCGGTGGTGGCCATCGGATCGTCGGTGAAGTCGCTTGGCAAGGTCGGTTCTTCGGGGTCGGGCATGGCGGCGTTGACGGCATAGGGATCCTCAGGGATTCCGACGGGAGAAGCCAAGATCAACTTCTTCAAGTGTCCCGGGTACTTGATCGCATAGGATACTGCGAGGTATCCGCCGAGCGAGTGTCCCAACAGCGTGAACCGTTCAATCTTGCGGGCCTTGCGCCATTCTTCAAGGGCATCAATGAACCAGTTCTCGGCTTCCTTGACCTGTTCCTCCTTGTCTTTGGCGTGGATCTTGAATGGAGGTCGTGTTGAGTTACCCATGCCCAGCATGTCGAGAGCATACAACTTAAGGCCCTGGACGCGCGAAAGGGGCTCAAAGTTCTTGTAGAAGAAGCCCAGACCGGCGCCGTAGCCGTGGACCATAACGAGGGTCTCCTCAGTTTCTTCTCCGACTCTCTCTACCGAGACCTCATTTAGGGCGCGGTTCTTGCCAGAGAGCTGGACCATGGATCGTCGCCAGATTCGGGTTCCGTACGGGTCGGGGCTGTCGATGGCGTTCGGGTGGGTGATGGTGCCAGTGGCTTCCTTCAGGTACGGCATGAGGCTGAGGACATTGTGCTCAACGTTTTGAGGGGTCAAACTGGACCACTGGTGGCAAGTTAGTGACGGTCGACCGGAGACAAGAGAGGATTTGAATTTGCCAACTTACCCATTGGTATGCCGCGTCCTTGTAACCCATGGGGAAGAAGGCAGCGGCTGTGCGAGCAGGCGGCGTCTGCTTGTATTCGTCTGCATGCTCAGCAGCACGCGAGGGCAGCGGGCGCACCGTGCCGTCGGTGGTGGACATCTTGGACTTGGTGGATGGAAGAGAGGCGGCGAGAGTGATACGGGAGAGTTGCAGCACCGCGGATGAGGTTTGAAGCTTGAGCATGCCTATGACAGCGGACGGGGGCCGGGGCGCTTTTGAAGCCCCAGGCCGCCGATAAAAGAATAAGGAGGCGCTGCCAGGTTGCCGGGTATGCCAGCGGATGACGCCTCTGTCGTCTGGGTTGACACGTTTGGACGTCGGAGAGCCGGAGTTAAGGCAGAGTCGGATTTTGGATCGTTCCGATGCCGATGGGAATGCGGGATTGCCGGCGCTATGAGTGATGAAGTCCGCAGTGGGTGTAGGGAGGAGTTATGACGGCGCATTGCAGGTCCGCAAGGGCCGATGTTAATGCAGAGATTGCGGACAGAGGGAGTCAATCCCGCGTGTGGGCGTCTGGGACGGGGTGAAAGCGCGCAAAACGAGATGTTTAGAAGCGTGGCGGCGAAGAAAGAGAGGCTCCGGCGGAATATATCGGTTCTTCTCCGTACCGTGGCTCCGGCGCTGTTGTCGACTGGACTTTTTACTGGGCTTGCTGGGACAGAAATGCGCTAGTTTCCGCGTGCCCGCAGAGTACAATCCCCAACGTGTTGGGAGAATCTGCTGCAATTGGCGCTCGGACCCTGCCTCGTCCACTGTGGCTGTCCGCTGGGCTGTCCACTGTGAGTGCTGTGAGTGCGCGCAGCTGGCCACTGTCCGCTCCACTAAATTCCATGCCCATCCTCCGCTTGTGTCGCCTGGGCCGAGCACGGCAGACGACTCGCCCATGTGATGACGTTCCAAGCCCGCCCGCACTGGACGCTCACGCCCGAAAAAAGGCACCACCAAAGGCGCACCACGACAGATGAGAAGCTGGCCCACGTTTTGCGCTACCACAAGCCTCTCTCCAACACTTCAGCTTCCTCCCCGCGATATCCCTCCTAGCCGACGGCCTGCCCCTCGTTCCTGTTGCCGCCAGCCGCTGCCGTCGCGCCTGCACTTGCTTCCCTGCTTGAGCCGTCACCCTCAGCGTCTCCTCCGCGGCTGCATGGCCACAAGCTCTCCCTGACCGGCTGCCGTCCAGCCTCTTGGGGCCCGACTGAACCCCCCCGAACCCCGAATCTCTTATCACCATGGCCGACGACCTCGATTCCATCGTCAAGGGCGCATCTCTCCCGTCACAGGGTGCCAAGGATGCCGCCGGTACGAGCCCAATCATCGCCTCCTCCGGCAAACATGGCGATCCCCTCAATCACACACCGAGCTCGCCCTCCATGATATACCTGAATCTGCTCATCCTCGAGGCGTCTTTGCGAGCGCAGTTCCTCGAGCTGCGTGCGAGAAAACGCCATCATACCTTCTTTCTCACCCTCCTGACCTTGTGGATTGCCCTCTTCGGCTATGCCCTGTTCTTCGCCCCCCGAGAGGATGGACGAGGCGTCGGCGGCTCCATTTACTGGGCAGTCGAGGGTGCCGAGAAGGTGTGTCTGATGGGTGGCATAATTACCGCCGTGCTCGTGTGGGCAACCGGAATCTGGGACCGCGGAATTCGATGGCCGCGACGCTGGTTTGCCATCTCGAACCGAGGGCTACGAGGCTTCAACTGCAAACTTGTCATAATACGGCGGCCATTGTGGTCCGAAGCGCTCTCGACCATTGGCTTTTTTCTAACCTACGGCCTCTTCTCGCACACCGCCAGCTCATCTTATCGATACGTTGAGCCGAGTCTGCTGCGCGATGTGGACAAGGATCTTCAACTCTCCAATGAAAATCATCCCACTCTGGTGCTACCACAAGATGATGAGGAACGAGCAGGACATGAGGAAGACCTTGCGCCTGGAGGCGACTACGTGAAGCTGCTCTTGCTGGCCAAACCATTCTCCGCAAACTTCAGAGAGAACTGGGAGCTGTATCGCACCGAATACTGGGAGAAGGAGAACGAACGCCGTGCCCTGCTGCGCCAAAAGGTCAAGGAGCGAGATCGCCAGCTTGCCAAGCAGCAGTATGGATGGTTTTGGTGGCTCCCGTGGCGACATCCTCAACACCGACGACCCGACCTGGAGAAGAGCGCCCATCCTCCGCGCCATCTGGTAGTTGAGAAAGAGCGCAGACGCCGCGGCAGCAGTGTCCGCCGGGCATCTATGAGCTCGACCAGGAGCCAGACACCAACAATTGAGGGCGAGGATCAACCAGTCAATCGCCGGCCTAGCAGTGGCTCAGTCTCTGGACGTCGGAAGAAGCTTTCGACGAGCACCAAACCAAAACGGCCTGTGAACGAATCGCGGTCTGTAACGCCAGAGATTCCGTCGCCTTTGGCTCGAGAAAGAAGCGTTACGTTGGAGGCGGCTGCGAATAGCGACCTGCGGAATTCAGTGTCCTCGAGATCCAGCGTCAGTTCTAGAGAAAGAGAGTAACAGGGTATTGGAGCGAAAGCGAAATCAGCCTTAGTAACAATGACGAATACACCGTGACTCATACTACATGATGGATAGCCATGTGATGTCAGATTGCTCAGTCACCCGGAAATCGTTGCCGATTTGCAGTTGGATTTACTCCCAGCTAGGAAGCTGGGATAAACCTCGTTGAGTCACACATGTTGCAGGGGATGCGATTAGGCTTTCCGTTGATTGTCCGTATCATTGTCCCACTGGTTCCAGAGTATTGCTATTCGCACACGTTCAAAATGCTAATCGCACACAAGTACAAGTTTAAGTACAAGTTTTCGTACCTAAGTTTAACGTGAGGTAATGTACCTAGCCTGTATGCGCCCCTTTAAGTATCTTATTCTGAGAAAGTTCCAGTTTCTACCCTAAAATAAATCGAAAGATAAAATTTAAATAATAGAACTTAGAGAATAAATACTTAGAATAAAGTTAATTTAATTTTCTTAGGTTAAACTTACTAATAAGTGTGTTGTTGAGACTTCTTGGTGAAATTGGCTTATGTACTTAAGTGTGCGATTAGCATTTTGAATGTGTGCGAATAGCAATACTCTATATTATTTGATATATATAAGAACCTGGGTCGGCTGCTTCATGTTTATGGCTACCTCTGCTGTTATCAACCTCCTGCGTGACTAGATATCCATACGGACATAACACCGGCTGTGTGTCGCATACTACCTGTCACTCTCCTCTCTTTATTCACTACCCACCATGGTCTCGGGAACTCAAAACGGGTCCCACATTGACACTCTCCTAGAGTCCAAAACCTTCGCGATCTCTTTACGAAACCTCGAGCTCAAGGATGCTCCAGCCTTCGCCCGTCTCCTCTCAGACCCCCGCAATGCCTCCGACCCCAACATTAAGCCCATGGATGTATCCACCGCACAGGGCGCCATTACGCGCATGCGAGAGTCTGCCTCTGAACCAACCGTTTGTGACGCCCACGGCAAAGTCATCACCGGTCCCAGCCGCGTGAACCTTGCGGTTGTGCTTGGGTCGGAGGACCAGCCTGATGGGAAGATGATCGGCCTGGGCGGGTACGGCGCCATCAAGGAGCTCGAACGCAATGGGGAGAAGCTCCGGGCTGGGGATGTGGGCGCGCTGATCGGGGCCGACTACAGGGGCAAGGGCTATGCAACCGAGACGATGAAATTGGCCATGGACTGGGGCTTTGCGGGTGTTGGACAGGGCGGACTACAACTGGATCGCATTACCATCACGACCCTCAACGACAATGAGCCGATGATCAGACTTATCAATGACAAGTTGGGGCTGAAGGGCAAGGGAATTGAGAGAGAGGCAGAGACCGAAGGCGAGATAGAGTTATACTGGGAGTTGGAGAAAGGGGATTGGATACTGAATTGAAGGTCTTGTCGTCGTCTTGATAGCTAAGCTCCCCAAATCAACTCCTACTCAAAACCAAACTTCCGCAAAAACGCCCGAACACCAAAAGCTTCGTGCCCCCTATATCTTCGTCATGATGAAGTGAAAAAAAACAAGTGAAGAAAAAAAAAAGTTGAATCATGAACCAGAAACGGTCGTTTCCCAAATCAGAACAATCACGCTATCCATAAACTCATTCTCGGACCGCTTGAAAGTCGCGGTATCTCCCACAGCGGCGCGCTTCACGTAGGCCTGCCACACGGCGCCGTCTGTGCCTCGCACCGAGTCCATCAGCCGCCACACGTTGCGGCGTCCCGTCCAGAAGAGCATCTTGCGCTTGATGTCGTCCTCGTCGAGGTGCAGGGGGCCGATGAGGGCCTTGCGGCCGACGCCGGAGTTGGGCATGTCGGCCATGTTCATGCCGTCCGGGTACTCGGTGATGGTGTACCCGTTGACGAGGATCCAGTTGTCACGGAAGCGGTAGCGCTGCAGGAAGCACGCCTCGCCGCACACGTCGGTGACTAGGTGCGCCATGCTCGGGTTGAGCTGGTGACGATCCTCGTAGTGGTGCAGCGCCAGCGGCGGGACGCCCGTCTCGTAGCTGTCGGTTCGCGCGGCGTATTCGTCGTTATCGTTGGGCGAGTAGAAACTCGGGAGCACACGCATCTCCATGTCGGTGTGGTGCGTCAGGCAATCTTGTAAGAGGGTGTCCCATCCCTTGTTTTCCGAATCTGCGCCTGAGCTGTCGAGGCACGAAAGCCCGGTGGCTCGCGACAGAGCAGAGCGCGTGAGGAACACAGCGCCTCCGCCGTACGTGGTCACGAATCCGTCTCCGATGGCCCAGTCGGCCCTCTCGCTAGGCAAGCCCACGTAGAGCTCCTTGTCGGAGTTGTAGTTGAACAGGCGATGCTGGAGGTACGACAGGTTGGGCAAAAAGACCTGGTCGTCGAAGATGCCGTACCACTTCTTGCGCTGGCCTTTCTGCGCCAGGGTGCCGCTAAAGTCCTTGATGATTTGCATCATCCCAACGTATCTCTGGGCCACGGACATGGGCTCCGTCGAGGTGGTGACGTAGGCGTCGATTCCCTGGAACTTGAGAATCTCGCTGAGCTCCTTGACCTGGTGGTCTGGAGACTGGTTCAAGACGAGCACAAATGTCGCACCGTTTCCGTCATGGCTTCCTCCCGTCATCCACCGCGCCCAGTTCTTGACCATGGTGAACTCGTCGTCCATGACTTTTTCGTAGGTGGTGGAGATGGCGAACAAAAAGTCGGAAGCGTCTACCTGCGCAGGGAGCGGGCTCCCGGGGACTGGGACGTCCAGCTGCTTCTGAGCGACCAACTGAAGACGGCTGGGGTTTTCCACATCGATATAGTTGAATTCGTTAGAATGAAAGTCGGCGTCGAGATTCGTCACGGACGTCCACTCCGAGTCCTGCTCGAGGGCCCGGATCTTCCACGCTGACCATGCGGTGGAATTCGTGAGACGATACTTGTTCTTGAGGCGATTCAAGTACTGCTCTTCCGCCGGGGGGGCCTCTGCGGCCAGGTCCGCATAATCGATAACAATGTTCCTCGTCTGAGACCTCGACAAACGCTGGGTGTAGAGGAAGAAGACGACAACAAGCACAAACACAAACAGCCGGATGACCTTGGAGGGCAGGGCTGGGGGGCCGGTGAGCACGACCATGGTGGGGGAATGAACGTAGGCAGATCACCAAAGCGGCGACCTAATATAAGTAGAAGCAAAGGAGTGACTTGAGGTGGGAGCGAAGAGGTCTGGATGAAGGCGAGGCTACCGGCGACCAGCGGGCATGCTGAAGAGCACAGGAAGAGATCACACAACGGCGGGACGAGAGACGAGGGGCCTACGACCTACACCTTGCGTCACAACGGGCGGCAGGGGACACTTAAAGCTTACATGGCGACAGGATCATCTCTAAGAGTGCAATTTGTGGCACGGCATCAGTGGCAGATCCGGTCCCTAGACCAGTCCCTGGACTAATATGAATTGAGTGCGCGGTGGGTCGATCATCCTTCAGCCAAGACGTGAAACTGATAGCCCCGGTTTCAATAAGCATGGATACAGTGACGAGAAGGGGAAAGAGGGTGATAAGTTGGCGAAGGAGGGGTATCATGGATGAGGAGCAATTTAACCCAGACCGGGGGCCGGTGCTAATAGCTGGATTGGCGCCAATCATGGGGTCGCTCGTCTGGTCGCGCACATACTACGTGGTAGTTTAGGCACAGGACGGACGCACAAGACCACTGAGTGACATCCACAACGGTTGTCAGGATCGAAAGGAGCCTCCTCAGGAACCGATAGGTTGTGATTGGATTCCATAGACCCTGACTGCATCTGCATCTCGCGCCTGGTGATGTCAGGGCTGATAACCATATTTGCCCGTTGAATGCGGATAGGCACCGCGAGATGACGGAGTGGGCGCGCCAGACGCACGCCGGGCTCTAGTAAGCAAACTAATGACATGGTGCAACCCACTTCTCCTCAGCGTGCGCGGAATAAGTCGGTTTTTAGCCTGGACGCGAATCCCTAATAATATTTGCGACTTTTGTTGAAAAGCGCTGACCGCCTGCATCCCAGTCCTCACTTTGCCGCTTCGGCGCCAGAACCCCCACCTCCTTGACCCTTGACCCTTGGCAGTTGAACCGTTGGTGTCGGCCCTGGCGCAACCGGGGGGGCGAAGCGTCTTCCCGCTTGGAGACCCCCGCTCGTGGTATAAGTCATGGGCTTGTTGGCTAAGACGGTCGCTTTCGCGTGCTGGTAGATGTCGAAGCACTCCGCGAGAGCTTGATCAATCGTGTGGTTCGTTGGGACCATGGCGGTATCGAGGATCTCTCTGATGTGATCTTCGACTTCTCCAAACTCGGCCATGTTATATCCGTAGCGGTCCGGCAAGCCACTATTGTGAAGAAACGCAAGTAGCCCGGCAATGATGGTGTTGGCTGCGCCAAGAATGGTAATGGGCGTGCCTTGTTGCAGGCTGAGCGACCCGAGGCCTGTAAGGCTGGCTCCGAGGAAGAGTTGCAGGATCATTAGAACCTATCGCATGATGCTCGCAAAATGGAAATTGTAAAAGGCCTTTGTGCGTTGATAGACAACATCCCTGTAGAGCCCGCGAGGAAGTCCTTTGGGAGGCCACCACCAGTTGACAGGGTGCAGAGGCGCTTGATTTTCTGCATCTTTGACACCCCCAACACCATGCGCGAGAATCAGCCACTCAGCGTGCGTGAGAAATCTGTGACGGGGGATGTTGCAAAGGCCCAGGTCGTGGCTCATAGGGGTAACGCCACCATTGGAGTCCTCCTTGCTGACGCCGCGCTGGATGTCTGGTGTATCCAGAGTGCAGGTTGTGAAATCAGCCGCTAGGCTAGGTTTAGGCTCTTTCGACATGGGAGCTGCAAACGATCGAATAGGGGGGATCAAATTGTAGTAGGAGAGTTTGTATGATTTGCTGAAACGAGTCTGTTCATGCGTTTAGGAATGAGTATAGGGGGTCCCCGAAATCGTACATGCGAGCACTTACGTGGTAGGGTCTGACGGATTCAGGAGTGAGAATTCATGAGTTCAAAAGGTTAGACGAAGTAGAGAGTCGGTATGAGAAAGGTTGCTGAGTAGACACGGTTGCGGAGGGAGGTTGGGGAGAACAGGCTCTAGGGCCAAACTTTTGTGTCTATTGCCATGTTCGTTATTCCTTCCGCTGGAGAACGCCTGTATGGTGATTGAGAGATAAGGACAGGAGCATTTATGAGAAATGCTCTTGCATTATTAACAAGTGCTTTTAAAATGTAACACTTGTGGGAAGGTTCCAAAAGTGAAAGCTGGTAGTGGAAAGCACTTATTCTACCCTTGGACATTGCGTCGAGATGCGGCAAGGGCCATGCACATCCTACCCATTGCAAAACGCGGGTGGCTCCTTGGGCATTTGGATATCAAGTCTGCCATCCAAGGCAACTTCTCTCAAATCCGGGTATTATGTTGAAATAAGCGTTGGTTTCGCGCCTTGATTACCCAGCGGCTTTATTATGAGAGAAACGGAACAGATATTGTAATTAGGTCGTTACATGAGAGTTTGATATTCAAATGACTTCCTCTTGCTAGCTTGGACCCCTGTGGACATGGCGGGGAGCTTACAGAGGTGGGGAGCAGCTCCTCACCGCCTTGGTGACGAGCGGCAGAATTGTCAAAATTTGGTTCCCACTTGACTTTTAGCATCTCGCGACCACAGCAGGCTGCCCTTTTTGCGACCCGCTTGCATGTATCGCAGTGTTCTAAGATCAGGGCCAATTTCTGGCATACGCATGAAACTTGAGCCTAGAATCACAATCGCATCGATACTTCCTTCTCCAAGAACCCCCCATTCGTCTCGCAGCCGCCCTGCTTATAGCCAACAACAAATCGCTTGCCACACTTTTTCTACCACTACTAAAATGGCTGGCGACGCACCGCCCACGAACACGGTCGAGCATGGTGGCAAAGGGTACCGAACCGTCACGGAAGGAAAGGCGACTATCCTAGTGCCCCAGGGCGCCAAGATTGGCGAGGATCGTGGAGAGGTTCAACAAGTCTTCTACAACCCCATTCAACAGTACAATCGCGATCTCTCGGTTCTTGCAATCAAGACATACGGCGAAGAGGTTCTCGAAAAGAGACGAGAGCAATATGAAGCGCGCATGGCAAAGCAGGGGAAGAAGAGGAAGCGCGATGATGATGTGTCAAAACCCAAGGAAACCACTGACGAGGCCGGAAAGTCCACAGTCGAGGGCCAGTCGCAAGCTCTCGAGCAGCCAAAGTCTGAGGTTTCGGAGAAGCAACAGAAATCTGAGCCCCCGAAAGCCCAGTTCAAGATTCTTGACGCTCTGTCAGCGTCTGGATTGCGAGCCCTTCGATATGCTCATGAGCTGCCCTTCGTAACCTCTGTCAAGGCGAACGACCTGTCTGATTCGGCCGCGGAGACGATCAAGATGAATGTAAACCACAATGGGCTTGAGGAAAAAATCACCGTCACGCAAGGCGATGCTCTCGCGCACATGTACCGCGCGATTGCAGACGACTTGTCGAATCGAGATCGATTAGGGAACGCCGGCAAGGCTCACAAGTTCGACGTGATTGACCTGGACCCTTACGGCACGGCCGCGCCTTTCTTCGATGCTGCAGTCCAGGCTGTACGAGACGACGGTGGTCTTCTTTGCATCACCTGCACAGACAGCGCTGTGTGGGCTGGACATAGCTACTGCGAGAAGACGTTCGCCTTGTATGGTGGAATTCCCATTAAAGGCATGCACTCGCACGAAGGTGGTCTACGACTTGTGCTGAACGCAGTTGCAACCTCTGCGGCTCGCTACGGTCTGACGATTGAACCCCTCCTTTCCCTTTCGATCGACTTTTACACCAAATTCTTCATTCGTGTTACCAAGTCTCCTCAGTCCGTCAAGTTCCTCGCTGCTAAGACGATGCTGGTGTACAGCTGCGATCAAGGCTGTGGTGCTTGGGAAACACAGCCTCTCATGAGAAGCAAGCCGACACCAAACAAGAAGGGGTCCGGTGCTTTCTACAAGCACACTATGTCTCTCGGGCCGACAGCTGATCGGTTTTGCCAGCACTGCGGATTCAAGATGCACATCAACGGCCCGATGTATGGAGGACACATTCACTCCAAGGACTTCATACAGCGACTCTTGGAGCAGATCCCCGGAGCGGACAGTTCTGTCTATGGCACCTTGCCCAGACTTGAGGGTATGCTTCGAACGGCTCTTGAGGAGTATCTCGAAGGACCAGAGATCAAAGAGTCAATCGATCCCAAGGATATCAAGCTTGCAGCCATTGACAACTACCCCTTCTTTGTCATCCCTAGCAAGCTGGCCAGCGTAGTCAGTTGCTCGACCCCTGGCGAAGACATGTTTAGAGGGGCCCTGATGCACCTGGGTTACCGAACTACGAGAAGCCACTGCCGACCGGGAAGCATCAAGACCGATGCCCCTTGGTCCACAATTTGGTGGGTGATGACTGAGTGGATCCGCCAGAAGTCTCCCATCAAGGAAGCAAATATCAAGTCATCCTCGGCTGCTTGGAAAATCTTGAAAGAGGCGGGCCTGGTTGGCCGTGAAGATGCTGGATCGGAGGAAGCACCATCCAAGGATCAGAGCACAGAGATGGAGGGGGTGGAACAGCAACAGTCGTCAGACGCGAAGGCCAATGAGTCAGCCGATGCATCAAACGGAAGCGAGGCTGTCCCTCCAACCGAGGAGGAGCTGCGCAAGACATTATTGTTCAACGAGGACTTGGTGCGACTGGTGCGTCGACGTGGAGAACAAAAGTATGTTCGATACCAGATGAATCCTCGGGAGAACTGGGGTCCGCTCTCCAAGGCCAGCAAGCGGTAAGATACAGACATGGGTTGCTCCATTCCAGTTGGAATACCATACTTAAAGCAGAGGAATGATTGCGCCCGATTTACTTAATTCGGTCGTGTGGATTCGGTTGATGCGTCTGGCGTCATCTGGAGCCTGGAGCGGGCAATCTTCGTCAGCTGGAGCCGGCCCCACAAGCAATGGTGCAAATCAAGGGCAATGCCAGAACAAACCGAGCCAAATAGCGCGGCTCTTCTAAAAGCACCGCCCTCTCGGCTGCGTCAGGCCGATTGATTGCTCCTCACATGCAGGGCATTTGCTCATGACCGCGCTACGCGTACTTGCTGCCTCACCTACCTTTATTGGCCAGATAGCTACTCCATCCCATCACCACACATACATACATCCCGTTCATGCATCTATCAAGATCGGTTGTCCTTGTCTGAACCGATCCGTCCCTTTCTTTCTCTCTCTTTTCTCCTCTCCATGAATCTGGTGTCTCATCCATCGTTGCTACTGTGTCCCGCCCCGTTCCCCGCACAATGAGCTCCGCACTGCCGCAGGCGCACCCTCAAGAGGTTCTGCCTGTAGCTGACGTCGCTTTCGCAGACGGCAATCTGACGTGGACTCGAGCCGGATCATCCGAAGAAGTTGATGGCGACGAAATCCTGTTCATTCTAGAAGCACCAAGCACAAATGTTGCGGACCTGGAGTTCATCATTTGTTGTCTCAAGGAAGTCCCTGAAGACCAGGGAAACCCGTATCGCCTCTCTCTGTTCAGAACCGCAGAGATACCTGCCGAGGTCCCAGAGCGATATATCGTTAGGGATTTGCCGCCTTACCTCCGCCATGGGGTAAATAACGAGGTAGACGTCATTGTCTCGACCAAATCCGGCACGGGGTTAGCCTTGAGAGTATGGGAAGACGTGCTGCGACACCTCTGGCAATTAATCGCAGGTCGCGTGGGTGAGCAGCGTACGCTTCAGGCCCACGGTCGCCAGCCACCCACAAGCGAGTTGTATTACCGACTCAATATTACGCAAAGTGCGGAGACCATTCGCAACTTTTCGAAAAGTGTATGGGCCTCAAACGACCAGAGTCCAAGGTCAAGAACCATTGTGCTTCTCAGCGGAGACGGCGGAGTGGTGGAGCTACTGAATGGGTCTAATCAAGACTCATCACACGCGACCTTGCCCTTGATGGCACTGCTTCCTCTGGGGACGGGAAATGGCCTCTTTCATTCCATGCACAAGCCGCTGTATCTGAGTCCCGGACCAAGCCCACTGGTCCATGGACTACGAACGCTCTTTCAGGGAACGCCTTCTGATCTCCCGGTCTTTCGAGCGTCCTTTTCACCCGGGTCTCGAATAGTCACCTTTACCGACAAAGCGTCTGCGACTGGTGAATCCAATGATGATGCCAGGTTTTTGAAAGAAGAAACCTCCGTATCCCATCTGAACGGCGCCATCGTTGCTAGTTATGGGTTCCACGCCAGCATTGTCTACGAAAGCGACACACCTGAGTACCGCGTCCATGGCAACAAACGCTTTGGTATGGTCGCCCAGGAACTCCTGAGGGAGGCCCACCCATATGGCGCGCAGGTTTCCATTCGGCGTCCCGGATCGTCCAAGTTTGAGACCATCCCTCGGGACACGCATGCATACGTGCTCGCCACACTAGTGTCGAACCTAGAACGGACGTTTACCATATCACCCGCGAGCAAGCCCCTCCAGGGACAACTTCGGCTGGTTCACTTCGGGCCTATCGGAGGCGAGAGGACAATGGATGTCATGATGAAGGCATATGACGAGGGTAAGCATGTGGATATCAAGTGGGATGATGGTGAGCAGGTTGGATATGATGAGGTGGAAGAGGTTCAAGTCGTCATTTTGGAAGAGGAAGAGAGGTGGCGCAAGGTCTGCATTGATGGCACAATCGTCGAAGTCCCAAGAGGCGGGCAGATGAGCGTGAAGATGTTGGAGCGAGGGCCTTTTAAGGTGTTGGCATATTCTCGTCTGTAGCGTAGATAAAGAGGCGCTGGGGGGTTTGATGCGGCATTCGCTGCCTGGTAGTGTATTTGTTGATTGGCACACATGGTTCAAGTTATAACTCGTCTCACTGTTGGAGTAGTTTCTTCACCCTCTTCTCCATGAGTTGCTCAAACTCATCCACTCCATTCTCCAAAATACTCATCTTTCCTCCCTTCAACCTATACACCACTCGCCTTCTCGGGCTCTCTTCGCCATCGTCCTCCTCGTCGCTATCCTCTTCATCCTCATCCCGTGCCCCCTCCACCACACCTCGCATGAACCATCGGTCGTGGCTCACAAGGATGACAGCGCCCTCCCAATCACGCAGCGCCTCCCGCAGGGCCGTCACCGTCTCGTAGTCGAGATGCGTGGTGACTTCATCGAGGATCAGGCAGTGAGGTTGCCGCCACAGCAGGCGGGCGAGTTCAACGCGGACGACTTGGCCACCTGAGAGCTTCATGAGAGGCACATCAGAGGCAAAACGGCCGGGGAGACCGAGCTTGCCGAAGAGGCCGCGGAGTTCCCCCTCGTTAATCTCATCGGTTTGCGCTCCAACCTCGCGAGTGAGAAGAGCGAGAGCTGTGAGGCCTGGTTCTTCGCGCCCGATGGCCTGGAGAGCGTCGACGGCGTGCTGGGAGTAGTAGCCCAGCTTTAGGCGCGGATGGGCGGTGACTGTGCCGGAGGACGGCCGGGTTTCGTCAACCAGCAGTTTTACCAGCGTGGACTTCCCGGCGCCGTTCAGGCCCAAGATGCCGATGCGGTCGCCCATGCTGACGGAGAGGGTGATGTCCTGGACCACGAGGGGGGTCTTGGGCGAGTATCGAAATGCAACCTTTTCGAGGGAGATGAGCGCCCCTGGGAACCGCAAGTCGAGGGTCTCTGGTAGGCAGATGACGACGGGGCGGTCCTCGGGGGGGATATCAATATCCTCGCGAGAGGTGAGGTAAAAGCCCACGAGCTCGCGGTTCAGCTTGAAGCGGCCGCCGCGATGGTTGACTTGCATGCCCCAGCGGTCGTCGAGCTTCTTCTGTCGAGATTTGGCCTGTCGGAGCTTGTTCTGGTCGTCGTTGGCCTTGCCGGCCTTGATGTTGGCGGCAATGGACTTTTCAATGTGTGCCTTCTGCTTGTCCTGAGCGTCCTTCATCTTGGTGAGCCAGAGCTTACGCTCCGATTGGGAGGCTTCATAGGTGGGAAGATCGCCGTGAAAAGATGTAAGCTGCTTATCCTTCAAAATGATAAGATCAGTGCAGACAGAAATGAAGTCGCGATCGTGGGAGACGAGGATCAGGGTCGGGGCCTTGTCCGTATCCTCGAGACCTTGGAGGTAGCGCTGGAGCCAGATGATACCCAGGAGGTCGAGGAAGTTGGTGGGCTCGTCGAGGATAAGAATGTCTGTCTCCTGTAGCAGGGCTGTTGCGAGGGATGCGCGCATGTGCCATCCACCTGAGAGACTCGTGATGGGCTTCGCCATGAGCGACTCTGAAAACCCAAGACCAGTGAGTATCTTCTTGGCCTGCGACTCCGTCTCAGCAACGCGAGAGGGATCGATCTGGATCTGAAGATCGGCTAGCATATCAACAGCCTCCTGCGTTTCCGCTTGGAGGGTATCAGGCGTGATGTCGTCGTTCCCCTGCTCCAAACTACACAGGCTTGTTAGAGTCAAGGGGCTCGATGGTGCTCAATGACGTACACAGTGCTGGACTCGGCAACGACTTTCTCGTATGCCACCAATGCTTTACGCGCCTGCAGTCCACGAGCGCCACTGCGAAGTCTGGCGTCCTTGTCGAGTCGGAAGAGACGTTGCTGGTGGCGGTGATGCTTTAACTGGCGTAAGGCTCGAACCGGGGCGTATGAATCCGAGGCATTGACACCTTCGGATAGGACTGCAGATATGAATTATGAGAACAGATGCGGTTAGAAATTTGGAAAGAAGGTATACCCTTTATCTCCTGCTCAACAGCCTGCTTCGCAGTAGCTCGCTCAATCACCTCTTCCAAGACGCTTGCGGCAGGGCCATCTTCAGAGGCAGGCTTTCCATCGGAATTCTCACCGACGAGCCTGGATTGTTGCAGAAGTGCTATCCTGGTTCCCTCGGGGATCCCAGGGATGAGCTTCTCCGCAATAGCCTTGAGCAACGCTAATGACGAGTTGGTTAGCAAGAGTCAGCTTTGAGAGTGCTGCAGAGTCAGAGTCGTACTAGATTTCCCAGTCCCATTGCGTCCAACAAGGGCATACCGTTGGCCTTCCTTCAGCCTCAATTTGGCATTGGCGAGAATCTCAATACCCTCAGCCTTTGCCTTGCCCTTGCTCTTTGCCGTAGACTTGCCGCTGGGCTTGCCGCCCGAAGTGACGGTGATGGAGATGCCTTCGATTTCGAGCTGTAGGTCCTCAGAGTTAGATCTTGGCTGTCTGCGAGAGGGGGGTTTTTAATGGACGTTTGTACCTCGCGATAATTGGGCGACTCGATGTGAAAGCGCGTCTGCTTGGAGGTGCAGAGGATGGTCGCTACAGATTCAGCGGCAATCGACGTCATTGTGGACAACAAGGATTGAAGCGAAGCAGAAGCAGAAGCAGAACAATTACTCTGGAAAGAAGGAAAGGGACAAGAAATTCAAGAAACACAGTCAAGTATCGTACATTCAGTGATTGATGGAATGAAACCAGCAGATGCGCTTTGCTCCCGCACTGGAAGCCAACTGGCACTACATGGGTTAAGTAGTTGTCTTTGTGATGGCGATTTTTGGTGCTATCAGCGGATTTTCCCCGCGATGGCTTGTTCTCAGCCAAGTCCAACGCCAACGAATCACGGTCCGGGAGCGACGAATAAGGTGCTCTCGGAGAAGAAAGACATGCCACTTGCTCTTTCCGTTTAGAGGTGCCGCCATTAAACTGTCGGTGACTCATACCGGATGACTCGCTACATTTATTGAACTAGGACCCGCCTTGCTGCATTTCAATTGTGTGACCCCAAGATCTACAGCGCGAATAAATCAATTGTGTCAGTTTCGGGGACGCTGCCAGTCATGGCAGGAAATGACTGCTTAATGAGTGAGTGACTCACTCATTTATCGACCGACTCGCTGTTTCGCAGTATTAACATTCACAAGCTCACTCTCACCCGACGTAGGTAGCTAACCTACACCATTTCCCTAGCACCTCTCAAGTAATCAGGAAGAAAGGAAGAGGGGAAGGCCAGATAGTAAAATGTTTTTCTTATTTTTCCCATGATCTCATTTTCCTATGATATAAAATACGTTGTTTTATCTCTCTTTAGGACGCTTGCCATGGGAGCATAAGTCCACCCACGACTGCAACAACATCTGACTGGGAACCCCGTGGTTCTCAGAATAGTTGTTGGCATTATGATCTTCCCACTGATTTGAAGTGAGATTTCGATAGGTATATGATAAAAGCCGCCAGTAGACGCGGGTGGAGATACCTTCATATCCAATGACTCCATTCTTAAAGAACTCCATAGGAACCCCGACACAGAGTCGAGATGGCCAACGGCGTCGAGATGGTGGGACTGAGTCGCTGTAAGCGATTACCGGCGGTTTCTGCCTGTTTAAGGGATCCCAGTTGGCCTAGATCGACGTAATTGACTGGTAGGAATATGTAGAGATTGAGTAGTGCCTTGAGGCTAATAGTGCTGAACCTGCGACGGTAGAAGGGCTCGAACAGTAGCGCATTGTCGTCTTCATCGTTAAAGCGGAACCTGAAGCTCGATTCCCATGTCAGCACATGCTTGACAGGGTACACAACCTGCCCGGACGGGAGGGCCTCCACGCCGGGAAGTAAGTGCTCCTTCAGGAGCTTCGGGAACTCCAGGCGGGATACACCAAGTGTGTCCCTATCCGGACAAAACCACGTCTCTGTCACGGACAATAAAAAGTTCTGGCCGCATCTTTGAGGGATCTTACAACCCAGGACCCATGGGCGCATGAGTCTGGCCGTGTTTGAAAGAGTTGTATCAAAGACCTCCTAAATCTTGATAAACTCTGGGGTGGCTGCATTGAACGGGTCGTTTGTCCTGTCCTCGAAGACGATAGCGGGCTCAGCCGCCACAGAGATCCCTGGAAAGCGTAGCATCGGTCGCAGTCGGTCGCTTGCGTCTGTTCGAGGGATCCTGGTTAGCCTTGACGGACGTAAGCGGCATCTCAATGGGGCCTGCCGAGCAGATGACCACAGCAGGGAAGAAAGAGAAACAGACCTGCGTCGGCATGGAACGGGGTGGTTAAAGTTGTCGATGATCGTATCTGTTCGAGGGATCATGGTTAGCCTTGATGGACGTGAGTGGCATATCAACAGGTCATACCGAGCAGATGGCCACAGCAGGGAAGAAAGAGGAACCAACTTATATTCTGGATGAATAGACCCGGATAAAGAAACTCCGTGAGTATATATCTGTTGTTTTTGTTGACGGGTGCTGGCATTTGCAAACTGGTTCCTCATTCAAAAAGGTATATGCTTGTGCCACTTGTGTTCCAATATAGAGGTCATCAGGCGACGAAGGGTGAACCAGGCTGATGACGAGCTCTGGGGTTGAGGACGGAAGACACTTTTCCGTCTGGTAACCCTGACCCGACGCAGCAGTTGACATTCCTGTGCGAGCTCGGGCGTATAATATATAACAGGTGAAACCTATGAGCTGGAAGGGACATCTTTTCGAGCTTTCGGGAAGTTCGGAACCGGTCGTCAGGCACTCAGGGCGTGGTAAATCTTGGCCCTCGTCGTCGTCGTCTTCAGGTCTGTTGTGAAGCCTGTGTTCGGCCAGGTCCTCGGCCGACTCTACCTCCATCCATCGGAGGAAACGGTCGAAGCCGAGTATCCGTGGCCGAACGCTCGTCTCGGTACACTCCTCTTCCTCGACGGCGTCATCGAGGAAAGGGCAGGTGCTGACGGGATCAACCACCTCTCCTTCAAGACTTAGAGCCAGAGCACGTTCGCCGAGGCCATGGCTATATAACGCCACCTATTTCCTTTTGGAAGTCTTTCCATCAGCTTCTCAGCGGAGTCGACGTTCAGCCCAGAGATGCACCCCGGGTGTGGGCTCCCGCAGTGGATGCGTCACGGCCTCCGAGATCATTTCGGGGACGGTATAATTGGTGTCCCCCAGCATACTTATGCTCTCTGGCCTTCAAGCTCTTGAGCCGTAGATAGTGCCTGGCGCCTTCGCCAGGCAGTATCGTAGTATATACAAAGAATCGATTCCGGGTTAAGTCCCGTACAAGAGTCGGCCGACTTTGCCAGTTCGTCTTGCTGACAAGCTAAGGTAGATTAGAGGTATGACATGTACATCGACCTCGATTGCCTCAGTATGCAAATACGAGTACCCAGAGTTTCCAACCACTACGGGGCGAGAAGCATTGCCAAGAGTGCGACTAGGCTTTCGGTCCGAATGAGTGATGAGTTTCCTGGAGCGTCACGCGGGTTGTTGACTTTGTGCACTAACCTGGACTGTCGTTAGAGTCTGTCTAGCCACTTAAGGGAGAAGGGATCATGGAGACTTACTCCAGAGCTAGGGCTGTCGTTCAGGATCTTGGAAAATAGCGCGGTATATAGAAGTTGTGTAAAGAACTGAGTTGCCAGAGACTTGATGGGGCATTTATACCCGGGTGTCAGTGACAGAGGCTTCTAGAAACCGGAGGCCTCGTTCTCGGAGGTTTGTATAGAAACCTGTCCACGATGCAGCTTGCTATTAAGCTAGTCAGCAACTAGATTGCTTATCGATGTCACAGACGTGCTTTGCCGAGCTTGTCACTCAACCTGCTTGCTCAAGCAGACTTACAAGGGACTCTAAAGCTTCCACAAACAATCAATAACTGCACTACCAGAGCGAGAGGGAACCGGAAGTCGAATATGGGTCGAAGTTTGGTCAACTTCTGTGTAACACCCCCTCTGCATCATTGGATCTCGCCCATCCCACCTAACCCCCTTTTGGAGATGAAGATAGAAACTTGACCATGGAATCTATGATTCATCCCCCTTATTCTAGTCGTGACTGATACGTTTACGAAGTTTGTGTGGGCCTATTTGCTGGGTGCTGTCGCCTGCATCACCCGCCATGTTTCAGCATTCCATTGCTTTCGTTTCACAGAATCGTCTTCAACCGTGGCCAGCCGTCAACCGCTGTATTTGGCGTTTTTTTTTTGGGTTTACCTATGACTTCCCAGCGGGTCAGGCTCGCCAGCTCACCTCGAGTGCTGTTGGTGAGCTCTCACAACATACCAACATTGTCACATTGTGTTTTCTTTCTTCTCCATACAGTTTCACACCTTTCCACTAACCGCCAGACTTTTATCTCTTCTGTTTTTTCTCCCCTCAACCCTTTTCTTACTTAGTTATTCTGTCACTGAGAAGGTCGGCGGCCTTGCCTAGGTGACCAGGCGAGAAGGATCTGGGACCTAGTTCTGACCGATGATGCGATCAGGCAATGGCGCCTTGAAAAAGTCATTCAGTAGAAATTTTAGCACACTCTGGAGAGCATGTCTCTGCGTTTGGTAAACTTAGGTATCTGACCGAGTGCGTATCAATTCGCCAAGAAGATAGCCCCATTGACCCTGGCTGCGGCAATCTTTTGGCCCTCTGAATCCAAGGTGCAACAATTGGTCAACTTCAATCCCCCATCTAATAGTATTAAAACCTCTACTACCATAACGCCTACTGGATAAAACTACCCAGCTCTGTGCAGAATAGTGATATTCAATCCTTGTTTGCATCATTCTTCCCCTTGAACAGACCAAACTGTCAGCCCATATTAGCCACTAAGTCGCTTCAAGTAACCACCTGCCTAATTCTTCCAGGGAACTTTTGCAATGCGACAAAGTTGCTTATCACCAGTCGCTAAGATAATGCTTGCGACTCCAATAAATAACCCCCTCCTCCCCATTTTCCCATTATCTAAACTTCTCTCATTAACCTTCCCAGGAATCTGTATTGTTGTCACCAACATGAACTCATCCACCCCCCAATGCGTGCCCTCTGCGGACAACGCTTTCGGTCCGATGGTCGCCGTCGAATGTCGCCAGGGATTCGACTTTACCGTCACCTTTGAGCAATCCATCCTTGTCATACTTCCTGCCACGCTTCTTATCGTCGCGGCGCCTCTTCGTCTCCTCCATCTTCGCAATTCCCCCGTCAAAGTCGCTGGTCATCGCCTCCGACACCTCAAACTGGTTAGTGAAAACAATCCACATGCACCCTTCGCCGCGTTTCGTCCTCGATGAATGGGAGTCGAGATTAACACACAGAGCTCAACAGGCCGCCATCTCCGTCTTGGCCGCCCTGCACCTTGCCCTCGCGGTCCTCTGGGCGACGCGTCCTCCAGGCGCTCGTTTGAGTCGTGTCTCTATTGCTGCTGCATGTGTCTCCCTTGCCTCAAGTTTGATGTCCTGTGTCCTCTCGTATGCCGAACATGTCAAATCTCCGCGCCCATCTTCCTTGTTGAATACCTTCCTCCTCGTATCTCTGCTGCTGGACGCGGCACTGCTCCGCACCCTGTGGCTGCTCCCCTCTTCCATCATGAATGCCTCCATCCCAGCCGTCTTCACAGTTGCATGCTCTCTCAAGACTGCCCTCCTCGTCCTCGAGGCGTGGGATAAGTCATCATACCTGGTCGCCGGCGCCGGCCCGTACGCACCGGAGGTTACGGCCGGCCTCTACGCGCGGGCCGTGTTTGCGTGGGTCACGCCTCTGCTGCAGACCGGCTTTCGGAGGCTGTTGAAGCCGGTAGATTTGTTTTCGCTGGATGAAGATATGGGTGCGGCGGGCTTGGTCGAGAGCTTTTGGTGGCATTGGACAAAAGGTTCGGTTTGTCTCTTACATAGCTACTCCCATATTATTAAAATCACCCTTAAATCCGTGATGTCCTTGTACTAAACGTTTGCTCAGCATCATCAACACGCAAGCACCGGCTCATTCGATGTTGTATCATCACTTTAAGATGGTCCCTCGTCGCAGTCGTGCTCCCACGACTCGCCCTCCTGGCCTTCACCATCTGCCAGCCCCTCGCGCTGAACCGCTTTCTTATCTTTCTCGACGATTCATCTCAGCCCGCCACCATCGGTTACGGTCTTGTCGCCGCCTACGGGCTCATCTATTTCGGTATCGCAGTTACGCAGGCCCTCTATTGGCATCGCAATGGCCGCTCCGTCACCATGCTGCGGGGTGTTCTTGTCTCGGCCATCTTCTCCAAAGCTACGGAGACGAGCATCACGGCAACGGATGATTCGGCGGCTGTCACTCTCATGTCATCTGACGTAAGTCTCTATTTCAGCGCCATTCTTCTCAGGCTAATTGGTACGCAGGTCGAAGTCATTGTCCGGGCCATTAAGGAGATTCATGAATTCTGGGCAAATGTTATACAGATTGCCATTGCCACTTGGCTGCTGAGCATCCAAATCGGATATGCCGCCTCGGGTCCAATCATCGTCTCTTTGGTAGCCCTTCTCGGTACGGTCGGGGTTGCGCCTCTGGCGAAGAAGTATCAAATTGCCTGGTTAGCGAAAACGCAAAAGCGAGTGGGTGAGCACAATCCAGATCTCGATACTTCTCATGCAACTCTAAATCTCCTCAGGAATCACATCCGCCATGATCGGACATATCAAGAGCATCAAGATGTCTGGTTTGGCTCAGAAGCTCTCTGAAACCATCGCAAGTCTCCGCGTCGAGGAAATCAAGACTGCTAAGCCCTTTCGTGTTGTCGGCAGCATCACTTCTTCGATGGCTCAAGTGCCTCTTCTACTCTCGCCTGTGGTGGCTTTTGGTCTGTTCCAGGGCGTGGCTGCAAATTCTAACCAAACACTTGACGCAACAAGAATGTTCTCTGCTCTCTCGCTCATTATCCTTTTAGCCCAACCGCTTTTCTGGATGTTTGAAGTCGTTCTTGACATGAGCGCTGCTCTTGGCGCTTTCGAACGGATTGAGAAATTCCTCGTCCAGAATTCACGTCAAGAGTATCGCCAGGTCTACCCACAAGCAGCGTCTGAGATTCCCCGTGAGCATGATTCGGAGGCTATGGAACTACAGGTCTTTAGAAACCATACTCCTACCTCGCTAGTCAGCAATATCTCAGAAGATTTCGCCATTGATGTTCGAGAGGCAAACTTTGCGTGGTCAGAGGAGCGGGAGGTTCTCAAAGATATCACTTTTACAATTGAGCGCAGTCAGTTTGTTCTACTGATCGGGCCAGTCGCCTCTGGAAAGAGCACACTCTTGAAAGGGATGCTTGGAGAAGTTCCAAACACGACTGGTAGTATCAGTCTAGCCAGTGAACGGCTCTCCTGGTGCGATCAGACACCGTGGCTCTTGGTATGCAACCCGTGTTATATTACTCCCCTGCCCTAACTAACTGAGTAGAACAAATCTATCCGGGAAAATATCATTGGATACTCTCATTTTGATCCAAGCCTCTACGACCTCGTGGTCAAGTCCTGTGATCTCGAAAGGGACTTCAAGCAGCTGTCAGAGGGCGATATGACTGTGATCGGAAGCAAAGGTCTTGCTCTCAGTGGAGGGCAAAAGCAACGAGTTGTAAGTACGCAAGTTCTACTGTCTAATCTTTGCTAATAAAACCAAGGCTTTGGCTAGGGCAGTGTACTCCAGGCCGAAGATTGCCCTGTTCGACGATGTCTTCAGCGGTCTGGACAACCACACTGCACAGCGGGTCTTCAAGAATATCTTCCTTAAGAATGGATTGCTCAGGAAATTTGGCACCACAATAATCCTTGCCACGCAGTCAGGTAATTTCACTGTCGCAGAATTCTTACCATCATTAACATGTCCATAGTGAGCTTCCTTTCGTCGGCGGACTTGATACTCTGCCTTGATGGGAACGGAAAACTCTCTGAACAAGGAACTTTCGATTATCTTCGAAATCCTGGCGGGTACATGCAAACACTCGTGAAGGACAGCCCCAGTTCTCAATCCATTGGTTTTGAAGATTCTATTGACCCCATTGAACACGCCGACAGCACAACAGTCAGGTCCAAGGCCAAGCCAGTCAAGGAACAGGAACCAGATGAGCGCCGCCAACTCGGCGACAGAACCGTCTACCGCTATTACTTTGGGAGTATAGGATATACTTTTCTTGGTACTCTGATTACCCTGGAGATTGTGTGGGCGTTCTTAGAGAGTTTTCCCAGTTCGTTGAGATCCTACCCTATACACCAAGCATGAGCACGGAAGAATACTAACAAACCATAGCTGTGTGGTTGAAATTCTGGACAGATGCCAACTCAGATAGTAAATATCAGCGAACCGGATATTATCTGGGCATATATGCTATGTTACAGGTCATGGCTGTCGTTTGGTTTGCTCTACTCATCTGGTTAGTGCCGTAAAATATCACAAGAACTATTGGCAGACTGACAGCAACACAGGTTCGTCCTCGTGATAGTCGCGGCCAAGTCCGGAATATCACTACACCACAGGCTACTGTGGACCGTCATGAAGTTCGTCCAACTACTAGATGAGACTTGATCTTTTGCTAACGTATACAGGGCTCCACTGTCCCTGTTTACGACCACAGACATCGGATCCATTACAACGAGGTAGATGCCCCAGTTTACCTTCTATCCTGGTATCTCTCAATTCTAACACCTCTGGCAGGTTCTCCCAAGATGTTGGAATGGTCGATAGACACCTCCCTCTCGGCCTTGTCGTTACACTTGCTAGTGTGTAACCCCTATTGCCCCCTCTCAAACCCTCTCCTCTCTAACATCCCAACAGGCTTCTTCGGCGTCATAGCCAAGGCTGGTCTGCTCGCCGCCTCCTCCTACTATGTTGCCATCACCTTTCCTTTCCTCTTCGCCGTATACTTCTACCTCCAGCGTGGCTACCTCCGCACCTCACGCCAACTTCGCCTCCTCGACCTCGAAGAAAAAGCACCCGTGTACACTCAATTCCTAGAGACACTCGATGGCCTCGCGACGCTCCGCGCCTTTGGCTGGGCACCCGCTGCCATCGAAGTCAACCACATCCTCGTCGACCGATCCCAGCGTCCGTTCTACTTGCTCATCATGGTACAGCGCTGGCTAGTCCTCGTGCTGGACATGACTACTGCGGCCCTTGCGCTCCTGGTGGTTGGGTTTGCTGTCATGCTCCGTGGCGACGTGGATGTGGGATTAACAGGCGTGTCGCTAGTACAGCTTATAGGGCTGAGCGAGACACTCAACATGCTCATTCAGTTTTGGACGTCAATAGAGACCTCGATCGGAGCCGTGGCACGGATTAAGCAGTTTGCAGAAGACACGCCGGAGGAGAGTCGGCCTGGGGAGACCCAAGAGCCCTCGACCGCCTGGCCGGATAGAGGAGGAATCCAAATTAGAGACTTGACAGCATCCTATGAAGGCAAGGAAGAAGTCAAGGTTCTTGATGGAATCAATCTTGACATCAAACCGGGCGAGAAAGTCGGCATCTGCGGCCGAACAGGGAGGTTAGTAGCCCCTTGACGTGATCATCGTCTCCTTAACAGTCTACAACTAACGTCTTCCAGCGGGAAGTCTTCCCTTCTCCTCACCCTCTTGCGCCTCCTCGATCCCTCCTCCGGTACCATCACTGTCGATGATCTTCCTCTGACAGCCTTGCCACGAGAGACGATCCGTACACGATTCATCGCCATAACGCAGGACCAGTTTGTCCTCCCCGGTACGGTCGGCCAGAATATCGACCCCTTCGGCACTTGCTCCCTGCCGGCTATCGTCGAGGCTCTCCGACTCGTCGGCTTGTGGGACACGATCGAGAGACGCGGAGGTCTGGAGGCGCCGTTCGAGGAGGACATGCTGAGCCATGGCCAGAGGCAGCTATTCTTCCTGGCGAGGGCGGTGCTTAGAAAGACGGTTGGAATGGTGGTGCTGTTGGACGAAGCTACGAGCAGGTAAGTCTACAACGCGTGTTATAGATGGTGACTCGGTTCAAGAAACGTACTGACAACAGGCCAGTGTGGATCAAAAGACGGAGGAGGTTGTGAAGAGGGTGATTGAAACCCAGTTTAGAGAGCACACCGTTATATCCATCGCCCACCGTCTGGACACGATTCTGGACTTTGATCGTGTTGTAGTCATGGAGAAAGGCCACATTGTTGAGGTGGGCAAACCAACAGAGCTTCTTGCATCATCAAGCAAATTCAAAGCACTTTGGGGTGCCAGCTTCGGCACACGCAACTAGATCACGCAGATTTAGAAAGGGAACAATAAAGTACATCATGGGCTCTTGCAGTGTTTAGCCTATTGAAGGATTGTGTATATTAAATAGTAGTCTAAGTATTTAGTTCGTCCCTCTCCACAACGACGAATCTCCCCTTGCCAGCCCTTGAGGCCCTAATATGTCTCTCAACATTCTTGGCCATATTGATAGCCTCCCTGTAGCTAGTTCTCTCCGATGGAAGTGCGTCATCGCCAAGCTTTAATCCCGTGTAGAGTCGTAGCTCAGTAATCTTGCCCCAGTTGGTGACCCAGTCCACATGGTCATGGTCAGACTCGGCCAAGAGGGCCTTGAACCATGGCGTGCAGCCAGTGAGGTCCAGAAACTCGAGCGCGTACAGGTTCTTACTCAACAGACGCAGGACGAGCAGGGCTTCGCTCCAATCGTGATCGATGGAGTGGGAGTAGAGGTTGGTCCCGCCATACGGGATGTTGCCCTGGGGTGAGGCGACGAAAGATAGGTGGCCCCGGGTGATGAGACACGGATCGGGCCAATAAGCGAGACTCAGATGGGTGAGGGAGGTGAGCTTGGAAGACAACCCGATGAGCTGTTTCCAGGATGCAGACGAGGCATGGCGGGGATCTAGGGCGAGCGACAGGTGGGTGAGGTTCGGGAGAAGTGCTCGGGGAGGGCTCAGAACGGTCTCGGGTACGTCCCAAGAATCCTGGGGCTCCGTCGAATCCTCATCTGTTGTCGGGAAAAGTAGTTCACCGACATCCTTCAGCCTAAGGGAACGGCCGATAGAGCCAGAAAGATCGAGGTAGTTCACCTCGCCATTGGAAATGGTTCGGCCCTCCAGGTCATCCTCCGTGAAGGTATCCGGGGGCGGCAGGAGAATTGCCTTGAGGTCGCTCAGAGACAGACCCTCTTCGCTGGCAATGCCAACAAAGCGTATCAGTGCTGCCTTGAGATGATTGGGCACGAAGTACAGATGATATTGATTGTACACGCGATGGAAATCCCAATCGTACGCCAGCTTCTGTAACACAATGTCTATGAGACTCCCTCGCGCAGGGAGATAGGTCCCAGGCAAACTCGTGTCAGCCAGACACGGGTTCAATCGCGAAGCGCCCGAGCAGGCGCCGGAGTTAGCATCGTCCGTCAGGCTACGGGAGACCCAGCTCCGAGGGGGAGGAGGTCCGGCGGGGAGTCTCCTGCCATTTCCATCGAACCATTGGCGAACAGGGCGTCGGGAACGGGGCGCAGGGGTTTCGGGGATCTGGAGAATCTCCCTGATGACAGGAGGAACGCTCGGGGCGGTGGCAGGGTGAGCGGGCTGGGTGGCCGCGGATGGTCCAATCGAGGTACGACGCAAGTTTGCTAGCAGCTCGTTGACGCTCCGTTGGGGCCTGTCTGCTGAGCACGGCTTGTGAGACTCTGGCGGCCACGAGGGAGGAGGTTGGAGGTTGGAGGGGGTGTCTCAAAGGGAAGCAAGCCGAGAGGACGGTCTTCGGCCTTGGGGGGGTGCGAGGCATCGGGAGGGAGGGGTGTGGCGGGGCAGAAGGCGGCGATGGGGATGCGCTTACCGGCGATACTGGACGATGAGCCCGCGGTTGGCTTGAAGGACTTGATGTTCCTTTTCTTCGGCATGCCCGGGGGAGACCGCCTAGTGTGGAGGGCGATGTAGGGGGAAGCGAGAATGGGAGAGAGACGAAAGAGAAGCGGAGCGCGAGCTCTTTTGTCCCAGTGAATGATGACGAGAGCAAGTTTAGGGTGGATTCAAGCTCGGGTGGGATGGATTAGATGAGTCAAGCTGGGCTGATAGCGGCGGGCTTCTTCTCGCGTGGCAGTGGGTAGCAGTGGGCTGTAGTGGGCTGCAGAGGGTCCTGGGGAGTCACTTCATTGCCCGCGTTCCAGTTGAGTCACAGCGCTACCAACAGCTATGTCAGCACTCCAAAGGCGCCTGGACCTGGAACCCCAGTGACTCAGGTAGACGGGGAGACCCCTGTAACTGCCGCGACCCCAGCGACCTGGACACTTTTCCCACAGCCTCAGACTGGGCTGCTTCACTACGAGACGCCACAGCCGAAGATCGATCCCCTCGCAGGGTGACCATCGCGAGACCCGGTGCACACACCCAGAGACACGCCCCGAGCACCCAAGTCAAAGTGAAGCAAGACATCCAAGCCGAGCTCAGCCCAGGCTCAGCCTTTTCGAAGATCCAAGTGTCATCCCTCCCATTTGAGAGTGGAGTGTGCTCACGGGCAGCGCAGCCAGTCTCAGGCCAAGGCAGAATCGCCCCCAAGCAACCACCACACACTCGGCCATCACTATCAAGCCCATCCACACTGATGTGCTTCGTCATCTCGTGACGCCACTGGCATACCTCCTCTCGCCTGCCACCATCCTATCCCGTCCGCCTTCCTTTGTCCTCCCGCGGCCCGAATGCGCCACGCGGCATATTGAATCAGCTAACCCGTGACGTGCCCGTCATCCCGAACTTGAGGCCACTTACACCGAGTGCCGGTTTCAGGCCCGTCGCCGCCCGTCTTCGGACTGCGCTGACGTGCAAATATGAGCTTGGCAAGGATGTCTGGTCTCTAAGCGCCGCCGATTATCAGCTGTAAACACCTTGGCTATCTTCCTTGTGTCAGAGTGTGATGCCATTGCTTGGCCCAAGGCATTGTTGGTCAGACGGCGACATCCTTCCAACCCTCACCGGGATATGAAGAGTGCTGCGCAACTCTGTCGATCGTGACTCTTCTCATTCTCATTCTCACCGATTAGCGTATCTTTATTTTAATTCGCTGCTGAAAGCAAGGCCATCCATGTTGCCGTGGCATTGTAAGATTGCCTTGTGCTGTCTCCCGTCCCGGTAGCCCGGAAAGAGGCGTAGAGAACTCCCACGTACAACTCCATGAAATCCTGTAAATTTCGAGCATCTGATGCCGTCCCAATGTGCTTGCGTCGACTTGACCTCTTCTAGCAAGACATGTTTGATCGAATTTGCAGCTTGAACCCTGAGGCGTCCGACTGCCGCAGACTGACATCATTCCGCAGCTATTCCGTAACATGTTCGCCCTGCCCTTCACAGTCAGCACAAATCAACGTCGACATAATCGCTCTCGATCAGCACCATCAGGTTGTGCTTGCTTATATGAACCGGCGACAGCGGGTTTGCTCCCTCGTAGTCTGGGCCAGGCGAGACAAACACTGTCGTCCAGCATAGTTTGGCATGAACCGCGGGTGCTTGCATTGTGCGCCTCGTTCATTGAGGCGGGAGAAGGGTACCACAGATATACTTCCCAGCCTCCAAAAATTCAATGAGACACCAGTATCAAGCACTGTCTCAAGGCCTACAACAGCGCCGGGGTGGAGAGGGGTCTATTTTGCAAACAGGGGTCGGGACCAGAGTTTCCATAACTTGAGGCTGCGCAACATGCTTGCTCACCTGAAAAACCTCCGCGGAATTAGCACTTTAGAAAACGAATAAGAGTCATGGGGATATGTTTCGGAAGAATGCGCCTTGTCTTGACCACATTCAAGCTCCGCCATTGTCTTTGTCGCCTGGTGCCATGTGGGTACCCTTGCTATTATGAGACAATTGTGGAGGCAGGAGAACAGCCATGGCAGCCATTTGGATGGCATCCTACTCCTCGAGAGATGTTTGAAGTTCTGCTGAGCAGCACTGTTTGTCCAGATCATTGGTTACCGACAGAGACTGAAGCTGTGTTGCTGAGGCGTTGCCACGTATCACTCCCCTCATCCTCTCCTCATCGCCAGCTTCCTCTCGAAGGATGGCACGCGCAGCGTGTACACTGTTTACTAGTCCATTTCAAGCGCAAGGCAAGCGCCCGTGATAAGAGGCGAACACAGCAGTGATGGTCCTCCGTCAAAACGCCGTCCCGTGGCTTAGTGCCGATGGGGTGGCAGACCTTCATGGTCCTGTTGGACGACGGCCTGATCTGGAAGGACGAAGCGAATAAATCCCGAAACGGGCTTCGTCCAGCCAAATAAGATGAGACAATCGACTTGAACACCCTGATCAGGGCCCGGGTTTGTCCTCAAGGCTTCCCAGGATCGCATTCCTTTCAGTTTCGGCAGTCCCTCTGAAAATTTTCTCCAGACGACTTTTGTCTCTGCCTAGAAGTTTGCTTCCAAGGCGACCTAATCCCTTGGCACCTTCGTGTCACAAGTCAGAAAAATGAGTGGTTGCCGTCCCGGGGCGCCATTTGCCTCGCGCGGAGCCAGCAGCTTCTCAGGGCCACTCTTTACCGTGACCGGAGTCTATTCTAGACCAAGACAATGCCATTCGGGGGGAAGAGTATGCCGTTTAGAGCATGCGACTGGTTCCAAGTGCATTTAACAGAGAACGAGATGTCTTCTGACCTGGCCCGGTCAAGATTGGTTCGGGCTGCCAAACGTCTTCAGCATGTGACAGGGGTTGCCTCTTGGATAGGCAAACTACTGAAATGCGCTCCATTTCAGGGACCAGAAAATAGAGTTGGGGGTGTCCTTGATAATGGAGTAATGCATGTGTACCTGGACAGGTCACCAAGTGCTCTGGGTCTCTTGTGACCCAACGCGAGCCTTGCCTGCTTTGGCCCCCAACTTGACACGCAATTCGCGACACACGGTTGGTTATTCGAGATGTAGGGCTGCGAACGCATGATCCACCTGTATCTAAGATGGGCATTTTGGCTGCTCATGCGATGATTGTAAATACGGGATTTAGTGGGAGCCACAAACGTACCAAGCACTCCTTGGTCGCATTAGGTGCCCACCCCCGAGTTTTACGATTTGTGACAAGCCTTAAATCCTACCCCGGGGCCGAAATGACATTCTCCTTCGTGTCTCGGGCAAAGCAGCCGTGCCAAGCCACTGGTCATGCTGGGTGGCAGTGGGTGCAGACGATTCCGGCAAGGGCCACTTAGAATGGTAGGATCAAAGCACGCTCGGAGGACGCGAGTGGTGGTGAAGACGAAAGCGCGGTGCTTACCGTTAGCCCTGACTAGCTGAGAGTGGCTCATGTGTTGCCATACCAAGCGCGGCAGGTAAAATTGAATAGAGATGCAAGGCTGTAGTCACAGGACGGGGTGACTTTATCATCGTTCTCTTCAGGGGCCGCTAGGAGAGCTGTCTTACTGTACGACGCCCATCCTCGAGCAAGCGAGGCGGTGTCTTACTCTCCACAGTATCTTCGATCCCTCGGCTAGCGTCACCGGTTTGGAGACCCTCGCCGTGCTTTGTTGGCCAAGCCAGATGCCTGTTGGTTTAGATTGCTCTGCAAGGCACCAGCAGGTTCACCGTGATCGGACGGCGATGAATTCAGTCGGAATATGCCGGTGGGTAGGCGAATTGCACCCAAATGCACCGCCCGAGTCAAGTCAAACTTGGGGCCGTGTCTGTATAAATTAATCCGCCGGTGTCCATCCTCTCAAAGATGCAATGGGTACGGACTTGGGATGTTGTCGACCTAACGCGGTGGCCCACCGGGCTTAGCATGATGATGCGTTTCTCTTGATGAGAATGTTCAACACCCGTTCCTATTTTAGAAGGTGCAAGGATGGGTGAATGTGCTCTGCATTATGGGGTGGCTTGACATTTCTAGTATCTCCGATAGTGTATCATCGCCATGACGTGTGTGCAGCGACCCGGCGATCTGAGGTAGGTACCTACCTGAGCCAAGGTTGGCGCCTTCTATGTGGGTAGGTAGATACCTAGGTCTTGCCTACAGCTCAGTTGCTTCAGGGCGTAAACGGGGGTGGCCCGACCCAGGGGATGGCTCCTTGGAAAGTGCAGGTACTGTTTTGCAGCGCTCTGATAGGGGTGCCTCGGGAAACCCACACAGTCATCGGGGAAAAGGTAACCATCCATTGTCAACAGTCGTCAACCGTGATAGGGAAATGGTGCTGCATAGGTAGCATAGGTACAAGGCAGCTGAGTAGTTGAATGGTGGGGTTCTGACGCGTGGTTAGCGCCCACGGCACTTGTTTCAGACCCAATAATTAGCGTCCAGGGGCGGCACTGACAGCCTGCTTGTGCGGTGCAACCGTAGGGCTCTGATATCCGGGGTGGTTCCCCACCGCCTCACTAACCCCCTTCTGTAAGGTGCGTACGAGGGGGGGTACTTGCTGGATGATGGGTTCGCGGGGTGGCAGTGTGACCAATCGCGAGCAGCCAGCACGTGCTAGGGCAGCTAGCGGAAGATCAGAGGGCAGGGGCCAGCAAGGCACCCGAAAACAGGCCTGGGAGGCTCGACCGGTGAGGGATCGCCCGTGCATAGGTGGGCTGTGCGTGACAGCTCTTCGCTTGTCGACGCCAAACCTCACCCAACCATCCTTCGCCGCGCCGACAATTGCAATCCTCCACTCATCCACTCGTCCACTCGTCCACTCGCATCTCTGACCCAGAGAGGGATCGGATATGTCCGCCGTTGGAAGCTAAAAGCTGGGATCCCAGAGACCAGCCTCAGCGTTGACGCCGCCAGTGGAGAACTGGAGATTCAACAGCCACGGCCCGCCCATTCTGTTGCGTGGTCATGGCATCGGGGGCTGGACTTGAGACTCCCAATGGCGTTTAGGTTCGCCTCTCAGATTCTCTCAGGGATGGCGACAATAGCCTATGATAGATCGTCGCTGTCATGGCGATGCGGGTGGAATGAGATGGCCAGCCCAAGAACGCCGGGGTCAAGTCCACCACAAGGACCACCACCCTGGTCATTTTCTCTCTTCATGGTCTCAGCGAGACGATCCTAGCTCCGCAGTGGTCCGCGTGCCAATCGACACACAGCCTTGGAGTATTGGAGTACGTGCAGCTGCTTGCAAACAACTTGACACCCTCTGTTCCGTCACCCAACTTCATCCAGCATCCGGACTGTGACACATCTTCCTGCAGCTCACATGCATCATCCTTTGCTTGCTTGCCTACATTGGCGCCGACCCGCCGCCGCCCGTCGCCGCCGTAACTACGGCGGCTGCTGCTGCCCCCCATTTCTCTGCACTAGGCGTTGCCATGCAAGCTTTCTACATCGTCCTATCACCCTTACGGGATACGACCGCCGCCAGCGGAGGGTTGGCATTTGGGCTTTAGTCACTTGTCACATTGTACAGAGATCTTCCTGGGATCTGACCAAGCGATTATTGGACTCATTCGTCTTGGCTCTCGGTCGCAACCATGCTGAGCCTTGAATGGCAGCAACGGCTTGCAGTCGCACCGCTTACACCATTACTATCGGCCACCACGCCAACTCTACATACAACCACCGGGCCTGGTTGATGGCCCCCCAAGTAACGGCCCGATCCGATCCAAGGTTGAACCTCCCTCTCATTCGTTCTGACCTCGTTTGCTCTGGCCGCTGTCCTGGTCGACGAGGACACCGACCTTGAACGCCGCATGTCGCGTTCCGGGTGCTTGCCCGCATTTATGCCCGCCCAAAGCCTGAAACGGACGACGAGGCATCACACTGGCCCGCTCGGAGAGGTTTGCAGAGGCAGCTCGTACCAGCGCCCTTCAAGACTAGTCAACGGGAGCCGACGCCGATGCTAGATGGCTGCATGGTTTCCACTGGAGAAACACGAGGACCTGCAGCCAGCGAGCTTCTCGCACTCTAAGTATGGATCTTCTACCTCCTTCTAGCTTACGCTCCATGCCGGCGTTGAAGGGTGGCCAGCGACACCCCCTCTAGTCCCTTCGGTTCGGGTACATCCCGATATTATTGGTTAATTTTCAAGCTGCACGATCGTCAGCGTCTCTTCGATTTGATTTCGTTCAATCGGTATTTTGGCACGCTCTGACCGATGATTCGACCCCGCCCTGAACAAAGGATCCGATCTTGTCATTGACCCGTTTCTCCCGTTGACACTCTGATTTGGAACGCTGCAGCTTCTGCGCCGTTGGGACGCATCCGCCGTCTGTGGGCATGAAACCTTCTTCGACTTCACGTGTGTTTGTGTAATGTTAACGGGCTCCGCCCAGAACTCGAGACATGGCCGGGCTATCTGACAAGAACAGTCGATATTTTCGCTCTGGACGGAGAGCACGCCATGGGGTCAGCCACCTGGCTGTCGAAGCGCGTGGGGGAGTTCACACGGCGGGGCTTTGATAAACCGCCGAGAGCGACCTGACCTGCTTATTTGCGTCTCTCGTTGGCTGAGGATGTGATCCCCGCGCGATCGTAAGTCTGGTCGGTGGAGAACATCCCTATGGCAGACAGAGCATCCAGGAATCCACTATCGATCTGCTTTCGATCGCTCCATCATACTCGAACAGAGCCATGACCAGAATAATTTCCTGCTGAAAACTTCTCGCATGAGCGCATGGCAAATATTTGCGATCAATGCGGTCAGACTCCAATCCAGGCACTTCAGTGTTAGTGGTTGACAAGCTGCTCACCGCCGGCCAATCCTTGACACTTTTCCTGCCGTCGCCCGCCTTTGGCGTCTTCCTCTCGTCAAACTATGTCCTTTCCCAATCAAAAGCAGTGTTTGTGGCCTTTCGTAGAAGTCCTTGACGGTCGGGTGCTTGCATGTCGATGCACTCGAGCTGGCACCGGGGTGGATAGCCACGGTCGGTAGACTCGGGACAGCGCCATTGTCATGTACAGCCCTGGTGTATACGAACACCACGCTATCTACTATGGGGATTGATCTCTCAGCCCACACCGTGAAGCCGACAAACAGTTTCACATCGTTTGCGGAAGGATTCGTCAATTGAGACTGGAGCTCTGAGCATAGAGACCCATCGATGCATGGGCATGCGATCGCCGCAGTGGGCCAGACCCTGAGCTCATTCCGGCATCCGCCTCACAGGGAGCCCCGAGGGCTCTGTTTGGTTGAATTCGCGAGCTGATTTCCGATTTGAAGCATTACCCTGCAATTGGTACGGCTTCCTGCCTCTCATTGTTCCTGAGAACCTCGAGCATCCTCCGCGGCTTTCCACGTCTGCCGGTCATCGATGACGGTAAGACAATGCTATGCATCGCCTACAGTCCATTCACATGGTCCTAACTTGCCACAGAGATGTCCAAGGAAAAATATTACCTTTGATGAAGAGACCAGGGTCGCCTCGCGCCCCATAATTCTCATGTGTCCTTCCCGTTGTCTCAGGCTCTGCGCGACCCAGTCGTCTCCAGTCAAAGGTCCCTCCCCGCCAGCCGGTATCCCCGAGTCTGTCATTATCCTTTGAGCGCTTCGGCAGACTGCTTGCTTGAGATTTAGCTCCTTTTTTATTCCTTGCTCGGTCTGTGCCACGGGTTCTCGCGATCCCCCCTTGAACTTCTGGGCCCTCCTCAGCTTATTCCTGTGCGATCCTAAGTCAAGCCACCGCCGCGGCCCCAAGCGGCGAGGGTATATAGACAGCCAGATCCTGCACCCGCGCGGTTGTGTCTTCTTATTAGATCGCCATTGTTGACCAAGTCCTCGCAATCACCATTAACGTCACCTCCCAATTTTTTGTTACACCAAGCATCGAACAAGGTCGTCACTCAAACTAACGGACAAAGACACCTTGATTTGTCTTCGAACAACGCAAAGCCACTACGAACTGCATCAAGTCGGAAAGACCTATCTAATTCCGCAGCGGAAGACAAGGGTGAGACATCGATGTCCTTTTTTTTTTTCATCCATCCTAGTTGCTTTGGTTGCCGAATCCGCATCGTTTCGATGACGAGTATCTGGGTCGCCGTTGTCCGTTCAAGTCGGGGACATGAGTGCACGACGGAGTCTTTGGAATGCTTCCAGGCACGGGTTGAGAGCTGTTGCCTATATGGCAGATTCTTCCTAATGATCTTCTCGGCCTCGAATCCGGGCTGATCCAGTTGCAGGGATCGAATGGCCATCCCTGGAAGCATGTCAGTCCCTTCCTCGACTTGTCACGAGGAAAACAGGTGCAAGTTGTTTTCGAGAGGAAATGGCACCCAGTCAGCAGCGTCAACCCAGTGCTCTCTCGCCCTCGTTCTAGCATTCTTCTTCCATGATTGGCGAAGAGTGTGATTCCCTCGTCGTCAATCAGTCTTTCTCGCTCCCATCGATCGCTGCGTTTCTGCTGTGTCAAATTTCTTACATGTCCCTTGAGACAAAGCTGATGATCGTGAATTCCAGGGTCCTAACAATACTCATCTGAAGACGTCCTTGGACACAACTACGTATCGAAGCCACGCGACTGACGAACGGTGCTCGAGCTGGGTCCCTCAATAAAACTCTAGGGTATATGACATGACTTTTATATGCATTGAATTACCTAGCCCTTCCTGGGCTTTGCGGGGGTTTGGCTGACACATGCGCTACCGGATTTAGTGTGGGAGGGCGAGCTCAGATACGAGCCACGAAAGCCATCGAACGAAGGCCGACGCCAGCTATTTCGTGGTAGATTCCGCCTTGCGACGACAACTTGTCGTTAGAAAAGGGCGTATGAATTCTCAAATCCCAAAGGTGAGTTATCTGTCTTGTTTCTCAATCATGTCGACTGCCCGGGTTTCCCATCACTTCAAACCTTCGGGGAGAAACTTCCGGGAGATCGGCGCCGGTGGACAGTCCATGCTTTGGAGGCGAATGTGATGAGGTCCAATAAGAACGGGCCTCTTTTACTCGGGTGCATCCCAGGAGATGGGAATCGGGGGGTACGCTCGGCATCCCAGGAGGTAAGTGTATCCATTATTCTCTGTCATTACCCTGCCCATCCATGTTTTCCTTTCTCTCCGTCTTATCAGCAACCAATTTTCCGCCATCCATTTTCAGAACCGTCACAATGTCCGATGGGCATCGTCTGGATGATCCACATCGGTGATGGGGATTCAGAATGCAGATGCAGAGGACCCGCGTGCCTAGTTTCGGTCGGACCAACGCCAAGAAATGCGTCGTGTGGCCATTGAATGCACGCAAGAGCTTTGCAGCACGCACTGCAAGAAATCTGTGGCGTTGTGCTTCCGACTGGTGCTGCGTGCACAGCACATGAGCATGGAGCCCAGCCAGGTATCTTGCCTAGGTCCCGAGTATCTTATTGTACTCGGCGGCTGGGCTGGATTGCGAGCTGGGTTGGGATGGCATGGGCCAAGCCGGGACCTTCAGCCTGAGTTGGCGTCACTCGCGCATTGCGCGGGACCAGCAAACAGCCCCATATATCCCAATATTCCCGTCGGGTTCCTGTTCACTAGTTGACTCTTGGGCGCATTGGAATGGGAAACAGTATATCTCAGTTAGCTAACGCGTTGATTGACAGACACAGTGGCCTTTTCCACAGAAGCCGACGGCTCGCAACCGAGGGTGGTGTGCGAGTTACGTTGACCAGGCCAGACAAGCCCATGTCACATCGCCATCAAATGCCGTTGCGGGCAAGGACGTGACATGGCTGACTATTGCCGTCGGTACAGGGGCTGACATGCAGTTCGTTCAACAGGAATTTGACCCTTCGCAGCCCGGGATGGGCTACATGGACATGGCGACGCACGCCGAAGAGATGAGGTGAGTTGCACTGCGTTGATTGGATCGTTGCTGTGATGTGTCCAGGTAGGTATCCAGGTGTCCAGCTTGTGCTCGCTATGTTTGGTCTGTCTCGACTACCTACCTCGCTTTATGTTTTGCAGTTTTGTTTCTACTTTTGGTCAACTTGCACGCCTGCCTGGGCTTGCTCCGGCTTCCTCTCTCACTCACTCCCGTTCCCGCTCCCCCACCCTCTGATTGCTGCTACTCACACTCCCGGTCGCCAAGTGGCTGACACGTTACGTGTTGTTTGTTCTTGTATCCGCGTGGTGTGCTCACCCCGTGTTGCGCACTGCGTGCTGGGTGCGTGTGAGGAAACAATACGGGAGAGTACAATGGCCTGGAGGCAGAGCCAGACCCCCCCATGCTCAAGCTCTCATGCCCATGCCCATGCCCCATGCCCGGTGGCGGAGGCGGACGATTGCAAGTACCTTGGCCATTCCCATGGCCTGTCTTTGGTCGTCCGTCTCTGTCTTTGGCCTGCATTGCCTGCGTTGCCTCACCTTTTACATACACGCTCCTCGTGCTGCCGCTGCCGCCGCCACCAGCATGGTCTCCCGGTTTATGCAACTGCAGACATCAGCAAAGGCAGCAGCAGTAGAAGCAGCCTTGTTGGGGCTCGTTTTTTTTTTGTTAATAATAATCCCTACCAGCTCTCGCTCTCACTCTCACTCTCACTCTCACCATCTCTCTCCCTTTCCTCGCTTTCCTCGCTTTCCTCGCCTTCTCTCCTCTCTCTTCAACCACCCCTGTCCCTTTTTCAAAAAATTTTCTCCTTGTTTTTCTGCCCTACTGCAGGCAGTTCCCTTTTGAACCAACAAGCCTAGCCCATCCGTCCCGCAACCCAACCGGTGCGGAATCGTCAAACCGGCAACCGCCAACAACGGCCAAAAGCCTTTGCCGCGCGCCCATGTTACGAGTGTAAACGCACCCGCTCCCAGCAATCATCATTTCATCGCGCATCAATCCACACTCCAAACCCACAATCCACTCTTCCCCCAGAACATCGCGTCACATCGCAATCGCAACGGCAGTCCTAGTCGCAGTCCCAATCCCAATCCCAACCCCAGCCTCGCGCCTTTGCGTCCCCCGCCCGCCCGCTACACTACGCCAGAGCTCCCCGTCTTGCACAGCACGCTTCAATCCCTGCCCCTCATCCCCCAAATTTCCAGGCCGGCGCATCCCATCACACACAACCCATCCAGCTCACCTCACTTCACTTCACTTCACTTCACCTCAACTCACCCTCACCCGCAAATCGCTCCCGCAACTACACCCGCACCCGCACCCGTCCCCGTCTCCGTTCCCGTACCCGCCGAGCGCTGCCTCCAGAGCCCAGCCCAGCCCAGCCCAAGACTCACGTTGCGGCCGTCAAGCCCGATCTGCTTTCTCCTGGGGTGGCTTGGGCGCAGGGCAATGGGTAGCTGCTTCGACGCCCGGGGTGCCGCCTGGATTTATTTGTACACGCTTCCAAGCCCCTTCCCGCTCACTGCTCACTGCCGCGAGCTGCTGCATCGCCGCAGCCTCTCGAAACTCTTTCTGTGCCACTCCAGCGGTGGCAGTATTACCTACAAGCTGTGACACCTGAACACCTGGACACAGTACCCAGGGAATGGCAATACAGCATCTCCTGTGGCCGCGTCTTTTTGCCCGCGTCCTCGCTACCGTCGCTCCCTGGTCTGAGGCCGTTCCGCTGATGAGGCCCCAGATATCCCCAGGAAGCCAATACTCCTTCTCTCTCGATAGAGCCCACTCAGCCCTCATCGCTCTTAAACCTATTCCACCCGCCAATCGGCAACTCCACAGCGCCCTATCCCCAGGACGGAGGTGCCGCCTTTTATCAACCTCAATCCAACCCTCACATCTTTTCGGGGCTCGACATCCGTGCTCGCCTGGGCTCAAAGTACGTGCTATCCAGCCTATCCCGCCTATCCTTCCCTCTCCTCTCCACCTTGCGCTGTCAGCTCTCTCTCTCTCCTTGTCACACGCCCGTGCCCGTCTCTCCTCCCCCCCCCCCCCCCCCCCCCTCATAAACCTGCCCATGCGCCCGCTTGCTCCAGGGACTGGGAAACTCGAGTCGCAAAAGTTGTCTTTGGCTATCATGGAAACCCAGCCAGATCCGCCCTCTTAGAAGACTAAAACTAACCACAGCGAGCAGCAGCGCCGCGTCTACGGGAATGGCACATCCCCATCCCCATCCCCATCGCACCACAGGTCTCCCACACCCGGGTCAGCAGATCAGCACTCGCGAGCAGTACACTCCGGCAACGCCATCCTTCAGAAGGGCGTCGGAGCATCCATCGCGATCCCCGTCTTACCCCGGGAACACGCTCCGACGCAATCCCTTGTCGCCCACCCCGAGCCCCATTACCTCATTCCCGGTCGCAGGGCCAAACATGGGCTCCGGTCAGTTTTCCAACCGGGGTGCTCAGAGTATTCCGCCTCTGCTGTCTGTCAACACGATGGGTTCCCTCCAGTACCAAGATGGCGCCGGCACGCCGGTCAAAGTTGACATTACCGGAATCATTGACAAGGGTTTCTTCCTCTCCGACAACGAGTGGACCTGTTACCGGAGGAACTACTTCTCCTGTGGCTGCTCCTTCTCCCTGACCCCCTACATGCCTGATGTGTCAATTCAATTCACGGCCACGAGTTCAAACCAGACTGTTCAACTCTACGGTTTCGCAATGTGCATCTCAGCGGTCGTGTCCGATAATGAACAGCACAACATCGATCTGGTTCAGCACACCCCCAAGAGAGACAAGGGACCCATCATGAAGCCTGAGAAGATTCGGCTCGGGGTCAAGCCGCCCCAGCAGGGCCATCACCATCATATGGAGATGTTCCCAAACGCCGTGGTATCCAGTCGTTACCCTGACAGCTTCACACCCGCCGGCGGCCAAGCGCATCCGACAGAGCACACTTTTGAGCGTATTCAGTTCAAACAAGCGACTCAAAACAACGGCAAGAGAAGAGCTGCGCAGCAATACTATCAGCTCGTCGTTGAACTCTGGGGCGATGTTGGATCCCAGGGCCCCGGTGAACAGTTCGTCAAACTCGCCTGTCGAAAGTCTGCCAAGATGATTGTCCGTGGGCGATCACCTGGGCACTATCAAAACGACCGGCGGGGGAGCCAAAGCAGCGGCCCTGGTGGTTCGTCTGGCAATCTGAGCAACTACGTCCCTGGTGGCAGCATGAGCGACTTCAACCAGAACCCAATGCTGGGACCATCGGCCTACCCGCAAGGATTCGATGGGCGGGGAAACCTTTACAATGTTCGCCACCACGATATACCACCAGAGTCTATAATCCCTTCGCAAAATGCAAAGACGATCGACACGGCAAAGGAGTATCAATACTACCCGGGCGCCATGTACGACGGGCAGAGTGACCGGATCGATCTCTTCAATTCCCGCAGTGAGGCGGAGGCTGCCGTGCCCCACATGGCCACTGGCATGGACGTGAATGGAAAAATCAAGCACGAATACGATGGGGCTACTCTGCCTAGCATCTTCCATCCGCCGGGGCAGGTAAGCGAGCGCCGCCCAGGGCCGTTTGATGGCAAGCCAAATACCAACGGCTACTATCCGACCATGGTCCCACCCCCGGGTGTCAACATCACCATGACTTGAATGGGCCATCTCCGAACATTTTCTGGGGTTAACAAGGCTCATCCCCCCAGCACAAAATGGACGGCCGAATTTATTCGATGAGACTGCGCGAAACATATCATGGGCTTCCGGTTGAAGAGAAAACAAAAGAAGACTCGGACAAGGGTACGGGCATGGATACGGGGTTAAGGTCTTGATTTCAGGGTTTCTTTCGATTGAAAAGTGATACGCTCGCGAAAACGGAAGTGCATTCTGCATTGATCCAGAGAACTGACTCCTGGCGTATTGCGAGGATAGAACAAGGACATGGCAGCAAAAGAGGGGGATCCTCGTTGAGGCCCAGCCGAATGTGCTTGGGTTCACGGACAACTGTTACGATGTGTACGACACCGGGTCAGGAGTATGGAGGATGGAGCATGGGTCTTATTGGTTTCTTGATTGTTGTCTGTTTCGTTTCTGCTCTCCTCGGGGACGTAAAATGGATGGTGGCTCGGAATGTACGAAGAGGGTGAGCGGGAAGAGGGGTCAAAATGGAAGGCAGAGAGCGCGTGAGAGAAACAGGGGGAATGATTGGAGGGGGAGCACGGATAGGAGGGATACCCAGGTTGCATTTCGTTTCCTATTCTCGCACATTTCTTTGCCTTTTCTTCCTCCTCTTGTTGGATGTGATTCCATTGCTCAGGATCCTGCGATTTGGTTGGAAGAGTATGAGGTATCACTTTCTCACTCATCATTATGTCATTGATACTTTGGACAAAGGGAGAACGGGGTGTGGCACATGGGATGGATGGGATTGGACGGGGAATATGGAATGGAATACGGAAAGGAGAAATTGGCGTTGAGAAAGAAAGGTAACAACGGGCCAGGGGCCAGGACACGAGGGCATGACACAGAGGATCTGGCATTGGCTAGCCGATGCCACGCCCACGAGGGCCTGACTTTGCTTTTTTTGTTTTTATTAATTGCTTTTAATGACGATGTTTCACCTGGGTATCATGACGACGTGCATTTGACAATGAATGGTTCATGAGACTGGCGCCACAGGCGGCATTGCTAGACTAGGCGTGTTTTTGAGTGGTTGTCGTCTGGGAAACGTGGGTCATTTGGACAGTTAGGGTGAGAGTGAGGCCGCGTGCCTGGGTGGCCTCAGAACCGGGAGGTTGGTTGTCAAGGTCTTACTGGATGCCGTACTTTGCGGCTGCATTTTGACGAAGAAAGGGAAATGGCAACAATGCCCGGCTCGAGGGAACTAAAACAAGGCTTCAGGCGCCATGGTCCAAACAAAGTCAAAGCCGAGAGACTTGGCCAGGTGATGGCTCAGATGGCAACCCAAAGGCCAGACCAGACCAGACCAAACCAGGCCGGGCCAGGTCAGGCCAGACCGAGAACTTGGACCAGCCAACCAGAGCGGCGGCTTGTTGGCCTGACCTGCCGTCTTAGTTAATGTCCAAATCCCGGAGCGCTTGTGACCGCGTCCCCCGGCGATCCGGAGATAGGCGTGACCGCATTCGGAACATGGCCGCCAAGCCGGCGCTGGTTGTCCCGCGTGCCCACCCGGTTTACCGTGTAGGTCGGTGTAAGCAGCGCGGGAGTAAGGCCACCATGCCGGCCTTTGCCTCCAGCACTAACACTGCAACTCTGCTACGCCCTTTTCCCACTTGCGGCGGCCGTTAGCTGTCGTCTCTTGTCAACTTTTGGAAGTTGGAACCGTCGGGAAGCTGACTCGCGCGCGGTTCGATTAAGGTTGAGCCTATTGCCCCATTATCCCATGGCCCCATGGCCCCACGAAAACGGTCCGAGCCCCGTCACATAAGGTAGTTTAGCCTTTGGAGGGATCGCTCGCTTCATCGACTGACGTAACTAGACTACGCGGGAGGGGCTTGGAGGAGAAAAGGGCCCGGATGAAGTGGGCCGCGACAACCGGCGTTGCGTTGTTCTGGTATTTGTGAGGGTTGGTTTTGGTGGCTTGGGACGCTCGTGATTGAGGTTGGAATCGTTGGATGAGGAAGTCGGCGCCGCGAGCGACGTCGGCCATGGCGCTTGGCAGGCCCTGTGAGGATTCTGGGGGAGGGGCTCGAGTAGGAGGTCACATGTGGGATTTGATCAAGACATGGCATGGCAGGCTTGTGATGTGGTTCGTATGGGGTTCTAAGGCGCGGGCTTCCTAATTCGGATGCATCGACTCCGGATGCTTGGAACTGGAGATGACGATACTTTCCAGCTGGACGACACTTAAGGAAACCCAGCCGGGACCATCCATAGACTCGTTTTTGCACTTATACCATCCATGGCCCTTGGCGGAGGTCGACCAATAGCCGGGAGTCCACCAGCTGTGACGTTGATCCCAACACTCGGTATTAAACAGCACTGGAATTAAACTAGGCCACTGAATACACCCCACCCTCCGCCACAGCACCCAGACATTCTCCCACCGACATCTACCCTGCAGAGATCTAGACCGAACAAGACCACATTATGCTGCGTAACCCAACTCCCGATCCCCAAAGCCACCCACCCACGCAACCTCGGCCCATGGATCGATGCATCCTCGCCAAGCGGGGACGTCCCAAAAATACGATGTGCGCATCAACAACCGACCGCGACTCCCACCCCCCGTCGACCTTCGCCCCTCGGATGGCCCTGCATGGCCGAGGAATGAAGAAACCCGAGATTTGTCGAGGCCGATGAAGGAAGCCAGCGCCCACATTCACACCCTCCCGTCCTGCAAATACGACTGGCTCCTCCCCCGGTGCTCCACCCTCGACGACGCTCCGTTCATATCCCGGGTTTCACAGCATGTATGCGCCCACCGCCCATCCACGACCAACGATCTTGTCGGCCGGGTGATGAGGCGTGACGATTGGCCTCCCGTCGGCGAGGCGCGCTGTATTTCGCAGACCGGTTTTTCCTGGGAGATTGTGCGTCGCCGGGCAGGTGCACAATGTTGCGAATGGGGGGCGGCTTGGGCAGCAAAAAGGGGTGAGCATCTCGGTGAGGAGCAAGGGGGGCGTCTGGAGAAAAATGCTCGGATGGACTGGCTGGGATATCCGGGAATGGAGGGGGTGCGTCGACGGCAAGCAGGGAGGGAAAACCGAGCGAGGCTGGCAAGCAAGAGAGACGGACGGACGCACACACACATGCACACGCACACACGCCGGGATGAGGCTCATGCAGGGCGCACACCGGTGACGGGATTGTGCGTCCGATACGGCGGCTTCCTGCCTTTGCTCTCGCCTGCGCCGAGGAGGATTTGCTGATGTTGGCTGTTGGCTGTTGGGCATGCGGGCAGCCTGCGCCGGGTCGCAGGAAGTGGCCTGACGCGGCCGCGAGAAAGGGTCGTTGAGGCGGCGAGGTGAGGCGAGGCGAGACGAGGCGAAATTGATCGGCTGGGCACTGATGAGGGTGAGGGATGAGGACGAGGGCGAGGACGGAGTTGGGCATGTCAACACCCGATGCGACGCCCACGGGTGGCTGGTATTTCGGGACTGAGATGGCGTCGACTCCGGCCGACTTCGCTGTCTAGGTAGCTCTAGCTGCAGTTGTTCGCGTCACCCGGTTTGCGCTGATCGGCGGTGCTACTCGAAAAGAGGCACGCAGCATCCAGCATCCAGTATCCAGCATCCGGCTGCTCCCCCAGTGCCCGGTCCCCAGCTTCTCTCCGTCACACCCTCCAGATGGCATCCGCCATCTTGACCACCACGGCCATCTCCGCCGTGTCATGCACGCGCACCACGTCGGCGCCTCCCTGCACCGCCGCCACCACCGTCGCCGCCGTGCCCCACGTCCGCCGTGCCGGCTCCGCGACGCCAGTGATCTTGCCGACGAAGGCCTTGCGGCTCGCGCCGACAAGCCACGGCAGGCTCTCAAGCCCGGGCCAGTAGCGCAGCTCGTCGAGGCGCCGCAGGAGCTCGAGGTTCTGCTCGCTCGTCTTGGCGAAGCCGATGCCCGGGTCGAGCATGATGCGCCAGCGCCGGATACCCGCGGCCTCGGCGGCGGCGACGCGGGCCAGCAGCTCCGAAGCGACGGTGGGGATGAGGCCGTCCGGATACGACGTCAGGCCAGTCATGGTCTCGGGGGTACCGCGCATGTGCATTAGGCAGATGGTCTTTTGCAGACGGGCAACAGTCGGAAGCATGTCTGGGTCGAGCAGCCCAGCCGAGACATCGTTGATCATGTCGGCGCCGTTGGCGACGACCTGCTCGGCGACGGAGGCGCGGTACGTGTCGACGCTGATCACAACGTCGCGGGCCTCCGGCAGCGACCGGATGAGCTGGACTGCCGGAACGACGCGGGCTGTCTCCTCCTCGGCGGAGACCTGCTCGCGGCCAGGGGCGGTGGACTGGCCGCCGACATCGATGATGGAGGTGCCGCTTCGGACCATGTCGAGGATGGTCTGCGCGAGGTTCTCCGGGGCGTGGACGCCGCCGTCGGAGAAGGAGTCTGGGGTCACGTTGAGGATGCCCATGACGTGTGTCTTCCTGTTGCTGGCGAGGGCTGTCAGGGGACTCGATGTGGCAGACAAGGGAGTCATCGAGGACATTGGCTCGCCGCGAGGGAGCTCGTGGAGGTAGTCTTGGATAAGCTTCCAAGGCTTTGAAGGGTCAAGTGACTTGGCTGGCATAAGTCTGCAGTTTGTTAGGAACTTTCTGTATCGTCTGAGATCGGGGTCGCATACTCTGCTAGGGGTCTCAAGACAAACTCCCTCTCCAGGACACCAGCATGAGGCACCGTTAGTCGCTCATGGCTCACTTTCTCATTTCCATAGAGGAGTATGTCCAGATCAATGTTGCGCGGGCCTTTATCAATGACCTTCTTGCGTCCCATCTCACGCTCAATGGCTTGGAGCTCATCGAGTAGGGCCAAGGGCTCCAGCTCAGTCTCAACCTGGGACGAGGAGTCAGTGTGAAGGGAATGTCATGCTAGGTTTAATGGGGCACTCACCTCGCAGGCGCCATTGACAAAGCGGTCCTGGTCTTTGACGTACATGGGCTCGGTCTCCCACAGGCTGCTGGTCCGCTTGACCTTGATCCCGCGGCGGTCCATCTCGTTACAGGCATGCTCAATCTCGGCGACACGGTCACCAAGATTGCTCCCGAGGGCGATATACGCCGTCTTCTTGCGGGGCTTGCTGGTGCCGCACGCGCAGCCGCAGGCAGAGTGCTTCAGCCCGGGCATCGTGCTCCGGGCATGGAGCCGGGGGCGCACGGAGGTGGCGGTGGCGACGGAGGCCGAGAGCATCCGCCGTGGTTGCGATGCGGGCGATGCGGGCGATGCGGATGCACATCGCGCAGGGAAGGGCCGCAACGAGCAGGCGCCAGCATTGGAGCTGGGCCGAGAAGTGCTGAGGCTTCGGATTAGGGGGCGGGATGGAAATGGGTGCTTCATCATGGCCCTTTTGCTGCTACATGCTGCGCTTTATGCTAGGTGAGGTTCGCTGGTGACGATGGCGAGCGTCGCAAAAATTTGCGATAGAGAGACGAGTGGCGTGTGCGTAACGGTTGGAAACCGCGGTGGAGTGTTGTCATTGTGTGTGGGGTTGCACTGGAGGTGTTTTCGACAGTGTCTACTGTCTAGTGAAGAAGTGAAGAAGCGAATATGGTATATGGAAAGCCCATGAAAAGGTTGGAGAGTCTATTCGCGATGCTGAGTTTGGGGTGTCACAGGTGGAAGGCTTCATGATCATGTGACGGGTGTTGAGAGTCCGGCATGGGGACTGAAGAGGCCGGCGCAGCCCATTGCCTGTCGCCAGGGTGTTCTCCACATCGTACCGACGGTTGTGCCTAGGCATGTAGTAGGCAGGTGGAAGACGGGTTGAATCTGACGCTTCAGGGGCGAGACATGGACAGTTGAGACCGAGTGTGAGAGGGAGCACATGTCAGTCAGTCAGGCAAGTCAGCATCCCACGGCGGTTTGCGACTGGAGACGCGGCAAGTTTCTTACTTGAGCAACCATGTCAGCAGCGACGGCGACTCAGTCAGACAGCCGTCGGTCCAGCAATCAGTCAGCGGCAAATATGACGGCTCTTGTTTTCTCTCTCAATTTACGATCCGTCTGCTGTTCTTATCACCGCATAGCGAACAAAGCCGCATCAGCCAATGGAGAAATTGGTAGCACCTCCTCGTCCCTCGGCACGTTCCCCAGATTCCTGGCTGGGGTCGCCCCCCGTTCCCCTCCAACCACTGCGCGCTAGTCCACTTGCGGCTTCGTGTCCGCCTTCCCAGTCTGCGTGACGGCTCCTGTGCCGAGGCATGTTGGCCTGGCTTCCTCCATCCCTCCATCTCCAACCTTTCAGATTTGCTCGACTCAGCTGATGCCCTTGTTCTTATAACCTGCGCGCGCCCCTTTGCTCCGTTCCCATCTCCCATCTTTACCTCTGTGTATCATAGTCTGACCGTCTTCTACTTCTCCGTCGTCGTCTTCTCGCTGTAACGGACCCATTGTCATCAAACCTCCATCCCCAATCCATCGAATCTCTCCAAAGCCTCATTCACAATGGCATCCCCACGTACGTCACCACTACTACCACCACCGCCACCACTACCACCACCAATCTCTCACGTTCTCCCTCTCCTCTTCAGCCTCCCATGCAAGTAAAGTCGCAATCGCTAACCCTCCTGCGTCCGCTAGAGAAGCTCCGCACCCCCATCACCGATCTGTTCAAGATCAAGCACCCCGTGCTGCTGGCCGGCATGAACGTCGCCGCTGGCCCCAAGCTCGCCGCTGCCGTGTCCAACGCCGGCGGTCTCGGTGTCATCGGCGGCGTCGGTTACACCCCCGAGATGCTCCGCGACCAGATCGCCGAGCTCAAGGAACATCTCGACGACAAGAACGCCCCCTTCGGCGTTGACCTGCTCCTCCCCCAGGTCGGCGGCAGCGCTCGCAAGACCAAGTGCGTATTCTCCGACTCTCCGTCTTCCCCAAATTCATGTGCTTTTCCGTCGTTCCCCACATCATCGACTCAGCCTCCTCTGTCAAAACTTGGGCGGTGGCGGCTGAGTACAATCACATGCAAAACGCTCCGTTGCTTAGTTCAGCCTTGCGCGCGCTAGAGGCTCGCTCATGACCACTCTCGGCTAACACGCTCTACAACAGCTACGACTACACAAAGGGCAAGCTCAATGAGCTCGTGGACATCATCATCGAGGAGGGCGCCAAGGTCTTCGTCTCGGCCGTTGGCGTCCCCACCAAGGCCGTCGTCGAGAAGCTGCACGCGCACGGCATCGTCTACATGAACATGATTGGCCACGTCAAGCACGTTAAGAAGTGCCTCGACCTCGGCGTCGACATCATCGTCGCCCAGGGTGGTGAGGGCGGCGGCCACACCGGCGATATCCCTACCACTGTCCTCATCCCCGCCGTCGTCGAGATTTGCAAGAAGCACAAGTCACCCTTGACCGGCGGACCTGTTCAGGTCGTCGCCGCTGGTGGCATCCACAACGGCCAGCTCCTCGCCGCCTCGCTCATGATGGGCGCCAGCGCCGTCTGGGTCGGCACCCGCTTCATCCTCACCGACGAGGCCGGTGCCCCCAAGGCCCACAAGGAGGCCGTCCAGACCGCCGGTCACGACGACAACATCCGCACCATCATCTTCACCGGCCGCCCCATGCGCGTCCGCAACAACGAGTACATTAACAACTGGGAGGTCAACCGCCAGGCCGAGATGAAGGAGCTCACCTCCAAGGGCACCATTCCCTACGAGGCCGACCTCGACAAGATCATGGAGGAGAGCAGCGACAGCGACGATGATGACGCTCTCGACAAGTTCCGTCCCTTCCTCATGGGCAAGTGCGCCGCCGTCGTCAACGAGCAAAAGTCAGCCAAGGCCGTCGTCGACGAGTTTGTCGACGATGCCGTCTCCTGGCTGCAGACGGGCAACAAGATGATTGCCAAGCTGTAGAAGAACCAAACACCAGATCCTCCTTGAGATACCTGTAGACTATGAGCATTATTGCATTTTACGTACCACCAAGACGAGCATGATAAATATTACATGACCCTTCTTCTTCAACTCTCAGACCGAGGTTTTGTTTTCCCACCACATGATTAAGAACAATTTGACGTGAAAGAGGAACAAAAAAACACGTCTATTTCATACTAACCAACGCAGCCAACTTTGACATTCACATGTACGCCAGCACCCAAAAGCATCCCGCCCCATATTTCATGCCGAGGGTATACGCGTCAGGGGCTCTGGCAACAACCCAAGATCTAACTGGGTGCATGTCTTGCCTGCCCTCTACTTCGTTACGACATCTAAAGCTTGGCGCAGTCGTGCTTCACTATTCTCCTACTAGGGCTCAGCCCGTTCAGTTTCCGAGATAATCCCGGACGGCCCCCTGGAGTCGGGTGGCACCCTCGCCCACGAGGTTGGACAGGTTGTCGAGATCATCCGCGGCCGTGATGCCAAACTTGCGCACAAAGTCCTTGGCGGCGGACTCGAGATCACCGTAGTCATCTTCAGGCTCATCCTCTGGTCGACCAAAGTAGGCATTGGACGAGATGGCAGAGGCACCCTCGAATCCTTGAAGTCGGTTCTTGGCCTCGGCTTGGGCGTTGGGATCGAATGAGCCCTTGCCGAAGAACTCGTCGGAAGAGATACCCTTCTGGGCACCGAACTTGCTTCGGGCGTAGGTCTGCGAGTCATCTGGTATCAAGTTAGCATACGTATCAATCGACACCACAGCAAGGTAATTTACCTTCAGCAGCAGCCTTGACAGGTCCAACAGAGCCGAATCCACCGGCGTTCCTCTTGGGTGCGGCGGCCGCCTTGTTGCCACCAATTTGTCCGAAGCCCAGCCGGCCCATACCCATGCCTAATCGCTCCACTTCAGCGTCAGACTTTTGGCGAGTGTGTGAGGACAGGTTGCTTGAGCTGGGGTTCACAGGAGTGGGCGAGATAATGGTGGCCGCCGACCCAGAGGTGCTGGTCTTTGCTTCCTCAGCCTCAGGGTCATAGCCGAGCTTTGCGATGCGGTCCGCCTCTTCCTTGGCCTTTCTCTCGGCCTCGTCGAAATCGATCAAATCGCCGGTAACTTTCTTGACGCCCAACTTGGTTGTCTTCTTAGCACCGAGAACGTTGGCTTTGCGGGGGCCAGTAGCGGTCTTGCGCAGGGCAGCGGAGGTTGTAATGCGGCTTGCGGGCTTGGTCTCGCCAGAGGCAGTTCTAGCAAGGGGGGACGAAGTGCGCGCGATATCCTTGCCATTTCCTGCGTTCAAGAAGGGAGAGGGCGTACGGCCAACGACGGGCGGGGTACCGGTTCGGGAGACAGGAGGGGTAGGCTTCTTGATGGAGGGCTTGTCCCACGAAGAGAAGAAATCGTCGTCGGGCTCGCCAGCGGGGGTTGCGGCGCCATCGTCGGCGCCATCAATGATGACCTCGCCGGGGAATCTATGCGTCTGTCAGGTCCAGTTCAGGGATATATAGTTCCACGATAAGCCACGTACTCCTGGGCATCCCGGGCAGCGCGTCGCTTGAGCTCATCTTTGTACTTGGTAGCAGCGTTGGACTGGTACTTGGTCTTGGAGTCCTTGCTGTTGAGGGCAGCAGAGCCGCCGTTCTGCTGGAAGAACTTGGTGGCCGACTCATTGCCGCCAACCTTCATCACTCGAAGCTGGTCCCATTGCCACTCTGCGCAACCGGGTTAGTTCTGGAAGTGACGAGGAAGGGGCGACGCGCGGGGAACGTACGGTCGAGGTTCGTTGATCGCACAAACGAGATGTGGACACCTAGGTTTCGGTGGTTGGAGGAGCAGTCCAGGCAGAGGTAGATACCGAAGGGCACAGAGGTCCACGTAGGATTGTTCTGTCCGCAGTCGAAGCAGATCTAGAGCAGAGAGCAGGGTCAGCGCTGTTTCCATTGGCCGCAGTACGAGCGCGCAAAATAGGGACGCGGTGATGGCGCGTGCTTACCTTGTTCGCCTGCTTCGTCTTCAACTTCTCGAAGATCTTCTGCGACTGCTGCTTCGTCGCAAGGGGGGCGCTCATCTTGGCACTGGGGTTGCACTGCGGGCAATGTCTTGATAGATGAGGGGATGAGGAGGGCTCGTGCTGCGGGGAGACGCTGTGGTTCTCCTTGACGACGCGTGAGGACAGAGTTCGTCGGGCTGGGTAGAGTTGGGTGTCGGGAGGTTCAGGAGTCGGTCATCAAGGGCGGGCGGTTTGGTAAAGTGGCATATCAGAGCGCGCTATCCCCTTTCGGGGAGCGACAGTTCCCCACGTCGGATTCTGCCCAAGGCGGTGTCGACGCAGGTCATCGCGAGACCCGAGAGCTCCATGTCGATGCCGAGAAGACGATATTGACCACCACTGCCGACCTTGTGAATTGATTATTGCCATTGTCAGGACTTCGATCCTGGGACCATGGCTGTCGCAAAACCGTCATGATGAAGCCGACCAATTCCCTGCTCACCACCCGCCCAATTGCCTTCCTCGGCCTCCCGCCCGCCCTCCGAACCCTCGCCATCCCACGACAATATTCCACCCATAACAGCCTCGGCGCCGCGCCGCAGGCCCCGAAGCGCCGAAGCAGAACCGTGACGCCCTTCAACGACGATGGTTCTGTGCCGTGGAGCGAGCTCTCCGCCGCCGAGAAGACTGCTCGGGCCACCCAGCAGAGCGTCAACTTTGGCATGATCCTTGTTGGTCTCGTGCTAACGGTACGTCGGTCCGCGCATTGACAGGGACGACTCTAACTTTGATAGGGCGGTGTTGGCTACTTCCTATGGACCGACGTATTCTCCCCCGATAGCAAAATATCCCAGTTCAATCGCGCGGTGGACAGAATCAAGGACGATCCTCGTTGCATCGAGTTGCTTGGCGACGCCAGAAAGATCACGGCTCATGGAGACGAGACATTCAACAAGTGGAGGAGAGCGCGCCCCGTTTCGTAAGGAAAATTGGGCCATCTTTCCAGAGGGGAATGCTGATGGACTTAGTTCTACGGAGAAAACCGACGCACAAGGGCACCAGCATCTGGTGATGCACTTCTATGTAAGTTCGCCCACCGAAAAACAAGTATCCCGCAAGCTAAACAGTGCAGGTCGAGGGGCAACGCAACCGTGGAATTGCTCAACTTCACATGATCAAGCATCGTGGTCATGATGAATTCCTGTACAAGTACTTTTTCGTGGACATCGAGGGCAATGACAGAATCTATCTCGAGCAAGATGCCACGGGCTCCGCCAATTCAGGAAAGAAGCTCAGCTTCTTCGGCGTCAAATGGGGCTAATGTCTATGCACACCAAGTGGTCATGGTTAAATGGTTTGGTTATGAGAAATGCCCTCATGTACAACCGGTTCGAATGAGGCTGCCTGCATATCATGTTGATGGGGCAGGCAGGGGACTTTTCACGTGTATGATACTGTCACTTCGATGACCAGAGTTTAGGGGATTCATTCCCATGTCTGTACTATTAAGATGATGTTCTTCAATCCCGTCCATCTATGTCCGCAAGGTTGAAGTCGTTGCCGGGTCTTCCCTTCGGTTGAGAGGAGACTGCTAATTTGCAAAGACATTGATCTGGGCGGCATGCTTGTGTACTTGATAAACGAAAGAAATTTGGCGTGTTTTCACCTTTGGTTGAATAATATCGATTGTTTGCGGTGTCTACCATCTATGTAGTCTTGCAATTCTAGTCCCTTGAAGCGATCTTTGATCATCAACATCCTTCCTTTAAGAGTTGAGAGTTAGTGTTTCTAAAACTGCAGCGGATGCTGGAGGTGGGTTTAAGGATCTTGACCATGAGTTTCGTTAACAAGGAGTTCCATGATAGAGATTTAGACCTGCAAGTCATCACATACATAGATTAAGAGCACTACTATTCGCACATACAAAAACATGCTCTATCCTAAAGAAACTTATGAATAATACACCTAATATGGTAGTTTAGGAGAGAATATTTCTATAACGCAAAGTTTCAATATTTGTCCTAATATTTTAGTTTAGTTTAGTTATTAAATTACATTATTAGCAAATGTCTAAATTTGACTTATGTACTACTTAGGTGCATTATTTTGCCTGAGGTTTAACCGACGGGGCTTGTGTCTGTGCGTGAATAGCAATGCTCTAGATTAGAGGCTTCGGGAGACCCGAGGACAGCACATGTAGAGTGTGCATGCTACTATCCACAGTCCCATCTTCCTGTACTTCGCCCCCACCGAAACAACAGAATTCGAACCAACTACTCGAGTCAACAAGATGTATCTTGTGGGCGATTCGACAAAAGTTCACTCTTGCCTGTGTAGCGATAACCAGTTCAACCTTCGACATCAAAGTAAACAGAAACAACCAGAGAGCGAATATCGCGTAGGCCCAAACCAGTGTGAGTGGAATGATTGAATGGAGGAATCAAGTAAACTCGGTTCATTCCCTCCATTCAGGAGCTTTGATCGATGATCGGTGTTTCTGGACTTTGAGACTGTGTTTAAAAGCTACTGGTCGCGTCTCCTGCAGTGTCTTGCAGGTTCTCGTTGAGACCTAAATGTCTACATCTAACTGAGACAGAACAGATGCAGCCGCATTGGATTACCTAGAGTCAATCCCAATTTCATCATATCTATGCTCTAGTATGTATGCGTATGTGGATCCAAATGCGCTGAGTAGCGAGTTACTCAATTGCCCATTCGAGATCGTAGGATGAGTCCTTAAAGTTTACTCTACACTGACAGACGGCACCTTCTTGACCGAGCAATTCTGCAGATAGAAGGCCTGGAAGAGCAATGGTTCCTAGTGTATAAGACACACTAACTGTGCCATCATCGCGGAACCTGATTGTTTCTACGATGACATCCTATGACGGGTGAATGTCATCTTTGATGAACATTATTGGCCCACACAATATCCGCCTGGATAGATCGAGTCAATATGATGCGGTGGTCACCTATGGTTAATAGTTTAACCTCGTTTAACATCATTAGATGGATCACGGCAGCGGAGTAGCAGTAACATAGAGTGATGACACATCACTACTTGGTATATTCAGCACCGGAAGGCCCTATAAGTGAAGACAACAGGGTCGATGAACCTTCAGTTGCCTCGAGTCTCTTTGCAACCACTTGGTTCCCTGTCTCCGGCTTTACTAAGGCAACCCTCGTCCGGTCTGGCAACATATGAGCAGCATCTTTCCCACTCTAGTTGAATGCAGCGTCTATTACGGTTATTGTTCAAGACGTCTGTTAGACCATTCCGAAGTCGGACGCAGTTGAGCGCATGCATCCTGAAGGGTTACTTGAACAAGGAACCTCGACAAACAGCCGGCATCGGAGTTGTCAAAACGACTTGCTGGTTCATCCGAGGCGTTCTCGTATTTCCGTCACAGGTCGTTACCCTCGGTTCTTCAACCAACACGCCGACTCTAGCGCATGCGTCTTCCCTGTCGATTAGCGGCATCACATGAATTCGGATGATTTCAACCATGCAGGCTTTCTGCAATGGCTAGCAACGGACATTATCCTCCTGCCAAACCCGGAGCCGCCGGAATTTTCGGTCGTGGCCCCGGTCGACACGGTCGCCACGGTGAACAGCATCTCACCTCGGCATCCCGTTCTGGCAGCGAGGACTTCTGGCTCTTCCGGGCCGGCTTCCCACCTTGGATGCACCCCCGAACCTTCGATTCCCCGGACATGTGAGAATGCGGGGGAACGCACCCAGCCAAGTCAGGAAATAAGATCGGGGGGTGCAGCTTGAGCCGCACGAGACGACTGCAACGTCAACTGAAGGCAAATGTTATCATGTGTCAATGGCGTTATACTCACGCGACGCCAAAGGCTTGGGGGTAGAGACGGAGGTTCATGGCCGGCACATACGCTCGGCAGAGGTCTGTTCGAGACCCGGAATTCCAGACCCAGGACCCCGGATGATCTGTCTTTCTGGAGAATTGCACTAACACTGGCGAGGTGAAAGTAGAGCTAGCAGAAGGCTAACACGGTCATCACCCGGCGAGACTCCCCCGCTGGGAAATTGTAAACACCAGCAGCGAAGCCATCTTTGCGCTTCCCCGCTAACCTCGTCTCCGGGCTAAATGCAGCCGGCGGCGGCGGTCTGAGGATCGGTATCTGGGGGAGGGAGGGGGCGTGGCAAATCTGGGGAAATGGCGAGTGGGAACTGGAAACTGGGAAGTTGGGAATGGAAGCGGGAGGGAGAGCGGGCGACCCGACCAAGTCCCGGAATTGCAAAGGCCGACTCGCGCTCGTTCCAACTTGACCCGGCTCTTGGCTCCCCGAGATCGGAACCGCGTCCACGGTCTCTTCCGCTCATGCCGTGTATTGTTCACCACCTCACCGCGGAATGCCGGTCTCTGCTCCGGAGCCGTGACCCAGTCCACCGCCGTCGCAAAGCTCTCCTGCACATGGCTACGGCATCGCGCGCAATTCCTATCGGCATCGGTCCGCTTCGGGCGAGCGGCTCTGCGGGTCCACGTATCGATATCGTTTGCTCCACGCCTGGTGCAGCTTGCTATCTCGTCGTCAAGGTCTGGAATCAGGAATCACCAGCTAGCTCGCCACCCCTAGTTCCTCCGCCTCTGGGGCCCCATTGCCCCCAATCGCCGACACGTTTCTTCCCGAGCCGAATCGTGCGGGCTCCTTCCACCTTCCCATTGATAGGGAGCCGAAGTCCCCCCTGATACAAGGCACTGGTGGATCTGGGCGTGTGCCTTCTGACTGGCGAAGATTTGGGCCGAGCGAGCTTTGGACCCTGCACCAAACGACAGAACGCCCGCTCACTGACACGGGCGGGCAGCAAACCATTGACGCCCCCAGGTCTGAGCTCTCAGGGTCAGCACCGACGATGATAACGAGCCAAGGTCAAAGGGGAAAATTGGAGGGCTAGAATTACTCGTCGTGGGATCCCGAAGCTCGGCTCTCCGTTACCCCCGAGCTGAGTCGTCTCGCGGTCCCGGGCTTCTCTTGCCGACTTGGTTGCATTAAGCACAAAGTCATTGAGGCTCAGCCGGCTTCCCATCCAGGGCAAGGTCGGATCGAGACCTGGTCTGTGTGGGCCGATCGAGGTGAACCGGACCTCCCGGTGTGTCGGTGATTTATTGCAACGCTATGCAATGCATGCTGTCTGGCTGGTTACGAGGAGGGTTGCGCCGATCGGTTTGGTAACACAATTGCCCATTACCACGTTATTAGGGAATTAGGTCGCCTTCTTCACATGCAAAGATGCCGAATGGGCGCAGGGGCAGGCTCGACGTGCATTGTTGAAGCTACAATTTGGCTTCGTTAGTTGCTGCTTAGGTCAGATCATGCAATCGTTCAGGGCTCGTCACATGTGATTGTTGTGACAAATTCCTGGCACGTTCCAATACGTCACGAGGATTGTGATGAGTTGTGTCTTATCAAAGCCGCTCGAGATGTTCATTTCTGGCCTGTGAATATTCATGTATTCGTGGGCGAGATGGTTGATAGGCTGGCTGAGATGCGCAATCTGGACCAACGGTAGGTTTGAACCATGGTTTGCCCAAAGTTACTTGGAACAAGGCGGAACCCCAAGTCCTGGCCAGCGGTAACTATCCGCATACCATCTTGCGTCGGCATACTCCAACAAGCTAGTTCTTACAAATCGGTTTTCATGAGCTCGGCAGAAGGAAGCTTTTGGACATCAGACCATCTCCGTTCCGGCCGAGCCAACCAGCGCCAGAAGAAAATCTCCGGATGAGTACGGCAGAGCGACCCCTCCACGTGGAGGCTTTCTTGGAGCGCGATGCTGCAGCTACAAAGAGATAACCGTCGATAGGAGGCGTCGTGGCAGATAGCCCAAGGTGAGACGCATGTCCAAATCTCGGAGACACGGCATGATGCCATTCTGATGCGGGTTTTCGGCTTTCGTATTGTAGTATGTGAGTCAAGCCAGTGCACTATTGTCAGTTTGCATTGGCGACGTGGTTGCATGACTGGCTTGTGATAGCCCGGGCGTTACAAAAGACAGCCAGACATGTTGTCTGCCCCTATGCCGGGCGGCGTCACCTTTGGGCGCCAATAGCTTGGTGCTCGCCAATGGGCGACGTGGTCGGTGCCAGGTCTACGGGATGGGCTTGCATCATCGAAACATCAGCCGTGCAGCTTCCGAAAGACGAGTGACGAATTGTGGAAAGTATCGCATCGGATGGCGTGGAAACGGTGCCCAGATCCGGACGCTGTAATCGGACCTCAAGTTCGAAGGCTTGCACGGGAAGTTTGACAACTTCCGAAGGTATAGGTACATACAGTTCTACAATGCAGTACAGTGTATCTTTCAGTAGAAAGCCTTAAGACACTTATTATTTCGTACTTGAGGGATGCGCTCAAGTTTAACTTAAGTCTTATTCTCCTAAAAGTGAAGTTTTAGTTACTATTAGCTAAAGTATACTTCATTACTAGCATTGAATAAATTTTAGGGGAACCTCGCTTATATGAGGCTGCTTTTGCTCACCTTGGCTTGGGTTGGACGTACGTGTAGAGGGCTGCCCAGTATTGATGTTGTCAAACTTCCCCCGCGAGTCTCCCGTACTATCAAAGTCACTCAGATACACATCCGGCGCTTTCGGAAGCAAGGCCAGGCAGGAAACCCCACGTTCAGCAAGGGGACACTACGGCGCAAATCCAACGTCTACTCCACGGCACGCAGGATCGAAAGCCACCAGATGTGCCCAGGCAGGGACAAGGCGAGCAGTAAAACGTGGAAGCTGCCAACAAACGTGACAACCAACATGCAGCAGAGCCGTTTTCTGTCCGCACCAACTCGGGATGAACAACAGGGCTGTGTGCTGTGAGCTGTGTGGTTTGGGCACCAACCACGTCGACCTCGCTGCGTCGCGTTGTCATTTGGCCTGCTTGAGGATGACTGCGAAACCAGAAACAAGATTTGGACGGCGATGCCGTCGGGCGTGTAAGGCTGTGCTGCATACTACATTTTCCACTATGTCGACGTGTCTCTCCAGGTGTCGTGTACATGCAAGAGTACTTGGAAGACGGCCATGGAAGCCCACACCCTTCCAACGTGTCTCCCAAAGACTCATCCTCTGACGCAAACCCGGCTAGTGACAAACAGAATGCCATGCCGCGATGGCGATTCGACTCATGTTCAGTGTCGCAACTCAAAAATAACCCAATACATGCGACCCAGGCACCCCAAACGACCCCCCTTGTTCCCGTGCAGTCCCGTGCCCGCATGAAGTCATGCCCCGTGCGACTCCCCACACCCCCGTAAAAGAGCAACCTCAGCCAGGGCCATGGCCTGCAAACCTGCAAATGAGCCTGAGAGGCCTTCCCCATCCCGACCCATGCCCCATCTCGCGGGGCCGGCGTGGGGGGACGCGTCAAGGGTGGCCGGGGGGTACATTGCGACATTCTCACTCTGGCCTCATTACCTCCTTGCTCGCGCTTCCTGAGTTCTGACCCCGTCGGCGGAATCCTGTCGTCACTCGTCGGCCGATGGTGACATCGCGGCCCTCGTCCCGAGCTCACAAGCCGAGCCGCGCCCGCCGTCCGCCCTGGCTTAGACGCTTGCCTTGGCCGCCCAGCTCAAGTGGCAGCGCCTCATTTCCGGGGAAAGCATTCTTCCCCTCTCGCCCGCCAATCCGTCCCTGTGGCTCCCCCGCCCAGTCCAAGCGCCAGGTTCGTGGTGATGACGATTATCGGGGCTGGCGCAAACAGCCATCCCAGCCAAACGCCCAGCGAGCCAGTTAATTGGCGATAAGGCTAGCGCCAAACCGCCCTCTATCAGGGTGCCTCCCGACCAAGCCCCGGATTATGGCTCAGGTACATACTGTACGTTTCGCGGACTTGAGGTGGGATGTGCAAGCGATTATTGCCGGGGGGTTCCTAGCAAGGGCGTGTCCCGTCGGCTATGCCATCCGATCCGGGCTTTACCTGCCATGTACTTAGGGAGATCCTAGCGACAGAACAGGGCGACAGGGTTTTACACTGAGTCGCCGTGAGGGAGAACCTGGCAAGAGAAGCAAAAAGCCAAGGCGAGAACGTGATAACTGGAGGAGATTCAACATAGGGTGATGAGCAGTCAAGTCAAGCCCGCTTCAATCCACTTCCGACGCCAATCTCCCCCTCTACTCCATCCGATGAGAAACAGGGCTGGGGAGGCATCAGAGTCACCACGACGCCTCCCCAGAAGAGTTCCAATCATTCGTACAGACTGCCGAGGAGGCAGGCAGCATTTGGCCACACCACCCCCTTTGCCGTCACTTTTCCCGGGAAGCGCGTGTGCTCTCTTTCCTCGTCCCATCATCCGCCCTTGTCGTCGGCTCTGCTCCCGAAGAACACGACAGCAAGGGTGACGAGACACGAGACACGGCATTGTTTGCCTCTCTCCTTTTTGTCGCCTTGACCCTCTCACAGGTTGGCGGGGATGAGATGAGAGGAGCACTATCCCGAGTCGGACGCCCAAACGGACCCCACCCCCACACTTGTCTTGACTCTTTGCCTCCCTTTTTGACTATCTTGAGACAGCGCGCAGCACTCTGTGACGGGCGTATTGTTGCCGGGTCTTTTGGGTGGTGCCTGGGGGCCGGGAGTCGAAGGGTAGCCGGCCCCGGCGTGGCATTAGAAGTCTGCCAGGCGGACGAATCACGGCCTATCGAAGCGCTCGAATCGCTTTCTAGTTCCCCCATCATCTGCCGCAGCCTATGGTTGACTCGTCCCGTCGCGGGCTCTGTCAGGTTGTCGACCCGCGATGCCGTCCCATGGACTGCCCACCTACCAACCCTCTCCCTCAGGTCCCTGCACCGTCGAACCGCCTCTATCCGTTCGAAGGCACACACATGTCGTGACTCGTCAGCTTTGGGCTCAGCTATCTTACTGCCCCCATCGTGTCTCGGGATTCGCCCGCCCTGAGTCAAGGTAAGACTTCGCTTGCAGATGCCCATTTCCAAACTCCGTAGACCAGGTACCATCCAAAGGTTCACCAGGGTCGAGGCGCATTGTTGTTGCCAATACCGAGCTTCGCGTGTTCAAAGACTCAAACTCAAGACCCATCGAGACCGGATCGGTCTTGTCGACACCACGACATCTAATCGTCATCGCGATCACCAGCTGCCCCCCCAGCTCCTCCCCCGCGATACGACCACCCGCACGCCACCCACACACACCCCAGACTTTTATCACAACCTCCATGCAGAGACCCCAAGAGTTGCCTTCTTCACACCATACCAGGCGACCATCAGCAACCTCATTCGCCAGCACTGTCTAGCGGTGTAGATGGAAAAAATGCCTTGTCCACCACAGACCTTTGTTCAACCCGCAGCCGGCGAAACGAGTGTGGCCGCAAAGTCCAGGCAAAAAAAGAAATCAAAATGACAAAAACAAAATTGATTTGATGTGGCCATGTAACACGTGAGGCCACCACCACCAA